>CM053791.1:734405184-735856434 GCA_028749045.1 Cupressus sempervirens | reverse complement strand
TTTCCTTGACTCGTGTTCAACATTAGCCTTGAAGTCTTGAAGCTTATGAACTACTTTATTCTTGTGATGAAGGAAGAAGATCCAAGTGAATCTTGAAAATTCATCAACAAATGTGAGTATGTAGCAGCCTTGGCTGACTGAAGTCACTGCAAAGGGTCCTGCTAACACCATGTGAACTAACTGAAGAACAACTAGAGCTCAAGAAGACTTCCTTTTATCATACTTCTCATTGAGATTTATATCCACTGAAAAAGATGAACATTCTTCCTAAGAAAAGTTGATATTAGGTAGACCTTTTACCATGTGTTTTGAGTAAAGTTGCTGAAGAGAGCGGAAGTCAAGGTGACCAAACTGCTCATGCCATAAGTTGATTTGTGTAGAGTGAGTTAACAAGGCTTGGGAAGGACTCTTAGGTACAAAGTGGGAGAAGGAGTATAACCTCTTGTCATCATTGACTTTTCCCACTACTACTAATGAATCATCTTCTAGACTTTGCACCATCACTAAATTTGGAAGGAACTCAACCTTATGACCATCTCCTAGGTGAGTTATTTGGTAAACTGATAGGAGATTAGAGCTTAGATTTGGAACATAGAGAACATTTTTGAATTCCCCATCTTCCATTTCGACATGTCCTTTCCCTTCAACTTCCATTTTAGTATCGTCTCCCACGAAGATGTGTGGTAGCTTTGACTACTTCAATGAAGAAAAATCTTCCCTTGAAGAACCCATATGGTAAGAGGCACCTGAGTCAAGTATCCACTTTGAAGAAGAACTTGAGTTTGCCATAAGTGCTTGACCTTTACCCTTCGAAGAGGTTGGAGTAGAATCCTTGGAAGTACCTAGCACTTGAATCTTGTTCTTCTTGAGTAGATTTTCTAACTCATCGATTCTTTTTGTCTTACAATGATGCTCATCATGATTTGGCTTTTTGCAATATGCACAAAAGAGTTTGTCCTTCTTTTCATTACTTCCCTTCTTGTTTGAAGAAGAACCACCTTGTTGAAAGGAGTCATGTTATGTCTTAGATTGTGTTTTCTGCTTCCACTACTTCTTGTTGTTGCTTTTTCCCCCTTGACTTGATTTGGAATCATCACTAGCCACCAAGGCTTTGGTCTTAGATAACTTGAGAAGTCCAAAATCCACCAAGTGAGATTGTTCAACAATCAACATGTTTGCAAATCCATCAAAGGAAGGCTTCTGGTAAGCAGATCCCATGGTTAACCTATGAGTATTAAAACTTGAAACAAAGTTGGCATACTCAGAAGGTAGCTTCTTCAGGATGTGATGAATCAACCTATCATCCTTCATGGGATTTCCACAATCTTTTAGAAGTGCCCTATACTCATTTACTTTGATGATATAATCCTGAATTGTGTCATAAATCTTAGGATCCAAGAGAAGTAGATCATCCTCAATCTGAAATCCCTTTTCTTCATCCACTTTAGCATACAATTGTTCAAGTTTATCCCAAGCTTCCTTAGATTCTGAACAATTTTTAATGTGAAAGAGAAGATCCCCATGTACACAACTCCTGATAACACCTAAAGCCTATTAGTCTTGTCTTTTCCATTCAATGAGTTCTTTAGCATCAATAGGTTTGGTAATTGTACCATCAACATAAAGACTGTATCATTTTTCCATTAATCTACTCCATCCAATATGTTTCCATGTAGAATAGTTGTGTGAAGTTAGAGGAGGAAATTTAAAACCCATAATGTAGAAATGAAAAGAGCACAATATAGAGACACAAGAACACTGTACACCCCCCCCCCCCCCCCCCCCCCCCCCGCTTTTCACTCAATCAAAAGACCACCCCAAAAAAGATGCTTTGGCACTTTATAAGTAGTGCATTTACAATGGGCCACTTGTCAAAATGAACAAATTGGACTTTCTAATTTTGCTTTTACAACTACCTTATGAGGCTGAAATCTGTCACTTAAGCATTGTAGCTTAGTTTTAAAGCAATTATGAAAAAGAATCAAAGCTTTACAATGCCAAAGAAGGCCTAATTCTAAAAGTGATAAATTGGTCCACACAACCCTAGAATCTGACTTTAGATCTAGAAAGTAGATGAAAAAATACACACTTTCAAAAAAAATGGAAATTGAAAAAAGTGACCAGATGTGCCCATATGGAGCTTCTAAAGTTGCAAAATGAAGGATTATGTAGGTACAGTCACCAAAAAATGCAATTTTTG
This sequence comes from Cupressus sempervirens, assembly GCA_028749045.1. Classification (NCBI taxonomy): domain Eukaryota; kingdom Viridiplantae; phylum Streptophyta; class Pinopsida; order Cupressales; family Cupressaceae; genus Cupressus; species Cupressus sempervirens. Next base: position 735,854,234 of record CM053791.1, on the reverse strand, counting down.
CAACATCTATGCACCAAAACTAGAAAACAACACCACCACTTGAAAAATCAGGAAGTTCTACCTAATTTCAAAAAAAATTACACCTGAATTGGAGTCTGAATGTCCAAGTTAGGAGCTCGCAATGTCAGGCTGCCAAACTGAAAAGTAATCTGAAGAGGGGTTTGGAGGAGAAACTGTGAGTCTAAATTTGATGATCAAATAGCCATCACTATAGTTATAAAACAATTGAGAATGACAGTCAAATGGTTTTCAATTTTAACACAATGTTTAGCTGACGTTAGCAAAAAAATTATGCCTTAGGATTACGTGGCAGCTGACTAGATGTATGGCCTATGACATGGCATTGTATGAATTGATGATGTGGATGCCAATCAACTACTGATGTGTGCTATAGTGTTTGATAATGTGTTACCTACATCAGTGCACTGAGTCAGCAATCAATTTCCACAGGGAAAACGTGGTAGTACCAATATGGAGGAGGTGGATGCTGACATGGTAGAGACCTAACTAAACTCTATGGTACCGAAGGTTATTATGTAGCCATATTTCTTTTTCCTTTCCAGAACTAGAGTCAGCTTCCCAAAATTTTCAAACACGGTGCCAAAAAACCTTCGCGCAAGAGAATTAAATATTTTGCGATGCCGAAAAAGTTGCAGGTTCTCCCCAGAGTTGGAGGAACGACGGGAAAGCGCGGTGATGGTTTTTAGTAGATATTCGATGTTGGGTTTTGTGCAATGTGAGAGAATAGTTCCAAAAACACAAAAACAATGCTGAGAAAGTTTAGTGGCCGTTGGAAGATGTTTAAACCGCCGATCGTCAGAATCCTCAATGCACGGCTGTCGATTGTCAGAAGTGTACAGCGATGGCTGAAAATAATAGATTGTGGGCAGAGTGAAAAACTAATGTCGGAAAGAATGTCGTTGGACTATTAAAATAGTCCCTCAGTCCAACAGTCCCACATGCATTGAAGGAGTGCTTAAAGTGTTGTTTAAAAGAAAAACCCTTGCAAACCAAGGTTGAAGATGAAGTAGCTGGTAGGAAGAATTTTGGTTGCCAGTAGTTGTGTGTCTCATTGGGTTTGTGGCTACCGATAGACTTATGTGGTTGAGCTTTGAGGGTGTCATGTCGCTCTTTATGCCTACAGAATATTAAATAAACTTTGCAAAAAATAAAATAAATTCTCCAAATCACAGATCCAGGGTGTCACTGCCTGGATCTATGTAAAAAAAATTCTCTGCTATGGGCTAAAAATTAATTCCAAAAATATTTCATAAAAATAAATATGAAAATTATTAGAAAAATTCCCACGAAAATGATTCGGAAAAAATTGAGAAAAAAAAGACAAATTTGAAAATAATCAATGAGATATCTAAGATACCATGTAAGAATTTGCCAAAGGGAAAAATTCACCCAGGAACTAAGAACTTAAACATAAGCACAAAGTAGACTAAAGAGAGAGAGAGAGAGAGAGAGTATGATTAGAATGACAATGTATTCAATAACTGGTTCTCATAAGAGTACACTAGGAGTGCCTAAATATAAAGGCCTCAGGAGGGCTTCTAGAATGCATAGAAGTTAGCATTATGATGTGTCATACAACCAAGCACATGTCCACCAGATATGGGTTATCCTCCATTAAGCACGGAAGTAAGTGCGGTGATGAGAGGATAAGCCTACAAGGGTGGGACATGCAAAACAGTGTTGTAGACACCATGTGCTTAAATAGATTTGCATACTCCTGTGTTGTCTACATGACAACTCAAAAGGTGTGTAAACTCCCAAGTGTCTCATAAATAAAAATAATAAAATAATGCAAAATAATTAAATAATGCATTAACCTAAGTAAACTTAAGTAAGTGTAAATAGTAAAGTACGTATTTACACCAACAATATGAAAGAAATTAGTACCTTCAGAACCTCTTTATTTGTTAGCTGAATTAAAACCTTGGATTATAGACAGTTGGCCTTCATTGTAAAAGGAGTGAGACTGCCTCACCAAAGGTGGCAATGAGATTTTTGTTGTTTTGTTAATATCATTAATATATTTTAATGATAACTTTGAGGGATCATGCCTAGCTTGAGTATCTTGGCATTCCAAGTCCTATAAATGTAAGGCCATTGATGAGTAGGCATTTCTAATTGAAACATTTTTGGTGCTACAATGAAGTACGTGACTGGATTCTTTGCCTGCTTCACATTTCTCCATGGATAATTCTATAGCACTTGTTACTTATCTATCTAAATTTTTTGTGTCTATTTACATGTGCACTCTTTCCCAATATCTGTAGGTTTTGTCTCTTCATCCTAAGTAATCAGCATACCTTGGATGGCACTAAGATAACCATTTTCTTTTGAAACTTCCTTTTCTTTCAAATTAAATTCTCTATTAGGCAGGTTTTCTGTATCTTCCTCTATATATTTAATAGATGTAGCTCCAATTCCTCTGTATATATTCCTCTGTATATTAAGCTTTCCTCCATAGGAATGAGAATGCATGGGGAGTAAGGCCAACCGTTAGTGACTGTACTGAAAAAGTAGTTCTTGGCATGCCACTGATGGAAATATCAATCTTATTTTCAGAATCAATACCTCATTTTTCTTTAAAGAATAATTATTGTTTTCAATGTCTTTAAAATATTTGTAGTTGGTAGCTAAAAGCTTATTCACTTATATTTTGCTTTCATTACATAAATATCAAGTGACATGTCATATCACCATTCATTCTACAGTTACTAGCAATTCATCACCTTTGAATATTCATGGGAAACTAAGGTGTTTGGTTACCTAATAGGTCTTAGGAATATTAACTAGGGGCCTAGAATAGTCCTAGATGGACCCATTTGACCTAAATATGTAAAGAACAAAAATTGCTCAAAAGTTGCAAAGTTGCTTGACCAACTTTTGCATTTTTTGCAAAAAGTTGCAAATGGAGGTTTGGGAAGTTGTAACTATCCATTATCAAGTATATGAGCATGGGAAACATGTTTTGGAAGGTTAGAAGGTTTCCAATTAGATTTGCATTTTTAAGCATCTTTTATAACTTTTGCAATTTTGCAAAAAAAGTAAAACTTTTGCAAAGTTCACTAGAATTCACTTCTAGGACTTGGAAAAAGTTCCAAACTATTAAAAAACAACTAAAACCACCTAATCATAGACTATCTTGACCAAAAACTCAAAAAGACCCAATTTTTCCTAATTAGAAACTTTTTCCCATATCTTACACAAAGTGGCCTAAGCATACATATCTTGCTCATCTCTCTCACCATTCATCATGGGATTAAACTATCTATTCCATTAGCTCCAGATGGCTAGGTAAGACCTAGTCACAAGATCATCTAGTCTTGTTGAGAGCTTTAACATTCTTAGTCACACTAAACTGAATTGACCCTAAGAGTCACTAAATGCCATAGGGAAATGATCTCTTATGAGGCATATCTCGAAGCTCATGAGAGGTATGGATGCAATTCTAGGTGCTACAGGACCATGTTCCCAAGACCTACAATAAGCTCTCTCACTTTTTAGAGATCGAATTTCATTTTGATTTTGCAGCCCTACCTTGGGTGATGTTGAAACTTGTAGTGCTAGCCAGTACAAATTTTCCAACTACTAACTTTCTTTCACCATTCATCATGGGATTGAACTATCTGTTCAGTTAGCTCTAGGTGGTGGGTAAATCCTAGTCCTAATATTTTCCCATCTTGTTGAGTGATCAAACATTCTTGGGTGCACTAAACTGAATTGACCCTAAGAGTCACTAAATGACATAGGGTAGCAATCTTTGACAGGCATATCCCAAAGCTCATGTGAGGTATGGATGTGATTATGGGTTCTATAGGACCATGTTGTCAACACCTACAATAACCTATCTCTCTTTTTGGAGATTAGATTATTTTTTGATTTTGCAGCCCCATCTCAGATGATGCTAAAACTGGTAGTGTTGGCCAGTACAAAGTCAGCAACTATCGAATCTCTCTCATTGTTTGTCATGGGATCAAAATATCTATTCTATTAGCTCTAGGTGGCTGGGTAAACCCTAGTCCCAAGCTTGTCCTATCCTATTGAGCACTCGAACGTTCTTAGGCATGGTGAACTAAATTGACCCTAAGAGTCACTAAATGTCATAGGGTAGTGATCATTGATGAGACATATCTCAGAGCTCATGCGATGTACGGATGTGATTCTAGGTCCTATAGGACTGTGTTGCCAAGACCTATAATAGTCTCTCTCTTTTTGGAGATTGAATTCCATTTTGATTTTGTGGCCCCATCTCGGGTGATGTTGAAACTTGTAGTGTTGGCCAATACAAAGTTGTCAACTATCGAATCTCTCTCATTATTCATTGTGGGATCAAACTATCTATTCTGTTAGCTTTGGATGGCTAGGTAAACCCTAGTCCCAAGCTCATCCTATCTTGTTGAGTGGTCAAAAATTCTCAAGCATGCCAAACTAAATTGACCCTAAGAGTCATTAAATGCCATAGGGAAATGATCTTTAATGGGGCATATCTTGAAGCTCATACAAGGTATGGATGCAATTTTAGGTTCTATAGGACCATGTTGCCAAGACCTATGATAAACTCTCTCAATTTTTGGAGTTTGGATTCTATTTTGATTTTGTATCCCCATCTCAGGTGATGTTGAAACTTGTAGTATTGGCCAATTTAAAGTTACCAACTATTGAATCTCTCTCACCATTTTTTGTGGGATTGAACTATCTATTTTATTAGCTTTGTGTGGCTAGGTAAACTTTAGTACCAAGCTTGTCCCATCCCTTTGAGCACTTGAAAGTTCTTGGGCACACCGAACCAAATTGATCCTAAAAGTCACTAAATGCCATAGGGTAGGGATCTTTGATAGGGCATAACTTGGAGCTTATGCAAGGTATGGATTCAATTCTAGGTGCTAGAAGACCATGTTACCAACACCTATAATAATCTCTCTCTCTTTTTGGAGATCAGATTCCATTTTATTTTGTAGCCCCATTTTGGGTGATGTTGAAACTTGTAGTGTTGGCTAGTACAAAGTTTCCAACTATCAAATCTGTCTCACCGTTCATCATGGGATTGAATTGTCTATTTCGTTAGATCTAGGTGACTAGGTAAACCCTAGTCCCAAGCTTGTCCTATTTCATTAAAAGATCTAACATTCTTGGACATGCCAAACTGAATTGATCCTAAGAGTCACTAAATTCCATAGGGAAACAATCTTTGATGGGGCATATCTCAAAGCTCGTGTGAGGTATGGATGCAATTATGGGTGTTATAGGACCGTGTTGCCAACACCTACAATAATATCTCTCACTTTTTGGAGATCAAATTTTATTTTGATTTTGTGGCCCCATCTTGGGTGATGCTGAAACTTGTAGTGTTGGTCAGTGCAAAGTTGCCAACTACCAAACCTCTCTCATTGCTCATCATGGGATTGAACTATTTGTTCTACTAGCTATGTTTAGCTGGGTAAGCCCTAATCCCAAGCTCATTCTATCCTATTGAGCACTCAAACATTGTCGAGCATGCCAAACTGAATTGACCCTAAGAGTCACTAAATGCCATAGGTCAACAATCTTTGACAAGGCATATCTTGGAGCTTGTGCAAGGTATGGATGCAATTTTGAGTGTTATAGAATCATGTTTCTGACACCTACAATAATATCTCTCACTTTTTAGAGATTGGATTCCATTTAGATTTTGTAGCCCCATCTTAGGTGATGCTGAAACTTGTAGTGTTGGCCAGTACAAAGTTGCTAACAAGTGAATCTCTCCAAGCGTTTGTCATGGGATTGAATTTTCTACTTCATTAGCTTCAGGTGGCCAAGTAAACCCTATTTCCAAGATTATCCCATCCCATTGACCACTCAAATGTTCTTGGGCATGCCAAACTAAATTGACCCTAAGAGTCACTAAATGCCATAGCGAAACGGTCTTTGACAGGACATATCTCAGAGGTCATGTAAGATATGGATACAATTTTAGGTGTTGCAAGACCATGTTGCTGACACCTACAATAACCTCTCTTGATTTTTAGTGATCAGATTTTATTTTGATTTTGTAGCCCCATCTCATGTGATGCTAAAACTTGTAGTGTTTGCTAGTACAAAGTCACCAATTGGTGAATCTCTCCAACCGTTTGTCATGCAATCGAACTGTCTATTCCATTAGCTATGGGTGGTTAGGCAAAACCTATTTCCAATATCATCCCATCCCTTTGACCACTCAAACATTCTTGGGCACGCTAAACCAAATTGAACCTAAGAGTCATTAAATGCCATAGGGTAGTTGATGTAATAGGCTCACTAATACTCTCTAATTCCTCATTCATAGCTACTAAATGTAACCAAAGACACCTCAAATCAAATTCACAAGACCTCAAAACTGCCCATTCCCACATCTCCACACTTAGGACAGTCATTTAAAGAATTCCCCTTGAACATGTAGGGATATTCCTCTCATCAAATATACTCCCTAACATCCTTCTAGACCCTTTCCATATGCTTTCCCATCCACTAAATCCATTAAACAAAACTCTTAAAACAAATTGCCAAGAATATACCTTCTTGCTATTTTCTAGATAGACCCATGCTCAGGGAGGTATAACTTTTGAACCAGACCAAATATCCTCAATCGCTCTATTGAAGATGAGAGCAATTAGTTTCTCAAAAACATACTTAAATCTTAGGAAGATCCAATGGTGCATTAGGGAGATATGGCCCCTGAACTGAGGATCTATTTTCTAAAACAATGTTATTTTTTGTTACCAGTTTGGACCATAACCGCCACCTTTTCTTTTGTTACCAAAAAATTCAAACACAATAGCTATATAACCATATAAAAACAAGGAAATACAAGAATGAAACATCACTAACTAGAAATCGATAATACAAAACATAAACTCCACTAACAAACATTGCAATTACATATTTTGCATGGCGCTAGAGAGCCTTCATTCTTTTTCCCTCTTTCTTGTCACTATATCAGTTTCTCTTTGTGTCTTTCTCTATATATCCCTTTTCAGTTACATATTTCTCTCTTTTAAAGAGATCCTAGGTAGTTATTGAAACCACCTTATATTTACCCGATGCAAATCTATCCATCTTTATTTTAAATATATTTCAAGCATTTTTAAATACATTTCAATATAATCTCACCATTTCTTCACATGGTGTCATGAATCCAAAAAGGACTCAAACATTTCAACATTACAAAACTCATCATAATGTGCTAGGGTCAAGGTGCTCCCGCATCATACTCCTAGACTTAAAATATTTCCATGTCCCATGGAAATGTTGATACTCATTTGGAACAAAGTTTTGTCTTCCCATGCTTTGGTTGTGCGCTCTGATGCTGTAGCTGACTCCCATCACAGAAGTGTAGATGGATTGCTCCCATGATTTTTCTTCTTGTCCACTTCACAATGCTTCCTTTGGACCTCTTGCATAGGCCCTTGGACCAATCTCTACGGCCCCTAACAAACTGCTTGTCTGGCTTCCTATAGCTTGTGGACTTCCACCATGTGACTACAATCTCCTTAACTTAAACAAATGCTAAACCCCACCTAGGTCTTTCACTGCTCTGATACCACTCTGATGTAATAGGCTCTTTGATTCTCTCTAATTCCTCATTCATGGCTACTAAGTGTAACTAGAGACACCTCAAATCAAATTCACAAGACCCCAAAACTGCCCATTCCTACATCTCCACACTTAGGACAATCACTTAAAGAATTTCCCTTGAACATTTAGGATATTATTCTCATAAAATATACTCCCTAACATCCTTCTAGACCCTTTCCATATGCTTTTCCATCCACTAAATCCATTAAACAAAACTCTTAAAACAAATTGCCAAGAATATACCTTCTTGATGTCTTTTGGATAGACCCGTACTTAGGGAGGAATAACTTTTGAACCAGACCAAATATCCTCAATCGCTCCAATGAAGATGGGAAAAATTAGTTTCGCAAAAACATACCTAAATCTTAGGAAGATCCAACAGTGCATTAGGGAGGTATGGCCCCCACTCTAAGGATCTATTTTCTGAAACAATGCTATTTTTTTTTACTAGTTTGGACCATAACTGCCACCTTTGCTTTTGTTACCAAAAAATTCAAACACAATAGCCATATAACCATATGAAAACAAGGAAATACAAGAATGAAACATCACTAACAAAAAATTGATAACACAAAACATAAACTCCATTAACAAACATTGCAATTACATATTTTGCATGGCTCTCTGGCTGCCGCTAGAGAGCCTTCATTCTTTTCCCCTCTTTCTTGTCACTATATTAGTTTCTCTTTGTGCCTTTCTCTATATATCCCTTTTCGGTTACATATTTCTCTCTTTTAAAGAGATCCTAGGTAGTTATTGAAACCACCTTATATTTACTCAAGGCAAATCTATCTTTATTGATTTTAAATACATTTCAGTACAATTTCACCATTTCTTCACATGGTGTCATGAATCCAAAAGGGACTCAAACATTTCAACATTACAAAACTCGTCATAATGCACTAGGGTTGAGGTGCTCCCGCATCAGTAGTGATCTTTGACAAGGCATATCTTAGAGCTCGTGTGAGGTATAGATGCAATTCAGGGTGCTACAAGATTGTGTTTCTGACACCTACAATAATCTCTCTCACTTTTTGGAGATTTGATTTTGTTTCTATTTTGCAACCCCATCTTGGGTGATGCTAAAACTTGTGGTGCAGGGAACCTAGTTGGAAATAAGATATGTCATCTCATCCAATGATGGAGACTCATGATACAAGGTAAAGGTTTTATCATAAATTTCATTTTGAACATGTCATTTTTTTATAGTAATAAGGCAATCCTTTTTTGTAGGGTCAAGGAACTTGAGGTCACCTATAAACCCAAGTTGCCTTAGTCCTAATGATTTTTTCTTTTTGTTGTTTTTGTTAATAAGTTTACTCAAAAAGTGTTTTGAGAGCCATTACACCTTATATAGGTCCTATGTGTTACCAAGAACCACTTGGTTAAGTTCTAGGAAGAGTTAGTGCAAAAATTGCATTTTGCAATAAAAGTTGCTGACAACTTTTTGGCAATTTTGGCAACTTTTTTGGAAAACATTGAAATTAACCTTGTAACCAATCAAACCAACTAGTAATCAGTTGGAATGGATGTCAAATGATGAAGCTAACCTCCATGAAATTAGAGGAGGCATAAGGCATTGGTCGTTATTAAGTTCTTTATATATGGAAAGTAATCACTACTGATGTTAAACTTGTATATAGGATCATTGAGCTATTGTCAAACAAAATTACTCCTTATTTAGAACAACAAACCCATACTTTTTTAGAATGAAACACCACTTTAGTTGCACATTATCACTAAATGGAGTTAGTGGAAGATGTTAAGGATCTTCTTGGTTGTCTTAATAGCCATTTCATGGGTTTGAAACATAATCACTTCCCTTTGTGAAGAGTTAGTAAAAAATTAACAACTTGCATGTTGTTGCAAAGAAAATATAGTCATAGGATGTTGGAAGATTGTTTTCACTCATAGGATGTTGAAGAATATCTTGGAAGCATGGAATAGATGATAGATTAAAGTTTGTGAGATAGTTATTAGGTGTTTCTTGAAGTGTCTAAGGTGTTAGTTTGAAGCAAGAAGTTGATTATGATCTATTTCTCAAATTTTCTTATTTTTCCCTTATTACTTTTCAAGTCTTGAATAGGGAAAGTGATAAAGTAGTTTTGTGAAGTTGGGTAGAAGTTTTTTTAGTGTTGTAACCATGTTGGAAAGAGTCTTTCAAGACACTCAAGAAGGTGGTTTAATGGTAGTTTTTCTTAAAAGTGTTTTTGTTGGAAATCCACTAGCTTTTGGTATGAGCACTCTGCATCATTTTGAATGCAAATTACATTAAAATGAAATACACGAAATGTACTTAAAATTTTAAAAAGAAAAATAAGATATATATTACGATAACCAATAATTTCATATGTGAACAAACATATAATATATTATGATAACTGATAATGTCATGCATGAACAAATATATAATATATTATGATAATCAATAATATCATACATGAACAAACATAACATAAATTAACCAATAATATCATAAGTCTAATAATGTCATGTATCAAATATATGTCATGAATCTAATATTAAATGTCATATATACATCAAATGTATGTTGAATATGTCCACTAACATAAAATCTAAGATATATGCCCACTAATGCCTATACATGTGTGTCTATCCCTATATCTTCTCCTTCCCAATGAGGGGAAGGAAACAAATCCCTAGAGGTCTTTGGTTGTTACATGGAGCAAGATGATGGGGATGATGGGGTCTTCCTCACACACTTGCTCATCCTCTTGTTTAGGCTCCTCTCTAACTAGAGCTGATACAAATAAAGTAGTTTTGAATCAATAATTATTATACATTGAAATAAAATATATGTACACACAAAATTAATTATTTTCTTATCGTCAACAAATAATCACTCTGTACATCCACCTCAAAGGCTTGCAGATGATTAGGTGTAACAAGGCCCGACAACAATTCATTCAATATAATTAATTATAAATAACATTTTAAATTTAAATACGAACTATTATAAATAACAACTAAAACTAAGAAAACTCTTTCATATCTTGGTCAATGGCTCTGAACTAGCCATTGTGGCAGCAACTCCATGATCGATGGATTGGCAAAGATGAGGAGGAGTCTTGAATGTCAACAACTACATGTTATATAATACAATTCACATGTAACATGAAACATGAATCAAATATAATCAAATGAATTAAATTAACATGAAACAAATGTACCTCTATGAAGCTCGTATCATGCCTAGGCTCAGAGTCCCTTGTGAATGTCGATGGTCCATTAGATAGTTGATTTACATGGATGAATTCTTTTTGTCAATCCTTCATATGATTACTTAATAAATATATGTATTAATTTAAATGATTAAATCAATACATACCTCTCAACACATCAATGGGACATAAAATGGGGCTAGTTAATCTGTACTAGGGCCATCAACACTCTTACCCTAAATTTTGAACAATGTTAAGACATGCTAATTAATTAGTCATTCATTGTACATTTGAAATGTGATCAAATTAGTTTATTAAAATTATAATTTACCTGTGTGTCAATGCCAAATGTGTCACTCAGTAACTTGTCAGTGACTAGCCTATCATCCATATTGTCTCCAACATAACTACCAAATGTGCATAAGGATCCACATGATGTGCACATGTAACCGTAATGCAAAGAAGAAGCCTCCTCAACTAATGGAATGGCACAATGAATGAGGGTTTATATCAAAGCTTTTATAGTCCCTAGAGTATTGGTATCTACATGTTCCTTTACAATTAAAGGAATAATCACATGCTCACGCTCTGGCTTGACAATAGGCACCCAAACTACATTAGGGTCACGATGAGCCCCCGACATCTCAAATGATGACCCCCATCTCTACCCTGAGATTCTAACATATCAAAATAATTGGGGATCTCCCCAGAGACAAATTTACAATACAATTTCTTTAAGAACTACATTGGAACCTCATGATTATTATAGGGAGGGGCATTGAAGATCATCCACCATCTATTGCAAAAGTTATTTCCAATATCAATATGTATGCACCAATGGATGAGGAACCTTTTAGTTGTAAATTTAACTATGTCTTGTTCTCCAGGATTTTTAAACAATGCAAAAATTCTACCTTTTTCTATGTCCTTTCTTCTTGCATCTTTATAAGATAATTTGTTTGAATAATGTCTTCTTTGTTCTTCTCTCTTAACATGCCAAATATCCAACTGACCACTAACAAAAGCTACATAGCTCATAATGGACTCAAGGGATAATGCTAATTGTGCTCTCATGGGATTAGTTTTTCCACAAGCTTTTAACTTACCAATGGTTTCCTCTAATTCATTTTTTCCTCTTTCTATTTCATTCATTATGTTGTCTTGGGTGCCAGGAGGAGGTCTTTCAATCGATGGAGGTTGCAAAATTTTTTGCTCTTCTTGTGGAGGGTTTTGATTTGGATCTTGTGGATGGTTTGCATTTTAATTTTGTTGATCAGGCTAGGGAATTGGCAGTTGATTATTCATATTTCCTGATAAGAAACCAATTGCATTCTAAATAAATAAACAAATTTAAAACAAAACTGAAAAAAAAACTACAAAATAATGTAAAAACTTACAAAACAATGCAAAACATATAAAACAATGTAAAAACAAGAGTAGAAAACATACTACATGATCTCGATCTTGATCTTCGATGAGGAGGAGGCATTTTTAGGAGGCAAGTGAGAAAATTCTTTAAGTTTTGCAAACTGTGTGCATGTTGTTGAGGAGAAAGAAAGATATGAAATGGGTTGCGGATTTGCAACCCATATATAAAAACTTGTAATTTTTAAAAAGTGCACATGCACTATAGCATGCATGCACTTTGGCTTGGGCTTCATAAGCCTAAGGCTTGTGGTGCCCAAGCCAAAGCGCATGTGAGCTTTTAGAATTTTAGAATTTTGTTTTTTATCTCATTTTTTGGCACCGCAACTTGGTGCATCAACCCATTCTCTATTTAATAATTAATAAGTAATTGTTAAATAACTTTTATCTTTTAGGTTACCCTTTTTGGGTTCCAATCTCCCTATAAGGATAGATCATTTGTAAGCTTTTTACATCTTTTCTTTATCTAAGAATACAATTTGTATATTTTTAGAGCAAACCCTTGTCTTCTCTTGTCTTTTTCTTCTTTGTGATAGGTTTTCTACATGCAAGTATTCGAGGGCTTTGTAGATTTGATTTGCATATTTGCTCAAATCCTTTAGTTTTAACTCAGAGATCATGGCAGCTATTGCTAAAACATCAAATGCTACAAGGTGGTGATCTTTAGGTATAAAATAACATATCTCATTTCAAATATATTACATTCTTTTTGGATCTGGCACATCGATCTCACATGATGCCAAAACTTGCAATATGCCTTAGTCCATTGGTGCATTAATGTGTAACTTTGAAACCACTATCTTGGCATCAAATCATCAATGCCATTAGCTTTGGATGAGTAGGTAAACCCTAATGACACCCTTTATCTAGCCATGGAGAGCCTACAATGTTCACAACCACCCTATACTAAAGAGTTTCCAAGATGCTCTAAAGGCATTTGGAGATCAATCTTTCGAGGGTTGTAACTTAGAGCTCGTGGGGGAAATCAGGGAAACATCAAATATTATAGAATGGTAATATTGAGATCTACAAAAATCTATCTCATTTTGAAAAGATCACATTCTATTTGGATTTGGCACAACAATCTTGCTCAATGCCAAAAATTGTAGTGTGCCTTAGTTCATTGGTGCATCATTATGTAACTTTGAAACTATTGATCTTGGCATTGAATATTTAGTGTCATTTTCTCTAGATGGGTGGGTGAATCCTAGTGACACCCTTGTTTCATCTGTGGAGAACCTCTAGCGTTCATGGCCACCATGTACTGAAGAGTATCCAAGATACTCTAAGTGCATTTACAGATTGATCTTCTAAGGATCATAACTTGAAGCTTGTGTAGGACAATTTTGAAACATAAAATGATATAGGATAGTGATATTGAGGTTTTAAATATCCTATCTCATTTTGGAGAGATCACATTCCATTTAGATTTGGCACAATGATCTCGCACTTTGCCGAAACTTGTAGCGTGCCTCAGTTCATTGGTGCTGATATAGGCATCAAATAATTAGCACCATTAGCTCTATATGGGTGGGTGAACCCTAGTGACACCATTTTTCTATTCACAAAGGTCCTACAATGTTCGCAACCACCCCATACACAAGAGTCTCTAAGATGCTCTAAGTACGTTTGGAGATCGATCTTCTGAGGGTCATAATTTAGAGCATGTGTGGGCTATTGATCAAATGTAGAATGCTACTAGATGGTCATGTTAAAGTCTACAATAACCTAGTGACACCTTGTGACATCCCTATTTTGGGCATAGAACCTCTATAACATTTGCAACTAGTAAATACTGAAATGTCTCATAAGACCAAAGATGGGCTCAAAGACCAAATTGGCCATGGATTTGGCTAATTGTAGAAATCTTAAGGGATTGAAAAGATCATTTAAAATTGAACATATATGATACAATTTTAAATTAAATATTTTTTCATAATTTGATAATAAAGGTCGTTAAAATATTCTTCACAAATTACTACATTTGAATCAAATATAACAAACAAGATCAAAATGATTGATATTCCATAAACATGAACAATACTATACTAAATTAATATGTATATCCTTGTGCACATAAATGATAAAAATATATATCAAAATAAATGTATCCATAGACAAATTATGTAAATATACATCAAAATTCATGTATTGATAGCCAAATTACACAAATATATATATATATCAAAATACACAGATCCATATAGAAAATATGGCTGATCTCATGCCATCGAAATGCATATAATATCAATTTTTCTCTATAAATTTTGGCATATGCCAGCTCAAAATGTCTCATGATGCATCCTATGACAACTATACTATACTATGCTACTAGTAGATCATCAAAATGCTGGCTCTTTACTGAACTAGGTGGATTAGATGCCTCCTACATAAACAAAAAAGGAAATCCCAAAGTTAGATTACTAAATTTATATGATTCTATGTGTCTAAAATTGAATTACTCAAATGAATAATGATCATAAATACCTCTCTCATTGACCTCCTACAATGGTCAGGAGTCCTCTCATATGTCAGGATTTATGGACCCTAGTTGGTTGTGGCCTGTACATGTTCAAGTGTGTTTATCAGATGGACCTCAAACTTAAATTATAATATTATAATTCATATCATACTAAATTTATATCATATAATCATTAAATTTAAACTAAAACTTACCTTTGTCAACTCTTCCTCTAGATATAATGGCTGTGTGAGAAAAGATACAAAACATTAATGTCCGACCTCCTGTGCACTTGGTGTTTCATATGAGATACAAAATCCTAATTGTTAATATCATGTAAATAATTTTTTAATTTATTTATGAAAATAAGGAAAATAATAAATAAATTATACTTATACATACAATGAGATTCTCGCTGTGAATGGAAATGACAAAGGGTCTATGATGTCAAATATGCCTGGACTCGTAACCAATGGCCACACCCTATAAAATAAAGAATGTAATTAAATTTCATTAGCACAAACATTTTACAAGAATGCATAAATATTTAATCACTTTAAAAGAACCTAATTACCTTTCCCTTGTCTATGGTTTCTGCCTCACCCCTTGCACTCTACCCCCCACTGATAGGTGATACCTGAAAGAGAAAAGAAAGATTAGAAACCATATATGTTCTAATATCAAATAGAAAAAATATGAGAACACAACATAATGTACCATAGATGTCTGAAGGCCAAATGAAATAGCCAAGAGCATGACATCATCAACCTGTCTAAGCTCCTCCACAGTCATCAACTAAACATGACTGAAGATCACATACATGTATAAGTCAGTATATGGGTTAAAATTATCCTTTTATAAAGATTAACTTTAAATCACATATTCCATAACAAAAAAATGTATACACATACCAACACAAAAGGATCCCATGGCTCTAAATACCCCTCCTCTCTCACATTAGGGTGTGTAATCTCTTTAGGTGTATCTATTGTATCATCCTCCTCAAATAGAAACTATAACTCAGAAAGATCATCTTTGGGACCCAGAAAAATATTCTTACACATTATGCAAGTATGGGGCACACAAACATGTGATGATCTCATTGATAATGAACTCATGCTAACATCATCCACATGGGGAGGCAACATTGACCTAGCCTGATATATCAATAGGCTAGTCAATCTATGGATGCTTCTAATAGTCTAAGAGCTAGCCTCCGTAATGATATCAAGATGTTGCACTAGAGGAGGGGCAAAGATATCAATATGGGGGACAAAAGTGTCATATTTCTTTTATTGGGCCAAGGGTCTATCCTAAGGAGCTCCTCCTCTTACACCCGTGTTGGGTCTCACGGTCTAGTAGTTCACCTTAAGGCCCAAAAAAAATTCAGCATGTACATTTTTTTAATGAAATAGAATGATCCCTCTAAATTGTTACATGGTGGTCTATCAAAAACCATCCACCAACAATCCAAAAATTTCACACACATAGCCTCATTTGTGCATTATTTAATTGATAATTTTTGGGAATTGTGCGGTCTACTTTTTTACCATTTTTTGGGTTTGTAAAAAGGTTAACTATGTCATCTTTACTTATGTTTAGGGTTCCAATCTCATCATAGTCTAACCCATCATCAAACATGGCATGTATTTTCTCACGCTAGTGAAGAGCAACATTTTGTTCATTAGTAAGTGTTTGAATATTATCCACTATGGTGTTTAATGTGAATAACATGGGAGCTAATGTAGGTATAGTATTATATATGGTTTGCAAAACCTTTAGTTCAGTAAGATTTTCTTGTATCAAATCTTCAATTCAAGGAGGATTTTGAGGGGCTAATCACTTGGTTGACAATTTTGAGGAGGTGCTCAATCATTTAGTGGAGGGTTTCTAGGAACATTATTTCATGGCTCAGTTTCATCAATGTCATTTGGGTCATCCATACCTATTAAATTGCAAAATAACATTTTAAGTTATTAATTAAAACCAAAAAAATCAATAATTTCTATTTAAAAACCTAATTTTAAATATAATTCATTGAAAACCATTAAATAAAACCTAATTTTAAATTGGCTAATCAATAATGGATTGGGTACCCGATAAGGGTTGGTCTAACCCTTTTTCCTTCGTATCAAGATAGGTGGAAAAAGTCTGAGCGGATTTTGAAATTATTTTAGACATTTGAAAACTCCACTTTTTTCACATCGCTACTTTTTGGAACACCATGATCCTTCACATACCCTGGGGGAAATAAAAATCTTTTCTCTAGCTCATCCACTCTCTAGGTTTTTGAACACTTCCACCATATCAAAAAATGTGAAGGGATTCTTTGGATTAATCATAGTCTTTACTTCCTTAATCTCAATGTATTTCTGGAGCCTTTCCAAATCTCTCTACATAGAAAAGATGTAATGCCCTACTTGGGAACCCAAGAGAAATAACCTAAAAAGATCCTTTGTTTATTGAACTATTTTTTAAAGTTTAAACAACATAAGATAACAACATGGAAGCAATATACAAATACACATCAAGCACACATAAGCAATTACAAATACAGTTTTCCATTCCTCAAGGGTTCCTTCACATTGAGTCACATTTAATTTTTTTATAATAATTAGATTATATCTTTAGTACATGTTCATGAATCATAGGGGTATAATAGATACATCATTTCATAAGAAAATGCATAAGTACAACTGATACAGTGAATTTATATATTCAATAAATAACATCCATTACACATGTTGTAGGGTATGCAAGAATAGATACAAGCAAATCAAAATACAAGATATATTATAACATACATTCATAAACTAAATAAAAATCTTTGAGATAAAAATAAGAATGATAATGGTACAATTTCATCCATGAACATCCAACATCTATGAAACTAAGGGGGACTGGAATGGTAAGAAGTCACTACCTCTCAACCCTGTGGTCACCTACTCAAGGTTCCACTCCCACTATGCAAGGAAGATAATGAATGATCCACAAATAGATAATCAATCATAAAATATTCCTAGGAAAGTATCCTAATAGCCAAAACTACCTCAAATGTAACACAAACTACTCAAGAAGAAGAGAATTAAAATTGAAAGGACACTCATTCCAATACCATCATTACACACCAAGTCAACCCCTAGATACCAAATACAATACAATATCTAATTAAGATAAAGTCAATGAAAGATATCCACCTTAAGTCAAAATCCACATGTCCAAGACCAATAATAAATTGATAATAATTGTGATCAATAAAAGTAAATCACCACCAATAAGATCATCCAATAATAAGCACACCACCAATAAATAATTGGCACTCTTCAATAAAATTCAACTGTCAACAAAAAATGACATCCAATCAATAAGTAACAACTCACAATAAATACACCATCAAAATTAATATCCAATAAGTACACCACTAGAGGAAAATATAAATAAACCATGAAGGAGAGTCAAGCTACGTACTAGGGAGTGCCATCACATGGTCAAACTACTTGAGTTACCCTGGACTAGTCTCTCATCAGACCCTAGAGCCTCAAAGTGTTGAGTTACCCTATACTAGTCTCTCATTAGACCCTGGAGCCTCAAAGTGTTGAGTTACCCTAGACTAGTCATTCTAGACCCTAGACCCTCAACGTGACCCATTTGGAACTAGAATATCCTCTCATGAAGACGAGGAA
The DNA here is from genome assembly GCA_028749045.1 of Cupressus sempervirens. Classification (NCBI taxonomy): domain Eukaryota; kingdom Viridiplantae; phylum Streptophyta; class Pinopsida; order Cupressales; family Cupressaceae; genus Cupressus; species Cupressus sempervirens. The sequence goes on along the minus strand of CM053791.1, from coordinate 735,835,875 downwards.
CAACCAGAAATACCTCTCACTAGGTATCATCCCATTTGCATACTTATCCTATACAAGCACTCAAGGCATGGGCAAGACAATATCTCTAATCTTTTTATTTTTATGTGTGTTTAAATATTTTAAATTAATATGTTATCACTTGTTAAAAAACTTGCAATGAGTTACCCTAGAAACCTCTTTGGGTTCTGATCCCCATTGCAAGCCACTCCCATAAACATGCACCTAGAGTACCTTCCCAAAAGTCACAAACCACAATTGTGTCCTGGATACCAAAAAGTAATACTAATTTAATTTGGTTCCTTATTGGGTAGCTTGAAAAATAACATTGGTTCTCAAAACCCAAGTTCTCATAAATGCTCATAAAAAGATATCTCATAAAATAAATCTGAATTTGAATTATAAAATATAGCATGGCATCTAGTCAAATAATGATAAAAGAAATCTAAAAACACTTCTTATGCACATCCTAACTTGGCCAACTAAACAACCCACAAAGAAAAACCATCATGAAAATAAACATCAGAAGACTATAAATAAAATATTTAAGAAAACACATAATTTTCCACCATATGATTTAATTCCATTATTTTCTCTTATATAGTTTGGGCCATAAAGATGTGTTTAAAAATAAGGTAAGAATATACATGTTAATATAAATTGTTATGCTAATATAATTATTTAAATCAATAAGTGTTTAAATGTCAAATCTCTTTGTGCAAAGAAAATATCATGCAACATTATCATCTTATTAATTTAAATAATCTTAAATCATAAATGATTTAATTAATAACATATATGTATATTCCAAGATTAAACATTAATATCAATCTCATTTCTAAAATATTAATTTGACTTCTATTTAAGTCCAATATCAATATTTATTTTTCCTTTAATTCTTAATTCAACTAGAGATAACTCAAATTTAAAATTTTAATTTTAACTAAGTTATTTACATTTTCTCTCATAGTATTAAATATTTATAACTAGAAGATTATATAGTGACCTTCACTATAACTTCCCTTAAAATATAACTAAATCACAATTATACATTTATTAATTTATAACTCCACTTGCATTAATAAATATATAATAAGTTGTATCCTACTAAGATTTTTAAAAGTAATTGATATTAAAACCCCACTTATAAGAAAATAAATAGTATTTATTTACCTAAGTTTCAAAATTAATAAATAATATTTTTTTAATTTAATTTTTAAATATTTTTTAATTTTCGGAATTAATAATTAGTCATAGAAGAAAAATTTATTTTTAAAAAAATTTGAAAATTGAATAATATTTTTATAAAATTAAAAAAAATGCAATTAATATTTTCACATGCCTTTGATCTCTCAAATCATGCAACCATAATATACTTAGATTTATATCTTTAGCTTATTTATTTTTGCATGCATGTGTAAGTTTAGTTACAATGTGCTTTCCTCTCGATTAATCTTTTGATTTTCCAATAAATTTTGCAACCAACATTTTTTAGATATAAGAAGAATATTTATCCTTATTTAGAAAATTCATGATAATTACATGGTTCTAATCCTGAATTTAAAGTTGAAATCCTAGTTGCTCAATTTGTTATTTACTTCCAATTTCCTATAACTGAATTTTTCCTATATTAGAAAGGGCTTTAAAAGAATACAATCATAATAATTTTCTAGAGTTTTCTACAATTTTTCTCAATCAAGTTTTCTTGATCAATAAGTTTTCCTTTTCAAAATTTACAACACAATTCTTGATCCAAAAATCAATACAATAAATTAATAAGTATTATGCAAGCACCCAGGAAGACACGAAGTAGACATATCTTTCAATAAAATTCTACAATGGGTTTTCAAACCCTGCCTTAAAACAACAACTAAAATCTAAGATAATTTTTGAATGCATTCAAATCCAAACCCTCCCTCCCTCAACCATATCAGGCATGTCAGATATAAATGTAAAATACACACACACACACACACACACACACACATGCAAGTATGGGGTAAGTATAATAGTAAATCCTAAATATAAATATCATATTCTAACATGAATATCTCATCATCATGAGGACATAATAAACATCTTTATAAGACACCATATTGTATCATCATAAAAGTAATTTCATTAACTAAGAAAAATTAAATAATCATCACTACCAGTAGAAAATTGTTACAACTTGCCATAGTCAATTACACCACATATCAAAGTATTGCATTTCAAATATTAAATAAGGGTTAACACATCTATAGGAGAGTCATATAGAACATTATTGACTAAGTTTACAATGATAACAAAGGAGGGGTATTAGACAAGAAAAAAATTATAAGATCGGTACTGCAAAGAAGAAACAAGCAAGCCTTTTTATAATTATGATATCCTCTCCTCTCCTCTCTCTCCAACTGTCAATGTAACCGATGATGATATCACATCAGAGAAATGGCATAACTAATCAATAAAATATAGGAAAAACATCTAGAAAGTTCTTCTCACCATTGGAAAGGGTTTGTTCAATTGCATTATTAGATTAGTGGGACCTTTACAATATCAAAAAATCAAACCAAGTTATGAGCCAAGACTATAAATAAAGAACTAGGGGATCTATTTTAAAGGTTTTAAAAATTCAAACTATGCAAAAATGTGTAAAGAATAGCAATGGATGTAGTAGAATAGAATAAACAAGAAATTATGAGTACCATCTCTAGACCCTGATAATTTTTTAGATTAGAAAATATATATATATATATATATGTTTGTACATTTTTTTGGAATTACATCATTATTTGCAATTGTAAGAGGCATGTTTATAAGAAATTTAGGCAACTATCATTGCCACTTTCTTCTTTTATGTAATATTTATTTATTTTTAACTTTTTACTCTAATGTGATCTAAAAAATAAATACATACAATTATAGAATATTTAGACTCGTTTTAATTAAGGCTTACAAAATACCATTCTATATAATTTTTTAAAATATATGAAACACTAGGTCATGTCAACATAAACAAATATGATTTTTAGTTTTGCATTTAGTAATACGATGGAGCTATCATTTACTGCTAAGGGTGGTTTGAATTTGAAATCTTATAAGAAAGGAACACTAGGAAGTTGCATGAATGTGGTGGAAGGGCAGGATTCCACAAGGCATGGTATTTATTTTTCATCTAGTAGTGACTTAGATGAAAATGATAATTCTCTCACTTTTTTAGATAATTCCTTGTCTTGTAGTGTGACTTTTAAGAGGGCATTTTCATCTTAGGTTTCTCCCTCTCAATTTATACCAAAGAAGGTGAATGGGGTCTCATATCTCTTATATTGGATCATTTGGCATCTTAGGTTCATGTATCTTTGATGGATCACAATGTAAACTAAAATTTGTGTTTCTAATGTAAAAGGTGAGAGCTCTTCCTCTATTAGTCATTTTATTGACCTTGTTTCAAGAGCTTTCTTTATTTTAGTTCTAGATTGAATTGTGTAGAAGGAAATTTGTTGTAACATCTCAACAACATTTCCCCATTATGAATAGGCCCCCCAACTTCCATTAGTCCATTTCAATGTTGGGCCTCTTTCAGGCAAGCCAAGTTAGTGTTTTGAAATCAATTTATGGCATGTCAAATTTGCATGAAACTATGAGGGTTGAGACAAATTCATGTGAAAGTTAGGGTTTGAGTGAGAATTAATCATAATTAGTAGGGAATCAATGTGTAAGAAGGAGAAATCCTCTAAGGGTGAAGGGATTTTCCACCCCTAGAGGATGCATCTTATCCTCTAGCATGGCATATTTTTATTCACTTTCTTATTATTCACGATCAAATTTGGTATTGTCAGGTTGCTTGAGAAAAAAATATGAAGCAATTGGAAGCCAAAGTGGGGAAAAGTTGAGGTTGTAAGAGAGTGTTTAAAAATATTATCCTCATGGGAGATTGGAATGTGACCCTTCCAAAGGATTTCTCCAACCATATGCTAGATTTCTATTACCCTCAAGCACTAAGGACTCCAACCCTATAGTTAGGGAAAAGTGTGCATGATCATTTTTGAAATCAATAATTGGGAGATTGAAATAAAAACCTCCCCTATAGTCATATTCATAAGGATTTGGAAGATTATATCCTCTTGATGATGAGAATCCTACACCACCTTAGGTTGTGTAAGCACAATGGAGGATGTGACTAGAGCAATGAGACTAGACATCGGTTTTAGGAAAGATAGGGTGAGTAATTTGAAATTTTACTTATCCTTGATGTCTATGTGAGTGCAAGTGGTTATATAGTCCAAGTGGCAATTGAATAGGAATACTTCATTGATTAAATGCTTTCAAGTCAGCTTTTCATAGGGATTCACACCTCTCTAGCTTTGTAAAACAAGATTATTAGGTAATTTGATCTAATTAGCTTCCTTTAATCTTTATTTTCATTTTTAATTTAAATAATGTTTCATCAAAGGGAACTAAGAATATGCATTTAGGATTTTAATTTTCCTTTTACAAATAATTGAAATATTACAAAAGGAAATTAAGGCTAAAGCTACTAAAGGATTTGATCAGAACAAAGCCACAAATCTCATAGAACACTTGCATGCAAGAAGTTGTCATAGAGAAGCAAAAGACAAGAGAAGGCAAGGGTTTGGCGCTAAAAAATTCAAGAATATATTGATAGACAAAAAGAATGAGTAAAACAAACAATGGATCAATTCTTATAGAAGGAAATTGTAAAACCTAAAGGGGAAACTCTAAGAGGTAAATCTTGGAGCTATTAGAAAGTCCAAGGGAGCATAGGGTAAATTTGGTTTAGTGTTGGTTTGTATGTTCTTCTATGCAATGAAGGAATTCCCTTCATTTGGAAAAATTAACTGGAGTCAAAATAGAACCATTGTTGATCAAATTAATGATTTCATTGCACAAATGGGAGATAGCTTTGATGATCAAATGACTATCTATTTTGAGGATTTCAAAAATGCAATGAAGAAAAGAATGAGAATACCAGTTTCACTAGTAGAAAAGCATGTAAATGACATATGTTTTATTGTTGATATTGATTATACTTACATTCAAGTAGTCCTTCTAAGAACAAGATGGCTTAGACTATTGGGATATGAGCTTGATGTTGACCAAGCTTCTGTAGCCATCATAGCATTACTTGCAGAGGAAATGGACAAATCTACCAAGGAATTTGGAACATTTGACACTGTCAAATCAAGAGTTGTTACAGAACTCAAGACAGCCATAGTTGTCAAGAAGAAGGACAAGTTGGTAAAGTAGATAGAGAAGAAATTTGGTGTTGAAGAATCTAGTGCAGCAGGCGAAGCAGAATAGATTAGTGAAGGAGAAGAAGAAAGTAAGCCAGAACAAGAGCCACTTGAAGAGAAAGATGAGAGTGCCGAGGAAGAAAAAACCAAGAAGGCACCCATCAAAGGCAGAGTCATCAAAAGAAAGATAAAGACACCTCCTGCTTCTTAGCCTTTAGCAAAGAAAGCTGTCATCCAAACACCCAAGAAGCCAACAACTAGAACCACAACAAGGGTGTCTACCCAAAAGGCAAAAGAGGAAGCCACAAAGAAGAACACAAAGGCATGGAAAGAGCCAAAGAAAAGGAAAATATATGTGGCCCAACCTGATACTAATGAAGAAGATCAGACTGAAAGGGTAAGTCATCCTCTTAAATCTTCAGTTGATATATTATGTGAGAAGATTAGGAATGGAGATTTAAGTGAAATGGAAAAGATTGATTTCAATAAGTTCAGTAGAGAGGAACAAAATAGCATAGAAGAATCAGTCTATGCATTAATGGCATAGTTCAAGTATACACCTCTTGAACTAGATGGACAGTTGCCAAAGGAATTGTCAAAAACTATAGAAGATAGATGGCATTTCTGTCTAATGATGGAGAAAGAGATGAGGGAATCAACCCTAGCAAACCTACTGCCTGATTTAAGAAAGAAACAAGTAACTCAAGCAATCAAAAGGCATAGTAAAAGGTTTACACCTAAATTTAGGGCATTCTCCATCCTACAAAACAAAATTGAAGAAGTTGTATAAAGAACTACAAGAGTTTGGAAAAACTTGTACAAGACAACTGAAGATGTCCTTGAAGAGGTATACAAAGAGGAAGCTACTGCTAAACCTAAAGAAAGAAGGAAGAGGAGAGAAGAGAAGATAGAAGAAGAGAAAAAGGTTGAAGAAGAGGAAAACAAGAAAGAAAGAGAGGAGGAAGAAAAGGATGAAGACAAAGGTACTAATGAACAGCAAAGTGTGCAAGACACACAAATTTCACCTCCTAGTTCGCCACGCTCTACTACCGCACCTGCAGAGATCATAAAGATTAAGGATGTTGTTGACACCACATGTCAAAACATCAATCCATTAACTGTAGAGGATCTTACTAAGACCCTTGACCAAAAAACTCTACAAGCACAATTGTTTACAAGTCCTATATTTGTCAATGTGGATAATCTTCAAAAGTCAGTAGACAAACTCAAAGAAGCCAAGGTGTCACCACAAGAACCACCTAATATCATTCAAACTACTGGGCTCACATTTCTACCACCTCCATCACCACTAAGAATAGCCACTCAAGCTCATCAGGAGCTGAGTGCAACAACAAAGGTAGTCACAGGGATAATAGTTCAGACGGCAAGTATACCTCCAACAATAGTGACACAAGAAGAAGCCAAGCAAGAAGAAGAGGACAAAGAAGAAACACAAGATAAAGAGGAGTCTACAATACAAACTTTGGTTGAATTACCAAAAATAGGAACTCCCACCAAACCTAGTCATAAGTTGAGTACTGAAACAATGACCCTACATGTCAGTACACCAAGTTCAAGTTCTACTAGGGTAGCCAGGACCATTCATTATGGTATTCCTGAGCTTGATGAAGAAATTAAAATACCCTATTATGATTCAAGCACTCTAAATGAGGAAAAGATGAATGAAATACAGAGTGCATTGGATAAGAGAAGGAGGCAAGAGGCAATGAGGAAAGACTACAAATACAAGCAGGCAATGAATGAGATAAAAGATATATTCATGGATGCTTTCAGTCTTCAACCTCTAGATGCAAATAGGCCAATACTTGAGCAACTATCTGATATAGTTGACCAAGTGAATAACAAAGACCATGATACTAATGTTAAACTAATGGAATGGTCAAAAAAGAAGCAAAGTCAACTAGAAAATAGCTAATAACATCATTTTGGGATAGGTTGACTTAGCTAAGAAATTGGAAAATGTAAAGAGTGTATTAGGGAACATATTTTCCCTTTATAGCAAATTGTGTGATTTTTCCAGGTTCACACAAGAAATAAATCCAAAAATTTTGAATCTTGAGAGTAAATTAAAGCTCTCCAGCATGCAACTACCCTCAGATCTTACATTGAGTGAAAAGCAATTTGCTCAAACACTTCACACTCAGAGGGAATTAGCTGCATCATCAATAGAAGAGGCCACTATCAAAGAAAAGCTGATGTGAATCCAAGCCTCCATCACTCCTCACTTGGAAGTATTACACAAGGAGAAAATGTATGTAGAAACAGTTCTGAAGAAGGATCCAAACATTTCTACACATGAAGGACTTGTTGATCTAGCAGCAAAGCTTACAATCCAACAAAAGTCATTAGATATTGCCTTAAATAATTGGGATGCAACTCTCCAAATACTCCTTGAGGTAAATAAGACATTTTTGGCGAAGCATGGCATTACTATTTAGGACCCTTTGACATCCGTATCAAAAAGGGGGGGATAATATTGTGAATATTGTGAAGATATATTAAAGAGAATATTAGGCATAATGGTACAAGAAATCAGAATTCATGACATGACAAGGAATGATCAACTCAGAGGGAGTTATAATTATTTTTGAGGTATATATTGTAAGTTACAACATTTTGATCAAAGTTTTTTAAACCTCTGTATATATACCAAGCAGATCAGTGAACGTACTCATAAGATTAGATAAATAATGCTTAGTTAAGTGTTTTTGACATTCATGTCAAAGGGGGAGATTGTTAGTCCAAGAATGGTTTTGACACTTGAGTGCCAACACACTTACCCACTTTCTATATTAAAGCCGAGTACACTATGTATGCCGAGCCACAGGTTGTGCTGAGTCAGGAAAGCCATCAGGTGCTCACTGATCTTCAGGTGCCAAGTGAAAATCAAGCATTGAGTATGATACAAGTGTCAAGCAATATTTAGGTGCAGAGTCATAAACAATGTCGAGCAAGATAGGAACGATACAGGAGCCGAGTTACAAAAGGTGTTGAGCATCAGGAAGCAGTAAGTGTTGAGTAACTCAGAATCAACATATGAGTTTGTAACTTCACAAACTCAGATGTAAACTGTTTTCATGGCTGACATATGATGAATCTCGAAGAATTTAAGTGATAAGATCAAATCATTTAAATTTCCTATGCAATCTACATGCAACCAATAAGAAAAATGGAGAAGGCATGCAACCAATGATAGAAGTATAAGGAATGAGTGAAAATAGAGATTCAATATGGATCGTAGATCCACATCTAACCCTAAGTCTTCGAATGTCTTTATAAGGAAGACTAAGTCTCATTGTATGGAGAGGGACAAAGATATGAAAGGAAAACTATTTTTAGAGTGAAGAATATCAGATCTCAGAGGATCAAGATCAGAAGAAAGCAGATCAAGTGCCTGTATTCAAAAATCAACGATTGTAAGCTATTAGGTTTATTGTACCTAATACTCTTTAGTCATTGTATTAGAAAGGAAATCCTATGATGATAGGTTAGCTTAATAGCTACTTTGTAGATCCTTTAAATAGGTGATTAAATCCTTTGATAGGGTAGCACTTCATGTAAAGTGTTTGTAAATCCTTTAACCAGGTCACTATTGATATAGTGTAAAGCCTTGAACAAGGTAGACCTTTAACAGGGCAGACCATCAGAAGTGGTTAAACATTATTGTTGCAGTAATTTTTTGTGGGTATCATCTCCACCCCAGTTTTACCTTATTATTCTTGGAGGGTTTCTGGGTTACCAAAATCTCAAGTGTTATGTGGTGATGCATATTTGTTTCTCATGATTGCTTAATGTTTATATGCATGCATGTTCATTTCAAAGATATGTTATTAAGGATTTAAAATAGGTCAAAAGCTAGTACTTCTGATTCACCCCCCCGCCTCTCAGAAGCATTCTTTCCAATAAGATATTACAACACCTTGGAGGTTTCTACCAGAGTGTGGATCTAGACTAGCTAGGGTTTAGATTGGATCTCGAGGGATCTTGTAGAACTATTACTTGTGTCACATTCTCCCATAACTGGGAAGGCCTTAAAGCCCAACACATTGCATGTAATCAGTTATATCTATGAATAAATTATTGTTACTTGGCTTCAAATCTTGCATTTTTGTTTATCTTCTATTATGTGGTTAACTGCTAGGGGATAGGACATCTGCTTTGAGGATTCTCCTACCTTGTGCTATATCAAATTTTTTGAGCAATATGTAGTTTTTTCTTACCTTCAACCCTCATTTTTCATTTAAATAATTTTCTTAGTAGTACCTACTTTACTAAAATAAGGAAATATTTGAAATTATCTTTTTTCTCATCTCATAAATTTGCAAAAAAATTATTCTAGTTGCTTAAATTCAAACACAAAATACATTTAAGAAGCCACTAGGGACAAGGGTAAAATTACTTCTATAGAAACAATGAATGGTAAAAGGGGAGCCCTCACCATTTATGCAAGATCAAGTTAAAAAAAAAATTATCTACATAAGGTTAAACTTGAATATCAATAAACCTAAATTTTTTACTAAGTGGCCCAAAGAAAAACTAGTAGAAAATCAATCACAAACATATAATCCACCCCAAGCATAAAAAAAAAAAGTTCTCTACATAAGGCTAAACTTGAATATCAATAAACCTAAAATTTGTCCTAAGTGGCCCAAAGAAAAACTAGTAGAAAATCAATCACAAACATCTAATCCACCCCAAGCATTAGCAAGAATGGAACCATCATCATTGTTTATCTAGCCAATGATAGCACCAAAAAATTCTTAATCTTAATTTGCAAGTTTTGAAGCACAACACGTGAACTAATTGATTCCAAGCAACAAAACTTGTTAAAATCTAGTCAAGTGGGAGCATTGTTCCTAAAGCTAAGAGGTGATAGGAAACTAAGAAGGATAAAGACTACTTGGTTTAGTATCTCTAGATCCTTGTAATTGAAATTATTGAGAATAAAATCTTTGATCTCTTCTAGTGAATTGATTACGATCACACCTCCACCAATGAGCTATGTAAATGATGACCTACAACTTCAACATTTCATTAAATGTGTCTATTTTCATTTTTAGAGGTGAGGTGACCAATATTTTTGAAAAGCCTTAAAATTTTGTAGAATTATCTTTGTCTCAAATTTCTTGAGCTTGACAAAGCATTTAGTGTGTATATATTAAATGTAAAATGATTTTTTGGGGGGAATCTATGCAAATGGTCTACAAAAACATTAAAATATATGTTCATATCACATGCAATTTTTGAAACTAAATGGGAGATTTCAAGTAAACTTGAAAACTAAGTTAAAAGAGTGGTTTAGTGTGTTCTACCAAGACTATTATTCATGCATATTGCTTTTAGATTAATTAATGCCTGATAGTCTTCCTTCTCATGATAGTGCAAATCAATGCAAATTCCCTTCAATTGCAAATTAATATCTCAAGACCTTTGTGTCAATCCAAAAGTCAAGAATTAATAAAAATATTAATTATAGAGTGTGTACAATCGAATTATATTTAATTGATGAATCAATCATATTCTAATAGAGCCATCTAGAAAGAAGGAATCATTATTATGGTTGTTATTTTTTAATTTAAAAAATAAATACAAAGAAAAATTAAAATTAAAAGAATTTATGAATAGAAATTAATTTAAAAATACAAGAATACAAATATATTCTTAAACTTTAGAACTTAATAATTTCGTGCCTATATTATAATTTTTCTTTAAGAAGATCTTTTTAAATTAAATGAAATAATTTGATGCTCATCTCTCTAAGCATCACCTAGATCCAATGAGTGCTAAGTGTTCCATTTATTGTCATGAGAGATGGATTTGTGTGAATCATTACTCATGGAACATGAGTCAATGAGTTCGACTAAAAAGTTCTACATAGTTAAATCTTGATAGAAATATCACAATAATTTGATTAGTTAACAATCAATATTTAAATTTATAACTTAACATCTCTATGAATGAAAAATGATTTTGAGATAATAATACAAAGACTATCATCTTATTCTTCCATTCTATGGCACAAGCACACCTACAATTTTGGACATATTCAGATGCGCAATCTTAACGTAATAATAAGAATAAAATAATGATGGTCTCATTACATAGTCTTAATTTAATGATTGAATGAATGAATGATAGATTTTAATAATATCCACGAGGCCCAACCAACCTATGGTCAAGATCATTATCATCGACAAATTCCAAAGGCATAGGAAGTCACTCTAAGATTTTCAAATAAAATCTCGTTGCACACTATAATAAAATATTGTTTTAAAATTGCTTTAAAATAATATTTGTGTTTATATATATTTATTGTAGGTAGACTCAATATGCAGTCGCTACACACCCAACTTTGTTATTATTTATTTTTTCTCGACTACTGTGAAATGAAGAAACCAAATTAGGGCATCACTACCCAACCATATCCTTCAATATGGCTAGATGTATGGGGAAATGACTAAAGGGTAAACTATTTTTTTTTTCCTACCTATACCGATGGCTATTGCTCATGCTTCCTACCATACCTCTCGTGCATGCACTGCCCTACCTCTATCATTTTAGTCAATGTTGTTAATCGCAAAGTCCCTGCAAGCCATGAGATAGTATTTAATGGGATTTGACTTTAATTTTGGAAGGAGAGACAACAAAACAATGTCATTTAGCTCCATTGCATTATTCACAATACCATTTAGCTCTCTCTTATTCACAAATTCACCTAAACAAACATGCACTCCATTCACCAAAGATATTTCTTTCATTTTTTAACGTATGTTTTTTACAACTTTCTTTATCAATTTAATGTTGTATATTTATGAACAGTTCAACTTTATCTTGACGAGATTGGCTTTTCTAATACAATATTTGATCAAGTCATCAAGCCCATTGCTGAAGTTTCCATTGAGTTTATAGGTATGTAGAATAACTTATTTTTATTATAGTTTCCTTCACGTTTTGAATTTTACATGGTTTTCAATCCAGTTTTGTAACATATTAAAGTAGCTCAATTTTTTGGGAACTATTTAGATCTTTGATAATGGATTAGACCATTGTTTATGATTATAGAGTAGATTGTTATTAAGTCTTTTCTCTTTATCCACTATCCATTTGGTGTCTTCCCCAATTTTTTAATCTCATGGTAGTTAGTGGATGATCAAATTCACTTATCATTCTAAACTTGTTGATACCATAATATTGGATGCATGCATACTTATCGTATGTCATAACAATTAAAATAATAAGAAAATCCGAAGTAGTGAAAATAAAAGAAAAAATCTTCTAAATACTTTTTTTTTTAAAAGAAAATAAACAATCTCAATGAAATAAATAGGAAAATCACAAGTAGCAATCCCAAGTAAGGACAAAAAAGTAAAGAATCCCTAGGAGAAAACAAAGGTAATTCCCTATCTAAATAAATTTAATAATTTGTAATTAAATAAAATTTTAAAATTAATTTTTTTAAAAATATATATAAATTATAAGTATTAATAAAAACAGTTATAAATAATAAATTTGTTAAGATAATAACAATAGATATATTTAAATTGGTTGAAAACTTAATATTTACATATAAATAATAAAATTATTACAAGTTAATTTCAAGAATTTCAATTTATCATTAAAAATTATTTATTTATGATAATATGATATTTAGTCTCCACTATAACCATAATTTACATCTATTTATAACTTTACTTAAGCATTGTTATAAGTGGTGGTAAACTATACTAAAATGACCATTATCCTAATCAAACCATAACCCTAATTGAACCTCTAACACTACCCTAACTCATAAATTATTGTTCACAATTTTAACCATTAATAAAATCTATCCCTAATTGAGTCATAACTCTATTTAAATCTAAAATCTAATTTAATATAATCTTATAGTTTAGGATTAAGTTTGGTTTAGGTCTATGATTCAATTTGGTTTAGTATTAGGCTAATGACTCAAATGTATCAAAGTACGAGAATATTTCCTTTTATCACATTTATATTGATTTAAGTTGATTAATTTTATAGAATAATATGTTGAAGAAACAATAAGATGAAATCTAGAGCAATGCAATTTATACTAAATATTAATAATTTATTCATTAAATATAGAACATGTGATATTTAATTACTTATTTAATATTAAATAAGTTATTGATTCACAAGTAATATTATATGAGTTTGATAAAATATTATTATGTTGGTTAGCCCATCTTTGAGTCTTCCTTAGGATCTCTTTATTTATTTTCTATTACATTTTTAGTCTAATTATGTTAATTTTTATGACATGGTAGAGCATATAATGTAAAATTACATGTACAAATACATTAGTTACAAATCATGTATTCAATTGAATAAAATTATTATTGTACGCTAGTTATACAAAGTGGAGCAAGTTTTTTTTTCTCATATTGCACACTAGATATCAAGTATTGAACTTATTTGTTGCTTCCTTTCCAATATTTTGCTTTCAGAAATCTCCTCTAGTTTTATACCACCATCATAAATTATCTATAGTCACACAATATCTTTGTAGACCTCCATTATCCATTAATTTTTAGTTGTTCCTCATCTCCAATATAGGTTTTACTTTCCTATAGAATCATCCCCTAAATCTATCACCTCTTGATAGGAAAAATTATATATTATGATATAATAGAATAAATGTATTTTTCATGCATGTTTTGACAAGATAGAGGGTTACTAATTAGCCAAATATTGTACAAAATGAGTAGGGGATTGAAATGGGAATCAATCATTCGATTAGATGTCCAAGACATTCCAGAAAAAGGAAATCTGTTTTCAATGAATGATCTTGAATGGACACCTGTCATAAATGAAAATATCTAGGAGCTTGACTTATGTGTTGCTATCCCTTTTGGGAGACTTGCTCACTTTATCAAAGGAGAAGGTATATTGCAGGATGGCATAGAGACAACATTTCCACATAAAGCTCATAGAGAGCCTAAATTGGAAAACTATACTGACCATAGTACCATAATGTATTCAAGGTATGCTTAAAATTTTCCATATAATTAAGCATGGACCATTTTTTTTTTATCATTTTGATTAATATATTGTTTTTTAAATGTACTTAAATAGATATCATTATGCTTTTGCGCCCAAGGATAATAGAAAAAAACCTAAACACATTAAAAAGGTGAAAAGGATATGAAAGTTTATACAAAAAAGGGTTGCCAAACCCACTTTCATGATAGAGTTATGTATGGTAGACCACATGTTGCTATTATCACATATAATGAATTTAACCATCAAGATGTTAATGGTGAATTTTTTCTTGGAAAGAATGACCCCTCTAGAGATCCAAGAACTAGCTTTGCACCAAGACTATCAAATGAATGTAAATCATTATTGAGTCCTTATTAATGATGGATGTTGGAATTGACGCAATTCGTGAGCAACATTACTTAGACCATGGTCTAATAGAGTTGATGAATAAGAGAGATGCTTGTTTACTAAGGAAAGATGTATTAAATGCATGAAAAATAGTACGTTAATTTCAATCACAAAAAAATGAGAATGACGCAAAAAGTGTTAGTTTGTGGCACGTAGAGGAGAAAGATAACTTCTTATTTTACAAAACACCAAACACCATGGGAGATGTTCCATTTATTGTAGGCATCCAAACACCTTGGATGAGAGAAATGATGGTCAAGCATTCACATAACTCTATTATAGCAATGGATTCGACATTTTCAACAAACAAATATGGTGTAAGTATAGAAATGTTAACTATATTTATTGATTTTATTTTACTCATTCATTTGTTTTATTTCAATAAATTAATTTTTCAAAGTTGAACTCATGTGCAGTATGAGTTATATGCATTGCTTATTTTTTATGAACAAGAGGCTGGTGTAGCTATTGCATGGGCAATATCCTCAAGAAGTAGAGTTGAGGATATGAATGAATTGTTAACATTGATCTATAGATAGGGGAAATAGTTGAGAGATGATTGGTGTAGAAGTTGATGAAAGCCAACTTCACTGCTCACCAAGATCACCTGCATGAAAATAACCTACAAAAGAGAAACCAAAGAAGGAAGGGTGGAGCTTGGAGAAACTAAACAGACTGAGAGAGAAGATATTGCAACAATGAAAAATGTATTGCTATACAATATGAGATGCAAAAAGATATGAAAATAAAATAAGAGAGCTTGAATATAAAGGCCTCTAGGAAGCTTTTAGAAAAAGCTAGAAAAATCTAAGAGATAAGGTTGACAACTAAGCATACATCCACAAAAGGTGGGATATCCTCGATCAAGGTGACAAGATAAGTATGACTTAGATAGGAAAAAACTCTCATCTTGTCAACAACTACTAGACTATAACTAATAAATAAATGCATTAACCTAAGTAAAATTAAGTAAAAGCGTAAATAATAATTTACTCTAACACCCCCCCTTAAGTGAAACTTAGGGGAATGCACTTAAGCTTATAAAAGCTTAGATGAAATGTAGAATGGGTCCTGACAATGAGGCCATGTAAGTTACCCATGTACAATGAAAAGAAATGCAACCTTTGAAAATGGGGAAAGAGGGAAAACCTCATCGGAAAAACCCTCCTCCAAAAAGAGGTAAGAGAAAATCTAGTGAAGGATTGAAGAAGCCTCCAACTGGAGGAATGCCCCAGAAAATAGGAACAAGAGAAGATAATGAAGAGCATCACTGAAGCATGAAGAAGTTGTAAATTCTGTCAGAAATAAACTGCTGATCTGATGAACCTCCACAGAAATAGAAGGCATGAACTGAGAGTGTCTATATGGTAGATGATTCATCTCATTGAAATGCATAGGTAGCCAGCCACTGCAATCACCTAGTATATAGGATCAAATACTAAATACATAGCTCACACTATCAAACCATCAAACCAAGGAAACATTAGAAACAATAGAATAACCCCCCTTAATGTAGACAGGGTGAGATGATAGGAAATTGAGAAAGTGGGCCAAAATACTCTACGGAAAGAACCAAGAATAGTGAGAGAGAGTAAGAGGTACAAACACCTATAAAGGCACATGTCACTGACACATCATGGGGCTAATGCCATGGAAGGGATAATCAATTGAAAAAGGAAGAGGGAACAAAAATGGCAACAACTAACCCCCCCATAGTGCTTTATAAAATAGTGCTAGTACAACTGTCTCAAAGCAACGTTGATGAACCCAAAATGCAAGAGTGGCACTTTATCTTAGTTTGTTTGCATAAAGATGCTTACAAATGATATAAAAAATGATCAAAAAGGGAAAACGTTGATACAAAAGATAGTACAGCCCAAAAAAAAAGATCACATGCCATGAGAATGATCCTCAGAACTGGAACACCCAAGATATCCCATAGAGAAAAAATGCCAAAAATATGATAGAAAGAGCATGGGGCAAAATCTAAAGGAAATGACAACATTTCTAAAAAGATGACAAAACCAACTTTCCAAAAATATAACGTTTTCAAAAAATGGAGATGGGACACACAAGATAAGCTCATCAAAGTGAAAAATAGAACATCCAAATTTGACTAAAAAAAGGCAACAAAACTGCATCAAAACCACAAAATACAACACCAATGTCTCTGCCTCAAAACTAGCTTTCTAGTACTTCTTTCAGATCATAAAAATACCTCTGTATGCTCAAGTTATGGCCAAAAAACTAAGAGTAGATCAAAAAGGAACTTGAAGATGATGCAGGAATGTTGATGCATGGCTAACGTCATGTTGACATCAGCATTTCATGATGTTTAAATTTGACGACTTGACAACTATCATGGCAAAAAATACTACCACGTGGCATCCATGCAGTAGCTCTATTGACTAGGCCCTGATGTGGCATGGGTCACATGGCAAGTGCCAATGTGGCACCCATGCCATGTGGCACACCCAAATTGGACCAAGTGTCTATAGCATTGGCAGTGGGTAGTGGGTTGTAGGTGGGCGATGGCTGAGAGAGCATCACTAGCAATGATGGCCATAGGGGAAGCAAGTTTTGGTAGCACCACCTGGAGGGTGGAGGGCCGGTGACGCGATAGTGGTTGTGGAGTGGCAGTCGCTGGCAGTAAGCACCAAGGTGGCTCTGAGGTGTTGTTGCTGGCGACAGTGGCACTGAGTTGTGCATAGGCCAAGTAGTGGTGGTGCCGCAATGCAGCAATGGTAGTGCCCAAAATTTTAAATTTTTTTAAAATTTTTTTGCCAAAAATTTGTCCGTACAGGTCTATATGGCCTCCTGGACAAATGTTTTTTGCCTCCCAGATCAATTGTGTCCAAAATGGATATATTTTATATGGATCCTGACTGTAATGGGCCTTCTAAACTCAATGGCAGTGTCCATTTAGGCCCAAAGTGCTCTAAAAAATGCTCTTCCTTCCGATTGAAGAAAAAATCACAAACAAACTAGGGTTTGTGTCTCGAAATCATAGCTTAAAAAATCATTCAAACTAGGAAGCAGCAGGGAGGCTCTGATACCATGTAGAAGTTGATGAAAGCCAACTTCACAGCTCACCAAGATCACTTGCATGCAAATAACCTACTGAAGAGAAACTAATGAAGGAAGAGTGGAGCTTGGAGAAACTAAACGGACTGACAGAGAAAATATTGCAACAATGAAAAATGTATTGCTGTATAATATGAGATGCAAAAATATATGAAAATAAAATAAGAAAGCTCAAATATAAAGGCCGCTAGGAAGCTTGTAGAACAAGCTAGAAAGCTCTAGGAGATAAGGTTGAAAACTAAGCATATATCCACAAAAGGTAGGATATTCTTGATCAAGGTGAGAGGATAAGTATCACTTAGACAAGAACAAACTTTCATGTTGTCAATAACTCCTAGACTGTAACTAATAAATAAATGCATTGTAAGAAATTTCCTTAGGGCAGGATTCACCCAAGATTGTAGAACTCAAAGACAAGTACAACTGTAGACCAAAAGGGGATATGATGAATATATCAGAGTATGTCCTTATACATTGCTCTATATTGTGTATGCAAACACACTAGGAGTGCTTGTATATAAAGGGCTCTCAAGAAGCACCTAGAATGTCTCTAGAAAGAACTAAGAGATTAGATAAGCATGAAAACTAAGCACATGTATTATCCATCTTTCTAGATGAGTGAATAAGAATGACAAAGTTGTAGACACCATGTGCTAACTCCTGTGTTGTAGAAACCATGTACATATAAGAGGTGTGAACTCATGTATTGTCAACATGACAACTCACAAGAGTACGCATACTCCTAGGTTGCTAATAAATAAATAATAAAAATATGCATTAACCTAAGCAAGCTTAAGTAAGTGTAAATAGTAAATACTTATTTACACCAACACCCCACCTTAAGTGCAACTTAGGGGAATGCCCTTAAGCTTACAAAAACTAAGATGAAATACATGATGGGTCTTGACTATTAGGCCATGTTAGATACCCATGTACATAATGATATGCAATCTCTCATAAAGCAGAGAAAGGAGGAAAATCATGTGGGAAAAACCCTCCCCCATAAAGAGAGATGAAAAGACAAGATGCATGGATGGATGGAGTAATCAAGACCCCCCATTATGACATACACCTAGTATATACAAGTGAGAAGAATGAGAAGAAAAAAACCTCATAAGAGGAAAAGTTTCCCCCCCATAAGAAAGAAGAGGAAGAGAGATAAGGTAGTCCCCCCCCCCAAAGGAAGATTGTCGATCAATGAAAGATGCTCCAAGGTAGAAGCTAGTCAGAATGATGTTTCTCCCATTTGGAAGAAATAAAGGCAAAGGTACAACCTTGAAGATGTATGGTGGCCCTGAAACCTACTCAAGTGTCTGTAGAACCTATTCCAAAACTGTCTCCTCCACTAACAAAGAGACCTCCTCCAACTACTGTACATAAGAATCCATAATCACGCCAACCTATGAGGATTGATCATGTAGAGAATGGACAGGAGGGTCAGAGTAAGTGCTTACAAAATTATAGTAGGGTCATCTCCATCAAAGAGAAGATGCAAATCATCAAGACTATCTCCCAAATTTGCAGTATGTGACTCCATGAACAAACTTGCAATGTCTGCCAAGAAGTCATCATCGGAAGCTGGAGCTGGAAGACAACATATACCCTACTATGTTGAATGTATCACTGAGGCAATATATGCATGTGGGTTGGACTGATGTCATGACTATTTTTTGCAACTATTGATAGAAGCCCATGTGTTTGAATCTATTGAAGCATTATCGCTGGTGTCACTATTAGTCTCCATAGTATATGAAGTGCGGAGAGGAGTAGAGGATAAGTTGGGTGAACTTTCCTCAAAGTGTACATCCTTCTCCACAAAATTCTCATGTGTCACTGGATCCATAAGTTTGTATGCCTTCATTCTGTCTTCATATCCGATGAAAGTACAAGGCCTAGGTGTTGGTGCCTTGCAACCATTGGGAGATAGGTTTGCCTATGCTAGATAACCAAAGACTCTAAAGTGACTCACAACTATTTTTCTACCACACCATGCCTCAAAAGGAGTCTTCCCATCTAAGGCATTATGAGGAAACCTATTAAGTATTTGAGTGGCATTGCTGATAGCTTCAACTTCTAATGAAGGATCAAGAAAATTGGCCTTTATCATGCAACTTGCCATAGATTTGAGAGTCCTAATCCTCAGTGCTGCAACATCTATCTTGTGTGGATTGAATGCTAGTGAATTCTAAAGATCAATTCCCTCAAGTTTACAAAAGTGTTTAATTCCACTCATAGAACCTTGTTGGCTTTCCTTGATTTATGTTCAACATCAGTCTTAAAGGCTTGAAGCTCATGAAACACTTCACTCTTGTGATGAAGGAAGTAGACCCATATGATTCATGAAAATCCATCAACAAAAGTAAGGATGTAGCAACCTTGGCTGACTAAAGTCACTGTAAAGGGTCCTGCTAAAACTATGTGAACCAACTAGAGAACAACTACTGGTCACAAAGACTTGCCTTTATCATACTTCTTCTTGAGATGCATATCCAATGAACATGATGAACACTCACCCTTAGAAAATTTGATGTTAGGTAGAACTTTGGCCATGTGTTTGAAGAAAAGTTGCAAAAGGTAGCAGAAGGCAAGATGACCAAATAGCTCATGCCATAATGTGGTTTGTTAAGTAGAGTGAGTCAACAAAGCTTGAGAAGGAGACTTAGGCACAAAGTGGGAGAAGAAATAAAGCATCTCGTCATCATTGAATTTCCCCACTGCAACCAGTGAATCATCTCTAGGACTGCGCACCATCACTAAATCTGGAAGGAGCTCAACTTTGTGACCATCTCCAAGGTGAGTGATTTGGTAAATTGAGAGGAGATTGGAGCTTAGGTTTGGAAAATAGAGAACATCTTTGAATTCCCCATTTTCCATTTCCACATGTCCTTTTCCTTCAACCTCCATTTTAGTATCATCTCCCACAAAGATGTGTGGTACCTGTGACTGCTTCAATTAAGAAAAGTCTCCCTTTGAAGAACCCATATGATAGGAGACACCTGAGTCAAGTATCCATTCCATAGAAGAACTTGAGTTGGCCATAAGTTCTTGCCCTTTCCCCTTTGAAGTGGGTGGAGTTGAATCCTTGGAAGTACTTGGCACTTGAATCTTGTTCTTCCTGAGTAGATTTTCTAACTCATCGATTCTTTTAATCTTGTAATGATGCTCTTCATGATTTGGCTTTTTTCTATATGGACAAAAAAGTTTGTCCTTCTTGTCACTATTTCCCTTCTTGTTGGAAGAAAAACCTGCTTTGTTGTGAGGAGGATTGTTGTGTCTTAGGCTGTGATTTTTGCTTCCACTGCATCTTCTTGTTGTTGCTAGAACTTTTCCCTCCTTGAATTGATTGGTGCTCATCACTAGCCACAAATGCTTTAGTCTTTGATGTCATAAGAAGTCCCAAATCTATCAAGTGAGATTGTTCAACAATCAACATCTCTACAAATGCATCAAATGTAGGCTTTTGGTAAGCACTTCCCATGGTCAACCTGTGAGTATTAAAACTCAAAAAAAATAAAGCATACTCTGAAGGTAACCTCTTTAGGATGTGGTGAATCAACTTTTCATCCTTCATGGGATTTCCATTGTCTTTAAGTAGTGGCCTAGATTCATTTTCTTTGGTGATGTAATCCTAAATTGTGTCAAAGTTCTTTGGATCTAGTAGAAGTAGATCATTCTCAATCTAAAATCCATTTTCTTCATCCCCCTTACCATACAATGTTGCAAGTTTGTCCCAAGCTAGTTTGGATTCTATACAACTGGCAATGTGAAAGAAGAGATCTCTATGTACACAATTCCTGATAACTCCTAAAGCCTATTGGTCTTGTTGTTTCCAATTATGGAGTTCTTTAGCATTAGTGATTTTAGGAATTGTACCATCAACATAAAGATTGTAACCTTTTTCCATTAATCTACTCCATGCAATATCTTTCCATGTAGAATAATTGCATGAAGTTAGAGGTGGACATTTAGGTGAACCCATGATGTAGAAATGTAAAGAGCACATAAAAGAGATTAAAAAATACAATATACAACCCCCCTTTTTACTTAATCAAAAGAACCCCCTCGAAAAAGATGTTTTAACACTTTATATGTAGTGCATGTACAATAGGCCACTTGTCAAAAAGTACAAAGTGGACTTCTAATTTTTCCTATTACAACTATCTTTCGAGGCCTACATCTAGAACTAAGCACTATAGCTGAGATATACAACAATTTTGAAAAGTAATGAAAGCGATACAATGCAAAAAAGGCCCTAGTTTTGAAAGTGATATTTTTGTCCATACAACCCTAGAATCTGACTATAGATCTAGAAAGTAGACCAAAATTAGGCACTTTGAAAAAAAATGAAACCTATTTTTGAGTCCAGATGAGCGCGTACAGAGAATTTCAAGTTGTAAAATGCAGGATTGGATAGGTATAGTCACCAAAAGATGCAATTTCTAAAAAATCCTTACACCAAAACTAGAAAAGAACACCACCACTGGAAAGTTCTAGAAATTTTACCCAAAATCCAAAAAATTGCAGCTGAATTGGAGTCTGAATGACCGAGTTATGGCCTCACAAAGTCAAGCTACCAATTCAAAACTACATCTAAAGAGGGGTCTAGAAGGAAAATTGCTAGCTTAAATTTGATGGTCAAATGACCATTGTAGTAGTTACAAAAAGCCTGGAAATGATGGTTAGATGACCATCAAATTTAACCTTGTGTTTGGCTGATGTCAGTGAAAAAAAAGCCTATTAGGATGATGTGGCATGCTAACTGGATGACACACGTGCAATACGACAGAGTACACATGGAAAGTGTATGAAATATGATGTGGTGAGGCCATACACTAAGGTGGACAAGAGGTGTATGGTGGGCAGCTGGGTCCACTGGTGTGGTAATACGTGTCTTCATTCAGAGAGGGCATGTAGTTCCACGTAGAGAAAGTTTATTGGGTGTTAGATCTATGTAAGTGTGCCACATGGTCTTCAAAAAATGTCGAAACTTCTATTTCCATGCCAAAAAAATGAAGTGTCCGTGCAGCGGTAGCCAAAAAATCAAACACCAGGCTGAAAGAGGATTGCGGTGCCACAATTAAAAAAAGGTCTTTGGAGGATTATTTTTGGCCATCCAAAAAAATCTGCTAGAAATACCTTGCTCGTAGCCAGAGTATATAAGCAGTGCTAGAAATTATAACACTAGACCAGAAATAGACAAGGCTCGCTGAAAGCATGCATAGAGACCAGAGTTTAACTACGGGCCGAAGAACCTTGCTTGGGCCAGAAATTTTTTTTGCATCATTGGGTTCACATGTGTTTAATCCCACATGGGATGTGTGGGGATCCTGGTAAGGGTTTAAAATAAGGAACCCAAGGGGGCTTAAACAAAGAAGCCCACCAGAATTTGTTGAAGTCATTGATTGGTGGTATGTTATGGTGGGTCTGGTTGCTTGTATTGCACGCTAGTGGAGAATTTGAGCTACCAATTAAAAATATCGAATGTCAGATTTGTATTGTGTACCTACCAAATATAGATAGAAGCCGCCTATTAAAGGAATAAATTCCATAGAATATTCCTCCAAATTGAAGGGCCAAGGTGTCACTACCCAGTTCTACAAAAAAAAATTCTCTGCTAGCCCAACTAGGCAAAAACAAAATTCAAATTTACAATAAAATTGTGAAGGAAATACAAAGAAAGTAAAATCAAATATGAAAAATTAAATTGCAGATCTAAAAATGACCATAATTAAGTTGCAAAACGGAGCCTTCGGGTGCCGATTTGCAAAAAAAAACAATTGTTACAATTGACTTTGGCCTAGGGTAGTTGATTTTCACCAAATCAACATTCTAGACACAATGGTTAGGTCAAATTTGGCTCTAGGCACTCTCAATTTCTATGATACTCTAGATTTGCGCCGAGGTGCTAAAACAACAATGGTCTCAAACAGCTATGTGAAGAGAAATTTTTCAAGCTCTAATACCATGTAAGAATTTGCCTTAGGGCAAGATTCACCCAAGATTGTAGAACTTGAACACAAGCACAATTGTAGACCAAAAAGGGATATGATCAATATATCAGAGTATATCCTCATACATTGCTCAGTATTGTATATGCAAACACACTAGGAGTGCATGTATATAAAGGCCTCTCAGGAAGCACCTAGAATGTCTTTAGAAAGAACCAGGAGATAAGATAAGCATGACAACTAAGCACATGTCCTATCCATCATTCTAGATGAGTGGATAAGAATAACAATGTTGTAGACACCATGTGCATAAAAGAGGTGCAAACTCCTATGTTGTCAACGTGACAACTCACAAGAGTACACATACTCCTAGGTGACTAATAAATAAATAATAAAAATATGCATTAACCTAAGTAAACTTATGTAAGTGTATATAGTAAATACTTATTTACACCAACATGCATTAACCTAAGTAAAATTAAGTAAAAGCATAAATAATAATAATTTACTCTAAAAATTGGCATGTCAATGCATTTATGATAGATGATGCTATGTAGAAACTGAAGCTGTCTGGTTTTTACTGGCCTTAATTTCTACATTTAAACTAAAATTAACTCAATTTTAGTCATGATTATGATATAAACTACAATTTTGCATTCATTTTCTTAGAATGTTATTGATCAATTTTTGCAATGTATACAGGTCATCTTTTAATTGCCAAGTGCTTTTATGTATTTGGCATGTGTGTAGGGCATGGCTAAAAAATGTGTACAGGGGAGTGAATATTAAATCAAAATATGTCAAGCATCACTTATTTGAGTATGCAATTTCATATTATCTTTTCTAATATAGGTTCACAAGCAATAGGGATGTTGGAACAAACATGTTCAATAGATTGGGCGACATAATGCATGCAATGGTTGTTAATGAAAATGCCATCATTCACTTAATCAAACAATTCATGGAGGAGTTCAAAGACGAGAAAACATTCATTGATTATTTTCTAAAAACTTGGTGCCATGATGAAACTCGTATTGGTAAGATTGATAAGTTTGTCGGCACTTTCATTTTTTTTGTAAATTTGTATTTACATGATTAAATTTATTATTTTTAGTTAATAATATGTTTTTATGTTTGCTTGTATAGCAATGTGGGTAAAAAATCTTCAAAATATCCCACATACCAATCAAGAAACTAATGCATCTATAGAGTCTTATCATTTTCATATCAAGAGTCATTATTTAAGTGATTGTGCCAAAAAATGTAGAAGGAGAATGGATTGGCTTATCCATACACTTATTCATAGGATAGAGCCATTTTATAAAAATAAAAGATATTTGTAGATATCTGGATTTGTCATTAACTTCAAAAAAGAAAGATATTATATAACTGCACTATAGAAATAAAAAATAATACCAGATTCATATTACTATCCTTATGATCTCCCCAATACATACAAAATAAGAGGTTAATTCGATCCTATGAAGTGGTACATTGTTAGAAAATTTGGACCAGATTTGCACATGTGTGATTGTCAATGGGCACAGAGAGGAAACACATGCAAGCATGTGTTGAAGATTTTAGATCTTATAAAAAGAAACCAAGAAAATGGGAAAGATCAAGTTGTTGGTTAGTTTCTTCTAGCATTTGACTATTATATAGATTTATTTTCAAAGTTTATATTTTCTTTGAACTAACAAAAAATGAATTGAACTACAAAAGGTGTTACTCCATTGGTTGACCATGGTAATAATGGTGGAGAGAGTTCCTGTCATAAGAATAATATCATTGGTACTGTTTATTTATCTTTCATAGTAAAAATAATTATTCATTTTTTTATGGTTCTTAAACTTAATAAATTATTATTCAAAGTGTAGATGCATATAATCCGGTAGAAGATCAAGAAGTGGTTAGAGTCGGAAGTGTTCAATACCAAAGAATTGGTAACTCTCAATGCCATGAATTCTCAATTAAAATATTAATTTTTTCCATTTATTTAACTTAATTTTTATTTTTGTATAGATGGTTGGAATTCGTCAAGTCCTTCCAATGATGTGTATCTAAGTGCTTTCAATTATATGAATTTATTATTCCAAAATCTACCACCTGGAGAAGATGTAAAACTCATATTTACTAAATGTTTTGAGAGATTCAAAAACTATTTCCACACATCTATGTCTTCCCTTTCAAAGTTTACAGCAATCCCTAGTACTAAGAACATGCCCATGAGATGAATATCACCATGGTTTAGTCCAACCAAATTGCATAAAAAACATATTGTTCTCCAAAGACGTAGTGACATTCATCAAGAATCAAATGAAAGAGTCATAAATTAGGAAGAGTTTCAATTCCCTTCCATATCTCATAGAAAGAAAAAGAAAAAGGTCTTACATTGTTTGAACATAGCCATACAAGAAGAAACAACTACTATCATGGAACATGGTTAGTATATTTATTTTAATTTGTTTTAGTAATTTTCATAATAATAATTCTTCCTCTTATTTATGTGTAAAATTATTTGATTGTAGCTTTGAAGGATGCAGAGAATACATGGCAGCATTGACTTCCCTTCTCTATTGATTTGAACCAATCAACAATAGATGAAATGCAAACTATAGATGGTAATATTTAATGATTAAATATGTTAATTTATTAATTATAATATAGTCATTTTTTGTTGCTTCTAACCTCCTTTCTATACTTAATCAAACAATTAGCATGTACAATTTGTGAAACTCAACCATCATCAACTATTGGTGTTATCCCCACTCAAGCATTTGAACAAAGGATTTCAGGTAATTAAGAATTTCAATATTACTTATATATTAACTACAAATTATACTTCTAAACGAATGACTAATTTGTGTTGACTAATTAATTATGCATGTCATTGCAAGTTTAGATGGTGAAAAGAATAGTGGACAACATGGGCTACCATTTTGTATTGATCTTAACCAACTACTAGGAACAATGTAAGCAATGCAAATTAGTGAAGGTAAAATCATTATTAAATATTTTTTCTTACGATTTTAAAACTTAACTTTATAGATTTTTTTAACAACCAAAGTATGTTTATATGCAGGTTTTAATGAAATTAGCACGGGGAGTTATCATCAATACTATTACAAATAATCAATATACTTTACTAAATTTTCCAATGTCTTGATAGTTTGGAATACATTTAATGCTACAATGTTGAGTGGGGAGGAAAGAGACTTTTTCAATGTGTAAGTTTAATTACCTCTCATTTTGACAATGATATTTTGGATGGAGTAGCTTGACAATTCATAATAGATTCATCATTTATATAGGTACTTTATGTATAACATATAGCAATGATTTTTATTACAATTATGGATGTTGTTGACCTTAACTTATTTGAAAAGAGAATATAATTTTACAATCTTGTTTTATATTTTACTATAAGTTTCTTTTGTAGTTTGAATGACTATTTTACTTATAAATTCTCTATTAGAGGTTAATGAACTTGCATTTTTTGTTACCAACCTAATATTACATGGAGTCAAGAAAAAAGTGATGTTATGCAACAATGTTGAAGGATTTAATTTCTAAGTTTTCAAATGCATTTACTTGATATCTTCATTTAAAAATTTAAATGTCTTGTAAATGCTTTTCTAGTTAACTAGGACTATCTATAAATACATAGTTGTAAGTTCTTAGGTCAAGGTATTTATCTTATAGGTTAGTGGGATAATAATCAAAAGAACACTTCAAAAGTAATTATATTTAATTCTTTTACTAGATGGACTATTCTAGGCTAGTAGAATATTTAAGGTTCAATCTTAGTAATTCAAAAATTTACTCTTTTTATTTGATAAAGTTGTGTAGTTTGAATCATAGTATACAAGTAGCTATTAATGTTTTCTTTGCAACAAAGTCTAAATAAAGACATGATAACTTCAAATCAACTATACATTCACTTATAGGGGTTGAAGACTATATTGGAGAAGTGTTAAATGTTAGTAATTAAAACATTAGGTCTTGTTATTTCATAAATTTGTATAGTTGGAATCATAGTCTATTTAGCAAGTATTATTCTCTTTTCAACAAAAGTCTAAATAGGGGAGGGATAACTTGAAATCAAAAAAGCATTCATGTATAGTAACTTAGAAACACAACCTTTGATTTATTAAATTAGCAAAACTTTATTACCTATAGGTTTATGTTATGTTGCAATACCACAATAGATATAATATATTTTATATTTAAATATAATATAATATAAAACTTGAACATTAATCTAATTCTTAAAATTTATTTTAAATATAATATAAAAAGTGAAATTTAATCTAATTCTTAAATATAATATTATTTAAGTTTATAACTAAATTTGTTATTTTATTCAAATCATTATAAGAATAAGATCAATCACACCTTATTTGACTTAAAATCTCTTATGAATATTTAATTTCTTTTAATTCTAATTGAATATAATTAAATAAAAAATTAATTATATATGAATTCTAATATAAAAAATAAAATAATGATCTAATTTTTTTTAATATTCACCTCTATAAAATAAATTTTAATATTTAATTATTATTATTAATTTACTAAATTATATTTTTATGTTTATTATAATATTAAATCTTATAAATATTATAATATAAAATCTAAACTTTGATATCTCATATATATAGTGCCTCTTTACTTAAAAATAAATAATTTATAATTAAAAAACATATATATTTTATTAGTTCCATAATTAAACCTTCAATATAAATATAAGAAATAATAAAATCAAAATTAAAAGACATAGGAAAGATTAAATACGTATTGGCACTCTGAATGGAGTGTTTGTTGAAGCGGGCTAGTTATCAAATCACATTAAATACCATTTGCTGGCTCACAGGGGTGTTGGGATCAACGACACTGACTGAAATGATAGAGGCAGGGTGGTGTTGTGTACGAGAAGCATGGTTGGAGGCATGAGGCATAGCCATCAACATAGGCAGGGAAAACAAAATACTTTTCCATTTAGCCGTTGCTGATGTATGGCATGGCAAATACATGGCACAATATTCCATGTCCATGCATGCCTCGATTGATATCTTTATACTTGTACATCATTAGCATCTTTGTATTGTACATCTTGACATACTAATATGTCCATAACTAGATATATTTTGTGTATATTTTTTATATGCTAATAGGGAGAAATTAGTTATTTTGTAAGATCAAAAACTAAATATACTAAATGCATTTTTTTGGTTAAAATATAAAAATATATAATATGTTTTTTTTTGGTTAAATTATGTTATAAAAAATTAATAAATAAAATATATCTAATTTTAATCTGTAATACATTTTTTTAAATCTTATTCTCTATGTTGTTATTTTTAACTAATTTATATTTGATATTACATTATTAAAAACAAACACTAAATCTTATGGCTCATAAATTATATATTTTATTTAAAGAATCTAAATAAATATTTAGTTTATCAAAACAATCAATAAAAAATACAAATATTTAAAACTAACAAAAAATTTTTTAAAAAAAAACTAATTTTATTTTTATGTTATATAAAATAGTATTTAAATATTTTTTTTTAATAATTATGATTTTTTATACTCATTCATTATAATTTATTTTTTATTTTTTTAAAAATAAGTCCAAATATAAATTGAACATTATTTAAAATATTGTAAAAAATAAAAATATTTATAATTAATTAATTAATATTAAATATTAGCAATTTAGTATTTACACTAGCACTTGTACCATTGAAGGGTGTAAGGGTTAATTCAATAGTCTTGTATATATGTAATGATGTTTTTGAATAATTATTATTATATTTTTTGTTATAATTGAATTTTATGATTCTACTAAAATATTTGATAGACGTTGATATCACCAAAACTTTTGCAATAGATGATAGATCAAAAATATCCCTAACACAATATAGGTGTAAATAGATATATACATATAGCTCTATGAAGCCACACACACACACACACACACAAATGAATGTCTATCCTCCAAACTATCATTTCCTATATGAAATGGATACCCGAGCTAGGTCTTCCTAAGGAAAAAGTGTAGCTATCCATATTTCCTCTTTCGTGCATCCTCTTTTTCCATCCTTATAAGAAATGCTTGTTATTTGAAATCTAGGAAGGCCTCCCCCATTTTCTCTCCTCCTCCTACTTCACATTCCTCGTCTTAGAGTTCATCCTCATCCTCCTTCTCACTCCTTCTCTACCTTCTCCTTCCCCTTTTGACTCTATTGTTGTTCCCTTTCCTTTTCTTTTTCTTCTTCCTCTCATTCTTACAATCTTACAATTTTTTTGCAATTATATGTTTTGAATTGATTATCACATTTATGCTCCTTCTCCTTCTTCCACTTCATCTTACCCTTCGCATCCTCCTCGTGGTTCCTTCTCTACCTTCTCCTTCCTCTATTCTGTTTCTTATATTTTAATAATTTGTGTACATTTTAGAAGAATTATGATGTGCTAATGTTATTAATTTTATGATTATTTTAATATCCTTATTACTACCTAAATGCATTAATTATTTGTATAGCTTAACAAACATTTAGTTCCTACATTTCAAATAAGAAACAAATTTAATGACATATTTTCTATAATGATAAATAAGAAAAACTATCATAAAATATGTAGGAAGATATCATTTTAAAAGATCAAAAAATTAATTATAAATAAGAGATAAGATTTCTTTTATAAAGAATATTTTTAAAAATAAAAAATCTAATTATATAGTCACTATTTCTAATAAAAAATGCAAATCAGATAAAAAACTATGAAATCTATTTAGAAGCCTGTACAAATCTAGCGTGCGTCTCTCTTGCTGCTTTCTGTTCCTGGAAGTCATTTTCAGATTCCTCATCTCGTCATGTTTGGTTGTGAGGTCATTTCTGGATTGGCCTTTTAACGATTATTTATGCTCTTTTGATTAGGTTGATATAATTTCTGCCTCGTTCACTGGCGGCCATTTATGCAAAATGCTTTGGCTTCGACAAGGCATGCCAACTGTTTGACAGAATGGATCAAAAAAATTATTTGATAGTGTCGTGATTTCAAGATAAGCGAAATGTGGAAACATATTTTCGTCAAAATGCCTCAAAGAAAGATATGGATAGGACGTCTTCTTGGTTTTATTAAACTTCTCTATGACCATTACAAATCCATCTACCCCATGCAATTGTTGCTTTATTGCTTTCATATCTATCAAGTCCGTCATTAAAAATATCATGACTCCGCCAGCGTCCGATTGCACATCAAAGGTTCCAGCATGAATAATATCTACAGGGTTGCCATTGACAATAATTCTTAGCAAAAGGTATCATTTTGGCTCTGTTCACCAAAGATAAGAGGGCTTGTTTCAGTGATGGAGACGAGACAATCAGACTTTTTTGTTATCTACCATGGAACCCAACTGCGAGATGAATGAGAGATTACCTCTTCCAAGCCTCACAAGACCGCCAGGGTCAAAGAAACCATCTAAAAACAATGCCTGCAAACATGTCGTCGCTACCACTCCCAACGGACATATAAAAAACTAGGCATCACTGATAAATTGGAAATTTAATTTAATTTAGTTTCAGCAACTAACACGACACCAACTAAGATGGTCGTTTAGCTGATTCTACAGCGTCCGACTATGCCAGAATCTGATAACATTCTGGCAGTAATCCTCTGAGAAATAAGTCTATCGGCTCAAATATAACTAGCACTTGCACCTTTGATAGTGCAAAGGGTTATGCTGATAGTCTTATGTACTTTTGAGTATTTGCTCGAGTATGTTCTTTATGTAATATGTTTGATTCGGTTGTGTCATTTTGATTTCTTCTCACACTCAAAATACAAGCACTTAGTCTGAAGAGCTATCTGATATAGGTGGTCCTCCTCTTTTTTTGCATATAATTGTATATGCATTGCTTTTCATTTTTAAGTATCTTTCAAGCGTGGAAGCAGGTTGAATAAGAAGACGCCTAGATTATTGATTATTCATTTCTTAATATTGTTAAGATTAATTATTATGTTGTGTTGTAGGCTCTTGAGAGATAATCGAGTGAGATATAAATTCATATATCTACTATAAAATGATAATTTTATATATAATACTATCGGCTTAACTCTTACACCCCATAAAGATGCAAGTGCTAGTATAAATTACAGTGGAGCAAAAACCTTAGAGCAGAAGACTACAAACCTCAGATTACAAAAGAGAAGAGAATACCCAAAATATCTTTGGATTATATTACACCATTGGCTTCCACTATGGTTGTATCACCCAAGTTACAGAAGCCCCTTATTCATCATCATCATAAGCCTCTTTTTCATCACAAGCCCTTCAATAGAGTGCATAACAATAACACCAAATTCATCCCTGCCTTGTCTAGAGTTGCTCTAAATCCCATTAACATGGCACTGATTACCACAGATGAAGGCATAACATGACGTATTGGAAATCATCACCCTAACTTGTGGGATGATGATTTCATACAATCTCTCTCAAAAGCTTATACTTTCTATGGAAATGATTGATGCACTAAGAGTTTTTATGATTAGCATAGCAAGATTCGTTGGCTAGATGGAACAAAGACGGTTAATATTTCTCCAAGGAACATTTATAATTTTTGTTAATGTAAGATCACACACATTTTTGTAAAATAAAAAGCCACCTAGAGTCTTTTACAACCATATGCAATTTAGTCAGCTATGGGCATGTGCATGTTAACCCCTGGATAACCCTCACTACGAGCATGGAGATAAAGCTCTCGAGCACACATCCAAACCCTTCGCAACCCATAACCTATAGATGTAGATTTTGAAGTCGGAGTGCACTGTTGATTTATTTTTTGAGTAGTGTGAGGGTGGTTCTTTTATTGATTTATTGATTTATTCCCTCTTATTTTAAATTTTGCATTAAAATTAGTTTTCTAATAATGAAAAAAAATATTTGACGATGGTCAAAATTTTCAAAACATAAAAGGTTTCAAAGTTTAATTCTTTTTGGCACTCAACTTATAAGTGATTGTTTATGTCTCTTTTGTATACTTCACATGCACTCATCAAGACTCAAATTACGTGAAGAATCAAATAATCTATAAGAAATTTATTAGTGCATTTTCTGTTTTTGATTTTATTGGTTCACAAGATTACGACTCTCACAAATAATCCCTTCTATTTGAGTATTTGTAACATTCTCCTAATAAATGGAAAATCACATAAGGATATTGTGTAAAGTATAGGAATATCAAAGAAGAATGTTAGTTTCATCAAATTGAAGAAATGCATTATACTCTTCTCAACCATGGTATTGCCTAACTAGATTCTCCAAATCATATAGAAATACCATCTAGTATCACTTGGCTATCTAGTAGGACACCATCACTTGTACTTGCATCTAAATCTATTGTTCACTCATCCATGAGTTTCACATATTCTTTTCATCAAGTATTTGTTAGCCATATTGGGATGCACATCTATTAGACTTAGCATATTTTTTTTAAGGATCTCATCTTACAAATTTGGATGATAGTATTGAAGACATCTATCTTCTATTTGGTGTTGACTTTCATGAAGTTGCATCATCATTAACATCCAAGCCCACATTTATCTTAGCTCACCTACATCAACTCCTATTGTCCATTGGATATATCAAATTTAGATTGGTTCATGTACATCAGGATATATCCATGGTCCTTGTTCCAAAATATTTCACAGTACATGATCTATCACACATCAAAATTATCTTGGATATCTTTGAGCATCATTTCATATCATCAGTGGCATCTTTCCAATCTTTGGGTTATGTGCAACATTCAAAGACATTCATCGTCCTTCCTACATATTCCTATCCAAAATGGGAAGTAATCTTGCACAAATTTATGACGCTATTTCTTCCAGAGGGAAAGAATTTTATTCAACTTTCATGGATCATCTTTAGCATCTAGTGTCAATCATCAACCAACTCTACATGGAGTACATTACTTCATATCTTCTAGGGGTCATATGATCTTCTATACTTTCTTTCCTATGGGAAGAATATATTGTATCTTTTGGTAGAAATAGTTCTTGGGGGTTATCATGTGTCCTCTATCCATCACTCTTCTTCTTCTTTACTTGTACAATTGCATTTTATCCCCTTTTTGTGAAATGTTTTCTTCCTACTAGATTTTCCTCATTTCTCCTAACTTTTGAGTTATTTGCATTGTACTTGGCTACCTAGCATGGCTAGTAGCTAAGACCTATTTTTATATGATCCTCCTAAGTTATGCCTAAGGGGTGTGGATTGTAGGTGTATTTAATATATCACACTTAAATAAACCTACTTAGTCATCCATGTGTTTTCGACAAGTGTTGACACAAGTTGTCATCATTTGGGAATTGTATAAAGATGTTTTGAGTCCATTTTTCCACCTCATCCTATGTCTTTGGAAGGAATCTCACCACCACTCATTGAATATTGGGTCAAGTTCTGATTCAAGCCAATCATTCTTCCTATTTGTACTCTTTTTCTCCTTTGATTTTTCACTCTATGGAATGTCAAATTTGTGCTCTCATTCATTATCGAGCTTGTAATTAATCTAACAATATAGATATTGTTAATTGTTTCAACATTTTTTTAATCTAATAGTGATTCTCTTTGCAACCATTTGAATTAATATAGGAATATCAATTTATCTAATAATGTTGGTGGATTAATATCAATGACATGTGAGTAGTAATATAAAACCTAAGAAAGCTACATTAAGATGAAAACTTCATTTATAGAGGTTTCCATGCATGATGAGACACAAAGAACCTGAAATATACAATAGTTTTAAAGTGTTATGATATGATTAAATATGTATTAGTTGATTTCTATGTAGATATGGAACTTATGCATTTACTTTGTCGTATTTTTCATAAGCTGCTACAAATTCCTATTTGGGTAGAAATGGGCAAATAATTAAAAAGTGAACCAAACTTTCTTATAGAGATTACTAGAGCTAGTAAGACAATATGATGAGAAGAACTCCCATGAAGGTAGTAACCTATAAAATCTAGGGAGAATAACCAAAACTAACTCACCCACCAATTAGGGTAGCACAAACAAGAAGAAAAACCCTTGATTCAACATTGAACATGGTTCACATGGACAAAGCCAACAATATCTTACAATTTTATGTATCACATTTTGTACACACATATTTTATAACCTATGTTTAAACTAAGTTCTAATGTAAAGTTAATTTTTTCTTTTACTATTTAATCTTATCAAACCCCCCTTATAATTATTTTTTCTCTTTATAATTAGTATTTTTTTTCTTAAATCATATTTTGTAAGATAAATATATCTAATGATCACCCCCTCTTACAATTTTTTTTGAAAAAAAATAATAATTAAAATTTGAAAAGAATATATTAAAAATGATTAAATAGATTACTAAATGATCGAATCAATTAGTTTAGTTAAATAATTTTGTTTCTAGCATAAAAAATATTAAAATAATAATAATGAATTTTTCTAAGAAAATAACATAAGAAAATAAACAAGTAATTATAAAATATATAGTTTAATTGATTATAGACATTGCAGATATTCTCCAATACATTGAAAAAGTTGTTTTTCTATGACTAGATTAAATGATAGAAAAACTACTCTTGTACTTGAGCCAATAAGAGGTACCCTTAAAATTTGGCGAAGGAAAAATTTACTGAAGAATTACTGAATGTGTATTTCTAAACTACATTGTAATTTTAATTTAATAATGATTAGAGCTAAAAAATTAGCATATATAGAAACTAGAAACAACCTCCATTCTATTAACCTAATCCTTTCCCAATATTTTCAGTATTGTTTAGACTAAAGGTAATATGCTCATTACTTGGTGTATCTAGGCTATACATTTTGTATTTTATTTTAATATTCAAATAAATGTTTGTTCACATTACACATTTTAACTAACATTATCTCTCTAATCCAAAAGTTCTCACCTAACTTACATGATAATGCATTGAATTAGGTCTGGCCACGTTATTCATTCAGTGGAAAAAGTGTTTCCCTATGTTTCATATAACTTGTATAAATTTTAGTGGAGCACAAATCTCATATTAGAAAAGAGAAGAGAATACCCAAAATGCGGCGATTCGATTCTCACTAATTGAAGTACCAAATTTAATTCTCATGAGAACAACAATTGTAATTTGATCTTTATTCTATATTGTAGGCATCACGAAACTGAAGAGAAACAGAGCACTCAAATAATTTCTAGAGTTTCGTCCAATAGCCATTAGGGAGAATTTTTCTTTTGATGTCGTTTCTTTTTATCAGCATCCAAACTACTATCGCTTTTTTTTCTAACACAACTGTCATTTTTTATGACAAGGAACATTGTTTTCTTTACTAACCTTGTTTTGGCCTTTTCAGGCATCTGATAATGTTAGAAACACAAAAAAAATCTGACCAAAGTCTTCGGCAACGTCTACACAGCCACGAAAATGCACTTCCTTACGAAGGAGAGGACTTAGAATTTTTTTTTTAAAGTTTGAAAAAGCAATGTAAAGAAAGTGCATTCTCGTGGCTGTATAGCCACCGACAAAGTCTTCTAGGGAGAAAGCCTATCGGCTTAAATATATTCAAGTGAATTCATACATAATTATCTTTAAAATATATTGATTAAAAATTTCATAGATAAATACATATTATATGGTATATACTAATTAATGAATTAGTTTTAGATATCTATTGATTGTTTTTAATATATACTACTTATGAAGTGGACAATTTGTATGAAGGAAATTTATGTTTAGGATTTTAAAAATGTATCATATATATTTATCTTACTCAATATCCCATTGTATAATTTTTTTAGTAAAGAGATGATTATTAAGAAGCATTGTTTAGATTTTATTATTTTAATTTTCAAGTAATAGTTTATATTTTATGATGTTATTTTTTAAATTTTAAAAATCATGTTGATAAATTTGAAAAGTTATATTCAAGGTTTCAGTATTTTGTATTAATAATCAATTTAAATGTACTTTGAAACTACTATGTGTTGGTAAACATATTTGTCATCGTAAAAATGGCTCAACAGAGTGCATGTGGCAAACTATTCAAAACAATTGGATAGGCCCTTGATATGTGGCCTTCCTCTACGTTTAGAGGGGTAGCTCCCTTGTATGATATAATTTTGAATTTTTCAAATAGAAATGAAATCAAACTTTAAAAGATCAATAGAAATCCATTGATGATGAATGCACCAGATGACTTCAAAGATTTCCTAGACTAACTTAAACCACTAATTACAACAATCAAGATCTACACTTGAGAATTATCACTAGCACAATGTTGATCCAAAGATTCATAAACATCTACAAAATACCATGAAAATGTTCATTGAAAAGAGAATCAATATTTCTAACAATTTAGATTTTGAAAGAAGAGAACTTGAATAACATTTTCCTTTATTTTCTTGCACCAAGAGCATAATAGAGATTTTCAATGTCAAAGACAACATCTGCATGTACTTTACAAAATTTGTCTTCTTATCAAAATTTTAGCATAAGTGTTCCCTTTTTCTAAAGACTAAGAAGTCCCCTTACAAAGCCAAAATGATTCCTTATATAGACATTGAGGTTAAGAACTACTCCTCTGTGATTAATAACTACTTCCCAAATACATAATTTGGGTGAGGTTAATTAACCTCTACAAAATCAACCAAATATGACCTAAAACTTAGACCTTACATCATTCAAGAAGAATATTGAATAATCAATCCTTACCAATCCCCTTTTGATCTTTGAATCATTTATTCTAATTACATCACTTTATTCATGAAGAAATTTTGACCTTTTTGTGAAGAGATCAAGAAGATAAGACACACACATCCACCAAAAGATGACTTTATGTTTCCCATCTCTCTGACTGTATATGTACCCCCAAAGCTTGCTCTTCTTCTATGGGAAATTGTGACTTCATTTTGGGGGTCAATGCAAGAAGTTGGGTCTCACTTTTGGCAAAAAAGTGGAAGTGTTTTTCCTATTTTTAAATTTTTTTGTCAATTGATGTCAAAATTTGAGGTATTTAGAGATTGAATATTAAAAAACTCCAAAAATAAATTTTTAAGTGTTCGGAATCAAGTTTTTGAATATGTAATTTATTTGTGTACCCATATGATAGATTTTTTTTTGGTATGGATCTTTTAAAACCACTTTTTCAAAGTGCTTGTTTTAAGACCATACCACACTCATGTACAGACACCATAATATGACACAAATAAATAAATTTTCACAAATCCTTTTAAAGGGAATTACCTAATACACCTAAGATTGATGACAATATTTTTTCTTAATTTTTTATTGAATAATTTTTTTATTATTAATTATTAATTGGCTATAAATGTAAATTTTAAAACCTCTCATGTACGAACCACATAATTTGATCAAAATCTCACTTTTTTCAAAAAAAGAAAAATTAACATCAAAAAAATTAAATGTAGATTGATGACATATAAATTAATTTAAGAAAAATTATAAAATAAAAAAGTTATTAAAATTTTAGTGAATGTCACTTTTTAACCTTTAGGAGATAGTTTTGATTAATAAATAATGAAAAAATAGTAAATGAACTAATAACACTATAAAATTTACATTTTTGGAATCATAACAGTAAGACCTATAATGGGTTTTTGTTTCATCAAAAAATTCAATGGGAACGACTATAAAAAAATTATGACAATACCAGAAATTATTGATTAAATGTCTTAGAAAAAAATAGATCATAAAGGCATGGCTTGGTGGGACCAAGCCTATGCCATGCCTTTCCCAAAGGCAAAACCCCATGCAAAAGTTGGGTACCGTAACAAATTCTTGCTTATGTCTCAAGAATCGAGCACCCAATTTGTAATTCAAAAATTAGGTGCCCGATTGCTTAAAAATTGGGTACCCAATTTTAAAGCAATTGGGTACCCATTTCTAATGTACCCGTTGGGCCCCAAAAGCTACCCCACAAACTGAGTTTCAATGATTGAAATGATTAAATAATAGTTTCGATCTGCAACAATGAATTCTATCATGCTTATTTTGTTTTCTTGTCCCCTTATACAATTTGCAAGCTACAAATTCAAATTCAAAATTGGTGCAAACATGGGATCAAAACAACGAAGAAAGAAGAAAAAAAAAATTTAATAGATGAGCAGATTGTAGCAAATAAAGAGAATGAAGTACGATGTCAACGAGAGAGAAGATAGAGAATTGGAGACTTGAACAATGTTTCAAAGGAGAAAGACATTGAGGATACCACGATGGATGAAGAGGTCAAAGAAGAGAACCCAATACAAGAAAATTTAGGTCCACATTCTAATCATGCATTCAATATACGTGTGTCTCCAAACCCTCAAATTTTCTCTCATGATGAAATTGGTGATTTTTTAGAAGTAGATTATGATTTAAATGATTTAGATTTTCTTCATGAGAAGCAATTGTTGCACAAAAAACTCCAATTGAAATGCATAACCCAAAAGAAATACCAAGAAAATTTCAAAATGATATTCGAATCCCAAATAACAGTGAAAATAGTAAAGTGTCTAAAAATAAAAATTGCATGAATGTAGACATAGAAACACTAGCTACTGAACAAACATGTCAAAATGATAGTAAAGTGTCTGAACATAATTTTCATATTCTTAATAATGTGTTAGATAATCTTTAGGGATTGGTTTCATGGAGACAAATTAGGACACATGCTAATAGATTGTATAGGCATTTTTTTTATAATAAGAAATTTGGGGTTCAATGTCAGCTAATGTTGCAACTAATTAAAATGTCTAAAATGCAAGAAGTAATGAGAAGGTTGGGAATGTATGCAAAACCCAAGAATAAAAATGAGTCTTTAAAATAAGATGTATACACTATTGCTAGTGTCTTTGATGTTATTGGAAAGAGAAGTCAGTCTAAAGATAAGAATGTAGCATGACGAGCAATAACAACAACTTTAGTTAACAAATCAACATCTGACAAAAGATTGATTAGCAACATAAGTGGATATCTTAATGTGAATCGTAAGACTTTAGAAAGAGCTGTAAAGAGAAGGGTTAACTTTGAATGTGATCCAACAAATATTTTATGGACTTCTAGTGGTAGACTCCCGAGATGTGATATGAAACTTACTAGTGAAGTCAAAAGTTTGATTGAAAATTTTTGGCATGATAATATAAGAGTATCACCTAACTCAAGAGATGTTCTTAAATTGAGAATTGGATCAAAAATACGTGATCCACATCCTAAACACCTTTTGGACATGACTCAAACTAAATTGTTTAAATTTTTTGTAAATCGTAAGGTATTAAATATTACCATTAGTCAAAGATCTTTTAAAAAGTGTAAACCATGGTATGTAAGGATTAACAAGGAAAGAATCACATGTCGTTATAAAACTCATATTCAATTTCGTTACCATTATGATGTATTTCAATCTATACGTGGTACCATGTATAGTAAAGAAATGTTGCAGGAATGTGGTATAAAAATACCACCTCAAACTATAAAAGATTTCATATCAGGTTTGTTTTGTAAGCCACCTAATGATCAATATTTTCTTTTCAATGCATGTCTTTCTAGTACATGTGATATGTGTGGCAATCTTTCTTTGTTAGATGAATGTTTGCATGAAAATGCCTTGACTACTTTTGGACAAAAATTAGTTGAGGTAAAAAGATTCAAAACTATTGAATATCCATTGAAGGATGGGAAGCTTGGAAGAAGGTGTGTCTAGTTACAAATAAAGTTAGTTGTCATGCATTTATGGAAGAGTTTAAGAGTGTGATCATAACAAAATATGTTAAACACTCTCAATATTCTAGATGGCTTGATGGACAATTTCGCATATGTAAGAATACATTTCCAATTGGTACTATACTCTCAGTTGTTGACTTTGCAAAGAACTACATGCTTGCACTACAAGAAGATGTACAACCACAATATTAAAATTCAATGCAAGTAACAATTTATGTTCATATAGTTTATAGGCATGCACCTGATAGTATAGAGGAGGATTGAAAAATATTGAGAGAGTACCATTTTTATATAAGTGATAATAAAATCCATTCATCTAAGTTTGTCTAATATTGTTTCAAGGTCTTTTATGATAATTTAAAAGAGAGACAAATTCAAATGACACAACATTGGATATGATTAGATACTTGTACAGGACAATTCAAGAATGCTAGAATGTTCTATTGGTTGAGTAGGACATGTAGGAAAACAAACATCCAACATGTGTGGAGTTTTTATGAGGCTGGACAAGGTAAAGGAGAACATGATGGTGCTGGTGCATGCATGAAAAGAGCCCTTAGTAGAGAGCAATTAAAATTTGAGAAAAAAGCTATATTCAAAATTGCACATGAGATTGTCGAATGGTGTAACAAATATTTATACACGGGATCAAGTCAGAACTTTACAATCAAACGTTTCTTCTACCTATTTGAAGAAAATAATATCCCTTGAAGATATTACTATGGTACAATTAGTGGGTCAGCTAAATGGCATTCATTTAGGAGTTCAAATTCTAACACTTGGACTATATGGACTAGGGAGCTTGCTTGTTTTTGTCAATTTTGTCTTGCAGGTGAATGGGAAGAATGTGAGAATATAGAATGGGTTGAAGATTGGAAAAAAATATCATTAGCACCTATTGACACGCATTTTGAAGATGATATAGTAAATGAAGGCCAGAATGTTACTTTTGCATCAAAAGACTATGATCATATTTTAGACGTCATAGAACCTGGTATGCACGATTCAATTAGATTTTTTTGTGATCTCATGCTTCAATTTTTATAATTTGCATACATACACTCATGTGATTAAAGTGTTTCTATACTTTATCTTATCTTGTAGGACATGTTTATGCTCTTATTGCACCTAGTTATAATGATGAATAGACTAAGTATTGGCTAGCTAGATGTGTGGAACCTAAGAAAAAATTAACATGTTATCAAGTAGACGATGATGGTTTTGAGTATCCAATTGGGTTTTTCGTTGTAGCTGGCACCTGGCTACGCAGATACCTAACAAGAAGAAATGGTTTGCCAGCATTTGAAGACTACCAAACCGAAAAGAAGATTTTACACTAGTTATTCTTATTTGGTTGTGGCAACAAATATCAAATTAGAAAGATACAATTTCAATGGATGAGCACAAGACAATCATAGATGCATTGCAAAAGAGAGAGGATGCAGAATGGTATAGTGGGATGACTACATTTAAATTAAACACATGTAAGTTTTTTCATTATTTTATTATATATATATATATATATATATATATATGTGTGTGTGTGTGTGTGTGTGTGTGTGTGTGTGTGTGTGTGTGTGTACTTATATAACTTAATTACATGTATGTTTGTGTTGTCAATACCGATTTAAAGAGCTCATATACCTCTTATTTAGGTCTCAATTACAATTTATACAAATTAAAATGTTATAGTGGATGGAACATCAACATCTTGTGCAATTTCACATAGTAAGTACATACAAATTACACATATATTTACATAGTTCAGATACCTTGAATATTAATTTATGTGTTTATTAACATGTGTTTTTGTTTTACAATTTTATTTTACATGACCTCATTTGAAGAGATGTGTTGAACCAATTTTATGTTTTGAGTTCACTGAACTATAAATATATCATT
The DNA here is from genome assembly GCA_028749045.1 of Cupressus sempervirens. Classification (NCBI taxonomy): domain Eukaryota; kingdom Viridiplantae; phylum Streptophyta; class Pinopsida; order Cupressales; family Cupressaceae; genus Cupressus; species Cupressus sempervirens. The sequence goes on along the minus strand of CM053791.1, from coordinate 735,793,502 downwards.
GACAATTTCTTACATATATTGTGAAATATGTTGTATAAACTAATTCAAAAATGAGAGTTTACTTCTATTTGAAAGTTAAAGGTATGCACTTGATAAATTATAAATTAATTGTCAATTTAAGTAATGACCTCCTATTTTGTTCCATTACTTTTACATTCAAGCATGTTTAAATTAATGTTTGTTTGAAGTTTCAAATTACTATTGATTGTAATATTAAAAACAAGTCACTTGTACATGATAATTTAAAGATCATTACTCATTGTATTCATTGTATTGATTACATCTTACATTACCAAACAACACATTAAGATCACTTATGATACATTATTAGGTACATTATCCATACATGTGTGTCTTAAGGGGACATGGGAGTCCTAATAGGTCATAATAATTAAGTCAAATTAAACATTAAATACCAAATTTTTATGTATAATCATAAAATAATACTCCAAAAAACTATATCTAGGTTAGTTCAAGGTTAATTTTCTTAAAACAAGAGCCACCAAGCTAATTTTTCTTTCATGTACACTTATTTTGTGACACTGGGCGATTGTATAAACTCATTATGGATTATATGTTCATCTCAGGATGAAACAAAGTTAAGATTATGTCAAGGTTATGGTTTACAATTTTGTTATGTTAACAGTTTTCACGATGGCTAAGTTTAAGATTATTATAATGGTTATGGTCCTTTAATGTTAGGGAACTTACCTAGGATTATGGTTTTAGTTAGAATTATATTTAGGTTTCAGATATTTATTATGGTCCTATTGTTTATAAGATATATAATAAATGACATTAGGATGAGAGTTAAGGTTACAATTAGAATGAAAGCTTAGAGATAGAATTATGATTTGATTAAAAATAATTTTTGATTGTAGTTTTAATCCTAAATATTATCCACTTTTTAATGCAAACTATAAGTGTAGATCATGTCAGGTAATGAACTAACACATGTGAACCCTATCCCTAACCATATAATAATCCTAATTCTAATCATAATCCATAATTCATTACCTCATCAAGCTTTGGCTATCCATTTTATTGCCAGAGTAATCCCTTGAACTTTCTTAAAGTTTTCAAAATCCAACTTACTAATCTACTTTCTTTATGTGAACTACTCTTGGTAGCACGATTCTTCATATTTCCTTTTCCATGTAACCACAAAATGTTCCTAATAGATTTGTATAGAAGACCAAACTGATTTAAATAAAATAAGCAGAAAGAAGAGAAGTACACCCAATATGAGGAGAGAATCTTTTAACATACTTGAATTCTACCAGCCAAAGTGAGATAATTAGAGTCCAGTTGTTGAGTTTTTAAAAAGATTTTCTTGTTGATATAAAGATGTACATTTCATTTATATGTTAGGGTTTACTACAAATGGAATCTCTAGGTACTTAACCACTTAATTATGACATCTCCATCCAATACCATATTTACTACACAAGGTAGGGGACTCAATATTTAGCCCTAATAAGATAGATGTAGAGACATAAATCTTACTACCTGATACAAAGAAAAAAGGTCCAATTTGATCATTAAATGACTCATGTTGCACTCTTCTAGCTTAAAAAGAATACAAATATTATCAAAAAACTATACGTTAGATACTTATTAATTATTTGGAGAGTACATCCTCTAACTTTTAGAGACAACTAGTTATCTCTAAGGAGATAATGTAATGAGTCAACAACAATAAAAAATAAAGAGGATACAAGAGGACACCCTTTCATAATTGATCTAGAGAGTCCTAAAAATTATGATCTAACTAAATTAATTTCTTTACTAAAACTCTGACACCAATCATAAGAGAGTACACCATTTGACATAATATTGGATGGAATTCTGGGCTTGCAACATCATCATAGTGAAACTCCATTCCACCCTTTTGTAGACATTTTCATAATCAATTACTTGAGCATGCCTACACTCTATCCTGGAAATGTTTCCCAATCTAAAGTCTTCCAATAGGTTATCAAGTTCTCCAATATGTATAAATTTCCTTAACAAAACACTTTTGTGTAGGGTTAATGATCTTGGGTAGGATATCGTCTAGTCTAGAGGCTAAGACCTTGGCAAGAATTTTGTATGATATGTATTTAGGAGTGTCCTGTCTCTAATTTTTAATGAGATTCTTATCTGCCCTTGGGGATCAATTTTATGAGCCCTCCATTGATTACTTGACCTAGGGAGTTTATGAGCCCTCCATTGATCACTTGATCAATTTTATGAGCCCTCCATTAATTACTTGACGTAGAGATTTCTCATTACTAACTTTTTGGATGAGCAGTTGATTTATGATAGAAATGGGTTTATCAAGAAATAATGCATCTTCATTAGGAATGATGGTTCTCATTTTATCCCTATCTTCTAAATCATTTTTCTATCATCAACTTCTAACCAAAAAAATTGATAGTAAAATTAGGAAAAAGATCTTACTATATATCACTAGGGGGTGGTATTTCTTTTTATAGAATAAGGAAAAAATTTCTTATGTGGCCTTCCATTATGCAAAGGTAATAAACATTTAAGCTACCCATACAAGAAAATAGGAAACAAATAGGGGAATCTCCAGTCTCCAACAAAAAACTTTTAGGCACTTCCAACCCAAGATAAATAGAAATTAGTCCACCCTAACATAATTATCTAGTTAGGGATTGGGGTGTTAGAGTGCTTCAATACCCTCCTAATTAGATATTACATGATGAATACTCGCTTAGGATATAAAGGTTTAGGCATCTAGTGGAAAGACAAGTTATTCACTTCTTTAGATATATTCTTAGGCATCCAAGGGTGTAGTTTAGGCTCCTACTCGCACTAATGTTCCACCTCCACCTCTTGATGGTGAGGGAGGGTTACTTAATTAGATGCCTGATTCATTCAAGTCTCTTCTAATTTTTTTATGATGTATCATTTTGAGACCTTGATATCAATGTTTAATTAGTTTTAGGATTAGGGTTCAATTTGGTTTACTGTTTGATTAGGTTTACATTCTTAGGTTTCAATTAGGACAAGAGTTAATAAATTGAATTAAGTTTTAAAGTGCTAAATTTGGTTTTAGATATAGAATTATAGTTAGAGCTTTTAGATTAAAAACCAACATTAATTCAAAAAAGTTAGGTTTGAATTTTTTTTTAAAGTGTTGAATATATTATTGAGTTATAGTTTAGGGTGATTTGGTTTAGTCTTAAGGTCAACATTTAACTTGGTTCAACCTTAGGGTGATGGTTCAATTTGGTTAATGGTTGGGGAAAGGATTCAAGGTTTGTAGTGTTAAGTTGGGATATATAATTAGGTTTATGATCATGGTTTAATTCAATTTGGTTTATAAGTATACTATTAATTAGTTAAGGGCTAGGGTTAGCTTTCAATCTAGTTTGATATATTCAATTTGGTTTAGGGTTACCCAGGGGTTAGTTTATTTTAGTGTTAAATATTAAGATATAATGCTTTGATATCACTCATTTTTTGATATTTTGATTATATCACCCCTATACATTGATAGTATATGCGATGAATCTTACAAATATTATTTGATCTCATTACATGTGTCATGGTAAATTTTTTTAGTTTATGTACATGAGGTGCTCCTATATATGGTGTTTTTCTTTTCTTATAATATATAGTGTTATATATATAAATTTACCTAAGTATCCTTCTTGATTATCTATGATGGACATGTTGTAAATGACATATCTCTATATGATTCTTTTGATACGATATTCATGGATAATATATATAATGAAAATTTTAAATCCTTCCTATGCAAAAAATGATGTAATTAGATATGTACAAATGTTTTTAGATTCACATGTACATTACATGTAGATGTAGATATGATGGTCCTCTAGGATAATTTAGTTTATCATAAATAAGATTACAATTTTAGGGTTTGACATTTATAAAATTAGTACTCAAGGTAAGATAGGAAAGTTATTTAATTATTTATATATTACCTAGTGTAGGTTTTAGCAAATTAAGATTAAGGTTAAGATGATAGTAAGGGTTATGATTAGAGTTAAACTCAATACAAATTAACATTATAGTTAATCCTAAATGACGTCCAGCCAAGGGATCCAAAGAACTAATCTAAAGTTTTACTAAGGAAGCAATAACATACATACAATAATTTACATTTATAAAAAAACATAAGAGATTGCATTCCTTAATGAGCACATTTATATTTCATTTTTAAATAATTATAAGTACTAAAAGTAAAATAAATAACACATTCACATGAAAGAATATTAACTACTTCAGTTCAATCCATTTAAATAATATATACATTTGTTCTGAACGCCAGTTGGCAAATTAATTCAAAATGCACAATCATCCACTGTACATGTCACAGGGTATGAAAGGTTGAAAGAATATACATTTATAAAATAGTTTACATCATTCATTTTTGATCCATGAAACAAAGTACAATACAATTTAAGTAAAATCATTTTAAATATTAAGTTTTTTGTTTGGATCCTTTGGCGGGGTGTTATGTGATTAAGTACTTAGTTATATATGTTTAGGGTTTTATTGTACATAACTATATGGTTAGGTTGAGATTATAGTTTAAACAATGAATTTAGGTCTAGGTTATAGTTTAAACAAGGTTGAGGTTATATGGTTCTAGGTCGAGGTTATATTTATTTGTAATTACATGTTTAAACAATGAATTTACATCTAATCTAATCATTCGACATTGTAATAAATACATAAATTAAATACATTTCAAACATCTAAAATAATATTTTTTTTAAATAAACATTTACGAAACTATATTTTAATTAATAGATACAAAAATTTAAACATCTACTCATTAACAATGTAAATTTACAATTTTACATATATTAAAACTGAAAAAAAAAAAAAAAAATTAACATACATATAAAATTGAAAATTGGAAAAAAAAAGTAAAATAGTACAAAACTTATTAAAATACCTGGTATATTGAAAACTAGTAGCAGGGGGGTGGTCGGTAGGGTTGAAAATCAGGCTCCCATATGCATTTCTAATCGGGCTCCCATTTTTGAAGTCATGAAAATGACTTCAAAAATGCCAAAAAAAGGGTTTAATAAAGTCTTTCAAATCTTGTACCCGATTCTAAAAGTAATCGGGTGCCCGATATTTGAGTAGCTTGGGCACTCGATCCGCTTTTAAATATTGAGTACCCAATTTTTGAAGTTTGGCTCAGGTGCCCGAAGCTTGATTTCAAAAATGGGTACTCGATTTTAGAAAAATTGGGTACCCATTTCTGAGAAGTACAATTCTACGGATTTGACTTCTGTGGAGTTGTGACCCAACTTCTTGCAGTTACCCTTAGAGTATTACAATATTGTAACTTTATCCCAACAAAAATGACCACATTCTCCATATTGTATAGGCGTATATAATCACAATTGGGGTATTGTGTAATATAATCCATATGTATAAAGTGGCTTAATTCATGTAATAGTTGTGAAAGTTGAGGACTTTGGTCTCCACTAATGTTGGTCATTCTAGAACATTGGTCGTTGATGAACACCCATCTCTATAGAGTAAATTGTGTAATATTCATATCTAAAATGCATGTGTACGATGATCTTGAAGGAATTCTTTATTTTTTTTTGATGGGAAGCCATAGGAAAAAGAATTTGATAACTCGGAGAAAATATCTTTTGATGAAGATTTATGCTACAAAGGTAGACTTGATTTGACTTGCAAAAGACTGGAAAGTGTATCCCAAACACAATCTCTCAGCATAAGATTTCCTTCTCAAGAGGCCTTTGGTCAAATTAGCTCACCACTTCTCTATAAATTGAAAAATATCCCTCTTAGATGCATGGCCACAAGTATTCTCCCAAATGATGATCTTATCTATCTATGATTTCACATTTTTGCATGTGTTTTTGCACAGGCTTTCCGATGAACCATTTATGAAATATCCAAAACTTTGTATCCATTTTAATTAGAGCTTTCTTATAACATACTAGTGCTATCAACCAAGTGTTGGGCTGTCTGATGGCCTTCCTTAAGAGGGCTCTATTAAAACAAATGTTGGGTCTTGTCAAGTCTTTGTCTTCACCAAGATCCATAACTAAGGTGGTAGCTATTTTTGAATTCTCAGAGGAATGTCTTTACTTCTACAATCACATCCAATGGATCCCAATATAATTTTAAACATGGCATTCAGTGAGATAACACTTACTTTAGGGTTCATTTGAGCTATTCATTCAAAACTATCATTGAGTCCATGGTGAGGCTGCCAATTTGGTATTGTGATGGAGGATGTTGATTGAACATACTACAAATACATTCTACAAAAAGGCATGCTTTTAGGGCATTTTATTGAACATATCACTAGTTGCCTTCATAATGATATATCGGTACCTTGTTTTGCAAGCTAAAATTTCCATTTTGGCACCATGGATCATGAGAATGGAGGTGGTGGGTAGCACGTCTATCTTGCTTGAACATGTTGTCACACAATCCTTTTTTATAGCTTATGCCTCCAAAATTTCATAGGAAACGGTGGAGTTATCATAGCAATAATGACATGCTACTAATGATTTGTAAGTCTACATGAGATTTTCACAAACTCATGCACATCCCACATGCCTTGAATTTGATGGTTTCTCATGACTTTGTATTCTCTAATGAGTTATTCCTAATGCTAGCTTCAAGAAACATTTTCTCAAATAGATTGCATGTCTGGTCCTTGGCATATTCACCACTCTTTTTGTGCTCTTCATAATGGTTATCTTTAAAAGTTTCATTAAGTACTAGACATATGATTGCAATGCTTGTGGAGGCATCTCAAAGGCCCATGGCTATACAGAGTATCGATATTTGATCTCTTTCCTCAATATACCTCCAACATTTGTACTACAATTTTTTGGTTCAGTAAGTGATGCATTGGTGTGTCGATGGATTGCATTATCTCCACCATTCATTTAATCAAATAGTTAAAATGCATGCTCATTGATGATTTCTCTTATCACTTGAGACTTCTCTTAAGCAAGAGAACTCTTTCACTCAGGCATCAGCCATTCCATTAGACAATTAGCAATAATATAATAAATATGTGTTTTATCATATGCCATCTCTTGTATCAAAGGCCCGATTCTCATGAAAAGGTTTCTTAGTAATCAATGGAATACATATCCCGCAAGTGAGAGTTGGAGATTGAAGAGTTTTGTCGAACACTCGTATGTCCTTCTCTACTTCCCTGATGCACGTCCATAAATATTTTACATGTCACAAATTTCCATCTCCATGGCTCTATTTTTGAGATATAACTAAGAAACATTTGACATATTGGAGTCTTAATTATATAAGAACTGACTGAGTGTATCTTCATCTGCGACCATGCTTTTCACATAGAACATTTTTTTATTGAGAGCTTCTAATTCATCTTCACCAATTCCTTTTAACTGCATCCAACAACTTGTGTGATGAAGTCATCTTAGGATATATATTGTCATTTATCAACTTGGATCAAAGAAGTTAATAATTGAATCTAAAATACGCATTTCAAATTCCAACCTTAACCTTTTTGGATGAGAGGTTTGTTGGAAATAATCAAGACTAACAAGGTTACTGAGAGGGGAGGGGTGAATCAGTAACTCTAAAACTTCAAGTCAATAACATATTCACCATTCATCCTTCTAATATACTGTATGCATGAAAAGATAAAAATTCATAACACATGAACACACTGATTTGATGACCCAGAAACCTTCCAATGAGAAAGTAAAACTGGGGTGGAGACGATGCCCACAAAACTTCAATACTGCAGTATAAAGTTGGCCTGTTAAGGCTTACAATGATCACTTCTAGTGATCTTCCCTATTAGGAGCAAGTAGGATTGCTAGATCCACCTTGTTAGAGGATTTACATACATACAATAAAGTATGCACTCTATTAGGAGATTTACAAAAGACTGTTAAGTCTACCCTGTTAAAGGATTTACAAACTGATTCACCTATTAGGATGAAGCAGTGGATCTGGTTACAACTGATTGCTAATAAGATCCTTTATGCACTGATCACTTGATGTGATAGATATAACTTTTCTGCATCTATGTTGACCTTGTTGTATTCCTCTGTTCTATTGTTGATTCGCTTTTTATTCTTCAAAAAATATTGCAATACAACACCATACAACGATACACAACATTTTTTTTTTTTTTTTTAAAAATGACATAATACATTACATATATATCATTCTAATATTTACACTGGCGAGGTCGGCCAAACACAAGTGAACAAAACATTATTGAGTCGGCTAGATAGTAGAAAACTCGAGTTCCTCAAGCTGACTCGGTGACCTTCTAATACTCGGCATCCACTACAATACATTGCATCATCATGCACTCCGTAAGAGTAGAGGCACGGTCCATACTAATCACTCTAAGTAGTTTGGAACTCAGTAACCATTGGTGACTCAGTGAATATTGTGTTACTCGGTAAAAACTAAATCCATTGATAACCTTCTTCACTTGGTAAACATTGATTCCTTCGTTTACCTTGATCACTCAGTAAACACTAAGTCCTTCATTTACCTTGATCACTCGGTAAACACTAAGTCCTTCATTTACCTTGATCACTCGGTAAACACTAAGTCCTTCGTTTACCTTGATCACTTGGTAAACACTAATTCCTTCATTTACCTTGATCACTTGGTAAACACCGATTTCAACTGATGACTCGATGAACACTGAGAACTTGGTAAACACTATGAAGCTCAGTGACCACTAACTTCTTGGAGAACACTATTCTGCTCAGTAACCAATATGAACTTGGTAAACACTGCTAAACTGACCATATGGTTGGTTTCCAAAGGAATACTCGGTATAAACTGTAGACTAAGTGATGAGCTCAGTAAGCATTTAGAATTGAATAAGTGTTGTAACTAATGACAAATATATCATAATTCCAACAATCTCCCCCTTTGGCATTAGTGACAAAAACACTTATGAGCCAAAACTTATATACAACATCTGACATATTGATGTCTGATTCTACTGAATATACATGGCTTCCTTACATATAACTCCCACATACAATATACACAAGGTATTTACATGAGTTATATGACTTTTATTCACAGTATCATTTTGTCGCTTTTGTACATTGATCTTACCAATATCTCTTTTTGAGTATCTCTTTCTCCCCCTTTTTGACAATAATGCCAAAGAATAAAATAATGTGTTTGCATAGAGACACCAAAATGTGAGATAAACTCATAATGTACCTTGAGAATGAGTTGCAGAGTCTTATCCCAATTCTCTTGCAAGATTTTGCATGTGGATAGAGCTACTTGAACTTCTGCAAAAATTTCAATCACATGGTTTGCAACAGAGAAATTGTTGTCATGGATCAATGTTTTGGAGTATGCAATATGTTTCTGCATTGTGTCCATGATAGGAAGAATCATGTTCTGGATATCTAACAGTGTAGACCGAATCCTTCCTTCTTCTCTAAGAAACTCTACCTGCTTCTCTAACAAAAATTTCATTCTGAGGTGATGAGATGAGCTTGAACTAGGGTCAAGCTTCAGCTTTTGTGCACTTGCTTTCAGATCCTCATCTATCTTATACAATTTCTCTCTTATCTCCTTAGTATACTCAGTGACATCACAAAGCTTAGCAAAAAGAGATGTTACATTATTAAAAGAATTTTCAATGTTGGCCAAAACTGTGGTTAATTCAACCTGATTTATTGCTATATGCTGAGCCATGTGCTCAAGCACCTTATTATCAAACTTCTTTTCTGCCTTCTCCATCAACTTTTATTGACCAGAGATATCCTCATTGAATTTATTAATTGCCTCTTCTAATTGTAACAAAATGTGTTGAGAAGTATCAACATCAACACCTATAGCCTCAGTAATAATATTCTTTGGTCCTTCAATAATATTAAACTCTCTATCTCTCTCATTCCTTAGTTGTTTCTGCTTTGCCTTTAGTTCTATGCGCTGACTGAGCAGTCTTAGTTCATCAACTAAAGCAGTATCTATATCTATCTTGGGAATGACAATTTTTTTATCCAAGTCTACATCCTCATCCACTGTCTTGCCTGTAAGCAAAAATTTTAATGGAGTCTTTGGTTTTTCTGTTGTGCTAACATCTTTTCCTTTGAAAATAGAGACAATGGTTGATGAGGCTGGACTGGCTGTCAAAATTGGAATAGGACCAACTAAAGGAAGACTGAGAGATGTGCTAACTGTATCCAAAATTGATATACCTCCCAAAATTGATGTGCATACTAGAATATTCACAATTGGAGAACTTACTGGTGCAAAAATTGGTGCTAATGTAGCTGATGTTGACATAATTGGAGAGAAAATTGGAAAACTTACTGTACATACTATAGGAGGATTTGATATACCTTGTGTGCTTGCTGCTGCAGTGGATGACTCGGTAACTGAAGAAGTTTCCTGCAGCTCGGTAGATGAAGTGCTTGGCACTTGCATTGGGAATACCTAGAGCTGGGAGGAGACTTGGTGAAGATTGAGCAATCGATGTGGTTGTAGTGGTCACAATCTCACTAGTGGAAGCTGTCTCTATAGTAACAGATTTTGGTGGAGTGTGAGGAAGATATGCAATGACTGCTGCTGCAATTTTCATTGGGTCATCCTCCACCTCAACTACTTCTTCCTCCTTTTCTTCTTCTTCCTTCTCCTTCAATAATTGTTGGAGATCTTCATCAGTTACATCCATGGAGATGGAATCATTACCTTGCTCATCATCCATATCATCACTATCATCATCCTTGATTTCAACAGGTTCATCACTTGGTTTATGTAGTTTATAAGTATCATTCCAAACATCAGTTGCATTCTTAACAACTGGTTCTATATTCTTTAACAATATGAGACATGTATTGAATCTCATATTCATTCTTCCTTCTTGATCCTTCATTGCCTTTTTGATTTCTGCATCTGTCGGGCTAGGTACCAGTTCTCTCAATTTTTGTTCAAAAATGTCTCTAACAGTTTGCTCGATGATCTCCCATCTTACCTTTATTTTATCAAACAATATTGTAGGAATTTGGGAGACAAATTGGTCTGGGGAGAATTTCCAAGTTCCCAACTTCTCCATTACCAGATCTTCAATTTCCTTTTGCTCAGCAGGAGTCCTTGATTCATACTTTAAGGCTTTAAAGTTGCTAATTCCTGCACCAATCCTGAGTTGTTTTAGTCTATCTTCAAATGTGAGAGGAGGCTTGTTAAACACAACTTCACTTTCCTTATTGTCTTTCCTTGTTCTCCTTGAAAATACTGCCTGAGGTTTGGTAATGATTACCCTACCTTTCTTCTTCACAAGCTCTGCCTCCTTTTCTAATTCCTCTCTTTCAGATTCTTCTTCTTCTACATCTTCATCTTTTCCATCGGTAAGCATAAGAGGGCTAGTATCAGTTTTTAACTTAGCAATTTTCCTCTTTCCTTTGTTAATTTCCTAAGGTAGCTTGATTTCAAGTTCAATTCGTTCTTTTTCCTCATCATAGGTACCGAATGCTGGAATATTGGGAATAGCTGGCTTATTCATCAGTGCCTCAATTACATCTCTTGCTTCATCAATATTCAGCTCATAAGGCAATGGTTTTACCCATGCCACTCAGGGTATGACTGCCTGTATATACACCTTGTCACAGTCAACCATGAAGCATACATCATCTTTGTAGTCCTCAACAAGCTTAGGGGGAATTCTAAACTTGTTGTCTCATTCATTTTCGAATGTTGTCAGCTCTGGCTTTTTTTTCATCTTCAACTCTTCCTATGTTCATGCAATTCTTGGATATATGACCAAGTTCAATACATGTATAACATCTTATGGTAGTATCTTTCTTCCTTAGGTGATGCCTTGTACAGTTTACTCCAATGTGTCCATATTCTCCACAATAGTGATATCTGCACCAAATATTGTAGTCCCAACCAAATAATGCTTTGACAATTTGTTCAATTGGATTGAATGATTTAGATCTGCACTCAGATGCCTTGTGACCTTGTTTCTTTCATTTGTGACATTTGCCTTCAAATTTTGGTTTCTCTTTGCATTCATTGGCTTTGTGACCATGCTGATTGCAATTGTAGCATTTACCATTGAATTTCCCTTTACCATTGCTCCAACATCTATTAGATGTATGACCTATCTTTCCATAGTGATTGCAAGTGGATCTTTGATTCCTTTGGGCACCTTGTTTGGAAAATTCACCTTCTTCATTGTATCCAAGGCCCGCTTTACCTTTTTTTCTATGAAGATTCTACTCATTTTGCTAATTCAATTGATCCACATCTGTTTGAGATTTTATCATCCTTCCATTGACTTGCTTTTCAATATTTAAGTCATTTTCCAAACTTTCATTGATTTGTCTTTCAGATCTTAGATCACTTTGTAAGCTTGCATTGATTTTTTTTTTAATGATTAAATCATTTCTCAAACTTTCATTCTCAGATCTTAAATTCACAATTTCTTCATTTGCATTAGATAGTTGACCTATAAGATTTTCATACTGAAGGGATTGATTATTTCTTACCTCTAAGTCTTCATTTTCCTTAGTTCTCTGTTCTAGAACTTCACATAGCCTGATGGATTGGATTTCTTGTTCTCTTTTAAGCTTTCTTACTTCTTTCTGCAGAGAACCATTCTTTGCTAGGAGTTCCTTGATTTCTTCATTAGCTTCATTTGAGCTGCTTGATGGTAAAAGGTCTTCAATCTTTTCTTCACCATACTGATGATCATTCATTTGTCTTGCAAGTTCCTTTCTTCTTTTTAGAGATTGAGAAAGATGCTCCTTTACTTCTTTGAGTTGACCCATGGCCATTTCCAAATCTAGCTTTTCATTCTCAATAGATTTGTCAAGTCTGAATATCTCCATTGTCTTTGATCTTTTCTCAAGCTGTCAAACTTTATCTTGAGAACCATAATGCTCTGATACCAATTGTTGGAAATAATCAAGACTAACAAGGTTACTGAGAGGGGAGGGGTGAATCAGTAACTCTAAAACTTCAAGTCAATAACATATTCACCATTCATCCATCTAATCTACTGTATGCATGAAAAGATAAATATTCATAACACATGAACACACTAATTTGATGACCCATAGACCTTCCAATTAGAAAGTAAAACTGAGGTGGGGATGATGCCCACAAAACTTCAATACTGCAGTATAAAGTTGGCATGTTAAGGCTTACAATGATCACTTCTGGTGATCTGCTCTATTAGGAGCAAGTAGGATTGCTAGATCCACTTTGTTAGAGGATTTACATACATACAATAAAGTATGCACTCTATTAGGAGATTTACAAAAGACTGTTAAGTCTACCCTATTAAAGGATTTACAAACTGATTCACCTGTTAGGATGAAGCAGTAGATTTGGTTACAACTGATTGTTGATAAGATCCTTTATGCGCTGATCACCTGATGTGATAGATATAACTTTTATGCATCTATGTTGACCTTGTTGTATTCCTCTGTTCTGCTGCTGATTCGCATTTTTATTCTTCTCAAAATATTGCAATACAACACCATACAACAGTACACAACATTTATTTTTATTTTTATTTTTAAATGACATAATACATTACATATATATCATTCTAATATTTACACTGGCAAGGTTGGCCAAACACAAGTGAACAAAACATTACTGAGTCGGCCAGATAGTAGAAAACTCGGGTTTCTCAAGATGACTTGGTGACCTTCTGATACTCGGCATCCACTACAATACATTGCATCGTCATGCACTCGGTAAGAGTAGAAGCACAGTCCATACTAATCACTCTAAGTAGTTTGGAACTCAGTAACCATTGGTGACTCGGTGAATATTGTGTTACTCGATAAAAATTGAATCCATTGATAACCTTCTTCACTTGGTAAATATTGATTCCTTCGTTTACCTTGATCACTTGGTAAACACTAAGTCCTTCATTTACCTTGATCACTTGGTAAACACTAAGTCCTTCATTTACCTTGATCACTCGGTAAACACTGAGTCCTTCGTTTACCTTGATCACTCGGTAAACACTGATTTCAACTGATGACTCGGTCAACACTGAGAACTTGGTAAGCACTGCTCACCACCTTGATCACTCGGTAAACACTGATTTCAACTGATGACTCGGTCAACACTAAAAACTTGGTAAGCACTGCAAAGCTCGGTGAGCACTAACTGCTTGGAGAACACTGTTCTACTCGGTAACCATTATGAACTTGGTAAACACTGCTGAATTGCCCATATGCTCGGTTTCCAAAGGAATACTCGGTATAAACTGTAGACTGAGTGATGAGCTCGGTAAGCATTCAGAATCGAATAAGTGTTGTAACTAATGACAAATATATCATAATTCCAACAGAAGTTATGGTTAATGGTTGAGAATACATGTTTTTGTATTTTATCTTAATTATTTTGATGGAAAAAGGTTAAGATTTTACGATGAAACACATGTTTTGGAACTCGAACATTAACCTTTTTGGAGGCTAATTGTTAATGATTAGGAAAGAAATACACATTTTAGAAAGTTATCTTAACCTTTTGTGAATCATTAAAAAGTTATTAAAAAGTTGACAAGTATGAAGATTGAGGTTGTTGAAGAATCATGCATAAATTACACACATGAAGCCTTTGACTGAATAATGTAGAGGCAAAGACTGAAGATCTTGGGGAGACTGTTAAGGGGGCATACATAAATTACATGTATGTGACCTTCTAGTTGAACCATAGTAGAAGATTGAAGACATTGAGGAGATCGCAAAAGGGACATGCATAAATTACAAGTGTGTAACCTTCTAGTCAAATCAAGAAGAGGCAAAGACTAAAGACAATGCAGACATTGTCAGTGATTTTTTTAGTGGCGAATCTTCGCCAATTGGTGATTTCATCTCTTCAGGAAATCACAAGTTAGTGAATAAAACCTACATATGGTGTCAACCATGTCGCCAAGATATTAAATAATTCAAGGTTACGAATCCTAGGCTAATCGCTCATTAGTTTACAAATAATTGGTCCCAAATCTCGGTCTAATCACCAATGTAATCTACATTTAGGACACAATTTTTTAAAAATATTTGTCATCCTTTCCCTAACATTTTCTTAATGGACAATGTTATTTCACCCTTAGAATAAAAAAATATTTTCCTTGGGGTTGAGCATTGCCTACCATTTTACTGACGCGTCTCCAACTACCCTCGTTTAGCCAACTATTTTATATTTTGGGCTTTAGGACACGTGTCCTAATTTCATGAAGAATTAGACTTTATGTTATAATGTTTAAAATTGGGCCTAAAATAGAGCCCAGGCCATTGACCTATCTTACATCGAAAGTCCAGATTAATTCCTTTTACCATAAAAATGATAACATGAAAAGTGATGACATCTAAGTTGGCAATAAAAAAAGGACACATTATTAATTGAATCTTAATGGATTGACAAACTACAAGTACATTGTATAGTGTACACTTGACATGTGGACCACTTGTGACTCTATAAATTCACTAAATAAATAAATAATATCTCTCACCAACTATATTAATATTTTGCGGTATATGAAACAATTAATGCACCTCTTATATTACAAAAATGTTTATGACCAACAAAAAAATGGCCTACATTTATTTGCATAGAAAAAATATTTTAATTTGCCACAATTATTATTAAATTTTGATACACAGAGGAAAATTTCACATATTTTTTGTCTGACATTGTCAAATAGACATACACAAGTTTTATATGAAAGCTTTCAATTAAATCATAGAGGGGTTGAAGACACATAATAGATGAGAGTCTATTAAAGGGACACGACATTTATTGTGAAACCTTTCAACCATTAAAGATGATTTCAATTTTTTAGACATAAAGGACATTTCTGTAAATTTAACAGGAATGCGTGTTTCACAAAATAACAGGTGCTAATGATAAATATGTGTCATTAGCACATAGTGTTCATCAAATTAGAACAAGATATCATGGATCATCATTAAATATGCATAGGGAAACATTTTTGCAAAAAAAAATTGTTATGAAGTGGCAAGAAAATGTTGGAGGGGTGATTTTTTTTTGTCACATGGAGTTAATTTTTCTTATTTTAGTAACTAAAGAACTGTGTTTAAAGGTATAAGACTTTTAAGCTTCAGCAAATAAGTAAGACGAGACAATTAATGTAATAAGCAAGAATGAACAGTCATATTGTGTTAGAGTTTCTGGACAAACAAGGAGGAATCAATAAAAACACTGGGTAGAATCCGCATAAACCAAAGCACTGAAGAGATATCAACAATTTTCTGAAGGAAGCTATTCATGTTTTGTTCAAAAATCTCTTGTTGTTACTACAAATATATTAAAAGTGAGATCATCAGAAGAGTCTGAATCATTTTTCTCCTAAATGATGAAAGAAATACATTATTCAGCAACCCCAAATAATTGCTAAGTTGATACAATGATCAAACAAAGTCACAGTACTAAATTTAAAAGGGCTGAATATGAAGCAAGCTGTTATGTATTACCAAAGTAGCGTACCAGAAAAGAAGCTACATATTTAAGCTTAAAGAGTAATTTGAATGGCAAATTGTCCAGGCCATGTAGCTACAACATTCCATGAATGGTCAAAGTTAAAAGAATATGCGTGCAAGTGTGACTAGGCACAAAGTTGCAATAGATATAATCCAGTGCTGATCAAATACTCGATCACAGGTTTCCAATTAATTAAAGCCCGATTTCATATATAGAAACAACATGTTCTTTAATTTTAAATATTGGAAAGATGAAGTCAAGAGCCCGAACTATACAAAGATATGTCTAGATATACAAAAATTGCAGAACACTAGTACTTAATAGAATGAAATATAAGAAAAGCCTCATTTTAGAGAGCATGATGCTACCAGTGAAAAGTGGTGAGTAATAAAGTCTAAATGGATCAGCTTGATAGCAACAATTCTTGTTCAAATCAAGGAAAAGAAAACTATTGTCCTTCTCAAAGATGCACAAAGGTTCCCTAAGATATATAGCATTCAAGCTCATGACAAAATTAAGCCATACAGTATTAGTTTCAATATAACGAGCCAGCTCATAAACAATGAAACCTCCATCAAGTTTCAAAGATTTCACTTAATAAAACTCATGAGAAATAATCTATGGCAATCGATGGCAATGCCTAAGAAGAGGCACAACACATTCTAAGTGCATTTGTATGGATTGATAATCTATTCATATCAACTAAGGGATGGAGGCGTGGAGTATAAACAAATTGTTTTGGATAATGGAGCATATTTTAACCTATCCTTAAACATCACATATTAAGAGAAGAATTAAGCTTGGGAAAAAAAGTCAACTTTGACTATTTAACACTTTTGATCTAGGAATTAAACTTAGTGTGTGATGTTTAAGCCATTCCTAGTTGAACAGATAAAAATGGAAAGATTAAGTTTTTCATAAGTAGAAATATCCAATTTGTCAAAATAATAATTCATGTCAATAGAGTTTTAGCACAATGATCATAACATAGGCACAAAAGAATTACTAGAACAAGTCTAAACTTATGAAATGAAAGCTTGCACCTGTGCACCTGAAAAAGAAATTTCCTTTATAGATTCATTGACAGTGAATTAAATGTGAATAAATTAAAAACACAACATTAATTTTTCAATCGACACTAACTATTGCCGAGTGCCAATTTACTCTGCACCTTAATAAACTGAGTGACAGGAGAGTGCCGAGTGAACTCGACAAATGAAGAACAACTTGGCACCAATGGATGCCAAGTGAGCTTGGTAGTGTGGATGTCGAATGAACTCAATAGCCACAAGAGGGTGGAGCTCGGTAGAAGAAGGCACCGAGTGAACTCGGTAGCCACTACATAGAATGACTTCTACCAAAGACACTACCGAGTGACAAAACTATAACGTGAACTTTTCTACCATTAAAACCAAAGAACTAAAACTTGAAACATCCAAACAAACTTCTCAAATACAATGAGTAGAAGAAGAGCAATGGATTCTAGTATGCCTCATTGCTTTCTATTCAACTTTGATTAAACCATTACAAAATTTGGGAGCATTTGGCTACAACCAGAAAACCCTAAAATAACCCTAAGACTTTAAACTGAAAAAATTTCAAACTTCAAAAACTTTAAACTTGCAGCTCTAATGCCTGCATACAATAACACTTGGAGCAATCACTGCTTCAATAGGATGAACTCAACAAACAATAAACTTACAGAATGATTAGAGAAGAAATATGTGCATCTGCAAGCACGAAATGAACTTCCTTCTGTCTCTGCACTCTGACAACTGCATCTGCTGATCACTTCTTTTCTCTCTGCAACTTCTAATCTCTTCAACTTCTACTACTCAAATGAATGTGAGACATTCCTTTTATCTTCTACCACAAAAAGCTTCCCCCTCTTTTTCAAATTTGAAAACTCACCTACCTATAATAAGTTTTCTTATCATTCTACAAATGTCAGGTGGTAGGTGAGCATTTGGCTCCAGGGGCAAATGTCAACTACAATTAATATTCCAACACTCCTCCTTTGTCTTGAGCCAAACAAGCAAGGATCACTACTGATCCACATCAACTACACCAAGACACTCTCTTAGGTGTACAAAAGTTCCTATGCCTAATGGCTTTGTGAAAATGTTTACTAGCTATTTCTCAAACTTACAAAATTTTATTTTGATATCTCCATTATGGGTGATCCCACAATAATGGGTCCCCCTTTTTGACCAATTTTGACACTGAAATCAATATTTTTGCAACAAACATCACGTTCAAGTGACTATATCTCCAAAACTATAAATAATTTCAAGATGACATAAACTAGTGATTTTGAGTACTTTGTTCTTACTTTGTAACTATATTTTTTAATCTAAAAAAAAAAATTATTTATGTCAATTTTTTTTATCTCCTCCAAAAAGTGGTACATAATAAAATTCAATATTTTAAAAATTGACAGTCCGTTTGACACACAAATTTTTTTCTAAAAATGATAATAAAGTAATTCTTTTGACGTTAGATTTGTAACATCAATATCCAGAGGATGCATTTGGTTTGATTTATTTTGGTTGAATATTGTATAGTTTATGAATTTTTGAAGTGATATGAACCGTAATTCAAACATACGTTCTGTTTGACATAGATAATTTGAAGTCAATTTATCATAAACCATTTTTTTTTTAATAGAAAGGTATCTCAATAAGCCAGTTCGTCCATTTTTTTTCAAAAAAAATTTGACCCAATTTACTAATTTTTCCAAAGTGTCAAAGTCGGTTGATGTTCAATCGGTAATGAACCTATAATGAGTTAAACTCATATTTGAAAGTCTTAATGATTAAATTATGTATTAAAATTACAATCATTGGAAAGCTTGCTCCGAGCAACATATTTTGACATTTTTTATTTTACAGTAGGAGATCATTCTCCTACAATTACGAAAGTCAAAAGAGCAACTATATATATATATATATATATATATATGAAAAAAAGGTTAAATTTTTTGTGATTTTGAATGTTTGTGCGAACATGGCGTTCCCGCGAACATGTTTACCATGTTTGCGTGAACGTATGTTCACGGGAACATGCAAATCATGTTTGTGTGAACATATTTATCACATATGTTCGTGTGAACATATGAAATATATTCATGCGAACATGATTAAAAAAAAGTTCGCGCGAACACAATAAGTGTGTTCACACAAACATATGGTAAACTCAATTTCCCATTTTGCAATTTTTTTCATTTTTGTTCGTCCCACTAAAGTGGAACCCCTTGTTGTGAATTCACCCTTCTCCACCAACTCTCTGATGAAGTGATATCTGATCTCTATATGTTTGCTTCTCCCATGGAAGACTAGATTCTTGGATAATGCAATAGATGAGATGTTGTCAAAATAAATTGTGGTTCCATCCTCTTGCCTTTCATTCAAATCTATCAAGATCCTTCTTAACCAAATAGCTTGACATGCTGCTACATTTGCTACTATATACTCAGCCTTTGCTGTAGATTGAGCAACAATAGGTTGCTTCTTGGATGCCCATGAAATTGCACCCGATCTCATATGAAATACATATCCGAAAGTGCTCTTCCTATCATTTATACTTCCAACCCAATCACTATCTGTGTAAACAACCAACTTGAAATCATTTAATGTAGTATAGAAAATCTCAAATCTCTTGGTACCATTCACATAACTTAGGATCCTTTTTCCTACTTGCCAATGGGAATCTTTTGGTGTTTCCATAAATCTGAAAATCAAACTTACTGCATGCATTAGGTCTGGTCGAGTTGCAGTCAAATACATTAAACTTCCAACCATACTCTTGTATAGTGTTGGACCACTCTCTTGTTGGAGTCTTTCTTGCTCAACTTCAGACCTATTGTTGTTGGTGTGGGGGATAGCTTACTGTTTTGCATTTTGAATCTTTAAAAGATCTACCCTGCATATTTTTCTTGAGAGATAAAAATGCCATTATGTATTTGTTTTACTTCTATGCCTAGAAAGTACTTCAAGAGACCTAGTTCTGTCATTTCAAATTTATTTTTCATGGCTTCTTTGAACTCACCAATTAGAGCCTTGTCATTACCAGTAAAAATCAAATCATCTACATATAAGACAACAATCAACATATTTCCATTTGATGCCTTGATGTAGAGAGTAGGCTCACCATTACTTTTGCGAAAGTTATTGCTCATCAAATATGAGTCAATCCTACTGTGCCATGCCCTTGGAGCTTGCTTGAGCCCATAAAGAGCTCTATTCAATCTATATACTTTTTTCTCTTCACCTACTACTTCATAACCAGGTGGTTGCTCCACATATACTTCTTCCTTCAATACAACATTTAAGAAGGTGAACATCACATCCATTTGATATACCTTCCATTTGTGTTGAGCTGCAATTGCTATGACAGCACGCACAATTTCCATTCTTGCAACTAGGGCATATGTCTCATCATAATCTCTACCATACTATTGTTTGTAGCCCTTGACTACCAGCCTTGCCTTATGCCTAT
This sequence comes from Cupressus sempervirens, assembly GCA_028749045.1. Classification (NCBI taxonomy): domain Eukaryota; kingdom Viridiplantae; phylum Streptophyta; class Pinopsida; order Cupressales; family Cupressaceae; genus Cupressus; species Cupressus sempervirens. Next base: position 735,772,514 of record CM053791.1, on the reverse strand, counting down.
CAATCTTGCTTTCAACATTGCATTTGGTCTTGTAGACCCATTTCACTCCAATCACTTGCTTCTCGGGAGGCAAATCAATTAGCTCCCATGTCTCATTCCTTTCTATAGCATCTATCTCCTCATCCATGGCCTTACACCATTTCTTCTCCTTAATAGCTTCTTCAAAATATATTGGATCACTATAAGAAAATAATGCAAAATTAACATTCTCATCATAATCTTCATACCTTTCATCTTGGTATATCTCCCTAAGACTCTTGATCTTTCTTGGTAACAGGGAGGAGAGTGTGGGATCAAAATTTTCACTGCTACTACTTTGCCGACTAGCTCGGTCTTCACTGTTACCCGGCACTGACACTCGGTCATGCCTAGAGGAGCTCGATAATGACTAAAGTTTCTTGCCTTTTCTTCTATTTGCTCCTTCTATTTGTTCATTAGCATCTTCTTCACTCATAATTGGCACTTTACATGAGGTGCTCGGTGATTCATTAGTTGGTCCATACCATGACTAATTTTCAAGAAATTCCACATCTCTTGAGAGAATCATCTTATTATTCGATGGGTCATACAATCTGTATGCCTTTGATTCTGAGCTATACCCTATGAAGATAAACTTCACACCTTTGTCATCCAATTTTTTTCTTTGATCTTTAGACACATGTGCATATGCAACACATACAAACACCCTTAGGTGTTCAACTATCCATCTTCCTCGTCACCATGCTTCCATTGGAATTCTATCATGGACTACCTTTGTTAGACACCTATTAATTAGATAAATTGTTATTGTCGTAGCCTCTCCCCAAAATTTAGTTGGGAGACCTTTCTCTTTCATCATGTTCATTGCCATTTCAACAATGGTCTTGTTCTTTCTTTCAGTCACTCCATTTTGTTGTGGTGTATAGCTAGCTATGAGCTTTCTTTATGCCATGTTTCCTGCAAAAATTTACAAAAGAATTGGAGGTATACTCCCTTCCTCTATCTGATCTTAGGACCTTGATATAGTGTCCACATTCTCTTTCAGCCTAGGCTTTGAACTCAAGAGACTTATCAAATGCTTCAGATTTATATTTCAAAAAATAAACCCATGTCCTACGACTGAAATCATTAATAAATGTCATAAAATAAGTACTTCCCCTAATGGAAGTAACTTGCATAGGACTGACTAGGTCAGTATGCACTAACTCTAATGGATATCTAGCCCTCCTAGAATTTTTAGAATTAAAAGAAAGCCTGTATTGCTTACCCAAAATACAAGCCTCACACTTGTCACATGAATCTCCTATTCGTGGCAAATCTTCTACCATTCTTTTATTTGACAAAAAAATTTTACTAGCATAGCCTAGATGAGCATACTTGAGGTGCCATAGCCATGAGGTGTCTTCAATCACACTCCTTAGAGCTGATTATGTGGGAGGTGCAGCACCAACCTGAGATGAGAAACATGTCTCTATCCTCGAGGAAAGCATTCTATTCTTTGTCATTTGAACTGCTACAAGTAAATTCTTGCTCCCAACCTTTTCATGAATGACACACGTGTCATTCTCCATCAACACTTTGTATTCATTTTGAATGAGCTAACCAATGCTCATCAAATGGTGGTTCATAGCAGGAGAAAAATACACATTTTGTATTTCCTTCTTCTCACCTTGCTTGGTGCAGACCATAATAGATCCTTTGCCCACTACTGTTAGGGTTCCATTGTTACCCATTTTAATCTCAGATTTGAAATTCTTGTCGGTTAATGAAAATAAGGTTTCATTACCACTCATGTGGTTGCTACATCCACTGTCGAGGTACCAGTTGTCACAAAGATTTGCACCCTTGTCGAAAGTTTTTACCTAAGGAAAACCTTGTGAAATATGGAAACAACCTCCAAGTTGTGGGACTTGAACTGTGAGGTTGATTCTCTAGAGAAGGTCAGCTTCCTTTACTATCAGGGTGCACCTAACAACTCTTGGAGAGGAAAAGGGAGAACAAATGCATGAAAAGAAAATCTACCTATTCTAACCTAAGGGGGTGATGCACCAAAATAGAGTGTTCAACCAATCCCTACCCATATATGCACTATTGAACCATCATGACACAAAAAGATATACACATTCAGACTCGTTTTAACCTAGCAACCACATGCAGATCAAAAAATCTAGATGAATGATGCAAGGAAGAGAAGATTCACTTATATATCATTCACAGGCCAAAAGAGATATAGTCATGCAGGATTGCAAATCTTTACAATACACCAATGAGAGGCAAATAGTTCTTGCACTTTGCATTAATGGTTGAAGGAGATAAGCTAGAATCTCATATAGTATAGAGGCAAAGGGAATTTACACATGAAATTGCAAAGCAATATCAAACAAATCAGAAAAGGGTCGACCTTTACAAAATCTACAAAAAATTTCTATATAGCTTAGGCATAACTGAGATATTTTCCAACTGACATTACTCTACAACCACTACCATTAAGTCCTATAGAGAATAATCATGGAGATAAAATAAAATCTGATCTGAGCACAAATCCAAATGCAATGATATCTGATCTTGTTAGAACATGGCCCTAAGAAGATAGAAACTATGCCATTAAATAGTTCTGAACAGGTAGATGGATCGGATCAAAGATGGTGGAGTGTTCTCCTGGGATTAGCATTCATTTGAAGGTGGTTGGAATTCATCATAGGGATAAGATTGCGTGGGAAAACCTGATCTCTTTCATTTCTGGCTCATCAATCAACAAAATTAGTAGTCAACAGAACACTGTAACCAGAATGAGCCATGTGGGCCAATGATTTCTTTTCATTTGACCACCCTGCAAAGTCTCCATGTGGTTGACCACATATTTTCAACCAACTATGCCACCTCATCAAAATCCTAACCATAACAATCATATAACCGCCATCCCAACTATCAATGTTAACTGTTAATACCTTGGCTAGGCCTACTGGGACACGTGTTGCTTAGGCACTTCCCTGCAATGTTTAACTTCTCTGTAACTTCATATTGTGGGCAAGCACTAATCGTCGATCTATAGAAGATCAATGATCAGGAAAGATTCTCCATTCACTGCACCTATCCTTCGAAGTTTTGGGGCCCACAAAACACTCGATATCTAACCTGGTCTGACTTGGCATTACCCTGGCATACAACTAGCACCACTTGGAACAAAACCGGTCCCACAAGGACATGTGGCAACAAGGTGCTTACCTACATTTCTTAACATCCCTACATCTTCATCTTGTGGGCATGCGCCAGCCACTGATTAGATCGCATCAAACAGTGGAAGGTGGAACTGGGAACATGAGAGGTTGTGGGATAGGTGTCAACAAGGTGCATGCCTACATTCCTTAATCTTCTTGCATCTTTATATTGCGGGCATGTGCCAGCTATTGATCTCGAGAAATCTGATGGTGCTCATAACACGTGCATTCTAAAGCTCTACAAATACTCACCATGATTTCATCCAAACACGTGTCACCAAAGCACTTCCTCGCACTATCAGAAGGTCTGACGAAGCTCAGGATGCGGGAAAGAGGGCACCAATAGAATTGCCAACTGGATTGACCCTTCTCCTTTCTACGGCCCATTCAAAATGAAAGGACCCACCGATCCACGTATCGCAAAGGGAGCTCCCCTATATTGTATAAAGGTTGTGCATTTGGAGAATGCAGGAAAGTGCCCATCGTGGATCCAGAAAAGATCTGATGACGCAAAAAGCTGTAGAAAAGAAGAAGGCCCGTTTGATCATTTTATTTAATTTTTTGCATTTTAAATTTGTAAGCATTAAAATAGTATAAAAGATGGGAAATAGTCATTTGGCTGGGTAGCATTCAAATTTAATTTTTTGGTAGGAGGCAAAATGGGTAACGTTTCTAGCGACTCAGAGGGGACGCAAGCCTGCTATATGTGTGACCAGTGACCCTATGCATCCATTGGGCTACAAAGTCAAAACAATGTGGATCAGTGCATCACAAAACCATAACCCTACCTCCATGGCATTAAAACTTTGAAAATCTCTGACTCTACAACCTCAGCAAAGAACACGTCCTCATGCACTTCTTGGAAAATTGGAAAACAATGAAAAGGAAACAACTCTAATATGTATAGAAAGCTTCAAGCCCTCTCAAAAACATAGTTTGAGATAGATCCCATTGACTGGGATAGGCAGAATTTCACCACCAAGCTTGCTTAATTGAAAAGTATTAGCCTACTTGCAACTAACAATCAGATAAGGACCGCTCCATAGTACATCAAATTTTGAGTGTCTCCCTGGTTTTTCCCTGTCTGCATCCAACTTTAAAACTAAGTCACCTTCTCTAAAGGCCCTGACCCTAGCCTTCTTGTCAAACCTCCTTTTCACCTATTGCTGATGTGTTTCTAGGGTCTGCATGGCCTGACCTCTTTTTTCTTCCAACTCCATCAACTTTTCCATTCTTACTATCATGGCATCATTTTCAATTAGCTCCAGCTGATGAGCTAGTTCTAGAGATGGGAATTCTAATGAAATTGGAAGCCTTGCTTCTCTGCCATATACCAACATAAATGGTGAATTCCCTACTTACCTTTTAGGTGTTATTCTGTCAGCCCACAATGCAGTCCTCAAATTCTAATGCCAACACCTCTGGTTATCCTCTATAGTTCTTTTCATAATCCTAATCAAGTTTTTGTTGGAGGACTCAACCAAACCGTTGCCCTGAGGATAGTAGTTTGATGAGGTGTTTAAGTAGATATTATGGTCAACTTCCCATGCACAAATTTGAGCTCCAACAAAAGATTTTGCATTATCTGAAATAATGGTTGAAGGGGCACCAAACCTAGTCACAATTCCATTAAGGAACTCAACAACTGAAGATTTTGTGGTGTCCTTTAAGGCAACTACCTCTGTCCATCTAGTAAAGTAATCTGTAGTAGCTATAATCCATTTGTGACCAGAACTAGAAGGAGGATTGATAGGACCTATGAAATCCAATCCCTGTTGAGCAAAAGGTTGGTCCACCTAAATGGTATGGAGAGGAAGAGCTGTAAACTTTTGCTTACCAGAAAAGAAAGCGCATTTTTCACATTTCCTCACATAACTATGGCAATCATGGAATGGGGATGGCCAGTAATAACTAGCTCTCATGATCTTCATTGCAGTTGTCCTTGCTGAGAAGTGACCACCATCAAGACCATCATGAAGATCTTTGATCATTCTTTCAACTTGGTCTATGCTAATGCATCTTAATAGGGCTCTATTAAAATCTTTCTTGAAAAGGATACCATCAATTATGACATACGGGATTGACTGTAATCTATACTATCTCCTTTTAGTTCTATCTAACCCTTGAGGGTATCCATTGCCTAATAAGAAATTTTTCATGCCATCCATCTAGTTCCTTGGGTCATCACTTCTTGCCTCCTGTTGCTCTTTTAGTATCATGGAAACTTCCTCATCCGATTCCTGAGATGATATCATCTCTTTACACAACCTTTTTCCTCTTACCAACTTGGTGATTTGGATGTCGACATCATATTCCATTACTTTAGTAATCCAGCCAGCTCTCTTCTCACTAATATCTTTGCTCAAAAGGAAATCTTTCACATTGGCATGGGGTACTAACAGATGAATTTTATTATGAGACAAGAGGTGTCTAAATTTCTTTAAAACTCTGATGGCTGCAAGAGCTTGCTTCTCTACATAGCAGTATTTGTCTTCATACTCTTTAAGCCCTTCACTAAAGAAGGCTATGGGATGCTCTTCATCTTTATCATTTATTTGAGTCAAGACAATAGAAATACTTGACTCACCACCTAGGGTATAAAGGATGAAATCCTTTTCAAAGTTTGGATTAATAAGAGTAGGGGCTGAGGTTATGGCTACCTTGATCTCTTCAAAACTTCCCTTCCCTTCTTTGGTCCATGCAAATACCATACTATTCTTGAGCATAGCTGTAAGGGGTTTTACCATGGTAGCAAGATTAGGGATAAACCTTCTCACAAAATTTATCCTACCAAGGAAACTTTGCAACCCTTTCTTATGTTTAGGAAGAGGGAGAGCAAGTATTGTTTTTGTTCTTTTTGGATCAATGGTTAAACCATCCTCAGATACAATATGTCCTAAAAAATTTCCTTGATTAGTAGCAAAGACGCACTTGCTCCGGTTAAGAGATACCCTAAACTCTCTACACCTTGAGAATGCCTTCCTTAAATGATCAAAATGATCTTCTACTTTCTTTGAATACACTGTGATATTATCAAGGTAAACTAATACAAACTTTTCAATCATGCTTTTAAAGGCCATCTCCATTGCCTTCTGAAATGTAGCACTTGCATTGGTTAGAACAAATGGCATCTTACAATAAGCATAGGTACCCCACTTGGTGGTAAATGCAATCTTGTATCTATCAGACTCTTTGACTAGTACTTGATTGTAGCCAGAAAATCCATCAAGAAATGAAAACCTCTTTGAACCACTGACCTTGGACAAAATCTGCTCCATGGAAGGGAGGGGATGGTGATCTTTAAGGGAAGCTTGGTTAAGGTCCCTAAATTCCACACACAATCTAATTTCTCCATTCTTCTTCCTAACAAGGACAAGGTTTGCTACCCATGATGAGTGCTTGATGGGGAAAATTATATTGGCCTCAATCAATTTGGATAGCTCTTTTCTCATTAAGGGTTCAATTTTGGGATTCACTGGCCTCTATTTTTGTCTTACTGGTTTAACATTATCAATTAAATCTATGGTATGCTGAAACAACCTTGGGTCAAAACCCTTTAAATTATCATACGTCCAAGAAAATATATCATTAAATTCTTGACATAGATGAATAAAACTTTTCTTCTTAGTCTCAGAACATACCTTCCCCATGTTTAAGGATTTTCCATTAGCAATCATGACTGGGGTGTGATCATCTTCGTCAGTAGCTAGGTTCATGACTCTGCCTCTTGCTTGGTCATCAGGATTGAAAACACTTTCTAAGGTAATGAGACCCTTAGGAAAATTGTTCAAACTGAGGTTAATGATTTGATCACTATACTGATCCTCCAATCTTGACTGGTTTCTATCTAAAAATTTTGCTTCATTCTGCAAGAAGCTTACAATTTTTTCATTAGATTCAAACACTTACCAATGGATGTTGTTGTTAGGAATGGCAAGCCTTACTACCATCCTGATTTTTTGCTTCTTCTTCTCCTCAATATTCCTTGGCACATCATGAGATGCACCTATTGTCACAAGTCTATCAGCATGTCTTTTTTTTTTCTAGGGATACTTTGAATATTAAATGCATTAAAACCTTCAAGAAAATCCCATACCCTATGTTTATAAGACTTGAGCAAACCATTCTTGGTGATATTCTAATTTCTCACTTGATTGACCACAAACTCACTATCTCCATATACACTTAAGGCTTAATTCCTCTTTTTTGAGCAAGTAGGAGACCCTGAATCAAGGATTCGTACTCGGCCACATTATTAGTGCAACTAAACTGGAGCCTGAAGGAGAAATAGTACCTTACTTGTGCAAGAGAAACCAACATCATGCCAGCCCCTAATCCATTCTTATTTCTTGAGCCATCAAAGTACATACTCCATATCCCACTCACATCTTCTTTAGTCTCCACGAGATTGGGAACTAGAGCATCTTTCTCTAATATACAATATGTACTGAGGCATGTTTCAAGGGTTTCTAACATAGGATCAAATTGATATGCATTAGCCCATTCATCTAAGAGAAAATTAGGTATTTCTACTAGGGAAGTAGCAAACTCATTCACTATGTCATTCTCATCCACTTCTAAGATAGTACAATTCATGTTGATGAGATTAGTGGTGTAGGTTTTGGTATGATGGAGGGATAGAGGCTCTGCTCTGATCGAAGCTTTGGCCCCATATATTGTCCTAAAAAACATATATGACCAATCAGAAGATATGTAACAGCCTATTTGAGCAGTGAAATCTCTTAACAAATAGATAGCAAAATTTGGCTTGACTTTAGCAACGGATACATCTTGAGTTATAGTACAACCAAGGCATGCATGTAGCACCATTTACACATTCCTAAGGATCCCTACAGTCTTGACAGTACTACCATCCAACTATAATACATCCCTAACAATGGGCTCATAGTTCATTCCCAAAGTGTCAGCAATACACCTAGGCATCACTGAACTACTAGCCCCTGAATCAATCATGCAATTGTGGACTAGTTGATCCCCTATAATTAAAGAAACATAAAATGGAGGGAGTCTAACCTTTTTACTTGTTTCTTCCTCCCTTGATGGTTGTACTATGCTTGTGGCACTTTCCATGCTGGGTGGCTGATCCTTTGGTTCAATACTTTCCAATTCTTGCTATAGCAACCTCTTTTGCATGGGTATAGTAGCAATAGCATCCCACATGGAAATATTCACATTTTTTCTACCACACTAAATGGCGTAGTAGGTGCTTTGGTAGAAACCTTGGGATCTGCATTTTTAGGAGGCTGAGGTGGAACAACCTGAGGATCACTTACATTCTTTCTATCATCATTTTGCCTTTTCTGCTGAGGGGTATTTGACTAATCATTTACTGCTTGTTCATGGGGTATTGCATTTGAATTTGAGGCCTGATTGGGAGGAGGAGGGGTAGCACCTTCAATAGCTCTTCTCTTACTCCTAGTGTTGTGAGAAATGGAATCTTGGTTTACATTACAATGTTCCTCCATCTGATTATTCATAAAGGAGCAATCACCTTGTCCTTGCATATATGAGGCCTCTTTAAATTGGTCCTCCTTGTATGATTGTCCTGCTGCAGGCTCTTGGATGGTCAAAGCCAAATAAGATTCAGCCCTCTAACACATGCAACAAGCATAGGAGTAGTTACAGGAAGGACAAAAATCCTGATCTTGGGCCATGTTGTTTTGAGGGATTATGGCCCTACTTTGGTTTACATTTGAGGTTGAAGCATGACTACTCTGCCTATTTCGATCAAAAGAATTGTTCCCATAATTATGATTCGGAGGCCTACCACTGTTCATAGTTTGATGCTGCAATTGATGAGCCTTACTACCTTGAGCTTGTTGTCTTTCTAAAGTCACCACCTTATTGCTCATTTTCTACATCATAGAGAATCTATCCTCCAGCTTCTTCTCTTGGCCCTACAATCTCTTATCTATGTTCAACATCATAGATTGCATCATTTCCTTGATTTCATCCATTCCATTTGAAGATGTGGAAGCTTGGGGGACTAGAGCAAGAGATTGTGATGTGAAAATTGTGGGAAGAGGAGCCATTTCTGGTTGGTGATTTGGAACATCAAGAAAGAAAGGCATGAGAGGCCTCAGAGCTAACTTACCTCCTTGTATGAGGATGTTTTCTCACTTTATTGCTATGTCATAAGCATTAGGCAAGGTATCTCCTCCCCTAGTTTGGATTGTAGTGGCAATGTCACTGTTAAAAGCTCTAAGGTAATGCAAGAAGGCATTACCAGGGGTAGGTTTTACTAAAATAGGTATCCTATCCCATGTCTTTTGTAATCTATAGTTAAAATCAGTCATACATTCATGGGGGGCTCTTTTTATAGTAGTCAACTATTCTAAAAGTGACAAATGGTCACTTTTGTCCTAAAAGTGTTTGCATAATCCTGTTCCTAATCCATCCCAATCTGTTATAGAACCATGAGCCAAACCTCTATACCATTGTAGTGCTTTTCCTTTCAAGGATGAGGCTAGAAGCCTAACTGCAACATCATCTTCTGTAATATCATGGATATTATAGACATTTGCAAACTCTTGAATGTGCTCTAAGGGAGAGATAGAAGTTTCACCAGTCAACTCTAGTATACTTTTGAGTGCAGCTATTGGTATGTCATGTCTTTAGGCCAATAAAAGAGGACTTCCACCATTAAAGGTGGCAAAAGTATGGACTCTAGGCTGTTCCATATAGACAAGTGATCTATTGATATGAGCTTATGGCAATTTAGGCTAAGATCTAATAGCAGGAGGAGTAGAGATAGATCTTGCAGGTGTATTTGTTACTAATGCACTCCTAACTGGTGATAAAGATACTCTAGTCCTTCGTCTTCTAGGATTTGAAAATGAAAGCTCTTGATACTGAAATTTACCTCTAGAAGAAGCTCTTGTTTTAGCTTTGGGCATGAATTACTACAACTTTGGTCTGGAACCAGATGTATTTGAAGCTCAGAGTCACCAAGTACTTGAAGAGTGAGCCTCTTGAAGGCTTGAACATCGAAGCCAGTACTATCTCCTTGGTATTAATCTTGAAATCTTCCTTTTGACACCAATAGACTTGAAATTTTTTGATTTTTTTCCCATTAGGCGTGCCAAAAATTGTTGTCAAAAAGGTTTGCACCCTTGTCTAAAGTTTTTACCTAAGGAAAACCTTGTGAAACATGGAAACAACCTCCAAGCTGTGGGACTTGAACTATGTGGTTGAGTCTCTGGAGAAGGTTGGCTTCCGTTACTATCAGGGTGCACCTAACTACGCTTGGAGAGGAAAAGGGAGAAGAAATGCATGAAAAGCAAATCTACCTATTCTAACCTAAGGGGGTGATGCACCAAAATAGAGTGTTCAACCAATATCTGCCCATAAATGCACTATTGAACCATCATGACACCAAAGGATATACACATTTAGACTTGTTTTAACCTAGCAACCACATGCAGATCAAAAAACCCAGATGAATGACTCAAGGAAGAGAAGATTCACTTATATATCATTCATAGGCCAAAAGAGATACAGTCATGCAGGATTGCAGATCTTTAAAATACACCAATGAGAGGCAAATAGTTCTTGCACTTTGCATCAATGACTGAAGGAGATAAGGCAGAATTTCATACAGTTCAGAGGCAAAGGGAATTTACACATGAAATTGCAGAGCAATATTAGAGAAATCAGAGAAGGGTCAACCTTTACAAAATATACAAAAATTGCCTGTATAGCTCAGGCATAACTGAGATATTTTCCAAGTGATATTACTCTACAACCACTACCATTAAGTCCTACAAAGAATAATCATGGAGATCAAAAGAAAATCTAATCTAAGCACAAATCTAGATGCAATGATATCTAATCTTTTTAGAATGAGAAGAAAGAAACGGTGCCATCAAATAGTTCTGAACAGGTAGATGGATCAGATCAGAGATGGTGGAGTGTTCTCCTAGGATTAGCATTCATTCGAAGGTGGTTGAAATTCATCACAGGGATAAGATCACACGGGAAAACCTGATCTCTTTTGTTTTTGGCTCATCAGTCAGCAAAATCAATAGTCAACAGAACACTGTAACTAGAATGAGCCACGTGGGCCAATGATTTCTTTTCATTTCACCACCCTGCAAAGTCTCAATGTGGTTGACCACATCTTTTCAACTAATTGTGCCACCTCCTCAAAATCCTGACCGTAACAATCACATAACCACCAACCCAACTGTCAATGCTAACTGTTAATACCTTGGTCAGGCCCACTGGGACACATGTTGCTTAGGCACTTCCCCGCAATGTTTAACTTCCTTGTAACTTCATATTGCAGGCAAGCGCTGATCGTCGATCTATAGAAGATCAACAATCAAGAAAGATTCTCCATTCACTATGCCTGTCCTTCAAAGTTTTGGGGCCCACAAAACACTCGGTATCTAACCTGGTCTAACTCAGCATTACCCTGGCATACAACTGGTGCCACTTGGAACAAAATCGGCCCCACAAGGACATGCGGCAGCAAGGCGCTTGCCCACATTTCTTAACATCCCTACATCTTCATCTTGTGAGCATGTGCCAGCTACTGATCAGATTGCATTGGATGGTGGAAGGCTGAAGTGGGAACATGAGAGGGTGTGAGACAGGTGTCACCAAAGTGCATGCCCACATTCCTTAATCTTCTTGCATCTTTATATTGCGAGCATGCACCAACCGTTGATCTCAAGAAATTTAACGGTGCTAGTAACATGTGCATTTTGAATGTCTGTGAATACCCACCATGATGTCATCTAGACACGCATCACCAAAGCACTTCCCTGCACTGTCAGAAGGTTTGACAAAGCTCAAGATACAAGAAAGTGAGCACCAATAGAATTGCCAACTAGACTGACCCTTCTCCTTTCTGCAGCCCACGCAAAATGAAAGTACCCACCAATTCACATGTCACAAAAGGGCCTTCCCCACATTGTATAAAGGTCATGCATTTGGAGAATGCGGGAAAGTGCCCACCATGGATCTAGACAAGATCTGATGGTGTAGAAAGCTACAGAAAAGAAGAAGGCCCGTTTGATCATTTTATTTAATTTTTTGCATTTTAAATTTTTGGGCATTAAAATAGTATAAAATATGGGAAATATTCATTGGGTGGGGCAGCATTCAAATTCAATTTTTTGGCAGGAAGCAAAATTGGTAATAGTACCAAACCTAAGGGCTTCCTTCTTCACCAACATTACACATGATGAAGGCAGTGGCATTATTTCCACTTCCCATGTTCACATCAGCCACATTTGCTTGTCCTGACTGATCATTTTTCTTCTTCTAGCATTCACTTGCATAATGCCCATATTTATGACAGTAGTAGCATTCTACATTACTCCTATTTGAGTTGTAGTTTTTCTTACCTCCTCTTGAAGTATTTTGTGAGCTACTTGCTCTATCTGCTGCAGCATTTCTTTGTCCTCCATTACCTCGGCCTCTACCTCTAGAGTTTCTACTTGAGCCATTTCTTCCTCTCCCCCTTCCTCTTGGATTTGACTTACCCTTGAATTCTTGCTCTTGGGAAGAAGAACATGCAGATCTGTTGACCCTATGCTCATGGGTTTGAAGAGTACCCATCAACTCATCCATTGTCAAAATAGTGAGGTCTTTTGCCTCTTCTATGGTCATAACCAAATTGTCATATTTATGAGGTAAAATCCTTAATATCTTCTCCACTATCCTCTACTCTTGATACTCTTCTCCATTTGACTTCAATTGGTTAATCACATTTGAGGTCCTTGAACTGAAATCCGCAACTGATTCATTTTCTTTCATATGAGGGTTCTCAAACTCTCTCCTTATATTTTGTAGCTTTACTGTACAAACTTTATCAGTCCCATTGAATTTTGTCTCAAGGATATCCCATGCTTCCTTTGCATAATTTGTTGTTGCAATCTTGGGGAATATTGTCTCTGTCATTGCTGCTTCACTAAGACTTAATGCCTTAGCATCCTTCCTCCTTGACTCTTTCAAATGAGTCTTTTGATTATTGGTAAGAACAGCATACTGAGCTGGGTTTGTCATATCATTGAACCGATTAACTACAAACTCCCACAAATTATTTACAACCATTATAGTTTTCATCTTCTTTGCCCATGTATCATATTTTTTTCCATTGAAGGGTGGTGGCTGCTGCCATATCTTTCCTGCATCTCCTACCATGATAAATATCCTAGAAATTTTTTTCCCTAACTCACTATGGATGTGGGGCCTGAAAGCTTTGATACTATGTGAATAAATAAAAAACACAACATTAATTTTTCACTCTGCACTAACTATTTCTGAGTGCCAGTTTACTCGGCACCTTGATAAATCGAGTGACAAAAGAGTGCCCAGTGAACTTAGCAAATGAAGAACAACTCGAAACCAATGGATGTCGAGTGAGCTTGGTAGTGTGGATGTCAAGTGAACTCGGTAGCCATAAGAGGTTGGAGCTCAGTAGAAGGCACCGAGTGAACTCGGTAGCCATTACAGAGAATGACTTCTACCAAAGACAATACCGAATGATAGAACTATAATGTGAACTTTTCCACCATTAAAATGAGAGAACCAAAATTTGAAACATCCAAACAAAATTCTCAAATGTAATGAGTAGAAGAAGAACAATGGATTCTAGTATGTATCCTTGCTTTATATACAACTTTGATTAAACCATTACAAAATCTGGGAGAATTCGGCTACAACTAGAAACCCCTAAAATAACCCTAAGACTTTAAACTAGAAAAACTTCAAACTTCAAAAACTTTAAACTTCCAGCTCTAATGGTTGCATACAATAAAACCTGGAGCAATCACTTCTTCAATAGGACAAACTCAACAAATAATAAACTTACAGAATGATTAGAGAAGAAATACGTGCATCTGTAGGCACGAAATAAATTTCCTTCTGTCTCTACACTTTGCTGACTAGATCTGATGATCACTTCTTTTCTCTCTGCAACTTCTAATCTCTTCAACTTCTACTACTCAAATGAATGTGATACATTCCTTTTATCTTCTACCACAAAAAAAATTCCCCCTCTTTTCCAAATTTGAAAATTCACCTACCTGTAATAAGTTTTATGATCATTCTACAAATGTCAGGTGGTAGGTGAGCGTTTGGCTCCAGGGGCAAACGTCAACTGCAATTAATATTCCAACATTAAAAGATAGATCTATTAATAACTTTTCCTAAATAGAGTATCAAATGAGATATAAGCTCAATTCACAGGAAATGCATATTACACAGAGATCACATCAAATAGTAAATACAAAGGACCCAGATTGAAGAAATCATGCAAAATATGAATAACAAGTATGAACAAATATATACTGTAACAAAGAGGCCCTATACAACATAGGCTAGTATTCATACAGAGTTTCAGAGTTAGAAAGCAATGAGTTATGATTAGAATAGCATATCCAAAAAATTACCACAACAGGGAATTATAGTCTTACCACATATTTGTTCAAAGATTTTATGTTGAAAAAACCTTTAAAAAAAATTAAAATGAAACCTACTGTAACTTGCAAAAATGAGAAGAAATTTTTAGTTCATCCAAACTCTCGATCTCTCCTAGCCACACAAATAAATTCTCTAGAAGAAGAAGAAATAAGCAAGGGTTTGAGACAATTCTTGTAATATATATGAATCTGGGTCTAAAAGAAATTGAACAGTATATCCACCAAATCAGAGCTTCAGTTAGCTATAGAAAATGAAGAGAAAATGTGTATGTTCATTCTTCATGGCGCTTACAAGATCCTTTATTATTTATAATTTCCAAACCCCAATCTTGATAGCATTTCTTCACAGAAGTTGTGGGAGAAAGATAACTAGCTTTCACGGTCACTTTGGAAAAAACTAAAAAAATCTAATAATAGTCTGTTTGGTTGCTGGATTAGGAATAGAAAATTTGGAATACTTTTCCTATTTTCCCTTTGGTTCATCAATTGGAATAAAGAATAGGAATACATACTCCCATTTTGCCTCTCAAATGCCTATACCTATTCCAAAAAACAATAGCCATTTCTATTCCCAATATGCATTCCTATTCTCTATTCCAGAGGAGAGTGGAATAAAAGATGCAAATGGTATGAATCATTTGAAGCTTTTTTTCATTACATATCTAGATCCCTAATCTATCATAAAATCGTTTATTAAAATGTGGGATCCATGTAAATGGGAGGAGCTAATAAAATAGATTAACTTTTAAACATTTAATATATATATGCTTTGTGTTTTTTAATAATCATCATTTAGCATATATAGATCAAATATTTTTTTTAAAATTGAGTTTATTTTTGTTTATCACTCAATCACTTCTTAATATTAATTAATATTTATTAAATAATACTTATTGTTATTTAACAAATATTAAATATCATAAATAAGTGATAAGAAAAACTAACAAAATGATAGTTGCATAAATCATCATTGTAAAATTAATAATCGATTGTTGAGCTTATGAAACAATTTAGTTATTAATTATTTTTTTTTTTTTGAATTATTTTATCTTTTATGTTATTGTAAATTAATATATTAAAATGCTAAAATTATAAAGCATTTAATAGACTACTTATTTTTAATGCAAAAGATTAAATGAGCAAAGCTTCAGTGTCATTTTTTGGGCTTTCAGTTTGCACAAAGACTTTCTTTTTTAGCTGAAGTAGACTTTTTCAATCAACTAGATTTCACTTGGAATTCCCTTTCTCTTAGGAGACAGTTTGACTTTCTCATGCACTTATTGAGCACTGAAGTGTTTTTTTTAGCTAGTATGAGGTAGTTGAGGCTACTTTCAGTTGCAAATCACTTGAAGATCTTGTTTTATGCAATTTTTTCATTTTTTTGAGTAGTTTGGCATGCAAGATTTTTTACTTGATTATCAATTCTAACCTAGTGTTTTTGTATGGATATTTGAGTAGATAGAGGCAGATTTTAGTTGGCTATCAGTTGGACAGGCACTTGAGAGAATATTTGATGGGTTTCATCACAATTTGGAGTAGGTTTGAGTCTTTCTGTTCATGCATTTTCCTCATATTTGATCTAGAGTTTTGAGCTCTATTTATTGTATTTTTACCTCATTTTGAGGTCTCTTCTTTCTCACTCAAATTTTTTGAACATTGCAAATTTTTGAGTTGATTGTAAGAGCACTTTGTCACAAAGATTTTTTCAACATTGGTTATATAGATTCAACGGTTCCCTCTCATTGATTCTTATTTGCAATATTGTGGGTTCTTTGCTTCTATGTTGTGTTCATCCTTCATTCAAGCTATATTCCTTATTGTATGTTAGAATCTCAATACTTCTAATTGTAGGTCTTTGTTTACATTTCCTTATTCTTTTTGCAAAAAATTGGTAAAGCCTAGGTTTTCCTTTTAAAACAAAAGATTCTAGGTCCTTGCATAGAAATACTTTTGTAATTCCATGCTTGTCTGTGTATTCTGAATCATTTGTATTGTGGGTAATTTGTGTTGATTAAATTGAAATTATATACAAATCATTGGTGTATCACCTCATTTAGGATTTAGTATTTATTTTACCATTCATATTATTATCCCTTCTCTCACATACAATTAAGTTTTTTAGGTGATCACTATTTAGGAATCAGCTAGATCCAAAGATTCATCTCTTATTTTAGGACAACCCACCACCCAAGAGAGTTTCCATGTTTCAAGAGGATAACTAGATTACATATCTCGCTATAGGTGCAATCCTAATTGAGAATGGTACCTACAAAAGAAATACCTCATTTCTTTTCTCCTACTAAAAATGTGGCACTATAGAGAATGAAAAACAATGCTAAGCTACTTAACTCTCTAGAAAATAAAGAAAACAAAAGAAAGAAAGAAATAACATAATTTAATTATCTTGATAGATTCATAGAAAAAGGCAATCCTGTAAGCCATATGATCATAAGAATCCATACCTTATATTTACAGGTAACTAATAGACTAAAACTTTTGCTCTAGATTTGTCTATTTGGAACAAAATATGTCTTCATGTTGTTGTTTTTTGGGGTAAACAAGAGATTTTAGGTGATGATCTACATGGAAAAGGAATCATCTTGCCTCAATAAGCTTCAACAAACATAATATTTATCTACCCCAACTACTTTATCCCTCAACCAAATACTTATGCCTTCTCCAACACTAAAAAAATCCCTAAAATCAATAAGGCATCAAAATAAATTTGCTTCTAATGCATCTAAATTTCGCCAGAAAAAGATATTGTGCATCCTATATAATGCCCATAACAATTTATCAACTTCACAACCATATGATTTTAATATCACAGTGAAAAATTATATTCATGGAATCAATGAAAGTGTGTGTGTTGTAACAAATCCTATGCAAATGGCTTTTACTCTAAATTGATGCCTGTGAATGTAAGATATAAAAAGTAGGGAAAAAACATACTACAAAAGAGTACTAGATAAATTTGTTTTCAAGTTACATAATAATATTAACTTAAATTATCTATATTAGAAAATCCTTAGGTTTTGTGTTCTATAATTTCAAGATTTTGACCAACACAATGGTATTTATATAGACAAAGATGAGGTAAACATTCAACAAAATTTCTCATTGGAAGTTGCATGATCTTAAAGATTGAATGGTAGAAGAATTTCAATGGTTTCTAACTATAAATCTCTTCCCTTCTTTAGCAAATTTGGATTGATTGCAATAGATGAATTTGTACATGGAGAAAACTTCACAATACCTTGAAATTAGAAAATTACTCAAAAGTTCAGTTTGTTGAGGTATTTTGTCAAACATTTGATGTGCATCCTATAGTTTATTACATCCAATGTATCCTATAACTATCTTATTCCAGGTGAATTTCTCTCATTGAGGCATTTTTTCAAATGATTGTCATGCATCCAGGATGCTACCACACACGTTGTCCATTTCCAAAATGGTGTTGGCTAGAAATGTCATCTAGTTATAATTGTACTTAATTATAGAATCATGAAGGAGTCTACCATGTCTTACAAATTTCTTGTGAATGCATTCATTCAATAGTTGAGTGTAAGTATCTAAATCAATTCATTACTAATAGTCTGGTACATACATAAAAGAGCTTCCTAACCTTCTAGTGTAAGCTTCTAGCACATCAATCACCAGCAACGCCATTGTATTTCCTATATTGAATGTGTTATGCAAAGGACATAATGTATTAAACAATTCATAGCATGAATGACATCTAGAGAATGGTTGTGGATGCGTGGAAAACAAGGTTAGTTACACCAAAGGCATTTTTCATGTAAAATACTTGAAACACTAAATTTGTGGTCCATATTTGCTATAAGAGGACAAAAGAGGTTGAAGACCATTTTTTACTTGTGTTTGATGTTTCGAAATTTCTAGTCCATGCACAAACAAATACAACACCGGCTACGGTGCAACATATTTACACTGGGCCGGTCTACTTGCTCACATGCTATCCCATGTATAAATGCATAGTTGTACTTGGTGTGGCTGCAGGTTTGTCCTAAACATGTGTCCCTTTATCATTTTTTCAAAAATTACAATGGATGCACATTTTTATTTAATATGAATCAATAGATAGAAATTAAAATTTATGTTAGTATTTTTTAATTTGAATATTTAAAATGAAAGGTTATATTATATATGGTAGACTTTTGATATTAAAAAAGTTACTATTAAAGCATTCTAGTTACCTATTCATTTATCATTCTCTTCTCTTTTTGAAAAAAAAAAAGGAAGTAAAAAATAATTTATTAGATTAGGTATATAGAAAAAAATGTTTTATCCATCACATGAATAATTTGATTTAGTAATAGTTTTTAATAGATATGTATGAGATATGAATTATTTTTATTTATTGAATACAATTAAAATGAATATATCATATTTCAAAAATATTTCAAATAATAATTATTCTTTATTTATTGCAAAAAAGAGGGGTAAAAATTTATTAAGATAGAAAGGAATACAACAAGGAGAGCTCAACAAGGAGCTCGATCCTGAGCAACAAGATCATCAAATTCTTGCACCATCTCAAAGGACAATTGCCCCCTATCCTTAACATTCCAACTCGGATCATGACTAGAAGCCCATTTGGCTAAACAATCAGCAGGTCTATTCCATTATCGCGGAATATACTTGAACCTAATGAACTGAAAAGAGGAAGAGAAGAAAAGAATCTGCTTAACAACAGTGGCCAGCTGCCAACTAACATCCTCAAGCTCTTACGAAGAAAGCATGTTCACCACCACCTGGGAATCAGACACACAAATAATCTTACTCCATCCCCACAAGCAACATTGTTCCACAGCATATAAAATAGCCTGAGCTTCCATGAGATTGTTAGTATAATCACCCTTATGAATTGAGAAGAAAAATTTAACATTCCCAGAACTACAACGAGCCACTCCGCCAATACTAGCCGGACCAGGATTCCCACGAGAAGAACCATCAGTGTTAATTTTCAGAACTCCACAGGGAGGAGGAGTCCAGTGCCCATCCCGGTTAACCTGACCCTTCCTCTGATGGTGAAGCTGCCTAGACATAGAAGGAAACCTATGAGCTGCAACCCCATCCTGCAGATGAAAATTGAGGCGATTACAGATAGCAAGATCAACCGGATCCATACCCCCATCAAGCTCACACTTCACAAGAATAGTTTCCTGGAGAGAATGTGATATTTTCCACCAAAGATGCAAAATAGCAAGCCGAACATCTTGGAATATGCGATGATTCCTCTCCAACCAGATATGCCAAAGCATGAAAGATGGGCCAGCAATCCAAGCAGCATGGAGAGAAGAAGACTTGGAGGGAGCACTACCCAAGCGAGCCCAGAACTCAGGCAAAGAGGAAGCATGCCGACAAGAGCAACCCCAAGCGCTCCACCAAAGGTGCCATATCTGAGTAGAATAGGAGCAATGGAAGAACAAATGGGAGACAGACTCCTCTTCATTACCACACAAAACACAATAAGAGGGGCCCTGAAATCCATGTTTACAAAGATTATCCCAGGTAAGACAACGGTTGTGAGCCACTAGCCACATGAAAAAATTGCACTTGGACCAAGAAACTTTATTCCAGACTTGCTTCCACCAAGGGACCTCAGCATCCCCAAATAATTGTCTAGTTATCTCCTGATACCCAGCAGAGACATGATATTTACCAGACAAGGTACCTCCCCAAGCCAATTCATCTGGACCAAGCAAAGAGGAACACTCTCTAGAGGCCAGAATTTGAGAAAGCTCCTGACGATCCATGTTTGTACCTCCAGGAGGCCAATCAAAGGAATGCTTCCATCTATAACCAACAACAGGTCCCAATTGATAAGGAGTCTTGTAATGAGCGACTTTATCCCATCCAGCGGCAAGAAAAGAGTCACAAAGAGGCTGAAGATGAGGGTATATGGATAAAATGGAAGGGAATCCATCCCAAGCATCAGACCAAAACAAAGCCTGAGAACCTCCTTTACATATCCAAAACAAACCCCTCTTCACCAACATCACACATGTCTTCAAAGTATGCCAAACCATTGAGCCACGACCTTCAAGAGGAAGTGCAGAAACAGAGCAAGGATCAGCACCATGAAAATATTTATGAGTGATAATACGAGCCCAAAGTTGATGTTGTCCAGAGCACCAGCGCCAATAAATTTTATTAATATACTATATGTTATTAATAAAATTGAAGATGAAATTATAACTTCTTTTAATGTAATTAGCAAAAACAAATTGTTTTGTCCATCACATGAATAATTTGATTTTAATAGTTTTGAATAGATATGTATAAGATATGAATTATTTCTATTTATTGAATAGAATTAAAATGGATATATCATATTTCAAGATATTTAAGATAATAATTATTCTTTATTTATTAATATACTATATGTTATTAATAAAATTGAAGATGAATTTATTATATCTAACTTTTTAAATAATTTTATATAATATAGTTTTATATCTTTAACACTTCAATATTAATTGACTTTTAAATTTTTATTATGTCAAAATATTATTATTTCAAAAAATATAATTAGTATTTAAATTTAGATTTTTATTATATAATGATTAATCTATGTATAATATTTATCTATATTTGTATAGCTAAGATCTATATAATAATGGAGAGACATTTAATTTATAATAAAATATTATTTTCATTCATTTACGCTTCCTTTTATTTCTAGTAATTTTAAATATATATAAATCTAAACTAATTTAAATTATTTTAAAAATAAAAATTAATATTTTTAATAATAAATTAAAGATTGTTTAGTTTTTTGGACTTGTAAAAATAAAGATTTCATAAATTAGAATTAAGATTACATATTCATTAATTTAATTAATCTTATAAAAATTTAAATGTGAATTATCTCTAGCCATTTTAATTAAAATAGTTTTTATATTAAATATATTTATTAAAATTTATTTAAAAAATTTTAAATAAAAATAAGGTGATATTAGAGATATATCTATATTAATGTTTTAAAAAAATTATTATATCAAACAAATACATAATTAAATTGGAATTTAAATTTGTTAGAAATTATGATAAGAATTTTTAATAATAAATTCAATTTAAAATAAAGTAATATTAGAAATATATCTATATTGTTATTTATTAAAATTATTATATAAAATAGATATAAATAATTATATTTGAATTTAAATTTATTAAAAAATATGGTGATAGTTTTTAATATTGATTAATTAATTAAATCAACTAAAAAACTTATTATTTCACTTGAAACACTCAAATAAAAAGTATGAAATTTTAATTTTACTTAGACAAAATATTAACATAAATATTGAATCATTTTAAATACTCTTTCATTTTACTTCATTTTAAATATTCAAACTAAAAACACTAACATAATTTCTAATTTTTAATTGGTTATTTTTTTATTATTAAGCTTCATTGCAAGCACAAAAGCATGCTGACCATTCCTGACTAGAGGTCACGTGAAGTATAGTCCTATTGGTAAACAAATTTGTCAGTGTAGAAATGGCCCAATGGAGTGTATGTGGCAAATTGTTCACAATTGTTGGATAGGCCCTTGGTATGCGGCCTTCCTCTACATCTAGAGGTGCAGCTCCCTTGTATGATGTAATTTTGAAGTTTTTTGAATAAAGATGAAATCAAACTTTAAAAGATGAGAAAGCTCATGATGATGAATGCACCACATGACTTCACAGCTTTCTTGAATTAACATAGACTACTGATAACAACAATTGAGATCTACGCTTGAAGGCTACTATTAGCAAAATGCTGATTTAATAATTCATGAACATTTGCACAATACTGTGAAAACACCCGTTACTTAGAAAGAATCAACATTTCAACCTTCAGATATGTAGAAAGATAACTCAAAATATGTTTCCTTTTTATTTCTTTGCACCAAGAACATAAAAGAAATTTATAATCACAAGAACAAGATCTATACACTTTCCAAAAATTGCCTTGTTATCAAAGCATAAGTTTTCCCTTGTCTCCAAGTCCAAAAAAAGTCCCTTATTACATGTAGGTTCATAAATTTATAGCTATTCTAGAATAATTAACCTTTTGGGTTCGTAACCACTCAAAAAGTTAGAGTTTGGAATTTGGCACGCATTTGAAAACCAACTCCCACCCTAACTCATGCAAATTTTGACTTCTAAAGCTTAACCTTAACCAAAAGAGAGCTAAGATCCTAACATATGAGATACAAGAAATGACATAAGTCATTTTTACAACAAGATAACTTGAAAACCATGGCCTTAGAGGATAACAACATCATTGATCTTGTTGATGTTGATTTTTATCACTATATGCCTTTCTTTTGATAATCCTTTGAAAGTCTTCTCGAAAGTAGTCATTGTTTGAACTTCTCTTCGTCTTTACATAGCATAAAGAATTGATTTCATAGGAAAACCTTTGTATTATCTCATTCCTTGATGTGAAATATCTTCAGAATAATAATAAAACATGAGACGGTGCCTTGTCCAAGCCTTTTTTGTTTTGTATTCATATTGCAACATTTTATCAAGCAATTACCATGCTTATACTTTACCAACATTGCATTAACTAGTGACTTTATAGCTTGATTTGGCCGAATGATTGTCCTCATGCGCTATTCATACTCGATGCCTATGATAAGTAGAGGATTGATGAAAGAAAATAATTAGTTACCTATGAATGAACACCTAATCAAATGTAATGCTCTAATGGAATCATCAACTTTGTGTATTCATCAAATCCTCACATATTGGGAAAGAAGTTTGCATGCCTCTTCATGAACATAAAACTTCCTTAGAATTGCTATCAAACTGTTCACATGCCTAGTCTAAGTTTTGTTAAAGCCACAGATCTATGGGGACGGCCTTTGATTAGATGGTTCACATGCCTTTTTCTCACACTTGCAGATGCATTGGGTTGAGAGCATTATGTCAAGCAGTTACATGCCATGTCTACCAAACCACTTTACATGCCTAGCTTGCGGTTGCTGACTACACATATGTAAAGATATCTCCAACTCTACTTGAGTATAATATCAAATATCTTGTGTGTCTGTTGATGATTTCATTGTAATCTTTAGTAAGACTCATTTTTACATTTTTTGCCCACTCTTGTTTGAGAAATTTAGTAAAATAGTTCACATGCCTTCCTGATTTAAGATTTTTGAGGTATATTTTCCCTCCAATGAGGTATTATGTCAAACAATTTACATATTTTGTTTATGCTTCCATGTCTTGCATACATACTCACAAGCTACACTAGTCATTTCATCCAAAAACATTACTCCCCATGGATTCGACTGTGATGCTTGTCAACATTTGGACTTTAGATGGAAGTCTAGACAATTTTTTTAGTAAACATCATGGTGGCATTCTATGAAGCAGATCATAGTCAACTTCCAACTTATGGAACTGGTACTAAATAGTCTCTTTTCCTTTCTCACCATAGATCATCTTTCATCTCATTTCTAGCTTCACGTATCTATTTAAGCTATCCAGTACAATTGTCTACATATAGCATACCCTGATGTGGTGTTGGGAGCATTGAATCTACAAGACTCTCATTTATCTTAACAAGAAGAGGTAGCATCTAATTTATTATTCAATGCATATCTTTCATATCATTCAAAATTTCAAAATGTTATTTCGAGCCTGATAGGGGAGGTCAATGTTCTCTCGTATTCTATAAGATGCAAGATTTTTTTGTAATTTGTTCAAAGGCCTTTGCATTTTGTTCCAAAAGATGCCCCGTTCTACTACCAATTTGTTCAAAAGAAAATACTCCTTCATTGTCCAAGGAAGGCATTGCTGATGCAAATGTGACCATATTTGATTGTGACAATAAATAACTAGGTTTCTTTGTTGAGGGATCCACATATTTCTCCTTTTTGTCCTTTGGTTTCTTTGTCAAGTTCTATTCATCAGCCTTTCTTCGCTTCCTACTCTCTTTTTTTTGACATCCATCTGCACCTTAAAGCCACATCCTGCATAGTTTTATCTTGAAGGAGTGCAAAAAAATTGATATATTTTACAAAACTCAATTCACTTGCATATCGTTGAAGTTTCTCTTCAAGTATGTTTTGTTCATCCATAGTCCATTTTAGCGCTACCCCCAGGTCATGTTTAAGCATTGTCGAAGCACCTGAATTCCCACTACCATTACTTGTTGTTCCTTTCAAAGAAACTTCAGTGCTCTAGTTCATAGTATTTCCATTGAAAGAAGACCACCCTTGCTGAACTAGTACACAACCCAAAATTTTACAAAAAACCTCAAACATTTCAGCACTCTGTCAAAAGTTTACATGCATATTTTATCTCCTCCCAAGAAAGTGTGAGTTCTACCATGAGACTGGGATTAATGTCGAATCCAAATGATACTTATATAATTTGTGAGGATGGCCTTCCTTGCAGCTAAAACCAGGCTTCAAGATTATATCTGTGAATTTTATTTCTAGCCAGTGCTTGTTTTAAAGTTGGAATTTGGGTTGGAAAGTTTAGGTTAGGATTAGGTTAAAAAGTTTGGGTACATAGTGAGAGAGTATTTTAGTATGTGGAGAGAGAAAGTTTGTGTGAGAGAAGGCAACCCAAACCTAAACTTCTCTCTAGAAGTTTTGGTATGTAGAGAGAGGTAGTACGAGGAGAGAGAAAATTTTGAGGGAGAGAAAGCAATCCAAACTCAAACCCAGACTTCTCTTTAGAAGTTAAAGTACAAGGAGAGAGAATATGTTGAATAGTGGAAAATAATTTCTCTCTCTCTATCTTTCCAAAATTAACTTAATTAACTCTCTCATAAAAGTTATCTAGGTAACAAGTCCTTAAATTTTGAGAAAATAATAAAAGTGGTACATATTTGGGACTGAGAGATCACATGAAGTACAACTAAGTATTTATACATGGATGTATATGACATATGATGGAATCTAAGTAAGCAGACGGACCCGATGTGACCACAAAAATGGTGAGTATTCTCTCATCAGACTTTCTTACATATATCTATCTAAAATACCAGTACTAAACATACCAATTAGCTTATTTTCCCCATTTGGATGGGTAATTTATACTACCTAGGAGAAAAAAATGCAAGGAGCTCATTGTAGCATATTTTAATGCTGCTCACAAGAATATATACCATTTTGTAGCATTGTTGGCATTCAGGTTTGTTTCTAAATTTCCATTATACTTTTTCCTAAATGAGTAAGGGAAGTTATTGTTAGAGTTATTAGTATTAATTCTAACAGTTTGATCTATTACATTCATAATTTTTGAAAGGCTATTAGTTAGGTGCAAATTATATGGTGATTGGTGTGATTGGCATAGAGATTGCTCAGTTCTAATCCATAATTTCTTGATCACCACTGCTTCTTCTCATTCTTCACTTTTTGTTCACCCAGTTTTACTATCGATACCTATCATAGTTTCTTTATTATATAACCAATGTAGATATTGCATATTGTATTAAGTTTTCAATATTATTCATAATGGAATGAGAGATGTGTGTCATTCTCAATACTCTATTTTTTTTGTTTATTCTAATCCTACAATTATGGAAGAAATTTTACATCTAGTGTCAAAGCATAGGTATTAGGAGAGAGCATATTTCTTTTGTTGTTGTTGAAAATTAGATGTGTTGGATGGAATGGAATTTCCAGCCTCTCTCTCTCCCTTACACCATACAACTATTTCGAATGGAAGCCTAAGATTTTTCTTCAACTTAGAAGTAAAGGCTTGTATCAAATAGTTATGGGTATAGAGGTGGAACCCACATCTGTTGTTCAAAAGTCTAAATACTTCAACCTCATGGATGAATCCTTTATTCTGCTATGCTTATCCATCTCTCTAGAATTTTTGTTTCATGTTGAAGCATGCACAATTCCAAATGAAGTTTGGACTACACTGGGGTCTTTTTGGAAAGCAAGATGAGATGTGGGGTCACATCCCTAAAAATGAGCTCAATTCTTTAGATCCAGGAACTTTTGAGAATATTCAAGACTTCTTCACAAAGTTCAAAGTTTTATTACTTCAGCTGAAAGAATGTGGAATCGACAAATCCATAGAAGAAAAAAAATTAATTCTTGCTATTTTGTCAAAATTGGGTCCACAATATGTTATGTTTGTCTCTTCTTTTGACACCATCAGGCTTACAACAGGAAAATGTTGGAAGATGCCCACTTTTTATCTTTCATCAAGTCTTTGGTACATTAGCAGGATAAGCTTATAAAGATGAGTACTTTGAAAAGTTCCAAAGCTCATGCTCTTGTAGTGCGTACAAGTGTGAAGAGAAATTCCAAATCTAATCAGTAGTTGAAGACAAAGAAGTTGGATGAGCCTTGTAGTTTTTGTGGTAAGGTGGGACATGCAGTCAACAAATGTTGGATTAGACTAGAGGCCTTGGAAAAGACTATGTAGTAGCATGAAATTTTAGCCCCTAATTCTTCTTCATCACAGACTAGCCAAGGCCATTCTCTTACAACATGGGCCTCATCTTCATTTCCTCTTTAATTACAATTTATTGTCTGGACCGGTCATGCCTCTTGGTGTGAATGGTTTCGTAGTTCCATAGTTGATCAAATTTATAGACTATTGACACTTGTCTTTTCAATCAGCATTTTATGCTTGCATGGCTAAGTAGTGTCATTAGGGTTACTCGTACAGATTTATGTGTCATCTACATCCTTGACAAAGAGATTTTTTTCCTTTGTTTTCCATCTATTCATTGTTTAGGGGAGCTATGCAGGTTATTGTCTTATGTATCTTTGATTGATAGATGTTTTGCCTTAGTTTTCCATCTGCTCATTGTTCAAGTAGTGTCATTGGGGGCACTCATGGAGATTAATCCTGGTCTTCATCTTGGTTTTAGAAGAGATTATTCATTCAACACTATGACGGTTATCAATCAACTGATGTCCGCAATTTTCTTGTCTCAAAGGCTTTACATTCTATCTTGTAGATTTTGAGGGGGGGTTTTATTCCCAATGGGTTTTCCCTCTTTCATCATTTCCTCTTTCATTAGTTTTTTGTTCTCCTTAGTTAGAATTAAGGAGGTGTGTTAGAGTTATTGATATTAATTCTAATAATTTGATTTGTTGTGTCCGTAATTTGTGAAAGGTTATTAGTTAGGTGCAAATTATATAATGATTGGTGTGATTGACATAGAGATTTCTCAGTTTTGATCCATAATTTTTGGATCACCACTGCTTCTTCTTATTCATCACTTTTTGTTCACCCAGTCTTACCATTGATACCTGTCATAGTTTCTTTATTATCTAACCAATGCACCTATTGCATATTGTATTAAGTTTTCAATATTTTTCATAATGGATGAGAGATGTGTGTCATTCTCAATACTCTATTTTCTCTATTTATTTTAATCATGTAATTATGGAAGAAATTTTACAATTATGTCCAAATTTTTGGTTTTTCCACTCAAAGCAATAATATAAGTTGTTTACAAATTTAAATCTCTATGAAATTATATACAGTGGCCAATAACTTTATCAAACTAAAAAAAACAAAATTTGGGTGTTTAATTTGTTTGGTGTGATTGAGTAGTTTGTTTGAGTCATCTTATTTGTAAAGGAATTTTTGTATGTCTAGTTTACATTCCAAATAGCACTTAAATAGTTTCAAATTTTGGGTATGCTTATGAGATTATGTGTGGGATGACTATGGTTACACACAGATGGCATTGCTGGTCAATTTATTGGAATTTCATTTTTAGTAAATCCTACTTTTCTTAACATCTGCATTGCAACTTTTAGATTCCATTGGAAGCTATGTTAGTAGAAACATAAAAATCTTTGGAAGATGACTTATTGCTATATTCATAGTGGAGGAGCAATTAATGAACACTCCTTAATATTGCATAGTCTATTATCCAATTGATTGAACTCAAGATTAAATGTACAATGTGGAAGTTAAATCTCAAGTCTAATTTCAACTCATCAATAATAATGCATGATATTCAATGTCAGGCTACTTGAATAATCAAAATCTACTAGTTCAATTCTAGACCAAAAAAAGGCCATCACACTCTCTAGAGCTATTGTAATTGACTTTGTTTCTAAATAGGTAACAAAATTGACCTTATCTATGGGGTGTACTCACCATGTAATTCATGTCACAACTAAACATTAATCAAGTTATCCTCCTTGTAATTTGCAAGGACATAATACATTGGCCTTGTTTTTCTACTATTGGCCCATAGAATTGTAGGGTTCTAGGCATACTATTCTAAGGGACTTGACTAGTGGATAGGGAATGAACCACAAGAATTAACCAACCCAGCATTAGTCATGAAATCTTGGTGCATAATTAGCTGAGATGGAGGTGCCTTATAAAATTAGGACAAAAGCCAGGGTATATGTATGCATCAATAGGTCCATCAGTAGCTTACCCTCTACCACCTTGCCCAGATCCATCAGTATACCCTACATAGGCAGAGCTAGGACCAATAGCTAAGGAAGCATCAGTAGGCTATATTTAAGTGGGGAAGCAAGGGCTGCAAGTTAGTCAAATAAAGCAATGCCCTTTCCCCCTCCCCTTCCCCTAGCCCAAAAAATTCATGTATAGAAAGGGGAGCACCTTTGGATCAAATGCTTTCAAAGAAGGAGCTGCTGACGAACAAGGGTGACAGCTGGACTAGAAAAAATTGAATAAGCAGATTAGACTTAGGGAAGACCCCCTATCTATATATATGGCTGGGTTCCCTCATGATTTGAAGCCATTATTCGCTACCTCACATTATATAGGGAATATGGCAACTATATCTTAGGGGAGGGGCTATACATTTCCCTATTCACAATAGGGTATATAGAATAGAGATCTTAGATCTGCCCCATATATCTATCTAGCGATCTGAGATCTACCCCATATATCTATCTAGCAATCTTAGATCTACCCCATATATCTATCTGGTGATCTTAGATCTACCCCATATATCTATCTAGTTGGACTCTTACCAGATAGATCTATAGGGCATATAGACACCTAGGAGAGTTGGAGCCATATCGTGGGGTGGGCCCCTACTATTCTATGGTGGAGTACATAGTTGGGGTCCCAAAGATCTTAGATATTTTCTATAGAGAGTTCTGACCTTCTCGGGGACCCCAACCTAGTGGAAATGTTGACCTCCTCAACCACCCACTTCACTTATTGATTGGGGGTTGGGGATTGGATTGTCGAGTGATAGGACCTAAACCTCTATCTTTATCTGGGTCAGTGCAGCCATCTATCTCCATCTCCCAGTCGGTTGGGTTAGGTCAAGTTGGGTTAGGAAAATGTGGGAATGCCCACCATATACGGAAGATTTCCCTACTCCTTTCTTAGATAAGGGCTAATACAGTAGGCATTGAACCTGCACCTGTTGCCCATTATTTCTATAGGGAACTGTCTATCCCATAGAATAGTAGGGGCCCACCCTGCTACCCCAATCTGATAGGTATGCCAAGATATATATATATACTAGATTATGTATTATGTATTAAGTATGGTGAGGACCACCCCAACAGATAGATATATAGGCCACCCTATAGAATATATGGGGCTATATGGCTATATGGTGAGTGTCGAGAGTCATGATTCTGGCCCATATATATATATATATATAGTAGGGTCTGGTGAGTGAGATAGGTTGTTGATCAAGCTATATGGATATATAGGCAATATCGTCGATCGAGTACCAACCTAGATATATATATTGTAGTCAATGGGTCAGAAGAGTGCCATCGAAACTATTGGCAAGATAGGGTGTTGATCAAGTATCTCAGTGCCATCTGTCTCTTCTCCATCTGTCACAAGCCTATAGAGAGATCTGGGTGGTAGATATCTTTTCTCAATCTGTAGTCAAGTTTGATTGAGTGGAAAATAGTCTTCGCTTTGGTTGGGTCAAATAGGTCTATAGGGAAGAAGTGCTTGTCTTCGAGAGGGAGCCAGATGGGGAGAGTGCCTAGTCTGGTACACCATGTTGTATTTTGTCTCCCAATCTAATCTAATATTCTCCTCGAGGTTAGCGTCATGACAAGATCCCAACTACCAGTCAGACCCCCTACATGTGTGGGGATGGGTGGGGGGTAACATTGCCTCCCACCCCTGAGATTGAGGGGCTGCTTTATTTTGATCTATCTCCCAATCTGATCTACAGGCATGGGTGGGACTTTAGTTGGCTAGTATGCTGGATTCTGTATTTTATGTTGTGGACATCTATTTCATCTAGTGAGATTGGTCTGTGGTCCCATATCAAGAGATAGGGGATTGGGAAGTGGTACTCTAGCTCGAGATTGGCCCATTATTTCTATAGGGGTTGGATAGATCTTCGAGAAATCATGTTACGTATATAGTTCTAGTAGGAACCTCTTCTGATTCGCACTTTTCATAGATAGGGACTACCAATCTGAGGAGCAACTACCTCACAACCCTATCTAGAGAATAGAGCGGCATTAGTAAGTGTGAATACCAATCTTTAGTATTCTATATACCAGTTGCCCTTTTTTAGCCCATAGAATTTTAGCCTATCTTATCATTGCCAAGTTTGAGTGGTGCCTATAATGGTTTGGTTAACCGGGCCGAACTAATGGCAAAAAAAGAATGAATTAAGCCATAAATATTCAATAGCTCTAGCATGAAAAGGAAGATAGAAAAATGAAGACAAGAATGGCATAAGAATGTTCGATCTTCTAGCATTATGTATGGTAGCACAACCTAAATAATGAAAATATCTAAGATAAGAAGTAGTTCGCCAAAGTTTAGTGTGAAAATGTTAAGGAACAGATATTCTAAGATGGCAGTATTTGTCCAAATTCCAAGCAAACTGGCTGAGAGATGTATAATATTTCATATACTGCTAGTGAGGGGTTCTGATTCATGGTTTCTTGTTATATACTATAAAGGAAGACCTTTGCTTACGGCTTTTGCATTATTATGTACTGCAAATGTTTTCCACATGATACAGATATTAATGCTTTCATAACAATTTGATGTGCACCTAAATACATATGTTACATTTTTATGTTTGTTGAAAGCATATCATATGGTTTTAGATGTTTTAAATTCACTATCACTATCACTCTATCCTTTATATTTAGTGGAACATATTGCCATCCTTCAAGGTCTCGCTACTCTGAATTTGTGAGGAAGACTTCTTTTTTCCATGTCAATTTTGACAAGTTACAGGGGAAGTAGCACACTCCAAGGAATCCCTCCTTAATGATAACTTACAACTATTTTTATGAAAATGAAGATGACTTTCCACGATAATTTACAAAGATAAGGCACATCTCATTCATAATGTTATGGTAAGTGAAATTAATAATCTTCCTAGGCTAAGCACCAGCTGGTCTTCTTTAAGAAGTACTCTGATCGTTACACTATATAATTTTTTTTTTTAAGTCTTTGTTAGAATATATTTGGGAACACGAATTCTTTCCAATAACATCATCTACAATTGAAGCTTGGCCCAAATTTCCTTGTACTTCAATTTCTCAATATAAAAAGATGAGTGTCTCATGCACATGATATTTCTTTCTTTTCCAAAGCATTTTCATAATCATTCTAAACATTGTGACCCAATCATTGCACACATTAAATTTTTGTATCTAACCATTACCTGCATTTGTGAGCAATATTTTTTTGCCGTGAGTTTTTTTGACAAGTTACAATGTTTAGAATAATTCTAAATGTTTTCGAGTACCAATGGGAAGTTGTCTTTGATTCCCTTGATCAGTCCCATATTTTTCTGATTAAATGTGCTCTTAACCTCATCCATGGTTCTTGCACACAATCAATTTTCTACACTGCTGAATCTATATGGGGTACTTGCACATATCTTTGCATATTATGGGTGCTGGTGATTTTTCTACCCCTAAAATTGATAATGCAATGAAGAGTTATTGACTAATAAATTAGACCGTCAAGATAAATATACAGTTCATGTTCATGCCCAAGTTCATAGTACTTGAGAAGAAAATATCTATGATTTGGTTTTCCTCTCCTCTCCTTTGGTGTTGGCCTGTGTTAGGATGCAACAATTCCTCCCTTATTTTTTGGCCAAAACATATAAATGTCATCTTCTCCTTTTTATTGGATATCTTGATCTCATTTTATTTTAAATCTTAATGACTTTATTCTCCTCTAGCTGGAAGATGAATCAAAGAACTTCTTCTCACCATATACTGTGCTAGATAACTGCAAAAGGTTCTTAGAAAGTTGTTCTTTCTTATAAGCAGCTCATCCATCTTTGTTATGTTTCTAGCAAGAATTCCAAAATTTCATCCAGGCTTACAATATTCTTATAAATTTTAGACTGTGAACCAGGTTGTCCTGTTACCATCATTGTGGTGGGCCAAAGAATACTAAATCATACATTATAGGAGCGAGTTCATCTTCACGGATTAAGACCTCATGGCATGTGCACCAGACTCCATTCAAAACTTCAACTCAAAACCTACCATTCTAAAGGCCAGAACTTTGGCACTGTAACCCATGTTTTTAAATTTAATTTATATTTTCCCTATTGGTTAATACTAATTTTTCTAAGGTTTAAAATATTTTTTGAATTCAAAAAATAACCAAAAAGAAAAAAAAAAAAAAAAGATAAATATTTTGACAAGCATTAATGAATATTAAGTATACTAGCATGCACAATAGCCCAAGCGAATTTTTAAAAACCCACCATACCACATCGTAACCATCTTACTCCTCCATATTCTAGCAAGATTGTATGGTCAAGCATTGTCCTTTGTCTAAAACAATAAAGAGATATCATTATATTTAACTTTATTTTATTTCTATTTCTATTATATTTTAATTCTACACTTTATTAACTTATTTATATTTGATTTTTATGTAAGAATGAATATATTGTATGTTAGAAATAATTTATTAATTATAAAAAATCTCATTAGTATTTTTTACTAGTGATTAACTATTATTAAGTTTTTACTAGTATTATATATTTAATTTATTTTAATAATAATTATCATGCATAAAATATATAATTTATTGATTTTAGAATTATATTATCAAAATTATTTTATTTAACTTCTAAAATACATTATTAATCAGTCATATAAAATTTTATATTTAAAAATATAATTCAATTTCAATTTTCATGTCCTCTCGTTGTTAAATATTATTAACCTTTTTGCAATAGGGAGGGACTTATGCTTGGCCAAAGCTCTTGCTTCTTTTTAGTCTTTTAATAATATGATTTGAGGAAAAATACAAACAATTATAGAATAATTGACCCCTTTAAAATAAGAATTACAAAATATCAATTGATATACTTTTATAAAATATATGAAATATTAGGTCATATCAACATATACAAATATAATATGTAACCAATGGCTCCAAGAAAGAAGAGGAGCGGGGGAGGGATTTCAAACTCTGAGCTCTCTGGGGAGGAAGATGACCTAGAGGATTTGGGAAAGATTGAGTGCAACAGGGGATTTGTTCTTCCCCTACTTTGGTGCATTTGGAAGTTTTTGGCGGGTTTTGTGTTTATGAGGTCCTTGTGGCTCCTAATGTGTCCCACATTTAGATCATTGTTTTTCTAGCTCACTTCTAGGCTACCTTCTTCCTTATCTAGATGCTTGGTGTCACTACAACATTTGGGGTCAATTTGCGATGACAACTTGTGACAACAGTGTGATTTGTGGTCATTTTCATGTTTTTTAAATTACAATTGTCCTCGACGTTATTGCAATATTGTTATTGGCATCATAATTGTGATGCTCACATGAGCATAAACAAAAGAGAAAAGAAAATACAACATAAATCATTCCCCATCTATTGATTTTGGAGAGGTGCATGCAAAAGAGGTGGAGAACTTTGAATGAGGGTGGCGAGCCATGATCATTGTCGTGCCCTTGTGATTAGTGCATTTCATTGTTGTGCCCTTGCGATCTTTGCATTTCATTGTCGTGCCCTTACAGTTCTTCAATTTAATTATCATGTTGTGCCCTTGCTCTGCAATTTTCTTCAAGGGCAAGAAGAGGTACCTATGTAAATTTTCTTTTCTTTTCCTTCTAAACATGCATGCCTTTATATTTCATTCTAAACATGTATCTCTTTTTATGTTCAGAGTTATCTTTTTTAAGGTGCTTATTGTTGGATACAATTGATTAATTGAGTGTTGTCTTTGATGTTACACAAATGTCATATCAGTCATCAGACAGAATCTACCAAGCTCAGAAGGTAAGCATGGTAGTTTACAGAGTCTACCGAGTGTTGCTGTATATTACACTATAAAGATAGCTTCTACCGAGCTAACTTGGTTAATGAAGGAAGTTCAGTACTTACCGAGCTCACTCGGTGATCGAAGGAAACTATGACAGTATTTACCGAGCTGGGAAGGTAAGAAAAGAAAAGGTAGTGTTTACCAAGCTGGGAAGGTAAGCGAAGAAAAGTTAGTGTTTACCGAGCTGGGAAGGTAAGCGAAGAAAAGTTAGTGTTTACCGGGCTGGGAAGGTAAGTGAAGGAAAGTCAGTGTTTACCGAGTTCACTCAATGTCCAAAGGATTTTTGCACAATTCACAGTGCTTACCAAGCCTCACTTGGTTAACACTAAAGATCATTATGGTACAGTGTTTACCGAGCTGGGTTGGTTAGCGAAGGATTTTTGAAAAGTGTGGAATTAAGGCTAAAATTGATTTATGTGATGAATGTAGCCGACTCACGGTATAATTATTAATAATTTTGACTTGTATTTAAGGCCAACTTGATAATTAGAAAGGTATATATGAAGGATCAAGTTGTGAATTCAAGTGTGCATGTGTGGATAAGATGTATGTGCGAATTGTGAAGGTGCAAGCGAATTTTTGAAGGATCAGATATCCTTGTGGAGCTACAAAGCTTTTATGTGATCAGAGAGGATCTAGTGAAGCAAAACATAGATCTGTATCAGCAAAGATAAGTTGCATTATATTCAGATCATTCATTGTTACTTTCTAATAATTGTAGCCGTGATTTCAAATCTCTTAACAGAGAGGGTTTGACAACCTTATTGTAAATCTTCTAACAAGGTGACAGTTCAGTTGAATTGTTCTAAAGACCTCTAGCAAGGCCACTCCTAACAGGGTGATTAAATCCTCTAACAGGGTCACACCTAACAGTGTGTTTTGTAACCTTTAACAGGGTTGGCTCCTAATAGGGCTCACTTTAGAAGAGTGAAAAATAGTAACTAGTTACATTGGTGGTTTTTCCCATATTGGGTTTTCACGTAAAATCTGGTGTCTCTAGTGTTCATGATTGCTGAATTGTTTTGGTTATTAGTTCTTAATAATTATTAGTATTTGCTACATTATCAAGTTTCAGTAATCTGTAACTAAGATCAAGATTTTAGACATCTAAGGGACTGTGAAATGTTTTTTTGGTAACTAATTCACCCCCTCCCCCTCTTAGTTACTCCATTCTCATTTCCAACACTTATTACATATTAGCTCACAACAGAAAAATTGATCCAACTGCATACATATTCCAAAATCCAATTAATAAAATAATAAAATTCACTCAACACATACTAAATAACTTACCTCAAGATCCTATACAAAAATAATGTAGACCACGAGAAATGGGTAGAGTTCACAAGAAATTTTACAAAACTATATCATAGCATATATTTTTAGAAAGAAGCAAGCCATAACCTAGTCTTTATATAGAGAGAGAGATCTTTTTGAAGGTGCTTAGTACATATTAACACAACATAAAAATTTATCCAGCTGCGTACATATTCTAGAATCCAAATAATAAAATATTAAAATTCACTCAACCCATGTTAAGTGACTTAGCTCAAGATCCTACACAAAAATAATGCAAACCACGAAAACATGGGCAAAGTTTGCAATTTTTTTTACAAAAACATATCATAGCAGATATTTTTAGAAAGAAACAAGAAACAACCTAGTCTATATCTATATAGAGAGATATTTTTAAAGGTGCTTATTACATATTAGCACAATAGAAAAATTCATCCAGCTGCATACATATTCCAAAATCCATATAATAAAATGCTAAGTGACTTAGCTCAAGATCCTACACAAAAATAATGCAGACCAGGAAAAATGGGAAGATTTCGCAAGAATTTTACAAAAACATATCATAGCATATCATTTTAGAAAGAAACAAGCCATAACCTTGTTAAATTGGTCAAGTTGTTGATTAGCTAAGTTGATTGTGAATTCCTATAGAACTACCATTAGATTAGGTAAATAAAATAAACAATCAGTTGTTTCCAACTAGCAAGATCAAATACAATTTTTTAAGATGATAAAATAGCATATGTAGACACATCACTTGAATGGCAGGCGTGAAGTACATTCTCTTACTTATAATGAATGGTTGGATATAAAGGCTCCATATGCTAGCCCAACAATGGAATCCAAGGATGTAACCATGCATGTATTGGCACACTCTTTGATGCAGGAGCATCTTGGGTTCATATGTTATCCTAATCATTTGTGTTCATTCTACCAGTTGTTGCAATGTTGCAGTCATTGCCAAGTGGCAACAATTGTTGAGTGCCAGTAGTTTTATAGTATAAGCCAAGTTGAAGTTATCCCATGTCATGTTAACATTCGGATTAGTGAGTTATCCAATCTCACTTTGTAGTGTGTGTCGAGTTCCATACTGTGTGTTGAGTTATCCTTCATGTGTTGAGTTATCCAATGTGCATTGAGTGATCCTTCATGTGCCGAGTCTTCCTGTTGATACCGAGTGTCAACATTTTGGATGAGTTTTCTGCTTTTTTTAACACAAGCCAACTTGTGGGATTAATTTTGATCATGATGTTTATGATAAGATCTTGTCTTGGGATGTGTCTAGACTATTGTTGGGTTAGCCTTTTTATTATGTGATTATCTAGAATGTTCTGTAAGTCATTTTGACAAGTATAAATAAGGTGTTTAGGCTTAGAGTTGGAGAGAACTCAAAAGTTTGGGGAAAGTTTGTTGAATATTTGTCTAGAAGGTGAGAATTTGAAGTTGGATCTTATATCTTGAATGTATTTTGTATCTAGTTGTTACCTAGAAGGCCTTACAGCTCGGCATGTATGTCGATATTTTTAATAATCAATACGAATATTATTCTCTATCTCTGTGGTGTTGTTCTCTTTGTGTGTTTTCTTCCATTGTGTTAACTCTGCAAGGTTGGTTTGGATTGTTAAGTGTTCCTTTGGCCCTAGTTCTTCTTGCCCTCCTTGAGTTAGGTGGTATCAGAGCTTTAGGTTCATCCTTGTGGAGATTAGATCCTGTAGAACCCTGATTTGAATTTGGTTGTACAGTTGTGGATCTGTGGATTTGACCTATAACTTATAGTTATAGAGGGTCATGATCTTGCAAGAACCTAATTTGTAAAGATGGTTTGTGGCAGAGGAAATCTCAATAATGCCATATTGGATACATTGAGAAAAATTGTATCCATATTAGATGTTGTGGAGACAACCCAAAGGAGAGGAGTACATCTTGAGGATGTGAGTGATGATGAAGTAGTAGCACCAAACCCTAATCTGAAACCTAAAGAAGATCAAGATGAAGAAAGATTGTTGAGAGTATTGTCTAGGGAACATTCAAAGCCTGTTGTAGAAGTTGTTCCTTATGATGGGAAATTGGACACCAATGTTGTGTTGGATTGGATCTCTTATATGGAGTTCTTTGAGTATGAAAACATTCATGATAATAGGAAGGTGAAGATTGCAGTTACTAGATCGAAAGGTCATGCTTCACTGTGGTGGGAGCATTTGCAAACTGATAGAGAAAGGAGAGGAAAGGAAAAGATCATAACTTGGGTGAAAATGTTGAACAAGGTAAAGAACAAATTCTTTTATGTTGATTATCAAGTTAGCTTGTTGAGAAAGATGCAAAATTTGAGACAAAGAGACATGACTGTGAAAGAGTCTACTGAAGAATTCTATAGGTTGGACATCACATCTAGACATGTGGATACTAATGTTGATAAAATTGCAAGATATCTAAATGGATTGAAATTTGGAATTCAAGATGAGATAAGTTTTGTGAAATTGGAAAGTGTGGAAGAAGCAATATGCCTTAAAAGATGAGGAGATCTTGACAAAGAAGCATGAACAAAGACAAAGAGGTAGAGATGGTAGATTCCAGAGAGGTAGAAGTAGATTTTATGTTGAAGGTGGTAGATTTGATAGTTCTATGCAGGATAAAGGAAAATCTGAATGGAAGAATGATGACAAAGACAAGACTGGGTGGAAAGGTGGTAGTTCTTACTAAAGAGGTATTGATTCTTATCAAGGAAGTAGTAATTCTTAGATCTTCTGAAAGAGGGAAAGGTAATAGAAATGTTGTGATTTAATGAGACATTAAGAGTTCACTGAGTGGACCTAAGGCTAGAGAAAATATGATGGTGAGAAGAACCTTATGTAATAAGGGAAGTAATGAGGAACCTATCCTTAGAGGAAGTCTTTTCAAGAGAAGATGTAAGATGGCTAGAAAATGCTACAAGGTGATCATTAATAGTGGAAATTCTACAAATTTGACATTAGAAGAGCTAGTTACAATGTTTTAGTTGTAGAGGCTGAAGCATCCTAAACCCTATCATGTTTCATGGATCAAAGATGAGCATAAGATATTGGTGAGTGAGCAATGTGTTGTGAAGTTCAAGATTGGACATTATTTTGATGAAGTGTTGTATGATATTATGCCTATGGATTGTTGTCATATTTTTTTGGGTAGACATTGGCAATATGATAGATATATTGTACATGATAGAAGATTTAATCAATATACTCTTTGGGTGAATGGGAAGAAGAAAATATTGTTGCCTTTGAGTGAAAGTCCAGACGAGGTTAATTATACTACAATAAAAGTTTGCATGGTTAACAGGAAACAATTTGAAAAAGAAGTGAAGAAGAATAAAGTTTGTTTTGCTATAGTTCCTAGAGGACCAAGTTTGGGTAGTAATGACTATGTTAGGAACCTGTGTGTTCCTTCTGTTTATTTTGTTAGAATAGTGTTGTTGGACGCATATGCTTTGTAAGTCGTCCCGTGAGTATATTTTATTATCCCACATGCATAGGTAGTATTACTTTTCTAGATCGTACCCAGTATATAAGAATAGGTTGAGGCCCTTGATGGGCACGGACGAATTTATTGTATTGAGCTTGCTCAAAGGAGGTTACCCCCTCGAAGTGGCCTGCGATCAGTAGATTCATTCTGAGTTCTGCTATCACTTTGTATTCTGTTATTTCGAGCATTCTCACGATATTGCTATAAGGAGGTTCTTCACATCTGGTATTAGAGCACTCTCTTGGGCTCGCTGGGTGGAAATTACATCAAATTTTTTTTTCTATCATGGCCTTCAGGTTCCTCTCACTTCTAATATCTCTTGTTATTGCAATAACTCTTTTCAGTTGTTCTGTCTGTGAGTGAATTTTTCTAAGTCGACTGTTCAAAAATAAATAAATAAATAAAAATAAAAATAAAAATAAAAATAAGAGTAAAAATTTTTCTGTTTTTTAGTCGTAGCTTCCTTGTTTGCTTTCTGTTTCTGCTCATACTTCCGCAGAACGTCTGCAATATCATTTCGCATACTTCCTTCCTTGGCGACCCAACCCCAAATTTTACATATCAAAGCCCTAAATCCCTCATTTATCTAATTTTAGGGTTTGCCCTATCTTTTTCACCTCTCATCCAATCAC
Organism: Cupressus sempervirens; assembly: GCA_028749045.1. NCBI lineage: Eukaryota > Viridiplantae > Streptophyta > Pinopsida > Cupressales > Cupressaceae > Cupressus > Cupressus sempervirens. The sequence continues at coordinate 735,732,191 of CM053791.1, read as the reverse complement.
CACCAAACTGAGCCACAAGATTCAATTCCTCATTTTGCTCCCTTATCCCTCTTGGACTGTTCGCCTCATTTCGCCTCCCTACCCTTGAAACCCTCATTTTTCTTTTTCCCTTGTCCCCAGATAGTCTCCCACCACCCGTCGAACACCCATTTCCTATATGAGTTTTACCCAAATCCAAGTTTGCCGTAACTAAAAAAGTTTTTGTTTCTCATCTTCTACCCATTCCAAAAAAAAAAAAAAAAAAAAAAAAAAAAACCCTTGTTTTATGGTTTTTACGCGTACAGGAGCAAAAATCATGGAAGAGGAAATTGCATCCCTCAAAACCAAACTTCAAGATCTGGATGACAAAATTCTGGGTCTTAACTTTCAGCAGTCAGCCATGAGCCGAAACCATTCAGGAGATACTGGGTCCTCTTCTGGCAATTTCCGTGGACCAAAGCTTGATTTTCCACGCTTCGATGGTTCTGATCCGACTGGATGGATCTATAGGGCAGAGCAGTATTTCAGCTTGCATAATACTTTGGATAACCACAAAGTCCCCCTTGCATCTTTTCATTTGGAACATGAAGCTCTTCAATGGTTTCGTTGGTACATCAAGGCTAATGTAGGCCCAACGTGGAGAGAATTGTGCACCCTCATTTTGGAGCGCTTTGGCCCTAGTTCCTTTGATGATTTCACAGGAGCACTAACTAAACTGCGTCAAACAGGCACTGTAAGAGAATACCAGACAGAGTTTGAAAAATTAGCTAATTACACAGAGGGCTTGTCTGATGAATTCTTCCGTAGTTGTTTTGTCAGTGGTCTGAAGGATGCACTTCGCTCAGAAGTCAAAATGTTTCGACCTACTACAATGATGGAAGCCCTTGGGTTGGCTAAGTTAGCGGAAGACAAGATTAGTGCTCTACAACGCTCCAGATCTAATTTTGTTCCATTCAGAAATACAGGTTCTCACAACCCTCCAGTCATACCAGCTCCCAGAACTACTCCGATCAAGCACTTGTCTGAAACAGAGATGCGAGTCAGGCGAGACAAAGGGCTTTGTTATAATTGTGATGAGAAATGGTCTCGGGGCCATAGATGTGTTCAGCAAAAGCTCTATCTCTTGGATGTGGATTCTCCACCGGAACTGGAAGAATATGTAGATGCTTAGGAAACAGTGGATGATGAGGTTGAGCCTCACCAGCCTGAACCTCCTTCACCAGAAGCTCCACCAGAGATATCTGTCCATGCTTTGGCAGGAGTCACTACTCCACAAACCATGCGGGTCCAGGGTTTCTTCAAGAAGATCCCTCTTACTATACTCATTGATTCTGGTAGCACTCATAACTTCATTGATCCACGAATAGCCAAACAGGCTGATTGCTTTATCCATCCCTGCTCTAGCTTTGAAGTCATGATTGCCAATGGGGGCACTTTACCTTGTAAACAGAAATGTCGCAATGTGCGTCTCTCTATTGGAGATTATAACATGCGCTCTGACATGTTTGCCTTACCCTTAGGTGGCTATGATGTGGTTTTGGGTGCCCAATGGTTACGCACTCTTGGCCCCATTCTCTGGGATTTTGCTGAACTTTGGATGCAGTTTTCAGCCGAGGGGCACCAACACACTTTGAAAGGCTTACAACCAGGGTCTCTCAGCATCATCAGTTCACACCGTATGGAAAAAATTCTTAAGATGAATTCACATGGTGTCATCGCTCAGCTCCATTCCATTCAGATGCAGCCATCAGCAGTCTCTAGCACTCCTGCTGATCTCCAACACATTTTGGACAAGTATTCTGGTATATTTGCTGAACCTGTGGGATTACCTCCTTCTCGTCCAGAGGACCACCGTATTCAACTCCTTCCTGGCAGTGTTCCGCCCAACATCAGGCCCTACCGCTACCCATTTCATCAGAAGACCGAAATCGAGATACTTGTCTGTGACTTACTGAAGCAACGAATTATTCGCCCTAGTACCAGTTCCTTTTCTTCTCCAGTTCTGCTTGTTCGCAAAAAAGATGGGTCATGGCGACTCTGCATTGATTTCTGAGCACTTAATCATCTCACTATAAAGGACAAGTTTCCCATTCCAGTTGTTGATGAACTTCTTGATGAACTTCATGGGGCTCATTTTTTCTCCAAGTTAGATCTTCGTTCTGGGTATCATCAAATTCGGGTTAATGAGGAGGATATACCTAAAACTGCCTTCCGCACACATGATGGTCACTATGAATTTTTAGTCATGCCCTTTGGCCTCACGAATGCTCCTTCAACATTTCAGGTAGTGATGAATAACATATTTCGACCATACCTCCGAAAATTCATTCTGGTCTTCTTTGATGATATCCTCATATATAGCAAAACTTGGGCTGAGCATCTCCATCATCTGGAGCTTGTCTTGCAACTTCTCTCTGATCATCAACTCTGTGCAAAACTATCTAAATGTGTGTTTGGCCAGGAGGAAGTGGAGTATCTCGGGCATATTGTTGCACACCATGGAGTGCGGGTGGATCCTACAAAAATAGATGCCATGAAAACTTGGCCGCATCCTAAAACTCTCAAGAGCCTTCGGGGTTTTTTGGGGTTGACTGGCTACTACCGCAAGTTTGTCAAAGATTACGGGAAAATTGCAGCACCATTGACAGCTCTGTTAAAAAAGGATGCCTTCTCCTGGACCCCTGTTGCTGAGACTGCATTTGAACAACTGAAACAAGCTATGTGCAGTACACCTGTTCTCGCGATGCCAGATTTTTCCAAACCCTTCACTATTAGAGTGATGCTTGCGGCAATGGATTGGGTGCTGTTCTCCTGCAAGATGACCATCCTATTGCGTTCACTAGCAAAGCCCTCTCTGGTAAGAATCTAGCCCTCTCTACTTATGAAAAAGAAATGATGGCTATTTTGCATGTTGTACAGAAGTGGCGACCATACCTCTTAGGGAGTCATTTTTGCATCAGAACCGATCACCAAAGTCTGAAATACTTCCTGGAACAACGGGTATCCTCTCCTACACAACAGAAATGGGTCAGCAAACTCATGGGGTATGATTATGAGATCACCTACAAGCAGGGTAAGGAGAATATTGTGGCAGATGCTCTTTCTCGCACATTTGATAATCAAGCTTCCCTTTCCGCTATTTCTATGCCCATTCCCAATTGGTTAGCGTCTGTTCAGCAGGGCTATGACAGTGACTCTTCTTTATCTCAAATCATTCACCAGCTAGCCAATAATCCTTCTGCTATACCACATTACTCTTGGGATGGTGCTTCTCTTCGATACAAGGGTCGGCTAGTGCTTCCTCAGAACCCAGCTCTACATCAGGCTATTTTTTATGAACTCCATGCGTCTCCTTCAGCAGGGCACTCAGGCTTCCTCAAAACTTATGAGCGAGCAAGGAGAAACTTCTTTTGGAAAGGGATGAAACAGACGATTCAACAGATGGTGGCTGAATGTGATACTTGCCAACGCCACAAGGGTGAAACGACCCTCCTTCCTGGCTTGCTCGAACCATTGCCCATCCCTACACGGATTTGGACTGATATTTCTATGGATTTCATTGAAGGGCTTCCTAAATCCGGTGGCAAGACAGTGATCTTGGTTGTGGTTGATCGTCTCTCGAAATATAGTCATTTTTGTGCCCTCAGCCACCCCTATACTGCCTCCTCTGTTGCACAAATCTTCATGGACCAGATATTTCGTCTTCATGGACTCCCTTCTTCCATTGTCTCTGATCGTGATGCAACTTTTACCAGTCATTTTTGGACTGAACTGTTTCAGAAAACTGGCACCAAACTGAAGATGAGTTCGAGCTATCACCCACAAACTGATGGTCAAACTGAAATTGTCAATAAATGCTTGGAAACTTATCTTCGTTGCTTCATTTCCGAACAGCAACATCAGTGGGCCAAGTGGCTCCCTTTAGCTGAATGGTGGTACAATACCTCTTACCACACTGCCTCTAAAATGACTCCATATGAAGCAGTCTATGGTCAGGCACCTCCAATGCTCCTTCCCTACACTCCCAACAGCTCACCAGTCCAGGCAGTTGACATAGTTCTCCGCAGCAGGGATCAGATTCTTCGTACCTTACAGGATAATCTTCAGATGGCCCGTAATCGGATGAAACAGCAAGCAGATCAACACCGTTCTGAGCGCTCATTTCAAGTTGGGGATATGGTTTTTCTTCGTCTACAGCCATACAAACAATCCTCCCTAAAGCTGAAAGGGCGTCATAAGCTGGCCCCGAACTTCCTCCTTCTTCCCGCATTCATCCAGTCTTTCATGTTTCTTGTCTAAAGAAAGTTCTGGGTACCACTGTCAGAGCACAAACTACTCTCCCTGAAATGGATACGGAAGGATCCATTATCCTGGAGTCGGTGGCAATCATTGACCAGCGCACTCGCCAGCTTCGCTCTCGCTCCATCTCTGAGGTCTTGATTCAGTGGCATGGCATGCAACCAGAGGATGCTACCTGGGAACCCCTTCTTCAGATTCAACAACAATTTCCACACCTTAAGCTTTGAGGACAAAGCTTTTTTCTAAGGGAGAGGGGATGTTAGGAACCTGTGTGTTCCTTCTGTTTATTTTGTTAGAATAGTGTTGTTGGACGCATATGCTTTGTAAGTCATCCCGTGAGTATATTTTATTATCCCACATGCATAGGTAGTATTACTTTTCTAGATCGTACCCAGTATATAAGAATAGGTTGAGGCCCTTGATGGGCACGGACGAATTTATTGTATTGAGCTTGCTCAAAGGAGGTTACCCCCTCGAAGTGGCCTGCGATCAGTAGATTCATTCTGAGTTCTGCTATCACTTTGTATTCTGTTATTTCGAGCATTCTCACGATATTGCTATAAGGAGGTTCTTCACAGACTAAGTGAAAGCAGAAGCTGGTAATGACCGAGTGACAGTAGATAGGGTTAGCCGAGTACCAGAAGAAATTATAGAATTGTTGAATGAGTATAAAGAGATTTTTGCTATGGATATTCTTGATGGTTTAGTGCCAGTAACAAGTATAAATCATTGTATGGATTTGATTCTCGGAGCTAGTTTTCTAAATAAAGCACCATATAGATTGATGCCTATAGAGAATGAAGAACTGAATAGATAAGTGCATGAATTGTTCCAGAAGGGATTAATCAAAGAAAGTTTGAGTCCATCTGATGTACCTATTATAATTAGCACCAAAAAATAATGGAGAATGGAGGATGTGTACTAATTCTAGAGCTATTAACAAGATCACATTGAAATATAGGTTTCCTATGCTGAGCATGGATGACATAATGGACTGTTTGAGTAGAGAAAAATATTTTACCAATATTGATTTGAAAACTGGCTATCATTAGATCAAAATTAGAAAAAGGTGATGAATGGAAGACTACTTTCAAGAAAAAAGATGGTTTGTATGAATGGTTGGTTATGCCTTTTGGTTTGACTAATGCACCTAGTACTTCCATTAGATTGATGAATGAAGATCTGAAAAGATTCTTGGGTAAATTTGTGATTGTTTATTTGGATGATATTCTAATATTCAATAACATGAAGGAGGAACATCTTGAGCATGTTAGGAAAGTATTGCAAAGATTGAAAGAGGAGAAGTTGATGATTAATCTAAAAAAGTGTTCTTTTATGCAAGAAGAGATTATGTATTTAGGACTTGTGATTTCAGCTAATGGTTTGAGAATGGATCCTAAGATAGTTAAAGCAATTTTGGAATGGCCTACACTTGAGAATGTGGGTGAGGTAAGATCATTTCATGGTTTGGCTAGTTTTTATAAGAAGTTTTTAAAGAATTTCAGTGTTGTTTGTAATGCTATGACTGAGACAATGAGAGGAAATAAAAAGCAATTCAAGTGGACACATGGAGCTGATAAGAGTTTTGAGACTTTGAAACAAAAGGTTGCTAAGTTACCGTATTGGCTTTGCCTAATTTCAATAACATATTTCAAGTTGAATGTGATGCAAGTGGTAGTGCAATAGGAGCTATATTGAGCCAAGAAGGTAAACCTGTTGCTTTCTTCAGTGGGAAGTTGAATGATGCTAAAAGGAAGTATTATGTGTATGATCAAGAGTTTTATTCTATTATTCAAGCTTTGAAGAAGTGGAGATGTTATTTGATTCCTAAGAAATTTGTGTTGTATACTGATCATAAAGCTTTACAGTACTTGGGAAGTCAACATAAATAGAATTAGAGACATATGAAGTGGGTTGAGTATTTGCAGAGTTTTACATTTTTGATTAAGAATAAGAGTGGAGTTAGCAACAAATTTGTTGATGCATTAAGCAGATTACGTTCTTTTTTGACTGAAATGAAGGTTAAAGTTCTTCTTTTTAATGAAATGAAAGAGTTGTGTGATACTGACCTTGATTTTTTTGAGGCATGGAGAGAGTGTAGAGCACCAAATTTGATAGATCACATCAATAAGTATGATGAATATTTCATTTAAGAAGGTATGTTGTTCAAACGTATTCAGTCGTGTATTTGTAGAAGTTCTATGAGGTTGAATCTGATTAAGGAAAAGCATAGTGGTGGATTGGCTAGACATTTTCAATTGATAAGACATTGAGTTTGCTAAAGGAGAAGTATTATTGGCCATAGATGTATAAGGATGTTCAAAAATTTGTGAAGAGTTGTGGAGTTTGTCAAATTGCAAAAGGAGTAAGTTAGAATACTAGATTGTATACACCTATTTTTATTCCTGAGAAACCTTGGAGTGACATTAGTATGGATTTTGTTCTTGGATTGCCTAAAACAAAAAAGGTGTATGATCTATATTTGTTGTTGTGGATATATTTTCTAAGATGGCTCATTTTATACCATGTAAGAAGACATCAGTTGCTAAGCATGTTGCTATACTTTTATTCAAAGAGATTGTTAGATTGCATGGATTACCAAGAAGTATTATTTCTGACAGAGACTGTAAGTTTGTTGGTTGTTTTTGGAGAACTTTATGGAAGAAGATGGGTACTGAGTTGAAATTTAGTTCTACATTCCATCCACGGACTAATGGACACATAAAGGTTGTAAATAGAAGCTTTAGTAATTTTCTAAGATGCTTAGTTGGAGATGAACCACATAATTGGGAGATGGTATCAGCACAAGTTGAGTTTGCTTATAATAATTATGTGAATGGAAGTACAGGGAAGACACCTTTGAAATTGTTATTGGAATGAAGCCTAGAGGAGTATCAAGTTTAAGGGATGTTGTTGGTGAAGAGAAGAGAACTATTGCAGGAGAAGAATTTTTTGATTTTATGGAGTCTTTACATAAGGAAGTGAAGCTAGAGTTGGAACAAAGTAATCAAAAGTACAAGGAGAATGATGATAAGTCTAGAAGACATCATGTTTTTGAAGTTGATGATGAGGTGATGGTACATTTGAAGAAAGGAATATTTTCGGTTGGAACATACAGTAAGTTGAAGATGAAGAAGTTTGGACTTTATAAGATCTTGAAGAAGTTTGACAGTAAAAATGATTATGAAGTTGAGTTATCTGATGACATGCATATATCTCCTATAAAGCACCATATTAAATTACCTTTTCTCCCTTCTTAAGATTTTAATTTTTGCACTTTGCATTTGCATTTAATAATTAATTAGTAATTATTAAATGACATTTACCTCTTAGGGTTTCCCTTTTAGGTTTTCAATCTCCTCCTATAAGGATTAATCTTTTGCAATTATCTCTTATTCTTTTCAATTTGATAATATAGTTTGCATATTTTTCAGAGAAAAACCCTTGCCTCTTCTTCTTTTTTCTTCTATGTGACAGGTTCTTGCATACAGGTATTCTTTGGGCTCTGTGGATTTGTATTGCTCAAATTCTTCAAAATGTTATTAAAAAAATGGTAGACAAATGTCTATGACAAATGTCTAGGCATTGGTAAAAGTAATAAAACTTTATGATGTTATTATTGTCTAAAAATAGAAAAATATATATTTTTAGAAATTTATGAAGATGTATAAGATTATGGTGGTGATTTTAGAGATACCCACTTCACCATTAGGAACCGTGATGAAGGCAAAGAGGAGAATCAATCTTGCAACATGAAAAAAAGTCTAAACGAAAATTAATTGGAGGGAAAACAGTCTCCCAATAATTTGGGTCATTTCCTTATGCTATGACCAAGCCATAACTTGATTAGGTTTCTAAGATTCAAATAACCCAATCGAGTTATGAAAATGAAAAAGTGCATTCAAAACCTAAATGGGTTGTGAAGAACTAAATGTAGGCTTTACTTCAAAGGCCATAGCTTTCGCATATGGAGTCTAATTGAATTTTTTTGAAATGCGTTGGAAATTAATCGAAGATATCTACAATATGATGTAGATAAATGAATCCTATGTCATCAAAAGAAAATTTCCATCAATTTAAATTAAGCATAATCTAAAATAGGTAGTCATTGTTTTCCAAATGCATAATAAATAGGTAAACATGAATGCTAACATATTTTTAATTCTCTCTCTCTCTCAAATACACATACACACATTCACTCACTAACTAAATAAATCCTAATATATCACTCTTACAAACTCCTAGCCTCTCTCTCTTTGTCTAACTTGTTATCCTTAAGCATTGTCTCTCTTTGAGCAATCCCTAAGCCTCTCTCTCTCTCTCTCTCTCTCTCTCTCTAACCCCTTACCCATCTATCTATCACCCCTAATCTCTAACCCCCTCTCTCTCTATGTGAAGTTCCCACTTCAAGGATCAGAGGTTAGGGAGGGTGAGAGAGAAGGGGGGTTAGGTATTAGGGTTAGAGAGAGATAGATAAGGGGTTAGAAAGGTATAAGAGAGAGTAGAGGATAGGAAGAGAGAGAGGAGATAGGATAAGAGATAGAGAGAGATATATATATGAAGTGATGTAGAGAGAGAAATATAGAGAGAATAAGATATGATAGAGAGAGGGATTGGGGGTAATAAGATAGATAGAGAGTGAGAGAGAGAGGGGGGGATAGGATAATAGAGAGAGAGAGAGAGAGAGAGAGAGAGAGAGAGAGAGAGAGAGAGAGAGAGGGGGGGGGGGGGGGGGAATGGACATGGATAGAGAGAGTAAGAAATATAGAGAGATTAGGTTTCTAGGACTCAAATAACCTAATCAGGTTATGAAAATGAAAAGGTGCATTCAAAACCTGAACGGGTTTTGAAGAACTAAAGGTAGGCTTTACTTCAAAGGCCATAACTTTCACATATGAAGTCTAATTGACTCTGTTCAAAATGAGTTAGAACGATATTGAAGATCTCTACAACATGATATAGGTAAACCAATCATATTTCATCAAAATTTTATTTTCCATAAATTTAAATTAAGAATAATCTAAAATAGGTAGTCATTATTTTCCAAATGCCTAATCAATAGGTAAACACGAATGCTAGCATATTTTTAATTCTCTCACTCTCAAATACACACACACACACACACATTCACTCACTAACTAAATAAATCCTAGTACATCTCTCTTACTAACTCCTAACCTCTCTCTTTGTCTAACTTGTTATCCTTAAGTGTTCTCTCTCTCTCTCTCTCTCTCTCTCTCTCTCTCTCTCTCTCTCTCTCTCTCTCTCTCTCTCACCATCACTTCATCTCACTCTCACTCTCCATCTCTCTTATCATATCCCCTCTCCCTCTTCCTATCTTCTCTCTTTCTAACCTCTTTCTAACCCCTCACCCATATCTCTATCACCCCTATCCCTAAATCCCTTCTCTCTCTACACGAAGTCCCCACTTCAAGGATCAGAGGTCAAGGAGGGAGAGAGAGATGGGTAAGGGGTTAAAAAGGTGTAAGAGAGATTATGGGATAGGAAGAGATATATATATATATATATATATATATATATATATATATATATATATATATATATATATATATATATATATATATATATATATATATATATATATATATATGAAGTGATGGAGAGAGTCATAAATACGGAGAGAATGGGATATGATAGAGAGAGAGGGGGGGGCATAAGATAGATAGAGAGAGGGGGGATAGGATAATAGAGAGAGAGAGAGACAGAGAGAGAGAGAGAGAGAGAGAGAGAGAGAGAGAGAGAGAGAGAGAGAGAGAGAGAGAGAGAGAGAGAGAGAGGTGAAGTGATAGAGAGAGTGAGAGGGGATTGGACATGGATAGAGAGAGTGAGAAATATGGAGAGAGGGGGGGGGAATAGGATAGAAAGATAAAGACAAAGTGAGAGAAGGGGATAGGAGAGAGGGGGGGTTGGAGAGAGAGAGAGAGAGAGAGAGAGAGAGAGAGAGAGAGAGAGAGAGAGTTAGGAGTTAGTTAAAGAATGCAAGAGGTTGTGATTTATTAAGAGAAATATTATAGGGGTTATTTAGTAAGTGAGTGAGTGTGTGTATTTTTTTTTTAGAGAGAAAAAATTTAAAAATATGTTAGCATTCATGTTTACTTATTGATTGCACATTTGGAAAACAATGACTTCCTATTTCAGACTATACCTAATTCAAATTGATGGAAAATTTTAAAAATTATGATATAGGATTGATGTATCTACATCATGTTGTAGATCTCTTCAATATCTTTCCAATGCATTTTGAACGGATTCAATCAAATTCTAAATGCAAAAGTTATGGCTTTCGAAGTAAAGCCTATTTTTATTTCTTCAAAACCCGATCAAGATTTGAAGAGGCTTTTCGTCCTTGAAACTTAATTAGGTTTTTAATGTATTTTGGCCAAGCTTGGTTACAACCTGATCAAGTTATTCATAACCTAATCAGGTTATTAACATTTTTGGGTTTTTTTTTGTGGTGTCCACTAAATTGTACACCATCTTGGTGCACACACCCATCAAATGTTTTAGTTCTTGGCATACAAGGTGTTCTTGGCATAACTTGTGTTTCACATAATATTGCTTTTACTCTTATTTATAAATATGATCTCTAAATATTTTCAACCTCTATGAAGACATGCATTATTGTTTTATTTTTTTACATTATTATATTTGTGGAGGTGGCTTTCAAGGTTGTATTACTTGATATATTTCTATGGTGTTGCTAGTTCTTAAGCAGTAATGTTTAGAGCTAAAAATTTATTTTAATTCTCTTACCCAATCCTAAATAAAAAAGTTATAGGCCATGTTAATAATTTCAAATTAGATTTTTTGGAAATTAAAAATTGCATTTGAATAATTTTAGTTTGTTGATATAAATTACACTTAATAAAGAGATTTTTTTTAAATATATTAATTAGTCTTAGCCTATATTAGTCCTTGCCTATATATAGACAAGAAACTAATGTTTTCAACTGGATATGTTAATTAGCTTTTACAACAAAGTTTATTTTACTTTTAAGGTTTAGTGTTTTATTCTATTTTATTTTATATTAATTTTTAGCTATTGATTTCTATTTTTTATTAGTCAATCTTAATTTTTTCTAGTGTTTCATTATTTTTTAATTCAAAAAATACCAATAATAAGATTTCTAATTATATTTGGAAAGCTCCACGAATAGAGCTAAGTCTCATAAACATTAGCAACCAATATTTGTTCGAGAGATTTCTCAAAGATCGATGCAACCACTTCTTCGAATGGAGAAGATTTCATATCACAATTCATGGTCATGGCCTAGGCAACAATGACAATGATAATCTCTTTTCATTTTGATTTCCTCTCTTTAATACCAAAGATATAAAATAATATCTAGTCAATGCATGAGCCTCATTTTGTAACTATGATTGAGATGTAACAACTAATTAAGATCAATTTGAGGAGAAACCATATTCAAGATTGTTGTGAAAGGCTATATAGAACAGCCTTAACACATGTGCACTTGCAATTGCAATGAAAACAAAAATCTCAAAATGCATTTTGTGGTCATTTCCTCCATAATGGCATCTAAGGTATGCACGTTATAGATAAACCCTAAATGTTATGTGACCAAGGCATTTCATAGTGTCACAATCTTTTGAGCAACTACCCATCCTGATAACGTGATAAAAAATGTAAGATGCATGGCAAGTAGGTGAATTTAAAAAAATAAAAATAGAAAGGGTTCCATTCAACACGTAAATCAATTGGAAATTAACAGATACATTTGCATAGTAAAATAATTATTTCTCCTTCCCAAACACCTCCTTCCATCCAATTTAAGGTTTCACCAATTCATTACAGAATTAGCGGTCTGCAAGATATGACCAAATCATTAACCTTTTCAACCTCCTTTACATGAAAATTGAGGGCCTATTATATTTATTTATGTACTTTTTTTTAATATTCTTGTTATTTTTTGTTGTTATGATCATTTCAGTGTTCATTTGTGTGTTGTCTCTCTCCTCACCTCCTTTCCTCCTTATTCTTAGTAGGTTCTTAGTTTATAATCAATTAATTTTCTCGTTCTTATGTTCTCTTGCATCTTGATGATGGATCACACAGTGTGATCATAAATGTTGATTTTAAAAATATTGGCATAATCAAATCCAATCACTATACCAACACTCATTGAATTATCTCAAACTTGGATAATTGTTTTCATAGCCAACTCTAGTACAAAATAGAACATTTTATGCCAAACTCTTACACAAACAACTCAAGGACAAATGAGTAGTATTGAAATCCCATCACATACACAACTCATGTACAAGCCATTTAGAAAAGAATGCATTCACTCATGCAACATAATCACACCAACAATGAAACACACACCACAATTATTTTTCCCATTCTTATATGTTTGTTTATTAACATCAAAACTTAAATACATTCCTTACTTTAAATGTATTGAATTTATTGATCGTGATTAGATTTAATAATATTATATTATATCGATTTTAAAAATATAATAAAATCTAAATTATAGTTTTTTTTATAAAAATAAAAATTAAAAAAGTTAAATTTTTAACTCAAACTTACATGTTTGAATTTATATTTCTATTTATATCTATTAATTGTGATTAATCCATAATATTGATGATAAAGACATTTAATTATATTCAATAAATAGAGTGGTAATAGCTATATCATACTATTTTATAAATTGAACTAATAGGTTGCCTAATTCAAGAAAAGCATACATTTATATCTAATAATTGTGACTTTTTCCATAGCTTAGTAGTGAAGAAATTATAATATACCTCACAAATATACCTTATATCATACCAATAAATTCATTGCACTACAAATTATCTATATAATTGTTTTAATTTTAAAAAATAGCCAATTGATACAAGCTGGACTATATTTCATCAACCACCACTAAAAAAACATTTGATAATTAAAATGTTGAAAATGTTTTAATTTCACTCTTTGAAAGTTAAAAAAATTGCTTATGAAAAGAAATATTCAACAAAATTTCACTTTCTCAAGTGGAGGAGATTTCCTTCCAATCCAATCTCTAAGAATACTTTTAAATGAAAAATGAATAAATACTTTTAAATGAAAAATGAATAAAAATATTCAATATTATGTCATACCATTTTCATTTTTCAAAAATAAATTAATGATAGAAGATAGACGACACCAGCTACTATGCAATAAATAGGCATCGAGTTTATCCAATCATATGCATTTAATGAATTGTTCAGTAAAACAAATACTATCAATTAATGAATTGTCCATATACTTTCAGATGATATAGATTGTTCTAAAGATTAATATAATATGAATTTTATATGTTTTTATAATTTAAATAAATTTATAATTTTAATATGAATATAATTTAGATATTATACATTTTTAAATGTAAATAAATATGTAATTTTTATATGAATATTTAGTGAGTTGTTAATAGGAATCAAATATTATAATTATTCATGTAGCAACATAAATTTGTTTAAGAATTATTAAAATAAAATTATAACAATTCAATATGTTCTTTTAATTATTTAAATAAATTTAGAATTTTTTAGAATCTTAAATGAATTTATTTTTAAAAAATTCTTTTCAATAATATTTTTGAAAAAGATTTATTTTTATTTTTTAGAGACAATATTATTTTTATAATTTATAAGTATAAATATAATAATAAATAATAAATTTAACAACTTTGATTACATTTTTATATTAATTTCTAAATCAATGTGTTTTCATTTTATAGTTTTCTTTATAGGTTTATCTAATTTTTGTGACATTGTAAAATGCACTTTACCATTCAATAATCTTAGATCACTTTTTACATTGCAATGTATATTAACAAATATTACTCTTTTTTTCTTTTAAAGTTTTATTTCAAAATAAACATTTTTAAATGATAGTTTTATTAAATAATGAGTGCTAATATTTTTTTTTAAATTATTATACTTTAATAAATGACAAATTATCTTAGAAAATGACTTTTTGAAAATAGACTTATATTTTACTTTAATTTTCAATAATGTAAATATAAGACTTAAAAAATAATTAACTTATTCATATGTATAGTCTCAAATTATTTAGTTTAAAAATTAATACGAAAAAATATAATGCTATGTTATTATAAAAATAAAAATAAAAACTTAACTTTTAAAAATTTAATGCTATTTAAAAGAAGAAGGAAATTGACTTCAAAGTTAAAAGGATAAACGATTGTTTAAATAAAACAAGAGCTATGATATAGTAGGAGTCCCACCTATTGTTGAAAAAAGAGAATTAAGAGTTGGAAAAATATTACATAACACATGTCATACTTGTTAAAAAAAATAATAATATCACAATCTATACAATAAGTTCTTTAAAACTTTGAATAAAATATTTTTAAAATATGAAATATATATATATATATATATATAGAATAATCTTAATACTTATATTTTGTGGAGATTAATTTTTTTTAAGATAGAATTTATATGCAATATATTTATTGAAACATAATATTAATCTTTATTGAAAAAAAATACTAGCAAAAATATAACCAACAAATTCTAGAAAAAGGCAAAGTATTTAAAAAATAAAATAAAAATAAGATAACTCAAGAACATTATAATAATAATATCATAAATTATATTGAATTTTTAAAAGAAAAAAGAAAAAAATTCACTACCAAAAATACCACTAGCCAATTAGAAAAAAGAAAAAGCTTTTAAAAATTTAAAATTAAAATAATATAACTCAAAATCATTATAAATATAATTTAATATTTTAGAATACATTCAAACTAATTGTAGAAAATGAGGTGAAAACATAAGTCTCCGCAGGGACTAATAAAAGAACATCTCAAATCTATTAATTCCTAGAATAATCTGTATCATACATTTTTATAAGTTCTGACAAATATGTATGTTTGTGTAAATGTGTTGCACCGGTGCCCAAGATAGACACCCTCTACATATCCTAATGTATATTTTTAGTCCCTGCCTTATCTATAAGGCAGGGTATTAATGTTTTCAGTGAGGCCATACAATTTATTTTTTCAAACACATATATCTTAACACTCTAAGTTTTGAAATGATTTATTTTTAAATTATATTTATATTCACTAATTCCACAATTCTTATTGGCTATTACCATTTTTGCTAGGGGTAAAATATTTTTTAACCTCAGAAAATAGGAAAAAAAGTGCAAGATTATGAGATGGCAACTCGAGTGATGAGATGATAAGCTTGTATTAATTACAACCACCTCCATTGTCAAAAACTGTCAGCTAGAATCATTTATTTCTTTTGATTGATGCAGCGAATTTTTATTACTTTGAGAATCAGACAGAGCAGACATTTGGAGTGGATTTCAGCAAGAACAAGGAGTTTGTTATCCTCCTACAACTTTGCACACCTGAGTGAATTAGTCTGAACCCTCTTCGTTCGATTGTAATGTGTAGCTGTAGCAAGAGGGGTTCAGGCAACTAGGGCAGTTTAGAAACTTGAATGAACCTACAGGAGGCTTCCTAACCAGTCAAGTGTTAGAGAAGAATTCTCCCAATCTTCCTAGTGCGTTATTCCCATTTTGTATTTGGAGTGCTTGGCAATACAACACGTATCACTTCTTTGTTGTTCGTGGTAAAATTGATGAAATGGATTTTGGGGGCATCAATGGCCATGACCCAATAGTCCCTAGCACAAAAAAAGTACAAAAATGGCGACACATAGTACTTAACCTTGAAATTGGCTTTGTTATTCTATTGGGATGAAAGCAAGGATGGAGAGAAGAATGTAGCTTCATGGTAATTGCAATGCCATGGATGATTACAGGCTCTAGAGATGGAGAAATATCTAAATCTTTGTTGTGTGGAAAGTCTAGCTTCTATGATAGATTTGGGTCTTTGCCGAAAAATTCATTCTATAAAAAGAATGGGAAATATGAAGCAAATTGTGAAAAAGAATGGCCAAGCTAAAGAAAATTTGAGGAGAAGTTCATATTAGTGCAACAATGGTAGCCAATGCAAATCCTGGAGCTCCACTTTTCTGGAAATAATGTAGCATTAAAGTCCTCCAAATCTACACTGTCACTAGCAGGGAAGTCTTTTGTTACTAAAATTTCCCTAACTAAATGTGGAGTAGAGAGAAGAGCTAACTGCAATTTCAAAACCTTCCAATTGCAACTGCAATCAACAAATTGTTTACCCCTTTCTGAGCACAACTTTCTTTTTTGAAAAATCAGATAAATCTCTTCTAGACAATTATGTAATTATCATATACAGATGTCAATTCTCTTTGTTTATTGTATTATCATCTTCAATCCTAGAGTTATTATGACAACACGTCACACATTTCTAACCCTTCTCTAACTTCGTCGCTACTTCTTTCTTCTTTGTCACAATTTCACTACCATGCTTTGCCTTTCACTATAATGGGTTTGTGAAGTGTTCAGTCAGGAATTGCACACTAGGCATATAATTGACAGCGCAAAGATGGCTCCCTGCAAGGTAGAGTAATATTGTATAATATCATATTGAGAAAGTTGGATATTGTTCAACAATTCTTGATCCCAAATAAAATTATTGATGATTTACTATTATTATGTTATTATGTTATATTATGAACAATTTATAATTATTATATATAGTTTTTTTTTCATGTTCTTAATCAAAATTATATTAATAAAATTAATTCAAGAAACCACTTACATTAATTAAAATAAGTAAATACAAATACACTTAATTTATTATTTTTTAAGAATATTATTTTTTTCTAGATTTATTATAGATATTGAATATAATTTGATTAATAAAGTTTTTTTTTTTTTTTTATCAATAAACGGCCGAAGCCTTGATTAAATTATAATTAAATCAAAGTCTTACAGAAAGTCCTCCATTCTGACAGGCACTGGTAGGGAAGAACGGGGAAAGAAACCCTCCAGTCTTGTCCGGGACCGCAGTCCTATATTATACATTGATAAAAGGGGCCATACCCCAGTTTTTACAATGATAAAAGGAGCATACCCCAGTAGATAATATCACAATTTCAAATTTTCAATACATACGATTTCGGGGCATACCCCTATTATTTACATTTTCTTTCGAGGCGAGTAAAATACAAATATCATCTTATCTCCAACCTAAAAGAAAGATCTAAAGCAAAAGAATCTGCTCGTATCCATCTTTTGGCTGTCTAAATCTTTCCTATTAAACTGCAACTTTGTTTATAGGAGTACATTCCTTGCTAACCAAAATGGGATATCACCTAATCAATACCTGTGAAACACCAATAGCTGGGAAAGCAGTAATAAAGTATTTTCCAAGACACAGATATTGTGAAACCTCAAGTCATAGGATTAATCACAGATGACTGCTCATAGCATATACTTTAAAAGACCAATCCAGTAGACTAAATCTCTATCCAAATAATTCCTAAGAATTATCCATTAATCCACTCTTTCACGAAGGCATACCAAGAGGATACCCTGTTTGGTCTAAGGGTTTGAGAATAAATACTCTAGCAGATTAATCAAGTGCTTCTCCAACCAAAATAGGCCTAGTTAATCTTGCTCAAGAAAGATTATCTAGATATCTCAATAGTAGCCCCATTCATACAACGAAATTTTAAAGAGCATATCCTCTAATTTTAGATCAGAGCACTGTTATTAATCTATGTTAATCCCATCAACATAATAAGAAACAAACTCGGAAAACAATCATAATAGGAAGCATCAATAAGATGAAAGTTCTGATTAAGCACTTCTTCCAGAATAAACTTACAGGGGAACCATAAGAAATAGACACATACTATTCTAAAAGGAAGCGGAAGAAACCCAAAAGAAATTTAACACAGAGACAAATTAGTTCTATAATGTTCATACATCAGAGGATTACTACATGAAGTCCTAAATTTAATTAGATGATCAATTTCTCACAGCCAACCAGAGCATCTACAACATTCATACTTTTAAACTAAATACTACTGTTTAAAAGACAGAGTTATATATACATGTTTTCCATCCAAACCCAAGTTACAGGGGGGTTTTAAACTTTCGAAATTCTATCGTGTTCATATATATACCATAGAAAACATTTTATATGGGAGGAGATTAGATCCTAGACCCTTAGTATTCCCAAAACAGAGCGCAAATTAGGAGGTATCAATCTGTCCGATACAGAGTATAACATAAAGTTTATACTACTACTGAGCTACTCCAGCTACTTAAACCAAACCTAAGACCGGATTCTTCAAGCTATATTAACACACTACATATAAAAGTCCTTACTACTGAGAGACCTACCCCATCCTTATTCTATCCGAGTGACCATAAGCACTTCGGGTTCATCTTCAATATCATCCGTGGCCATATTCATGGGTAGATCGATTCGTAGTGAGACCCTGCTTGTTTTTGCAGACTCGAGGATGTCGAAATTAATAGCATTCAGATCCTCGAAGGAGACTCCCGGCTCAATGTATGTATTAAACAGTTTGAGGTGGTTGTATACCCATTTGTTGTTGTCTTCTTCAATGATCCCTCTCCAGCGTAAAAGAAAATTAATGCTAGCTTCCATACGAGGCCATTCCTTATAGAAGGCTAGGCCTTCCCTCATGATTAGGGCTTGTCGACGAGGGGCCGTCTTCAATTATTCATCACCCTCCGGGAGACCCATGTATTTTTCAGGGTATGGAATTCTACCATTATCATCTATGTTGTATACGGCCTTTTTCAGCCCCTTCCTCCACACCAGGCTAAGAATGTCAAAACAAAGCCGTATAATGTCCTCTTAGGGATCTTAGCCCTAGCCATTATCCCAATAAAAGAGCCGATGATGGAGCTTTTTGTCCTCCAAGTTGCAGAATAATCAAAAATTTCTTCACCCAGTGCTCTGTTAAGAGCAAATCTAATCATGTCATCAGTGATTCTCAACAACCGGCTCCATCTTTTAGGCTTGATTTTGCCTAAGAATGCCATAGTTCTAGTTTTGGTAGAGTGAAAGAGGTGAATGTTGGATTTCATCTTTGATCAGAGGACTACAATACCAAAGGTTCTAAGTAGAGACTAAGAGCGGAGGAAACTATGACCAGAGATCTTCACTCTAAATCTTTCCTTCTGCTACGATTCTGGGAATGCCTTAAAGTTTTAAATGAACCAACGGGCATGAATAATCATGAACTGGCTTGAACTCTAACATATACCTCACACAAATGTTGGAACCTAACTTCGTACCCTGTCATGATAATTTAGGTCATTCATACAAGCTTGGGAGATCCTTCCATATCTTGTGATGATGGGAGTGAGATCATGCTCAGCTTTGGCATGCTCGAATCAGACGGGTATTAACTAACTATAATTAAATACTCCACTGGGAACGATTTCGGAGAGACATACAGGGAAAAAGGAACAACACGTACTCTTTCTGAAATGAAAGAATAATGAAAATTATTATCAGTACTGAATAATCATTCATGTTGCTAGAAGAAGGAGGTTTTGGATAGTTTTATCTAATAATTAGATTACGAATGCTAATTACATATCATAAATAAGGCGTAATTTATTAATGATTAAAATAATAGACTTAATCCTAATCCAAAAGTACTCAATAATTAAATTCTAATTATATACTTATAGTACTTGTTAATGTTACTATCTAACGCAGGTATGTTAATATCTCTGAATAGATTAACATATTTGATCTCTAGTTATATATATATATATAAGAAAATATTATTATATCTATATACCTGTAGTTTAAAATAATATAAATGATATTATTATGTATATATATATATATATATATATATATATATATATATATATATACTAGTATTAAGTAATTATTAATAATTTGGACCTTCAAAATAATTTTTAAATACTATAAGATAGGTGATTTATTGTGAAGGATTATAAATCAGAAGGATATAGGAATTAGCATTATTTTAAAGAATATAAATGTTTGACAATATGATACATTGCTTAAATTATATCTTGAGTTGATGTGATAATATTTCACTGAATATTAATGCTTGTGAATTGGTTGAATATAAATGCAATTCTTTTGAATAGGAACTATATCTGAGCTTGGGATTTGCCCAAAAAGGTAACTTTTGTATCAATCTGCAGTTGATTATATTGATAAGTAACTATCTTGTTATTATAAAGGAGGGGAGATATCTGACTTGAACAATAAAATTGATTCTCCATCTGCACCCTTATTGGCAAGTTCATCTGCCAATTAGTTACCTTCTCGATAAATATGACTGATATTGATCTCCTCAAAATGCTCTATTAAAATTAACACTTCTTGGAGTTTCAAATTCAAGACCCAATTTGGGGTCTTTTTTTGTTTGATAGCGTTAAGAATGACTTGAGAATCGCCTTCAATGTGGATTTTGGAGAGGCTTAATTTAAGATAGAGCTGAAGACCCTTCTCCAAGGCTTCAAGTTCTGCCACGTTATTGGAAATAGGAGGAATGGGGGCAGCTAGCTTTGCTACCCATCTGCCATTCTCATCATTTAAAATACATCCTACCCCGGCTATACCCGGGTTCCCTCTCGCTGCCCCATCAAAGTTCAATTTGTGCCAACCTGGGGGAGGAGGGACCCATTTACATTTTGCCCTTGCCTCTTTATTGCTTGTCGCATACACCAGTGGTGGATTGATAAGGTTGGACCATAATTTCTTCATAATTCCATCCCAATATGAGAAAGATCCTTCCACATGTGTTGTCTTCCTCAGATTAGCATTCATTACTTCTACTATTGAAGCTTCTAGATTTAGAATAAATCTACCTAGATTCCGCTCTTGATCTTTAAAAATATGACGGTTTCTTTCTTTCCATATTTCCCATACAACTATGGATGGGAAAATATTCCAGAATTTTCTATAGACCCCATGTCCCATATTTGTGGGCCATGAACATAGGAGCCCTTTAAGAGAATTCTGTAGAGGGGTAGCCCAGTTTAGTCGGGACTTGAGCCATTCCCAGAAATTTTGTGCGAAAGGACAGTTGAGAAAGAGATGATCAGCATCTTCATTGTTCTGTTTACACATGACACACCAATTAGGACCATTTATACCAAATCTAGCGAGTCTGTCTGTTGTTAAAGCTCTGTTCTGAAGGGCAAGCCATAGAAAGAAACCGGCCTTAGGAAGACAAGCTGTTTCCCAACACAATTTTAATGGGATCTCCACCGAGTTCCATTGCTATGAATGAATAATAGCTTGATAACCTTGTTTCACACTATATAATCCATCCTTTGAACCAGCCCAAATAAGACTATTTGGCCTTTCGAATTGTTTTATTTTCCTATTCGAGATGATCTTTTTGAAGGCTACAATTGATTCCGGATCAAGATCTAAATCATCTGTTGACCGCCATCTCCCTCGAAGTTCCCCATCAATCAACTCTTTAATTTTGTAATCTTTGACCTTACTACCCCACAATGATTTTAGCCTTATTATTAGGTTTTCTAAATTGGGAGGTGTGTTTAAAGGGGGGAGCCCATCCCAGGAGTCTTCCCAGAACAAAGCTTTATCTCTGGCAGCCACGTCCCACATTAGGTAGTTGCTGATAATACCCCTGCATTTTACCATGAAATTCCAGCATTCCGACCCTTTCGGCAAACTTCCCATTCTGAACAGCGATTTCGGCTTTGTTGGATCCAGATATTTATGATATAAAATTTTAGCCCATTTGTGCTCATGTTCTTGGTATAATCTCCATATAAGTTTGGCTCCCAGAGCCTCATTTTGCCATTGTGGTTTCCTCAATCCTAAACCTCCATATTCTTTAGGTTTGCATAAATTGTCCCATTTAATGAGAGCGAGTTTCTTATCATTTTCCTTATCCTTCCAAAGGAAATTCCTAAGTTTAGATTCGAATCGCTTGGACATCCAATTTGTGAGAGGAAGACATGCCAAAGGGAAAATCGGGATGGCTGAGAGGACAGATCGTATCTTAGTAATCTTACCAGCCTTAGAGAGCCATCTATTCTTCCAACTTCTAATCCGCTTATCCACCTTTTCAATCGTATCATGCCAAACTTTGATGTATCTCGAGTTCTTTTCCAGGGAGATACCCAAATACTTACAAGGGAACATACCCTTTCTATATCCCATAATTCCACATATCTTGTTTTCCATTTTTGGAGAGGTGTTCGTAAAGAATATTTCGGATTTATCTTTATTAACCTTCTGCCCTGAAGCATCCATATAATTTTGAAGTATATTTTTAAAACCCATAGCTTCTTGGATCGAACTCTTTCCAAGTAAAATAGTGTCATCTGCATACTGTTGATGGGTAATGTTAGGGAGGTTTCTGGTAACAAAAATCCCTGAAATCTTTCGAACCTGATAAGTATAGGAGACTGCTCTACCAAAGGCTTCAGCCATTAGAATGAAGAGAGAGGGAGATAGAGGGTCTCCTTGCCTAATACCCCTGGAGATTTCAAAGAAACCTTCAGGAGTCCCATTTATGAGAATAGAAATCTTCGGAGTTGAGATAAACTTAAATATTAGATTTACCCATTGACATGAAAAACCAAATGCTTCTAGAACTTTGCATAGGAAACGCCAATCAACCATATTGTAAGCCTTTTGTATATCTAATTTCATAGACATACATGGTTCTTTATCTATGGCAGCCAAGTGAATAGCTTCCTGAATAATGAGTATGCCATCCAAAATGGATCTACCTGGAACAAAACCTGTTTGTTCCTCAGAAATCAATTTTGGCATAATTGCCTTGAGTCTATTGGCTATAACTTTTGAGAAAATTTTGTAAATAGTGTTGCACAAAGCTATAGGGCGGAAGTCTCCAGGATTTTCCAGACATTCCTTCTTAGGGATAAGTGTGAAGAATGAATAATTGATTTCAGCCAGCAAGGATCCACCATTTCTTGACGCTTCAATTGCTCTCCATAGGTCTTCTCCAAGTATATCCCAACATTTTTGAAAAAAGAAAGCTTGAAACCCATCTAGACCTAGAGATTTGTCTGGACTCATATTAAAGACCATAGTCCTTACCTCTTCCAATGTTATTGGTCTATTTAGATTTTTATTTTCTTCTACCGTGACCAATTTTGGAATAAATTTGAGCATTCGGGCCTGTACTTCCCTATTAGACCCTTCATAATTATTTAGTAAATTTTTAAAGTGAGAGACTATCGTGTTTGCAATTTCTGTAGGATTTTCTGTACGCAAACCCTGCGGAGTTGAGATACTAGATATCTTCTGTAGAGATCAGTTTTGAATAGTAGAATTGTGAAAAAAATTTGTGTTTTGATCTCCCTCTTCCAACCATTTCTCTCTGGATTTTTGTCTCCAGAAGGTTTCCTCTTTGGATAAAATATCTTCTTGTTTCATGAGGAGCTCTTTTTCTAAAGTATATTTCTCATAATTCATGCCATATTTTATAATTTCCTGGTTCAGGTTTTTCAGTTTATCTTCAACTTCCAACTTTTCTTTAAAAATGTTGTTGAAGTGTTCTTTGTTCCACCTCAAAATGTTTTCTTTCAACAATTTGAGTTTTGAAATGAAAATGAACATTCTGGACCCAGCGAAGTTCGCTTGAGTCCACCATGTCTTAATCAGTTCTAAAAATTTCGAATCCTGAAACCACATCTTTTCACACTTAAAAGGATTTCTCTGTGCTTTAGAAGGTTCTGAAATCTCCAAACATACCGAGAAATGATCTGATCTTGCGAAGGGAAGAATGGAGGATTGGAAGTTCTTATTGTAAGAAGAGATATTTCCTACAATAAAGAATCTAACTTTTCTGCAATATAATCATTATCCTTTCTTCTATTATTCCACGTGAATATACCATTGCTTGGAGGAATTTCTAATAAATTAAATTTGTCGATCCATACTTTGAATTCTATTGATGATAGCGAGAGATGTTGAGTACCCCCTATTTTCTCATTTAAACTTAAAATCGTATTAAAATCACCTCCTAATATAATCGGACAATCTTTGTGTTTTGAAATAACCATACTTAATTCAGCCCAAACAGTTTTTTTTCCTATTGTATTATTAGGACCATACACATTGATTAGGATGAATTTCGTATTTGATTTTAGGCTCTGTATACTAGCACACATCCAATTATTGTTATTAACTAAATAAGTTAGACTAAATTTCTTCGGGTTCCAAACAATTCCTAAACCCCCCGAGGCACCTATTGCCTCTATGAAGATTGAACCCCACATTCCTAACATTTTGTTAAATTTGTCTCCTTCTGCTTTATTTAGTTTTCTTTCCTGAATTAATACTATTTCTGAATTAAAACTTTTTAAATGTTATTTTAATAACCTTTTCTTGCTGGGGGCATTTAGACCCCTAGCATTCCATGAAGTTATCCTCATGTAGTCTTAGGAAGGCACTTCCCCTTCCCCATGTTTAGGAGTTCATCAATTTTCCTCTGTTCTCTAGCTAGGCCTTCAGCCTCACGTAAATCCTTCAGTGATCTCCTCCCCCTTTTTCCTTTCGGCTTACCATATTTTGGAGAGGTTATACCTTCCTGATTCATTTCTATACCAAGCTCTTGCTAAAATATACCCAGTTCTTGTGATGTTGGACAAATGCATTCCTTTTTTCTTTCAAATTCTTCCATTTCCAATTCTTTGCAGATTTTACTCCTGAGACTATCGTCCTCCGATTTTTTATTCTCTCTTTCTCCCATGTTTGTCCGTTCACCTACCTAATTGTCTTTTGACTTCTTCTCACTCTGTTTGTCCTGCTTCCTTGCACTATCCTCCATCTGGATCTTTATCATATCCCTTTGGAGATCTTCAGCAGTATAATAATCTCCTCCCAGTTTGATAATTTCTTGGATCAGCCTCTCTTTCTGAGAGGTAGTACTCTTATCTAAATTATCAAAGTCAAACACCTTAATAAGTTCCTCTGATAGCTGCTCAAGACTGTTAGCCTCAACCTCTGATAATCCAACCTCTGGTGTAAATTCTAGGTCCTCATTTAAAAATTGTTGAAAGTCTTTAATGATAGAGACTTCTAGTCTTTTGCCGTCATTCTGAATCTGTGACTGAATCTCCTCTGGGGTGAACGGCGAGGAAGGATATCCATCTGGTGTCTGCCAAAATTTTGAAGTTCTTCTAGCACCTTCAATTTGCGGGGTGGTTAACTCTGATTCAGGGATAAGATCAGTGTTCAAATGCTGAGAATCCTATTTTTCTGCTCTAGAAGCTGCTTTTTCCATCCACACCTTGGGAGAAGAGAAAAGCATGATATTTTCTACTTCACCTATATCTTGATTATCTGTTGATTTTGTAATGTTGTTTTGTATCTCTCCTTGTCCTGCAGTATCCTTGTTCCCATCAATCTCCTCCTGATATATGTATATGTTAGGCCCCTTCATTTTTTCTGATTTTCGACTGCTTTCTTCAATTCCATCCTCCTTATTACATCTTTCTTTATACTTTGCAGGAGCCTCATGCCTTACTGTGCCTTGCTCAAGATTTTGGTCTCTGTTCCAAATCCCATCTGATTTGCATGTTGTTTCATGATTTTGACCAAATTTTTCTCTATTGCCTACCTCAATTCTGATTTTTGCTAATTCTTCCTTCTCCTTCCATTTTCTATAATCCTGAGTTTCCTTCTCTATATGATTCACAGAATCCAATTCTGAGGGAGGGAAAACTTGATCTCCCAAATTCTCCTTGTTTGTCCTATAATCCTTACTGTCTACTCTATCTAATAATTCATTTCGCTCTAAGGCCTTGCTTTTTTCCTTGTACTGTCTAACAGTTGGCTCTTTCATTTTTCTGGGGTGCTCTCTTCTGTCATTTGGAAGCTGAATCTTAATTCCATCAAAGCCCCTTTTGTTGGTCTTATGTTTGTTGTCACATTTTTCTGTTCCCTTGAGTTCCTTGTCATTTTTGCTACAAACACCATTCTTCAATACTCTTGTATCCTTTATTAAATCTGCTTTTGAGATTAATAGGGTACCTTCTCTCTCATCTGGCATCATTTTTATCAATGAAGCCCTCTGTTCTGCCTGAGAATTTTGTCCAATCTGAGTCTCTGATCGGTAGTTCCCTGAATTTTTATTCCTTCTGACTAATTTAGAACTTAGTCCTGGGAATTTTTCCCTGAAGTGCGATGTGAGGGGAAGGACCTCAGTTCTGTGATTATTTTTAATTTCAGATTTTAGTATATCAATGATTCCCTTTATACTCTTGAAAGGTTATATCATATGAGGCTTTCCTGGTAATAATTTTCTTTTGGAACTCTGAAGGGTGATTAATATTAAGTTTGATGAGAATTTTAATACTGTTACAGCTAAAAAAGGAAGCATCAATAGCAATAACTACTCCTATTGCAGAGCCTATTTCATAGATAATATCAACATCACATAGCTCCGGAGGAAGAGACATGGAATACCATAATGGGATCATACAATCCACCTTATCAATATGAAAATTAGGAACCCATTCAACAAATTTGACACAGAAGCCTTTGAAGAAACATTCTGAGACAGCAATAAACTCATTTTTAACAGACTCTTCTTCACATTTTAAAAACAAAACATTTTCATGATGGTGAAAGATACTTACCTGTTCCTGGCAATTGTCCGATAGCCATTCCATTAAGAGATGAATGTCTTTGGAAGGGCCAGTCCAAATTGTGAAGATCCCTCTCTTCAGACAGTCGAACCAAGAATCTTCAACATCATCAATGGTGATGTGAACTGGTTTGTCAAGGGGGTTTGGTTGCAGCGATCCAAGAGAACAATTAGGGTTAGGAGAAGGGGATGGGTTGCTAAGCCGTTTATGAGGGGGTATATAGATTGGAGAGGAGGTTGGTTTTAAATCAAATTTAACATCTGGAAGATTGAAGGGAATTGAAGCGCTTCCTGGAGGGGACAAAGATTTGAAAGAATTTAGAAATACATATTTAGTCATGTTAAAAACCCAGATCTGGTTATCGAGATGTTCTACTGTGAATATATGCAATTGGGGGCGCGTTCCAGATAGGTTTTTGATATCAGAGGAAGCTTCCGCATTGATTGTAAGTCTTTGAGGCCCTTCTTTTGGACGAAAGCGGGTGGCCTCGACTACTGATTTATCCAAAGCCTCGAATCTGTTGGTCGTAGGAACATCGAATCTTACATCCATTTTACCATATTTTAGGTTAAGAAATTTGCTCTGGTTCGCTGGAGAGCTTCCATGTCTCGCTATTTCGATGGCCCATGCATTTCTGGAGAGTCTCTGTTTGTTCCTCTGCCCTCGATTCGGGCCTAGATAACTGAGTGAAGTTTTCGCTTTCGGCATTTTCGCAAGCAGAGTTAATTCTCATTAAGAGATAATTATTATCAATTGGTTCAATTTGATTAATAAATTTTGCTACTAATAAAGAGTATTTATGTTAATAATATTACAAATTAGAATTTAATATTTATCTTGTATAGTAGTTAAAGGTATAGTAATATATATTTATATTCAAAAATATTAATGCAAAATTTATTTATATATTGTTCTATATAATTGTAAGTAGATTTATTAATTAAGTATTATATTCATTTCTAATATTAAAAATAATTTTATTGGTATCATAAATTTCATTTCATGAAAGAATACCTATTTCTATATCGTCAAATATATATTAGACCTATTATTACAAATGTTTGGAATATTCTTGAAATCAATCAGATCCTCATATTTGTACTGCATTATTAAAATCAAACATTAAAATCAAACATAGTTAATGTAAATACCATTAAAACTTAAAGAAGTCAAGATTGACCCTACCAAACATAATTGCGTAGAAATTTGTCTCAATATAAATCATATATGATAGAACAAACATGTAAATCAAATATCAAAATCTCACAGAATTAATAAACTAATAAAAACTAGATGCACACATCTACTTTTAACCGTTGCGAAAGGCAGGACTAAAGCTCTCTTAGAGCTCTTGTTAAATATATAATCGTACTGTGATGTATATTCCCGCATATAATTCGATGTAATGATTGGAATCATTGCACATTCTTACAGTGACAGCACCAAACATATATTATATTATATTGTAGATAATGTAAATTTATCGGGGATAATAAAATATTATTAAGCCTTTGAATGTACGCGCAGCAACACTTTATTTCTCAGGTGAGATATCTTTACACTAAAGAAAAGACCGCTCACTTAATACGTTAATGTCGGCCTTATCCACACCTATCTTCCAATGAACACCGCTCATTCAATCGGCGAAATCACAATCTTTCCTTTGGCTCGACCGCTTTCCTGGTGTTTGAACGCCTCCACCACATCAGAAAACGAATAAGGGCTCTTCGGATGGATCACGGGCTTCACTTTCCCGCTTTCAATGAATTTCTCCAGCCTTTCCAAATTACTCCCTTGGGGTTTCACAAGCACGCTCACTGCTCTCTCATGCGGAGGAAAGGATGCAATGTCCACTATTTTACCCCCCTCTTTAGCAAGAACATGAGACTTGAACGAATCACCTGTAAACATTAACATAAAAGATTCAAAACCCTTTCTTCGAAAAGATCTCCAAGCAAAATTATAATTTGAAAAAAAAAATCTGAAACCCTACCCATGGTGTCGAAAACAAAATCGAATTTCTCATCCACTTGATCGTAGCTCTGCTTGGTGTAATCCACCACCAGATCTGCCCCCAGGCTTTTCACAAACTCCGCTTTAGCCGCGCTGGAAGTGGAGACGATTCTAGAAGCTTCGAAAACATGCTTTGCGAGCTGGATCGCCAGAGTTCCCACGCCGCCTGCGCCTCCCACAACAAATACGCTCTGTCTCTTCTGGAAATCAACGGTGTCGAACGCCTGCAACGCGGTTAAGAGCGCAAGCGGCAAACTGGCGGGTTCTTCGAATGACAAATTGCTGGGCTTCAAAGCCAGCAGATGTTCTTCTGCGACCGTGAACTCGGCCAGGGTGCCAACCTGCCTAGGGTTTCCCACCGTGAAATCCTGAATATCGCCGTAAACTCAGTCGCCCTTCTTAAATTTCGACACGCCTTCGCCGACGTCTGCAACTACTCCTACCACATCACAGCCCGGCACCATCTGCGAAACAAAATAGGGGACTCAGCTATAATGAAATCAAAAACATTGAATTTAAACCCTAAGTAAGGAAATCGAAAAGCATTGAATTTAAACCCTAAACAAAAGAGAATTAAGTTGAATATACAGGAAAGGGAGCATCCGCCGTGCGAAATATGCCGTATTGACGGATCTTGAAATCCACAGGATTGAGAGCGCCTGCACGAACTTTGATCGCAACCTGGCTGGCGCCTAAAGTTGGATCCGCAATTTTCTTTTGAAAGGATTAAACAGAGAATGAAAATGTTGCAATAAGAAGAAATACACAACACCAGATTTATCTTGGTTCACCACAATAGTGGCTACGTCCAGACTGCAGAGTATTGAATTAATAAGAAAAAGTTAAGTTACAAATGAGCAGGAGCAGCATATAAAAGGGCTCCAATAATATTACAAATGAAGAGTCTTTGGAAACCAAACGACTCGATTATTGGAGGGAAAAGAAGACTTGACTGTTGGCCTTCACAATATCAACAAACTCCCACCTGAAAGACAACCAATGCTGCAACTGATCACCCAATACCCTGCTCAAAGAATGATCTATCTTTTCTTCACAAGCCCAAGAGAAGTTCTAGCACATTCGAACTTCTCTTTGGCAACAACCTTCGTGAATATATCAGCCGAATTTATCTTGGTGTCAATCTTGACAACATTCAGCTTGCCCTCTTCGACTGCATGACGAACAAAGTGAGCATGTGCATCAACATGCTTGGAGTGACGTTGTGATGACTGATTATGTGCCATGAAGATCGCACTACGGCTGTCACAAAACGGATTATATTCATTTTGATGAACTTTCAATTCACCAAGTAACCGCTGAAGCCAAATCATTTCCCTTGCACCTTCGGAAAGAGCTAAGTATTCAGCTTCAGCTGAAGAAAGAGCAATGCAATGTTGCAACCGTGAAGCCCAACTGATCGCAGCTCCAGCAAATGTGAAGGTGTAACTAGTGGTAGACCTTCGTTTGTCCAAGTCTCCGGCAAGATCAAAATCAGTGTAACCTTGTAGTTGAACTTTGTTTCCGCCAAAACATAAAACATAATCTGAAGTACCTTTTAGATACCTTAGTATCCATTTGACGGCTTCCCAATGAGCTTTGCCGAGATTGCTCATGAACCTGCTCACAACTCCCACCGCATGAGCAATGTCGGGGCGAGTAGAAACCATAGCATACACAATACTACCAATGGCTGATTTGTATGGAATTTTTTCCATAAATTCTTTTTCTTCCTGTGTTTGAGGACATAATTCAGAACTTAATCGAAAATGACCAGCAAGAGGAATAGGAGTTACTTTTGATTCAGCCATGCCAAATCTTTCAACAACTTTGTCAATGTATTGTTTTTAAGACAAAGTGATTTCCCTCTTTTTCCTATCCCTTGTGATTGTCATGCCAAGAATCTTTTTAGCCACCCCTAAGTCTTTCATTGCAAACTTGCTTGCCAATTTTTGTTTCAACTCATTAACTATTCTTTTGTTTGAGCCAGCTACTAACATATCATCGACATAAAGAAGAAGGATGACAAACTCTCCACTTGGAAGTTTCTTGAAGTAGACACATGGGTCTGATTCACATCTTGTGAAATTATGCTCAGCCATGAAGCGATCAAATTTTACATACCACTGTCTTGGGGCTTGTTTCAGACCATACAAGCTCCGATTTAATTTGCAATAAAGGTGTTCATGTCCCTTCTTTCCAAACCCTTGTGGCTGCTCCATGTACAGTTCTTCTTCTACATCACCATGTAGGAAAGCTATTTTCACATCAAGTTGTTCTAATTCAAGATCCCATGTAGCTGCTAATCCTAGAACAGTTCGGATAGTTGTCATTTTGACAACTGGTGAGAAGAATTCATTGAAATCTATCCCTTGTTTTTGATCAAATCCCTTTACCACCAATCTGGCTTTGAAGCGTTTATTGCCTTCCGCTTCATCTTTCACACGATATATCCACTTGTTCCTAAGTGGTCTTCGATTAGGCGAAAGAGATACCAAATCCCAGGTTCGATTCTTGAGTAAAGAATCCATTTCTTCATGCATCGTTGTTTGCCATTTATCACTATTGACATCTTTGAGAGCTGCTTTGAATGTAGATGGTTCTGAAAATTCTGAAACTAGAATTGACGGCTCTGCTTCTTCAGCGTACAATAATTCATAATCAGAGAATTTAGCCAGCATTCTTCGTTCTCTAGTGGATCTTCTCATTTGGGGTTCTCTGTTCTCTGGTTGAACCAATTCAAATGGAGAACCGGTTACACTAGTTCGCTAGTTTAAATGTTGAATGCCATCTCTGTTGCTTGAGAACAGATTATTATGAAGTGTGCCTTCTCCCTGTGATATATTTGTATTGGGTGCCTCAAAACCGGTATTACCAAGATGCTGGTCTGTGCTCCTACCATGATTACCCTGCACATTAGCGTCCTGCAAATCAATTTGTAGACCCTGTGAAACAGCTCTAACACATTGCGAATGAAGTTCTGCACCCTGTACATTCACCTCTGTTACGTGCGTTTGAACCTGGTTTTCATTTGCCCTTTGCGGATTATGTGTAGGCTGCAGATTAGTTGAACCTACACTCTGAAATTGCCCACGTTTATTGCCAAGATTGTGGCTTGAGTTTCCACCGTGCTCAAATGGATATAGTGACATACGTTTACTGTGAGTACTCTGCATATAGACGGGATTGCCATGGATATCAATTGGCACAGCCTGCGAATTACTCTCATCCTCCAGATTGATGTCCTGCAGTTCTATTTGCCCACCCTGCATTGGTGGATGAGCATTATAGTCCTTTGACTGATAGCCCATTGTAGTAAGAGGATCCCTTGTACTTTGGTTTGAAAAACTTTCACAAGCTTGATCGTGATGGAGAAACAAATTCCTATCATGAGAAGAGATATCAAAAAACTCTTGTGTAGAACTATCATCATGTCCTGTGTTCCCAGGAGTGGAAGAAGATGAAAAATTTGGAAATAGTACAGAGGTGGGACTATATGAAATAGTGTTAGAAACTGTTTGTGGATTCAATCCAACATTCCTTTGTGCAGCGATTGGCACAAATTCTTTTTCAGACATTTCCTAAGAATTTAATGCTGGAAAGGTTTTCTCATTGAAGACAACGTCTCTGCTTCTAATAATCTTCTTATCAGTTAAGCTCCAAAGCCTGAAGCCAAACTGATCCTCTCCATAGCCAACGAATATGCAAGGCTCAGATTTAGGATCCAGCTTGCTTCTTTTTTCTTTGGGCACATGTGCAAAAGCCTGACAACCAAAAACTTTAAGATGAGAATAAGAGAGTCTTCTACCTTGCCATTCCTCTTCTGCAATTTCGAAGTTCAACCTTGAAGAAGGACTTCGATTAATGAGATATATAGTTGTATTACATGCCTCAGCCCAGAATTCTTTTCCCAATCCTGCATTAGAAAGCATACACCGAGCTTTCTCCATTATTGTCCTATTGAGTCTTTCCGCTGCCCCATTTTCTTGAGGGGTATAGGGCACAACTTTCACCCTACGAATACCATTATCTGCACAATAATTGTTGATCTCTAGCGAACAAAACTCACCTCCATTATCCGTTTTTAAACATTTGATCTTATGGCCCCTTTGGTTTTCAACAAGAGCTTTGAAAACTTTAAATTTAGAAAAGACTTTAGATTTATTTGCCATCATATATATCCATACTTTCCTAGTACAGTCATCAAGGAATGTAACAAAAAAATTTGAACCTCCTAAAGAGCTTACCTCAACCGGACCAAAGACATCCGACTGTACAAGTTCCAATGGTTTCTCCTTGAGATCATGTCCATCTTTCAAGAAGCTGACCCGCTTTTGCTTTCCATAAAGGCAATGTTCACAAAATTCCAAATTTGCTGATTGGAGACCCGGTAGTTGATCCCTTTTGAGCATTATCTCAAGGCCCTTTTTGCTCATGTGGCCTAATCTTTGATGCCAAAGTGTTGCATCGCTGCCCATGATTGTCATAGCAACCCCTATTTCAGTAGGCTTCTCAAGAAAATAAAGATTACCAACTTTGTTTCCCTTGGCAATTAATCTCGAACCCTTGGTAACTTTCCAAGTATCCGGAGATAAGAATGGATAATATCCTTGGGCAAAGAGCTGACTAACCGAAATTAGATTTCTCTTTAATTTGGGAACATGGCGAACATCTTTTAACAACCATTTCCCTCCATTTTCCAGCGGTAATAAAATGTCACCTTTGCCAACTATTTCGCAGGATTTGTTGTCTCCAAGAAATACCGCTCCAAATTGACCACCATGGTAGTTTGTGAAACAATCCGTACATAAAGTAGCATGGAAAGAAGCTCCGGAATCTATCACCCAAGAATCTGATTTTGTATCACTTGTAGAAAGAACTAAAGCACATTCGTCTTTCTCATAGGTTGTATTTGCTTCCATGTTTCTCACATTTTCTTGTGCTTTCTTGTAAGCCCGACAATTTCTCTTTGTGTGGCCAGGCTTACCACAAAACCAGCATTCACCATTCCTACCTCTTGACCTTGAACGATTGGGTGACTTTGATCTTCGCTGATAGTAATTATTATTTCCTCTATGATGGCTTCTTCCTCTTCTCTAAGTGCTGACCATAGTGAGAGCATCACCGAATGAGGAGTCTTTGTTACTCCTTCTCATGTCTTCACTTAATAAAGTGGCAACAACTTCATCATAGGCCAGCTTTGACTTCGTAGAGCTTGAAGTACTTACAGCTGTAACTACGGGATCCCAACTATCAGGTAAAGAACATAACAAGATGATTGCTTTGGATTCGTCATCTTGAGTCATACCAACCGAGCTTGCTTGACATAATAGGGTGTTCAAATCATTTATATGATTTGACATTGCAATCCCTTCCTTCATTTTCAGTTTGTAGAGTTTCTTCATAATGAAGATTTTGTTTGCAGCCGACGCCATTTGATACATATTCTGAAGTTTGTCCCAAACATCTTTCGTTGACGTCTCATTTGAGACATTGAACAAGACATTTTTCGCTAGTGAGAGAAAAATGGATGCCATAGCCTTGTCATCCATCTTTTGCCAATCTTCATCAGTCATTGTAGACGGTTTCTTAGACTTTCCTTCGATTGCGAGAGCCAAGTCTTGCTTAACCAGCAAGGAACGCATCTGCACTTTCCACAGGTTGTAATTCTTGCCTGTAAATTTCTCTATTTTCAAATCCTCCATCTTTCCGGAAAATTCAACACTGATTTTCCAATCTGCACACCTCGAGCTCTGATACCAATTGAAAGGATTAAACAGAGAATGAAAATGTTGCAATAAGAAGAAATACACAACACCAGATTTATCCTGGTTCACCACAATAGTGGCTACGTCCAAACTGCAGAGTATTGAATTAATAAGAAAAAGTTAAGTTACAAATGAGCAGGAGCAGCATATAAAAGGGCTCCAATAATATTACAAATGAAGAGTCTTTGGAAACCAAGAGACTCGATTATTGGAGGGAAAAGAAGACTTGACTGTTGGCCTTCACAACATCAACATCCCTCGCAACAACTAAAAACTTACTTTTAACTCTTGCCTTTTTCCAAAACACTTACAGAGACTGATATGAAAAAATAAAGTGAAGAGAAACACCTAGAAAGCACTTTTCTGCCTTTACACAACACTTTAATGAAAAGTGATAGATACGAAATAAAGCAAAGAAGCGGGTATTATATAATATTAACAAGGGGCGCAAGCACCAAAAGTTCCTGCCTTCGTGATTTTATGGTTGATTGAAGTAGGTTT
Source organism: Cupressus sempervirens (assembly GCA_028749045.1). NCBI lineage: Eukaryota > Viridiplantae > Streptophyta > Pinopsida > Cupressales > Cupressaceae > Cupressus > Cupressus sempervirens. Next base: position 735,697,061 of record CM053791.1, on the reverse strand, counting down.
TAGTTAAAATATAATGCATTTAGTTTAATAAAATAACAAATAAATAGTAATGACAAATAAAATATTATAGTGGTAAGCTAAATTAAATTACAGAATATAGTCAGTATATTATTAAATTATATAACTGCAATGATATATATTAATTAAAATAGTAAAAGAATATATAAATAAATATTATAGTATCATGGTAAATTAAAATTAGATGACATAGTAAAGAACATTTATGATACCAAAGATATTTATGAACTAATTATATATAAGATATAGATAAAATTATATAATTTTTTTAAAAAAGAGTTAAATTGATTAATTTTAATGATGAAATTGTTTGATATATCTTGTTTAAACGATAAATTCATCTAATTGAAAAAGGCGGACAATATTCTTAAGCTTAAATCTAATGCATAAAAATAAATAAACATAAATTAATTTAACAATAACATTTATGCTTTAAAAAAACCAAACACAATTATCATAAATAAAGTTGATAATATACAAAGCTAAACAATTTGAACTTTATTAAAATTGATACAAAATTAGTATTATGTATTTAAAAGTATAAATTAAAAATATCAATATAATAAAAATTATATATAAAAATAAAAAATAAACAATAAATCTATTAAAAGCATTGGTTTAGATATGTCAAAATAAAAGAAACTAAATTCCAATTTAAACTTATATATAAATTAAAATTAAAATAAATATGAAATTAAGCTATATAAAAAATAATTTCTGGAAATTGACAATTTAAAAGAGTTAAAATGTCTATATTTGATTAAAATACCTATACTTGATTAAAATATCTATATTTAATAGCATTTTACAAATTACAAAAATAAACATCAATTCAAAGTGATTGCCTTTTTTAAAAAAAGTTTGTCCACTAGTCACAAATGTGGAAAAGATAAAATTAAAATTAATGCATTCATGAGGTGTTAGAAAAATGATTATTTTTTAATAAAATTTATCCACTTGTCACAAGAAAAGAAAAGATAAAGTTGCAATTAATGCTCGCATTAATAGAGGTGTTGGAAAAAATAGTTGTATTTTTGTTGAAAATTAAATTTTTTCATTGCCTTTTTTATCATGAGCCAATAAAGTTTTCAAAAAATTGTCTTTTTTAATTCCAAAAAATCATGCAAATTACAAAACCTTTTGCAAACATTACTATATGAATGTAATCTAAAATCTGATTGGTGGAGCTATTAATACAATGGACTAAGCGAAAGCATAAGTTACCTGTCGTAGACAGGAACTAATAATCATCCTCTCAATCAACCCCAACGTAAGCTGTGAGGACATCGCCACGCCAAGAGCATAAAAAACATTCGACTGAAAAACTAGTTGAAAAAAAATGTGCGGAAAGATCTTCCCTGGAGTCCACATTCATTGAATCTTGATTAGCCGGTGGGGGGTTCGCAACACAGTTTGCGATTATTTCGGTATGAAAATTAAAACACGTGGATGTTTTTCATTCACATATTTGGTTTTGTCTAAAAATAAAAGGCACCGGCTACGGCCGGGCAACTAATGTACCTTCCATACCATGGTATACAGAGCCATTATAAATGCGTTGTACAACGATGTCTGACAAGTATTTTGTCATCTGTTGCCCTCCCTCCAACTTATATGTTTTTTTCTATTCCTTTGCAAAGTAAAAATTGCATGTTAGTATTTTTTAATATAAACACTTGAAGTCATAAATAATTTCTAATAAATTGTAAGTTTTTTTTATTGAATTAATTGGTATACAATAATTTTTTTTTAAATTTTTAATAGAATTTATTAGTATGTAATATTAGAAAATGTTATCATATCGTTTTTAACATATTAAAAATTGAATTTATTTATGTATATCTATTTCACATATTAATAAATATTATTTCTAATATTATTATATTTTCTTATTTCTATAATTTTAATTGTTTGCTTGAAATATAATTTATTTATTGATTAAATAGTTAATAAATGTATAATCTTAGTTCTAATAAAACAATCTTTAATTTGTTACTACAAAATGTATATTTCTTATTTTTTAAACAATATAAATAAGTTTATATTTATATTATAGTGGTGATCATATTATTGTTCTTAATTTTCAATCTTAGTGTTCTTATGATGTCTTCATTTTCAATCTCTAATATATATTTAAAATAAAAAATAAATAGAAACCTAAAGAAAATGAGAATGAATGATAATAAATGTTCTTTATTAAAAATGAAATGACTTTGTAGATAAATATAAATGTTAACTACAAAAATATATAGATAAATAATATAGAATGCAATGATCATTTTCTAAAAAATATATATATATTAATTAGATTATTTTCATATAATCATATTTCTTGATTAATAAATTTTTAAAAATTATTATTCACAAATTTTCGAGTTTATGTTAGTATCTTGTCCCTCTTTGTCTTTGAAAAATTACAAAGTAGGAATTATGAATTAACTATTTTAAAAAAATAATTAAATTATGAAATAATAGAATTGTAAAATAACACCAACCGAGGAGAAGGAAGAAAAAGTCATAGAATAAATTAATTAATTAATAAGGAACAAAAAACAACAAGAAGCTAAGTTAAGAAATTGACAATGTCTCAAGCAATTAGGATAAAATAACTTTTTAAAAAAAATTAAAAATGAAAATAACATAATATAATTTTAAATGATATAGATATATATTTTATTCCATTCCTCTTTCTATATATAAGCTTTATGTGCATCTAGTTTCTATACAAATATATATGAATTTTAAATATAGTACCCTTTCATGTGTCATTGTAGGGCTTTTTTTAAGGTTTGGATTTTTTCATTAGTCATCTATATTTTGACTCTCTTAGTTTTTCTATTCATTTGATCACTTGATTTTGTTATCCTTTTCTATATTACTTTAATTTTTTTATTTTTTTATTTTTTTTAAAGTTATTTTATCCTAATTGTTTTAGACATTATCAATTTCTTAAATTAGCTTCTTTTTGTTTTGTGTTCCTCATTAATTAATTTATTTATTCTATGATTTTTTCTTCCTCCTCCTTGGTTGGTGTCATTTTACAATTCTATTTTTTCATAATTTAATTATTTTTAAAAAATTATAGTTAATTCATAATTTCTACTTTATAATTTTTCAAAAACAAGAGGGACAAGATACTAACGAAATTTGTGAATAATAATTTTTAAAAATTTATTAATCGAGAAATATGATTATATGAAAATAATCTAATTAATATATTAATTTTTATTAGATAATGATGATTGCATACTATATTATTTATCCATACATTTTTGTAGTTAACATTTATATTTATCTACAAAGTCATTTAATTTTTAATAAAGAACATTTATTATCATTCATTCTCATTTTCTTTACGTTTCTATTTATTTTTTATTTTAAATATATATTAGAGATTGAAAATGAAGACATCATAAGAACACTAAGATTGAAACTGAAGAACAATACTATGATCACCACTATAATATAAATATAAACTTATTTATATTGTTTAAAAAATAAGAAATATACATTTTGTAGTAACAAATTAAAGATTGTTTTATTAGAACTAAGATTATAAATTCATTAACTATTTAATCAATAAATAAATTATATTTCGAGCAAACAATTAAAATTATAGAAATAAGAAAATATAATAATAAAGAAATAATATTTATTAATATGTTAAAAATGATATGATAACATTTTCTAATATTATATACTAATAAGTTCTATTAAAAAATTTTAAAAAATTTATTGTATAACAATTAATTCAATAAAAAAAAACTTACTATTTATTAGAAATTATCTATGACTTTAAATGTTTATATTAAAAAATACTAACATGCAATTTTTACTTTGCAAAGGAATAGGAAAAAACATATAAGTTGGAGGGAGGGCGGCAGATGACAAATTAAGTGTTAGACATCATTGTACAATGCATTTATAATGGCTCTGTATACCATGGTATGGAAGGTACATTGGCTGCCCGACCCGATGCCAAAATAAAATCCCTCGAGACTGCCCCCTAAAATGGTGGTTTAAATTGTTATTTTCCATTCAAATGTCTCTTTAAAACGGATATAGGGGAGAGGACCCAGTACTTGAACACCCTAATTTCACACTTATTAAAACTCTACATAAAAATTTCAAATCGCTCCCAATTTTTTACAGCAGCTTATTTGGCGAGTCACCTACTTATAACTAAGTTTTCAAATCCACATCACCCGTTATGATGCCACATCAACATGCTTTTTGCCAAGTCCTCCAAAACAACCCCAAAAAAAAGTGAGACCAATGGTCATGCATAAAGGGTATCCATAGTTGAACAACCGATGTAGCGTCACAGCATTGGTTAATTTTTATATTTATTTAATTTTGGGTAGTTACCATTGTACTAACAACTTTAAAGTCACAAGTATTGGTACAATGTTGTCAAAAAAATTGGATATTAAGTCAATAAGTGTAGGTATCAAGTGAACAACTCCACAACTATTGAAACGCGTTCAAGTATTGGGTCCTCTCCCCTAAAGTATATTTAAATTCTTAAAATTAGACTGGAATAGGCATATGTAAATTCTTAAAATTTCTAATCTTTTGTTTGGGTGCACCAAATCAGAATTGAGAATAGGATTATGTATTCCTATTTTGGCCCAAAAATGAGCATTTGTAAATAGGTGGAATTGGAATACGCATTCCTATTCCAATTTTACTTTTTCATATTTGATGAGAAATTCAAGTCCATGCCTATGAGCACAGCCATCAATAGCCTCACGGTCATAGAAACTGGTTCAGGAAAATGGCCAATTTTGAAGAGAGGCATCGCTCTTGCACAAACCACTATTGGATCAGAGGTGTTGATTTTGAATACTGAGATCGCATTACAAAGCCTCAAGTCCGCATAGGGATATGAAGTGCTTTATGACCTCGTTGATGAAGCAAATTACGAGGAACTCGAACATCCTCTATCTTTTCCCCTTCATGGATACTCTTGGACTCGTACATAATGTAATCGTAAAAAAATCCCAAAATGTGATTGTATGATTTTAGATCTATATATTGTAACTTTAATTCTTCATTCAATTTTGCCTCACGATTTTTGTGCACTTGTGGTGTTTCCCTTGTTCTTGGTTGTAGAGGATATGAGAAAGGGTGAGCCAAAGCAATTATACCATCGCATATCATTCTAGGAAGCTCATATTTTTATGTCTCTTCTATTAAGATTTCCTCCATCTCCAATAGCTAAATGAGGATGCTCATGGGAACCTTGTTTTCAAGCATGACACTTGGTCAGTCAAGATATCAAATTGGCATTACTAGGCCCTATTTCTGTTAAAGACTAGATCCAAGTTCCATCCTCAATCCTCATTATGGTTCTTTTTTTATTCATTGATGAGAAGCAAAGTCTCTAGAGTGAAACATCTATCAAGAGTGAAAAGCCACATGAGAATTGGTCTATTGACTTTGTTCGTCTGCTATTCAAACTCCACTTTTAATTTTGTCTAACCAAACAGAGAATAACAATGCATATTCTCATTTTTTATTTCAGAATAACAATTCCTATTCCCCTAGCCAAATGGGCCCTTATTAGAGTATAACAACATGCATAACATGCTATTCATATTAACTAATCTTAGAGTATCAATAGATTTTTTGAAAATATATTCGAACCTTAAATATTTTACTTTATTTTAGCATTGTTGCCCCTATCTGTACCAATAGGAGGTTAATTTTCATCCCCTCTTACTAAGTTACTATGGGTTAGTAGTATGTTCTTTAGTTAAATTGAACCTAAAATATCAATTCAGCAAAAAATTATTGAAATAACCAACAAGATTTTCATTCTAGCCAAAACTATACATATAGTTCCACCCAAAATAATTGTCCAAAAATGAAAACCACAAGGTAAAACTGAATTGGCATTAAAAGAGCAAGTGCTCAAAAGACTCAAAACCATAGCAAAACTTGCAATTTCAAGCAGAGAATCTCGTGGTCAACAAGTAGTTTTTAAAAATCATAAACAACTACTTAAAGCTATAATAATGTGATCAATTATAGCCCTTGAATAGTTAGAAAGAACTATAACTTTTTTCACAATGACTTGCTTAGAGCTTTAACTACTTAAAGCTAGCCTTTTTTGCTTCCCCAAATTTAGAACAGATATGTCCAAAGTCTAAAAGACCAAATATTTTTAGACCTATTTAAGTGTCAACAATTAATAATCCAATCAATTATAGCCCTTGAATAGTTAAAAAGAAATATAACTTTTTTCACAGTGATTTACTCAAAGCTATAACCATCTTTCCAAGAAATAATGTTAAGAACATCAAATTTAATATTCAAAAAGCAAACTTGATTGACCCAAAACAATAGTATGATTTCAAATAATAAAAACTGATCATATGACTATCAATCTTATATTGAATATTTTTCTTGTGAAACTAATACATGTTTCCTCTAGAAATTCATTCACCCATGGTTCATGAGCAATATAAAAATTTGATCTATTGTGGAAAAGATCTTCTACTTATCAAAATAATCTGTAACAAACTTGAATAGTATATACATATTTTAATTTTTGAACATGTTGACTCTAAGTGAAGACCCATTACATATTTTTAACAATTAGAATTGTAATCCAATCAGAATTGATAGAAAACAAAATTTGACTTGACTTGAAGAGGGCTCAAAGTAGGACGAGACAACAAAACATACCTTTCTAAAAATCTAAGTTAGGCCCCACTATTAGACCCAATGGAAATTGTGTGTTCTGAACAATAGGAGATTGACTCTTTTTGTTATGGGGAATAATAGTGCAAGATTAAACATATTTGCAAGAGAACTTGGTGGAGCCAGGATGGAAGAAACACCATATGTAATAAATGAATCCCAAGATGAGCTATCAAATTTGGATAGGGATCCTTATAAATCATGAATAGTGAGTCAAGAACCATGGAAGACATGAGTGCAAAACTTGAGAGGCTCATAAAAGGAGCCATGGGAGGAGCTACATGAGCAAGACCAAAGACCCAAGCTTCTAAAATAGTCAACCCAACAAGCGACATCAAAGTTTTTGAAGACTATGATTCAACATATCAAGAAATAGGAAAACAATGAGATGGATACAATTAGCATCCTCCCACCAATTGAGGGAAGAATGTGGAAAAGAACTTTGTAGAAAAAGAGAAGTCAATTATTCCATACAAATATATAGTTTTATTTATATATAAATACTAGGATAAGAATCTAACAAAATAATTTCTTGTGAAGAAAGATAACATGATTTTCAAAAATAAGGATACTTTATTTCAAAATCCATAGCTTATCCCCTTTACAATACATGATTACGGATTGCTTCCTCATGATCCACCATAGTTTATTATTGATACGAGGTCATGACCCTTAAAAGTCATTTTCTAGCTCTTGTTCATAGGTCAAACCAAACCAATTGTTTCCATTATATTATAAAGGATGCCTATAGTGATCTAACTTAAACCAAAAAATATTTATAAATGTCTAACAATATTTCCCTATTTTGACAATCACCATAATGTTAGGGAAAAACACCCATAGTCATGAAGGCTAACTTTTATTATAGTGATTTAGAATAATTGAGATGGGGAGAATCATTTATCCTCAAGTCCAGATGTACCAATTCAACTTTTACTAACTTCAAACAACTCAATCAATCTCAGATACCCACTTGATCTATATAGCATATCATCAACAAATAAACTTTTCATATAATTACTTAAGTCTTTGTTTCATATATGTGTCAACTAACAGTAAATAAACTATTGTAAAATATAGCATTTATAACAATAACATCCACACATGAAAATAACACTTTTACACCAAGATTTAATGTAGAAACTCAATTTGGGAGTAAACCACCAAGTACCATGCTACCAATTACTCAATCTTCTAAAATGAGCTTGACTAAGAGCCAACCCTATTAAAGGTTATACAACACATTGTTTAATATGGAAAAGGTGATGATCATCATAGAAGATGGGGGGTGTTGGAGCTAAGACGGAAGGCCCAGGGAGCAAGACTAGATCTAGCAAGAAGAAGAAAGTCTCTAAGTACAACAATGAGCTAACTGAGATCAAAGAGGTTGCTGGAAAGATGGACACTCTGGGGAAGGAGGCTACAAACCTCCTTATGAATATGGCCTCCTAGTTCTGGTTGTCTCTTTTGTGAACTATCAAGTTGTCTTTATGTTGATGGCCTTCTCATTGGACTTTTTGGTTGTCGTTATCCTTTTTAGCTCTATTTTTTGTTAGCTTGGTCTTTTAATATTTTATTCTATAGCATTGTAAAGGGTTTCAAGGGCCCTTCAAAACTTGTTTTCTTTATCAAAAACACATTATTTAATATGACCATGTTAAAGGATTTAATCAACCTATTAGGAGTGGCCTTGTTAGAGGACTTTGGATCATTCCATTAGAATGTTGTCTTGATTAAAGGATTTATAACATGACTATTAGGTCAACCTTGATTAAAGGATTTTGACTATTACAATGGTTAGAATGAAACAATAGGTTCGATCTATAAAGTGCAACTCACTTTGCAAATTCAGATCTCCATACGCTCATTTGCTAATGTTGATTGATTGCCCTCCATGGTCATCTTCATCATTGATTTGCTTGGCATCTCCTCAAGCAATCACTCTTCACCAAACTCTTCACACTTCTCCTGTGTTGTTCTATTCTTCACAACTTCTCCTTAAGATCGCCAATCAATAGTGAACCAACCTTAGAAAATATCTCTTAGGCCTCCTTAAATAGGTAGTTTGGATATTTTCCCGCTTAAACATCATTGTTGATCTTAGGGTTAGGTCAAATTCATCGAATCCTTCCATATTTTTGTTATGCTTCTTCCTCTAGAAACTTATGATCAAATCATTTCCTTTAATCTCTTAACAAACTCTCCTCATGCATTAAATATCTCGGCTCATCAATCCTTATCTTCCACACACTTTGACTAACTTAGAATTCCAACTTTGTCAACCTCAAATTTAATTCAAGTACTCAAATTGTAACTTTTGTTGTCACTCAACAATCATTATGTTCTTATGTTCGATCATTACTATGTAGCTCGACATACACTATACTTTTTCACTCAGCATCAACAGGCTCACTCGGGCATTACTATGCTCAGTCACTACTAACACTTCTTCATACATTTTCTTGACAATAACTAATACATGACTTGAACTATTTTATTCGACTTCTACATTCTACTTCAGTGCTTTCATTAACTGAGCAACACTAATACTTGATCAAGCTTATCCTTTTGACTTGTTCCAACTCGAAGCTTCATCCAACTGTCTTCTTTACTTCATGTATTGATTGAACAAGTTATCTTGTCAAGGACTAACTTATCAAGAGCCTATTGTATTTCCATAATGCTTAACTTCTCATCATTCAACAACATGCACTAGCTCACCTTGTTATGTCTTCCTTTCAAATCATCTTTATAATCAAATGATGTGGCACTCTGCACTGTTAGTAAATGTCTCTCCAATAGGTTTGGCATTTTTTCTTACCAATAGGTTTGATATCAATGACAACATAACAATTGCTCCAATTGTAGTTTCCAACAACTTTGTGCACTTAGAATTCCTAAACTATAAGTCAAATTTCACCATTTTTTTGTGTACCTTCATAGGTGAGTGGAGTGCTTGAAGATAAGGTTACATCTTTTGAGTATTCAAAGATCTCCCTATAGGGATTGTGGAGCACAAAGTGGTCCAAAAGTGTCATTTCAAATCACTTACCTAATACCTACTATGTTTTGCAACAATAATTTCTCACTAAAAAATGCAAGTACTTGTGGCTAAATGTCCCAATAGTCTTTATGAAAGGTCCCAATAGTGGTGCCCAAATGGGGCAAACACCAACCAAAAAACTTGAAAAATAATTGACTATTAGTACATGTGAGATCCTTTATTAGTACATGTGGTTTCATTTATTGTGTTCTAATGGAGGGCATCTATGACTAAAAAAATAATGGTTATCGAACTCCCTATCACTAATAGGGTCTTTATCACATATAAGAATTCTCTCGTGGAATATACTAATTACAATATATTGAAGAAATGAGTGATCTTGTGAGATAGTTAAACTATTTCACCATTTAAAATAAATAAGTCTATAATCTAATTAGTTCGCATTTTCAAGTGCACTCCTAGCTTGTACTAAAACAAGATTTTTTGAAAAGGCATTAGAGTTATTGAGTAAATTACTTGTGGAGGTGTAAAGCCGAATTGTACAAGCTTTGTTTGCATCTTCCTTATTTTTGCCAAAACATGAGCTCTTGAAAAGCATACAAGGAATCTTCTTAACCTAATTGATCATAAGGTAAGTCAAATTCTAATGTTGTAAATTTTGGTTTGAATGAAGGGTACTATTATTATGAAATGGGATTCACAAGCTTTCATAGTTATAGTTAGTAAGTTTTTTTCCTTTTTGGTTTCTACATCAATTTAGTAATTGTGCTATCAAGATTCACCTATATAGTTTGTGGAAAAAATGTATTTGACTCAAAAACTAAACAATTGAATCGTGATTGTAATATCACAAATTTAAAAAAGTTAAAGACAAGGTCATTCTATATCATAAAATTTAAATTTAATAATTATTTTTCAATCAAATCATTAAGTTCTCATAAATCAAGACTTGCCTTTCCTTGTTGGGTCCCTTGCAAAACCAATTTGTGCGACTTGAATTAGGTGTTCAACACTAAAAAATTCGACCTCCTCATAAAATTAAAACATGATTGTGACTACATGCCCTCTACTTCTTTCCTAGAAATAGAACATGATGAATGACTCCATTGATTTGAAATTAGTTTGCTCACATAAGACAAGTACTTTAAGAATTTGTGAGTTTGTTTGTTTTGTTAACGTAATGTATAGTTCAAATTGGGTTGCATGAATTTGTGTGGTTACATCATTACTTTGTTTTACAATACCTCAAAGCAGTGTTATCGTGCACCACATCCTTTGCCTAGTCTAGTTCAACAATCTACTCAAGATAAGGTTGCTTTTATTAAATTTATCAACACGGCTGATAATGAAAGAAGATTGTTGTGGTATTAGGAAGCATAGTTGCAATGGGTGAATTAGTGACATAAAACACTTATGTGGTGAGATTCTAGCAGTGCAAATTGTAAAAGGGCAAGATGGAGATTTATAACACTATGTAGAGATTGTGTAAGGTTGTTGTGGTATTAGGAAGCATAGTTGCAATGGGTGAATTAGTGACATAAAACACTTACGTGGTGAGATTCTAGCAATGCAAATTGTAAGAGGAGAAGATGGAGATTTATAACACTATGTAGAGATTTATCCTTTGTCTCTATGCATAAGAAGCTTCAAGATGAAAGAAAAAAATGAGAAAAGAACAAAAACGAAGATTGTTGCAATGTATTCAATGCAAATTAAATGATATCCACAGTAATATAACTAATAATAATTGATATTTTTAATTCCTTTACAATTTCAAATTTGAAAATCAATTTTACTCGTATTTTTTAACAATTAAGAACTCAATTTTTATTTATAAAAACTTTAAAATATATCAAAATTTTCAAACTATACAACAATATACAACAAACTACTAAATTTAAGAAACCATGAAATTCTATTGATCACGTGATGAATTCAAAGAAGAGTATCAACATACAATTTAGTTACCCCATAAAACAAAAGTCCACAATCTTACACTAAAACATATTTATTATACAACACATATGTACATTTGGATATATAAAATCTAAATATAACATTATATGTACGCATTTTTGGTAACTATCACTTCGAAAACAAAAAATAACTCAAGCAAAGCACTAATGCCTTCAAGCGATCACGAAGACTGAGATGTAATATTCCACTCGATTGCTATCTATTCCATGATAATGGGGGAAATAACGATCTTTCCTCTGGCTCGTCCGCTCTCCAGGTGTTTGAACGCCTCCACCACGTCAGAAAACACGAAGGGACTCTTCGGATCGATCACAGCCTTCACTTTCCCGCTCTCTATGTATTCCCTCAGCCTTTCCAGATTCCTCCCCTGCGGCTGCGACAGGCGCACATTCTCAGCTCTCGGATGCGGCGGAAATGATGCAATGTCCAAAATTTTGCCTTCTTCCTTTGCAACCACGTGAGATTTGAAAGACTCACCTGGAAAAATAAAAAGATAGCTAATTTCTTCTGCAAAACCTTCTCAGACTCTCTCCCTAACAGAAGTAACAAATTAAAAACCCTAACCCTACCTATCGTATCGGAAAAAAGAAAAATCAAAACTCTTTCTTCAAAATCGCGTCCAGATAAAAAAATATATGCCGGAACGAAAATAAAAAATCTGAAATCCTACCAATGGTGTCGAAGACGAAGTCGAATTTCTCATCGACTTGTTCGTAGCTCTGCTTCGTGTAATCCACCACGATATCAGCTCCCAGGCTCTTCACAAACTCCACTTTCCCCGTGCTGCAAGTCGAGACGATTCTCGAAGCTTCGAATACATTCTTCGCCAGCTGGATCGCCAGGCTTCCCACGCCGCCTGCGCCTCCCACGATAAACACGCTCTGCCCCTTTTGAAATCCAACGGTATCAAATGCCAGCAGGGCAGTTAAGAGCGCAAGCGGCAAACTGGCGGCTTCCTCGAAAGACAAATTGCTCGGCTTGAGCGCCAGCAGGTGCTCTTCTGCCACCGTGTACTCCGCCAGAGTACCCAACTGCCTGAGGTTTCCTTCCACAGCTTCGAGAATGTCACCGTAAACTTCGTCGCCCTTTTTAAACTTGGACACGCCGTCGCCCACATCAGCAACGACCCCGGCCACGTCATCCCCAGGCACCACCTGTGAAACGGAGCCCAAACAGAAAGGCAAAATGTTAAACTTTTTAATTTTAATTGCCTAGTATAAAATCAAAATTGAAACCCTAACAAGGTTTTGGTTTAGTGTGTACAGGAAACGTGATATTCAGAGTGCCGGAGAAACCATTCTGTCGTATCTTGAAATCCACGGGATTCAGAGCAGCTGCGCGAACTTTGATCAAAACCTGCCCTGGACCTAAGCTCGGAAGTGAGATTTCCCCAAGTTGAAGGACATCTACGGAGCCGTACTCCCTATAAAACCACGCCTTCACCATTTTTACTCTGAAACAGATGATCTATTTGCCTTGCCAACACAAAGTCTCACCATGAAAAGACAGAGGGGAAAACGGAGTAAAAATCCTGGACTTGAAATGATTAGTCCAGCATAGTCAGAAGCTTAAAGCCGACCAGATACATTGAATCGAAGGAATAAGAGGATGGTCCAGACACGTTTATCTTTGTTATTATTATTGTTATTAATTTCTTTTGAATGAAATTAGTTAAAGCCGACCAGATACATTGAATCTAAGGAATCATTTATGCAAGAGGATGGTCTAGACACGTTCATCTTTTTATTATTATTATTATTATTTTTTTTTTTTTTGATAAATCGTCCTTTTCTATGATTTATTTTTTACGCAACGGAATTGTCCAGAATCATTGAGGCCCCATTTGGTTGCTGGAAGATGAGGACCAAAACCGGGTTATTAGGGGTAAAACCAAGTTTTGCAGAAAAACATGGGCGTTTGGTTGGTTAAAATTATAACATGTTTTCAATTTCATCTTCCAATTTTGGTAAAAAATTGGAAGATGTTTCTTCCAATAAAAAGGTGGAATTCGAAATTAAAACCAGGTTTTGAATTTTATGACAGTTTTTTTAATAATATTGTGGGGTCCACGGTATATTCATCTTCTATGTCAACCAAACGGACCATTGGCTTTCCAAACCACAAAACCAAGTTTTCGAAAACCTGGTTATAAGATAACCTGGTTATGCCACAAATTCATCTTCCCCAACCAAACAGGGCCTAAATCTTTTTTATTATTAACGCAACAAATGTCGTATCTTCTTGTATGGCCATTGTCAATGCAGCACCCAAATTGCCTGTTTTACTGTTAAATTGTTTAATCATTGTATTTCAAATTTTCCTTTTAAAAAAAATAATTAATTAATAGTTACAATAAGAGTTGTGTTAAAATTAGAGGATAGGGTCATCCAGCAAACTACATGGTTAGAAAATTAAAGAAAGTTTGAAAATAATACTAAGGAGTTTGGTAAGATGTACGTTTTAGTTTGTTGTTTAGAGTCGAGTTCTTATATCAAAATGCTAGATCAAAAATGAATCTAGTTCTTCCTATGATTATAAAAGTGCATTTTTCAAAGCATTTGAAATGGCTAACTAATTATGTGCTACTACACATTTTTATAATTATAATATTATTAAACAATAACATTTACTAATGCTTACGTTAACAATCATATCACTGAGTGGATATAATTTTTGTCTCGCTCTGCAACTTACTGCCCAACTTTGAATTTGCATTTGAATTTTGAATGATGGAGAGCCCTAAGCCTCTGGATCCACCACCTTGCCTGGACCTACAACTCGTGCTTGCGATGTGCAGTGACTTGGAGGACAAGTGGGATGGTTGTGGGTCCATAAGGGTTGATGGGAAGGTTGTCGACACAGAACTTTGGATAATGGAGGCCCTGCTAGTTGTCTTTTGGAGAATGGTCAGATGTAGGCAGATGGAACCCTGACGGGTTGGAAGGATGCGCTTGTGGGCTCCTCGATGGTTAACATCCCTGCGGAGGATCCCAAGATTGCCCATGGCCAAGATGGACCAGTGATCTCCCTCCCTGATAGTTTGGTGGATAATGTGACATCTGGCCTTAAACTTTGTGTAGTGGGTAGATTTGTGGCATTTAGACCCACCATAGAGATGGTGCGTAAATGGGTGAGTCAAAAATGGAAGGTTAGGAGTAGTGTTGGTGTTTCTGCAATGCCTAATGGCCTCTTTTGTTTTAAGTTCACTACGGAGGAGGATATTAACCTCATTCTCTCTGGTACTTGGTATTATGGGAAGCACTATCTTGCCCTAACAAAATGGCATTCGGGCTTTGATGCTAGTGTAGAGTTGAATAAAATTGCCCCAGTCTGGGTTAGATTACCTAGACTGCCCCTTGAATTTTGGGATGATAAGATCCTAAGGTGGGTGGGGAATCCTTTTGGTCATTTTCTCATGGCGGACAAGGTGGCTATGCAAAAAACATGACTAGTTTACGCAAGGTTCTGTGTGAATGTCGTCTTGAATCGAGCACTCCCTACGGTGGTTACACTAAAGACCAAATGGGGAGAGAAAGTCCAGCCTATAGAATATGAGAATGCGGACCTGTTCTGCCAAAAATGTAGTCAATTTGGACACCTTTTTGTCAATTATAAGGCCCAAATGCGGAAGGACAAACAGAAGGAGGGTTCTCCAGGGATTGTTATGGAAATATTAGGAGAATCTTTAGAAGCCCCTATAAAGGTGGTGGAGTCCGCTGATATTCATACTATGGAGATTCCCTCAGCACTTTCCATGCTAGACAAAAATAAGGTCCCGGGGGATGAGGAAGCTGTGGAGGATAAGACGAAAATAGATGAATACCCCTTTAGAAGGGATTTAGAGGAACTATTGAGTCCACCCAGGGAGGGGACTAAGGATGGTGAGTTGTTGGAGGAAGGTGAAATAGAGGTGTGCCACCCTCTTCCTGGATCCCTAGCAAATCTGGGTGGTGCCAGCCAGCAGGAAATTATGGCCACAGGATGTGATACTCAAGAGAGAGTTTGTACCCCATTAAAGATGGTTAATGCCTCCCTAGCGAAGATTGCAGCAAAAGTTATGGCAAGCATTGATAAGGCTGAAAAGGAGCTTAGCCCTACCTCACCACAAGATGGAGATAATGGGGAATGGGAGGTTCAGAAAAAGAAGAGGGGGGGGTGGAACTAGATGTTGGTGCCTGTGGGACTGTTGGAAGATCATCTAGTAGAGCAACCAGGACAAAACAAGCAACAAGGAATGTGGCCAGTGGTAAGCAACTTACATTGGAGATAGTTACTAGAGGTAAAAAATGAAATTCCTTTCTTGGAATTTGAGGGGATTAAATAACCCCTAGAAGTAATATGCTTTGAAGCAATGCATATTTCAGGAAAAAGTAGACTATGTTTTAATACAAGAAACTAAAATGTCTAGTGCTAGTTTTGACAAAATAGTTAGTCATATTTGGTCGGGTGCTGAGTATTTACATATGGACACTGATGGTGCCTCGAGGGGTATAGCTACTATATGGAATCCGAATTCTATGACGGGAGCTGAGGTTTGGAAGGATAGAAATTTTATAATTGTTGATTTCCATTCTGGTTTTCATTGTTGGGGGCTGATCAATATTTATGATTCTAATAGAAAATCAGGGAGGAAGGAAACGTATGATAAATTGGCTAGGATTACTGAAATAATGAAGAAAAAGCAACTGATGTGTATGGAAGATTTTAATACCCCCCTGTACCATTCGGAGAAATCGGGTGGTAATAGGGACTGCCTAGAAAGTTTACAAGACCTTAATGACTTTATGAGTAGAATAGACTTTATTGATGTGGAACTGAGAGGGAACCCATATACTTGGACTAACAATAGAAAGGGAAAGGATCTTATCCAGGTCAAACTAGACAGGTTATTGGTAATAGGGAACTGGAATAGTCTTGGGAATTCCCATTTAGATAACCTCACTAGAACAACTTTAGATCATTCCCCTATTATTTTCCAATGGGAGGATGGTTTCAAAAGTGGGCAGAAACCTTTCAGATATGAAATAATGTGGTAGTCTCACCCCGAATTCAAAGAGAGAGTTCAAGGTTGGTGGAATATAAGGATAGATAGTATTGCTATGTATAGACTAACCCAAAAACTGGATAACATAAGGAGGAACATAAAGGGTTGGGCTAAGAGTTCATTTGGAGACTTATTTAAAATCAAAGGTGATGTGGAGGAAAAGCTTAAAAAACTCCAAGGGGGAATTGCTAAAGGGATTAACCTAGACAGTGCAACTCAAGAAGAGGAGGAGTATAGAAAAAAGTGGAAGGATATTCTCTTGAGGGAGGAATTTTTTTGGAAACAAAGATCAAGAATTCAATGGCTTAAGGAAGGGGATAAGAACACTACTTTCTTTCACAGGTCAGCCTCTAACCATAAGAGAAGAAACACAATCAATAGCCTGGATGGTGAAGGGGGAAGGATCTTTAAGGATCAAGAGGAGATGGGAAGACATGCGGTGGAATACTTTAGCAAGGCTTATGTTAAGGACAATAAAACTGGGAATCTGGTGATCAGAAGAAGCTTGATTAATACGATTCAACAAATACTAGGTATGGAGGAAAACAATCACATTCTTGGCAATATTACGGAGGAGAAGGTGAAATGTGTGGTGTTCTCTATTAAATCTTATAAGGCTCTGAGCCCGGATGGGTTCCCTCCCGCGTTCTTCCAACATTTCTGGGAGGTTATTAAATCTAAATTGGTTTGGGCTACTAGGGATTTTTTGAGAATTGGGAAGATGCTAAAGAGAATCAATAAGACCTTTATTGCTTTAGTTCCTAAAATCCCCACACCTTCGAGCCTACTTGATTTCAGACCTATAAGTTTATGTAATACTATTTACAAGATATTTGCTAAGGTCTTGGTGAACATAATAAAGCCTTTTCTGGATAGAATAATTGGCAGCCCTTAGAAAGGATTTGTTCCAAGAAGATAGATTCTAGATGCGGCCATAACCACATATGAGGTTATTCACTCAATGGAAAAAAGCAAAAAACTGGCGATGTCATTCAAATTGGATATCTCCAAGGCTTATGATAAGGTTAAGTGGGACTTCCTCTATGAGGTGCTTGAAAGAGTGGGGTTTAATAACAACATTATAAATCTGATCAAGATGATGATTATCTCAGTTCAATATTATGTTCTCATAAATGGTTCTCCTTGGGGCAATTTTGGAGCGGAGAAAGGCTTGAGGTAGGGTGACCCACTTTCTCCCTACCTCTTCATTATGGTTGCTGAAGTCTTAGGGAGGTCTTTCTATAAACTAGTGAATACTAGTTGTGTCAAAGGGGTGAAGCCTACTACTACTGCTCATATTGAAGTCTTACATCAATTTGTTGATGACACATTCCTATTTGGAGAATCTTTAGTTATAGAGGCTGAAGCTTGGAAGACTATACTACACAATTATGAAGAAAGTTTAGGACAACAAGTTAATTATCATAAGACTAAGATTTATTTCTTTAATATTGATGTCTCATTACAAAGGAGGATAAGGAATATCATGGAATGTCAATCTTCCAGCCTCCCAGATACTTATCTTGGACTACCACTAACCACTAAAGAAGTGACTAATGACTTATGGAATACGATAGTGGAAAGAATTCAGAGGAAACTTGCAGGAGGGAAAGGGAAGACATTAAGCAATGCTGGAAAACTACAATTGCTCTCAGCAGCTCTCCAAGGTATTGCCATTTACTTCCTTTCCCTATTCAAAATTAACCATAACATGGCAGAGGATTGAGAGAATACAAAGGAATTTCCTCTGGTCAGGAACAGAAGAGAGAAACAAATTGAGTCTAGTCAATTGGGAGGAGGTGTATAAACCAAAGGTTAAGGGGGGGTTGGGAGTAAGAAGACTTTGAGACCTTAACAAGGCTCTCCTTACGAAGGTTGGCTAGAGGTTGGGAGAAGATAATACAGATTGGGGTAATATTATGAAAGCTAAATATCTGTCAAATTCCCCTTTCAATTGGAATCTTTTTAATAATGACCTCCTAGGAGGATCTAAAATCTGGATGAATATTGTCAAGAGTAGAGGATTATTAAAGGAAGGGACAAAGTGGATTGTGGGAAATGGTCATAGTATTAGATTTTGGGAAGACAAGTGGATGGGAGGGAAACCGTTGGTTTTCAGCAAATTTAGAAGATTAATGGAGTTGCTTAAAGAAGATATGGGAAGAAAAGTGGGAGACTATATTGATCAAGGGAGGAAGTGGAAGAAACTTTGTAAGGATATTTACTCCCAAGAGGATATCTAGCTTCTCAAGGAGTTGGAAGAGCTAATAGGAGAACAGAGACCCCTAGTTTTTTTCCAGGAGGACATTACTGCTTGGGATTTAACTCCATGTGGTAGCTTCACTGTAAAATAAGCTTACTTATAGCTATTTAGCAAGGATCCTTGCTCGCCATTTTGGAGTAAGGTATGGATTAGTAACCTTATTCCTAAAATCAATTTTTTTTGGTGGACGGTTCAACATGAAATTTTTTTAACCTTAGACAACTTGAAAAGAAGGGGCTTTTATATAACAAACTGTTGCTATCTCTGCAAGGAAAAGGAGGAGAGTATTTCTCGCCCATTCTTGGAGTGCTGATATGCCTTAGAAATATGGACTAGGGTCTAGGAGAGATTTGGTTTGGACTGGGTGATGAAGGACAATCTGGGTCAATTTGTGGAAAATTGGAGTTGTCCCTTTTATCACCCCAGATTGATTTTCCTATGGAAAATTATTCCACCATATGTCTGCTAGCATATATCGAAAGAAAAAAATAACAAAATATTCAGAGAGGAGAATAAACCTGTGGAGGTGGTTTTTGGAATAATGGAGAAATTATTGAAGGAAAATGTAAAGGTGGCTAAATGTAAAATGCCAAAGGAAGAACCAGGTAGACAAGAAGGACTAATTGCTGAAAAGTGGGGTTGTCATGAGGATTTTTTCCTCTTTGATAACTCAAAAATGTTGAGGAGACAACAAACGAGATGGAAACCACCTACCCTTACACAATATAAACTGAATTTTGATGGTGCTGCAAGAGGAGGTATAGGAGCGGCGGGAGGAGTGTTGCAAGATAAGAATGGTGATGCACTATTGGTTTATGCTAGGAAGGTCAGAAATGGAAACAACAATCTGGCTGAGGCGATGGTGTTGTTGTGGGGTCTTTAATTGATCAGTGAAATGCAAATTAGGGAAATAACAATACAGGGAGACTCCAAATTAATCATTGACCTGGTTAAGGGAATGTCCCAACCAGGATGGAATATTTGAACTATCATTATGGATATTAGGAAACTTTTGGAAGGGATGGAAAGTGTCCACTTGCAACACATTTACAGGGAAGGAAATAAGGTGGCTGATGCGGCAGCTGCCATGGGGTTTAAATCAACGGCAATCACGTGCTAGAAATATATGATAGATCTTAATGAAGACATTAAGTCGTTGATAACCAAAGAAAGATGCGAGAATATCATTTAATTATGACTATAAATTTTAAAGTTGGGGCCAATTTTGGCAATTTTGTTTTGGTGCTCGCTAAATTTAACAAAGGCTTTTTGAAAATGATTAGAAGACGTGACCATACAAACAAAAAAAGGAGTGAATGCAAATTAAGAGAGATGTCTTTTAACCATTATGGTTACCCATCACGGAATTCAAATTACTTCCTAATTAAAAGTACGAATGATATCTTTTATCAAACTGTCAGAGATTTTCAAGGTGTGAAAATTATGATACTATACAATCACGATCCCCATAATGAAATTGCATGGGATTTTGAAACTTATCAAGCATGGGACTATAAAATTATTTTGCTTATTGTTAAAGGTCTCACAGTGGAAAGTAGTTGCAAAGATTTCACAGAGAAGGAAGTTCAGATGCGCACCACGGAAGAAGAGGAATGGGATATTGGTGGACTAGATATGGGGGGGGGGGGGACTTGAACAGGCTAGAGCCCACAAAAATAGAGAACTTCAAGGATAGGATGGCCACCTAATTTCTGTTGAAGGAAGGGGGTTTTCTGCCCTACATGCAGTCGATGGCGGGGTATGATGAGAATTGTGCCCACTAGTTTGTTAATGGGTGGAATGACCGCAAGGTCACCATTAATTAAATCACCTTCCAAGTGAATGAGGAAGTGATTGCCATGGCAACTGGCCTTTCAATGAAAGGGAAAAAATGGAGAAAATTTACTAAAACTGTTGATGAGGCCAGTATGAACAATTTCTTTGTGAAAGATGAGGAACCAGTTCGATATAGAGGAGGGTTTAAAAGGGACAAGCTGCTAGCCCCATGGGACAATGTGTGCCTGGTTCTTATGAGATATTTGACGCCGGAGGGCAGGTTCGGTGTTTATTACTACTACGATTTCCCTTTGTCAAATCATTTTAGGAATATGGATTTCATTTCTATCTTGTTTTTCCTTCTGCATTCTCTTGAGGATATGGTAGCTGATGTTAAGGAAAAGAGGAATAAAGGACATAACTTTACCATAATCCATCAAGGACTAATTTTCCACCTCTACCAATTCCACCTTGCCATATGCCCCCCTAGGGTGGCAGTGGTTGAAAACCTAGCACCACCGCCAGATATCACCCCCGAGCACCAATACTAGCACTAAAATTCATACCCACGTCCCTCCCCTTGTCAGGAAATCAAGAAAAAGAAAAAACCTGATACTGTTGTAGAACAAAAGGGCAATAAAAAGATAAAAGTTGAAAAACGTATTGAGGTGGAAGAGGAGGAGGTCGAGGGTAAGACTAGGAGGAGATCTGGAAGACTCACCCAATCCAAGGCAAGGTGCTTGAACAAAAATCCAACTAATTCAGAGTTGAGGAGGTTGAGGAGGAAGGCTCGAAAAATAATAAAGAAGAAAGGGAGGAGGAAGACAACTCTAATTCTAAAAGAGAAGATGGAAAGGAGGAGGTGGAAAAAAGTGTTAACTCAGAAGAAAATTATGTTGCAAAGGCTTAGACTCAAGTGTCAACTGACAATGTTGCTACCACAGAGATCACCCATGTTTCTGCTAGCTTCACCCTCTAGCCCATAACCTTTTGTTAAGATAGCAGCAAAGTGGACACCTCCCACATAACTATCTCATCCCCGACTAAGGAAAAGTCTAAGATTTGTACTAATCCTAGTGTTTTGCAGGATGATATCCAAGTACAGAAAATAAAGGAAGAAGCAAAAAAGGTGGAAACGAATATCAACGAAGAGACCAAGGAGTAGGTGAAGGTGTATGCCAATTTGGATAGGAGGGTTAAAATCTTAGAGGAAGGGTTCTTTACCTTCTCTAAATTTTCCCTCAAAGTCACCCACATCGCGACCACCACCCTCCAGCTGTTGGCACAGGAGAAGGAAGATACTGGGATGGATATGGAGGACCATGAGCTCCTCTTCAAATTCCTTGCTAAAGACTGGTCACAGATTCTGCTGGCTACGAAGGAGAAGGAGAAAAAAGAAAATCAAGTTTTTTAGTTTAATGGGATCCTTAGATCCAAGACTTTTATGTTATTCTGGTGTTTTTGGTTTTGCTAGTATCTAGCTGTAACTAAGACTTGGGTTGGCTCGATATGCCAATAGTTACTTTGTTGAACTTCTGTAGTTGTTAGATCTCTTGGACTTTTATTTTAGTTTAGTTATGCTTTTGTTAGTTGCTATGTGGTTTTGTGATGTTTTTAGTTAGTTTTTTTCTTTGTTGTTGGTCACTGCTAGTAATGTGTTGGTTACCAGCTTTTGGTTTGTAAGGGCTGACCCCCTTGTTTTTGGTCACTTTTTATTTCAAAAACATTTACTAATGCTTAAACAAGGAGAGGTTTCAATGTTAGTGTTATGCTTTCATTAAAAGAGGATATTATCCCATCTAGGTGGGATATTTAGTTATTTAGTATTGGACTAGTGGTAGTGATGATATCTACTCTTTAGGCTATTTAGTAACATTCTTTTTGGTCACCACATTGTTTTATTTGATTAGTATGGGCATTATTTTGGACTTCAATTTCAAGTACTGTTTCCCTTCAATTGTTTATAGAAGAATATATGTCCAATACTAAATATTTCTTTGTAGGTGTTCCCTAAGTTCAAGCTATTAGTTACAGAATTCCTTTAACTTTATGTGTGTTATCAATATATCTACATGTGATTCATTGGAATATGAGATTCATTTTTCCCTTTTTTTAGTTATAAAAGAGGGAAAACATAATTGAATGGGATGAATATTTTGATAAAAAAAACTAGATAGTCAATGGGTGAGATCAACTAGTTTACAAATCTTGCAATAAGATGATTAAGTCCCACTCCCCACGTACAAGAGTTGGAGCATGCACAATTAGTCAAAAATGTGTAATCCATTTCATATATTAGTCATTTGGGCCCAATAGCGAGGAGGCAAAGGATAAAATCTTGAAGTTAATGTTATATATACTAAAAATCAAGCAAAGATAGATGGTGAGAAAAACTAAAATATAAACAAGATTAGTGAAAAAAAAATTGATGTCTAGACCAAAGACATTTGCATAGAAATGGGATAACAATAAGGACTTGACATTGGTAAGGATGGTCAAGTAGTACTTCCCCAAAAACTCCGATCTACAATATGTTTATATCTACTTATAAAAATGACTATCCAAAATGAATTAATTCTTTTAAAGCACAACTTTCTAAATGATGAAAGAACTATGTTAAAATTATCAGTAGTTGAAAGTTTTTTTTTTTTAAATATTAGTTTAAGTTACAAGAAAGGTCGTTAGAGGTTTAGTTGCCCTACTCGAAGAACTTGATGACATGCTTATAAATATTGTTCTTAACCTTTACAATTGTTTATATAATTACAATATAAGAGTCTTCAAGATATGAAAAGCATGTTATGTAGCAACTTTAAATCATACAAGAAAGCACAATGTGAGTTTTTTTTATTTTAAAAAAAAAATCCCAAAGGCTACTTGAAGAACTTGTTGACATGCTTACAAATATTTTTCTTAACCTTTACAACTGTTTATATAATAACAATATATAAGAGTCTCCAAGACATGAAAAGCATGTTATGTAGCAACTTTAAATCATACAAGAAAGCACAATGTGAGTTTTATTGATTAAAAATAAAATCCCAAAGGTACATAAAGTGACTATTTTTGTATGTATATACCTGAAAAAAATTAAAGTTGTTTCAAAGATTCAAAACATAACACGAGGAAAATGCAACAGATTTGGTCATCATAAACAAGAAATTCAATGAAAGGTCAATGTTGAAATTGAACAATAATCCATATTTATTTGGATGGATTAAGAAACAAAAAAATGGACTCAAAGGTTGACAAATACAACCTACCACCATCAGTTAGATTTGACAATTATTCTCTAGAATATACTTGCTCTTTTGTCATAATATACATGTTTAGATTATTATTGCTTATGAACTTTTACAATTTACGGATTATGTAAAATAATATTCTTCCTAGTTAGTTGTTAGAGATATATTTGGATCTTTGAATTATTTTGTTGTAATATTTAGAAAGGACAAACAACTCCAAAATAAAAATATTTATTCAATGTGGATAAGGAAACAAAAGTGAGATTTCCTATGATGGACGAAATGCGGTAGTTGATTCTCAAGTTGAAGAAGTTTGCAAAAGAGTTTGAGACCCATGGGATAGAAAGTGAATGAGATTTACAGAATGTTGGTATGTATCAAACTGACCTTCATAGAAATTATTAGTCATGTAAAGGACTTGACCATACATGATTACAAAATTTACAGTGATATATTCTTGTGTATAATTTATTTTCAAATTAAAATTATCATATTTCTGTAAAGCTAAAAGAGTAGTTAAGAAGTCAAAAATTAGGATAGTGTTATTTTTATGCTTTTAAATGATCTCCTAACTAATTTTCCATTAAATCCCACATACATGTAAAATTTCATTTTAGCATGTCAACTACATGACATGTCTAATTTGTATTCTAATATTCTTGGGAGTTAATCAACCTTCAAGCTTTAAGAGGATGTAAATATCATCTTATCATATTCGCCATAGTCTAAAATATAAAGTAAGCCTTCTAAAGAAAATCATTTTATTGAAAGAGAAGGGTCACAATTAAGTATTTTGTGCATATTGCAATTCAATGAGGTATATTCTATGATAGATAAAAGGGGCACACAAATTAAACCTTTACCTATTGGAATATTTATTGTTAAATTCTCTAAAAATGAATGAGGGCACAAAGATCTAATTCAAATTCTCTTTGAAACTTACAATCCCTTATTTATCATGTACATGACATGTGCCCTTATGGGATAATCTTACTATTTCGTTATTTCTTACAAGAAATTTATTAACCACTTCCAAATCTAAAGTTAGCAATACAAGGCTTAAAACACAGGTAAGAGATCTTGAAACTACTTATGTTGAAAAAGTCTTACCCACATTTCCATCTCTTTTAGCTATAAAAAAATTCTGCCACTATATGATATTTTATCTTTGACCACGTAGTCAAGTTGTATATTTAGTCTTTGCCCAAGTAGTCAAGTTATTTATCACATACTTTACATTTGCACAAAGGGAGAAGTTTATCATTTTCTCATTTCTTACAAGAAATTTAAGAAATTTATGAAGCACTTGCAAATCTAAAGTTGGCAATATGTGGTTTAACACATGAAAGAAATATTGAAACTACTTTTGTTGAAAATGGATTCTTACCAAAATTTCTATTTGTTTTAGCTATAAGCTATCACTCTTTAACCAAGTATTTAGGTTTTGTGCATTTCAACCTTATTTATTAATAAAAAAATTATTGTTCTAATTTTAAGGTTATTTAATAAATAAGTATAAGATTAAAATCTATATGAATTGTTATTAAGGTTATGTGCAGGATCATGGTGTACCAAACTATGGTCTTAAGTGGCAGTGAAAAATCAACAAATCAAGTTTATGTCAACTTGACACATAATTTTGAAGTGGTTATGGACTTTATATCAAAAATTTGTAAGAAAATAATCTGTAGGAAATTGAATATAGTTTCTAAACTACTAGGCCTTATCAAGAGAAAAAAAATTAATTGGTCAAAAGTTTGAATTTTAATGCAGTACTAAGAAAATTTCAGGGTGAAAATAAAAAGTAGGTGTATGTTTGACCACCTTAATCAAAATCAAATCATAATATTTTTTGAATATAATTATAGATATGAAAAGTAGACTATGTCTGGATGTGACACATATTTTTTGGTATTTTTATTTCAAATAAATAATTAAATATGAATTTTCTACCAAAACTTTTTCAGAAAAAAAAAGTCCCGTGTCTGACCACCCTAACTAATAGAACATTTTACCATATTTAATTTTTTTTTTTTTCTTATACTAGGCGAAGTATAGAATGTGACACAACTTTTAGATTTAAAAAATGTTATATTGTTTGAAAGTTATAGCTATTTTTCAATCAGTATGTCAATCAGTACTTTACAATAACCTTCATTGATAATTAAGTAATAAATACTTATCAAACTTAGAATTTGACAAAAATTATATTGATGGAATTTAGAGAGCAATATTAAAAAACCCTTTTCGTTTTATTCAATTTCGATCAAAATAACATTGTCAGACGGCTACCCGAAGTTTGAGTATCACTAAAACCCTCTTCAAACATGTCTTTTGGGTTGACCGGGTAGGCTTGGTAAATACCAAGCCTAATCGGATATCCAATTCCAAATCGGATATCCGATTTGAAATCGAATATCTGATATGCTGTTGTTGGGAAATTTCAAATTCCAACCCATTTTGGAGGGAAAATTGGGTTTAACGTTATAGCTTATGATTTATAAATTATTTCACTTATATTACTATGTAAAGACATATTTTAATTTATTATATATATATAATAACGTAATGTAAAGATATAAGATATAATCTAGTAATATATAATAATATATTATGTTAATCTTATTACAATCTATAAATATAATTTATATTATTATTTTTACTAAATATAATAACGTAATTTATATATATATATAATACGTATTATATATTATTATATTAATATGTATGTTATTAATATATATATATATATATATATATATATAATAACGTAATATTTTCATTAAATATAATATGTATTATATATTATTATATTAATATGTATAATAACATTATATATATATATATATATTTATAATAACGTAATACATTAAATATAAATATATAATATGTATTATATATATTATTATATTAATACGTATGTTATATATATATATAATAACATAATATTTTCATTAAATCTAATAACGTAATACATACATACATATATATATATATATATATATGTTATTAATATAAATAATAACGTAATATTTTTATTAAATATAATAACGTAATATATATATAATTATATATTATTATATTAATATGTATGTTATTAATATATATGTATATTATTAATATATTTGAGTCAGAGGAGGTCATAGGTTAACCATTGACCCTCTTTGACGCATTAAATGACGACATATGTCCCTAAGGGTCCTAGGACCCCAAGGGACAAATTACAATGGTTAATATGGGTCAAAGGGGTCATAGGGTGACCTATGACCCTTTTGACCCACTAAATGACAACATATATCCCTACGGGTCCTAGGACCCCAAGGGACATATTTGAATCATTCATATGGGTCAAAGGTGGTCATAGGTCACCCTATGACCCCCTTTGACCCATTAAACGATGACATATGTCTCTAGGGGTCTTAGGACCCCTAAGAACATATTTGAATGGATAATATGGGTCAAAGGGGGTCATAGGTCCCTTTGACCCATTAAATGATGACATATGTCCCTAGGGGTCCTAGCACCCCTAGTGACATATTCGAATGGGTAACATGGGTCAAAGGGGGTCATAGGGTGACCTATGACTCCTTTGACCCATTAAACGATGACATATGTCTCTAGGGGTTGTAGAACCTCTAGGGACATATTCGAATGGGTAATATGGGTCAAAGGGGGTCATAGGGTGACCTATGACCCTCTTTGACCCATTAAATGACGACATATGTCCCTAGGGGTCGTAGGACCCCTAGGGACATATTTGAATGGGTCATATGGGTCAAAAGGGGTCATACGATGACCTATGACCCCATTTGACCCATTAAACGATGACATATGTAATGTAGGTACGCTTTGATACCACTGATGATGAAGTACGCTCTGATACCACTAATGAAGTAGGGCCACACCACCCTTACCAACTCACAACCAAGAATGCAACAATATGAAGACAATTTTATTATACTTGAAAATCCAATAGCAATTACAATAACATTTCTCCAAGATCTCTCAAGATCCAATTCAAGCCTACGCTAGTCCAAATCTACACTCTGGTAGAAACCTCTGAGATCTCAACTTGTGCTCGCAAGCCACCAAGCAATCTCCTTGTTTCTAAACCGTAGCCACTAGCTCTTCTCACAAACCTAATCCAAGATCCAAGTGTAAACTGCCTCACATTCAGCGCTTTGTCTACACACTCACAAGTCCACCACAATCCCGCTGTAAACTGCCTCACATTCGGTGCTCTGTTCACAGACTCAGGAAAACTCACTCTTCACTTTCCTCTTTCTCTTTCACACCTTCCAGCTTCACACCTTTCTAAGCTTTCCAAGCTTCACCTTCCACAAATTTCACCTTCTTCTCAAGCTTCTACTCCTCAAGCTTCCACTTCTCAAGCTTCTCCTTGAGCTTCTATTTCTTGAACTTGATTACAAATGATAATAAGCCTTCCTTAAATAGGCACTTACCACCCAAGACATTACAAACACAACCAATGTGGGATAAAAGGTAAATACAACTACCTTTAAATAAATATTAAATTCCCACCTAAACACAACTAAGCACCCAACAACTATTAAATACATGATTTATCCAAAACTTTCTAGAATTTCCACCTACACACCTCGATTAATGGAATGACAACTATTTTTCTTATTTTTCTATTTATGCCACCTATGCACCTTGAAAATAGAAATTCCTCTTTTCTCCTGTTTCTCTTATTTTATTTTTATTTTTCCTTCTATTTTTGTCACTTTCTCTCTCCTCCATTTTTTTTTTTCAATAATTTTTCCATGCAAGATGCTCTTGCATCAATATGTCTCTAGGAGTCCTAAGACCCCTAGGGACATATTCGAATCGTTCATATGGGTCAAAGGGGGTCATAGGTGACCTATGACCCCCTTTGACCCATTAAACGACGACATATGTCTCTGGGGTCCTAGAACTCCTAGGGACATATTCAAATCATTCATATGGGTCAAAAGGGGTCATAGGGTGACCTATGACTCCATTTGACCCAATAAATAAAGACATATGTCTTTGGGGGTCCTAGAACCCCTAGAGACATATTCGAATCATTCATATGGGTCAAAGGGGGTCATAAGTCGTTCATATGGGTCAAAGGGGGTCATAGGGTGACCTATGACCCTTTTTGACTCATTAAATTACGACATATGTCTCTGAAGGTCCTAGAACCCCTACAGACATATTCGAATCATTCATATGGGTCAAAGGGGGTCATAGGGTGACCTATGACCCCCTTTGACCCAATAAACTATGACATATGTCCCTAGGGGTCCTAGGACCCCTAGGGACATATTCGAATCGTTCATATCGATCAAAAGGGGTCATAGGGTGACCTATGACCCCCTCTGACCCATTAAATGATGACATATGTCCCTAAGGGTCCTAGGACCCCTAGGGACATATTTGAATTAGTAATATGGGTCAAAGGGCTCTATGACCCTCTTTGACCCATTAAACCACGACATATGTCCCTAGGGGTCCTAAGACCCCAATGAGACATATTCGAATCGTTCATATGGTTCAAAGGGGGTCATAGGGTGACCTATGACCCTCTTTGACCCATTGAACGATGACATATGTCTCTAGGGGTTCGAGGACCCCTAAGGACATATTTGAATGGGTAATATGGGTCAAAGGGAGTCATAGGTTTGACCCATTAAACGATGACATTTGTCCGTAGGGGTCCTAGGACACCTAAGGACATATTCAAATCGTTCATATGGGTCAAAGGGGGTCATAGGGTGACCTATGACCCCCTTTGATCCATTAAATGACAACATATGTCCCTACGGGTCCTAGGACCCCTAGGGACATATTCGAATGGGTCATATGTGTCAAAGGGGGTCATAGGGTGACCTATGACCCCCTTTGACCCATTTAACGATGGCATATGTCCCTAGGGATCCTAGGACCCCTAAGGACATATTCGAATCATTCATATGGGTCAAAGGGGGTCATTGGGTGACTTATGACCCCCTTTGACCCATTAAATAACGACATATGTCCCTAGGGGTCCTAGGACCCATAAAGACATATTTGAATCGTTCATATGGGTCAAAGGGGGTCATAGGGTGACCTATGATCCCCTTTGACCCATTAAACGATGACATATGTCCCTAGGGGTCTTAGGACCCCTACAGACATATTCGAATCATTCATATGGGTCACCTATGACCCTCTTTGACCCATTAAACGACGACATATGTCCCTAGGGGTCCTAAGAACCCTATGGACATATTTGAATGGGCCATATGAGTCAAAGGGGGTCATAGGTTAGACCCATTAAATGACAACATATGTCCCTAGGGGTCCTAGATTCAAGTCGTTCATATGAGTCAAAGGGGGTCATAGGGTGACTTATGACCTCCTTTGACCTATTAAACAACGACATATGTTCTTAGGAGTCCTAAGACCCCTAGGGACATATTCGAATCGTTCATATGGGTCAAAAAGGGTCATAAGTCACCCTCTTTGACCCATATGAACGATTCGAATATGTCCCTAGGGGTCCTAGGACCCATAGGGACATATTAGAATCGTTCCATTAAATGATGACATATGTCCCTAGGGGTCCTAGGACCCTTAGGGACATATTCGAATGGGTAATATGGGTCAAAGGGCCTTATGACCTTCTTTGATCCATTAAACGAAGACATATGTCCCTAGGGGTTGTAGGACCCCAAGGGACATATTAGAATCGTTCATATGGGTCAAAGGGGGTCATAGGGTGACCTATGCCCCTCTTTTACCCATTAAATGATGACATATGTCTCTAGGGGTCCTAGGACCCCTAAGGACATATTTGAATGGGTAATATGCATCAAAGGGGGTCATAGGGTGACCTATGACCCTCTTTGACCAATTAAACGACGACATATATCCGTAGGGGTCCTAGGACCCCTAAGGACATATTCGAATCATTCACATGGGTCAAAGGGGGTCATAGGGTGACCTATGACCCCCTTTGACCCATTAAATGATAACATATGTCCCTAGGGGTCTTAGGACCCCTAGGGACATATTCGAATGGGCCATATGGGTCAAAGGGGGTCATAGGGTGAACTATGACTTCCTTTGACCCATTAAACGACGACATATATCCCTAGGGGACCTAGAACCCATAGGGACATATTTGAATTGTTCATATGGGTCAAAGGGGGTCATTGGGTGACTTATGACCCCCTTTGACCCATTAAACGACGACATATGTCCCTAGGGGTCCTAGGACCCATAGGGACATATTCAAATCGTTCATATGGGTCAAAGGGTGTCATAGGGTGACCTATGACCCTTTTTGACCCATTAAGCAACGACATATGTCTCTAGGGGTCTTAGGACCCCTAAGAACATATTCGAATCGTTCATATGGGTCACCTATGACCCCCTTTGACCCATTAAACAATGACATATGTCCCTAAGGGTCCTAGGACCCTTAGGGACATATTCGAATAGGCCATATGGGTCAAAGGGGGTCATAGGTCACCTTATGACCCCCTACCCTATGACCCCCTTTGACCCATTGAATGATGACATATGTGCTTAGGGGTCCTAGGACCCCTAAGGACATATTTGAATCGCTCATATGGGTCAAAGGGGGTCATAGGGTGACTTATGACCCCCTTTGACCCATTAAACGATGACATATTAGAATTGTTCATATGGGTCAAAGGGGGTTATAGGGTGACTTATGACCCCCTTTGACCCATTAAATAGTGACATATGTCCCTAGGGGTCTTAGGACCCCTAGGGACATATTCGAATCGTTCATATGAGTCAAAGGGGGTCATAGGTCACCCTATGACCTCCTTTAACCCATTAAACCACAACATATGTCCCTTAGGGTCCTAAGAACCCAAGGGACATATTCTGATCATTCATATGGGTCAAAGGGGGTCATAGGGTGACTTATGACCACCCTTTGATCTATTAAATGACGACATATGTCTTTAGGGGTCCTAGGACCACTAAGGACATATTCGAATCATTTACATGGTCAAAGTGGGTCATAGGGTGACCTATGAACCCCTTTGACCCATTAAACGATGACATATGTCACTAAGGGTCCTAGGACCCCTAGGGACATATTTGAATGGTTAATATGGGTCAAAGGCGGTAATAGGTCACCCTATGACCCCCTTTGACCCATTAAATGATGACATATGTCCCTAGGAGACTCCTAGGGACATATTCGAATCATTCATATGGGTCAAATGGGGTCATAGGGTGACCTATGACACCCTTTGACCCATTAAACGATGACATATATCTCTAAGGGTCCTAGGACCCCTAGGGACATATTTGAATGCGTAATATGGGTCAAAGGGGGTCATAGGGTGACCTATGACCCTATTTGACCCATTAAACGACGACATATGTCCCTAGGGGTCCTAAGACCCCCAAGGACATATTTGAATGGGTCAAAAGGGGTCATAGGGTGACCTATGACCTCCTTTGACTCATTAAATGATGACATATGTTCCTAGGGGTCTTAGGACCCCTAGGGACATATTCGAATCATTCATATGGGTCAAAGGGGGTCATAGGGTGACTTATGACCCCCTTTGATCCATTAAAAGATGACATATGTCCCTAGGGGACCTAGGACCCCTACGGACATATTCAAATTGTTCATATGGGTCAAAGAGGGTTAGAGGGTGACCTATGACCCTCTTTGACCCATTAAAAGACAACATATGTTCTTAGGGGTCCTAAGACCCCTAGGGACATATTCGAATCTTTCATATGGGTCAAAAGGGGGTCATAAGGTGACTTATGACCCCCTTTGACCCATTAAACAATGACATATGTCCCTAGGGGTCCTAGGACCCCTAGGGACATATTCAAATCATTCATATGGGTCAAAGGGGGTCATAGGGTGACTTATGACCTCCTTTGACCCATTACACGACGACATATGTCCCTAGGGGTCCTAGGACCCTTAGAAAAATATTTGAATCATTCATATGGGTCAAAGGGTGTCATAGGTCACCCTATGCCCCCCTTTGACCCATTAAATGACAACATATGTCCCTTGGGGTCCTAGGCCCCCTAGGGACATATTCAAATCGTTCATATGGGTCAAAGGGGGTCATAGGGTGACTTATGACCCCCTTTGTGTTAGGAACCTGTGTGTTCCTTCTGTTTATTTTGTTAGAGTAGTGTTGTTGGACGCATATGCTTTGTAAGTCGTCCTGTGAGTATATTTTATTATCCCACATGCATAGGTAGTATTACTTTTCTAGATCGTACCCAGTATATAAGAATAGGTTGAGGCCCTTGATGGGCACAGACGAATTTATGGTATTGAGCTTGCTCAAAGGAGGTTACCCCCTCGAAGTGGCCTGCGATCAGTAGATTCATTCTGAGTTCTGCTATCACTTTGTATTCTGTTATTTCGAGCATTCTCACGATATTGCTATAAGGAGGTTCTTCACACTTTGACCCATTAAATGATGACATATGTCCATAGGGGTTCTAGGACCCCTAGTGACATATTCGAATTGATCATATAGTCAAAAGGGGTCATAGGGTGACTTATGACCTCCTTTGACCCATTAAACGACGACATATGTCGCTGGGGGTCCTAGGCCCCCTAGGGACATATTTGAATGTGTAATATGGGTCAAAGGCGGTCATAGGTCACCCTATGACCCCCTTTGACTCATTAAACTATGACATATGTCCCTAGGGGTCCTAGAACCCCTAGAGACATATTCGAATCGTTCATATGAGTCAAAGGAGGTCATAGGGTGACCTATGACCCTCTTTGACCCATTAAACGATAACATATGTCTCTAGGGGTCCTAGGACCCCTCGGGACATATTTGAATGGGTAATATGGGTCAAATGGGGTCATAGGGTGACCTATGACCCCTTTTGACCCATTAAACAATGACATATGTCTGTAGGTGTCCCAAGACCCTTGAGGATATATTCGAATCATTCATATGGGTCAAAAGGGGTCATAGGGTGACCTATGACCCCCTTTGACCCATTAAACAACGACATATGTCCCTAGGGGTCCTAGGCCCCCTAGGGACATATTTGAATGGGCCATATGGGTGTCCTTTGACTAATTAAAAAATG
The DNA here is from genome assembly GCA_028749045.1 of Cupressus sempervirens. Lineage (NCBI taxonomy): Eukaryota > Viridiplantae > Streptophyta > Pinopsida > Cupressales > Cupressaceae > Cupressus > Cupressus sempervirens. The sequence goes on along the minus strand of CM053791.1, from coordinate 735,662,919 downwards.
ACATATGTCCTTAGGGGTCCGAGGACCCCTAATGACATTTTTGAATCATTCATATGGGTCAAAGGGGGTCATAGGGTGATTTATGACCCCCTTTCACCCATTAAACGATGACATATGTCCTTAGTGGTCCTAAGACCCCTAAGGACATATTTGAATCGTTCATATGGGTCAAAGAGGGTCATAGGTGACCCATTAAACAATGACATATGTCCCTAGAGGTCCTAGTACCCCTAAGGACATATTCGAATTGTTCATATGGGTCAAAAGGGGTCATAGGGTGACCTATGACCCCCTTTGACCCATTAAACATCACCTTATTACCCTCTTTGATCCATTAAATGATAACATATGTCCCTAGGGGTCCTAGGACCCCTAGGGACATATTCGAATGGGCCATATGGGTCAAAGGGGGTCATAGGGTGACCTATGACCCCCTTTGACTCATTAAACGATGACATATGTCCGTAGGGGTCTTAGGACCCCTAGGGACATATTTGAATTGTTCATATGAGTCAAAGGGGGTCATAGGGTGACTTATAACCCCTTTTGACCCATTAAACGATGACATATGTCCCTAGGGCTCCTAGGACCCATAGGGTCATATTCGAATTATTCATATAGGTCAAAGGGGATCATAGGTTTCTTTGACCCATTAAATGATGACATATGTCCCTAGGGGTCCTAGGACGCCTAAAGACATATTCGAATCATTCATATGGGTCAAATGGCCCTATGACCCCCTTTGACCCATTAAACGATGACATATGTCCTTGGGGGTCCTAGGACCCCAAGGGACATATTCGAATGGGCCATATGGGTCAAAGGGGGTCATAGGGTGACCTATGACCCCCATTAACCTATTAAATGATGACATATGTCCCTAGGGGTCCTAGGACCCCTAGGGACATATTTGAATCATTCATATGGGTCAAAGGGGGTCATAGGGTGACTTATGACCTTCTTTGACCCATTAAATGATGACATATGTCCCTAGGACCCCTAAGGACATATTCAAATCGTTCATATGGGTCGAAGGGGGTCATAGGGTGACCTATGACTCCCTTTGACCCATTAAATGATGACATATGTTGCTAGGGGTCCTAGGACCCCTAGGGACATATTCATATGGGTAATATGGGTTAAAGGGCCCTATGACCCTCTTTGATCCATTAAACGACAACATATGTCCCTAAAGGTCCTAGGACCCCTAGGGACATATTCGAATTGTTCATATGGGTCAAAGGGGGTCATAGGTCTTTGACCCATTAAAGGATGACATATGTCGCTAGGGGTCCGAGGACCCCTAGGGACATATTTGAATGGGTAATATGGGTTAAAGGGCGTCATAGGGGGACCTATGACCCCGTTTGGCCTATTAAACAATGATATATGTCCCTAGGGGTCGTAGGACCCCTAAGGATATATTCAAATGGTTCATATGGGTCAAATGGGGTCATAGGGTGACCTATGACCCCCTTTGACCCATTAAATAAAAATATGTCCCTAGGGGTCCTAGGACCCCTAAGGACATATTCGAATCATTCATATGGGTCAAAAGGGATCATAGAGTGACTTATGACTCCTTTTGACCCATTAAATGATGACATATGTCCCTAGGGGTCCTATGACCCATAAGGACATATTTGAATCATTCATATGGGTCAAAGGGGGTCATAGGGTGACCTATGGCCCCCTTTGAGGTCATAGGTCACCTCTTTTGACCTATTAAATGATGACATATGTCCCTAGGGGTCCTAGGACCCTTAATGACATATTTGAATAATTCATATGGGTCAAAGGGGGTCATAGGGTGACCTATGACCCCCTTTGACCAATTAAATGATGACATATGTCCCTAGGGGTCCTAGGACCCATAGGAACATATTCGAATCGTTCATATGGGTTAAAGGGGGTCATAGGGGGTCATAGGGCACCCTATGACCCCCTTTGACCCATTAAACGATGACATATGTCATTAGGGGTCCTAGGACCCTAAAGACATATTCGAATCGTTCATATATATATATGGGTTAAAAAATGAAAAAAAATATATATATATATATATATATATATATATATATATATATATATATATATATATATATATACTATTTTATGATAATAATAATAATAATAAAAATAAACACTAAATATTAATATTATTATATCTATAGTAATAATAATAATACTATTATAGCTATAGTAATAATATATATATTAATACTGTATTGTAGGATAATAATAATAATAATATAAATAAACATTAAATTTACACTATTATATCTATAGTAATAATATTAATACTATTATGGGTATAATAATAATATTGGTACTATAGCTATATTAATAATATATATTAATACTATTATATATTAATACTATTGATACTTTATATTAATACTATTATACTATTAATACTATTATATATAAATACTATTATATATAAATACTATTATACTATTAGCTTAGTAATAAACCAAAGTCAGTTTCCCTCCAATGGTTTTCATAATATTAATATAATTATGACAAACTTGGGAAATTATAGCAAGTTTTTCCTCCAAAAATTCACTTTGCAAAATCGGATATCTGATCTAAGATCGGATGTCTGATTTTATTGGCACTAATTCCCGATATTTTCCTGTCCCTATAGACCCGACAACATCACTTTTTCACGGGTTTTGCAAAAAGTTGCATTTTGGGGCCCAACCAATCAAAAAAATTTCAAAAATATAACCTTAGGTGTTCGAATTTGTCATCTGAATGGGGAGCATCAGTCATCAAAAGGATAAACGCAAAAGGAAGATATCCAATCAAGACATTGCGGCATATAGAGAAAGGGACAAAATGAAACACCGAAGAAAAAGACAAGTTATGCTAAATATCAGTCAAGTTGACGATGAATTAATCGAAGGTGAAATCATAGAGTCAAATAATGAATATGTACAGTTGGGGACTGAAAATGTACCTATTGAAAACGATAATGCCGAAATTGAAAATTTGGAGAATGAAAATTTTGAAGAAGAAATGCCACCAAGTCATAATCCAAATTGCATAGTTGACCATGTCGAAGATGATAATGCACAAGAACCTAATGCACAAGAACCTTACATATCTCCTAATTATAATTGACATGAAGGTTCTAAAACACCAAAATGGATAATTGAAATTGATGAAATGATTATTACTAGTTTGAAAGGAAAAAATTAGAAAGAATCATTCGGTTATGGGCTTCAAGACTATATTAGATGTTTTTCGGCAACAAGACAGTGGTAGAGCAATGTCAGCTTTTCATGCATTTATTAAAGATGCAAAAGATGAGACCTATGCTTTCCAAATTGAAGATTTTTGTCAATAAAAAGTTGGAAAGAAATTCCATTATTGTGAAGAATCTTTTCAGTACTCTCAATAGCATTGGAAAAAATATTAGAAAGAAGGATAATAGAGCTGCTCGAAGGGTTATTACAACTTTTTTGGTAAGTCATCATTTGAGAAAGGGTAGATATATGAGACAAACTTATACTGATTTGAATCTAAATCATACTACTTTGAGAAGAGCACTTAGTCGACAAGAGAAAATTGATGATCCTCTTCAAAATGAAACATGGGCATTTGGTGGGAGACTTCCACGTTTTGATAAGAAGCTATCCGATGATGTGAAGGAAGAAATTACACAATTTTGGCACTCTAACTCACAAGTATCACCCAATGCTAAAGACGTCTTAAAGTTGAGAATTGGCATCAGAGACCGTACGCCACATCCTAAACACCATTTGGAGGTAAGTCAAACTATGTTGTTCAGAGAATTTAGAGAGAGTCATCCAAGTCTTCATATATCATAAAGGTCTTTTGAATCTTTGAAGCCATTTTATTGTGTACCACTCAAAATTCAAAATACATGTTGCAAATATCATGTTGAGTTTTCTATGCACCATGAGCTATTACGCTCCATCTGTTCTACTTTGCATAGTAAAGAAATGTTGGAGGATTGTGGGGTTAGTGGGCTTCCAAAATCATCAATAGACTTGCTAGATCAACTCTTATGTTCTTAGAGTTGATAGTTGTTCCTTTTATAAAAATGCTTGCTTAAATGAGAAGTTTTCAGAATGTGATGGCTTATCCAAGTTTGACAAATGTTTCCATGAGGGGTGCGAACAAGATCTTGGAAAGACAATATTGAAAAAAGGGTATATGAAACGGTGAAATACACATTGAAGAGTGGGAGTGAGAGCTCTAGATATGAATTGGTTGGAAAAGATATTAGTGTGGCTAATTTTATTTCAAATTTCAAGGAAAATCTTTTTTCAAGTATGCCAGACATAGTCACAGGTCTTAGTGGTTGGATCAACAATTTAGAACGTGTAAGGAGACTTTTCCCATTGGCACTATTATATCAGTTGTTGATTTTGTTGAGAACTACACATTGCAACCTCAAAATGAGACACAATCTCAGTATTACAACTCTATTCAGATTGCAATTTTTTTTCACATAACATATAGACATGCCCTTGATAGTATAGAAGATACTCGAAAGATTATTAGAGAGTATCATTTTTTTTATGAGTAATGATAAATCTCACTCTCACGAGTTTGTGCAACATTGTTTCGAGATTTTTTTTGATTTCTTACATGAGCATGCAATTGCTATGGATAGACATATCCTTGGGTTAGATAACTATATAGGTCAATTCAAGAATGCTTGCATGTTTTATTGGTTGTGTAGGATGCACGTAGAGAGAGGGGTGCCTCATATTTGGAGTTTTTTTGAGTCCGACCATGGAAAAGGGGAACATGATGGAGTAGGGACATGTGTGAAGAGAGCTCTAGTTAAGGAGCAACTGAAGATTTCAACAACAAAGCTTCGTGATGCTCATAGCATTGTTGATTGGTGTAGTTTGGCATTATCACAGGGGGGACTCTTGATTTAGTGGTATGCAGGTTCTTTTAGTTGGTTGAGGAAGGGTCCATAGGTGATAGATCAGATTGTGCTACAGTGAGAGACTCATCAAAAATGCATTCATTTCGGAGCTCTGATTCTAGTACATGGACCATTTGGACATGACAACTAGCTTGTTTTTGTCATACTTGTTTTCAGTGTGATTGGGATCACTGTGAGTCAAGTGAGTGGATGGACACATGGGCTCCACATTATCTTACTCCATTGTCTATCATACCCTCTATAAAAAAATGATGACATGGAAAGTTCACTTGAGCATAACCATCTATCAAATCTACTTCAGCCAGGACATGTCTTTGCATTGGTTGCACCACAAGGGAATAATGAAAAATCCGATTATTGGTTAGCACGTTGTGTAAGAGGTAAAAAAAACCTTTCACAACCAATCACAGATGATGATGGATTCACATATCCTACTGGTTCAGTAGTTATTACTGGAACATGGTTGCAAACATACATGCTTAGAAGGAATGAAATTCCTACATTTGAAGACTATCAGAAGCACAAAGTAATTCTCAAATATTTGCATCTTATTATAGCAACAAATGTAAAGTTATTGAAGCATCAAGGAAGACCAAAAGTAAAAGAACTTTTTACTATTGCTAATGCTGATCATGAAGCCCTGTTGGAGACCCTAAAACAGAGAGACGACCCTATTGGAATACTCGAGTAGGTATATATACTTCTTATGTTATTTTATTCATAATGATTTAATGAATTGATGATTATCTTGTTTAATACAATAAGTTACTAATTGTTTTATGATATTGGAATGTAGGTACATCATGAAGAGTTGGAGGGGGGTGGTATTGGGGAGAATTTCTAAAATTTATGATGTATTATGATGTAAAATGTGTACTTTTTTTGTATATGGTTTTTGTATTTTGGTAGCTTCTTTGTAAGGAATTATAAGAGGAAGATATTGAACAAGTTCTTGCAAATCATATTTGCATGTGATACAAGGCTATAAGGACAATTTTAAGAGCATTTATAACTATATGAAAGATAATTGCTTGCGAATATATTATTACAAATTTGGTTTTTTCCTTATTTGACATAAAGCTAACATTATAATTATTCAAACTCTTTTGATCAAACTAATCAAATAAGAAAAATCTAGAAAATATGGATGAACAATTAGAATAATTGATTTCTTCCATTTTGCAACCAATCATGGCATTTGAAAGCATAAAGAGTCATAATATTGTATAATGTTTTGAAAGACTTTCATATTGAAAAGTTGTATGAAGCACATTTGGGATAAGCCATGAAATCCATGAAAGAAGATAGCATGTAGGATAAGCAATTAAAGCCAATAAGAAAGATAGCCTATGCATAATGACATGATATGAAGTTGGATATGAAGGCTATGAGTGAATGAGAAAGTAAAATAAGGAATCTCATGGATAAGATAGCCAATACATAGGGATAGCTCAAAATTGTCTAGATCAAAGAGGAAGAGGGAATAGATGGATGATGGAAGAATTATACATGATGCATGTTTACCAAGTTTTTATTATGGTACTTATCCAAAGATAAACAAGAAGTGGTTTTCACCATAGAATGAATTTATTTCTGTTTACTTTTTCTACCAAGGTGCCACAAATAATGGTTTTCACCACGACACATTTTTTATCTTCTTTTCTATTTTTATTTTATTTTTTAGAAATAGGTCAACTCTTTTCAAGTTAGATAGTGTTCCTATAGGAAAGATAAGTTATGATAAGCCAAGACCATAGATAAGTATGCTCAATGATGTTGATAGGGTGAAGGAAGTGAGATGATAGTAGGATAAGAGTTCATTCCTTGGAAGGATTGTATGAGTATGGATAGTAGGTAAGTGTAGCTTTGAAAACATTGCATAAGGGTAGGTGACAAAGTGGGGAAGATCAACATTTACACACACCTTGGAGGGTTTCCGAATGATGGAGGAATGATGGAGGAAATAGATCAAGGTTTAGATGTATGACTGGTAGGACAATGTTAGAAGAAGATTGAGTGGAATATTTCCAAGCTTTTGAGAAAGATGTTTGGAAGAAAATGGAGTGGAAGCCTTTGCAATATTGAATGTCAACTTAGATTTATGTTCAATATTAAAGTCTTTCAAGAGAGACTTTGGAATCCATATAGCTTTAGATTTTCCTTTGGATACTTTATAACACATTTCTTCAATAATGGGTTTAGGAACCCATATTTTCTTTGATTTCACTTTTTGAATAGTGAACCTTTGTGGTATCTTCAATATATTTTTGTTATGTCCATTCACATGTTGATTAGATGAGACATAATGATCTCTATTTTTTAATGTATTATTGTATTTCTTGTGTTGAACATCCAAATTTCTTCGAAAAGATTTGAGACTTATGGATGAATAAGGCTGATATGACTGGTTTAGATGGTAGAGTGGTTGGTTATTTTCTAGGATGAATGTCTTGTTGATCTTGAGGTACATTAGGAGAGCTAGAAGTAGAAAGTGTAGGATAAGGTTTGAAGACTTTAGATTAGATGGATAAGGACCAATGATATAATTAGGAAATGCAAAGGGATAGTGACTAGGGATTTCAACATCTTTAGAGTGAGTAGCATGACCAAAGTCATCAATAGACTTATGAGTACCTTTTATAGGAGAAAGACCTTTGATAGGAGTGTTTGAATCTTGAGCATAGTTTTGAAGTGGATATGGAGAAGTAGAACATGAGGGGACACTTTGATCTTGACATGTTTCTTTATATAGCATAGAAAGATCACTTTTCCCATAAGTTTTAGTAAGCTCAATGGAGGTAGTGGAAATGGTATCCTCATCATATGTAGGAGATGGGTAACACACAGGATATAGAAAGGTGAAATTTTGGATGAGATGAAAAGGTGTTTGATCTTGATCTTTATTTATATATTTTTCTTTTTGAGAGTCATCTTGATATGGAGCACCTTCTAAGGACAAGGGAAAATGTGAGGTGTGCATGATAGAATCTTAAAGTAATAATGTAGGATTAGCTAAAGTGGGCATAGTAATCATAGTATTGCATGAATGTTGAGGATCTTTAGTCTTAGTAGCATGGAAAAGGTTTGCAAACAAGTGAAGGTTAGCTTGATTTTCTTTTAGTTGTAGCCCTTGAGGGTACGCATGGTCTATATGGAAAGAATTAGGTTCTTTGTTTGCTAGAGCCATTTTGGAAAGCTTTGACACTTTCAGAGGTTCATTAGTGTTATAAGAAGTGAAGGTCTCAAGGAAATCATCACTTGACATAGGTTCATCAGCATGATCTTGTGACACACTAGTCATTAGAGGTATCAACAATCCCATCATAAATGAGATCTTGGATTTTATGTTTCAACACTATGGAATCTTTAGTTTTATGAAATTTTCTTCCATGGAAGCGGCAATAATGATAATTTCTCCACCATGGAGGTTTGATTTTGGGTTTGTAAGGTCTAGAGTTGTCTAGTAATGTGATGGATTCATTATCAAGAAGTATTTGCAAGATGTTATCATGAGAATCTTCCAATGGAGTAAAAGTTCTCTCAAAAATTTCTCCATGATTATTTTTTTGTTTCTTGAGTGAATAGAATGCATCCATGTCTTCATCGCTATCTTGGTCAAAGATAGGTCCATAATGAAAGTTTGGCATAGGCTCAAAGGAGGTATCACTTGCTTGTTCTCTAAAGAGGTCTTTAGATCTAGAAGATGAAGATATTTGATGTCTTGGAGTAGAATATGTAGACCTTGAAGAAGATGAGCCATGTGTATGTAAAGGTCTTAAGGGAGATTAATTTAAGAATGCAATATTCTCCTCTAACCTTTTCTCAAGTTTAGAATTGATTTCTATACGTGCTTAGAGAGATGAAGGTAAGAAAGATTATTTGTCTCTTCTAGCTCTTTTTATTGAATATATAGATCTTGAAACTCTTTAGTGGCATGGAGGATATCATGATCGTCTAGATTTGGTTGAGGTTTGGTAGCACAAGGTTTGAATACCATAGTGGTAGATAGATAATAAAGCGTGAAGGAGACTAGAGGAAGCTAATAAGGTGACACAAGATAACTTGATGTCCAAACTAGAGAGGTAGAGTGTTCACATGTCAAAGAGAGGTAGAAATGAATGAGTGAGTTGTCAAACAAATTGTCCAAGCAGGTTACAACACTAGTGACTCAAGTCAAGAGCTACGAAAAAATCCCAAATAGCAATGTAGATAAAGAAAGAGAGATGACAAGTGAACAAATTTAAGTGTAGTCAATAGATCAAGGAAACCATTTAGTGAAAGAAATTCTTAGTATGCATATCATAGACCATGAAGTTAGAAAATACCAATAGCTCTAAGACCAAAGAGCCATTTTAAGCATGTTCAAGCACTAGAGACATAGAAAATCAAAGTCAATTTATGAAACTCCCCTTAGCAAAAAATGCAAACAAATATTTGCACTTGATGTTTTGACTTGGTTGAAAAAGTTTGACAATAATTGATAATATTGCAAGCTTGATGTTCAAAAAAATTTTTTTCCAAGAAAGATAGTGACACATGGAGTAGTCTTCAGACAATCAAGCAAGGCACAAAGCAACCTTTCATGATACAAGCCAAAGGGGTCAACCTTTCTTGACAACTTTTCAAAATCTAACTCCTAACGGCTACAAGTTAGTGCCATTAGCTCCGAGTGGGTGGGTGAACCCTAGTGACACCCTTGTTCCAACCATGGAGACCATCTATCGTCCGTGGCCACCCCGTACTGAGGAGTCCCCAAGGTTCTCTAAGTGCATTTTGAGGTCGATCTTCTAAGGGTCATAATTCAGAGCTTGTGAGGGCTATTGATAAATTATTGAATGCTACAGGATGCTGATGTTGAGGCCTAAAATAACCTATCTCATTTTTGAGAGATCACATTCTATTTGGATTCGGCATAGTAATCTCGCTTGATGCCAAAACTCGCAGTGTGCCTTAGTTCATAGGTGCACCACAACGTAACTTTAAAATAGCTGATCTTGGCATCGAATCGTTTGCACCATTAGCTCCGGATGGGCAGGTGAACCCTAGTCACACCCTTGTTTCAGCCATGAAGACCATCCATCATTTGCGGCCACCCCGTACCGAGGAGTCTCCAAGGTGCTCTAAGTACATTTTGAGGTCGATCTTTCGAGGGTCATAACTCAAAGCTCGTGAGGGATATCGATGAAATATCAAATGCTATAGGACGGTGATATTGAGGCCTAAAATAACCTATCTCATTTTTGAGAGATCACATTCCATTTGGATTCAGCACAGCGATCTCGCTCGATGCCAAAACTCGCAGTGTGCCTCAGTTCATAGGTGCACCACAGTGTAACTTTGAAATCGCTGATCTTGGTATCGAATCATCAGTGCCATTAGCTTTGAATGGGCGAGTGAACCTTAGTCACACCCTTGTTCTAGCCACGAAGACCATCCATCATTTGCGGCCACCCCATACCGAGGAGTCTCCAAGGTGCTCTAAGTACATTTCAAGGTTGATCTTTCGAGGGTCATAACTTGAAGCTCGTGAGGGCTATCAATGAATTGTCAAATGCTACAGGATGGTGATACTGAGGCCTAAAATAACCTATCTTATTTTTGAGAGATCACATTTTGTTTGGATTTAGCACAACGATCTCGCTCGATGCCAAAACTCGCAATGTGCCTCAGTTCATAGGTGCACCACAGCGTAACTTTGAAACCGTTGTTCTTGGCATTGAATCATCATTGCCATTAGCTTCGGATGGGCAGGTGAACCCTAGTCACACCCTTGTTCTAGCCATGAAGACCATCCATCATTTGCGGCCACCCCATACCAAGGAGTCTCCAAGGTGCTCTAAGTGCATTTTGAGGTCGATCTTTCGAGGGTCATAACTCAGAGCTTGTGAGGGCTATTGACGAACTGTTAAATGCTACAGGACGGTGATATTGAGGCCTAAAATAACCTATCTCATTTTGAGAGATCACATTCTATTTGGATTCGGCACAACGATCTCACTCGATGCCAAAATTCGCAATGTGCCTCAGTTCATAGGTGCACCAAAGCGTAACTTTGAAATCGCTGATCTTGGCATTGAATCGTCAGTGCCATTAGCTCCAGATGGGCGGGTGAACCCTAGTCACACTATTTTTCTAGACACAGAGACCATCCATCATTTGCAGCCACCCCGTACCGAGGAGTCTCCAAGGTGCTCTAAGTGCATTTTGAGGTCGATCTTTCGAGGGTCATAACTCAAAGCTCGTGAGGGCTATCGATGAACTGTCAAATGCTACAGGATGGTGATACTAAGGCCTAAAATAACCTATCTCATTTTCAAGAGATCACATTCTGTTTGGATTTGGCACAACGATCTCGCTCGATGCCAAAACTTGCAGTGTGCCTTAGTTCATAGGTGCACCACAGCATAACTTTGAAACCACTGATCTTGGCATCGAATCATCAATTCCATTAGCTCTGGATGGGCGGGTGAACCCTAATCACACCTTGTTCTGGCCATGGAGACCATCCATCATTTGCGGCCACCCCATACCAAGGAGTCTCCAAGGTGCTCTAAGTGCATTTTGAGGTCGATCTTTTGAGAGTCATAACTCAGAGCTCGTGAGGGCTATCAATGAACCATTAGAGAAGAGAAGTTTGTAAGAAGTATTGGCTTAGTGTTTTTGCTAAAATAAGTTAGTGGGAAGGCTTTATTAGAGGGTCTTGGCCAAACGAGTGGCGTTGCTGCCCACTCTCTAATTTTAGAGACAATTAGGTTTTGGAGGGAGATCAAGGGAGCTCTACTACAACTATCCTTACTCTAGCTTGGACCAAGGTTGGTATCTCAAACTTGCTTCTTTTCCATTTCTTTATTTTAGCATGGTTAAGCAAATATGCAAGTGTGGAGTTTATCAATGGAGTATGCATTGCATTGCATTATGGAGTAGCATTCATGTGAGTGCTTGAATGGTGTTCATTCCATGTAGATTAGTGTGACACCATTGTGCATCTTGTTGTATTGTGTGGAGTATTGTGAGTATGAGGTTTGGATTTCCTCTATTTCCTTGTTGTATTATGGGTGCTAATATTGTGTTGTGAAAATGTGATGTGCTCTTGAAAATTTCTTGTTTTATTTCTACTTGGTTTTGTTTTCTTGTTTTGTGCTTGAGTGTTGTTATGGGCGTGAGACTTACACTCACCCTTGTGGTAAGGGAAGAGAAGTCCAGGGTGAAGGGCTTAAGTTGGGTTCGAAAAATGTATTGAGAACCTTGGAGTATGGGCTCCATTGTATGCCATAACCATTCATATCTTGCTGGGGGTGATAAGGAAAGTATGGTGTAGAAGTTTGAGGAGTTATAGTTGATGGTAGTGGGTTGGGAGGAGGAAATGTGGAGCCTCGAGAGGGCATTAAATTGTTGAGTTATGATAGCCCCGAGAGGGCATGAAATTTGCTGAATTATGATAGCCCTGAGAGGGCATGAAAATTGTTTATTGTAGATATGGTTTGGTATGGCAAGTCTCCATTTTAGAACACACCTTCACCCTATGTTTATGGTTCCATCTGTGAAGCCATTGTGAAATAGCCTTGGGGGGAAATTGTTCAAGTTTGAAATGTAATGTTTATGCATTGAAAGATTGTATGCTTATCCTAGTTTGAGCCTTATTCCCTAGCGCGGGGGTAGTCTCTTTGAGGCCTATGGTTGGGTGGAAAGCACCCATGGTCCTTATTATTTTGTTGTGTTGCATATGCAGATTTGTGTCCAAGGGAGCAATGGAAATGGCTTGGAATGATCATCTTGCAGATTGATGTTGGATGAGAAAACTTGACATTGTGCCTCATTTTTGAAGGAGGATTCACCAGCTTGTTCATGTTCTCTACGATCATGTTGGACAATGTTCATGCTACTCATTGTCTATATATTTCAATGTTCATGTTCCTTATGATTTTGAAAAGTCCCTTATGTTGCCCCATTGTGATGGAAGGAGATTGTATCATTGTTACCTAATGTATGTGTAGAGGAAATAATTGATAAGGTTGTATATGCATGTTGCATTTGGAGTTTATATTGTTATGAAAGCATTGGTATGAGTCATATATTTGCTTTGACATCATTGTTATCATTTGAAAATGTGAAAGAAAGTTTTCTCCTTGTGGTATTGTAAATGACTAGTTGATAATAACAATCCATAGATGTTATGTGATACCATCGATTGTATAAATTTAAAACTTAGTAGATTGCTTACAATCTTGTTGTGCACTCAATAATTTGGAAGGAAAATTTTATGTTCATATCACATGCATGGATAACATTGATTTTAATTACCAAGCTTAATGCAATTCTAAGAAAGGAAATCATCAAATTAATTTCATGATATAACAAAATGAAGTTTGTTGTAAGAGAAGACATAATAAAATCTATGAGATACATTGTTGTAGGCATGCATTTTCCTCTCTGGAAAATGTATGGTAAAGGCAAATAAATCCCTTCCTTAATACAGAGCAATAAAATATTAAAGAATATTTCCAGATTCTAGACTGCTATCCAATAAAAATAAAAATAATAATAGCATATAGAGACTAATGAGTGTCCTAGACTAATATATTTCCTAAGTGACAGAATGGTACACATTACAATCTTGTGACCCTAAATCACATCCAACACTCAAATAATAAATTAGTAATTAAATAAATAAAGGCACATTAGTGTGCATGTTAGAGAATATGACAAATTTAAATATTTAACTTAAAAATAAAATAAAAGCCAAGATTGATCTTGATTGCCCTTCTAGAGTAGCCCCCAACATTTCCTAAGCCGTCATTATGCAAAAAGTTTTCTCCACTCCTCAAGGCATATTGTTAAATCTAACATTCATTCTGACATGTCATGTCAAAACTTTTATCCTTGAGCTTGCCTCCTTGAAAAGGGGTTTCATACCCATTAATATACTTGGGTGCATAGGAGAAAGAGTTTATGTGACATCCTTGTCTTATGCACTAGTTGTACCGTCCTTGCAATAGTGGTCATGTGTTCCCAAGCATAGGTAGTCAACTTGAAATTTCTTGCAGCAGTGGTCACGTGTTCCCAAGCATAGGTAGTTGACTTGAAATTAAGGGGGACTGGGATAGCAATCCCAAGGGATTTGTACTTAGGAGAATGTCAAGTTGACATTTAATATGACTTGTTCACATTAGGATTGTTGATTGGAGGGATGGGAAAAAGATGTCCTAAGGCTTGGATTAGTCAAAATTTTGCACATGACCCACGTGGGGCCTTGTGGGGACCACAGGTAGGAAGAAATGTGGCCTTGGTAAGAGTTAGGGAATGATGAGGATTTAAGATAGATAGGAGATTCACCCTTTAGATTTGCTTTTATTTTTATCAAATAATTATTTAATCATTTCAAGTCTTGAATAGAGGATAATGACACTTAGTGTATTTGAGCTTAGTTTAAGGGTAATGTTTATATCAAGGGGCTCATTTAGAAACATGTAACAATTAAACCATATGGTAATGGAAAAGCTAAATATAGGAAAATAAATTAAATGAAATAAATAAGTTTACGAGAATGCATATATAATTGAACATGATGTTAAGTATGGAGGGTTTAATTAAATTAGTGTTAAGACTATAAATTAGGATAGTTGGATGTAGATATAATAGGGTTAATATGAAGTAAGTTGTCAGGATGATGGGATTGGAGAATCAAGGATAAGGATGGATGGTGGATTAAAAAAATAACTCAAATCTAGTTTTATCTAGTCAATAAAGCACATTGATAGATAAGAGTTACTAGATAGAATTGAATGCATGACAAACTTGTGTAGATGTTGGATTCAATGTCAAGTGAATTTTATATTTGGCTTGAGGGAATGTTAGTTAGATAATGACTGTTGTGGATTCGATTGAAGATATTAGTAGAATATCAAAGTCGATAGAATATATATACCAATTTGAAAATGTAGTGTAGGAATAAAGCATTAGTTAGCTAGTATGTAATAAGGGTCAATAGGCATGCCATTAGAGGCAGCTCGTCAGCTCATGTACCCTATGTATAATTAATGATAATATGATTCATGTACACCACATTTTACTATGTTAGTTGCATGAAATGATGAATACATATATGTCAGAACGACAAGGTATGTTATATACAAACCTTATTTATACGCTTGCACCTAATCCTTGCATAAACAATTCATCTAACAAATTTAAATTGACACACTCAATATGATGGTATAGTAGGATGTGTTTAAATACTGATCGTGAATTATTATTGAGTTAAGTACTTTGAATTGGCCCTTAGACTTACTAAGAGTTCCTCATTTTATGTACTTACTAATTCGTACTATGAAACTAATTTGAATCTTAACATGCTTTGATAATAATAATATTGATAGCGAGAAAGTGTACTTATGGTGAATAATTAGATGTAATAATGTAGAAAGTAAATGTAATAGTATAGTAATTATAGTAATTAAAATAGTAAATGTAAAAGCATGGCAATGTAGCTAGATTAGTTAGTAGTTGATGAGCTAGATAGTTAGTAATTGTCTTTTGTTAGAGTGAGTTTAATTTATGTATTGAAATAGTAATTTTTGTGTTTAGGAAACTGCAGTGAATGCTAGTTTGGTGAGGAAGCAATGTTGATAGAATGCATAAGGATGACTAAATAGAGTAAAGAGGGAGAAAATGACTCAGTATTGGTCCAATCTTCGAGAGGAACTATAACCAGTAAGATATGGATGCAAGCACATGATACACGTTTGGCACATAAAACAAATTGTTTATTCCATAAGTTGTGTATAGTATTTGTTGAATGATGGATACTATCAATACAAGTGGCCCCTGCTCCATCATGTAGACTGCGAAGCTACCTTTGGGGCATATCTTTTCTAATTTCCAATGGTTAGATCCGATATAGTGTGGTAGATAAGTGCACATTTTCTTATTTGACTAAGGGTGCTCATGTGATGAGTACTAAATCTAAATTCTCTAGATACATGTGTTTAATCGATTAAGATATGCTACACTTCCACACCATATAGTAATTTTCACATGAATATATATTGTAATGATTAATGAATGTGTGTACATTGGTAATGAGGATAATAAGTAATTCTAATCCCCTTCCCTTACATGCTAGAATCACGACCTAGTCCATATGATACAACCGATAGACCCTAATAGAATATTAGTATCAGAGGCTTGTTAGGATATGAATTACCGCACTAATTTATGAGTTTTGTATCTTGAACTTGCTCTTTTGACTCGTGATGCTAACTTGAACTAGACTATCATCCAATCTATTTGAAAACCACCTGTGACTAAAATGTTACAACCGGATGATACTATCCACATGAGTCTTGAACTCCTATTCAATGATAACCTTGTTTTACAATATGTAATTTCTTATGCGACTTCATAAGCTAAAATAAAAAATAAAAAGAATTAAAAATTGTTGTGTTTTTACTAGTAAAATTTAGGGCATGACACATGATCCACGATAAATTGAACAATACTAGATACTAAATTAATATGTATATCATTGTGCACATAAATGACAAAAATATATATCAAAATACATGTATCCATAGACAAAATTTTACACAAATATATATCAAAGATCATGTCTCCATAGACAAAGTACTCAAATATATATCAAAATACATAGATCCATATACAAAATGTGGCTGATCATGCCATCAGAATGTGTATAATATCAATTTTTCTGTATACAATGTGGCATATTCCATCTCAAAATGTCTCATGATGCATCCTATGAAAACTATACTATCCTAGGGTGCTGGTGGATGATCAAAATGCAGCCTCTTCACATGCACTAGGTGGATCGGATGTCTCCTACATAAACAAAAAAAGAAAACCCAAAGTTAGACTACTAAATTTATATGATTCTACGTATCTAACATTGAATTACTCAAATGCATAATGATCTTTTTTGTAATGGAGATTAATACTATCAAAATTTCATACTAAATACCTCTCTCATCGACCTCCTGCGCCAGTCAGGAGTCCTCTCGTATGCCCTCGACAATGCTGGTACCTCTTTGATTGTGGGCTGTACATGTTCAAATACCTTTGTTAGATGAATCTACAATTTAAACTATAATATTATAATTCATAGCATGTTAAATTTATAACATATTTAATCATGAATTCAAACTAAACCTTACTATTGTAGGCTCCTCCTCAGGAGTGAGTGGCCACATCATCAAATCTACATAATTGTCCTGTCGGATGTCATGTGCACTAGGAGTCTCCTATGAGATACAAAATACTAGTTGTTAATATCATGGAAATTAGTTTTGAATTTATTTATGAAGATAAGGATAATAAAAAATAAATGATATGTCTACATACAATGGGGCTCTCAGTGCAAATGGAAATCCCCGATGGTCTACGATGCAGAATCTGTACAAGCTCATCACTAGTAGAGACGCCCTATATACAATAAAGAATGTAATTAAATGGGATTACCACAAACATTTTACAAGAATGCATCAATATTTAATCAAATAGAAAGTGCCTAATTACCTTTCCTTTTTCAGTGCATGCTGGCTCACCCTCCGCACGTTGTCCCTCCGGGACAGGTGCTACCTACAAGATAAAAGAAAGATTAGCAACCATAAATGCTACAATATCAAATAGAAAAAAAAATGCGAACACAACATAATGTACCATAGATGTCTCAAGGCCAAATGAAATGGTCAAGAGCATGGCATCATCAATCTGTCTGAGCTCCTCCTCGGTCATCAACTAAACGCGAATGAAGATCACATACATATAAAAGTCAATATGGCTTAAAAATTAAAATTACTCTATTATAAAAATTAACTTTAAATCACATATGTCATAACAAAAATATATATACACATACCGACACCAAAGGAGTCCATGCCTCTGCATTCCCCTCCTCTCTCGCATCAGGGTCTGTAGCCTCTGCATGTGTGTCTAGTGTATCCTCATCTAATACAAAATGATACTCAGGAAGATCACCTATGGGACCCAGGCAGATATTCTTGCATGTAATGCAAGTGTGAGGCACACAAACATGTGATGAGCTAGCCGATGATGAACTAGCACCAACATCATCAACATGAGGAGGCAGGATTGACCTAGCTTGAGATATCATTAGGCTACTCAACCTATGAATGGCTCTGATAGTTTGAGAGCTAGCCTCTATCATAATATCTGGATGATACACTCAAGGAGGAGGGGAGATATCAGGTTGGGGGACAAAAGTGCCAGCTTTCTTCTGCTGGGAAGAGGATCTATCCTGAGGAGCTCCTAGTGCTAAGCCCATGTTTGGCTTCACGCTCCAATAGTTCACTTTAAGTTCCAACACAAATTCATGATATAATTTTCTAAGGAAATAAAATGGTATTTCTAAATTGCCATGTGGAGGGATATCAAAGACCATCCACCAATGATCCCAAAAGTTTGCACATATGGCGTCATTTGTGCACCATTTAATCGATAGTTTGGATTTTTTGGGTCAACTGGTAAACCCATTTTCGGGTTCGCAAAAAGGCTGGCCAAATTGTCTTTGCTTATGTTGAGGGCTGCAACCTCATCATAATCCAAACCATCATCAAACATCTTGTGCATTTGATCACGCCAACGAAGAGCAGCATTTTGTTGGTTTGTAAGGGTTTCAATGTTATTCACTATGGTGTTTAACGTGGATAACATAGGAGCCAATGTGGGTACATTATTATATGTTCTGTGCAAACCTCTCAACTCAGTGAGATTTTTATTTATCAAATCCTCGATTCGAGGAGGGTTTTGAGGGGGTAGAGGATCGTTTGAAGGACAATTTTGTGGGGGTACTGGATCGTTTGGTGGGGGGTTAAGAGGAATATTATTCCCTGCCTCAGTGTCATCATTCTGATCAGCCATTCCTATTGAATTGCAAAACATAATACATATTAAAAAAAAAACCTTAATTTTAACCTTTTTTTTCAAAAAAACCCTAGATTCAACTAAAACAAACAAAATCATGTTAAAATCTATCGAATTTAGATTAAAAATTAGTTTAAAAAACAAAAAAAACTTACCTTAATATCCGATATTTGATTTTGTATCTGATATCCGGTCGTGTGCTAATACTGGCCCCCGAAATGTGAGAAATAAGGGCCCGCAGGTCTGTTCTTTTTTTTAATGTATGCTACAGGTATTGGATATCTGATACTATATCTGATATCCGATATTGGATCGGATATCCGATCACACTCATATCTTATATTTTATATATAATATATATAACATGTTTTATATTTTATATATAGCTTTGAAATATTATATTTTATATATATTACAATATAAAATATTATATTATATTATTATAATGTATTATATTATATTATATTATATTATTATAGTTTATAATATATTATACTTTATTATTATATTATATTATAATATTAAATATTATATTATAATATAATATTAAATATTATATTATACTATTATAATATAATACATTATAATATAATATTATTACAATATAATAATATTATTATATAATATTATTACAATATAATAATATTATTATAGTATAATATTATACGATTATAATATAATAATAATAATATTATTATATTATAGTATAATTATTATTATTATTTTATATATTTAATAACAATATTATATAATAATATTATATTATAATGTATTATACTGTTATAATATAATGTTTTTATATTATTATAATATTATAATAATAATGTAATATAATTATCGGATATTCGATATATAATCCGATATTAAATCGAATATCCAATATTAGATCGGATATCCGATATGGCTCGGCCTTTCCTTCCAGGCTTGGTACCTGGATAGGTGGAAAAAGTTAGAGTGGATTTTGAAGCGCTTTTAGACGTGTTCAAACTCTATTTTTTTCACATCGCCACTTTTTGGCACACCATGATCCTGCACATACCCTTAACAACAAGAATGCACTCTTGACCTTATCTATTAATAAATAAATAAATATAGTATTGTTCTAATTTTAAGATTATTTAATAAATATAGTTAAAGGTTCATTTTGGTATCTAAAATGGAAGTACGTAAAAAAAGGGAAAGAAATTTGTGGAGTCGTGTCATTTTTCAAGCAATATATAGTTGTTTCATATATCTTCAACCCTCATTTTTCACAAAGTTAATTTTCTACGTATTAGCTACTTCACCAATAAGGAAAGATTCCAAATTATATTTTTATATACATAAAAAATTGTATGGAACCACTTTGGTTGTTTAAATTTAAACACAAAATACATTTAAGAAGCCACCACAAATAAGGATAAAAATACTGCTAGAATAATAAAGTATTTTCTTATTAATTAAATCATATTGATTTAATTATTAAGTGACTTATTATTTCTAGTTTGCTTAAGCTAAACCTTGGGCATATAATAATTAATTCATTTATTAATTATTATCATGCAACCTAGGTTAGTTATCTTTTAGAGTTTTGATCTCCTTTATAAGGATTGATCTCTTTGTAATTTATTCATTCACTTTTAACTATAGCAATTTCTATTTTTTCTCATCAAGAATGTCTCATCTATGGATCTGGGAATTCTAGCCTCCATAGCTTTTGCTTCTCTCTTTCTATGACATTGTTTGCATGCAGGTGATTCTTGGGAGTTGTGAGGTTGATCTTTCATCAACTTCAACAAATACTTTATTAAAAAATAATGGATGGTAAAAGGGGTGCCCTCAACATTTATGTAAGATTATGTTAACAAAAGAACTTTTCCACATAAGGGTAAACTTGAATATAAATAAACCTAAAAAATTTCAAAGTGGCAAGGGCAAGACTAGTAAGAGGTTGATTACAAACATCTAGTTTATCCTAAGCATCAACAAGGGCAAAACCATCATCAATATATGTTTGGCCAATGAAAACATGAAAAGCTTCCTTCTAATCATTTTCAAGTTGTGAAGCACACACATGTGAACTAATTGATTCCAAGAAAGAGAATTTGCTAAACTCTAGTCAACTAGGAGATTCCCATAGTAAGAGGTGATAAAAAATGAAGAAGGCTAAAGGCCACTTGGTTTAGTATCCCTAGAGCCTTGTACTTGAGAATATTGAGAATAAGATCTTTGATCTCTTCTAGCAAATTGATTATGATCACACCTCCAATAATGACTTGTGCAAAAAGACAAGAGCTACAACTTTGACAAATGTACAAGGGCCCTTAACTAGTGATCTAAGGGGTTTTACAATTGTACAAGTTCAAGTGCAACCTTGCAAGACTGAGCCTAGATCTACTGAAGAACATTACAAAAAATGATATGGTTGGTGTTAGTAAACAGATTTGTCCTTCAACAATAATGAAATAAATTGACTCTTAAATGCTTAGAAGGAAGAACAAACAGAACTAACAGTTGGATGAGTTATCATTGGTTGATAACTCTCCTCTGAATTGAGAGGTACAACTCCCTCATTGAAATATTTACAATGAGTTGAATGATATGACATATCTTTAACCTAACAATATTAAGATTTTCTAAGATTCATTCATAAACATGAAATGAATGTGATTGCTATATTTATAAATTGAATAGAAGAAGAAAGATGATTAAGTAGCCACAAGACTACCTAGCCAATCCTTTGTATTACAAAGAAAATAAAGGGAAGTATTTCTTTGTTTTACGAACAATGAATGACAATAAAAAAACTATATTTAAAATGTGACAAAAGTGACTACATGATCAACATTAGTCCAAGAAATTCATACCAGACTTCAAAATATGATATATTAAATCCCTACATTTTAAGTACATAACAGGATCACCACAAGGTTATCCTATCTCTACAAATCTAATCAAAGTACAAAAAAAAAAAAAAACTAAATTTCCCCTTCTCCATGTTACAAACAGTATAAGAGATAGTATCCCCCTTTCCCTTGGTAGCCTCAGGACTGTCCAAAGTAAAAAAAAGAAACATTTCTTTGTCTTTATGCTGCATATTTATTTCTATGTTTCCAATAAGTCCCTTTTATGCATAAAAACTGATTATTTCTTAATATCTTATCGTATTTGACTTTACCAATTTCTCCTTGATATTTGATGTTTTATAAACATTATCTTTATAAGGATAGGCATGAAGACACCTATCAGAGTATGGGTATGTGCACACTTTGGGATATGTGGCATATCATTCTGCTTTTTTAAAATTCATCTTTTTCAACTTAGGTGCTTAGGATTTGATGTGATGTATCTTATAATTAATACACCTATATTTGTGTTTGGCCTCACTATGAAGCTTCTAATTGGCAGGGGCATGTTTATAATTTTGTTTCATCTTTGACCCTCTAGATGATGCTCACTTAGCTATAACCTACCATGTTTTTCATTGTGATGTCCTTTCATTATAACTCCATCAAGGGATATTGATTGGCTTTAACACCACTAGATTAAAATATCAGTTATTGTTGACACCTTTTATGACATTTTTCATATGCATTGAATGGTTTACTAGTTTAATCCTCCTTGCATCTCGAATACTGAAGCATGGTCTTCAATGTTTAAGACCTTTGATTCAATTCATTCCAAAGCCCATGGCTTTCCTATGTATGTATCCCTCTATTTCGATGTCTTTTAGAAAATAATCCACAATGGCGTTGGCTATCCAGTCCCACCATTCGGGATGGATGGATTGGCATGCCATGCTTCCATGACTGCATGGGGCAGTGTCCAGATGGAAATAAGGGAGGGGTAAAGGTAAGTTTTGTTTAAATAATTTTTTTTGTTTGTTTTAAATTAGTTGTTCTATTTAATGTTCCATGTATATTACGTTTTGGTAAAGTTACTTTATGTTTTATGTAGTATAGATTTTTATTAATGTTAACTAAGTTGTGTGATAGCGTTATAAAATGGAGTTGTGATTATTTTTCTTTTATTTTATATTTGATATGTATTATTAAATTAATTTTTTAGTAAATATAATTAATTTTTAACTAATATTTTTTAATATATATTAAATATGGATCATTTTAAAACTAATTTTTATTTTAAAAAATCTATTATTACATTGAATATATATTTTAAAGTTAAATAATATAATAATTCTAATATTATAATTTTAAAAGAATTTGATAACATATTATATCAAAATTTAAATAACAATGAATTTATTAATTATAATAGAATTTTTAGTAAGTAACATTTTAAAGTAATTTATTATTATAAATTCAATATAAAATTTGCTAACAAGAATCTTATTAATCTTTCAAATTTATTAATATTGTTTTCTTTTTTTTTTAAATAAATATTTTGCTTAAATTTTAGAAACAAAAAGCCCAAAGTCTAATTAAAGTTTTCAATTGGTATCTAAGTTTCAATATTGCATACAAATAATTGTTAACTCAAAACATATTTAATTATATGATTTTGTTAAGTTTTTCATCACACTGATTTAAATGGTATTTTAATTATTTTTTCATTTAGCACAAATAAATATACTTAATGAATTTAACATATTGTGCGCTATATCATAATTTGAAATATAATAATTAGATTCATTCATATGGAATAATAAAAATAAGCTCTTATTTAGATTATATCTTTTGGTTACCTTGAACATATGTAAAATAAAATTCATTTATTAGCTTATATATGTTAAAATAATTAAATAACATATATTATAAATAACGATTATTAAATATTATATATATATATATATAGATAGATCGGTAAACAACTGAGGCCATAATAGTTAATTAGAATAAATAAGATACAATAATGTTCCACCATTCAAACGAGCACTGGTAGGAAAGAACGGGGAAAGAAAACCTCCAATCTAGCCCAGGACCATAGTCCTTTATTATTACAAATTAAAAGGGGAATACCCCAGTCCAAATATCCATAGTACAATACAACCAAAGTCAAATGATGATGAACAATATGAAAGAATTACATTCTTTAATTTTCCCAACCACCTCTTTAATGAGGGAATAAAGCTTCTGTTACAAATCTAAAATCTAAATATAATGTCCCCATCTAATCACTCCAAACAATACGGTTAATAAACTAACATCATAATAAGCCAAAATCTAATAATTTCTAAATAAAGTAGGAAAAATCCTTTATGAGAAGTTTAATGGAGAATCCAAAAATAGAGTTATCCTATCCTCCATACATAAAGCACAAGCATAACCATAGAAAAAGAGATAGGAATCTACTCAAATATTCTTATGAGAAATAAAAGCATTGCCCAACATTTTATTAAGTCATTAACCTTCTAATCATAGAGGTTAGCATCAATCCAACAGTAAAAGCTAGACCTCCCAAACCGGGATGGTCACCTAAGAGGGAATATATACTTGTCAGAATATCATTCCAAATCTTGATGCTAACCTATGCATGGAATGATGACTCTACACCAGTTTAACATATCCAACAATATTCATATCCATTAATAATAATCCCTAATGAGAAAGGACAAAATTATTGCTAAACATGCATCAATATATACTATTTGGAAGTAACCAAACAAGAAAGGCCAGAGCCGTTAGAATTCTCTGCAATCTATATCCACTTATTAAAATTCATGGCCCAAATGGGAGAGAAACCCCCAGTCCTTTAATTATCTATCTGATCCTACCATCTACATCCAAAAAAAAAAAAGATACTTTGAGGAACCAAATATCTATCCAATCTGGAGTCTACCTCAAGATCAATATCATATTGAAATAGAGCATCGTGAAAATAACCAGATCTCAGTCTCATAATTCGATTAGAATGAGACTCACCAAGTACCAATTATCTAATTTGTAATCAAAATAACTTTAGTATCAAATGCCGCATCATAGAGGCAAACCATAAGCTGAAAAATTCATGCAAAATTCAAAAACCATCATCAGATTGAAAGGTAAAAACCATAAGAGATTGAAGGAGCAGCTTTAGAAATGATATATCAATATATTATTATTATACTTGCTGATGATAGGTACAAAATAAAGGAGTTACAAAAATCTCCTTATGATTGCAATAAACATATACATATAGCATAATATGGTATGTTGCTTTACATAACAAATTTAACGACTTACAGTCTCGACTAAACTAAAGAAGATACTATAATCACTAAACCATAGACTAACACTATTACATACAGCCTACCCCTTCCCATCCACATTATATACTATCCAACTCAAGACCTCTTATTTCTGATACAACATTATGACCTTAGAGACTTCATTGGGATTGTTCGCTTCAACATTTGGGGGGAATTCGAAGTCGAACTTTACCCTGCTTGTCTTCTCCATGTTAGGCGTGATGAAATTAAGGGCATCCAAATTCTCAAAGGTAACCCCAGGTTTAATGTATGCATTGTAGGCGTTCAGATAATTTGTAAGTGAAGATTTGTTATCATCTGCCACAATTCCCATCCATCCAAGCAGGAAATGGATGCTGGCCTCCTGATCCAAGGGATAAAAATTACTGAAAAGTAAAATGTCCCCAATGCTCCAAGAATCAACATCATTACAAGTGTTCACAATTTTGACTCCAACATAACTCGAACGATCAAAATTGGAGTTCAAGTGCAAAAATTATGACTGGTCAAAATGGTCAAACTGGGACCAAAGGTCATAAAAGGGTGAAAAAAAATCATCTCAAAAGTATTTGACAATGGATTCCAAATGAAAGAGCTCGTCAAAAGCTTTCCAATGGTGTTCGTTTCATCAAGAACGAAGATCGGATATAAAAGTTATGATGGTTTCAAATTCAAGCAAAAGTATGGTTTTTGATGATGTTAGCATGACATCACAAAATCATAAAGAGAGGGAAAACATTCAAATTCGAATTAAAATAGCTATTTAATTCAAATTAAAGGAATGAGATAATGGGAGTTGAACTCCTAACCATTGGCCTCCTAAAATTAAGGCCAACCAATGGGCTATTTATGGTATACAAAATATTAAGGGAAGAGTTGTTATGTATGCACAACAAATCCGCCCAATCTTATTTAAATAAGGGTATTTGTTGAAAACAAACCCTTAATTTTGGTGTGAGATCATAAAAAAATAATGGTAAAAGGGGAAATTCGAAATATGTAATCAAAATGGGAGATTATGTTGGTTAATTGTTTTAGCCCATTTTTGGCGAAATTTGATGTATAATAGGCTTTGGAAAAACATCCAGGTGATGAGAAGGAGATTATGATCTTGGAGACTTGATGATTATTCCTGCACATTGGAGAGTAATGCTGCAATTGTGCTTGAAGGGAAGATCTTGAACACTTGTAATTGATTTTGGAGCAAATTGGATCGGTCCCCCTATTGGAGCTAGACCCGGAGACGTAGTCCTTCTCGGACGAACTACGTTACCAATCGTGTTTTGTCTTATGTCTCTACTCTCTTTCTTTCAGTCATTATCTTTTTATGCTTTGTTCATTTAAGCATTTAAGTTGTGTTAATTTTCTAATTAACACTTTGAAATTTTTATTTATGAAATAATGTTAAGCATTCCTCTGTAATAGTCCTAGATCCTAATCAGATCAAATTTGGTATCAGAGCTTTTGTTGGACTAGTATTGCAAATTTGAATGCTAACAAGATCCAGGATTGAGAAAGGTGAAGGAAAGCTCGAGGAATACAATCCTAAGATTGGAAAACGAAGGACTAAACCATCATCACAAATGGCAGATGAAGGTGGTGGACAAGCTTTTCAAGATAAGAGTATTCAGAAGACTTCAAAATTTGCAGACAATGGTAGAAGTTTTGGTACAAGAAAGAGAAGAGAAGATGCGAAGACGTGCAACTCGAAAGGACAAAGGGAAAAAGAAAGGAGATGATCGTGATCCGCCAAAGACACCTCCATCTTCTCCTTCTTCTCCCTCTTCTCCTTCTTCCCACTCTTCTCCTTCTTCTACCTATTCTGAGTCTTCTAATATTTTTAAGGGTGGACATAAGCCTCGAATCAAGTTGGATGTAAAATTTGACTTGCCAAAATATTGTGGGGAGTTAAATGTTGAGAAATTAGATGACTAGATTCAATAAGTAGAAGTCTACTGTAGAGTTCAAAACCTTGTAGATGATGTTGACAGAATTCAATTAGCCACTCTTCGATTAGGTGGTGTAGCCTTAACTTGGTGGGAGAGTAGGTCTCGGGATGAAACTTCACAACATGGTAGGTTTAATTTGTCTTGGTCAAAATTTGTTACTGCTTTAAAGAAGCAATTCTACCCCCTAGGCCATATGCAACAGTTAATGATGAACTGGCAACATTTTAGGCAAGGGAAAGGTCAGTCTGTCCAGGATTACACCCACAAATTTCGTAAAAAGGCAATTTCATTAAATGTCCCATTATATACCCAGGAGACTTTACTCAAGTATATAGGTGGTTCTCATTCTTACCTAAGGAATTCTATTCTTGTCCTGAATCCTTATAATTTGGATGAAGTATGTGTCCAAGCAACACATTTAGAATCAAGGGGTAAGGGTACTTTCATTGATAAGTTTGATAAAAATCCATCTAAGTCTGAGGAAAAGTCCAAAGGCAAAGGAAAGGGTAAAAAGACAGCAACAGTAGAGAAAGAGGGTGAGAAACCCACATGCTCACATTGCAAGAAAGAAGGGCATGATGATTCTAAGTGCTGGAAATTGCATCCTGAAAAGAGGCCGAAGCGATTTGGTGGAAACAAAGGCAAACAAAAGACTGCTACTATAACTCAACAAGATCTTGGATCTAACTCCGAAGATGAGACAAAGATTGTTGCTATCGGGATTCAAGGTAAAGGAAAAGGTATATCTCTCACATCAACTACAAATTCTTCCAGCATAAGTGCAAGTACAAGTAAAGAATCTACTCCTACGAATGATAAGCAAAGGAACGAATTATTTCACATCCGAGTTGTTATCAAGCATAATAAGGTCAATACATTATTTGATACGGGTTCTCAAGTTAATTTGATATCTGAAGAAGTTGTTAAAAAGCTTAATTTGACTACAACACCTCATCCAAAACCATATCCTCTTGGATGGGTTTGCGATGATGCACAGTTACAGGTAACTAAATAATTCAAATTAAGATTTGCTATCACTGCAAACTTTGTGGATGAGGTAGAAGCTGATGTAGTCCCTTTAGATATTTGTCATCTTGTACTGGGGAGTCCCTATTTGTATGATCGCTGGGCTATCTTCTATGGAGGGAAAAATAAATATCATTTGTTTAAAGACAAGATTGAATACATTGTAAGGGCACATGAGGTTAAGACTAATTTGGCATTAGTCAATGCTGGTCAAATGAAAAGGTTAATCAACTCTAGTAAGAATTTTGTGTTAATGCTTGTAAAAGCCAAAGAAGATGAAACATCTAAGGCATTTAAGGGATGTGATCCAAAACATAAGGCTGAAATGGTCAAAGTTGTTTCTGCTTACGATGCCTTGTTTTAGGAACCAAAGGGATTGCCTCCTAAGAGAGAGATACAACATGAGATTCAGTTGCAACAAGATGCACCACTTCCTAATATTGGCATGTACCTCTTATCAGTGTTGCAGAATGAAGAAATCAAAAAGCAAGTTCAGGAGCTCGTTGAGAAAGGAGATATCCATCCTAGTACTTCTCCTTGTGGTTCTCCTATTGTGTTGGTTCCAAAGAAAGATGGGACTTGGAGAATGTGTATTGACTACAGGGCTTTGAACAAGATAATGGTAAAGAACAGGTACCCTTTTCCTAGAATTGATGATTTATTTGATCAGTTGAAACATGCAATTTATTTCACTAAGCTAGACCTACGTAGTGGATATCATCAAATAAGAATTGCAGAAAGTGATATTTGGTAAACTGCTTTTAAGACAAAATAGGGACTTTTTGAGTGGTTGGTCATGCCATTTGGGCTTTGTAATGCACCAGCTTATGAGAGTCATGAATGATGTCTTCCGTCCCTTTATTGATGATTTTTTCGTAGTCTATTTAGGTGATATTCTTGTATTAAGTAAGTCTTGGGATGATCATGTAATTCATGTGAAGAAAGTATTTGATATACTGAGAAAAGAAAAACTATATGTAAAGATGTCAAAATGTGAATTTGCAAAGACATCTTTAGTGTACTTAGGCTATGTCGTAGGGAATGGTCAATTGAATGTAGACCCTATGAAGGTCGAATGTATTGTAAAATTGCCTAAGCCAAGTACAATTACATAAGTTAGGAGTTTCTTAGGTGTAGTTCAGTACTAGAGGAAGTTCATTGCAAACTTCTCTTTCATTGCATCATCATTACACGCATTGACCAGTACCAAGGAAACTTTTTAGTGGGGAGGTCCACAACAAAAGGCTTTTGACACTTTAAAGGAAAAGTTGAGCACTGCACCAGTGTTAGCTCTACCTGATTTACATCAACCATTTGAGATTGAGGCAAATGTGAGCGGGTTTGCCATGGGAGTTGTACTCATGCAAGGAGGTAAAGCAGTCTACTACCACTCTGAAACTTTTTCAGGAGTAGTAAGTAACTATCCTACATATGATAAAGAACTTTATGCTTTAGTTCAAAGTGTTAAAAAATGGAAGCATTACTTAATGGGAAAAGAAACTGTAATCCACACTGATCACCAGCCACTACAATATTTGCACTCACAATCTAAGTTGCAACAAAGTAGCCACTTTAGGTGGATGGGTTTTCTACAACAGTTTCATTTGGTAATTAAGTATAAGAAGGGTTCCCATAACAAAGTAGCAGATATGCTATCTAGACCTCCTGTTCAGAATGCTTTGACAATCCTTCAAAATAGTTCTATGGTTCATGAAAGCTTTCAGGAACAATATGCTAATGATGAGAACTTTAAGGATATCTATGCAGCTTTAATCTAGGGTAAACATGTGGAAGAGAAAGATTACTATGTGCAGGATAATTTGTTGTACCACTTGGGAAAACTATGCATTCTTAAAGATGAACATGCACATGTAATTCGTGAAGCACACACTTCTTTGATTACAGGGCATTTCGGGGTAAGTAAGACATTAGCTCAATTGCAAAAATATTTTTACTAACCTCGTATGCAGGAAACTATCACTAAGTATATAAAAGGATGTGTAATGTGTGCAACTAGCAAACCAAGTAATAGGAAATTGGGTTTGTACACACCATTACCTGTACCATCCCGTCCATGGGAAAGTGTGTCTATGGACTTTGTAGGAGGTTTACCTATGTCTAGGAAGGGTCATTATTATTTGTATGTAGTAGTTGATCAGTTTAGAAAAATGTGTATTTTAATGCCTTGTAAAAAGCAAGTCACTACTGAACTAACAGCTCATTTGTACTTTCAAAATGTATGGGTTCATTTTGGGTTACCTACTTCTATTGTATCAGATTGAGATTCTTGATTCTTAGGGGAATTTTGGTCATCTTTGTGGGAACTCATGGACACCAAGTTGAAGAAGAGTACAGCCTTCCATCCACAGACCGACGGATAGACAGAGGTAGTGAACAAGACAGTTGTGCATCTACTTAGAGGCTACTGCAGCAAACATCCTAAGTTGTGGGATGAAAGTCTTCATTATGTGCAGCATGCTTACAACCATGTGGCACACTCTTCTACAAAGAGGTCTCCTTTTGAGACTTGCTTCGATTACTTGCCTAAGACACCAATGGATTTTTCTTTTGGGAAGGACGATGTTGTAGATGGACGCCATGATGCAAAAAAGGCTTTAAAGTTCATCCAGAAGGTCCAAGCAATCCATTAGGTAGTAGAAGCACAGTTGGAGCAGAGCCAAGCAAAATACATGGCTCGCCATGATAAGCATCGTATTGATCACCTATTCCAAGTTGGTGACAGAGTTTGGTTACATATTAGTAAGGAAAGAATGCAAGGTGAAGGAAGGAAGCTCAAGCCTATTAGGTATGGTCCTTTTGAAATCTTAGAGAAGATTGGTACCAATGCTTTCCGCCTTAATCTTCCTCCATACATGCAAATTTACTCATTTGTCAATGTTGAGAATCTGAAGTCGTATGAGCCTCCAATGATCTTGGATGAAGACGTTAGTGTTTAGGTTCCATCAGTTGATGACCTTTCACTAGAGTACATGTCAGAATTGCCACAAGATGTCATGCTTGACAGGAATGTCAGAACTTCACGAAGAGGACCAGTTGAATACCTCCTAGTGGGGTTAAAGGGGATGCATCCAAGCAAGGCAAGATGGATGGAGATGGTAAAGTGAGGGAACTATACCCTCACCTTCTTTCTGAGTAATCCAAACTTTCGGAGGTCCGAAAGCTCTTCAGTGGGGAGGCTTGATCCAAGGGATGCAAATTATTGAAAAGTAAAATGTCCCCAATGCTCCAAGAATCAACATCAGTACAAGTGTTCACAATTTTGACTCCAACATAACTCGAACGATCAAAATTGGAGTTCAAGTGCAAAAATTATGACTGGTCAAAATGGTCAAACTGGGACCAAAGGTCATAAAAGGGTGAAAAAAATCATCTCAAAAGTATTTGACAATGGATTCCAAATGAAAGAGCTCATCAAAAGATTTCCAATGGTGTTCGTTTCATCAAGAACGGAGATCGGATATAAAAGGTGTGATGGTTTCAAATTCAAGCAAAAGTATGGATTTTGATGATGTTAGCATGACATCATGAAATCATAAAGAGAGGGAAAACATTCAAATTTGAATTAAAATAGCTATTTAATTCGAATTAAAGGAATGAGATAATGGGAGTTGAACTCATAACCATTGGCCTCCTAAAATTAATGCCAACCAATGGGCTATTTATGGTATATAGAATATTAAGGGAAGAGTTGTTATCTATTGATAACAAATCCACCCAATCTTATTTAAATAAGGGTATTTGTTGAAAACAAACCCTTAATTTTGGTGTGATATCATAACAAAATAATGGTAAAAGGGGCAAATTAGAAATATGTAATCAAAATGGGAGATTATGTTGGTTAATTGTTTTAGCCCATTTTTGGCTAAATTTGATGTATAAAATGGGGGTAATAGGCTTTGGAAAACCATCTAGGTGATGAGAAGGAGATTATGATCTTAGAGACTTGATGATTATTCCTGCACATTGGAGAGTAATGCTGCAATTGTGCTTGAAGGGAAGATCTTGAACACTTGTAATTGATTTTGGAGCAAATTGGATTGGTCCCCCTATTGGAGCTAGACCCGGAGACGTAGTCCTTCTCGGACGAACTCCATTATCAATCGTGTTTTGTCTTATGTCTCTACTCTCTTTCTTTCAGTCATTATTTTTTTATGCTTTGTTCATTTAAGAATTTAAGTTGTGTTAATTTGCTAATTAATGCTTTGAAATTTTTATTTATGAAATAATGTTAAGCATTCCTCTGTAATAGTCCTAGATCCTAATCAGATCACCTCCATTCTAGGCCATTCCCTATAGAATGCATAATTTTTGCAAACAACTAGCGAGGGATAGCAAAAAGTGACCTCCAGCTCTAGGGAGATAGGTGGAAGCTCCATGTATCTCTCTACCAGTAGGATTTGTAATTTTTTGTCAATGCTTCTAACCACTTGTTAGAGCCCCTTCCTCCATGTAGGATTGAAGATGTTGCAACAGAGTTGGATAATTGCTCTTGGTTCAATCCTCGCTCTAGCCATGCATCCAATAAAGGATCCAATTATATCGTTATTTGTCCTCCGCATAAAGCTATAGACAAAGACGCCTTCTCCAATGGCCCTTCTCACGGCTATCTTGGCCATGTCATCCAGAGGGTTCAAAATTCTACTCCACCACTCTAGCTTAACATTATTGTAGAATGCCATAGTGTGAGCCTCCATTGTGTGGAAAACATAAATGTTTGAATCCATTGCTTCATAAGAGAAAGCTAACCTAGGGCATAAAAAACAACATGGATATAAATAAATTAGATCACAAGATCTAGAAGCCTCCTAGCATGACCTCATGCTAAGGTGATGCCAGCAGCTCAAGGCACGGGTTGAATGCAAAAGAAGAGGCAAGTAAGTTAGTCCCAAAAATGACGATCAGCCACCTAGATACCTGAAAGGAAAGTTCCCACCTTTCACAATGATTTGCAAAGGTGGCGAACTATTAAAAAACACTATGAAAAGTCTATAGCCACTAACAACTACTAATGTCCAATAAAGGACCTCTCCCCAAAGTGAAAAGGTCCTCTATACTATGATCTTGGCGAGAGAAAAAAACCTATTATTACATAGGATAAGAAATAAGGAGAAGGTTAAAATAAACCTAGGGCCATAGAAGCTTAAAAAGAGCATACTCTATGAACCTTTAATAACTATGAGATTTATATCGTCTGGTCCTTTGTTTGCTAAAGCATCTGCCTTCTGGTTCACTTCTTGGAATATATGGCAAATCCTAGAATCAGCGAGCTAATCAATAAGCGTAAGGACATCGCTAAGTCTAGAGTTTAGTACCCAATTTTGTGTAGCATGTTTCCTAATTGTATTGAGGATGATCTAAGAATAACCTTCTATAATGACATTTTTCAATCTTAACTTGAGACATAGAAGGAGGCCTTTTTCCAAGGCTTCTAATTCTGCTAGATTGTTGGTTGTAGGCCGAATTGACAATGCTTTTATGGTAATCCAGTTGCCTGAATCATCATTTATAATACAACCAATACTCGCCATTCTTGAATTACCTCTGACTGCTCTATTGAAATTGAGTTTATACCATCCATATGGGCAGGGGGGGACCATTTACAATCTTCCCTGGCCTTCTTACTACTCTTGATGTATACTAGGGGCGGGCTGATTAGATTACTCTAGTTCTTCTTCATGAGACCATCCCAATTAGAAAAGGAACCTTCCTCTTTCCTAACCTTCCTAAGATGAGAGTTAGTGACTTCCACAATGCTAGCTTCTATCTTAAGATGTAAACCTTCTAGCTCCATTTGCATCTCAAAAAATGCATCTATTTCTCTCCTTCAAGATTTCCTAGGACATAATCACTGAGAAAATGTTCCATAGTTTTCTATAGATCCCCTTAACCATATTAATGGGCCATCCTTTCAGGAGCTCGAAAAAGGATCTCGGTAAAGGGGATGACCATCCCAACTTTAGTTTAAGCCATTCCCAGTAGGATTGGGAGAATGAACATCTATATAATAAGTGGTCTACATCCTCGATATTATGTTTACATAGAACACACCTGGATGGGCCTTGATAGATGAATCTATGTAGCCTACCTTCTATCAAAATCCTATTTTGAGAGGCCATCCATAGAAAGAAGCCTAACTTGGGCAGGCAAGTGACATCCCAACATAGATTGAGAGGAATTTCTATATGATCCCATCTTTGTGAATGAATCAAGGTTTTGTATCCATTCCTGACACTATATTTTCCATCCTTCAAAGCTGTCCAAATAAGTTCATCTTTCTTCTTAGTTTGCTTAACTCTCTTGTTTAATAAAATCTTTTCATAAGCCTCTCTTTCCTTAGAGTCTATCCCAACTCCATCCAAAGATTTCCACATCCATTTGACCAATCCTTTAGAAGGGATTTTCATCTTATAGTCCCTCACTTTATCTCCTCAAATAGATCTAATTTATCTTTGAGGTTCGAGGGGAAGGGTCTCGAAACAATCGAGGGGAATCCATCCCAAGAATCCTCCCAAAATAAGGTTGCATCACTCAATCCTACATCCCAAGATAGAAAATTGCTGATAATGTGACAACACTTTGTCATGAAATTCCAACTTTCAGATCTCTTGGGGAGATTCCTCATTCTAAAAATCGAAAAAGGATCATCCGCATTAAGGTATTTATTGTATAGTATCTTGGACCAATTTTGGTTTCTTTCTTTATACAAATGCCAAATACGTTTAGCACCTAAGGCTTCATTTTGCCATTGTAGGTTCTTAATCCCAAGACCACGCAACTCCTTAGGTTTGCATATATTCTCCCATTTAACAAGAGCTAGTTTCTTATCCTCTTCGCAATCCTTCCAAAGAAAGTTTCTAAGATTCGATTCCTATTTGCACAATGAACTCTTACAAAGGGGGATACAGAAAAGAGGAAAGGTTCTAGCTGATAGAACCAATTTAATTTTTGTACTTTTTTTTGCCTTAGAGAGCCATTTATCTTAGCAACTCCCAATCCTAGCTTCAACTTTTTGTTATAATTCTTTAGAATAACTGAGAGGAGGGGGGGGAGGGGGTGGGGGGTGTGAATCAATTATTCAAGGTCCAAATGCCATAATAAAACTTTTTCTATTTTCTCTACAAATCCTTAATGGTGCATAACTGAACTTATCATGCATGCAATTTAAATATTGAAACAATTAAAAGTAAACATGCATCACACCATAACACTAAGAATTTGATAACCCAAAAACCCTCTAGGAATAAGAAGGTAAAACTGGGGTGGGAATGATACCCACAAAATAACTGCGCAATTGATTTTAACCACTTCTGATGGTCTGCCCTGTGAAAAGCCTGCCTTATTAAAGGCTACAACACATTGTTAAAACTGACCTTGTTAGAGGATTTCACCAAACTGTTAGGAATGGGCCTAGTTAAAAGACTTTGGAACATTCACTTGGAATGTCACCCTGTTAAAGGATTTACAACATGTCTATTAAACCAACCTAAGTCCATAGGTTTTATCTTAACTGTTACAATTGCTAGAAAGTAACAACAATGGATTTGATCTGATTCAACTTACAACATAACTTGTAGATTACAGGTCACACTTCAGTTCAATCCTTTGCTTGGCTTTTTAATCACTTTAGTTCCGTTAGCTTGTCTTCCTCTCAAGCTTTGTTTCCTTGAGTCTTCTTTACTCATCATACCAATGGAATCATATCTGTGGTCATCTAGAAAAATAGAGTATTCTTTGTTCTCTTATTCCTTAGCACTTTTCTTCAGTAGCTCATGACTTCATACTTTCTCACCACCACTCTACTACTTCGTGACCTTATGACTTCTTAAATAGAAATCTGAAATATCTTTCCCGCTCAATTCTCCCTCTCCAATTTTAGGGTTTCAATGGATTAGGTAGGATACAATGTATCTACCCCATTTTTCCTCTTCATCTAAAAACCTTGTCTAGCATCCAGTTGTATTCGCTAAAAACCTTTTTACATGGTGTTCTGTGCCACCAACTCATCACTCTTATCTTCTATCTGGTTTACAAACTTCTAGGTAACAACCTTGTCGGCTCAGATCTAGCGAATCTTCGATTTCAAAATAATGCAGCAACTCAGCATTATTGGTTTACTGATACTCGGCTTGTTCTGTGTTACTCGAAACTTGTATCCTGCTTGGCATCTATATCTTTACTCGACACCTATTTTCATGCTCGGCACTTGATGTTTACTCGACACTTATTTTCTGTTCGGCACTTGATATTTACTCGGCACTTGTTTTCTGTTCGGCACTTGATATTTACTCGGCACTTGTTTTCTGTTCGACACTTGATATTTACTCGGCACACTCTAAAAGTGAACTTGCTCAACTTCAACTAAGAATCTATTAGGCACTGACTTGCTTGCCCGGCTCTCTCTCTCTCTCTCTCTCTAATGAACATAGTTAGACTTTACAAATTACTTAGCTAAAACCTTACATCTTTGATATGTTTCAGTGTGCCCACTCTCTGTGTCTTAAAGTATGTCATCAATACAATTTTTTATCAATGGCTTAGCTGATCCTTGTGTTTCATTACAACATCATAACTTCAACCTTTCTCTAGGTACTCTAGTTACATCTTATTGATTGCCTCCTCCTTGTCAATCAACCAATTGATAGTATTTGGATCACTAAAGAAATTGTCATTCCTTCAAGTAGCAAGTTTGACATCAATGAAAAAACAATGATTGAGAACATTCTTTACCAGTTCCATTACTTTTTATGTATAATCTCTTCAATCATTTCCAACAATCTCCCTCTTTGGCATTGATGGAAAACCAAACTGATCATTTGATCAACTTAGTTACCATCAAAATCATATATCTTTGCTTTTCAGTTTATCATAAGTCTCCCTCTTTCATACATATCTCCCTCATGAGTATCTCTCTCTTATTTTGTTTATTTTGATCAGTTTCTTCATATCTCCCTCTTTGACATAAATGCCAAAGATTTAGCATCTTTAACATGTTAAATATAGGCTTTGCATCTCATATTTTCTCCCTCTGTCACCATGCTTGTGACTGATTTGGAGTTTCTGCTCCTGCTGTCATCCTTTGTATCATTCTTCTGATATTTCAATGATTTATTCTTGTTGATGCAGGGAAGCTTCCTTGTTATTTTTATACTGCTTGATTTAGGGGTATTATCCCCAACTTGCCTCTAAGATATTCATAGGCATCCTTGGGAAATGGTTTGGTGAAGATATCTGCAATTTGTTCCTTTGTGTGAATATACTCCATCTTCACTTGTTTGTCTTCTACCAATTCTCTGACATAGTGATACTTGATTGCAATATGCTTGGTTTTTGCATGCATTACTGGATTCTTGGATATGTTTATAGCACTTGTGTTATCACAATACAATATCATAGGTTTGTTTACCTCTTCTTTCATTCCTTTTAATAAATGTGTGAGCCACACAATGTTTGTGCAATTGACTGCTGCTACCACGTATTCTGATTCTGCAATGGACTAAGACGTGCATGTTTGCTTCTTGCTGGTCCAAGTAACTAATATTTTTCCTAAAAATAGTGCTCCTCCACTTGTGCTTTTTCTGTCATCAATGTTACCTCCCCAATCTGCATCTATGTATGCATTGAGCTCAAACTTTTCATTCTTTTTATAATATAGACCAAAGTTATCAGTTCCTTTGAGATACCTCATTATTCTTTTTACTACTATGAGATGATTTTCTTTGGGATTAGCAGAGAATCTAGCCACTATTCCAACTGCTAATGCTATGTCTAGTTTGCTATGTACAACATATTGTAGTTTTCCAATCATGGATCTGTACATTTTTTGATTAACTTCAGCTGATACATCATTTTTGGATAGCTGATTTCCTATTGCCATTGGTGTGCTGACAGGTTTGGAATCTTCTAATCCAAATGTTTTAAGTATCTCTTTGATGTACTTTGATTGTGTCATAAATATATCATATTTTAGTTGATGTACTTGCAATCCAATAAAGAATTTTATTTCTCCAAACATAGACATTTCAAATTCATGTTTCATTTTGTCAGCCAAACTTTTGCCAAGCACTTCCTTTCCTCCAACACTATGTCATCTACACAGATTTTAGATACAATAATATCCTTACCTTCTTCTAATTTAATATACATGTTGTTGTTGTCATTAGTTCTTTCAAATCCAATTTGCACTAGATACTTGTGAAGTCTCTCATACCATGCTCTAGGTGCTTGTTTCAGACCATAGAGTGCTTTATGTAGTTTACAAACAATATCTTTTTTGTTTTCATCAACAAAACCATCTGGTTGTTCAATATAGACTTCCTCTTCTAATATACCATTCAAAAAAGTAGACTTTACATCCATCTGATAGACTTTAAAACCTTTATATGCAGCATATGCAAGTAAAGTTCTTACTCCTTCCATTCTTGCAACAGGGGCAAATGTTTTCCCATAGTCTAATCCTTCTTCTTGAGCATAACCTCTACATACTAGTCTAGCTTTGTTTCTGGTAATTTCTCCATTATCATCTAGCTTGTTTCTAAATACCCATTTGGTACCAATCACATTTTTGTCAACTAGTCTGGGAACTAAATTCCAAGTTTTGTTCTTCTTAATTCGATCAATTTCTTCTTCCATAGCTTTACACCAATCACCATCTTGTAATGCATCATACACTATCTTAGGTTAAATTTTGCTTAGTAGACATGATTCATTTCTTAGTCTATTCCTTGTGATTGGTCTTGCATCTTTGTCACCAATTATCTGTTCAGCAGGGTGATGCCTTTTCACATATTTGGACAATCTTGGTCCTGTCCTTGTTTCCATATTTGATCTTTCAGCTTCAGGATCACTATGCACTTCATTTTCAGGTAGCTCTACATCTCTGTCATGTGTACTGACTTCAGAGTTGGAATGAGCATTTTTTCATTCTGCAACTCAGCTTCTGAATGCAACTCGGCATTCACTGGTTGTGAGTTGGCTAAAACTGAAACTTATTGTTGAATCCCAATTTGATTGATGTTATCTTTTTCAATGGGCATTCCTTCATAAGAATACACAAAGGTTCTGTAGTCATCCATTTTCTTTGGTTTTTCAACTTGGACATCTGCATGCTCATCAAAGTTTACATTTGCACTTTCCACAATTTTGTCAGTGTTAGTATTTAAACACTTGTATGCTTTACTTCTAGTGGAGTAACCAAGAAATATGCCTTCATCACTTTTTGCATCAAATTTTCCATTTCTAGCATCTTTAAGGATAAAACATTTGTAGCCAAATACTTTGAAATGCTTTACATTGGGTGAGTGACTGTACCATAATTCAAAATGTGTTGCATTTGTACCTTTCTTGACTTATACTTAGTTTAATGTATGAATAGCCACACTTACAGCTTCTCTCCAATATTTTAGAGCAACAGTCTTTTCCATCATTAATGTTTTGGTGCAGTCAATCACAGATGTATTTCTTCTTTCAGCAATTCCATTTTGTGGGGGAGTTCTTGGGGCTGATGTTTGTCTCTTGATTTCTTTGTCATTGCAGAATATATCGAATTCATTTGATGTAAGTTCACCACCTCTGTCCGATTTCAGGCATTTCAAACTTTTTCCTGTTTCCTTTTCAACTCTAGCCACATACCACTTAAACATTTGAAAAGCATTAGATTTTTGCTTTAAAAACATAACAGTCATCATCCTGGAATAATCATCAACAAACAACATTATATATTTGTCTCCTTTGTAGCTTTGTACTTCCATTGGACCACATAAGTTAGTATGGACTAACTCAAGTACTTCTTTAGATGTATATTTTTTACTTTTAAAACTTGACTTGGTCATCTTTCCTAGCTGACATTGTTTGCACATGATATTTTCAGGTTTCTTCAGTTTAGGTAAACCTATGACTTTCTTCATTTTACTGATATTGACCAGATTATCAAAGTTGACATGACATGGCCTTCTATGCCATAATCACACATCATCAAATTTTGCATCGAGACAAGAGGTATTTTCTAGATCAAGATAAAATAGATTACTTCTTCTTTGATCTTCTTTTCCTATCAATCTATCATCAGTATTATAGATTTTTGCAGTTTTATTTCCAAATTCTAGTTTTTAATCTACATTGCCTAACTATGAGACACTTAGAAAATTGTAGTTTAGTCCTTCAACATAGTATGCATTATCACATGAAATTTGTTTTGTAAGCTTAATGGTACCTTTTCCTTTGACTTCACATGGAGCATCATTACCAAATCTGACACAATTTCCATTATACTGAGTAAAGTTAACAAACCTACTTTTGTCTCCTATCATGTGATGTGAGCATCCGCTATCTATGATCCATTTATCATTATTGTTCATGCATGTTACCAGTGTTGTTGGCTCTTCTTCATCAGATTGGTCCTTTATGGCCACATAAACAAGTTCATCATCATTATGATTAGAATCCTCTTCAGCAATATAGCACTTCTTGCCTTTGTCTTTGTAATCTCTCTTATCATCTTCTCTTCTATTTTTGTACTTGTTGCTTTCCTTGTATTCGTTTTTCTGTGTACACCTTGCAGCAATATGTCCTACTTCATTGTAATTAAAACAAATGATAGGCATCCTACCTTTGAATCTTCCTTTGCCTTTGTGAAATCTTCTAGCTAGTAGTGCTTCCAATTGTTCCACATCTTCCTCATTAGTGCTACTGTCACTAGATACATATTTCATCTTTCTTCTTTCTTTCTTTGATTTCACCTTATCAAAATATTTTAATGATAGCTTGGCTTTGAAAGTAGATTCAACATTCTCAGGTCTATAGTTATCAAAGTTAGATAACTCAAATGCAATGAGTCTACCTACTATGCCTTCAAAACTTAGATTGTTTCTTTGCACACATCTTAGCTCTTGTATAGCTGATACTCTAATAGAATAGATAGGGAACAAGGTTCTTAAAAACTTACTATTAACAGCATCATCATCTAATTGACCGTTCAAGCATCTTATTGCACTTACCACCTTCTTTATTCTAGCAGCATACTAAACATCATTCTCACCTTCTTCCATTTTCATATCATCAAACTTTCTTCTGAGACTTTCTCTTTTTTCTCTTTGGACATTCTGATCTCCTTCATAAATGTTAGACAGGGCTTTCCACATTTTGAATGTAGTGTCACATCGTTTGATATCATCAAATTTAGCATATTTGAGTGCAGAAGTAATTTCCAGCATTGTTTGATTGTGTTCCTGTTTGTTTTTTAAATCTTCTGTAGTAGGAGCGCCAGTTGGATCAACATGTTTAGTATCAATTGAGTTTCAGGCATAATCTCCTATGGATCCAAGATGTAGCTTCATCAAGCTTTTCCAAGCAACAAAGTTGTCTTTGTTGAGCTTGGGAGCTTCTCTCTTAGGCATTTTGATCTTTTCTGCTTTTGGTCTTTTAAATTAAATCAACAGCCGAGGCTTTGATACCAATTGTTATAATTATTTAGAATAATTGAGAGGGGGGGGTGAATCAGTTATTCAAGGTCCAAATGCCATAATAAAAATTTTTCTATTTTCTCTACAAATCCTTAATGGTGCATAACTAAACTTATCATGCATGCAATTTAAATATTGAAACAACTAAAAAGTAAACATGCATCACACCATAACACTAAGAATTTGATAACCCAGAAACTCTGCAGGAATAAGAAGGTAAATTTGGGGTGGGGATGATACCCACAAAATAACTGCACAATTGATTTTAACCACTTCTGATGGTCTGCCCTGTGAAAAGCCTGCCCTGTTAAAGGCTACAACACATTGTTAAATGTGACCTTGTCAGAGGATTTCACCAAACTATTAGGAATGGGCCTGATTAAAGGACATTGGAACATTCACTTGGAATGTCACCCTGTTAAAGGATTTACACCATGGCTATTAAACCAACCTAAGTCCATAGGTTTTATCTTAATTGTTACAATTGCTAGAAAGTAACAACAATGGCTTTGATCTTATTCAACTTACAACATAACTTGCAGATTATAGATCACACTTCAATTCAATCCTTTGCTTGGCTTTTTAATCACTTCAATTCTGTTAGCTTCTCTTCCTCTCAAGCTTTGTTTCCTTAAGTCTTCTTTACTCATCATACCAATGCAATCATATCTGTGGTCATCCAGTGAAACATAGTATTCTTTGTTCTCTTATTCCTTAGCGCTTTTCTTCAGCAGCTCATGATTTCATACTTTCTCACCAACACTCTACTAGTTCGTGACCTTATAACTTCTTAAATAGGAATCTAAAATATCTTTCCCGCTCAATTCTCCCTCTCCAATTTTAGGGTTTCAATGGATTAGGTAGGATACAATGTATCTACCCCATTTTTCTTCTTCATCTAGAAACCTTGTCTAGCATCCAGTTGTATTCGCTAAAAACCTTTTTACATTATGTTTGTTTCCACCATCTCATCACTCTTATCTTCTATCTAGTTTTCAAACTTCTAGGTAAAAACCTTGTCGGCTCAGATCTAGCGAATCTTCGATTTCAAAATAATGCAGCAACTCGGCATTATTGGTTTACTGATACTCAGCTTGTTCTGTGTTACTCGGAACTTGTATTCTTTTTGACATCTATATCTTTACTCAGCACCTATTTTCATGCTCGGCACTTGATGTTTACTTGGCACTTGTTTTCTGTTCGGCACTTGATATTTACTCGACACTTATTTTCTTTTCAGCACTTGATATTTACTCGGCACTTGTTTTCTATTCGGCACTTGATATTTACTTGGCACACTCTAAAAGTGAACTTGCTCGGCTTCAAATAAGAATCTATTCGGCACTGACTTGCTTGCTCAATTCTCTCTCTAATGAACTTAGTTAGACTTTACAAATGACTTAGCTAAAACCTTACATCTTTGATATGTTTCAGTGTGCCCACTCTCTGTGTCTTAGAGTATGTTATCAATACACTTTTTCATCAATGGCTTAGCTGATCCTTGTGTTTCATTACAACATCATAACTTCAACCTTTCTCTAGGTACTCTAGTTACATCTTATTGATTGCCTCCTCCTTATCAATCAACCAATTGATAGCATTTGGATCACTAAAGCAATTGTCATTCCTTTAAGTAGCAAGTTTGACATCAATGACAAAACAATGATTGAGAACATTCTTTACCAATTCCATTACTTTTTATGTATAATCTCTTCAGTCATTTCCAACAATCTCCCTTATGATCTTTTTCAATCATTTCCAACACTTTTTCAATAGTGTTCTGCCAGATCTTGTTGGATTTAAAACCCTTTTCCAAAGCGATGCCCAAATATTTGCAAGGAAATTGACCTTTTCTGAATTCCATCACCTTGCAGATCTAATCTTCTACTTCTTTATTAGTGTTTAAGAAATAGATCTCTGATTTGTCCTTATTTACTTTCTATCCAGATGCTACCATATAGGAATTAATTATAGAATTTAAATTCAAGACTTCTTTGATTGTACTTTTACCAGGCAAGATAGTATCATCAACGTATTGTTGATATGTGATGTTGGGCATATTACTTGCCACAGTGGTACCAGAGATTACCTAATTATTATAAGCATTTGTCACCACTCTTCCAAATGCTTCTACCATAATAATGAA
This sequence comes from Cupressus sempervirens, assembly GCA_028749045.1. Taxonomy (NCBI): domain Eukaryota; kingdom Viridiplantae; phylum Streptophyta; class Pinopsida; order Cupressales; family Cupressaceae; genus Cupressus; species Cupressus sempervirens. Next base: position 735,619,319 of record CM053791.1, on the reverse strand, counting down.
GAGGGAGGGGGATAAAGGATCACCTTGTCTGATGCCCCTTGATATTTCAAAAAAGCCCTTAGGTGTTCCATTGATAAGGACTAAAATTTTAGGGGTGGAGATGAATTTAAAAATGAGATTGATCCATTGATGTGAGAAATCAAACGTTTCAAGTACCTTACAAAGGAATCTCCAATCAACCATGTCATAAGCTTTTTGAATATCAAGTTTCATGAACATACTTGGTTCTTTACTCTTAGAAGCAGAATGAATAGTTTCTTGAATAATGACGATACCATCCAAAATTGATCTACCTGGAACAAAACCTGTTTGTTCCTCCGAGATGATCTTCAAAAGCAAGACCTTGAGTCTATTTGCTAAGATCTTATAAATAGTGTTGTAGAGAGCAATAGGTATATAGTACCTAGCAGTTTCAAGATTAGATTTTTTGGGGAGCAGAATTAGGAAGGAGTAATTTATTTCTAATAACAGAGCTCCACCATTCCTTGAGGCTTCAATGGATTTCCATAGGTCTTCTCTAATAATGTCCCAACATTTTTTATAGAAGAAATCCTAAAAGCCGTTCGGGCCTAGGGATTTATCAGGGTTTATATGAAAAAATAGCTCTCTAACTTCTTTCAAAGTAATAGCTTTATTCAAGAGTTTTTTATCCTCGGGAGTAATTACTTGTGGAATAAATTTGAGTAATTTAGCTTGTGCCTCCCTGTTAGACCCTTCAAAATTATTTAGAATCTCCTGATAATGTGCAACAAAGGTGCTTGCTATTTCACGTGGATTCTCAGTAAGGAATCCCATCTTATTTCTAATACTAGTTATTTTATTCTTCGATATGTTGTACAGGGTAGAGTTGTGAAAGAACTTTGTGTTCCGATCCCCTTCATCTAACAAATTCTCCCTAGATTTATGTCTCCAAAATATTTCTTCTTTGGTTAATATATCCTCCTATTTAGCAAGTAATTCTTTTTCTAACATATATCGTTCATTATTCATGTCTTTCTTAATTACTTCTAGATTTAAATCCTTAAGTTTCTCTTCTATATTTAATTTTTCTTTAAAGATATTATTAAAGTGTTCTTTGTTCCATTTAAGGATTCCTTCTTTCAACATCTTCATTTTTGAAACAAAAATGATCATCTTGGAGCCTTTGAAGTTATCTTGATCCCACCATTCTTTTAAAATTTTAATGAAATTTGGGTCTAAAAACCATATTTTCTTGCATTTAAATGGGTTCCCAGATGGTTTTGAAGGCTCTACAAGTTCCAATCTAACTGGATAATGATCTAACCTAACAATTGGCAAAATGGTAGAATGAATGTTAAAATTATTTCCATCCAAATGACCTTTCAAGAAAAACCTGTCTAGTTTTTCTACTATATATGCAAAATCTTTCCTCCTCTTGTTCCAAGTATAATTTTTATTATTGATTGGGATATCAATTAGATTATGTCCATCACACCATTCTTTAAAGAATAATGAGGATTGTGAGAGATGGTGAATACCACCAATTTTTTTTCGATAAATTTAAAACAATATTAAAGTCACCACCTACTAGGTACAGATCATACATATTATTATTCATAACAAAACTAATTTCATCCCAGACCATTTTCTTTCCTAAATTACTTATTGGTCCATACACATTAATTAATAGGAAATGAAGATTAGATTTCAGACTCTAAACCCTTACGCTGATCCAATTATTACTACAATTGAGGAAATCTATAGAAACTTTCCTAGGGTTCCACAGGATTCCTAGACCCCCAAAGGCTCCTACTGATTCACGAAATGTGGATCTCCAGAAACCAAGCATCTTTTTTAAGTTCAATCCTTCTGCCTCACTTAATTTTGTTTCCTATACTAAAATAATATCCAAATCAAATAGTTTAAGGTTTTGTTTTAGTAACAATTTTTTGCTAGGGGCATTTAATCCCCTATCATTCCATGTGGTGAACCTCATGGCTCCTTGGGAAGGCTCTTCCGCTTCCCATTATTAAGTAATTGATCTATCTTTTGTTGTTCCCTGCTAGGTCCATCCACTTCCCTGAGTTCCTTCAAAGACTTTTTACCTCTCTTCCCTTTCACTCTCTCGTATTTTGGTGAGCTTAGTCCTTCCTGATTCATCTGTATCCCTAGATATTCCATGTTCTTCTGAGCACTAGAGTTTTCCTCACAGACCTTTCCTTCTGTTTCATCAACTTCCAATTCTCTAATTATCTTGTCTATTATTCTTGGCTGATTTCCTTCTTCTGAATATAGGTCTTTTTTATTCATCTTAGCAGTCCCTTTGCCTTCTTACTCTACATCTTTTGCATATTCTTTTGACTAGATCTAACTTTTCTTGTTATCCTCATCCTCAATCTTTTATAAATCCCACTTTAGATCTCCATAAGTGTAGTTGTTGCCACCAAATTTAAGTATTCTCTGCATCAATTCCTCCTTCTAAGCCTCTGTGTTGTTATTAATGTTCTTAGGACAAAATACTTGAACTAGTTCCTCAGTTAGCTGCTCAAAAAACTCATCTTCTGATCTTTGAGTTGCCAGTTCTGAGTCCAAAGCACTATCCTTATTAAGGAAATTTTGGAGTTCATTTTCCATGGATCTTACTGCTATCTCTGAGCTATGGTCCTTAACATTCTAGTTGTCTGCCGGAGTAAATGGTGACCCACCATATTCTATTGGGGTCTGGCAAAACTTAGATCTCTTGCATACCTCTCTGACTGGAGTCGTATCTCTATCTTCTAGAGCTTGAAACTGACATTGTTCCCCTTTAAAATTTACCTCCATATCTTTGTGACCTTCTCCATTAATTGGATTTAATTCAAATAATAAATAATTCTTAATATCTTCTATATTATTTTGACCAGTCCTCCCTTCTTCTTTGGATTGTTGAATAGATATTTTCATTGAATCTGGAGTTCCCTTGCCTATACCCTTAAGGAAATTGTCCATTGATATCTTGCAAAGGGGAATTTCTAAGTCTTGTTGCTAAAGTCTTACCAAATTTCCTCCCCTCTGACCAGATTCAGACTGATTTTGAGCATTTTGTATCTCATATTCTCCTAAACCTTTAATCTCTTTTGAAGACCTATTCTGCTCTGTATTACTCTTTTTTTCCTCTTTCCTTCTTTTCAACCTCTATTTTCCTTTTCAATTATACTTTTGAGTCCTATCTAGATTCTTCTCAAATTCCCCCACTATAATTGATTTGAGTCTTGTTTTGGCTTTTGGGTTAATCTTATAATTCTCCATGGTATTCCTATCATCTTGAAGATGCTCGATTGGCCTTTCCTCTTCCTAATTATATTGTGAAGAAGTCTCTTGAATTGCCAAACTTAACCTCAATTTCTTTTTTTTAACTATGATCCATGGGAACATGCTAAGAAAGTCTGACATAAGTGGCAGGGTTCTGAATCTAATTTTCCTAATATCATCAAACTTAATGATTTTTAATATTTTTCCTTCATACATTTGTAGATTTATGTCATAGGATGTTCTATTAGTTATGATCTTCCTATGAGTTTGCATTGATTGGTTAAGCTTAGTTCTGATGAGCAGTTTCACATTATTACAATACTGGTATGAGGAATCAATGCCTATCAAATCTTCCAATACAAACCCTAATGACCTAAGGATCTCAATTTGAATCAGCTCTGGTGGTAAGGACTGAATGCTATACCACCTGGGACTTGTTGTATCTATCCCCTTTGTACTAGAATTTGGACTCCATTTCACAAAATTAACCGAAAACCCATTGAAAAAACATTCAGAAACAGATATGAACTCTTCCTTGATGGATTCATCCATGCATCTCAAGTAAAGGATTCTTTTAGAAAAGTGAGAGATACTTACCTGTTCTTCACAGTTATCTTCCAACCAATAAGCAAGTAGAGCAATGTCTTCCTTCAGGCCATCCCATATCGCAAAAACTTCAACTTTTTGGCATTCATCCCATAATTCTTCAATTTCCACATTGGACATGCAGATAGGTAACTCAACAATTTTGGGACTCTCTTGTGGATCTAGGGCACCACTAGGGTTTTGTGCAACTCTAGCAACCTTGGCCACAGACTGATGATGGGGGCGAACATAAGAGCTCCCCTTTGTTTTAGCAAGAGATTCATTAGGTTTATCCCTGTTGGAATGCAGAGGCACGGGAGTTGCTACCAAATCTGATCCTGCTATCGGAGTTGAGGTTTGGAATTTGGATGGCTGATCATACTTAGTTAGGTTAAAAACCTTAAATTGGTTGTTCAATTTCTTGATAGTGAAGATAGCCTGAGCTCAAAAATTGCTTGAGGAAACTAGATTTATGAAATAGGGTTTGGCTTGATCATTACCTAAAGATGTATGTCAGAGTTGTTCTTCAGGATCTTCTAGCCTCTCCTATATTGAGAAGTTGTTCTTGGTTTGGATTCTGAAATCATTATGCCTCCGTTGTTTTGTCGAGAGCCTTGATTTACCGTGCAACTTCCATATCATCCATGGGTTTCTGCCTATGCCCTGCCATGGTCTAAGATTATTTCATTTGCCGAAAGCCTGCTTTGCCTTTTTCACTTGAAAGTTATGATTCATCATATATATATTCATATTAATATAATAATTACAAATACAAAATTTCAATTATATAAATCAAATTATCTACATTTAAACTATTTTATGCATTAAATTTCAAATGTATTAAAAATAGAAAAATATCATATTGAATATATTTGTAAAATAATATATAATATTATATATAACTTTGTTAACATTTAAAAAAAAAAAATCAATAAAAATCTATACTACATAAAACATAATATACATGAAACATAAAACTTTAATAAAAATCTATACTACATAAACTTAACTTACCAAAATGTAATATAAATGAAACATAAACTAAACAAAAATCATTTAAAACAAAACTTACCTTTACTCTTCTCATACTTCCATGTGCACATTGCCCCACATAGTCATGGAAGCATGGCATGGCCATCCATCCATCTGAACGATGGGGCTGGATAGCAAAGGGACTAGCTATCCTCCACCAAAATTGTCCATCCTAAGACCATAAAGCTACTACCATACCCATACGTCCACTGTCAGCGTGTCAGTTGGGAGTCCTGTCTCGTCAATGTAAACATCTCAATCCCCCTCCCCACAGTTGGTCCATCACCATCCACTAAAAAATAGACCTATAATTGTGACTAAACGCGGGCAATGAACTATTACATAGCTATGACAATTAACCCCATTGTGCAACCTCACTATGGTTAGGTTACTACAAAGTAACCAGTTTGGTTGTTGACTAGTAGCTGTGGTTTGAGTTTTTGACCAGTAGAAAGAAATTACAATGGAATAATATTTCAAGTCCACTGGTATACTAGGGTTTCAATTCCACTGATATTTTCATATTTTCATTGTTCTTTTGATTGCCCTTCTTCGATGACGATGTTCCTATCCCTTTACAGTCTATAGCTTCCTTCCCGCCTTGAATCTCCACTAAGGCCCTTCTTCGATGATGATGTTCCTATCCCTTTACATTCTGCAACTTCCTTCCTTCCTTGAATCTCCACCGAAGGTCCTTCTTCGATGATGAAGGTGGCATTAGCTAGGTCTACTTCAATCTCCACTGAAGGCCCTTCTTCTTCGATGATGTTCCTATCCCTTTATAGTCTGCAGCTTCCTTCCCACCTTGAATCTCCACTGAAGTCCCTTCTTTAACAACAATAGTGGCATTAGCTAGGCCTTCTTTGTCATTCTCAGCATCCATATTATCTTCCTTCAAGTAAGCTTCAAACCAGTTTTTATGGTTGGGCCTCTTTACATGCATTAATTATCTATATGAACTAGAACCCTAGCTAGTTCTACCAAGATATCTATTTTGAAGATGTTCTATCATTTTCAAAATGCTTGGAAATAGCTACAAAGATAACAGGAATATCAATATTTTCTTTATGCTTATCATTGTTTTTGATGTAATTATCGTCTAGAATTGTCAAAAAAACCCTAACCACTGTTGGAATTAAAGGTAGAGTAACTGAGAAGGGGGGTGAATCAATTACTTACAAAAATTAATCCACAAATCCCTTAGATGTCTTAAAGATCTAGTTACTACTGATACTCGGTAAACATAACAAAAATGTTGTAACTCGGTAAATTAAACTGTTACTTATCTTCAAGCAAACATGCATGCAATTGAAAATAAAATGAACACAAGAGACACCAGATTTAACGTGGAAACCCAATATGGAAAAAACCACCAAGTAAGTAGTCACCAATTTTTCACTCTTCTAAAGGGAGCCCTGTTAGGAGCCAACCCTGTTAAAGGTTACAATACACACTGTTAGGTGTGACCCTGTTAGAGGATTTAATCACCCTATTAGGAGTGGCCTTGCTAGAGGTCTTTAGAACAATTCAACTGAACTGTCACCTTGTTAAAGGATTTACAAAATGGCTGTTAAACCAACTCTGTTAAGAGATTTGAAATCACTGCTACAATGGTTAGAAAGCAACAATGAATTGACTTGAACAAGATGCAACTAAATTTGCTAGCTACAGGTCTTTGTTCAGCATCATTAGATCCTCCTTGATCAAATATGACTCTGCTGCTCCTCAATGATCTCTGGTTATCCTTCAAATTTGCTTCCACAATAATCAGTCTTCATATCATATTAATTCCACATACTTCCACACTTAGAATTCACCACTTGACCTCTTACTTATACCATTCAGATTGTCAAGTCAGCTCATTTACATTTACCAATAAACCATACATCAGTTAGCTATAGATATTACTCTAAAAAAATAAATGTTATTTCATAAAACAATGAAATCCTTTACTGGCCGACCCTGCTCGGTAAATACTACTTCCAAAAATTTCTTGAGTTAACCTTCTTGACTGGATTAATATTGCAATATCTGTAAAATCCTTTGGTTGCCAAGTTTACTCGGTAAGAACCGAATTCCTTCATTAGAGCTCGGTAAGAACTGCTTCTGCCACATTCCCTTTGATGATCGAGTGAGCTCGGTAAGAACTGTTTCTACCATATTTCCTTTGGTGACTGAGTGAGCTCAGTAAGAACTGTTTCTGCCACATTTCCTTTGATGATCGAGTGAGCTCAATAGATTCTGTCCTTTTGCCTCACTAACCATCTGAGCTCGGTAGACGCTGTCCTTTGCCTTGCTGACCTTCTGAGCTTGGTAGACACCATCCTTTTCCTTGCTGACCTTCTGAGCTCGATAGACACTATATAATGACTAATATGACATTTGTGTGACATTAAAGCCAACAAACAATTTGAACAATTGTATCCAACAAACGACAAGGCTATGACAAAGCATAATGATTTTCTTAAGCCTGTTAATCTTGACCTCCTAAGAAGGCCATCTACCTCTTCTTACCCTTTAGCCTCATGGGAGTTTCCATGAAAAACTACTTTAAATTCAAGTAACATTAAAACACACAATCAATTACGTTGGTCTTGTATAGTTTGAATAAAATCCCATCAAAGACTAGAACATTTCGGTAGGGTTAATTAACCATTCTTGGTATACTATGAGGTTCAGTTACTTCAACTGCAACTAGCTAGTCATCATTGAAATTTCCTTTAAGTGTGTCCTTTGTAAGCGCCATGATGGCTTAAATCATGCTATCTCTATTCTTGAATTAATTTTGTAATTAGTCTTTTATGTATCACGATTCACAATTTAATCATCTTGATCACTTGTTTATCTTAATTTAGAAATATATGTGATGATTTTTTCGAGACTATTTTCTATTCATGTTAGTTTCTACTTTTATTTTGCCTTATGCACTCGATTTCAACAATATAGCTAGTTAACATTCTTGTCATCTTGTTCCCAATTCTTCATTATTATCTCAACTATGATAGAAAAATTTAATAAACTCATGTTATAGACTTACCCATAGCAGTTAATCATTTAGCCCATCTTTGAGAAAATAGAGCATAACATAAACTAGTTATTAAATTAAGAAACCTAATGTTTGTTACCTTTAAATTTAAGCTTTTCTATAATATGTATGAATTCTCTCAACATTAGAGCCAAATCACCCTCATTACTATGAAATATCTTGTAGCAATCAAGCCTTATCTTGAACCACAACTTTTATTTTAATTGAAATACTATTACTAGACTTCTTAGGGATATATATACTAAGACCATTTTTTATACTAGTGCTTGATTTTAGCTTCAAGATTCACTGATACAACTTCCAAATTCAAATCTACAAATATGTGTGAAACTAATCATCTCAAAGCAATTCCAAATTCACAAACTAAGAATAGCATATTTCATAGGGATAGAATTTAACTATAAAGTTTTATTTCATTGTATTTTTCATTTATACATGTTAAATAAACACTATCTTAATCAGTAGCTTTCCAAAGTTTATTGTTGAGAATCCATATTGTCCATATGTGCATCATATCTAGTATCATCTATATAATCTATTATGTTCAGAGTATTTCAATATTGATATTCTTGATACACATATACAAGTTAATATCCTTTGAAAAAATAACTAGTATTGTCTTACTACTCTTATAGTACCATCTTGCTACATAATTAATTCTATAAAAAAAATCACACCACTTCTTTCTAAAACCTTAGTAACAAACCCTAATGACCTAGATCAAACCCTAAACATATCCCAATCTTCTAGCAAGCTTTTGTAAATGAATTCACTAGCCTTGTCCACAATCACAAATGAGCACAACCCAACTTTCTTCATTTCCAATGGAGGGTTAAACTTTGAGGCTTCATCTTTTTTTTAGGGCTTACTTAGCTTCTGCTAGCCCTCATCATTACTGGAGGTAGAAACTTTTTTTTCTTACCTCCACACCTTGCAAGATTTCAAAGCATGTGGATCCTTCAACTAGGAGATACTTTATCCAACAATCATACCAATTGTGGGTTTCAGATGAAGCCATCTTTTAAGGAACTCAATATTCCTAGCTATATTTGGCTTCCTTTCCTCGAAAGCTTTCTTCTCCTTAATCACCAATACCAAGTGTTTAATAACCCTACTTGTAGGACCATATTTCAACAAATAGAAAACAATTCTCAAGAAAGTCCAACCAAAGCATAGTAGACAACATCAAAATGCAAGAAGAAAACAAAACCCTATTATAAGAATGCTAGAACAAGTCTGCATGAAATACCAAATTTAGAAAATAGGTCTAAATTATGTCTTCTCCTATCAGTTAGGAAAATAGTAAAATAAACTTCAACACAAACAATTATAAAATGCAGGAAACTAAGAAATCTCTACTTTAACAAAGTCAAGGATTTGGATGTTAGTTATAAACTAGTGTAACACTAGCACTGGGGTATGACATGATGAGTTTTTGGGATATGGGGACAAAAGGCCTCAATTTTTGGACAGTGGGGTATGGTGGGGAGTCGGCAGCAAGAGGGAAAGGAGTGTTGTATACTATACATATGGAGCTTGAAATACTAGTTATTATGAAATAATGTTTCAATATAACATACCAAATTGAAATACTTGAACATAGAATAATTGCCACACGAACCATAGCGGTTGAACATTAAGATTAGTAATATAATACATATCCAATAGTATCATTCAAAAAGAAAAATTCAAATAGAAATTGAAGTATCATTCGTGGTGGCATCATGGTCACAGAATGGTGGAGGTGAAGGTACTTGGGCACTCCTGGTTATGAGGACATCTTGGGGATGGGTATTTCGAGGTTTTGGGTGGGGGGTTGTGGTCGGTGGGTACGAGTCCCTGGGTTTCATTGTTATAAACTAATACTAGATTACTCAAATAGGTCTAGATTGATTGTTTTATAAAGAGATTAAGATTGTAAAATAAACTTATGCACAAGTAAGTAAACCCGTGCTTCAACACAATAAGAAGTGGTAGTTGTTATATGCCAAATTCAAAAGTACTTCTACACTATGTGCTATTTATGACATACTAAGATGGTAAAAAAAATTACAATACAAGAAATTGTAAGCATCCATGAGAAACTAAACAGGCTTGTTTGCACATTAATTGTAAATGTTTTGATCCAAGTGAAGGGGGCTTATCTTGAATGGACTCTTTTCTATTGTAGAGTACTAGAAAAGTGTACTAGAAAGCTTTAACTCCTCTACAACTTCAAAAAAAATTGTTCCTAGACTGGTAGTAGTAACTCAAATACTCTTAAATATACAACCTACCATCTAACTATGCCTGGTGACAATAACTCTAGTATTCTTAAATATGGCAACCAACCATTATAGCAAAGCAAGCCTACCTCACATGCCTAAGATGCCTTGCCAAAGTAAATAGTTTTCCCTCTAGAGAGCAAGTAGAGACTATCAAAGAGTTCAAACACCTCATTGCTTGCTTGATGAACTGAAGTTATAACAATAGACCCATCCCTGGAAAAAATTCTTAATGTTTGGGTAACAAAAAAAGTAGATGTACTGCAATTAACAATTCACCGCATATCAATACATGTAGTTTTGAATTAGTCATAATCAATAGTCTACCTAATTAGTCATAACCACTAGCAATTAGTATTTTGTGGTCTGCAAAGAACAATAAATTCATTAATGGAGAATTATCTGGTCTATGAGGAACAACAAAAAAATCATTAAAACCCTCTATGATGTTATTTTGGTTTCAAGATCTTCCACTAATTAAGAATTAAAGTGACTGATTCTTACCTATCTAAACTGCTTGTTGGTTCATCCAAAAGCAACAACCTTGGCCTCATGAGGATTTCCAAGCCAATGCTAACTCTTCTCTTTTCTCCACCACTGATTCCCCTCAAGTGCCAATTTCCAATGGGAGTGTTGGCACATTATTAAAGACCCATTTCAACAAGTCTAGACTCCACTAGTGTTGATTTCTCTGATTAGGGCATCTTATCAGGGAGTCTCAAACATGCAAAGTATTCTATAGTCTCCCTCAAGGTCAAGGTCCCAATCAAAGTATCATATTGAGTTACATATATAGGAGAGAAAAAACTATTTAACATCAAACGTCAACAATTCACCCAAAAATAACTCAACCCTTATTAAGTACTATTAAGGAGCAACCTATGATTAAATCATACTATTGTTTCGAAGGAGAGATTTTTCTTGTGGCCATTTAGCTTGATAGATCCAGACTGAAATATATTAGCTACCAATCTACCTAATTTCCACAAACAAATCAAAAATGTAAAAGGAATCATCAATATTACATTATGCAACAAAATTCCATCAAGAATGCAGCTCCATATAGATAGATAAAAATTTGAATAAGTTTAAATATAGATAGATATAAAAGATTGGATGAACTCTATATTTAATTTTTCAGACAATGAAGCAATAATTTTTTACCATGTTCTGTTAAAAGACCAACATCACAAAACTATTAGGATTTGTAGGGCACTGAATGTATCGAGAAACTGTGTTTAGTAACGGTCCTATTAAATTATTGTAGACTGTATAGGATGTTAAAATTAAGTGAGAAATTAAAAGAAATCAGCGATTCACTTCAAGCACCCTACATACTGGAAAAAGAAAAGCCTTCTATGGATATGAAAGAGGTGCTCTACAATAGGCAAAGAGTAGATACAAAAAAGATACTGGTAAGATGTAGTGGTTTGAAAACACCCAAAAAATAGATTATCCTTTGAGTATAGAGAACAATGCTAAAAATGTGTAATTCTTTTGATTTCCTTTCTTAGGAGAGCAAGGTTGTTGTGCAGAGGACTTCTCCCAGCTCTGGCAGAGATGGCCATGTGAGTATGACAATTAAAGTCATTATTATTTATAGTCATTTCAACATTGTATAGTTCAAATGAATGGTGTGTGGACAGTTTCATTGACTTACACTTAATTTCAGATACAAAGTGAGGAACCTAAAGCGGTGGTTTTTCCATCGAGGTAAGCAGTGGAGATGCTACGATTTGCGAGTGTGATATTGATGTTGTTGGTGACACGTCCTTCAGTTGTAGTGTAGTTCAAATTTTGTATTCATTGTTAATAAATGATGTAGTCCATAAGAAGATGGCACTCATATGTATTATAGTTACATGCTATAAGTTACATGCCCAAAGGAGGATATATTACTACCTTGTCAGAATTTTTTTTGTTGATGGGGGAAAGAATTTTTGGGACATTGCAAGGATGAACTTGCATAGGATGCAAATTCACAATCTCCCATTTATTGAGGCACCTTTCCGTGGGTGGCCTTTTGTAAGGAATAGCGAGTGATACCATTATGAGTAAAAATCAACAGGATATGTCTTTAAGAGGGCCACAAGTGTTGATTACCAAATGCGGATAAGGTCTGATGCCCAAAGAAGGTGTTTAAAACAACGCATATGCAAACTATACAAGGTCTCCTCAGTTGAATTCCTTTTGGAAGAAGGTCTGGCCAAGATTGAAGAGGAAATGCATTACTACAAGAGTGATGAGTTGAGGAAGGAGAGATTGAAAATGGTTGTAGCATTGGTGAAGAGAAGAGAGATCATGGTATGATGAATTTGATATATAATAGCTTGTTCTTTATGCAAAAAATTTGTGCAAACATGTGAAACACTTTAGAGAAATCTATTGATATTCATTAAATATACTACTAACAGGGCACTCCATCTTTAGCCAATACGGGTTCTGTGGATGGCGTTGTTGAAAGATCAACATATGCACCACTTTCTACCTCAGTTTTAGGTGATAAGAGTTGCATGCAATGATCTCGTGCATGACAGAATAAGTTTGGTAGAGGGAATATAATCTTTGTAAGTGCTCAAAAAATTATTGACTTTGAGGACGATATAAGGGGGATCCCTTCTATTGCTAGAAGTGAGAAGCTAGAGGTAACGAGGAACACAAAATGTTCTTTTTCTATTTCTGTAAGATCAAATAACACATTTTTTTTCACCAGTCATGCATTTTTTGGTTCTGAATGTTTTGGTTTGATATCTAAAAAATGGAATGAATATTTTATTCTATGTCAAGCATCCTCCATGAAAGACACTATTGCAACATCAATTGAGTGTAAAGATGGGAATGTGATTGCTCTCCCGGCTTCTACATGTGAGTGTGTTAAATCGATATCGGTGAAATGTAGGAGTGGTAGTAAGTTTGTGTTAGGAAAGCACGCACAAACAATGTTGGTTGATGAAAATGAGATTGAAGTTTGGGTAAGTAGTATGTGGTTGGTGTAGGCAATGCATTATTCGCAAAATATGTTATGTGTGTTCTTAATTTCATTATTACCCACTCTTAATGGTAATGGTGGTGTTCAGGGGTGTGTAGGACAACAACCTAGAATTGAACATCTTGAAGAAGTGGTACGCTTACATTCAAGCTAGTGATTGGTAGAGACTTTAGTTTATGAAATCTTGATAGTAGTGTCCATGTGAATTAATACCTATATTATTTGGTTATGTATAATTTAGGTCGACAATGGTGGTGTTTCCTTTAACACTCCATCCATGATGGAGGCCCCAGATGGAGATGTACGTAATGTATTTTGGATTATTGCCCAAATAAAGATTGGTTCAGAGTTATTGTAATTTGAGAAAGTGTTTTTGTACTTTTTGTGGGCTAGGACATAGCGAGGAGAGATGTTGTGATGTATCACAATTCTTTGGTTAAGCAATCCATAAGGCTAGTTGGAACTATAAGCCCACACCCATCAGACAATTGAAAGCCTACAACTTTGGAAATGGGCATGGAAAGTCATATAGATGTACAGGATAAGTTGTAGAGTCCTCGTGAATCAGTAAAAGTGACAGATGTATCCTTTCTTTCTATTTGTAAGCAGCAATATAATCATAATTGGGATAGACAACCTAGGTTTCCTCCAAGCCTATTTTATAATTGCTGGGAGCAAATGATGATGAGGGAGGCAAAGAGGAAGTGGTTTTCTCTTATTCTATTGGTGATCATGTAGACCTGTAATGTCAAGGTATATTGTTAGGTAAAGGTATCGTCAAAGGTGTGGGCAGTGATGTGATGTGACACACCAAACCACTTTGTGTAGGGGCTACAAAAGTCAAAATTGTAGAGGTTCTTGACCTGACTGTTAGGCTACCATACCCTCATTCTTTTTCTGAAGTTTTAAGTGACTCGTTAAATTTTTTTGAAGTGTGGAACATCTGTGACCTATCCTCTAATATAGATTTGGAGAAACATAAGGTATTATTGTCTCTCTCTCTTTTTTCCCTAAGCTAATAGTTTTTTGATGTCTGTATATATTGATGCCATTTATTTGGAGGTTGTAGTCATCCAACTTGTGTGCATAATGTTAGGGTAAAGTGCAGGAAAAATTGAAGGTGGTCAAAGAATCCAACGATCCCCTTCCTATTCCTAAACGACGTAGCCTCACAAATTACATGTTAGGTATCACCCCTCCAATGGTGCACAAGGACCCCAAGAGGTGACATAGATTTTATGAAAGAATTTTCTATGTTTCCCAAAATAGACAATGGAGGCAGGGTAAACTAGAGTCAAAACATTAGGGATTTCTTTATATGCCATTGTAACTGGCAAAGACCTCTAATTTTTTCATTGAATAGTGTACACAATGTTGTTAGTAGGGTTACTAAGCATTGTTGATGCCATTGGTCAAAATCTACACTTCTTCAATGAAATTGGAACTGATGCTTATTCCAAATGTGCAATCATTTCCTTTATATTTGTTAAATTCTCTATTGTTTTAAGTCCTCATTTCTAATTTAGTTGAACCATTCAAACTATGTTTTTTGATTTACACATGTTAATTTTTTGCACTTTTTTGTTAATGTACATCAAGGGAAATCTAAATTTGTTTGGCATATTTGTCATAATTGGTTGTTATCATATTGTGTTTGTTATATGGTGGGATTCTACTTTAGTTATAATTATTGTCTTTTTAGTTGTGTTTAGTCTATTGGTGATTACTGAATAGGATCAACTATTTTTATAGAGTATTATTTCAATTTATAATGTATCCAATATTTATTTCAAATGTATAGTAACTTTTATCATAAATTGTTGAATACTTTTCTTCAATTTGATGGATATTTTAATAAATTAGAGATGATTTGATCTTATCACAATATTAAGTCGATACTCCTACTTCCACTGAATAATATTGACTAGGTATTATACTATTTTGTGGAACCTTTTCTATTCATTATGTTCACAAAATTCAAATTTTATTTTATTTGTAAGGGATTTTTTATTAAACTTCCTTATTGGAATGTTAGCATAGTTCTTATAAGTTGATGTAGTCATGGGTAGTCGCAAAGATTTCCACAGAAAGGAAGCTCATGATCAATCATTGTTTGATATCCTCATTACTAAAATTGTAGGATTGTCAAAGTTTATTACTTCTAGGAAGCATGGAAAGATGAATGACACATCAATTGGGAGGCAATGGAAGGGTTCAGATGAAGTACCTTCATTGGGTGTATCAGATATTGGTGGTATGGTGGGGCTAGCCAATAGTCATGAAAATGGGGACAATGTAGGCTCAGACGATCCTACCTTGGATGACAACTTCAATAGCTCACTTCAAGAGAAACATATATCTTTGTTGTCAAAGAAGTTGGCTGCATGTGAAGTAAATTATAAGCACCTAAAGTTGGAGAATGTTGAATTGGAGATGAAAAACAAAGAGCTCGACATGTTTCTTATAGAGGTTAAGGAGAAAAATATGAAGTATTGTCTTCAATTGCACGAACAATAGCTGATCAATCACAATCTGGAGGATTCATTTGCTATGAACAAGAAGATGTTCTCTGACTCAACTCGTATATACGAGGACATAATAGATGTCTTCAGAGGTTATACTAAAGGGTGGAAGGTGAAGTACATTGACATGGCTAGTTTTCCTTCTGATAGAGGGCAACAACCAACTTCCTCCCCATCTTCAATGCATAGATGTGAAGGTGCATTAAAATGTGGTTAGATGCACATATGTAATTGAATATTTTGAGCCACATGTGGTTGTTGTCCATTTTAATGACAAGTCCCAGTTGTAGCAAACAATGTCATATGAACCTAATATTTGGATATATAAACTAATGTCTTTTGAAAAAAAGGAGACCATTGGCACTTACATTTGACAATTTGGTGCATTGATAATTGATATCTGTAATATATTTTGTACACTGTTAATGTTAATAAATCATTATGAATCCACTTTACTTGTCAATACGTTAATGGAATGCCATTGTTATATACATATTGCTGCTCTTATTTTGCAAGGACTAAATGCAGTAAATGTCATGGATGGATTGAAGTTTTTTCTTATTAAGTAAATCTTTCATATCACATGACTTTCAATTGTAATGTCATATGATCTGCAATTTATTAAACTGAGATGCATTGATGCTCATTTCATTCATACACTACGTAATGCAAGAAATCCAATGAATGGATGTAAGAAATTGCAAATGAAGTATTTGTTTGCTATGAAATTGGTATGTCTTACTTTTTCTTTTTGTGGTTGGTTGAATATAGATGTTATTTTCCTTTTTAAAAACTGTTTGCATAGTTCTAAGGCTATAAGAAACCAATAATAGTTGACATGAAACGGAATATGGCTTCTACAGTAGTGGACAATTACAATTTAATTTATTTCAATTAGATGTTATCAACATACAATAAAGACAAGTATTTCTTTGTGGAGAGAAACCATATCAGAATTGATTCAACAATACCTTTAGAAGAAACTATTGAAATTGAGCAATTGATCCTTACCAATAAATAAGAAGTATACCAAGTTCATAAGTAGAATTTTAATTTGTAAATGTATTTTTTGTACGTAACTTCTATATACATGGTTGAAAATGGGATGTGTTCCCTTTTTGTGGCTCTAATAATAGAAAGGACATAATGTCAACACTCTCTACATATGTTGCAAAAAAGCATCATTAATTCCCTTTCAATCTACTAAGAATTTAGATACATTACATAGATGTTTGGCATAGTCGTCATCCTTGTAAATGTCCACATATTTTTTTGACACTTCCATTGAAAATTCCTATCGAGCCATTCTGTCTGTTATCATCGACACATCATCAACCATGTTATCTATGGTCTTCAATTCTGAGAGACCGTCCTAGAAATTGTTAGCAAACAATGATCTCCATTTCTATACTAGCATTGGCAAACCATCTTCGAGGATGTTGGGCAATATATGTGTAACATCACACTCAAGTTTCATCATATCAAAACATAACTTCTCAGCCCAGTCTATGTGTTGTTTCAAGATGTCGTGTCCAAACCATTCACACTTTGAGTTTAGAGGATCATTTGTCTTCAAGTCTTCTTTAATGCTGGCATTTAATCTCTCGTTCTCTCGTATAGCTTTGAAAGTGTCTGAGTAAAGGACCCAATACTTTTCCACCATCTTCATTAACTTGTGACACCCATTTTCAACAATTCTAATTGCCAAGTCATCCAACTGATCATGTCTTTTTGTAAGTATGTTATCCAATTTTTGTGCTTTATTGTGCCAAAAACTTACATCCTCCATTCAATCCATATCTCTTTGTCCCTAATCGTGGTCTACAGTTTCAAAATTAAAGCCTTTGCATTTCCCTCCCTCAAACGTAATAGCTTTTTATTTCCATGCTTCCTTTTCAATCTCTAAATTTTCAAACAATGATTTGTACTTGTTCATCATTTTCAACAACTCATCTACCTGAGCCTAGTTCTTTATTGTAGTAGTGACATTCAGTGATGCCATGTGTCTTGGGTCTGTTATGCTTAGTTTATGGATTTTTATTTGACACAAAGATTCATTACTATCCATCACAATTGGTCTTTCATCTATGTCATTTGATCACTCAGTAATAAAGCTTTCTCATATGGATCATTCATTGATGTGTTATCAAGATTTCTAGAATCCTCTGGGTTCTACCTTTTACTACATCTTTGTGTTTTTTATAACATTCATGCACTGCTGCACATTGAAAATGACAACCCTAGTATACAGAACACCAACATTGTTAACTATTTCCTTGGCCTTATCTGGAGTTATGTCCTCAAGTTCCTTTCACACCTTATCCTGTAACATTTTCTCCATCATTTCACTCTCCAACTTATTTGAAGTTTGGCTTAATTGCCTTCGTCTGTATTGAAATAATAAATATCTAAACTCATTGGAATATATGAGATCATCATTACATATGAACTATTTATGTTCAATTTCCCTAATATCAAGTGATCGTACTATATAGAGGGGCTCCAAGCTTAGTTCTCCAGTGACAACATCCCTTGAAATAGGTCAACATTCACCACAACTATCTTCTCTTTCTTCTATGTGCTCTACCTGTATGTATTATTGATGTGATAGATGACCAATGGAAATTGCTTGTTCTTGCAACAAACCATTGAGAACACTCGTGCACATGCTCCAAGCCGCATAGTCGTACATGTCCCCAATTTGTGTAGCTGCACATGTCCCCAATCTGCATCAGTCAGTTGTTCCTGTATCACCATGGTCGAAGGATAGTGCTCCCTCGACTTGAACACCACCGTGTCCTCCTACAGCATAGACATGCAGAGAGTCAGTCCTTTTAGCCTATGTCATCCTCAAAAAGGGGCATCTTCCCTTGTCTTCTATCAATTTGTCCTAATCGACAGAGCCGCTAATTAGTGCAGATGCTAATAAGCGAAGACGCTGATTGGCACATATGTCGATCAGCGTAGATGGCAAATCTTTTGTCATTTGCAGAGATGACAACCTGTAGTCCGTCGTCTCTGCTCGCCCTATCCCACCTTTTTGTCCGTGAAGATGACAGGATGAAACATATCGTCTGTGTAGAGTCCCATACCCTTTTCTAGTAGACGACATGGTGGAGACTGTTGTCTTTTCCCCGACGATGTTTTGACTACTTTTATTGTGCAATAAATAACCCTAACCTAGTCTAGTCTACCAAAAATATGAAGAAGATTAGATGACTTATCGATGTGCCCATCTTGGCTACTGGATGGTACTCCTGAATGCACTCACTAAGCTATAATTGATCAATGGGGTCCATGCTTGCTTTGGATGCTCTACTCTCAAGGTGTGAAAGTGACCTTCTTTGAGCCCCTTGGAGGCTTATATAGGCCCACCTGAGGACCCTATTTGAGCCCGTGTCTTCCCTGAGCTATGTCTGCCCCCTGTTTACCCACAAGTCATGCAAATATCATCATTTATGCCTTTTTTTCTCCTTTTCCTCTGTCATCGCCCATAGGACTCCTACATTCTCTAGGGCAACCTATATTTTCTTTTTCTTTGATATGATGTGGTCTCGACATCACATCAAAGAGGGGCAAAATGTAGATGCTTAAAATCGTCTCAAAAGACTATATTAATTTATTTAATGTTGCTCTAGACATTATAATTAATTAAATATATTTTCCATATTCTTCTACTTATTTAATTAAATTAATTTAATTAAATAAGTTCACTCTCCTAAAGTATTTAAATTTAATTTAAATACTTTTAGCCTTAATGTGTTAAATTTATTTAAGACATGATCCTCCATAATCCCCTTTTTTAAATAAATCATATTTATTTAGATCCCCATATCCCATTAATTCTTCTAAACCTATGATTAAATTAAATTATATTTAATTTAATCTTAAGCCTAGCCTAAAACCTAGCCTACACCCATCATTTTTATCTTCTTAAGCCTAATTCCTCATTTAATCCCACTTAATCATCCTAATCAATTTCCTAATCCCCCTCATTAGTCTAAGGGTGTGCTCACACATGTGTGAGAAGGCATGCTTCCACCCCCTCTTGCAAGCTTTTTCCCCCACTCTTCTCTCCAAGTTTTCTCACACATGTGTGAGAAAACTTTGAATATTTGACCACTTGCATGGCTTGCATGTCACCTTATGTGGCACCTACATGGATGCCACCTCACCAAGCCCTCCCTCAAGCCCATAAATAGAGGTCTTGTCTCAAGCATTTTCATCTCCCATTGTTGCATTGTTATCTTGTTGGTTTGAGATTTGAGCTTTCATAGTAGTTTGAGTTTAGAGATTGCATAGTAATTTCTAGGTTGCATACTAACCTTTGGTAGCTGATTTAGATTTCATTTGCATTGTTAGAGTATATTTATGGCTTGAATTTCTCATCTCCATTTCATTTGCATCTTATTTTAGCTTGCATCATAGTTTAGATTCCTTTGTTGCATTTCATATCTTCATCTTTGAATGCCTTCAAGCATGGCTTTGTCCATAGCCATTGTTTGAGGTGTTCTTCATATTCATATAGCATAGGTTCATAGTTGCATTCCTCACACTTACATATCCATCATCAAGAGATTCAATACATTGTTGTGTTTGAGAGAGCACACCAAATATTCCTCCAATCTTAACACACCAACAAGGCCTCTCATGGGTGCCTTTGTTGAGTTGTAGAGGTTGCTTGAGGATTTGGCTTGATTGGCTGCTTTGGGTTACAAAACTCAAGCAAGCATTAGTTAGTTTTTTATTTCATTTGGTGAATACTTGATGCATATTTTGGTTTGAACTAATGTTTGCTTGTTGATTCATGCTCCCTACAGGTCATTTCTTTTAGCATATAGAGATATTGTTTAGGCCTTAGGAACATTTTTATCTCTAGCAACAAAGTATGATTGTACTCCCACCTTAACAATTAAATAAGTGGTTTCACAAAGTGTTCTTCAAAACATAAGTAGTATGAAACTAGGCATCTCCAATCCCAAATCTTGAGCCATAACTATATAGGTTGCCTAAACCCTTGAACATCATACTCCTGAACTGGTAGTCCTTCTTCCCAAGCATTATTCTCTTGGCTGAAGAAGAGAAACATATGCATCAAAGAAGAGTAATGCTTGAAACACAACTTGGACAAATATTTTTCCAATATGAGCGGGTCCTCGTTTATCTTATTAGAAACAAATGTTGCAAAATCAAAATTCCTAGGTTGGTTTGATTGAACATAAGTTGCAACAACCATGAATGAAATGTCCATTAACAGGGGGCATCAATTCCAAATACCTATCCAGATGACATGTAAGTATACTGTAGGTGAAGGTGTAAAATATTCATATCAAACGGTGGACTGTCATTGCTCTCTTATCTGGCTCTTGCACCTCCGATCTTCAGGTGATGGGCTAGCCACAGAGAAACCTTGTAGAAGCTCTCCATATTGGAATACTCCTCTCTTAATTTTGGTATATTCAAAATTGTTTCATGACCCGTCTCCAGTTGAAAAATTTCTCAATTGTAAGTTTTGTAATACTAATTATTTTTTTACCAGACTGTGATTTGACTGCCTTCATTTTTGGATCATATCTATTTATAATTTTCTGTAATATGTCAATATTGAAAAATACATTTGGAATAATGAGTTTTCCTATATTCGTTGTCTGTCCTTGACAAATTGGGCATCTTTCCAATCTTTTGTTGTAATGAAACAAAAAAATTCATATCCCATCTTCATTTTCCATACATCCCCAACCTCCCCACACCTATCTTCAACCCCCACCTCCCTTGCCTTCACTCTTTTTGAATTTTGAGAAGATAGCAGTAGCTTGTCCAATAGATCTTTTTTCAGATGCCTCCCCTCTGCTTTATACCTCTTACGTTTGTGTTGTTCATTGGATTGCAACATTCAAACATCATTTTTCTTCTTTTCCATTCACTTTCTGGGCGATGAAGGTTCCATTTCTTTTAAGTTGTCTAACTTAATCTGCGAAAAAAAATAATGGTCATGACCAGATTCAAATCTCAGTCTTTTTTTGCCAAAAAAACTCTGTTCATTTGTTTTTAGTGACATCAATTAATTATTCTTAACCCTCATTTGAAAAAAAAAGAGTCACTTCATACGTGGCTATCCTCCCTACAAATTGTGTAGTAGACCAAATTTTAAAAAATTGAAAACATCATGGATTTTTCTAAAACTTTCAACATTTGATCTTCATGATGTGCATAGTTTGTAGTCAAATACAACAACAAAAATTGGAAAAAAATCCCTACATTTTCATGAATCTAGAAAAAAAAAGTTTGACTTTATTTTGTCTTTAATGCATTTTTTCTGGAGGTGAACCTATCCTGAAGGAACCCTTAGTTCACTTTATTTCTTAAATCTTGAGTGGAAGGCATAACTCACCTGAAAGTTGTGGTTCCAAATCCATTTTTGCAACTTCCATAAGCATGGGTAACCCTAATTCAATGAAACATCTATCAGATGATAGAAAACCCTAGCTTTCGTTATCAGTATCTTTCTTTGATGCCCTGCCTCACTCGAAACTATAGGTTCAAAAGCATTTAAGGTTACTTGTCATAGTGGACACCTTTGATCAAAAAAAGGAAAATGTTATAGTTAATGAGATTTATTTTGCCACATCGAAATCCTTAATCAATAGAAATGTTCTTTCTTGGTTTGATGTTTCTTTTCAATCACATATCCGTGGGTCCCAATGTTTATTGTTATACTTATATTTTCCACTAAATGTTCAAATAAAAGGTTTTGCACCTTTGAGGCCACGAACAATTGAATGTTCAAACAGGTTCCAAAAAAGAAATTTATTGTAAATTTGTTAAACGTTTTTGGGTAGTTTGAGCATTATTGAAAATGCATTACAGTTTTACCCATATTTTCATACTATTATCGGCCAATTAGGGTAATTTAGCAAATGCATTCATCTATATTTCTATTATGTAATGTGATATGAGTATATGAAATTTGTTAATTATTTTTGGTAGTTTAGGGTTTAGGGTTTATGAGTATTATCAAAACCACATTACAGTTTCATGCATATTTTGATATTGTTAACAATTAATAATATCAAATGAAGGAAAACAATCAGCATCAAAAGGTCATCTCAAGGTTGTGGGTCAAAAAGAATTAAGGATATCTTAAGTTGCAACTGTGCAAATAAAAGGAAACAATTACTAGAAATGTCAGTTCAACATCACAGAGGGTTAGATAAACTATCAAGATGAAGCTGTGAGGATGAAAAAAAGGCAGTGATGGTTAAGAGTTAACAACAAGTGCATCTTCACAAGTGAGTTAAGGAAACCTTAGGTTAATGGAGTGAGGCTGGGAAAGCTTATAATTGCACCTTCGCAGAGTCACTTGCTAGGTTAAAGGTTTAATCTGTAAAGCAGTGATGAAAAGAAGACAGTCAAGTTAAAGCCCTATTTGCATGATCACATGGTTAAGTTATGAAGGAGAATTCTAAGTTGCAAAACCACAAAAGATACCCAAGAGTTAAAAGAAATGTTTGTCACTAGCTCGCAAAGGTTCGAAGAAAACTAAAAAATTAAGTTGTGATGGAGTAATCAAGTGATCATGTAGGTAATTTTTTATGTTGTTGCAATGTTACTTGAGTTAGTGATTAACTTAGAGTAAAGGTTGTGAAATAGAAAATGGTTAGGATTGCATTGTTGCAAGGTTCAACTATAGTTACAAATTTGAAGTTGCGAGCCTACGATATGAGTTCAGAACTATTAAGGTTAAAGGCTAGTGCAAGTTTGCAAGGGTTTACATAATAGTTAAGATCAATGGTGCAAAGTTGTGGAAATAGATAATGGTCAAACAAAATAGTGATTGCATCTTCATGGGTTAAGAGCTAAGGTAAAGAAATAATGATGTAAACATGTGAACAAAGGAATTGTTGTAGTTAAAAGTGTTTATCATGCTCTCACACATTTCCATGAGTAGTCAAAATATTAAGTTGCTATGCTGCGAGGTGAAGTAATAGTCAAGGAAAATGCTTGATGTAGCATCACATGGTTATAATGAATGTTATGTTTGGTGGTCATGAAAAAGAAAAAATGATAAAATATGAAGCATCACATCATTGTAGGCATGAAATATGTTAAGGGCTAAAGAATTATGAAGCTATGAGATAGTAATAAAAGCCCTAATCACATGGTTGCAGCTAGAAAAAAAGAAAAAGATGAAAGCGTGGAAAAATGATGATAAGGTGGTCTTCACATCATCGCAACTATCAATTTCAAGGCATAAAAGTAGTTTTAACAACCATGTCTAAGCTAGATAAAAATATGATGAGTTGGATGTATGAAGATATGAAAAAGTGTAGATTTTTCCAGCCTTTCGAGGATTGATAGGTTTTAAAGTGTGTCAATTTTAAATTCCATTAATGCCATGCTCCCATTATAGAAACAAATAAATTCAAAAAGATAGGAAAATTTTCATTACCAACTTCATAATTGCTTAAGTCTTTTGAGTGAATTTTGAGTTGTAGAGTGATTTTCAGTAAAATTTTCAGCATTTAGTATATAGAGTTGATTGAACTATTTACATAAATGGCTCAGAAAGAAGGAGAGTTGATTGCAAAAGTAGTAATTGAAAAACCAACATCACCAACAAAAAGCCCTAGGTCATTCGTAGAGGAATGGATAAACATTTTACCAAGTTCTAGTAATGCACAAGCTATGAATGATCATTCCTTTAGGGATCCAAATGCATTTTGCAAAGATGTAGAGGTACCAGAGAGAAATGGTTATGAATTATTCTAGTATTTTTACAAAAATAGAATAGAGAAGGTACCAGTCTACAACCCTTGGGTCAAAAACTTGGGTAAATTAATCATGCCTGAAGTATTTGTGGATGTTGACTTGGTGAAATATCTTATTAAATGCTACAATCTAGTAAGCAAGTCATTCCACTAAAGAGATAGAAGCATCTTCCTGGCCCTAGACAAAGAAACATTCATAGAGGTGTTCGATCTGGGAGGCCCTATGTCACTACTTATAAATGTTGATGACCTAATAGAGAACTTCAAGAATCATAAGAGTTTCTATAAAGGTAGGGAAATGTCAAGCCACATCCCTCAATCCCATAAAGCAAAGGGAGAGATTCTAAAAAGGGGTGAAGTGGAGAAAATCATGCCTCTTGAATTCTTTCAGAGGTATTTCAAGAAAATAGTCTATGGAGTGAATAAGGTCTTAGGCATAGATGGAACTTTAAATGCCCTAGGGGAACATTATGTTATGTCTTTGCATATCCAAGACCCCAACACCAATGTTGGGTATGATTATGTAGCATACATAATTGATAAGATACATGAGGAGATTACTATTACTCAACAAGGTCAATTAGAGAATTTCATATTCTCACATTACTCAATGATCATGCATTTGATCTTGTTCAAGAATGTTGATGTGTTTGATCAAAGCTTCTTCAAGTCTACAGAAGAATGGGGAGAAAGGATACCAATACAAAGGTGGACTAGAATATGGAAAAGGTTTTATCCATACTCCAATGTTATTTCCTTTTATAATGACTTTGTTCATCTTGCTTTAAAGATTATAGGATTAGCTAATGAAAGAATTCCTAGAAGTGTTAGAAAGGTTGTTAAACCTAAAATGTGTCATGATGCTTGTAAACAACTAACACATGACTAGGGAAGTGTATTATTGTTTGAAGAATATACTATCATTAGAATCTATGGATGCTCTCAGCCACGCCACATCTTGCCTAAATATGTCCCTGAGAGGCTAGTAATTGTAGAAGTTTTGTCGCAATTAATTTCATTAAATAGAGAGTATTTAGGGAAATTGGTCAAGCAAGGGACCTTTTTTGTAGATGCACCAAGGTGGGAGATTTTGAAATAGGCAAGAATTCCATAGAATAAATTGATGCCTACTTGAGAAATTATAAATTTGCAACTAAACCAACTAGAACCTATGACCCTGTTAATGTAATTAGGCATGCATTGAAAAATATAAGAGGATATAATTTTCCCCCTACAAAGCCCATGTGGGAAGGAGATGTCATTGCTGATAGGTTGAATGAAAATATCTACAGGGAAAGGATGATAAAGTATAGAGACAATGTTAGTTTTGAATAGGAGATGAGAAAAGCAGATCCATCCTTCAAAGGATTCTACCCCGAGGAATACTACTGGTCTAAATTGGACAAGTGTGTGAAAAAATTTGATGAGATAACAACACAAGTCCCAGAAGCAATTAGAAAGAAGGTTGACCCTAAATACTCTGATGATGACATAGTTTTTGGAGTCACTGATAATAAGGATTAGACTGAAGAAGATCAACCTAAAGAGGATATTCTTGAGAGCTCTAAATGGGCAGAGAAAAGAAATAAAAGACAAAAGATGGTGGAAGTGCCAAAAAAAGCTCAAAAAAAGGCCCTCCAAATTCTACCAAGGGGCAATAAATATTTTGATGATATTAGAAGGAGTTTTTTAGTGTCTCAAGCATTAGAGGATGAACAAAGAGCTTGGAATTTGTAGTTGCAAGCTCAAATGATTGATGATAGAATCATAGAAGTAACTAAATTTATGAGTGATGATAATTCCATCAAGACAAAGAAGTTCAAAAGCTTTATTTTCAAATTGAAGGAAAATGAGTTGTCTTTGCAGATGAAGCCAGGGGACTCTAATGAGGTAGTTGCTAAACTTATTTAGAAATTGCAAGAGTATGATCCTGCCTCTAAAACCCTTACTATAGAAGAAGCAAGCGATTTTTTAAGAAGAAGTGGAATGATAGTTTTTCCTGGGTGCGATATAAGTTGTTCTATCCTTCTTGACCAAATGAGAAGACAACATAAGTCTATCTAATTTGAGGATGAGAATCAATTTTGTGAGCTAAGAGGCTCTGGATACAATATTGATGCCTAAACAATGGCAATATAGAGTCTAGTCGTAGAAGACCGAAAGCCAGCTCTAATGGAGATCAAGGAGTCCCTAAGAGGGAATGTTATCTTCTAGAATGTACACTCTACTTCTAGTGATAAGATCTATGGATTGCATACATTCGTAACCCTAATTGATAAAAACAAAATGGATACTCTAAAAGCAAAGCTAGAATGATTTTATAAAAGATATATCAGAACCAAAAGAAGCTAAGGAAGAAATAAAGAAAACATATATTTTGGAATAAAAGACCCTCAAGCTGGAAAATAATGTAGCATCTTTGAAGAATACTATTAGAGCTACTATAGAGATCCATGACATAGGTGTGTAGACAAAAGCCCAAGCACCTGAAATAGGGGAGGCACCAAGCCATGCAATGGAGATTGATGAGGGAGATTTGGAAGCAAGTAAGGAGACAAAAATCAAAACCATACCCATAAATTTTTAGGCTAGTGATCCCTCTACATGCCAATGCCTATCTCTCCATTCTAATCTATTGATCGACTGCTCAGGGGATGTTGCTTATTGGCTGGGAAGATTGGATTGCCCCAGAGGGCTCTATCTACCCAAGCTACTATTTGACAGGCCTAGCTTATTCTATGGTCATCTGGAGATAAGAGGAAGAGAATATCATCAGTAGGCTCTCAAGATCTATCTCTAAAAAACTTTTTGGTTCACAAAATAAATGCAATGAAAATAGTCTCTTAGAATATGCATAGCAGTTATCATGCATTGCAAGGAAAAAAGTATAGTTGTTCAAAGGCTATTGCACTTTTATCTCCACTCTTCACTACATGGGGGTCATACACTGCATTTTTTCATAGTTTAGTGCATGTGCTAGCATAGAAGAAAGATTTTCCAAAGATAACCATTGTAAACACCGGAAAAATGATAAATAAAGTAAAGGATCTAAATCGTTTCTTTGGAGGCAAAATGCAGCTGTTCCAAAATAAGATGAAGAGAATTGCTACAGGAACTCCTAGTTTTGTGCCCATAATTATAGATAGTGATGGAAATATTAAAGACTAAGTAGAATGGTCATCTTCTTTTGATAATATCCTTGATCATCCCAAGTTTTTAGCTTATTCTAATGAAGAAGCAAGTATGATAGTAGTAAATGATATGATTGATAGACTATATAAAATAGTGGTAGATATGTCTAAAATAACTCTTGAGGTGAAGGCTATAATAGATGCTAAATGGAGCAAATGCCTTGATGAATTAGATACAGTTAGAAATGCCACCTAGCCGAATGTTGATATAGATATTGCTATCTTGGAGGCCATATCAGATATAAAAGCCTTACCTTCTGATGATAGCGAATAAGCAATAAAAATATTGAAGTTAGGATGCAGTTGAAGAAAAAAAGGAAAAAGAAAAGCCAAGGACAGTGACAGAAGCTTGACGACAAAAGGAGTTTGTTAAAGACACCTGCTGAGAATGCCACCTGCTAGTTTTGCAACTGTAGTCCAAAATTTTGATAAAGTATAGAGAATATTTTGAATTTAACTAAATAAAAAGTATCTTTGTATTTTTTTTCCAATTAAATTTTGACATGTGTCCTCCCATCTAAAGCTTGTTTCAATCCTTCCTATAAAAGGATTTCCAAGATGTGGAGTTGACGTATGAAATCCATGTAGTTTTGAGTGTTATGTTATTTTTGCATTTGGTCTAGTTAGTCTATGTGTAATTTTTGTGATGCATTCAATTTGCAAGTCTAAGAATACAAGTGAACATTGAATGATAAGTTTTCATGTCTTGAAGTATTTCTGAGTTAATATCTAGAATTGTACAATCTTCAAGGAGAATTAATGCAAAAGGAATGTTCTACCATATTTGTTTTCTCTAAATTTTGCCTCTATTTTTATGTGTTGGTTATGTTGGGATTGAATGAGCAAGGTTCGTGCAATTTAATGCAACTAGGATAGGTTGTATATAAATTTGTTGTTGCTTTTAATTCAAGGAATTAAATAAATGCTTCAATAAATTGGTAGGATTTCCACTCATATAAGCAGGATTTTCATAAGAATGGGGTTTATGGTTAATTTCTAATAGAATATATTATAAGACAATTAATTAGGTCAAAATTTTACTGGGTAGACTCTGAATACCAATGGATAGGGCACTGATCATCTATTCAGTTGCATATTGAAGGAATCATGGGCTTGCATAAAGCACAAAATTAAAATCAAATCAACTTTTACTTTCATGTAGGAAGAAATAATCATTGGTCAGCACCTATTTGCAATAGTTCTCTATGTGTCATAGTTAGCTGCAACTGTTCTTTGTGTGACAAAGCACATTTAAAATTAAATCAATATTTACTTTTTTGCATAGCAATGCAAGCTAACTGCAGTGACCTTGCAAACCTAACCACTAGTAACATGCTACTCAATTTTCACCCTTCTGAAGTGATGCCTTGTGAAAGGCTTACCCTATAAAAGGCTTACGACACACTGTTAAATGCAATCTTGTTAGAGGATTTATCCACCCTGTTAGAAGTGGGCTTGGTTAAAGGACTTTAGAACATTCACATCGAATGCCACCCTATTAAAGGATTTACAAATGGCTATTAAATCAACCTAAGTCCATAGGATTTTTCCATATCTAATACAATTGCTAAAAATTATTAGAAAATCTTGACCTAACTACAATATACAACTTATCTTGTAGATCTCATATCACTTCTCAGCTCATACCCTTGCTCGGCCTTCAATCTTTGCAATTCTTGATAGCTTTCCCTCCTTTCAAGCTTTGTCCTCTTGAGTCTCCATATTCAATATACCAATGCAATCATCTCTTCATGACCACTTGTAGAAGTAGAGCCTCTATGCTCTTTCTTCTCCTAGATGTCACCTCCTTGACACCCTTTCAACTACTTCGCAGATTTTGGCTCTTCGGTAGCAACAGTAGCAACAACTCTTTGCTTCTTGGTCTATGAATTCTTAAATAGAAGTCTTGGAGTTCCTTTTTTCTACTCAATTCATTCTTTCTTCAATTTCAATTCACATGGATTAGGTAGGATTCATTGTATCTAACCCATATTTTGTTTCCTATAGAAACTTCTTGAATAATCCTTTAGAATTCCCCCAAAAATGATTTACATAGGATTCTGTGCCAACAACTCATCATCCTTATCCTCCAACTTGTTAACAAAATTCAATGTAACCACTAAGTCGGCTTAGATTTGGTGAATCTTTGTCATTTGAAATAACACAGTAGCTCAACACTATTGAAATACTGGTGCTCGACACACACTATGTTACTCAACATCAACTAAGTTTTTCTTGATGCTTGGCACCTGAAGATTACTTGGCACATGAAAATCACTCAGTTTTTTGATTCTCGACACCTAAAGATTACTCAGCTCCTATAAAGAATTTTCTCGGCTTCAACTAACTCGCTCAGCACCCACTAAAGATTTTAGTCTAAGCTTTATAGTCAACCTTGTTACAGCTTCTTCCTCCAATGTTTCTAAGTGTGACCAACATTTGTGTCTTTGAATATGTCATCAATACATTACTTGACCATTGCCTTAACTGATCCTTGCACTTCATTTCAACATCATAACTCAACCTTTCCCTTAGGTGCTCTTGGTACATCTTATTGATCAAATCCTCCTCATCAATCAACTAAGTGATAGTACTTGGATCTTATAAGAAAATATCATTCCTATAGATAGAAAGTTTGACATCAATGAAAAAAAAATGATTGAAAACATTCTTTTACAACAATCTCCCTCTTTGATCTTCAACAACAATGAGCTTTTCAATTAGATTTCCAACAATCTCCCTCTTTGGCATTGATGGAAAACCAAATTGATCAACCATTAGACTAAACTATTCAACCACAAACTAACTAGGTTAGAACAGTAAGTCAAATGCCAAAAAGTAAATTGTAATATCACATCTCCTTCTACTATTCTGATTGCTTCATTTCACTTCTCCCTCTTTGCTACTGTATCCTTGTTCTTTTTCTTTCTCCATCTGTATTGTTCATCTTCTACTATTCTAATCAACCTCTGAAATCTCCCTCTATCTTTATTTGATCAGTTGTTGATCAATTGTTCACTTCTCCCTCTTTGACAACAATACCAAAGACATATTAGCATCTTAATATGCAGATATAGCTCTTACAGGTTCATTTAATGTCTCCCTCTATCATCTTGCTTGTTACTGATTTGAAGTTTCGGCACTTCTACTACTTTAGGCATGGATCCCAAAGTAAACATTCTCTACATCAATGTCTAAGATCTTCAACATTTCAGCTTATTTGATGCAGGGCATACTTACTTTTGCTTTGAGTAGCCTTAGCTATGGGTATCACCCCTAATATACCTCTAAGATACTCAAAAGCATCTTTAGGTAGTGCTTTTGTGAAGATTTCAACAATCTATTCCTTTGAGCTAACATATTCTTTCTTTACCTGTTTGTCTTCCACCAGCTCTCTTACATAGTGATACTTGATTGCAATATGCTTAGTTTTGGCATGCATTACAAGGTTCTTTGATATGTTAATATCACTTGTATTATCACAATAGAGTATCACATGCTTAGTTATCTCTTCCTTTATACCTTGCAGCAAATGTTTGATCCATACAATATTGGTGTAGTTTATAGTAGTTGCCACATATTCAGCTTCAATGGTGGACTATGAGGTGTAGCTTTGCTTTTTACTAGTCCATGTAATCAACCTTTTTCCTAAGAAAAGTGCTTCTCCACTGGTGCTTTTTCTATCATCAATGTTACCTCCCCAATCTGCATCAATGTAAGCTTTCAGTTCAAACTTCTCATTCCTATTGTAGTATAAACCAAAGTCATCAGTTCCTTTCAGGTATCTTAGTATTCTTTTCACTGCCATTAGGTGATTTTCTTTTTAATTTGTAGAAAATCTAGCCACTATTCCAACAACTAATGCAATGTCTGGTCTACTATGTACAACATATTGCAACTTTTCAATCATTGACCTATATAATGTCTGATTTACTTCAACAGATTCATCATTCTTGGATAGCTCATGTCTAGTTGCCATTGGTGTGCTAACTGGTTTTAAGTCTTCTAGCCCAAATATTTTGAGTACTTCCTTGATTTATTTGGATTGGGTGACAAATATGCCATGCTTCAATTGATGTACTTGTAATCCAACAAAGAATTTGATTTCTCCAAACATTGACATTTCAAATTCATTCTTCATTTGATTAGTAAAATCTTTGCAAAGAATATCTTTTCCTCCAAATATTATATCATCAACAAATATTTTTGAAATTAAAATGTCTTTACCTTCTTCAGCTTTGATGTACAAATTTTTGTTGTCATCTATTCTTTCAAATCCTATCTTCACAAGATATTTGTGCAACCTATCATACCATGCTCTTGGTGCTTGCTTTAGTCCATAAAGTGCTTTGTGTAGCTTGCAGACCATGTCCTTGTTCTTCTCATCAACAAATCCCTCCAGTTGTTCTATGTAAACTTCCTCTTCCAGTATACCATTTAGAAAAGCAGACTTCACATCCATCTGGTAGACTTTGAAACCTTTGTATGCAGCATATGGAAGTAATGTTCTTACTCCTTCCATTCTTGCAACAAGGGAAAATGTTTCCCCGTAATCAAGTCCTTCTTCTTGTGCATAGCCTTTACAAACTAATCTGGCTTTGTTTCTTATTATTTCACCATTCTCATCAAGTTTTTTTCTAAACACCCACTTGGTACCAATCACATTCTTATCAGTTGGTCTAGGAACTAGAGACCATGTTTTGTTCTTCTCAATCTGGTCCATTTCCTCTTTCATGGCTTTATACCAGTCATCATCTTGTAGTGCATCTTTTATAGTTTTTGGTTCAACCTTGCTCATCAGACATGATTCACTTCTGAGCCTATTCCTTGTCATGGGTCTATCATCCTTGTCACCAATGATTTGATCTATAGGGTGATGTCTTTGTACATACTTGGCTAATCTAGGTTCAGTCCTTCTTTCCATGTTTGATCCTTCAACTTCAGTGTCATTTGATTCTTCTTCATTTTCCATTTCATCATTCCTTTCTTGCATACTGTTCTCAGAACTAGAATGTGCATTTTCTACATTCTGTAGCTCAGCTTCTGAATGCAGCTAGGCATTCATAGGCTAAGACTCAGCAAATACTAAATTTTTTTGTTGATTCCCATCTTGATTTGAAGCATTTTTTTCAATATTCATTCCTTCATAGAAGTATACAAAGGATCTATAATCCTCTAGTTGCTTTGACTCTTCAACTTGAACTTCTGCATGCTCATCAAAATTTACATTTGCACTCTCCACAACTTTGTTAGTGTTAGCATTCAAACACTTATACGCCTTACTTCTAGTGGAGTATCCAAGGAATATTCCTTCATCACTCTTAGCATCAAAATTTCCATTGCTAGTATCTTTTAGAATATAGCATTTACAACCAAATACTTTGAAATGTTTAACATTAGCTGAATGACCATACCACAATTCAAAAGGTGTTGCATTTGTACCTTTCTTGACTTGAACTCTATTCAGTGTGTAGACTATAATATTTACAGCTTCTCTCCAGTACTTAAGTGCAACATTTTTCTCCATCATCAAGGTTCTAGCATAGTCAATCGTTGAATTATTCCTCTTTTTAGCAATACCATTTTTTGGTTGAGTTCTTGGTGCTAACATTTTCCTTTTGATACCTTTGTCATTGCAAAATACTTCAAATTCTCTTGATGTGAACTCACCTCCTTTGTCTGACCTTAGGCATTTCAGGTTCTTCCCTGTTTCCTTCTCAACTCTAGCCAAATACCACTTGAACATTTGGAATGCATCAGATTTTTGCTTTAAGAACATAGCAATCATCATCCTTGAATAATCATCTACAAATAGCATTATGTATCTATCTCCTAGGTAGCTTTGCACTTCTATTGGGCCACATAAGTTTGCATGAACTAACTCTAGTACTTCTTTGGAAATGTATGCTTTGCTTTTGAAACTAGACTTAGTCATCTTCCCTAGTTGACATTGTTTGCACATTGTGTTTTCAAGTTTTTTCAACTTAGGCAATCCTCTGACTTTCTTTTTCTTGCTGATACTAATCAAATTATCAAAGTTAACATGACACATCCTTTTATGCCATAACCACACATCATCAAGTCTAACAACAAGACATGTTGCTTCTTCCATATCTAGGTAAAATAGATTACTCCTAGTTTGTTCACCTTTTTCTATCAGATTTCCATTAGTATCATAGATCTTGGTAGTTTTGTTTCCAAATTCCACTTTGCAACCTACATTGCCTAACTGTGATACACTCAACAAGTTGTAGTTCAATCCTTAAACATAGTATGCATTATCACATGAAATTTTCTCTGTAAGTTTGATAGAGCCTTTTTGTTTGATTTAACATGGGGCATCATTACCAAATCTAACACTATTTCCATCATACTGAGTAAAGGTAATGAACTTACTTTTGTCTCCTATCATGTGATGTGAGCATCCACTATTTATGATCCACTTGCCACTCTTGTTCACGCAGGTAATCAATGTTGTTGCTTCATCTTCATCTTTGTCTGATTCATCCTTCATGGCTACATAGACTACTTCATCATCATTCTCATCAGAATCTTCTTCAACAATGTAGCATCTCTTACCTTTCTCCTTGTAGTCTTTACTATCATCTTCTTTCTTATTCTTGTAGTTCTTCTTCTGTGTACATCTTGCAGCAATATGACCTACTTCATTGCAATTGAAACATATGATAGGGAGCTTACCTTTGAATTTGCCTTTGCCTCTATGGAATCTCCTAGCCAGTAGTGCTCTAATTGTTCCACATCTTCCTCATCTGTGTTGCTATCACTAGATGCATATTTTCTTTTTCTTCTTCTCTTGCTTGATGTGTCCTCCTCAATGTCTTTTATTGTCATCTTGGCTTTGAAAGCAGATTCAAGGTTCTCAGGTCTATAGTTGTCAAAATTGGATAGCTCAAATGCAGTCAGTCTTCCAACTATTCCTTAAAAGGTTAGTGTGTTCCTTTGTACACACCTCAGTTCTTGGATGGCTGAAACTCTTATAACATAGATAGGGAGCAGAGTTCTCAAGTATTTGTTGATAGTTGTTTCTTCTTCCAACTGACCAACTAGACTTCTTATTACACTCACCACTTCTTTCATTCTTCCAGCATACTTGGAAACATTTTCACCTTCCTCCATCTTCATATCATCAAACTTTCCACTTAAACTTTCTCTTTTTGCTCTCTAAACATTCCGATCTCCTCCATAGATATCCAATAAAGTTTTCCATATCTTGAATGTAGTGTTGCAGTCTTTGACATCATCATATTCAACATAGTTAAGTGTAGAGGCAATCTCCAACATTGTTTGATTGTGCTCCTTCTTTTTGTTCAAATCATCTACAATAAGAGGTCCTACTGGAGTTACATGTTCTATTCCAATTGAAGTTTGTGCATAGTCACCTATTGATCCAAGGTACAATTTCATCAAACTCTGCCATGCAGCAAAGTTATCTTTGTTGAGCTTGGGAACTTCTCTCTTGGACATCTTGATCTTCCTACTTCTAGTTCCTTGAAACTAAATTAGCAGATGGCTCTTATACCAATTGTTAGAATTGCTTTAGAATAACTGAGAGTGGGGTGAATCAGTTATTCAAGGTCCAAATGTCCTATTCAAACTTTTCACTAAGTATAATGAACTTTTTCAACCATTCATTTATCCAAACTCTAACTTATCTAATTAACAAGTTATTATAAATCAACATGCAAGTATAACACATAAGAAATCAACACATGGCACAGTGATTTACGTGGAAACCCAATTTGGAAAAATCCGCCAGTAACATGCTACTCAAATTTCACCCTTCTAAAGTGATGCCCTATGAAAGGCCTGCCCTGTAAAAGGCTTACAACACACTGTTAAATGCAACCTTGTTAGAGGATTTATCCAACCTATTAGAAGTGGGCCTCGTTAAAGGACTTTAGAACATTCACTTGGAATGCCACCTTGTTAAAGGATTTACAAATGGCTATTAAACCAACCTAATTCCATAGAACTTGTCCATATCTAATACAATTTCTAGAAAGTATTAGAAAATCTTGACCTAACTACAATATACAACTTATCTTTTAGATCTCAAATCAATTCTCAGCTCATACCCTTGTCTGGCCTTCAATCTCTGCAATTCTTGACAGCTTGCCCTCCTTTCAAGTTTTTTCCTCTTGAGTCTCCATACTCAATATACCAGTGTAATCATCTCTTCATGACCACTTGTAGAAGCAGAGCCTCTATGCTCTTTCTTCTCCTAGATGTCACCTCCTTGACACCCTTTCAACTACTTCACAGATTTTGGCTCTTCAGCAACAACAGTATCAGTAGCTCTTTACTTCTTAGTCTATGACTTCTTCAATAGAAGTCTTGGAGTTCCCTTTTCCCACTCAATTCATCTTTTCTTCAATTTCAATTCACATGGATTAGGTAGGATTCATTGTATCTAGCCCATATTATGTTTCCTCTAAAAACTTCTTGAATAATCCTTTAGAATTCTCACAAAAACAATTTACATAGGATTCTATGCCAACAACTCATCATCCTTATCCTCCAACTCGTTCACAAAATTGAATGTAACCACTAAGTCGGCTTAGATTTGGAAAATATTCATCATTTGAAATAATGTAGCAACTTGACACTATTGAAATACTGGTGCTCAACACACACTATGTTACTCAACATCAACTAAGTTTTTCTTGATGCTCGGCATTTGAAGATTACTTGGCACACAAAGATCACTCAGCACCAAGTGAATTTTTTTTATGCTTAGCACCTGAAGATTACTCATTACACACTAGATTTTTCTGTTACTCAGCTCCTATAGAGAATTTGCTTGGCTTCAACTAACTTTTTTGGCACCCACTAAAGATTTTAGTCTAAGCTTTGTAGTCAACCTTGTTATAGCTTCTTCCTCCAATGTTTCTAAGTGTGACCAACATATGTGTATTTTAATATGTCATCAATACATTACTTAACCATTGTCTTAACTGATCCTTGCACTTCATTTCAACATCATAACTCAACCTTTCCCTTAGGTGCTCTTGTTACATCTTGTTGATCAAATCCTCTTCATCAATCAACTAAGTGATAGTGCTTGGATCTTATAAGAAAATATCATTCCGATAAATAGCAGTTTTGACATCAATGACAAAAAATTGATTGAAAAAATTCTTTTACAACAATCTCCCTCTTTGATCTTCAACAACAATGAGCTTTTCAATAAGATTTCCAACATCACTCCTTCGCAACATGAACTTGAATGCTAGCATTAACAACTGCGAAGCTACGCTGAGGGTCATCTTGACTATGTGCATACTCGCAGCCCTAAGAATGGTTAGATCTCAAACTAGCGTGAGAAGGTGATGACAGGCTTTCGCATGATCGAAACTTGAAATACTCAATATACTTACAAGCGATAAAGAAGGCTTATCACTATAAGATATAGTGATCAATGGCCAATGAAAAACATATATACTCATTACAATGGTGAGTGATAGAGATGTTGTATCAGTCAGCCTATCCTCATACGTGTGTTCATTGTGTCAGACTATCCTCATATGTGTGTTCATAAATGGATTCATCAAATTAAAGGGAAAGGTGGTGAAAGGTTGTTGCATGAAATCAAAGTACATTAAAAATATTAATGACAATGCATATAGAAACTTCACTCCCCTTCACTCATAATGGGTGATTCGCGACAAAAGTAGACATTTTTGAGTTTTTCTCTAAACTACAACAGATGAGATATAAAAAATGCATAACAGTTTCATCCATATTTTCATGATGTAATCAAACACATTTATACGATATTTGTTGAATGTTTTTGGGCAGCTTCAGTTTTATCGAAACCACATTACAGTATCTGTGGGAATAGACAGTAATTGTGTCAGCCTGTCCTTGTACATGTATTCATAAATGGAGACATGAAATTTACAAAAGGTGGTCCTTTGCAACATAAACTTGAATGCTAGCATTAATAACCATGAAGCCGCACTGAGGGTTATCTTGATTGTGCGCATCCTTGTAGCCCTAAGAATAGTTAGATCTCAAACTGGAGCAACAAGATGATGAAAGCCTTTCACATGATCACAACTTGAAATACTCAATATAGCGATGAGAAATAAGGGAGGCTTATCACTATAAGATAGAAAATAGAAAACATATATAATCATTATAGCGATGAACGATAGAGATGTTGTATCAGTCAACCTATTCTCATACGTGTGTTCATCTTGTCAGATTTTCCTCATACATGTGTTCATAAATGGAGTTGTCAAATTAAAGGGAAAGGTGGTGAACAAGTTGTTGCATGAAATTGAAGTACATTAAAAATATTAATTACAATGCATACGAAAACTTCACTCCCCTTCACTCATAATGGGAAATGCACAACAAAAGTAGACATTTTTGGGTTTTGCTCTGAACTACAGAGATAGTGGAAAGGCCAAAGTAGGGACAAAGTAGTTGGCACCAAGCAGGTTTGGGGCTGCAATTTGTGAAGAAACTAATAGGTGTGTTTGTTAGGTGCATTTAAAGTGAAATACACTTAAATTATAATATGATTGTGAATTTGTAGTGTTTGGTTTATTGTATTGCAATTTCCATCTAACCATGGTTGTGATACTACATTTTACAGGCATGTGTAGTGCATAATCGTGGTGAGGAAACAATATTGGCTCAACTTATCGAGAAGGAAAGGTATGAATTAAAAAAAATGTGCACCCATTATTATGCTTCCACTATGATAATGTTGCATAAATTATTTGCACACTTCCATTTTTTGCATTCCTTATTAGTCCCTACCTTATAAGTAATGTTTCCAGTTGTGGGGCTTAATTAATTTTAATATCTAAAATCTTTCTTTTGCTAAAGTTCAAACATTGATTTATTTTTAAATTAATTTTTAGTCAATAATTTCTTTTTTCTTATTGGCTCTTTGAAAATTTTCTAGGGGTAATATTGATTTATTGATAAAAAAAATTAGCAAAATTTAAATTCTAGAATCTTCCAAGCATCTGCAGTTGCCCTATTTATAGATGGCCAAACCAGTATATAGATAAAAAGCAGTAACCTATCAAAACTGAAACCCCACACCTGCAATAATAATAATAAAATAATAAAATTAAAACTTATTATCACCACCTATTTTAGGCCTTTTCTTGGTCATTACAAAGGAAAATAAACTTTTATAAGCTTTAAAAAAAACCTTTGAGCTTTATGTCAATTCAGTGATTTTATTTCAGCCAATGTCTAGTCAGTTATCTATCTCTACCTGGTGACGTTTTAAGTTGTTTTAGGAAATATAGTTGTGGATCGCATCACAAAAAAAAAATGATAGATTTCAAAAAAATCTTGTTGGACTACTTCCACAAGAGTATTAATCTGATGCAGTAGTATGTGCACTTGTTTCCTAAGCTTTGTGTCATTGTCCGCTTGTATAATCCATAAAATGGATTTAGGGTTGGATTGTTCTAGACTGTCATCTATAGCCAAAAATTCATGGTTAAATTTGCAATGACATTTCTAACAATGCCAATTTTTTAATACAAACTGGCGATAAATGACTATAAAAAGTAAATAATATCAAAAAAAACTTTTTTAATACAAACTAGGGATAAATGAATACAAGTAAATATAAAAGGTATATAATGTGTTATATCTTTTCAATATGGAAATAATTTCATGACTTTTGTGTCTTTTTTCAATTTCAAAATAATTTCACCATTTTCTACTTGAGCTTGATCTGATTAGGATCTAGGACTATTACAAAGGAATGCTAACTGATTACATAAAGTTAATTTAAACCTTTAATGAATCAAATTAATGTAAATGAAATAAGAGAACAACAAGATTAAGCTGATAAAAGAGACAATGAGAGAAAGAAGACGCAAACAATTTGATCTCGGAGTTCATCTGTATGGACTACGTCTCCGGGTCCTGCTCCAATAGGGGGACCGATCCGATTATCTCCAAAAATCAGGTACAAATGTCTACAAATTCATTCCTTTGAAGTACAACAACATCACTCTATTTCAAAGTACTGGAATGAGCACTTCAAAAATCTCCCTTATACTCAGCACTTGGACGTTCTCTCCTTTTTCTGAATGCCCCCTGAGAGTCTCCTAACCCCCTTTTAATACAAAAAAAAGCCAAAATAAGGCTATAACAAAATGATATAATATTAGACCCCTCAATTAATTCCTCCCTTTCAATTAACCTTTAGCCATTTTTGAAAGATTTGGCTTATGTTAATTTTGGGGTCAAAATAGATAATAACCTTATTTTACTAAGGTTAGACCGATGGTTTAAAGGATAAATTAAAAATGCCATAAAAATATTTTAAAGCGCCAAAATAGCACATTGGTAATTAAATATTTTAGAAGAGGCACTGGTTGGGGGTTCCAACCCTGCCGGCGGCTTCTTTTCTCTCCAATTTCTAGTGCGAAGTGATTATATATAAACTACGCCTCATATATTTCAAAAGCATTGAATGCTCCAATGGTCATCGACAGAGTCTTAGTGCCAGGAGGTCACGAGTTCGACCCCACTGGCTATCAATTTTATGTTTGCATGGCTTTTTTTTTTTTAAAAAAAAAATTTAATGCCACGCCACCTCAAATTTCAATCAAGCGTCATTTTCACATACAATCTTCGTTTTTAATGAAATGAACGTCGTCGGAGAGCTCTTGATGAGACCTTCGATTTGATGCCGACTATAACCAAATTTGGAGAGTTTGATTTTTTTGCCTTTCTAACAGCCTTTGTACCTAAATTTGACCAACCTTTGACTGGCTATAACTTTTGTATACAGACTCCTTTCTCACCCGTTCAAACTGTGTTGCATCCAAAATTTTGAGAACTTTAACTTGATGTTGATTATTGGAATTTTGGAGATACTTCAATTTTGACAAAAGTATCCCCCGGATCAAGCCTCCCCACTGAGGAGCTTTTAGACCACCAAAATTTTGGATTACTCGGAAAGAAGGTGAGGGTAAAGTTCCCTCACTTTACCAATCTCCATCCATCTTGCCTTGCTTGGATGC
This sequence comes from Cupressus sempervirens, assembly GCA_028749045.1. Taxonomy (NCBI): domain Eukaryota; kingdom Viridiplantae; phylum Streptophyta; class Pinopsida; order Cupressales; family Cupressaceae; genus Cupressus; species Cupressus sempervirens. Next base: position 735,578,639 of record CM053791.1, on the reverse strand, counting down.
ATCCCCTTCAATCCCACTCGAAGATATTCAACTGGTCCTCTTCGTGAAGTTCTGACATTCCTGTCTAGGATAACATCTTCTAGCAATTCTGACATATACTCTGGTGAAAGATCATCAACTGATGGAACCTGAACACTGATGTCTTCATCCAAGATCATTGGAGGCTCATACAACTTTAGATTCTCAACATTGACAACTGAGTAAATTTGCATCTATGGAGGAAGATTAAGGTGAAAAGCATTAGTACCAATCTTTTCCAAGATCTCAAAAGGACCATACCTGATAGCTTTGAGCTTCCTTCCTTCACCTTGCATTCTTTCCTTGCTGATATGTAACCAAACTCTGTCACCAACTTGGAATTGGTGATCAATGCGATACTTATCATGGCGAGCCTTGTATTTTGCTTGGCTTTGCTCTAATTGTGCTTCTACTACCTGATGGATTGCTTGGACCTTCTGGATGAACTTTAAAGCCTTTTCTACATCATGGCCTCCATCTATAACATCGTCCTTCCCAAAAGCAAAATCCATTGGTGTCTTAGGCAAGTAACCGACGCAAATCTCAAAAGGAGACCTCTTGGTAGAAGAGTGTGCCACATGGTTGTAAGCATGCTGCACATAATGAAGACTTTCATCCCACAACTTAGGATGTTTGCTGCAGTAACCTCTAAGTAGATGCACAACTGTCCTGTTCACTACCTTTGTCTGTCTGTCAGTCTACGGATGGAAGGTTGTACTCTTCTTGAGCTTGGTGTCCATGAGTCCCCACAAAGATGACCAAAATTCTAATAAGAATTGAGAATCTCGATCTGATACAATAGAAGTGGGTAACACAAAATAAACCCATACATTTTGAAAGTACAAATGAGCAGTTAGTTCAGCAGTAACTTGCTTTTTACAAGGCATTAAAATACACATTTTTCTAAACTGATCAACTACTACGTACAAATAATCATGACCCTTCCTAGACATAGGTAATCCTCCCACAAAGTCCATAGACACACTTTCCCATGGACGGGATGGTACAGGTAATGGTGTGTACAAACCCAATTTCCTATTACTTGGTTTACTGGTTGCACACATTACACATCCTTTTATATACTTGGTGACAGTTTCCTGCATATGAGGCCAGTAACTATATTTTTGCAATTGGGCTAATGTCTTACTTACCCCAAAATGTCCTACAATTAAAGAGGTGTGTGCTTCACGGATTACATGTGCCTGCTCATCTTTAGGAATGCATAGTTTTCCCAAGTGGTACAACAAATTATCCTGCACATAGTAATCTTTCTCTTCTACATGTTTACCCTGGATTAAAGCTGCATAGATATCCTTAAAGTTCTCATCATTAGCATATTGTTCCTAAAAACTTTCATGAACCATAGAACTATTTCGAAGGATTATCAAAGCATTCTTAACAGGAGGCCTAGAGAGCATATCTGCTACTTTGTTATGGGAACCCTTCTTATACTTAATTACCAAATGAAACTATTGCAGAAAACCCATCCACCTAAAGTTCCTACTTTGTTGCAACTTAGATTGTGAGTGCAAATATTGTAGTGGTTGGTGATCAGTGTGGATTACAGTTTCCTTTCCCATTAAGTAGTGCTTCCATTTTTTAACACTCTGAACTAAAGCATAAATTTCTTTATCATATGTAGGATAGTTACTTACTGCTCCTGAAAAAGTTTTAGAGTGGTAGTAGACTGGTTTACCTCCTTGCATGAGTACAGCTCCCATGGAAAACCCACTCGCATCTGTCTCAATCTCAAATGGTTGATGTAAATTAGGTAGAGCAAGAACTGGTGCGGTGGTCAACTTTTCCTTCAAAGTGTTGAAAGCCTTCTGTTGCGAACCTCCCCACTAAAAAGTTTCCTTGGTATGGGTTAACGCATGCAATGGTGATGCAATGAAAGAGAAATTTGCAATGAACTTCCTCTAGTATTGAACTGCACCTAAGAAACTCCTGATTTTTGTAACTGTACTTGGCTTAGGCCATTTTACAATACATTCGATCTTCACAGGGTCTACTTTCAGTTGACCATTCCCTACGACATAGCCTAAGTACACTAAGGATGTCTTTGCAAATTCACATTTTGACATCTTTACATATAGTTTTTCTTTTCTCAGTATTTCAAATACTTTCTTTACATGAATTACATGATCATCCCAAGACTTACTAAATACAAGAATATCATCTAAATAGACTATGACAAAATCATCTATAAAGGGATGAAAGACATCATTCATGACCCTCATAAATGTAGCTGGTGCATTACAAAGCCCAAATGGCATGACCAACCACTCAAAAAGTCCCTGTTTTGTCTTAAAAGCAGTTTTCCAAATATCACTTTCTGCAATTCTTATTTGATGATATCCACTACGTAAGTCTAAATTAGTGAAATAGATTGCATGTTTCAACTGATCAAGTAAATCATCAATTCTAGGAAGAGGGTACCTGTTCTTTACTGTTATCTTGTTCAAAGCCCTGTAGTCAATACACATTCTCCAAGTCCCATCTTTTTTTGGAACCAACACAATAGGAGAACCACAAGGAGAAGTACTAGGATGAATAACTCCTTTCTCAACGAGCTCCTAAATTTGCTTTTTGATTTCTTCATTCTGCAAGACTGATAAACGGTACATGCCAATATTAGGAAGTGGTGCATCTTGCTGCAACTAAATCTCATGTTGTATCTCTCTCTTAGGAGGCAATCCTTTCAGTTCCTAAAACAAGTCATCATAGGCGGAAACAACTTTGACCATTTTAGATTTATGTTTTGGATCACATCCCTTAAATGCCTTAGATGTTTCATCTTCTTTGGCTTTTACAATCATTAGTACAAAATTCTTACTAGAGTTGACTAACCTTTTCATTTGACCAGCATTGACTAATGCCAAATTAGTCTTAACCTTATGTGCCCGTACAATGTATTCAATATTGTCTTTAAATAAATTATACTTATTTTGCCCCCTATAGAAGATAGCTTGTTGATCATACAAATAGGGACTCCCAAGTACAAGACCACAAATATCTAAAGGGACTACATCAGCTTCTACCTCATCCACAAAGTTTGTAGTAAACGCAAATCTTAACTTGCATTGTTTAGTTACTTGTAACTGTGCATCATCGCAAACCCATCTAGGAGGGTATGGTTTCAGATGAGGCGTTGTAGTCAAATTAAGATTTTTAACAACTTCTTCAGATATCAAATTAACTTGAGAACCCGTGTCAAATAGTGTATCAACCTTAGTATGCTTAATAACAACTCGGATGTGAAATAATTCATTCCTTAGCTTATCATCCTTAGGAGAAGATTCTTTACTTGTACTTGCACTTATGCTAGAAGAATTTATAGCTGATGAGAGATATATACCTTTTCCTTTACCTTGGATCCCAGTAGCAACAATTTTTGTCTCATCTCCAGAGTCAGATCCAAGATCTTGTTGAGTTATAGCAGCATTCTTTTGTTTGCCTTTGTTTCCACCAAATCACTTCAGCCTCTTTTCAGGATGCAGCTTCCAGCACTTAGAATCATCATGCCCTTCTTTCTTGCAATGTGAGCATGTGGGTTTCTCACCCTCTTTCTTTACTGTTGCTGTCTTTTTACCCTTCCCTTTTCGTTTGGACTTTTCCTCAGACTTAGATGGCTTTTTATTAGACTTATCAATGAAAGTACCCTTACCCCTTGATTCTAAATGTTTTGCCTGGACACATACTTCATCTAAATTACAAGGATTGAGGACGAGAATAGAATGCCTTAGGTAAGAATGAAGACCACCTATATACTTGAGTAAGGTGTCCTGGGTATATAATGGGACATTTAATGAAATAGCCTTTTTACGAAATTCGTGGGTGTAATCCTGGCAGACTGACCTTTCCCTTGCCCAAAATGTTGCCAGTTCATCATTAACTGCTGCATATGGCCTATGGGGTAGAATTGCTTCTTTAAAGCAGTAACAAATTCTAACCAAGACAAATTAAACCTACCATGCTGTGAAGTATCATCCTGAGACCTACTTTCCCACCAAGTTAGAGCTACACCACCTAATCGAAGAGTGGTTAACTGAATTCTGTCAACATCATCTACAAGGTTTTGAACTCTACAGTAGACTTCTACTTGCTGAATCGAGTCATCTAGTTTCTCGGCATTTAACTCCCCACAATATTTTGGTAAGTCAAACTTTACATCCAACTTAATTCGAGGCTTATGTCCTCCTTTGAAAATATTAGAAGACTCAGAATGGGTAGAAGAAGGAGAAGAGGGGGGAGAAGTAGATGAGGGAGAAGAAGGAGAAGATGGAGGTGTCTTTGGCGGATCATGATAATCGCCTTTCTTTTTCCCTTTTTCCTTTCGAGTTGCACGTCTTCGCATCTTCTCTTCTCTTTCTTGTACCAAAACTTCTACCATTGTCTGCAAATTCTGAAGAGTCTCCTGAATACTCTTATCTTGAAAAGCTTGTGCACCTTCGTCTGCCATTTGTGATGATGGTTTAGTCCTTCATTTTCCAATCTCAGGATTGTATTCCTCGAGCTTTCCTTCACCTTTCTCAATCCTGGATCTTGTTACCATTCAAATTTGCAATACTAGTCCAACAAAAGCTCTGATACCAAATTTGATCTGATTAGGATCTAGGACTATTATAGAGGAATGCTAACTGATTACATAAAGTTAATTTAAACCTTTAATGAATCAAATTAACGTAAATGAAATAAGAGAACAACAAGATTAAGCTGATAAAAGAGACAATGAGAGAAAGAAGACGCAAACAATTTCATCTTGGAGTTCATCCGTATGGACTACGTCTCTAGGTCCTGCTCCAATAGGGGGACCGATCCGATTATCTCTAAGAATCAGATACAAATGTTTACAAAGTCATTCCTTTGAAGTACAACAACATCACGCTATTTCAAAGTACCGGAATGAGCACTTCAAAAATCTCCCTTATACTCAGCACTTGGACGTTCTCTCCTTTTTCTGAATGCCCCCTGAGAGTCTCCTAACCCACTTTTTATACAAAAAATAAGCCAAAATAAGGCTATAACAAAATGATATAATATTAGACCCCTCAATTAATTCCTCCCTTCGAATTAACCTTTAGCCATTTTTGAAAGATTTGGCTTATGTTAATTTTGGGGTCAAAATAGATAATAACCTTATTTTACTAAGGTTAGGCCGACGGTTTAAAGGATAAATTAAAACTGCGCTAAAAATATTTTAAAGCACCAAAATAGCGCATTGGTAGTTAAGTATTTTAGAAGAGGCGCTGGTTGGGGGTTCCAACCCCATCGGCGGCTTCCTTTCTCTCCAATTTTTGACGCGAAGCAGTTATATATAAATTGCACCTCATACATTTCAAAAGCAACGAATGCTCCAATGGTCATTGGTAGAGTCTTAATGCCAGGAGGTCACGGGTTCGACCCTGCCGGCTATCAATTTTATGTTTTGCATGGCATTTTTATTTTATTTTTAAAATTTTTTTAATGCCACGCCACCTCGAATTTCAATCGAGCGCCATTTTCACATACAATCTTCGTTTTTAATGAAACGAACATCGTTAGAGAGCTCTTGATGAAACCTTTGATTTGATGCCGACTATAACCAAATTTGGAGAGTTCTGTTTTTTTGCCTTTCTAACACCCTTTGTACCTAAATTTGACCAACCTTTGACTGGCTGTAACTTTTGTATACGGACTCCTTTCTCGCCCGTTCAAACTGTGTTGCACCCAGAATTTTGAGAACTTTAACTTGATGCTGATTATTAGAATTTTGGAGATACTTAAATTTTGACGAAAGTATCCCCCGGATCAGAGCTGGATGACTGCCTAAGTGTATTCTTAAATACAAATAAAATACTTTTGTAAAAAAAAATTTAGTTTAATTTAAAGATTAATAATTTTTATTGGCGTTGATTTTATTATTTATTTACATTAGTAAAGTTTGATATAATTTGAAAATTATCATTAAAAATATTTTAAAATATAAATAAGTTTATAATATGTATCTTATACTTGAAATTATGTTAAATCAATAAAACAAATTAAAGTTAAAGATACAAATATATCTAATAAATTTTGACAATACTAAAGTTATTACAAGATTATATTATATGTCTAGAATATGGATATACAAAGATAGAGATGTAGATAGGTATAAACATACAAGTCTAGAGAGGGAGGTTCCTATGTCTGTAAATAAGAAAGATGTAAAGGTAAGGATATGGAAGTAGATAAATGAAGTTTATGAGCGAGAGAGTGTGAGATAGAACAAATTTATATGTTTCCTGAGTGGATCTTAGATGGTCTATTATAGAACAGATAATTGAATTGGAGCAAAAGAATTGAAAGAGTATGTGATAGATGTTGTCACTCAGTAGGAAATGTTAAATCTTAATAGCTAGATTTTTTACTATACTTACATTTAACTTAAGTCAAAATGATTTAAGTAATATACTTTAATAGTAATGTGTTATAATTAATATATTGTAGAAATAAACATTTAGCAATCTCTACAATGTTATCTTTGTTTTGGGTTTTAAATTGGTAGAAAAAAAACACATAGATATATATATATATATATATATATATATATATATATATATATATATATATATATATATATATATATATATATAGAGAGAGAGAGAGAGAGAGAGAGAGAGAGAGAGAGAGCACATGGATATATATATATATATATATATATATAGAGAGAGAGAGAGAGAGAGAGATAGAGAGAGAGAGAGAGGTGGAAAGAGTGGTGGTGACATGAGTGTGTGTAAAACTAGAGTTTTTGTTGATATTTTGCAAATTTAAATTCTAGATCAATTATCTAATTAATTAAGTGCAAAATTATGATATATTAAAAAGTTCTCTCAAGAAATAAGGTTAATTATTAAATACTTATTTAAATTTGAATATAATTTTCTTTTTTGAAAAATAGTAAATTTGTAACAATTCATTATTTTCTATAACATGAATGTATTGTAAAAATAATAAATACTTTAAATTAATTTTTTTTTGCTTTACTAAATTTTGAAAGTGTTTTTGTTTTGAAATAATTTTTTTCCTTTAACATAAATGTTTTCAACAATAAGCATTGTTACAATCAGAATATTTGAGGAGAGTATTCAATACAGATTTCACCAAACCCTAGCTCATATTAATTAATATAAAGATAGTGATAGGGAGGTAGACAAGGAGTGTTTGTGAGTTGGAGAGACATATGTAAATAGAAATAGATAGATATAGATTCATAAATATTGATATATATTACTATTGGCATAACTCTTGCACCCCTTAAAGGTGAAAGTGCTAGTTAGAGATTTTCTATTAGTAGCCATAGTTCTTTTTGCAAAATCATATAACTTTAGATTTCAAATTTGAATAATAAAAGAAATGCAAGAGGGATAGATTTGCTTGCAAAATACAACTCAGATATTAGATGTCATGAAATAGAGAGCACTGAAATGATTAAAAACATGATAATAACATTCCTTCTATCCAAATTCGGACCCTCCACATCCCAGCCTTGGAAATCCTTTTTATAACATAAGGATTGTAACATGCTTTAGACATGGGACAATAATGATACATGCCATATTTCCATTTGACAAACTTAACTTGTTACATTTAAAAAAAAACAACCAGAAATGATATTGCAAATAGATTCCTTCATCTATTGGCTCTTCATGCTTTGTTTGAGCTATGTTTAGTCACTATCTCCATTAGGTCCCTATACATATGGACAAGAAATTGGTTACAAAAGTAAGAGGCATGTCCATTTGTTGATAAAATTTATCTTAATCGGCCAAGTAGTAACTAAGTATTACATGACAATCAATTAAAACAAGTTTACAAAGGAAATTGAATTCATTCAAGTGATTCTAATGCTGACTCTTCAATAAAATCATTGCATTTTTTGATATGCTCCTGATATTTGTTGTCGTCAAGCAAGTTTGCACCTGCAATGAATTCTCGAGCTCTGAAATCTATCTTAATCATCTTCTCCAACTCCTCACTCGTCTTTGTCAATTCTAGGTCATCATTTCATGATGCTCCTAGGGCCTCCTCCAACATTGCATGACAAGTCCCAATCCATATCTCCTGGTTGATAATCTATTCATCCTGATCATTCCATGTCAGTACTCCATACTTCATTACCAGATCTTCCAACATCACTAAAGTGTTGTTGAATTCCTTAGTAAACATGTTATGATCATGAATTAATGTATTGGCTTCCTGGATATCAATGTCTTCAACCAATTCATCCCTTTCCTTGGTCAATTTGTTGTAGATTTCATTTTCTTTTAAGGCCAAATTTTTTGTAACCATTGTATAATTCCCACACATGTCCAAGCTTGTTCAACAATATTTTGACGTAGTTTCTCAATATGGAGCCTAATACATCTCTCCTGATCATAGTTGTATCCTTTAATTTCTTATTTTCCTCTTGTAGTCTCTTGAATTCCCTTTTCATGGCATCATCCCGTGATTGTTATAGGCTGCATTTGTGTCTTTCCCCTTTTGAAAAGGCTTTCATACATTGCTCTCCACTTATCTCTTTCAATTGGAACTCACTTCATCTGAGCCTCATTGAATTGGGCCAAACCCACTTGCATGTGTGCTAATTTATTAGGGTCTTTTACCCCTACCTTCAAAGTCATCAATTGTCCAAATGCTTGATCAATATCAATAATCTATGGCCTCTTCTGTAGAGGGTAAAGGGCCCATGGTAGCATAGATCTCTCATCCTCAAAGAACCTAGAACCAATAATGACATTTTTCACTCCGTTTACATCAAGCTTCATGTCCTTCTTCTTGGATTTCATTAAGCTGACAAATATATAAGATGCACTAAGATCCCATCCAGGAAATACCCTGGCTCCTACTTCATTAAGTAGTTGTCTCCCTCTTGTCGATGTCATTTTCTCCACCTCTTTCTTGACATCTTCTTTAAGTTGTCCCATCATCTCCTTTTCATTTTTAGGAGTGATGTGTGGAACACTTTTCCTGAAGATTTTGCCTCTATAATTTTACAGACAAGTCATGAATTCCTTTGACTTTATAAATTCATTGTCATCGATAAATTTATTTGACTCAATGATTCTTTCATCCTTTTCCACGTTAACCCTATCAACTACCTCGACATCATGTTCTAGTGCTTGTATCTTGAGTCTATCCAAAGTTCTACTCAGTGGTATAGGGGAGTCTAGCACATTTTGTATGCCATCTCTAAATTTCTCCATCTCCTATTGCCTTCTTTCTTCCAACTCCCTATTTCATTCTTGCAACTGCTACTGAATTTCCAATCATTCCATGTTCTTATATTCTTCCTCATTTTCAAAAAATTTATGAATATAGTCACCCAATTTATGTGACTTTCTATATGCATGGATATAGCCTTTAGGATCATAATGGGTCCAGGGATCCATGGTGTACATATGATATGTATTTTGCAATTTGTGCCTAATTTTTTCACAAGACTTAGTGGAACAAATAGTAAAATCTCCAAAAGACAGAGTAGCAAGAAGAAAAGTTTGTTTCCTCTACTTCCCTCCAAAATGTTGTTTTCTTGACTCTGACATCTGTCTCACAATTTACAAATACATAATACTATCTAGTACTAAGGCTGATAACTGGTAGGGCAACCCTTCAAATTCATATACTCTAATACAAGTGAAATAGTCATAGGCACACCAATCACCCCAATTGTGTTTAATCTTTTCTCCCAACCCATGATTATCTTTAGGTCTTGGAAATCTCTTTATGTCAGGGCTAATGGAAGAAAAGCTTGATATCCAAACAATGAATATAAAGGTTGAACAAAATAATCCAGAAAGGTGAGGTAACATGAGGCATTTATGTATAGTCCCACATAGAAGTCCACATCTAAACTAACTTATCTTCTCCATAAGTTTCCTTTATATTTAATTTCAAATTCTTATGCCAAATATCTCTCATTTGACCATAATACAAAATCATGAGCATAAGCAAAGAATAATGCCTAAAAATAGGAGTATCAACGTATTTGAAATTAAAAAAACAAATATGAATGTTGTTAACAACATACTTAGCATAATCATATGGTCTAGGCTCCAACATTTGGACATCAGACGCCAACACCATAGGTTTCAGGTTAGGAACCTCCATTGCTCCAACTTGTCCACAAGACTAATATTTCATGTCAAAGTATGTTTTGAACAATTTTATGTTGAATGGCGACCCATCTACTTTAGTAAGTGGCTCTTTCTTGACCTTTTGTAACATTAGCTTCCATTTCAGGTATGATGTATCTAACCTCTCATATTCATTCTTTAATTTTGTGAATGACAGCCTTTTGGTGAGCCCATCTGTCAGCTTGAAAACTTCATTTAGAGAATCAATTGAAATCTCCATGAACTTTTTCCTTGTACCATCATATATACATCTCTCATTAGCATTGTATTTTCCAATGATAACCTTCAAAAATTTGACATTCACAAACACATTTGGCATAGTCAATTTCCCCAAATTCATCACCCATGGATGACATATGGGCCCCTTATGATCCCTTTTGACATAGTGATACAAGAAAATTTCATATCCTCAAGTTCTTGTCCATATATCATTGACTTCGTTGTACTTGTCTTCCAATTTATCCAAAGAGAAAAATTTACTCCTTCTAGATTTACACCCACTAAACTCCATTTGTTCAATCGAGTCTTCATTCAACTTCCTTGGAGGAATTTCATCTTCTATCTTTTGGTTCTTTTCTTTTTTCCCCTTCTTTACCTTCTCGACCTTTCTCTTTACTAATGAATTGGAGCCTTCCATTTTTCTGCAAATTGTTACTTTAGGAAGCTCTAGAAAATCTCATAATTCTTTACAAATTCTCTACTTGCAGAATGCATGATGATAAATCTCTTGGTAAAAATTCCCTAAGTTTAGGGAGGTAATGATTTCATGCATGTCCTTTATTCATTCACTACATTGATTTCCACAATTAAGATTTTTGATCATTGTAAGTGTGTCAGCAGTCATTTATGGTCACTACTCACCTGCTCCACAAAAAATATTCAAATAAATGATTGTTGTAACTCCTGGTGAAAAACATGTAGACACCATTGATCACTTTAGCTCATTATTCCTAATAGAAATCTATTACATTTTTCACTTTTATCGCTATAGAAACAACTATAACCCTAATACTCATCACCATATCCATTTTCTTGTAAAAGAGATCCACGATCAAAATTGCCTTATCGCTATAATCTATAGTGTTCCTTCTTATAGCCATACTGCTTTGTCATCATAACACATAGATATATATGTCTCTTCATCACTTCTCACTATCTCCTTTGACACACAAAATTGCAGAACATCGTGAGATTGCAACAAGGAGTCCCTTCGCTTCAAAAAACCCTGCGAGCCTACACAAGTATGAAAATGCACCATAGTTCTTGAAGTACAGAAAGATATTCATTCGATATTTGACCCATTCAATGTACCTCCTTTGACATGTGAAACTGCACAATATTTAAAGCTATAGTGGTATATGAGAAAAGTATAGCAATAGTTACGATGACAAAACCTTTCAAGGGTTGACATGAGATGCATATAATAGATTAACATATGAGTTTTGGAGAATGCTTATAAAATGATTGTTACCATGAAAATAGCTAAACAAATGTTGCAACAAACATCAGCAGACTTGGTTGTAGCCAATCTTGGTAGGAAGGCAACGATCATGAAGTTCTAAATGTCTAAGTGTGTTTTTATGTGGTTTTCCTTATTTTATACTTCTCCTTTGTAATTGCAGTCTCCTGCGATGGGGAGAGATTGTAAGTGGCACCTGCTTGTCAAACTTGAAGTACAAGATAGAGGTGATGGAATCAAGCCTTTTTCAATGGACAAAATTCATTGGACTACATTTCAGTCTGACAAAGATGCAGAAATAGAGTTCCTTGCAATTATTCCACTACATAGACTTGACACATTTATCGAAGGGAAATCAAAGTGAGAAGGTACGAAATGTGGTTTCGTCCATGAAAACTACAAGGAAGGCAAAGGGAAATTCAATTCTAGGTGATTAGAGATGCAATCAATAGTTTGTGTTTATTATGAAATTGTACCACAACCTTTACGAGTTAAGCTTTGATTGACTATTCTTTATGTTTAGCTATTGGTGTTCTTTTGGGCCAAATGATAACAGGACCAAATCATCGACAAAGAAATGCCATCATCATTTTATTAAGAAAAGGGAGTGTCGATGCCACTTCAATGTAAATGTTATGGTTGGTAGACCAGATGTCACTATTGTCAGCTACACTGATATGTTACACGTAGATAATGAAGGTTTAGATTGTCATGGGATAAATGATCCAAGCAATGAGCCATGAGATAATTTGGCCCCGATGTCAAATGCAAGGCTTACATAGAGGCTCTTTTAAAAATGGATGTGAGTGTGGTTGTTGTAATTTACATACATCTAAGTGATCCATATTTTGTGGCTATATTGCAAAGGGATACTTGCCTAACTCATAAAGATGTCATGAATGCTTGGAGGAGAGTTCAGTGTGGTCGAGCACAAAAACATGTCAATGATACAATTAGTATTACGAAATGGAGAGAAAATGACCAAACTAATTTCTTTTATTGGTAGAAGCCACAGATGGAAGACCTTTCATCATGGGTTTCCAAACCCTGTGGATGCTTGATATGATGGTCAAACACTCTCATAATTTTATAATATCCATGGATTCCACTTTTGAAACAAACAAATATGGGATGAGACATGTACAATTTTTTTTTACCATTAACACTATGTTCTTCTTCTTAATTGGCAATAAAGTGTTGCGAGTCATTTTTAACTTCTTAGTCGATTGCAATACCAACTATATTCTCTTGTCATCTTTGATGAACATTAGTGGGGGGTTCCAGTTGCATGCATTGTCTCATCTCACAATAAGATTGAGGACATTGAATGTTGGCTCTCTACCACCTATAGATGAGGAAAGGAGGCTAGAAATGACTGGATAGTCAATGCCTTCTTGACTGACGATGTGAACATAAAAATATAGACAATTGAGTAAGGGATGAAACAATATAAATCTGTGACTACATGTTTGAACTTTGTTAAGATTTATATTTTAGAAGTTTTCTGCTAGGAAAGGCAATGAATTTCATCTTCGTGTCCACTAGGACTGCTTTCAACTATCATGTCATTCTTTGCATTTGGAACATTTGTTGGGCATGGTTGAAGAATGTGCTCAAGTATGCATCAAAAGATAGAGCAAAGTCAATGTTTTAATAGGTCGAGATGATTATGAATGTAATGGGTGAGAATGAGGATACCACTTATAGGCTATTGGATGATTTTTTCGTCAAATTCTCTGATTAGCAAGATTTCTTAGTATACTTCCAGAGGACATGGTGCAAAGGGGATGGTCGTATACGTAAGATATTTTGCTCTCTTATTTTGAACTATTTTTCCATTAAAATTTATCTTATCTTTGCTACACTAACTTTTCATGTAATCTTGTCCCTCGCTACACACACAGAAAGGTGCCCCAAAGTGTTCAGAATCTTCCCACATGCAAACTAGGACACAAACACTGACATCGAATCTTATCATTGCACGTTGAAGATGTAGTACCTTCGTAACTATCAAAAGAAATGTACGCATCGAATAGATCATCTAAACTTCACCCTAGTTTATAGGATGGAACGATTCTACAAGCAAAAGTAGAAGTTACAGGAATTTGGTTTCATCAGGAACTATAAGACACAAAGTTTGCAGAAAAGTATAGATAAGTCACAAGAAATTCTCGATGATGGTTACATTACTGATGAAACTAAACCAAGATACTATTTTGTGAAGAGCCAGACAACAAGCAATTATTATATTGTCAGACCCTTCGGTGATCAGTTGTATATGTGTGATTGTCCTTGGGCCTTGTAGGGTAACGCATGCAAGCATGAGTTGAAGGTTTCAGCTATGATTACACCTATGATTACTAGCAAGTATATGTGTTATTGTAATTTACTCTTCCTTGTAATTTGTCTTGCACTTACAATTCATGTGCCTCTAATTTATAACTATGGCAATGGGGACAAGCAATTTATGCACATAGGATTATTGCAACAAATTACAGACATACAACTCACCACCACAATTGGTTGTGGAGAAAAGTCCCCCTGGAATGGCACATGACCTTGTTCAGAGAGTTGACTATTGCAAAGAATCCATGGCATTGTTGAATGCTACCACACATATAATGCTAGAGTCTGACAAACAAGAGAAAACATTCCATGAATGTGTGAACCAATTTTGGAATGATCTTGGCATGTTTGGTCTTCTCCCATTCAGTCTTACTCTGAACATTTATCCATCTGCTACTAGCATAGTACAGATGCATCTGTGCTTCAGTCCAACCTTGCCACGAGTCCCTCAGAAGTGACAATGGTAGCATGCCTCTTAGCATGAAAATATGAATCATGATTATTCTTCATAATCATTTGTGTTTCCCACTGAGGGACATAGGAGGGGGAGAACTAAGAAGGAATCATTGCATGTATCTGAAGTCAGCAGTCACCCTGCATCTACTTCACTGAATATTTGTGAGCATGCATTGGCATTTCATTATGGGAAATACACACTACATTTGTTCAAGCTTCATAACATCTCATTTTATTATTATTATCAATATAAACATTCTTATGAATTAATGTATATGATTGGAAACCAGGCCCGACATCTACATCTACAAATTGTTGACATCGATTATCGTTTCACAATGTAAGTGGGGAAGACATTACAGAGCGAGGCTAGTGCGGCAAAGACGTTACAAAGGGAGGCTAGTGTGGCAAAGACATTATAGAGGGAGGCTAGTGTAGTGAAGATGTTACAGAGGGAGGCTGGTGCAAAATGGACATGGCTATCCTCCCTACAAATTGTACAGTTGACCAATTTTCAAAAAATCCAAAATATCATGATTTTTTCTAAAAATGTAGAATGATCATTAATTAATGTAAGATAGTTTTTTTGGTCTAATGGGAAAAAATTTCAAGAATTGAAGATTGCAACATAGATATGAAACTTGAATAATTTAAGAAATATGAATATTAATTAAGAAACATGTTCAATAATTTTAAGATTTTACAAGTATTAATAACTAATAGTCATTTTTTAACCAATTATAAAAACTTATATTCATCTTAATTTTCACATTTCAAAGCAACAAGCAATTGATTTTACTATTAAAATAAAACCTATACAAGGATTAGGGTTTAATATGGTTTACTGTTAAATCAATCTACTTATTTATTTAATCTATATAATTTAATTTAAGTATATAAATTTTTATTTAATTCTATAATGTTGGATTTAATTATTTGAACTTTGATGTTACTTCTCTTCATAAATCAAAACTAGCACTTGCACCACTAAAAGGTGCAAGGAGAAGCCGATAGGTAAATAGAGTAAAGACTTCAACTAATTTTATAATAAGTATACAAAAATAAATTATAAGTATTTACACATCTATCATTATATATTATAATTTAGTACATTTTTTATAATGATTTTCATATATTTTGGCTCCTTTGAATTATTATCATCTACTTTGGATCAATTAAGATTAGATAAAGATATAGTCATCTTGAAATTATTTCTTGTATATCAAAAATAATATTATTTTCTAGTAGAAGTCAAATGAATGATTGAAAAAAGATGTGTACATGAACCTTGTAGAAGAAGAGAAGCATTGACTTCTAGTTCATATCAATTGTTACTACTAAATAAGACAATTATTAGGAAGAACAATGAAACAAAATAATGAAATGCTTATTACCATAGTGTTGAGCATTGAATAGGTGCCCATGGATGAAATTAAATCTTGGGATTCGTCTTTCACATGCAAAATTATGTTCACATTTACCTTGCAATAACCATAGCTTGTCAATGCTATCTTCTATCATGGAAAATAATATAACTAAGAGGTTTTTTCATACCTTGCAACAAGCTTGTATTATTAGGGAAAATGGATAAACTAACTAAATTGCCAATGATATCTATGATAGTGAGTCAAATGGATTACCTGACATTGTAGATCTAGAGGAAAACCAATAGGAAAACTAATGATCCAACCTATTTCTTTTCCTTTCTTGTTATTTTTATTTTAGTAATTTGTATTAAAGTTGTAATCATTTTCCAAAGACATAATTCAAAATGGAGAGTCAATTACGTTTTATATAGGTCCATTATGATTTGATTCATATTAGGGAAAAAAAATCTATATAGAACAATGAGTGCAATGGAATCCAACCATTCTACTAAGCACAAGTAATTGCTAGATACTTAGAGTTGATTAATTTAACTTTGAAGTCAAAAAACATATATGCACCATTTAATTATATTGCACAATTGATCAATTCTTTCATCAAAATAAAAAAATTATGAAGTTTTATAATGGTTACCTCTATTTGAAGGATGCTCTAAAAAGAAAATTTTAAAATGTAAAATGTAGCTAAAGTAATAAAAAGCAACTATATTTTTTTCTAATTTAAAATTCTACAATTTTCTTTAATAGGATGATGGCTTCAACAATATGATATAATTATGTTGTGTACTCTTTGTTGTGGGCAATATGAATCCTCCTTTAACTCACTTTAGTGTTAACTCATTTAATGACCCATCTTTATCATTACATGTGATTTCTTCTCTCCATCAAATAACTCACTGAATATTATTTTAACATGAATTATGTCTTTTCACTTTTGTGCAACAAAGCATAATTTGGAAACATATGTCTTTTTATAACCAAGGATTCCAAAGGAGGAGGGAAGATGTGAAATGGAAGCCACCACAAAAGAATTGGATTAAATTGAACTTTTATGGCACTTCAAAAGGAAATCCTAGAAAAGCAAGAGGAGGAGGAGTGTTTTGCAATGTAGAAGGGCATATCCTGGCTATATACGCTAAAACTTATGGATCAAAAACAACATACTATGCTGAAGCTAGAGCATTAGTGAAAGGTATCCAGACTGTAGCACAACATGGATGGACAAAATTGGAAATAGAAGGTGACTACAAGATTATTATCAAAGCTCTTAATAATGAGGGTTGCGGGCATTTGAAAAAGGATGTTATAATTCAAAGTGCTAGAAATCTATGTGAAAATTTTGAAGAATGGAAATGTAGTCACATCTAAAAAGAAGGTAACACATTAGTAGATGTTATGGAAAATTATGGTGTATATCTTCAATCTGATGTCAGCAAAATCTGGACCAAAAACTGGCCCCTAGATTTGACTGATGCGACTAATAAAGAAATGGCTAACTCATTGCCTCTGATGTTACAACAACGTAATACACAAGGAGGAAATTGAGATTTAGTCATAACTATTGTTTATATAATTTTACAAATATATTTAATGCATTTTTTGGGTGAGATTTAGTTTAGTTTTATAATATTTTATTTTTGAAATTTTATAGCATAATATTTAAATTTAAATAAATAAAACCGAAATATCTATTTAATAAATTTGATTTTAGTAGTAGATAAATGAAATTACTAAATAAAATTATCAATTATCAATATTATAATACAATAATTTCAACATAAGAATGAATATTTGTAAATGAATTTCATAATAACAATGCACAAAGATCAAATCATAAGCACCAACCAATCAAACAAAGATATTATAATTTAGAGTCTTTATAGTAAATCTCTCTAGCTAAGGGAAATCTTGTTTACATAAAACCAATTTGGCACTGACGGGTGAATGAAAAAGTAACTCACTTTCGCACCTGCTTATTTCCCTGACCATGGTTTAAGGCTTGCGATGTTGTGCTTGCTCTTTTTTGCTGCTTCACAACCTTATTTCCCTGTTGAGTGCTTAGGCTTGCAAATTTTTGATCTCTTCATTCTACGCAATTGATCACCACTTCAATTTACTAACCACGGTTGAAGACTTAACATCTCGTTTACATGTGATGTTGTGATGGCTCATAGTCAAACCTTGCAATGGTACGATGAACACATATCATTGCTTCACATCCTTAACCATGGATTGAAATTAATTGTATGCAATGAAGCGATAATCCTGAATTTAAATGTTTTTGTATACCTTTCATGACTTCACAACTACAAATTTTAATTTGCAATTTAACCCTGTGAAGCTGCGATCATAGGCTTTCGTTGCTTCGTGACTGCAATCTTAGGTTACTCGTAACTTCTTGTGAAGCTGTGATGGCTTCCAAACTTGACGACCATGGTTATCTCCCGCAACATCACAACTTAAAATCTTTTAAGCTAGAACCAGGCTATGATCATGCAATCTTCATTGAATCGCTCCTTCATAACCCAAACTTGAAGGTCAACCTCAACAGCTACAATGTCGCGATGACCTTTATCTTGACTACTTTGCACCTTCATAGCTTCCAAAACTATTGGTGATCATAATGGAGTGATAGAGTGACCAAGACAATTTCACAAGATCTCAACTTGAAACACTATAGAGGTGAGACTTAAAATATGCAAATAATCAAAGGACTTAGGAATATAGAAAATTAAATGAATGACCAAGGTTTTTGATGTATCCCTATTTCAACAAGACAAGCTAATCTCCATCCAAAATGCACTAAAGACAAAACAGAGTCAAATTAATTTTTTCTAGAATCATGAAAATGTAGTGATAGTTTTCCAAAAAAAAAAATTGTTTTCGACTACAAACTATGCATGAAAATATGGATGAAATTGTTATGTGTTTTCGATATTATAACTCATTAACAATATCAAAATATGCATGAAACTATAATGCAGTTTTGATAACACCCTAACCTAACTGCACGATAACAATATCCAATTATGGATTAAACTTTAATGCATTTTCAATAAAACTGAAGCTGCCTGAAAACATTCAACACATATCGTATAAATTTATCAAATTACATAATGAAAGTATGGATGAAATTGTTTTTCATTTTTGATATATCCTCCTTTTTTATCACCAAAAACATGATATTGCCATGAATTATAGCAATACAATATCTCTATTTTTCATATTTTAGGTCTCGTCTCTAACATGTTTTAAGTCACAATCTTGCGAAGTTGTCTTTGTCACTTCATCACTCCAATATGATCATTAACTATTTTTCTTATGGCAAGTAAATCATGATATGCATGATGAAGTGCAACTTTGCAAAGATAGTTATGAAGTCAAGAAAATGTCTATTCATTGGGTTGTGTGGTTAAAAAAGATATACAACTCTTAGACTGTGATAAGGAAAAAAGGTTAATAGAATGCTAAATTGCATAATCGCGTTGTTAGCTAAGCAGTGAAGAAGATAAATTGCAACTTGGAAAAACTGGTTAAAAGTGCTTAGGCTCCTAGTTACATGGTTAGGAATCAAAGGAAAGGTTTAAACTACAACCAGGCGAACAAGTCAAGATCAAAGCAGATAGAATGATTGCTCAGTAACAATGTTAAAAAATTCCAATAAGAATAGACTGTAAAGCAATGACCAGGTTGAAAGAACATAAAATATCCTTTGCTCACATGGTCATGAGGCAAAAATCTTATCAGATAGGTTAAAGAGATATCAAATGTTTAAGGCACTTAGTCCTGTAGTTAATGGCTAAAATCAGTGATTAGACCGCAAAGCGACAAAGGGGTGTAAGGCTATCATCACTCAGTCACTGGTGTTTAAGTGCTAAAGCAGAAGATGACTACAAAATGTCAAACAAAGGGAGTTGTTGGGTTGTGCAGATTGATTTTAATACAAAAAGTTTGTTAAAGAGCCTCATTATGACTTAAAAGTGATATCCTGACAAAAGTGCCTAAAAAGTTAGGAAAGGTTGGCAAGTGCTCGAAGATTTTGGCACTTTTACAGAAAATTAATATTTTTCATGTACGTTGACATAAATAGATATAAATGCATCTATGATGTTTTTCTCTATTAATAAGATTGACATAATGGTTGTCTGAGCTATTGTCTTTTGCATAATCTAGAGATAGAAGCTAGATTATTGAGAGATTTCAAGAATTTGCAAAGATTTTCAGAGCTTTCAGAAATTCAAACTGATAAAGTTTGTTTGTAAGGAATTTGATTGAAGACATTATGGCACACAAAGAAGGCAAGTTGATATCTTAGAATGATGTGGAAGAGTCTTAGCAAGCTACTGAACAAGCAAAACCAACGTTGGCAACCCTATATACAGAGGAGTGGGTATACTTCCTTCCAAGGTCTTCTCATGTTCAAACCCTGAATGCACATATTTTCAGAGATACATATTCTTTCTACAGAGATGCCACTGTACCTGATACAAATGGAAATGAGCTTTTCTAGTATTTCCATTGAAATAGGTTTGCGAAATCCCTAATTTGCAACCCCTAGATTAGGAATATGGAAAAGTTGATAATGCTCGAAGTTATAGTGGATGTTGACCTAATAAAAGAATTAATTAAATCTTACAACCCAACAACTAAAGCTTTCCATAGGAAGGATATGAGTATCCTATGCATATTGGATAGGGAGAGTTCATTAAGGTTTTTGACCTAGGAGGACCCATGACAAAGACAATTGAAAAGGAGAAGATGAATGAAACTTTCAAAGATTCTAAGAGTTTCTTTACTAGAAACATCATGAAGATGCACAATAAAAAATAAAAGCTATAGAAGGGTGAGATGACAAAGAAAGTACGAAACCTAATGCCACTCAATTTCTTCTGCAAGTATTTCAAGTACACCATTTTTGGAATAAACAAGGTGTTAGGAATTGATGGCACAAATCATGCCCCATGCTACATTTATATCATTGTTGTGGATATTTAGGATCAAAATCATAATAAGGGGTATGATTTTGTGGATTACATCATCAACAGAATGCATGATGAAATTGTGGCGGCTTAGAATGGAGAACTTTGGAATTTCAGATTCTTTCACTACTCATTGCTAATGCACCTCATTTTTTATAAGAACATAGGGCGTATCAGTCCCAGACCTCATTGAAGCCACTGAAGATAATGGAGAGAAATTGCCTATGAAGACGTGGACTCACTTTTGGAAAAGGTTTTATCCCTATGCTAGTGCTATTTCTTTTTACAATGACTTTGTTTTTCCTATTTCAAACATGATGTTAGTACATATTACTAAAAGAGTACCTAGAGGTGTAAGAATGCTGATAAGACCATCTTCTTTCCCAAATTGGGATATGGTACTTAGCCATGATTGGGCTACTTGTTTCTCTTTGAAAATTCTTCAATTATAAGGGTTTTTGAGTGTCCATAGCCCCCTCATGTATTGCCAAAGTATATTCTTGAAAGGCTAGGTCAATTGCAATTCTTTTGGCAAATGCTTATGTTAAATAAAGAATATTTAGGTCCTACTATTAAAAAGGGCTCTTTTGTAGCAAGGAACACAAAGATAGGTGACTTTTTGATGTGAAAAGATTCTATAGAGGAGATTGACCAATATATGAGAGAGTTCAAGCTTCCCTTAGCCCCTGCTAGGACCTATGATCCAAATAATTTGGTGAGGAATGCTTTAAAATAGATGAGAAAGTATACCCTCCCTAGCAGTAAACCAAATTGTGAAGAAGATTGCATAATGAACTGTTTGGAAAAAAAGGTTTGGAGAGATAGAACCCAAAAATGGAGTAGATAATGAAAATTGAAGAAGCCATGAATGCAACTAATCCATCATTTCAGGGTTTTTACCATGAGGAAGCCTACTTGGACATATATAATAGGTGTATAGATAATTTTGAATAGATAATGGCATAGGTGCCTATTGAAGTCAGAGATAGGGTAGAGCCTTAAGTCCCCCAACAGGAGGATGTCATAACCATTGAGGTTGAGAGTGACCAACCAAAGAGTTCCTCATAGGCAAAAGGGAGGAAGAAATGAAAAATGATTGAGATCTTTGACAAGGTTAGAGGAAAGGCACTAGAAATTTTTCCTAAGGGATCCAAATATTTTGATACAATAAGACACAATTTCTTGATAGAGCAAGCAGGGAAAAATGAAAAGATCACAAAAGAAATTGAATTGCAAATTCAAATGGTGGATGATTGGATTATTCAAGCTTAGGAATTCTTGAAGGATGATGAATTCATCAAGTTAGATGAATTCAAGTCATTCTTATTCAAAGTTAAGTAGATTGAGCTTTCCCTACAAATGCAACAAGGAGATTCCCTTGAGAAAACTGTAGAGTTTGTACAAAGGTTGCAGGAATATGATCCTAGTAGTGAGAGCCTCACTGTACAAGAAGCCAAAGAGCTTCTAGTAAGAAGTGGAATGCTTCTTTTTCCATGATGGGAGCTGAGCTCATCATTTATATCAGATCAGATTAGAAGGCAGGACAAGTTAGTCTCTTTTGAAGAGACTAACATTGCTGGTGAGCTGCAAGGTTCTAGTTTCAACATTGACATCAAGACATGGCTATATGGAGCATGGCTCCTAAGTTGAATTAAGCCAACTCTCATAGAAATAAAGGAATCTCCCAAAGGTAATGTGATTTTTTTGAATGTTACTACTGCATCCAATGATCAAATTCAAAATCTACAGAATACAACATCATTGATGGGAAAGAGTAGAATGGATAAGTTAGAAGAACAACTATATCAAACATATAGCATATCAATTGATGCTAGGAAGAAGTGTGAAGAAGAATTGAAAAGGACTTATGTCCTAGAATAGAGGGTGGTTGCCTTAGAAGAAGAGACAAGAAACCTGAGAAATGTGTCAAGACTCATCACAAAGGTAAAAGACCAAGAAGCTCAAACAGAAGTTGATGCTGCAAGTATAGGTGAGGGTCAGCAGATGGATATAGGTGAATGGGATGGTGCCAAGGAGGTAGAGATCAAGACAATTCACAACTTGATGATGCATAAGATAGGTGCATTACAAATTGATTCACAAAATGTGCATAGTACCTACATTGCAATGCAAGGAGCTAAATTCAAATGCTCAAAAGCATTAGCCCTTCTATCCCCTTTATTCAAAACATGGGGACCATATACACAATCCTTTGATAACTTGGTTCACCTATTGCCCCAAAAGAAGGAGTTGCCCAAGACTATGATTATCAATGCCAAAAAGATGATTAGTAAAGTAAAGGAATTGAATGGGTTTTTCTCAGGAAAAAAACAATTAATACAAGGTAAGATGAAAATAATTTCTGCTGGGATTCCAAATTTTATTCCTACTATCCTAGATGTTCATGGAGTAATAAAAGAATGGCAAGAACATGATCCACTTCTTTTGAAGAAATTTTGAGACATCCAAGGTTTGTGGCCTATTACAATAATGAGACAAATGTAACAACTATCTATGACATGATTGACTTCTTGTTTGGTATTGAGTCAGATATGAATAAGGTCACAAGAGAATTTAAGGCTATAACTGATGCTGAGTGGAACAAGCATATTGGTGAATTAGACACCATCCGGGATGCCACATGGCCAAATGTGGATACTGATATTGCCATTTGAGAAGTTAGTGTTGATATAAAGGCTATACCATCTGTTGATAGCAACTAGGAAAATCAAGGATGTAGTTAGACACAAAAGGAAAAAGAAAAGGCAAGGACGGCAATAGGAGCATGAAGACAAACAAGGTTTGTTAAAAGATAATTGCTAGGAATGCCACCTACCAATTTTTGCAACTGCATCCAGAATTTTGATCAAGTATAGGGAGTGTTTTGTATTCTAATAAGAAGATAAAATATCTTTGTATTTGTCTCCCAATTCAATTTTGACATGTGTCCTCCCATCTGAAGCTTGTCGTAATCCTTCCTATAAAAGGATTTCCAAGATTGGAGTTGAAGTTCAAATTCTGTGTAATTTTTAGAGTTAAGCTATTTTTTAGTCGGTCAAACTAGTTTGTGTGTCGATTTTTGTGATGTATTCATCTTGAAATATCTATGAATACACGTGAACATTTAATGACATGTTGTCATATCTTGAGCTATGTTTGAGTATTATACTAGTACTGTATGATTTACAAGGATAATTAATACAAAAGGAATCTTCTACAATATCTGTGTCTTTGAATTTTGTGTCCATTTCCATATGTTTGTAGCTTTGAGATTGAATGAACAAGGTTCTTTCATTTAAATGCAACTTGGATAGGTTGTATGTCTTTTCATTGATTGCTTGTAATTCAAGGAGTTAAGCAAATGCTTTTATGAATTGATAGGGTTTCTAGGTATATGGGAGGGATATTTATAAGAATCAAATTCAAGGGTCATTGCTAATAAAATTAATTGTAAGGCGATTAATTAGGTCATAATTTTGCTGGTTAGACCCCGTGAAACAATGGATAAGGCACTGATCATGGATTTAGATGCAAATTGCTAAGATTATTTGGTTACACACAGCATAAATTTAAATCAAATAAAATTTACTTTTCTGTACTAAAGAAAAAAATTGCTGGTTAGCACTTATTTGCAATAGTTCCCCTCTAAATTATAGTTAGTTGCTATAACTAAGAAGTATATCAAAATCTAAGAAGAATTGTGACCATTTCTGCTACAAGGGATAGAGGTGAAAGAGAAAAGAAGTATCAATGAACATATGTATGAAATAGAGAATCACAAAACCAATCACATATCCATCCCTAAGGTGCACCTGCCTTGGCTTTTGCAGAGCCTAAAGTGTGGAGAAACCTTGTGATTTTGTTAATGTTGGTCTAGATCTGAAGAGATTTCAGTTCAATATAGAAGGTAGATATCCCTTAGACTAAATCTTGTCTTATGAATCCTGGTATTACGTATTTTTTTGTCTAGTAGTTTTGAAACACCAACAATAATAGCTAACTATAATTCAGAGGGAAACTTATTACAAATAAGTGAAGACTAGCAGATTGATTCTTCATTACAGAAAAGTAATTTTGATTTCATTTTAAATGTTCTTTGTGTAACTGTTGACACAGAAGTCTTCACTCCTGCTTGAGGTATGACCCTCAAGTGACTTTGTGTAACATGGAAACAATCTTCAAATTGTGGGACTCTGTAATTAGAGATTGAGTCTCCAGAGAAGGTTGGCTTCCTTACTATTAGATTGCACCCAACTACTTCTTTGAGAGGAAAAGGGAGAAGGAGATGCATGAAATCTAACTACCTAATCTAATCTAAAGTGGATGATACACCAAAATAGTTTGTTGAGCCTTATCTCTACCTAACAATGCACTACTCACCAATATAATCTCAAAATACACTGATTCAACCTTTTCTTTAATTCAACAATCACCTCCAATTCTCATGCATTCATTGTTAGTTATCACAAATTCATGAGATATGTAGGAAGGTACTGTCGCACATTCCCATGCATTTGCATATTCAGTGCATGCCAAAATTTTCTATAGGATACAATGTAAAGGCTAGAGAATAAAGGTTCATAGGGCATAAGCCACTTTGTCAAACAATTCACAGATGTCTGCTTTCCTTTGTACCTAGATAGGAACCTTCAAAATCATCGACGGGCTTGCCAATACTTTTAATGCATCTTCTAGTCAGATTATGTCAAACATTTCATGCACTGTCTTCTTTGTGACCCCTAAGCCAAAAACTACTTTCTCTTGCATCTATTAGGCCAATGAACTACAAAACCAAATACAACTTGGAATTCAATCATGAAATGTCTTCTTCTAGGGTCCATTTGGTTCGTGGAATTTAAAAAACCTAGATTTCTACAAACCTTGGTTTAGCCAAATCAAGGTTTTGTATATCTTCATTCTGAGTTTTAGGATTTTACTGAAACCATTTGTTTCACTCAGAAGATGCGTGTGAAGTCACATTTTTATGTGTAAGCTTGGAGTTGAAGGAAAATTTCAAAAAGTAGCCAATCTATTGTTTTTACACTCCTTAAAAAATAAAACCAGGTTTTGATTTTAAAACCCTACTTTTAGTAGGAAGTTGGAAAACCTAGTTTTGAGGCAAAATTGGAAGTCCCATATGCTAATTCCATTTTGCAAATTTTGAAACAAACACACAAATTTTCAAATCCGAGTTTCGAAAAAGCCAATTCCTATCATCTTCGAGGAACCAGACAGACCCCAAAGGAATTCCATCTTTATCTACATCACTTGCTTGTATTTCACTGAACATCTCGAGTCATCCCTCAAGCCTTGCCAATTAACTCACAACAAACTCTGCACAGTATGATGTTTAAGTTTCAAATTATGGGCATGAATGTGGTTCATTCCATGTGTAGCTCGATGGATCTTCATTGTGGTTTTTCCATGTGTGTGTAAATGTTGAACACCTTGAAGGCATTTTGTCAAACATTTTCCACGTCTCTTTCCCAAGCCTACGCATCAGATTTGAGTTGTTCCCATCAAACTGCATGATGCTTGTTACTCCAAAAAGTGGGTATCATAAAGCTAGCCGTATGCAAATTGATATGACATGCCATTCTTAATTCATTCTAAAACTATCATTGCTCCTTTTATTTGATTTTTCTAATCAATAGGAAAGGTGAAACGTGATGAGATCACATCCTTTCATATGCAGAGATGGACATATGTTCTTTGTGTTGTCAAATAGTGTGTGAGAGATGTGTACTTGTCATCTTTGGGTTGCACCATGGAGGAAACTCTGCAGTTAAGCGCACTCAGGCTGGAGTAGTATTGGGACGGGTGACCTCTCGGGAAGTCCCAGTGCTTCACCCCTGTGAGCATCACCTAGATCCAATGAGTGCTAAGTGTTCAATTTATTCTCATGAGAGATGGATTCATGTTGAATCACTACTCATGAAACATGGGTCAATGAGTTTTGACTCAAAATCACACAATTAAATCCTGATAGCAATATCACAATTTGACTTGCTGTGGAAATTATCTCTTCTTACTTATCAATAAATTTATATTCACTCCATTAATTAAAAAATTTAAAATATTTTTTAACTATATATATATATGAGGTTGAGGCCATATATTAATCATAAAAATGTACATCCCAACTCGTAAGGCACTAGAGGACATAGTTGGGTGATAGTCCTTCAATTTAGCCTATAATTTACAAAGATAACCGTTTATCCAAGAATTATAATCTTCCACTTGACAAAGGAATTCAATTTTGTTGTCGTGATGCCTGAAAGCCACAAAATACTGAAGAAGAAAACTATATAATATATCATAGTTAGGGGTTAGAACCTTGACCAACATATGCTTATGTCATGATTTAGTAACAAAGGCTATTAGGATAAATCAACAAGATATTGAAGAGTAATTCCATAGAACCGAAAAACATGAATAAAAAGAGATAAAATAGTCAACACATCCATCATTATTTCATAACACTACGCAAAATATATAACAATATAAACCCAAATACAACTTATAAACCCATTATATAATACTATCTAAAATACATCTTGTAAACCCATTATAACATAACATTAAAAAAATAATAGAGAAATTGTTGAATAAATATTTTGAATGTATCTTATTTATTTAATAATATTAAAATAGACTTAAAATATAATGCTAATTTTAACAAGAGCTCTAGGAGAGCTTGAGTCCCTCCCTTATGCAATAGATAGGTATCAAAATATACAATATAATATGTAAAATATTGACGATTATATTTCATTTTATCATGTATGATGGGATTCAATATCCAAAATATGACTCAATATCTGAAAGATAATCTGAATCTATAATTGTCATGTTGAGGACAAAGGCTTAACTATGAAGGACAAAGAGATGGCTACAATGGGTCTAGATCTATGACTAACAATATCATCAAGAAGGACTGTAGTATTAATGATGAGATTTTGTAAAGGAATGAGAGCCTCTAGTAAAAATTTTTGGTGCTATTCCTTAAATTTAAAGGTAGTCATTTGTATTCTTTTGATATCCTCACACATTGATCATTATTTCTTGTGTTGGGAGAATTTAAGGAACAACTAATAATAATAAAATAAAGTAGTTTGAATATATAAATATCATCAAAATGTGCTTAATTTTTATTTGTTGATTTCTTACATACTTTTGAAGAATAAATAAATAAAATAATTACACAAATCAATTATAAGAACTAAATGAAAACATGTATAAAACAAATTATAGATTGATGAATGTAATGAAAATATTAATTTACACAATTTATCATAAATAAAATACAAAATCAAATATATTACATTAATAAAATCATAACTTTTTAGAACAAAATCATTTTGAAATCATTCATCATTTTAATACAAAAATAATTATTTTATTTTATTTTAGTTATATCATTATAATTTACCATCATAATTCAATATTAGATTTAGAATTATAACAAATTGTAAAATCATTACTAATATTAGATATATTTTAATTCAAATTATAATCTTTAATATATAGAAATAATATTGTTCAATAAAAATGAAAGATCATTGTTCTCTGTTTGAGCTATGAATCATGAGATACCATTTGTACTTTTAAGTGGGAAAGTCCACTTAAAAAGGTATATAATATAAAATAGTGAGACCAGGTTTAAAAATTAGCTTTTATAAATATAAGGAAAACATGTTTTGAGACCAAGTAAATCAGAATTATTTTAAAAATAAATATCCAATCTCTATTGGTTGCAATGTTAAGGGTGGATAAATACATCAAGCAATGTTTGTTTAAAATAGAAAAGTGATAAAAGAAGCTACACCGTGATATTGCTATTAGGATTTAAATGTGTGATTTTGAGTCAAACTCATTGACCCATGTTTTATGAGTAATGATTAAACATGAATCCATCTCTCATGAGAATAAATGGAACACTTAGCACTCATTGGATCTAGGTGATGCTCACAGAGGTGAAGCATCGGGACTTCCCGAGAGGTCCCCCATCCTAATACTACTCCAGCCTAGTCGCGCTTAACTACATAGTTTCCTCCATAGTTAAACCCAAGCTTGCAACCCCATTTGCAAAACCTTCACCAAGTGTTGTGCCTTATGAATCATTCATTACAAAGCCCCTTAAGCTCATCAATTGATAAGTAGGAAATAATTTCCACAGCAAATCAAATTGTGATATTGCTATCAGGATTTAACTGTGTCATTTTGAGTCAAGCTCATTGACCCATGTTTCATGAATGACTAATGAAACATGAGTCAATGAGTTTGACTCAAAATCACACAGTTAAATCCTGATAGCAATATCACAATTTGACTTGTTGTGGAAATTATCTCCTACTTATCAAGCTACATCATGCCATTTTATTTAGATAAAGACAAGCAACCAATATTGAATCAATGTTTTTATATGGAAGTCTCTACTGCACGACACAACAATAATAGGACGAGGTTACATTTTAGAATTTATAAAGTTTTCATGTACTTTTCTGACAAGACATTTAATTCATTGTTATCTCTTTACTCCTTTTTTTCTTTTTTTCTCTATTCAAAAATAAAAACAAGAGCTCTTAGAGAGCTTGAGTCCCTACCTTTTGGGGCTAGAAAGCATGAACATTCAACTCTTTTGAGATCATTGACTGAAATTAGCTCAACAACATAGTGACTCTTTTATAGATATATTGAATAATTAATACACATCAAATTTATTATTCTTAAGATTCATAAACTTCTATATGATACTATTTCTTATATTATATATTAATAGTGCATATCTTTCACTTTGTATTATAGATTAATATGTTTATCCTTTGCTAAGCTGCTTTGGTGAGGATGTATTATTTAATGTTCCCCTTGGCTAGTACTAAGATCAAAGATTTTTGTTAGGTTTACATTTTTATTTAGATGTATCAAATTATATAGTAGTTCATTTAAATGTGAAAAATGAGAATTTTTTGCTCGTAAAAAAAAAGAAAACATTTTTTTATTACAGCATATGTGAGTAATACTATCATAAATCTACATTTCATTAAAAAAATTAAATTAATAGAACAAAAAAAATTGATTAAAAGATTGTATATTGAAATAATCATTAGAATGACACTATTTTAAATAATCATTAAAATGTGAATATTTTAGCATTAAAGCTTTATTTTTAATAAATATAATATAAATTAGATTATATATAGAATATAATTTCCTATAATTATATCATATTAGAATGTACTAGAACTTAACTATACAAATGATTGTAAAAATTCAAAAAAATTATAAATATTATTAAAATCATATTCAAACCTTATCCTTTTCCACTTTACCTCATTTACTCTTATTTTTTATTATTTATTTATTTACAAACACTTTAACTTTAGTTGATAAATCCTTACCAAAATGTCCCTTCATAATACGATGAAAATCATTTTTTCAACCATATTTGAAAAAGCAAATAACGTGTCAATCAATGATTAGGAGCTCGTTGGGCAATTAGATAATACACGAGTTCACAATAACTCCGTCCGTAATATTAATTTTGAGAAAATGACTAAAACCCAGGTAAATAATCCTAGCCAATGAAAAAATCTGAATCAACATATGATAATTAGATTTTTTAAATCTAGTCTCTTGAACTTTATAATATCATCAGTGCTCTTGACAGAAAAATAAATGTGGGAGGTAAAAAATAACATTAGTTCCCCGCCTGAAAGTGAGGGACTAATAATCCCTACTAAAAATGTTTTCAATCAATAGAATAAAAGAAATTATGTCTAAAAAATAATTTAAAAGTACAACTTCACAAACCTTAGATTTTGAATTTTGTTTGTTATATTAGGCTTTGCAATTAAAAAATTAGTTCCCTCACTAATAAACTAATCTCCCTAAAAAGTCTCTTTTTAAATTGAAAAGAAAATTTTGATTGGTAAATTATAAATATTTAAAACTTATAACTTAACATCTCTTTCAACAAAAAATGATTTTAGGATAAGAATGCAAAAACTATCATATTATTCTTATGATTGATGCCGCCCAAGCCACCTATGATGTTCCACGTATTAAAGAAATTAAAGCCTCATTCCATAGTCTTAATGTGGAGAGATATTGCTCGTGAAGATGTGGACTCACTTTTGGCAAAAGTTTTATCCCTATGCTAGTGCTATTGCTTTTTACAATGACTTTGTTTTTCCTATTTCAAACATGATGTTAGTACATATTACTGAAAGAGTACCTAGAGGTGTAAGAATGCTGATAAGATCATTTTCTTGCCCAAATGGGGACATGGTACTTAGTCATGATTGGGCTAGTTGTTTCTCTTTGATAATTCTTCAATTATAAAGGTTTTTGGGTGTCCACAGCCCCCTCATGTATTGCCAAAGTATATTCCTAAAAGGCTAGGTCAATTGCAATTCTTTTGGTAAATGCTTATGTTAAATAAAGAGCATTTAGGTCCTACTATTTAAAAGGGCTCTTTTGTAGCAAGGAACGCAAAGATAGGTGACTTTTTTATGGGAAAAGATGTTATAGAGGAGATTGACCAATATATGATAGAGTTCAAGCTTCCCGAGTAGCCCCTACTAAGACTTATGATCCAAATGATTTGGTGAGGCATGCTTTAAAATAGATGAGAAAGTATACTCTCCCTAGCAGTAAACCAAATTGCGAAGGAGACTACATAATGAACTTTTTGGAAAAAAAGGTTTGTAGAGATAAAACCCAAAAAAGGAGTAAATAATGAAAATTGAAGAAGCCATGAATGCAACTGATCCATCATTTCAGGGTTTTTACCATGAGGAAGCCTACTTGGACATATATAATAGGTGTATAGATAATTTTAAACAGATAATGGCATAGGTGCCTATTGAAGTTAGAGATAGGGTAGAGCCTTAAGTCCCTCAATAGGAGGATGTCATAACCATTGAGGTTGAGGGTGACCAACCAGAGAGATCCTCATAGGAAAAAGGGAGGAAGAAATAAAAAATGATTGAGATCTGTGACAAGGTCAGAGGAAAGGCATTGCAAATTTTGCCTAAGGGATCCAAATATTTTGATACAATAAGACACAATTTCTTGATAGAGCAAGCAGGGAAAAATGAAAAGATCCCAAATAAAATTGAATTGCAAATTCAAATGGTGGATGATTGGATTATTCAAGCTCAATAATTCTTGAAGGATGATGAATTCATCAAGTTAGATGAATTCAAGTCATTCTTATACAAAGTTTAGACTGAGCTTTCCCTACAAATGCAACCAGGAGATTCCCTTGAGAAAACTGCAGAGTTTGTACAAAGGTTGCAGGAATATGATCCTAGCAGTAAGAGCCTCACTGTACAAGAAGCAAGAGAGCTTCTAGTAAGAAGTGGAATGCTTCTTTTTACACGATGGGAGCTAAGCTCATCATTTATGTCAGATCACATTAGAAGGTAGGACAAGTCAGTCTCTTTTGAAGAGACTATCATTGTTGGTGAGCTGCAAGGTTCTAGTTTCAACATTGACATCAAGACATGGCTATATGGAGCATGGCTCCTGAGGGAATTAAGCCAACTCTCATGGAAATAAAGGAATCTCCCAAAGCTAATATGATTTTTTGGAATGTTACTACTGTATCCAATGATCAAATTCAAAATCTATAGAATACAACATCATTGATGGGAAAGAGCACAATGGATATGTTAGAAGAACAACTGTATCAAACATATAGCATATCAATTGATGCTAGGAAAAAGTATGAAGAAGAATTGAAAAGGACTTATGTCCTAGAATAGAGGGTGGTTGCCTTAGAAGAAGAGACAAGAAACCTGAGAAATGTGTCAAGGCCCATCATAAAGGTAAAATACCAAGAAGCTCAAATAGAATCTAATGCTACAATTATAGGTGAGGATCAATAGATGGATATAGATGAATGGGATGGTGCCAAGGAGGTAGAGATCAAGACAATTCAGAACTTGATGATGCTTAAGATAGGTGCATTACAAATTGATTAACAAAATGTGCATAGTACCAACATGGAAATGCAAGGAGCTAAATTCCAATGCTCAAAAGCATTAGCCCTTCTATCTCCTTTATTCACAACATGGGGACAATATACACAATCCTTTGATAACTTGGTTCACCTATTGCCCCAAAAGAAGGAGTTTCCCAAGACTATGATTATCAATGGTAGAAAGATGATTAGTAAAGTAAAGGAATTGAATGGGTTTTTCTCAAGAAAAAAACAATTAATACAAGTTAAGATGAAAATAATTGCTGTTGGGATTCCAAATTTTATTCCTACTATCCTAGATGTTCATGGAGAAATAAAAGAATGGCAAGAATGGCCCACTTCTTTTGAAGAAATTTTGATACATCCAAGGTTTGTGGCCTATTGCAATAATGAGACAAATGTAACAATTATCTATGACATGATTGACTTCTTGTTCGGGATTGAGTCAAATATGAATAAGGTCATAGGAAAATTTAAGGCTATAACTGATGTTCAGTGGAGCAAGCATATTGGTGAATTAGACACCATCTGGGATGCCACATGGCCAAATGTGGATACTGATATTGCCATTTGGGAAGTTAGTGCTGATATAAAGGCTATACCATCTGTTGACAACAACTAGGAAAATTAGGGATGTAGTCAAAGACAAAAGGAACAAGAAAAAGGAAAGGACAACAATAGGAGCATAAAGACAAACAAAGTTTGTTAAAAGACAATTGTTGAGAATGCCACCTACCAATTTTTGCAACTGCATCGAGAATTTTGATCAAGTATAGGAAATGTTTTGTATTGTAATAAGAAGATAAAATATCTTTGTATTTGTCTCCCAATTCAATTTTGACATGTGTCCTCCCATCTGAAGCTTGTTGCAATCCTTCCTATAAAAGGATTTCCAAGATGTGGAGTTGAGGTTCAAATTCTGTGTAATTTTCAGTGTTAAACTATTTTGTAGTCGGTCAAACTAGTTTGTGTGTCAATTTTTGTGATGTATTCATCTTGCAATATCTGAGAATACAAGTGAACATTGAATGAAATGTTGTCATATCTTGAGTTATGTTTGAGTATTCTACTAGTATTATATGATTTACAAGGATAATTAATACAAAAGGAATGTTCTACAATATTTGTGTCTTTGAATTTTGTCTTCATTTCCATATGTTTGTAGCTTTGAGATTGAATGAACAAGGTTCTTTCATTTAAATGCAACTTGGATAGGTTGTATGTCTTTTCATTGATTGCTTTTAATTCAAGGAGTTAAGCAAATGCTTTTATGAATTGATAGGGTTTCTAGGTATATGGGAGGGATATTTATAAGAATGAAATTCAAGGTTCACTACTGATAAAATTAATTGTAAGGCAATTAATTAGGTCACAATTTTGCTGGTTAGACCCCGTGTAAAAATGGATAAGGCACTGATCATGGATTCAAATGTAAATTGTTAAGATTATTTGGTTGCACACAGCATAAATTTAAATCAAATCAAATTTACTTTTCTATACTAAAGAAACAAATTGCTGGTTAGCACTTATTTGCAATAGTTTCCCTCTGAATTATAGTTAGTTGTTGTAATCAAGGAGTATATGAAAATCTAAGAAGAATTGTGACGATTTCTACTACAAGGGATAGAGGCAAAAGAGAAAAGAAGTATCAATGAACATATGTATGAAATAGAGAATCATAAAACCAATCACATAGCCATCCCTAAGGTGCACCTGCCTTGGCTTTTGTAGAGCCTAAAGTGTGGAGAATCCCTATGATTTTGTTAATGTTGGTCTAGATCTAAAGAGATTTCCATTCAATATAGAAGGTAGATATCCCTTAGACTAAATCTTGTCTTCTGAATCCTGGTATTAGTTATTGTGTTGTTTGGTAGTTTTGAAACACCAACAATAGTAGCTAACTATAATTCAGAGGGAAACTTATTACAAATAAGTGAAGACTAGCAAATTGATCCTTCATTATAGAAAATTAATTTTGATTTGATTTTAAAAGTTCTTTGTGTAACTGTTGACACAGAATTCTACACTCCTACTTAAGGTATGACCCTCAAGTGACTTTGTGTAACATGGAAACAATCTCAAAATTGTGGGACTCTGCAATTAGAGATTGAGTCTCTGGAGAAGGTTGGCTTCCTTACTATCAGATTGAACCTAACTACTTCTTTGAGAGGAAAAGGGAGAAGGAGATGCATGAAATCAAACTACCTAATCTAATCTAAAGCAGATGATACACAAAAATAGTCTATTGAGCCTTATCTCTTCCTAATAATGCACTATTCACCAATATAATCTCAAAATACACTGATTCAACCTTTTCTTTAATTCAAAAATCACCTTCAACACTCCACGCATTCATTGTCAATTATCACAAATCCATGAGATATGTAGGAAGGCACTATCGCACATTCCCATGCATTTGCATATTTTGTGCATGCCATAATTTTCTATAGGATACCATGTGAAGGCTAGAGAACAGTGGTTCATAAGGCAAAGGCCACTTTGTCAAACAATTCACAAATGTCTACTTTCCTTTGTACCTAGAAAGGAACCTTCACAATCATCGGTGGGCTTGTCAATACTTTTAATGCATCTTCTAGTGGGATTATGTCAAACATTTCATGCATTGTCTTCTCTACAACCACTGAGCCAAAAATTGCTTTGTCTTGCATCTATCAAGCTAGTGAACTAGATACCCAAATGCAACTTGGAATTCAATCATGAAATGTCTTCTTCAAGGGACCATTTGGTTCGTGGAATTTTAAAAACCCAGATTTCTACAAACCTTGGTTTAGCCAAATCAAGGTTTTGTATATCTTCGTTCCAGTTTTTGGGATTTTACTAAAACCATTTGTTTCAATCGGAAGATGCATGTGAAGACACATATTTATGCGTAAGCTTGGAGTTGAAGGAAAATTTCAAAAAGTAGTCCAATCTATTGTTTTTACACTCCTTAAAAAACAAAACCAGGTTTTGATTTTCAATTCCTACTTTTAGTAGGAAGTTGAAAAACCTAGTTTTGAGGCAAAATTGGAAGTCCCATATGCTAATTCCATTTTGTAAATTTTCAAATCTGGGTTTTGAAAAAGCCAATTCCTATCATCTTCCAAGAAGCAAACAGACCCCAAAGGAATTCCATCTTCATCTGCATCACTTGCTTGTATTTCACTGAACATCTCGAGTCATCCCTCTAGCCTTGCCAATTAATTCACAAACAACTTTGCATGGTATGATGTTTAGGTTTTAAATTATGGGCGTGAATGTGGTTCATTCCATGCGTAGCTCAATGGATCTTCACTGTGGTTTTTCCATGCATGCGTAAATGTCAAACACCTTGAAGGCATTCTGTCAAATATTTCCCATGTGTCTTTCCCAAGCCTGTGCATTAGATTTGAGTTGTTCCCATCAAACCACATGATGCTTGTTACTCCCAAAAGTGGGCATCATAAGCTAGCTATATGCAAATTGATATGACATGCCATTCTTGATTCATTCTAAAACTATCATTGCTCCTTTTATTTGATCTGCCTCATCAATAGGAATGGTGAAACGTGATCATATCACATCCTTCCATATGCAGAGATGGACATATGTTCTCTGTGTTGTCAGATAGTGTGTGAGAGATGTGTACTTGTCAGCTTTGGGTTGCACCATGGAGGAAACTCCGTAGTTAAGCACACTCAAGTTGGAGTACTCCTGGGATGGGTGACCTCTCGAGAAGTCTCGATGCTTCACCCCTATGAGCATCACCTAGATCCAATAAGCGCTAAGTGTTCCATTTATTCTCATGAGAGATGGATTCATGTTGAATCACTACTCATGAAACATGGGTTAATGAGTTTTGACTCAAAATCACATAGTTAAATCCTGATAGCAATATCACAATTTGACTTGCTGTGGAAATTATCTCTTCTTACTTATCAAGAAATTAATATTCACTCCATTAATAAAAAAATTTAAAATATTTTTTTAACTATGTGTGTGTGTGTGTGTGTGAGGTTGAGGTCATATATTAATCATAAAAATGTACATCCCAACTCATAAGGCACTAGAGGACATAGTTGGGTGATAGTCCTTAAATTTGGCCTATAATTTACAAATATAACCATGTATCCAAGAATCATAATCTCCCACTCAACAAAGGAATTCAATTTTGTTGTCATGATGCTTGAAAGCCACAAAATACTAAAGAAGAAAACTATATAATGTATCATAGTTAGGGGTTAGAACCTTGACCAACATATGCTTATGTCATGATTTAGTAATGAAGGTTGTTAGGATAAATCAACAAGATATTGAAGAGTAATTCCATAGAACCGAAAAACATGAATAAAAAGAGAAAAAATAGTCAACACATCCATCATTATTTCATAATACTACCCAAAATATATAATGTTATAAACCCAAATACAACTTATAAACCCATTATATAATACTATATAAAATACATCTTGTAAACCCATTATAACATAACATTAAAAAAATAATAGAGAAATTGTTGAATAAATATTTTGAATGCATCTTATTTATTTAATAATATTAAAATAAACTTAAAATATAATGCTAATTTTAACAAGAGCTCTAGGAGAGCTTGAGTCCCTGCCTTATGTAATAGATAGGTATCAAAATATACAATATGATATGTAAAATATTGACAATTATATTTCATTTTATCATGTATGATGGGATTTAGTATCCAAAATATGACTCAATATGTAAAGATAATCTGAATCTATAATTGTCATGTTAAGGACAAAGGCTTCACTATGAAGGAGAAAGAGATGGCTACAATGGGTCTAGATCTATGACTAACAATATCATCAAGAAGGATTGTAGTATTAATGATGAGATTTTATAAAGGAATGAAAGCCTTTAGTAAAAAGTTTTGGTGTTATTCCTTAAATTTAAAGGTAGTCATTTGTATTCTTTTGATATCCTCACACATTTGATCATTATTTCTTGTGTTGGGAGAATTTAAGGAACAACTAATAATAAAAAAATAAAGTAGTTTGAATACATAAATATTATCAAAAGATGCTTAATTTTTATTTGTTGATTTCTTACATACTTTTGAAGAATAAATAAATAAAATAATTACACAAATCAATTATAAGAACTAAATGAAAACATGTATAAAACAAAATATAGATTCATGAATATAATGAAAATATTAATTTACACAATTTATCATAAATAAAATACAAAATCAAGTATATTAATTACATTAATAAAATCATAACTTTTTAGAACAAAATCATTTTGAAATCATTCACCATTTTAATATAAAAATAATTATTTTATTTTACTTTAGTTATATCATTATAATTTACTATCATAATTCAATATTAGATTTAGAATTATAACAACTTGTAAAATCATTACTAATATTAGATATATTTTAATTCAAATTATAATATCTAATATATAGAAATAATATTATTCAATAAAAATGAATGATCATTGTTCCGTGTTTGAATTATGAATCATGAGATACCATTTATACTTTTAAGAGGGAAAGTCCACTTAAAAAGGTATATAATATAAAATAGTGAGACCAGGTTTAAAAATTAGCTTTTATAAATATAAGGAAAACATGTTTTGAGACCAAGTATATCGAAATTATTTAAAAAATAAATATCCAATCTCTATTGGTTGCAATGTTGAGGGTGGATAAATATATCAAGCAATGGTTGTTTAAAATAGAAAAGTGATAAAAGAAGCTACACCGTGATATTGCTATTAGGATTTAAATGTGTGATTTTGAGTCAAACTCATTTACCCATGTTTCATGAGTAATGATTCAACATGAATCCATCTCTCATGAGAATAAATGGAACACTTAGCACTCATTGGATCTAGGTGATGCTCACAGGGGTGAAGCACCAAGACTTCCCAAGAGGTCCCCCATCCCAGTACTATGCCAGCCTAAGCGCGCTTAACTACATAGTTTCCTCCATGGTTAAACCCAAGCTTGCAACCCCATTTGCAAAACCTTCACCAAGTGTTGTGCCTTATGAACCATTCATTACAAAGCCCCTTAAGCTCATCAATTGATAAGTAGGAAATAATTTCCACAGCAAGTCAAATTGTGATATTGCTATTAGGATTTAACTGTGTCATTTTGAGTCAAACTCATTGACGCATGTTTCATGAGTAGTAGACTCATGAAACATGGGTCAATGAATTTGGCTCAAAATCACACATTTAAATCATGATAGCAATATCACAATTTGATTTACTGTGGAAATTATCTCCTATTTATCAAGCTGCACCATGTCATTTTATTTAGATAAAGACAAGCAACCAATATTGAATCAATGTTTTTATATGGAAATCTCTACTGCACAACACAACAATAATAGGACGAGGTTACTTTTTAGAATGTATAAAGTTTTCATGTACTTTTCTAACAAGACATTTAATTCATTATTATCTCTGTACTCCTTTTTTTCTTATTTTTCTCTATTCAAAAATAAAAACAAGAGCTCTTAGAGAGCTTGAGTCCCTACCTTTTGGGGCTAGAAGGCATGAACATTCAACTCTTTTGAGATCATTGACTAAAATTAGCTCAACAACATGGTGACTCTTTTATAGATATATTGAATAATTAATACGCATCAAATTTATTAATCTTAAGATTCATAAACTTCTATATGATACTATTTCTTATATTATATATTAATAGTGCATATCTTTCACTTTGTATTATAGATTAATATGTTTATCCTTTGCTAAGCTGCTTTGGTGAGGATGTATTATTTAATGTTCCCCTTGGCTAGTACTAAGATCAAAGATTTTTGTTAGGTTTACATTTTTATTTAGATGTATCGAATTATATAGTAACATGTAAATGTGAAAAATGAGAATTTTTTGCTCGTAAAAAAAAAAAAAACCATTTCTTTATTACAGTATATGTGAGTAATACTATCATAAATCTACATGTCATTAAAAAAATTAAATGAATAGAACAAAAAATAATTGATTAAAAGATTGTATATTGAAATAATCATTAGAATGACACTATTTTAAATAATCATTAAAATGTGAATATTTTAGCACTAAAACTTTATTTTTAATAAATATAATATAAACTAGATTATATATAGAATATAATTTCCTATAATTATATCATATTAGAAAGTACTAGAAGTTAACTATAGAAATGATTGTAAAAAAAGAAAAATATTATAAATATTATTAAAATCATATTCAAACCTTATCCTTTTCCGCTTTACCTCATTTACTCTTAACATTATCAAATTTCCACAATCCATTAATAATGAGAGCAATGTTTCTGGATTAGATTGTGTGAGGTTTTTTTAGCATCAACGTTTCGGATCATGCTACATGATCCATCATCAGGATGAGAGAACATCAGAATATGAAATGTGATAATGGATCATGATTCTGATGTTCTGATGTTCTCTCATCCTGATGATGGATCATGTAGTATGATTTGAAACGTTGATGCTAAAAAAACCTCACACAATCTAATCCAGAAACATTGCTCTCCTCATTTACTCTTATTTTTTATTATTTATTTATTTACAAACACTTTAACTTTAGTTGATAAATCCTTACTAGAAAGTCCCTTCATAATACGATGAAAATCATTTTTTCAATCATATTTGAAAAAGCAAATGACGTGTCAATCAATGATTAGGAGCTCGTTGGGTAATTAGATAATACATGAGTTCACAATAACTCTGTCCGTAGTATTAATTTTGAGAAAATGACTAAAACCCAAGTAAATAATCCTAGGCAATGAAAAAATCAGAATTAGCATATTATATTAGGCTTTGCGATTAAAACATTAGTTCCCTCACTAATAAAGTAATCTCCTTTAAAAGTCCCTTTTTAAATTGAAAAGAAAATTTTGATTGGTTGATTATAAATATTTAAAATTTATAACTTAACATCTCTTTCAACGAAAAATGATTTTAGGATAAGAATGCAAAAACTATCGTATTATTCTTACGATTAATGCCGCCCAAGCCACCTATGATGTTCCACGTATTAAAGAAATGAAAGCCTCATTCCATAGTCTTAATGTAATAATGTTAAATGGACAGATTCCCAAAGCAATGGAAGTCCCTCTTTTCAAATGAAAAAAAATTGTTTGTACCTAATAAAAAAATATATATATATATATATTATTTTAAAAGTGCTATATTTATTGTAGATAGGCTAAATATATAGCCGTTACACACCCAACTATGTTATTATTTATCTGATATCGATTACAGTGGAACGGAGATACCAAATCAGCGGCGAAACTATATATCACACCATCCCATGCTACGTACGTTTTAAATTAGTCTTACAGACGACTATCTTTCAAGAACACTCGTAGCCTTGAAACACATAAATTCTGCTCATTAAATAGGGGAGATGACAATCTTTCCTCGCGCTCTTCCGCTTTCCTGGTGTTTGAATGCGTCCACAACATCTGAAAAAGCGTAAGGGCTTTTCGGATCGATCACAGGCTTCAGCTTCCCATTCTCAATGTATTTCCCCAACCTTTCCAAATTGCTGCCTTGGGGTTTAACAAGCACATTCACTGCTCTCTGATGCGGAGGAAAAGATGCAATGTCCACTATTTTACCCTCCTCCTTCGCAACCACGTGCGACTTGAACGATTCGCCTGAAAATTACAAGAAATAAGATAAAATATTCAAAACCCTTTCTTCAAACTCCTTTCCGATTCGCAGGAACAAAAAAGATACAAATTGAAACCCTAAACCCTAAACCTACCAATGGTGTCGAAAACGAAATCAAATTTCTCATCCACCTGCTCGTAGCTCTGCTTGGTGTAATCTACCACCTGATCTGCACCCAGGCTCTTCACAAACTCCGCTTTCGCCGTGCTGCAAGTCGAGACAATTCTAGAAGCTTCGAATACATGCTTTGCCAGCTGGATCGCCAGGCTGCCAACGCCGCCTGCGCCTCCCACAATAAACACGCTCCGCCCCTTTTGAAATCCAACGGTATCAAACGCCTGCAGCGCGGTTAAGAGCGCAAGCGGCAAACTGGCGGCTTCTTCGAAAGACAGATTTTTGGGCTTCAACGCCAACAGATGTTCTTCTGCCACCGTGTACTCGGCCAGAGTGCCAACCTGCTTCGGATTTCCCGCT
Source organism: Cupressus sempervirens (assembly GCA_028749045.1). Lineage (NCBI taxonomy): Eukaryota > Viridiplantae > Streptophyta > Pinopsida > Cupressales > Cupressaceae > Cupressus > Cupressus sempervirens. The sequence goes on along the minus strand of CM053791.1, from coordinate 735,536,719 downwards.
GTGAAATCTTGAATGTCACCGCAAACCTCATCGCCCTTCTGAAACTTGGAGACGCCGTCCCCCACGTCAACAACTTCTCCTGCCACGTCACACCCTGGTACCACCTGCCAAACATACCCCAAACAAAAAGACATAAAATATATTTTATGTGCTTCTAAACTCAAGAACTGCAACAACAAAAGCAAACCCTAATAGAAAATTTAAAAAACAAGTTTTGATTGAAGCATACAGGAAAGGGTGCATCGGCGCTACGCAGGACGCCATATTGACGTATCTTGAAATCTACGGGATTGAGAGCAGCTGCACGAACTTTAATCAAGACCTGGCCTGGACCAAAGCTTGGAGATTGGATTTCCCCAAACTGCAGAACGTCTACAGATCCGTACTTGTTGTAAAACCACGCCTTCACCATTTTCAGTCACAGAAAGTAGTTGATCTGTTTGCGTAGCCAGCACAATTTTAAGACTGGATGGGAAGAAGAACGAGGCTGTCCTTTATATAATTACCCTCTCTTCTCTTCTCTCTCTCCGGCCCTGAACGTAAGCTCTGACGACATCGCAACGGCAAAAAGAGGGAGGAACTAATCTATCAAAATAAAGGATTAGTGTGACTTTTGTAATGATTGATTGGTTGGTAGATAGGTAGTAGGCAGGTATGTATTTTCAATTCTTTTTAGGTAGATAATGAGGAGCATCATAGCAATTGTTTCAAGAGGTGCAGCCCCCACTTCACTTACTATAATATCATATAAGATATCGTTCTTAATTTTAAACTTGTTTGTGATTCAAGGCTTCTGAATCTTTTCAATTTGTTTCTACTATAAGACTGAAGTGTTATGACGGTTCTAGGAGCACTTAATAAGCATCTAGAACAAGGGGATCCATTTTCAGGTTTTAAAATTTCAAATTAACAATAAATGTGTAGGGAATAGAAATGGATGTAATATAATAAACTAGAAATTGGTGGTACCATTTCTAGGTCCTCATGTTCTATTTTTACATCAAAAAAATCCATGTTTATAGAAACTTTATACAATCTTTTTGGAATTACATTTTTTTATTAAAGTAGAGAGTCTAAATAGAAAAATAAGAAGGGTTAGCAAATATCGTTCTTACTATAGTTTCAAATGTGCATTTTCAAGAATTGCTAGAATACTATGTAATCATGCGATAGATAAGTTATATAATTAAAGTTACATCAAAATTATTATATTCTTATCCCTTAATGCTAAAATTTTAATTATTATACCCTTATCCCTTAATGTTAAAATTTTATTATAATTCACAATTGATCTTAATAATACTACATTTAAACATAAACTCTTATATTCAATGATTATATCATGAATAAAATACCAATATTTTTTCATTTAATAACAATTTTCTTATCCATACTCATGCCTAAATTATAACTTTTTAACTCTACATAATTATTGATATGTTTAAGAAATTTAGTTTTTGATAAAATATTTGTAAAAAGGGAAAATAAAAGCTACTAGAAATTTGTACAGAGTTTTCATTCACATGATGATTGCTCTAAATCAATCTTTTTCTCCAAGCAATTTCCAAAGGCCATTTGATACTGACATGACATTTATTAGCAATGACAACATTAAATGCATTAAATGTACTTTATCTAGACTTGTCCTTCATTTGCCTTTTCCCCTTTTTAAATTTTATTTATTAAACTTCTTAATCCAAGAACAATGCTTATTGTCCAATCAATTTTTTTTTTTTTTTAAAGATTTTTATTAAAAAATAGACCCTAAACTTTATGGTGTTAGATTTTTTGAATTCCCAAAATTAATAAAAGTTGGAAAGTGGGAACATTAGTTTTGTGCCTTATAGATAAGGCAAAGACTAACAAATTTAGACAAATATCATTGTCACTTTCTTCTTTTATCTAATATTTATCCTTATCTTTATTTATTTTTTATTTTTTATAGTTAGATTTGAAATTTAAACACAATCAATTATAGAATAATAAGACCCCTTTAAAGTAAGGCTTACAAAATATTGTTAGATATAATTTTGCAAAATATACGAAATATTAGGTCATGCCAACATATACAAATATGTTTTTAGTTTTACATTTAGTAGTAGGATGGAGTTGTTGTCTACTAGTAAGGGTTGTTTGAATTTCAATTCCCTTAAGATATAGGAAGTTGCACAAATGGTGGTGGAAGGGCATGGTTCGATGGGGGATGTTATTCATTTCTCATCTAGCGGTGACTCAAATGGGGATGATGATTCTCTTACTTTTTTAGATGACTCTTTGTCTCCTAGTGCGACTTTCACAAGGGAATTTTCATCTTCGACTCCCTCTTAATTTGCACTAGATAAGGTGCATGAGGGTGTCATATCTCTTTCACTAGATCTTCTAGTAGAGCCTAAGGGTCGGGTATTTTTAATTGATAATAATCCAAAGTGGACTAAAATTATCAATTCTTGCTTAAAAGGTGAGAGCTCTTCCTCTATTGGTCATTTCCTTGACTCTATTTCAAGAGCTTTCTTTATTTCATTTTTAGATTGTATTGTCTAGAAGGGGATTTCTTTTATATCTGGAGTAATCATTGGTTGGAAAGTTTGTTGGTCTTTGTCTAAATATTGAGGCTATTCATACTTAATTGGAAAGGAAATGGAATAAGAAGGGTCATATTAATGTGCACACTATTTGGATTAACCTTAGACATAAATAAAAGTTACATGCAAATATAACCAATACCAGAAAATAGTAGATTGCATAAAAGAGAACACAAGAAACCAAGATTTAATGTGGTTCACCCAATCCCTAGGCTACATCCACCAATAACAAGTCCAATATTATTATTATCTAGTGATTACAATCCATAATCCCTTATATCTCAATACCACCACAAGAAGCTACAATATCACCATTACATTATGAAATCCCTAACCCTAAGCCTTTTTATACAAGCTTTTTGCCACTTACAAAATTAGTGCTAGAATAATAGAAAAATAGTAGCCAATGCCTTTTACAAGGAGTGCACCAGAGGTGCTGCCCCAAGACCCCGCAAGGGCGCTGCCCCCAAACCCCTGTAGAAATAATCTGGACAGAAACTGCGTTGAATAAACCTCTAAGTCTGATTAGGCTCCATATCACAACACACCATGGAATAAGGTTTTCTTAATCATTTCCTTTACTTGCAAATAAGAGTTGTTGTTATGTCTAGGGGTCCATGGATGCTGGGATAACCTTTGTTGGCCTTGAACACCCACTAAAAACTAGGGTTTAATCCTAAGGATTGGTCTTTTAATGTTGGCCCTAAATTAAATTGGATTACATGAAGTTGGAGAATGCATACACCATATTAGGTGTGGATATGCCACAAGGTACTTTAAATATGCTAGTGTGGGAACAAAATGCAAGAACACCTGTGCAACTACTCATTGTTTAGGGTTTGAAAGCTAAGACAAAGTGTTATTATAGTAGTAGTTAATGTAGATATAATAAGAGACAAAGTGATTTTTTTGTTTGACTGAAATATATTTATCTTATTATAATTTATTCTAACTCTCTTAATGATTAAGTGTGGAAATAGTCAATCTTCTTATTATAATGTATATATTTTTGTTTAAATAAAATATTATATTTTATGGAACAAAATATGAAAATAATGTTTAAAATATATATATCAAATTTGTAATTTAAATTTTAAAAAATAAAAAAAATTGAGTTATGACAAAACTAGACTTTGATAAAACATTGTTGTCGTTTTTTTAGAGCTTAAGATGGTTTAGTTTTGGCCCAAAAAATTGATAACACTTTTTTTTTTATTAGTAAAAGGAAAATTCTCATATTTTATTAATATCAAAAAAAGTACAAACTGCCTTCAAGTGCAAGCACCAAGGAAAAAGAACGGGGTTAAGAAAACCCTCAGTATTGCTCGGGACTAAAGTCCTGCTTACTTACAGATGCCCTTTAGGGCTTAAAAGAGGGAATTCCCTTAGATTACAGAGAGGGGGATAAACCGCCATAATTACAAACTGATTGTAGAAAAGAGCTTTACTCAAATTCACTACATAACATAAGAAGGATAAAATAACAAGCTTTAGTGAAGATGGAGAATGTAGAGGCAGAAGACAAGAACCAAAGACTCTCCAGAGATGAACCTACAAAACAAAGGAGAGATAGTCTACAAGGGGAGTCAAAGCAACCATCTGACACCAAGCAACATTGTAAGAAACCCAAAAGAAATGCCACATCTTGCAAAAAACTTGGTAATAGGGAGAGATCAAACCACAAAAGAACCCATAGAGAGCTCTTAAAGAAGCAAGAACCCATTTTAGCTCAAGAAAGCCCATGATTGAAGCCATGATTTTGTCATGATGACCCAAGAAAACCCAACTAAAGCTAAAGATGAAGTTGTCAGATGAAACAATCCCATCATTCCATATTTGAAGAATGCAGGAGCGCTCTAGTATAAAGAATAACTGATTACAAACTGGTAAAGTAAATAATTATAGAGGGAAACAAAAACACCATTTTGAATTTCCAGCCAAATGACGAGCTGCATTAAACTAGTTAGTAAACATATAAAACCTTAAAGCAGAGAGAATACTTAACATAGTAAGATAATGAAACTTTACTATTGTAAATTTTAAACAAAATTTTACATCTATCGAAGGTTTCATATGTCAACTGTGGATTTTAAGCAAAGAAAAAAGTAAGCCAACACCCAACTTATCTGATGAGAGTTTTTATATACATAAATGAGTCTTTTTGAGGATATCCTTAATTAAAAACATTATTCAACCTTAAACGCCTCCCAAAGGTCTTCCATGGTTGCTTGTAGGGAGCTGTCCTGTAAAATATCCTCCTCCTCAAAGTACATTTCTAGCCAATCGTCCTTCATAGGATCAAAGATTGAGAAAAAATGAAAGAGAAAGCATAAATTACTCCTATAAACACCCCTATCTGCCTAAAAGCCTACTGGGTCTTCTGTAAAGATGATTGGGTAAGTCCAGATAGACTCACCCCTTACATAGAGCATATTGTAATTTTCTACCAAGGGAATGGTTAAATCATCCCTAATATTAAGGAGGACAGTGTCCAAGTCTCCAAGAAGATTCCCAACAAAAAGTTACTAGCAAAGACTACCAATAACCTCATGGTTTGAATATAAATGATGGGAGATGGCAATAAACATGGCAATGATATCTAAGTTAGTTCGATACCTATTAGGGCAATTGATGAATTGGGGTCCAAGGCAACAAAGGATAGCCCTCCATACCACTCTATTTTGAAACTTGAAAAAATACAAAATTCTCTCAATCCTTATTGGCCTATCAAAGGCCATGAGACAAGATGAGCATGAAAGCTTGATAGGGGTATCCATGCTGCTAATAATAAGAATGAAAAAACCATCCTTAATAATAGGTAGTAAAAATGCCATCCAACTTGGTGGAGTATGATCATTAAAAGCATGGGTATTGGGCAAAGAGCATTCATGTGAAAGACACACAAAAATATAGCAGTAAGTGGAGTTAACCACCAATTGGTACACAAGATAAATACTTCCTTAGGAAGGTAAAAGGCTTAAAGTAAATAAATATGAAAATAAACTAATTAAGAGATTAATGATTAAATTAACAATATATTTAAGGTGGACACTAGTGTGGATAAAAGATGGTTTCATTTCTACCATCAACCCCTTCATTGGCCAATTTATCTACTACCCCATTCCCTTCATAGTAGATGTGGTTTATGGTGGAGAGCTTAATTCTTGAGCCCAAGTCAAGGGCACTAGACAGAAGAGAGTTTAACCTCTAGTTAGGGTTTACTTGTTTCTAAAATAATTAGCCATAATAGTAGAATCCCCCTCTATTGCAACCTCATGAAGATTCATTCTTTGACAAAGCCATAGCCCTCCAATTAAAGCTCAAAATTTTGCTTCATTATTGGTAGCTTTGCCAATGGGTTTCATACATTTGGCTTGTATATCACCTTTATGATTGGAAACAAAGGAGCCAATACCAACCCTCCCAAGGTTGCCACAAGATGTAATGCCCCGCCAAGGGATCCAAGAATTAACCTAAAAAGATAAGAGTTTTGTTCTCGCCCATGCCTTGAGTGCTTGTACAGGCTAGGATGGGAGTAGTGAGAACGCATGGTTGCGACCTTGCATTCCGTAGTATGCCTCGTCAATATGAGAGGATACTAGTGGCCACATGAGATCAGTATGGACCCGTGGAGTTTAGCTAACTGCCAGGGTAACTTGTACGTGATAATTGCGATGACACTTTCCCGCTTGCATAGTAGGTTCCTACATGTCATTGTGTGCCTCTGGGATTAGATGTCGATTTTGTGTTTGGAACCTTTGAGTTAGTATACTTTTAGGATTCCTGGACTTATAGAGATTTGTGTTATGTGTTTTGTTAGCCTATTTGGGACTTGAGATTATCTCCTCAGCACGATGGGAGTGGACCACTTAGGTACCACGTGGTCAGGTGGTAGTGTATTTTCCACTCTTATCATTTTGAGATTCATTAAGACATCGTGGCTGATGCGTCCTTCATGATGGTGGATATTTATCCTTTTCATTGATGATTAGCATATGTTAGATGATGTTATTTGCATGCTAGATTCCTTTCTACATATGATGTTGTATATATTAGGAGTGGCATTCCTATTATGTTAGTACCGATGATCTCTTCGATAATTTGGAATGTTACGCACGGAGGGATGACTAGGATCCACGATGGTCTAATGATGCTATTAACGGTTGGGAGGAACCGTGCACTTAACTTATTATGTTTGATCTTTATGATGGATGTATATGTTTTCTATGATGATGTATCATGTATATCATGTGATTATCTTTACTTTGATGTATCATGGATTAGAATAGGATGATGTACCTTATTTTATGTATGTATATTCTTTTGAGCTTGTCATACCCTGTGATATGTACAGTGGATGATTGAGTATTTGAAATGTAATGTATAAACATTGGACTTATCATTATTATTTCATGTGGATGTTGTACTAGATGGATTCATGTATGTTAGATGTTTCTAGATGTAATCCAACGTTAAGGGATCTTAAAGAATGTAATCTGATTATATATGTTATGTTTACTTTCAGATGGACATTACTATTGCTTCTGTTATTGTGCATAAGTTATACGTGGTATTTACTTTCATGGAAAAAAAAAAATGCCACTAAACTTAGTGAAAATTCTAGGTTAATTCTTTGGATCCCTTGGCGGGGCATTACATTTGGTATCAGAGCCCGAGTTTCTACATTGGGAGCTCTAGGTATTTTGTAACAACTAGAACTTTGAACTATTAAGTGTATCTTTTCGAACTTGAAACTAGGTGAACTGAAACAGAATTTGAAAACTGTTACTTGTATATTTTTCATACTTCAACACTTAGTTTCAAAATTGGAAATTTTAACTTAAACCTAAACATAGAACTGAACTTAGTACCTTGTACTGTTGTAGGATGGTATCTCGGACTAGGTCTTCTGCTAGAGGTCATGGTAGAGGCCATGGTCGTGGTAGAGCTATCAGTGTCCATGAGTCTGCCCATGAGGGATCGGCTCACGTAGAGAGCAGGGAAGAACACTCTAGTAGGCAGCAGGAAGAGAGCCATAGAGAGGACCAAGCTAAGTTTGAAGAGGTTGGTTTGAGATAGATGATGCAGACTATTCTAGAACGTCTACCTCCTGTTCAAGAACAACCCAAAGTGCACCAGATAGAACAAGAGCATAGACCTAGATCTAGAAGTCCTTGGAAGGATCGTTAGAGGTCCATTGTGTCCACTCAGATGAAGGATCTTTCAAGATCCAAGGTTAAGCCTTTCAATGGGCAAGGTTCTGGTTATGTGGCCGAGAAGTGGCTTATTTCCCACGACAGGATTTTTTCCTTGCAGGAGTTCGACAGCAATGTTAAGGCAAGATTTGCGATCACTAATTTAGAGAATTTTGGGGCCACTTGGTGGACGATAGAGGAGAAGAAGTTGGGAATCGATATGAGCAGTGACACATGGGAGTTATTCCTAGAGAGTTTCCGTGAACGATTCCTACCAGAGGAATGGAAATAGCAAAGGGCTGATGAATTTCATAATCTTAGACAATATACTTTGTCAGTGACTGAGTATGAGCGTAAGTTTTATGAGCTCATGTCTTTTTCAGGGTTCAGTGAAAATTCAGCTCAGTTGACACAACATTTTATTAGGGGTTTGAAAAACCGTATAATTGGGGGAGTTAAGGTATTTTAGCCAAAAACCCTCAAGGATGCGGTACATCGAGCTATCCTTGTTGAGAAAAGTGTCAACCTTGGTCAAGGTGGTTTTGTAGGAGCGCCAACAGCATCAGGATCTAAAAGCAACTACAATTTAGGTGGTAACAAGAAGTTTTCCTTCTCTAAGGGGAAACAATATCAGCGGCAGTCTCAGCAGACACAGCAACAGAAGGGCTCAAATTTTCAAGCTCAAGGCGGTGGAAAGGGTTCTAACACCAAGAACAACTGCAATGCTCAATGTAATAAATAGAATCAGTCCAATCAGCCAGCTTAGAGTAGCCAGTCTTTTATGAGCAGGAACAGTCGTCAGCAATCAAATGTACCACCTTTGGGAAGAGGTTCTAGCAGAAATACAAAATGTTTTTCATGTGGTCAGATTGGACATTATGCAGCTCAGTGTCCTCAGTGAGCACCTCAATTTTTAGGACCTAGACCTATAGTTTCAGAGCCTACAGTGGGTGATGCAGGTAGAGCTCATAGAGTTTTTGCAGCAGTTGATCAGCGTCAGGTAGATCATCAAGGAACATTGATTGAGACCACAGGTGCTATTAGAGGTATATCTCTTTCAGTATTGTTTGATTCAGGAGCTACAAATTCATTTATTTCACCATCATAGTTTCTAATTGTAAGCTGGATGCGGTGAAGCAAGATCATGGTTGGCAAGTGGAACTAGCCTCAGGCATTAAGGTCTCCACAGATTCTGTAGTTCATAAGTGTGGGCTTAGCTTAGGAAGCTTTGATACTGCAGTGGATCTTCGAGTCATACCCCTTGGTTCCTATGATGTGGTGTTAGGCATGGACTGGCTTGGATCTCATAGAGCCAGTATAGATTGTAGAAAGAAGATTATTATGTGTCAAGATGACCAAGGGAATGATGTGCAGATAGTTGGGATACCGAGGCCTATATCTCTGCGGATGATTTCTGCTATGCAATTGAAGCGAAGTTTTCGTAAGGGATGTCGAATATTTTCTGTTATGATAAATGATCTTGATGAGGAAGACTTTAGATCACCCAATTTTGTAGGAGTACGCAAATGTTTTTCCAAGTGAGGTTCCAGGCATGCCTCCAAAGAGGGACATTGACTTTAGTATTGATCTAATTCTTGGAGCGGAGCCTATCTCTAAAGCTCCTTATCACATGACTACACAAGAATTGGGTGAGCTACGTCTTCAGCTAGAGGAACTTCTAGCCAAAGGGAGCATTCGACCTAGTGTATCACCATGGGGAGCTCCAGTGCTCTTTGTGAAGAAGAAAGACGGTTCTTTGCGCCTTTGTATTGACTATAGACAGTTGAATAAGGTGACTATTAAGAACAGGTATCCCCTGCCTAGGATTGATGACTTATTTGATCAAATCAAGGGAGCCACTGTATTCTCCAAGATTGATCTTAAGTCAGGATACCACCAGCTTCGCATTAAGGAAGTAGATATTCACAAGACCGCTTTTCGAACGCGCTATGGGCATTATGAGTTCACAATGGTACCTTTTGGGTTGACTAATGCTCCATCAGTTTTCATGAGTTTGATGAATGGTGTGTTCCGATCTTATCTAGACAGGTTTGTACTCGTGTTTCTTGATGACATATTGATATATTCTAGGACTCAGAAGGAGCATGAGGAACACCTGCGGTTGGTATTGCAATGTTTGAGAGACAATCAGCTTTATGCCAATGCAGCTAAGTGCGAATTCTTGAAGTTGGAGATTAAGTATTTAGGGCATGTTATTTCAGGTGATGGTATTTCAGTGGATCCTGCAAAGATTCAAGCGATAATAGATTGGCTGACACTGAATAATGTGTTAGAGATTCGTAGTTTCATGGGTTTAGCCGGTTATTATCATAGATTTGTCCAGAACTTCTCTAGGATAGCACATCCTATCACTTCTCTTCAGAGGAAAGGAAAGAAGTTCGTGTGGACAGAGAAATGTGAGGAAGCTTTTCAAAAGCTCAAGGAGCTTTTGACCAGTGCACTGGTTCTAGCTGTACCTGATCCAGAAGGTGATTTCATGGTGTGTACAGATGCTTCTCTTGAAGGGATTGGGGTAGTGTTGATGCAGAATGGACAGGTGATTGCATATGAATCATGTAAGCTCAAGGATCATGAGTTAAATTATCCTACACATGATCTTGAGTTAGTAGCAGTAGTTCATGCTTTGACTAGATGGAGACATTTCTTGTTGGGGCACAGATTTGAGCTACACAGCGATCATCGTAGTCTACAGTACATTTTTACTCAGCCTAATTTGAATACTCGCTAGAGGCGGTGGATGGAGTTTCTATGCGAGTATGATTTTGAGGTTAAGTACATTCAGGGTAAGGAGAATGTGGTGGCAGATGCTTTGAGTCGCAGGAGACATGTGGTATCATCGATGACCCTTAGTGTGGATTTGAGGAGTCGAATTCTTCAGGCACTTCCTACGGATTCCTGGTATCAGGAAGTGTGCAGAGAGATAGATTCAGGAAGATCTTTGGAAGGAAAGTTTGCAAGTTATGTTTGAGAATTAGATGGTCTTTTAAGACATCTAGGGAGGATATATGTGCCATTTTTCGATGAGCTTCGCACCTTGATATTGGCAGAAGCCCATCGTACACCTTACTCAGCACATCCAGGTGTCAAGAAGATGCATGCTGATTTGAGACGTTTGTTCTTTTGGTCTGGGATGAAGCGAGATATTGCTGATTTTGTGGCTAGGTGCCTTGAGTGTCAGAGAGTTAAGGTAGAACATTAGCACCCAGCTGGACTTTTGCAGCCAAATCTCATTCCCTCTTGTAAGTGGGATATCATCTCCATGGACTTCATTGTAGGATTACCTATGACTGTTCGACGTCATGATGCTATCATGGTCACCATTGATCGATTGACTAAGGTGGCGCATTTTTCACTGATTAGGTCTTCCTACACAACAGCTTCTGTAGCTAATGCCTTTATGCATGACATTGTGAGATTACATGGTATTCCTAGAAAGATCATTTCTGACAGGGATCCTGTATTCACATCTGCATTCTGGACATCGCTACAGCATGAGCTTGGAGCGCAGTTAAACTTCAGTTCGGCATATCATCCAGAGACTGATGGTCAGACAGAGAGGGTGAATCAGGTTTTGGAGGATATGTTACGAATGTATGTGATGGATAGGCAGACACATTGGGAGGATTATCTCTACCTGGTGGAGTTTGCTTACAACAATGGGTATCATAGTTCTATTGGCATGGCACCATTTCAGGCATTATATGGACGTCCTTGTCGTACACCATTGAGTTGGGACAGTCTTGAGGATCACATCCTGTTGGGTCCTGAGATGCTTCGTGATATGGAGCAACAGGTAGTGCGTATCCGTGAGCACTTGACTATGGCACAGGATAGGCAGAAGAAGTATGCCGATGCTCATAGGACTGATAAGCAGTTTGTTGTGGGTGATAAGGTTTTCTTGAGAGTGTGTCTGCAAAAGATTTCGATCCGATATGAAAAGGGTTCTAAGCTAGCATCTCGCTTTGTGGGACCATTCGAGATTTTAGAGAGGATTGGCCTGGTTGCTTACCGCCTTGCTCTACCGCCCAGCCTATCTCGCATTCATGATGTTTTCCATGTCTCAGTGCTTCGACAGTATATACCTGATATTGTACATGTTCTTGATTGGAATGCGTTGCAGGTAGAGGACGGGCAGCTGGCTTTGGAGCCGGTTCGTATTCGTGAGCAGTGGGAGTTGACGCTCAGGGGTCAAACTATCGAGTAGGTAAGGGTCCAATGGGACCCTACTGATGATTCTTCAGCTACATGGGAGGATGCAACTAGATTGAGGGAGTTATATCCCTACTTGTTTGTAGGCTTCCAGGAGTAAGCCTAGCCCAAGGGGGGGTGGATGTAATGCCTACCCTCATTCACATCTTTTCTGGACATATTGTTGCTATTATTATCAGACTATGATGGACTAGTTTTATGTTGATGGATTAGTGGTATTTTTTTGACACTATCAGACATTATGTTATGGATTCAAAGGTTATGTGATGAGATCATTTAGACTTTACGTTTCATGCATACATGATGATCATTATATTATTTTCAGATATTATTGATGATTAGTTGATGGTTATGATCTTATGTGTTTTATTATGGATACTTACCCCATACTTGCATGTGTATGGTGTGTGTGTTTTCTTATTGTATGGCGTTTCTAATGTGGTTAAGGAAGGGAGTCGCAGTCACCTGCTTAGTCGGGATCTACATGATGCACCACTTCCTGCCATTGTCTGTTTAGCTTAGCATTATATATATATATATATATATTGTATGTACATGCATGGTTTTTTTGCAGGTTGCAGGTACCGGGTATTGACTTCCCTGAATTGCCAGGATGAGTGTACCATATTATACTATCTCAATGATAAAAGAAGGGAGATAAATTCTCAAGTCCAAATCCCAAACCTTTAAGCCAATTGTTCTAGTGAGGTAGGACAAGTATCTGGATATTTTACCCACCAAATGTGTCGGATGACATGATTCGTGATGTTTAACCCTTTAGATTGATTTTGTGTGATTTGCTCTATGATGGGTTTTCATATTTTATCTTGGAGGTCTATGGTGAATTTTCTATTAATTAAGTCTTAATAAATAGATTTAATTAAAAAATTAATTATTTGAGAAAAATTAATATAAAATATCATAATCTTTGATATTTTGATTATAATTAATTAAATGAGAATTAATTGAGGAAAAAGAATTAAATAAAAGAGAATTAGAAATTAAAATTAATAATAATAATAAAATAAAATAATAATAAGTAATAAATAAATAATAGTAATAAAAGTTATAAAAATTAAAATGGAAGTTATAAATATTTAATAGAAAATTATACAAAAAGTGAATTGGAGTTATAAGCTTGCATGGGAGTTAACACACTTTTCTATTTCTCAAGTGTCAACAACACGGGGGTTAGTGCATCAATTAAGCACATGGTGTCTACAACCCTATGGATCATCTTGAAGGTTGGAAAAGGCCCATGCTTAGTTGGTGACACCTTCCAGCTATTTCTAGAAGCATTCTAGATGTTTCCTAAAAGCTCTTTATATTCAGGCATTCTTAGAGGCTTAGACAGAGCGGTTGGAGTGCAAATTGGAGCATTGGAGGACTCGAGAACTCTAAAGAAGGGAGGAGCTTGCTCTGCAGGTTTTCTGAGGAAGAGCGATTTAGCATCAGAATCCGGGTAGATTCTTGTGATTTTACTTATGCTATTTCCGCATCATGCATTCTCTGTCTTCTTCGTGTCTTCCATATGTCTTCTGAAGAATTTCATAATTTATTGTGCATTCTTAATATGGGTAGATTAATTTATTTGAAAATTTTATATGCATAGATCTAAAAAGAACATGGGGCTAGGGTTGAGATTCATAGTCAAACCCATTAGATTAATTATTGGAAATTTTGGGAGATCAAAGGTTTATGGAGGAATTCTAAAAATTGAGTTTGTATTGATATATTGTTAATTTGCTTATACTTTTATATATATATATATATATATATATATATATATATATATATATATATATATATATTTGTTAAAAATCGGATAACATACCCGTGGGCGGAAACGTTTTAAACCAAATCGCAAATGGAAATCGCATTAGCGATTTAAAATATATATAAACATTTTATACATTGAGTTGGGGGGGGGGACAAGACTCGCACCCCCACTGTGGTCGCAGTGTACTGCCGTCGCAGGCCCTGCGATCACAGGGTCCTGCGTATCGACAGATGTGTTATAAGAATATGTGTTTTATTAAGAACGTTTGCCATATTCGATTTTTTTAATTATTATTAAAAAATTTGGCATTAATCGAATTTGTTAGTTCAATTTTGTTTAATGGTAAAATTATATATATATATATATATATGTGTGTATATATGATTATTTGTTTTATAATTGTAAATTGATAATTGATTTATATCAAAGACTCATGATTTAAATTAATTATTTTATTAAGTATATTAAATATTGATTGTTAGATTGGTGGGGGACGTTTGGATTAAAATTATAATTAAAGAATGGATTTGTATTCATTCAAAACGTATAAATGTTCTTTCAAATTCTTTCTCTAAACTTGGAAACGTAAACCGAGACTTTTGCATTTAAATTCAAATTGTAAATTTAGCAAAACCAAAACATGTGTTTGCATTGTGTATTCTTTATGCTATTGTTTTGGGTTGACTAGTGTTGACCAGTTATAGGACGTCTACCAGAGGCTTGGGAGTTATGTGATTGTGATGTCATGATGATGTTTAATCTCGATCTTTATAAACCCAACCATGGTTATGTGATGGAATGCTCTATGTATTGTTTGTGATTACTGATTGTTATAGTTGAGATTCTTATGTATGAGACACTTGACTTAATCATTTTTGAGTCATCGATCAGTTATCCTTAGTTATTTTCTAGTCGCCATGTTGGGACTGTAATGTGGATATATTCTTGATGATGTCATGATGTGACATGTTTGACTCAACCATTTTTGGAGTCTTCGATCAGTTTGATTGAGATATATTTTGGTTATTGAGAATCATTGGATACTTTGATTATCAGTGATACCTCAGTTGCCAATAGAGAGCTGTTGTGATCATGATTTTCTATGGATGTTTGCTCATGGAGATTTGATGCTTTTATGCATATTTGATGATTTTATTATGGATTATCTTTTGTGATTTTGAGATTTATGATTCCATGAGCATTAGGGTAGGATATCTGCATGTAGTGATGGGAAGTGGCTTGCAATGGGGGCCGGGGCCCTAAGAGGCTACCAGGGTAACTCTTTGTAAGTTGGATTAATAAGTGATAACATACACACCTAATACTAACTGAATGAACCTAAAAAGATAAGAGTTTTGTTCTCGCCCATGCCTTGAGTGCTTGTACAGGCTAGGATGGGAGTAGTGAGAACGCATGGTTGCGAACTTACATTCCGTAGTATGCCTCGTCAGTATGAGAGGATACTAGTGGCTACATGAGATCAGTATGGACCCATGGAGTTTAGCTAACTGTCAGGGTAACTTGTACGTGATAATTGCGATGACACTTTTATGCTTGCATAGTAGGTTCCTACATGTCATTGTATGCCTCTGGGATTAGATGTCGATTTTGTGTTTGGAACCTTTGAGTTAGTATACTTTTAGGATTCCTGGACTTATAGAGATTTGTGTTATGTGTTTTGTTAGCCTATTTGGGACTTGAGATTATCTCCTCAGCACGGTGGGAGTGGACCACTTAGGTACCACGCGGTCGAGTGGTAGTGTATTTTTCACTCTTATCATTTTGAGATTCACTAAGACATCGTGGCTGATGCATCCTTCATGATGGTGGATATGTATCCTTTTCATTGATGATTAGCATATGTTAGATGATGTTATTTGCATGCTAGATTACTTTCTACATATGATGTTGTATATATTAGGAGTGACATTCCTATTACATTAGTACCGATGATCTCTTCAGTAATTTGGAATGTTACGCACGGAGGGATGGATAGGATCCACGATGGTCTAATGATGCTATTAACGGTTGGGAGGAACCGTGCACTTAGTTTATTATGTTTGATCTTTATGATGGATGTATATGTTTTCTATGATGATGTATCATGTATATCATGTGATTATCTTTACTTTGATGTATCATGGATTAGAATAGGATGATGTACCTTATTTTATGTATGTATATTCTTTTGAGCTTGTCATACCCTGTGACATGTACAGTGGATGATTGAGTATTTGAAATGTAATGTATAAACATTGGACTTATCATTATTATTTCATGTGGATGTTGTACTAGATGGATTCATGTATGTTAGATGTTTCTAGATGTAATCCAACGTTAAGGGATCTTAAAGAATGTAATCTGATTATATATGTTATGTTTACTTTCAAATGGACATTACTATTGCTTCCGTTATTGTGCATAAGTTATACGTGGTATTTACTTTCATGAAGAAAAAAAAATGCTACTAAACTTAGTGAAAATTCTAGGTTAATTATTTGGATCCCTTGGCGGGGCATTACACAAGAGGCCCCATCAAAATTTAGTGTAACCCGGTTTTCCACAAGGGGGTTCCATTTACATTGAGCTCTACTTAATTTACTGACCTTACCCCCATGACCTAGAAAGGCCGGAAGTTTTAAACCTAGCCATGAGAATATCATTTATGAGTCCAAGATTGATATCGGTTTGGAAGTTCCATTGGTCCTAGATTTTACAATTAATTGTTTTAGTAATAAGAGATACACTTTTAAGAGTAAGTTGATCCCAACCCATACTAGAATTTTTGAATATCCTTCTATTACGTTCCTTCCATAGTTCACAAATAGTGATGGATGGAGCAATAATCCAAAGACCATAAATTTTTTTGCCAGAGTATAACTTTGGCCAAGACAACATCAAATTCAAGATTGAATTAGGTAGGGCTATCTTATAGTGATATTTCCTAAAAATCCAATACCATATATTGGAAGCATATGGGCATAAGAGGAAGAGATGGTCCATATTTTCCCTTGCAGAATAACAAAGAGAGCAAGATGTAGGCCCTATGAATCCAAATTTCTTGATTTTATCTTCTATCAAAATATGATTTTGAAGAGAAACCTATGAGAAGGCTCCTAATTTAGGAAGACATAAAGCATCCCAACTTAGAGAGTAAGGAAGCTCTACCTTCGGGCGTGACTTAAGAGAAGAGAGGTAGGATTAGCCATCCTTGGTATTATATTCCCTTGATTTAGATCCATCCCAAATGAGAATATCGTCTTGGCCTGAAAAAGAAGAATTTCTCAGCCCTAAAATGTACCTAAGTGCAACCTCCTCATCCATAGGCAACTGATTTCGATTTCCATCCTGTGGGGGATCCCTTATCTAAGTTCACATAGTTAATAAGGAAGCCTTCCCCAAGAGTTTGTCCAAGAATCTTACTTGATCTCCTTTTCCAATTTTCCAAGTCACTTTGTTAGTGATGATTTCCCTGCATCAGAGAAGGAAGTTCCAAACAGTGGACCCTCTTAGGGGATTTTTGGTTCTAAGAACACTAAGGGGATCATTAGGGTTCAGATATTTGTTCAGAAGAATCCTCACCCATCTTAAATTGGGGTACCGTAACATTTTCCATATTAATTTGGCCCCCAAGGCCATAATTTGATCCTTTAAATGTTTTAATCTCTAGCCCCCTTCATGTCTAGGTCTACAAACCTTATCCCAAGCTAGAAGATAATATTTCTTCTTATCTTCAAAGCCCTACCAAAGGTCATCCCTCATAATCTTATTGAGGCAATCTCTCTGAAAGGTTGGTAGCTCAAGGATCGATAATCGGTAAACGAGAATGCTAGAGAGAGAAGATTTAAGCATAATGATTCTCCTTGCAAGCAACAAGAATTTACCTTTCCACATCTGTATCTTGGATCTCATCTTACAGTTTGGGGCTTCCCAATTATGATTTATTTTCTTTCATGGTTCTAGAAGAACTCCTAAGTATTTATAGGGGAAGCCCCCCCATCCAATGCTTAGAATCTTCATGATCCCTTTCTCTTGGGCAAGCCAAGTATTAAAGAAGAAAATCTTTGATTTTTTCATATTGATATCTTGACCAGAAGCCTTCAAGTAAAATTGGAGGATTACTGTAAGAGTACTGGATTCTTTGAAGGATGCAGGTCCCCATACAACATGGTGTCATCAAAAAATTGTTGATGAGTCATTGCATCAAAATTTTGTGAAATACAAATTCCCTTAAGGGAATGATTAAGCTTGAAACTATTCACCATTCTACTTAGAGCTTCAGACATAATAATGAAAAGAAAAGATAAAATTGGATCCCCTTGTTTAAGGCTCGTAGATGATGAGAAGAAGCCCTCTAGTGTTCCATTGACCAAGATCAAAAATTTGGGAGTTGAAATGCATTCAAAAATTAGATTTATCCATTGCTTGGAAAAGCCAAAGGCAGAGAGGCAGTTGTGTAGTGCCTGCCCCTAAGTCGTATTTTCAGTCATCCTTGCCAAACTCTTTTAGGCCAATCTTATGTTTGATGATTAGTATTATTATTTCAGAGATTATCAGATGTTGTTTTACGCTCAGTTTATTATATGATGAGATTACTTGGTACTCTATATTTCATGCATGTATGATGATTATTCAGTGTTTTCAGTTATCGATGATGAATAGCTAGATGGTTTATTATCACATGTGCTTTCTTATGGATACTTAACCCATACTGCATGTGTATGGTGTGCGTGTTTGTTTTCTTTATGTATGGTGTTTCTGATATGGTTAAGGAAGGGAGTCGTAGTCACCTGCTAGTCGAGATCTACACGATGCACCATTTCCTGCCATTGTTTGTTTAGCTTAGAATATTGTGTTTGTACATGCATGGATTTTATGCAAGTTGCAGGTACCGGGTATCAACTTCCCTGAATTGCCAGGATGAGCGAACCCTATCGCATTATCTCAATGGTAAGAGAGGGGAGATAAACTCTTAAGTCCAAATCCTAAACCCTTTAGCCAATTGTCCTAATTGATAATTAGGACAAGTATCTGAGTTAAGTACCCTCCGAATGCATCAAATGATGTAATTTTGTGATTATAACCCTTTTGTTTGATTTAGTATGTATTTTTCTATGATGGGTTTTCGTATGTTGTTATATGAGTCCTTGATGTGTTTTCTATTAATTAAGTCTAATTAAAAAGATTAATTAATGATTTAATTTAATAGAGAATTAATATGATATCTTTAATATTTAATTAATTGAGAAATTAATTAAATAAAAGAATTAAATTTGGAGATAAAAGTTCAAAGATAAATTTAGAACATGATAATATTTATTTAATTTAATAATAATATATTTAGAGTTCATTTTTAAATAAATGCTAAATATTATTGTTATTTAAATTAATTAAATATGTTATCAATTAAGTTTCTAAAATAAATTAAAAGTTGAAAGATATTAAATTATTAAAGGTTTCTAGATCGCATGATCTAAGCATGAGTTTAAATATGAGAAATAAATTAAAAGATAAAATAATAGAAAATAATAATGTTATTTTAATTTCATAAAGTACGCATGGGATTAAAAGTAATAAAGATTAAAAATAGAAGTCAAGTGGAAGAAGAAAAAAAAAAGCTAAATTAAATTATTCAATAATTCATTTAGTGTGCATTGAAAGATAAAGCATGGAATTAATACAAGTTAATTTTGAGTTAACTCAGTTGAGCAAAGAGTCCTCTTGGGTGAACGCACAATTAGTGCCCCAATTTGAGGAGAAAACTCCTTATCACAATTTTGGGGGTTCATTTTTGGGGGACATGAATTTGGACAACGAATTTTGGGTAGACAATTTTTGGGAGCAAATTTTAGAAAGAGAATTTTAGGAAAGATTTTCAGAGGAAAGATATTGAAGAGAAGTGAATCCTCTCATAGTTTTTCGGGGACTTCGTATTAGCATCAGGATCAGGTAGGGTCTTGTGCTTTGATCACTGGTTAAATTATGCAATTTGAGATTTTTGTCTTCCTTGTGATTGTTAAAATCAAGCCTTTGGGTTTCATTACATGAATCTCTTGTTCTTTGGTTCTGTATCTACAATAGGGTATTGTTAAAATATGGTTAGAAGAAAAATAAATCAGTTAGGAACCCTCATCTTCTAGCTTAAAGAAAATACGATTGAATTTGGGAGGGCTGAATTTTAAAAATAATAATAATAATAAAATAAATTCTAAATTAAAAATTTAGATAGCTGGTAATATCTTCTCTATCAAAGTAAGGATGAAAAATACGTATATATATAAATTATTATATTAATTGAGAATTTTGTTATATTTAAATTTTATAATTGATAAAAGAATTTAATAGAACTAATTTAATTAAAATCGATTTAAAAATAAATAAAATGAATTACATATATTATTCATTTTGAAAGGGGATTGTATTTAATTATACATGTTTGGAAGGGGCATTAGTTTTAAATTTGTAAAAAAATATATATATATTTTTAAAAATAGTAATATATATCACTTTTTCGGAAAACGTACTTAAAAAAAAAAAAAGTTTTAATTATATTACAAACCTGCGGTCTGTACAGTTCGCAGTGTACCTGCAAATGTACAGGGGCCGCACGGCTTTTAAGTCTGTGGCGTCCTTTTTTAAAAAGGGCCGCAAGGCTTTATTTGGCCGGCGAGCCCTAAACGTATGGTAGGTATTTATTTTTTTTTAAATTTTTGTTTTATTATTACATTTAATAAAGTTATATTATGTTATATTAAAATAAATTTATTAATATTGTTTTTAATAATACTTATTTAAATAAGTGTTAAATTAATTAATATTAACAAAATTTAATATAGTTTATTTTAATTTAGTTATTAATAATTTTTATTAAATAGTATGTTAATTATTAAGTAATTAATAATTCATAAAATATTAATATAGTTGTAGGTTATAATTAAATTTATTAAAAGATTTAAATTATAATGATTTATTAAATGTTAATCATCTAGTTATTTTATAAATAACTAATCATTATTAGCCTTATTAAATTTGATTTAGTTGACTTTAAATATAAATGGGGTAAATTTATATGTTATTTAAAAAGAAGAATGGGTTAATTGAAAGGGTGAATTACGAGACTCATTTACTTGTAACATACATTTAACTGAAAACTGGAACCTTACCTTTAATTCAACTGTATGCTTTCATATCAAATTTAGACTTTGAACTGTACTATTTAGTTTGTACTATCTATGCTTTGGGAGTTTTGGGTGGTTTTAGAGTGTTGACCAGTTTAGGTTGTTACCAGAGGCTCGGGGGTTATGTGATTGTGATGTTATGATGTTTTGGTCTCGATCTTTCTTAACCCGACCATGGTAATGTGATAGAGTGCTCTATGATATGGATGTTTTTACTGGTTGTTATTGCTTTCCAATTTCCGTGTGAGAAGCTGATGGTGTATGTATTTGAGTTACCTGACTTATCCATTTTTGAGTCATCGATCAGTTGTACTTGGGTTGCTTTCCAGTCGCCTTGATGGGACTGAAGTGTTTTGCTATGCTCTTGATGATGTCATGTTGTGACATGTTTGACTTAACCATTTTTGAGTCTTCGATCAGTATTGTGATTTATTATTGGGATACTTTCTGGTTGCTCATTGGAGAACCTTTGGATATTGTGATTTATCATGGATGCCTTCAGTTGCTGATAGAGAACTGTTGTGGACATCATGATTATTATTTGATGCTTATCAATTGCTCATGGAGAACTGATGTGATTATTGTGGATTATATTTATGATGCTTTCAGTCGCTTATATAGGACTGAGGTGATTTTATTATAATTCTTTGATTTGTGGTTTCATGAGCCTAGGGTAGGTTATCTATGTGTAGTGTTGGGAAGTTGCTTGCAATGGGGATCGGGGCCCTATGAGGCTGCCTGGAGTAACCCATTGTAAGTTGTTTTAATAAGTGAAAAGATCTCACCTAAATACTAACTTAAATGAACCTAATAAGATAATTTTATGTTCTCTCCCATGCCTTGAGTGCTAGTCTAGACAAGGATGGGGTAGAGAGAATGCTTGGTTATGGCCTTGCATTTCGTAGTATGCCTCGTCAATACGAGAGGATACTAGTGGCCGCAGGATCACAGGGGACTTGGGATTCCTAAGGGATTGCTCAGGTAACTTCCAACATGACTTTTGTGATGACACTTTCCCGCTTGCATAGTAGGTTCCCTACGTGTCCTTGTGGTGCCTCTGGGTCTAGATGTCTATCTATGTTGGAACCTTTGAGTTAGTTTGCTTTTAGGATATCCTTGACTTAGAGAGTTCTTGTGTCATGTGATTTGATATCCTATTTGGGACTTGAGACTATCTCCTCAGCGCGGTGGGAGTGGACCATTTAGGTTCCACGTGGTCGGGTGGTAGTGCTTTTTACTCTTACCATTGAGATCCGTCCGTGGTCACCGTGGTTGGAGCTTTCTTGGTTGGCATTTACTTTCATTCTTTTCATGGATTATTATGATGGATGGTTAGATTTTATTATGGATGTATGGATGTATCATGTATATTATTAGTTTCATTTATTTTACTGTACTTTGTATCATGGATTCGAGGAGGATGTATCTTTATTTTTATATATGTATATTCTTTTAAGCCTTTCATACCCTATGACATGTACAGTGGATGATTGAGCATTCCGAATTAATTTGCCAAGAGGCATTCAGAAAAAATGTATATTATGGACATTGGACTTTCTTATTATTCTTTTATGTGGATGTGGTAGTGTTAGACTTAGAATTAATTAAATTTAAATGTGACTCAACGTCTTGGGATCCTTAAGGAATGTAATCTGTTATGTATGTTTGTTAATGACTACATGTTATTGCTTCTGCTACTATGTGTTTGATGTGTATGTTATACTTTCTTACTTTAAAAAAAAAAAAAAAAAAAAAGTTTAGCAAACTTAGTAAAACTTTAGGTTAATTCTTTTGGATCCCTTGGCGGGGCGTTACATATGGTATCAGAGCCCAAGTTTCTACATTGGGAGCTTTGAGTATATTGGAACGCCACTAGTGTTAGCTAGTTGAACAAGAACGAAAACTTTAAACTATTATGTGTATCTCTTTCAAACTGAAACTTGAAACTAGTTGAACTGAAACATGATGTAAACTATTAGTTGCATATTTTTCATACTTCAACACTTAGACTTCAAAACTGAAATTATAGGCAAACTGAAAATTGAAACTATCTTGTTTGCAAAACATGTGTCTTTTATCTATGTGTTTCAGTAGTATGTTTCATGGTTATTATAGCATCTGGTGTCTTGGATATTATTGTTGGATGGTATTTGGGACGAGGTCTTCCATTAGAGGTCATGGTAGGGGTCGTGGACGAGGTAGAGCTATCAGTGTCCATGAGTTTTCCCACGAAGACCTTAATCAGGAAGAGAATAGGGAAGAGCATGTCAGTGAGCATCAGGAAGGGAACCATAGAGAGGAGCATGCTGACTCGGAGGAGGTTGACATGAGGCAAATGATGTGAACCATCATTGATCACCTACCTCCTGTACATGATCAGGATAGAGCACATCGAGCAGGACATGAGCATAGACCTAGGTCTAGGAGCCCTCTAAGGGATCGACATAGATCCATTGTATCTTCACAGATGAAGGACCTTCAGAAGTCCAAGGTCAAGCCCTTTAACAGGCAGGGTTCTTGATATGTAGCTGAGCAGTGGCTTATTGCCCTTGACAGGATTTTTGCTATGCAGGACTTTGACAGTAATGTCAAAGTGAGGTTTGCTATCACCAACCTAGAGTTCTTTGGGGCCACTTGGTGGAAAATCGAGGGAAAGAAGCTGGGCTTAACCATGAACAGTGTCGCATGGGAGTTATTCTTAGAGAGCTTTCATGAGCGATTCCTACCAGAGGAATGGAAGCAGCATAGAGCAGATGAGTTCCATAACCTGAGGCAGTACACTATGACCGTTATAGAGTATGAGCACAAGTTCTTTGAGCTCATGCCCTTTTCAGGATTCAATGACAACCCAGCACAGTTGGCACAACATTTCATCAGAGGTTTGAACAACCGTTTAATTGGGGGTGTTAAGGTGTTTGAACCTAAAACCCTCAAGGATGCGGTACATCGAGCCGTCCTTGTAGAGAAGAGTGTGAACTTAGGACATGGGGGTTTTGTAGGAGCACCTTCAGCATCAGGATCAAAGGGTGGTCAAGGAACAGGTGGCAATAGGAAACCTCCTTCTGGGGGTAATCAGCAAAAAGAAGGAACTTATCCTCCAGCACAGAGTGGTGGCGGTGGTTCCAATACTAGGAACTATCACAACACTCAATGCAACAAGCAAAACCAGTATGACCAACCATCTCAGAGTGTTCAGTCTTATCCTAGTGGGGGTAGTTTCCAGCAGTCTAGTGCACCTAGAGTTCAGAGGAGCTTCAATGGAGAGTGTTTCTCATGTGGACAACGTGGACACAAGTCATCTCATTGCCCTCAAGGGAAACCACAGTTCTCAAGCCAGAGACCCGCAGCTTCAGAACCTACAGTTGGTGACATGGGTAGAGCTCAGAGAGTGTGCTCAGTGGAGTCATATCCTCCTACAGGGGGAAAGGGCCCAATGGGACCCGCACAATGAGTCCTTAGCTTTTCTTTTCTTGTAGGCTTCCAGGAGTAAGCCTAAGTCTAGGGGGGGGTGGATGTAGTGCCTGCCCCTAAGTCGTATTTTCAATCATCCTTGCCAAACTCTTTTAGGCCAATCTTATGTTTGATGATTAGTATTATTATTTCAGAGATTATCAGATGTTGTTTTACGCTCAGTTTATTATATGATGAGATTACTTGGTACTCTATATTTCATGCATGTATCATGATTATTCAGTGTTTTCAGTTATCTATGATGAATAGCTAGATGGTTTATTATCACATGTGCTTTCTTATGGATACTTACCCCATACTGCATGTGTATGGTGTGCGTGTTTGTTTTCTTTATGTATGGGGTTTCTGATATGGTTAAGGAAGGGAGTCGTAGTCACCTGCTAGTCAGGATCTACACGATGCACCACTTCTTGCCATTGTCTGTTTAGCTTAGAATATTGTGTTTGTACATGCGTGGGTTTTATGCAGGTTGCAGGTACCAGGTATCGACTTCCCTGAATTGCCAAGATGAGCATACCCTATCGCATTATCTCAATGGTAAGAGAGGGGAGATAAACTCTTAAGTCCAAATCCTAAACCCTTTAGCCAATTATCCTAATTGATAATTAGGACAAGTATCTGAGTTAAGTACCCTCTGAATGCATCAAATGATGTAATTTCGTGATTATAACCCTTTTGTTTGATTTAGTATGTATTTTTCTATGATGGGTTTTCGTATGTTGTTATATGAGTCCTTGATGTGTTTTCTATTAATTAAGTCTAATTAAAAAGATTAATTAATGATTTAATTTAATGGAGAATTAATATGATATATTTAATATTTAATTAATTGAGAAATTAATTAAATAAAAGAATTAAATTTGGAGATAAAAGTTCAAAGATAAATTTAGAACATGATAATATTTATTTAATTTAATAATAATATATTTAGAGTTCATTTTTAAATAAATGCTAAATATTATTGTTATTTAAATTAATGAAATATGTTATCAATTAAGTTTCTAAAATAAATTAAAAGTTGACAGATATTAAATTATTAAAGGTTTCTAGATCGCATGATCTAAGCATGAGTTTAAATATGACAATTAAATTAAAAGATAAAATAATAGAAAATAATAATGTTATTTTAATTTCATAAAGTGCGCATGGGATTAAAAGTAATAAAGATTAAAAATAGAAGTCAAGTGAAAAAAAAAAAAAAAAAAAAACTAAATTAAATTATTCAATAATTCATTTAATGTGCATTGAAAGATAAAGCATGGAATTAATACAAGTTAATTTTGAGTTAACTCAGTTGAGAAAAGAGTCCTCTTGGGTGAACGCACAATTAGTGCCCCAATTTGAGGAGAAAACTCCTTATCACAATTTTGGGGGTTCATTTTTGGGGGACACGAATTTGGACAACAAATTTGGGAAAGAATTTTGGGGAGACAATTTTTGGGAACAAATTTTAGAAAGAGAATTTTAGGAAAGATTTTCAAAGGAAAGATATTGAAGAGAAGCGAATCCTCTCACAGTTTTTCGGGGACTTCGTATTAGCATCAAGATCAGGTAGGGTCTTATGCTTTGATCATTGGTTAAATTATGCAATTTGAGATTCCTGTCTTCTTCGTGATTGTTAAAATCAAGTCTCTAGGTTTCATTGCATGAATCTCTTGTTCTTTGGTTCTGTATCTACGATAGGGTATTGTTAAAATATGGTTAGAAGAAAAATAAATCAGTTAGGAACCCTCATCTTCTAGCTTAAAGAAAATACGATTGAATTTGGGAGGGACTGAATTTTAAAAATAATAATAATAATAAAATAAATTCTAAATTAAAAATTTAGATAGCTGGTAATATCTTCTCTATCAGAGTAAGGATGAAAAATACGTATATATATATATAAATTATTATATTAATTGAGAATTTTGTTGTATTTAAATTTTATAATTGATAAAAGGATTTAATAGAACTAATTTAATTAAAATCGATTTAAAAATAAATAAAATGAATTACATATATTATTCATTTTGAAAGGGGATTGTATTTAATTATACATGTTTGGAAAGGGCATTAGTTTTAAATTTGTAAATATATATATATATATATATATATATATATATATATATATATATATATATATATATATATATATATATATATATATATATATATATATATATATATATATATATATATATATATATATATATATATATATATATATATATATATATATATATATATATTTTGAAAAATAGTAATATATATCACTTTTTGGGAAAACGTATTTAAAAAAAAAAAGTTTTAATTATATTACAAACTTGCGGTCTGTACAGTTCGCAGTGTACCTGCGAATGTACAGGGGCCGCAAGGCTTTATTTGGCCGGCGGGCCCTAAACGTATGGTAGGTATTTATTTTTTTAAAATTTTTTGTTTTACTATTACATTTAATAAAGTTATATTATGTTTTATATTAAAATAAATTTATTAATATTGTTTTTAATAATACTTATTTAAATAAGTGTTAAATTAATTAATATTAACAAAATTTAATATAGTTTATTTTAATTTAGTTATTAATAATTTTTATTAAATAGTATGTTAATTATTAAGTAATTAATAATTCATAAAATATTAATATAGTTGTAGGTTATAATTAAATTTATTAAAAGATTTAAATTATAATGATTTATTAAATGTTAATCATCTAGTTATTTTATAAATAACTAATCATTAGCCTTATTAAATTTGATTTAGTTGACTTTAAATATAAATGGGGTAAATTTATATGTTATTTAAAAAGAAGAATGGGTTAATTGAAAGGGTGAATTACAAGACTCATTTACTTGTAACATACATTTAACTGGAAACTGGAACCTTACCTTTAATTCAACTGTATGCTTTCATATCAAATTTAGACTTTGAACTGTACTATTTAGTTTGTACTATCTATGCTTTGGGAGTTTTGGGTGGTTCTAGAGTGTTGACCAGTTTAGGTTGTTACCAGAGGCTCGAGGGTTATGTGATTGTGATGTTATGATGTTTTGGTCTCGATCTTTCTTAACCCGACCATGGTAATGTGATGGAGTGCTCTATGATATGGATGTTTTTACTGGTTGTTATTGCTTTCCAGTTTCCGTGTGAGAAGCTGATGGTGTATGTATTTGAGTTACCTGACTTATCCATTTTTGAGTCATCGATCAGTTGTACTTGGGTTGCTTTCCAGTCGCCTTAATGGGACTGAAGTGTTTTGCTATGCTCTTGATGATGTCATGTTGTGACATGTTTGACTTAACCATTTTTGAGTCTTTGATTAGTATTGTGATTTATTATTGGGATACTTTCTGGTTGCTCATTGGAGAACCTTTGGATATTGTGATTTATCATGGATGCCTTCAGTTGCTGATAGAGAACTGTTGTGGACATCATGATTATTATTTGATGCTTATCAGTTGCTCATGGAGAACTGATGTGATTATTGTGGATTATATTTATGATGCTTTCAGTTGCTTGTATAGGACTGAGGTGATTTTATTATGATTCTTTGATTTGTGATTTCATGAGCCTAGGGTAGGTTATCTATGTGTAGTGTCGAGAAGTGGCTTGCAATGGGGATCGGGGCCCTAAGAGGTTGCCTGGAGTAACCCATTGTAAGTTGTTTTAATAAGTGAAAACATCTCACCTAAATATTGACTTAAATGAACCTAATAAGATAATTGTATGTTCTCTCCCTTGCCTTGAGTACTAGTACAGACTAGGATGGGGTAGAGATAACGCTTGGTTACGACCTTGCATTTCGTAGTATGCCTCGTCAGTACGAGAGGATACTAGTGGTCGCAGGATCACAGGGGACCCGGGATTCCTAAGGGATTGCTCAGGTAACTTCCAACGTGACTTTTGCGATGACACTTTCCCGCTTGCATAGTAGGTTCCCTACGTGTCCTTGTGGTGCCTCTGGGTCTAGATGTCTATCTATGTTGGAACCTTTGAATTAGTTTGCTTTTAGGATATCCTGGACTTAGAGAGTTCTTGTGTCATGTGATTTGATATCCTGTTTGGGACTTGAGACTATCTCCTCAACGCGGTGGGAGTGGACCATTTAGGTTCCACGCGGTCGGGTGGTAGTGCTTTTTACTCTTGCCATTGAGATCTGTCCGTGGTCACTGTGGCTGGAGCTTTCTTGGTTGGCATTTACTTTCATTCTTTTCATGGATTATTATGATGGATGGTTAGATTTTATTATGGATGTATAGATGTATCATGTATATTATTAGTTTTATTTATTTTACTGTACTTTGTATCATGGATTCGAGGAGGATGTATCTTTATTTTTATATATGTATATTCTTTCAAGCCTTTCATACCCTGTGACATGTACAGTGGATGATTGAGCATTCCGAATTAATTTGCCAAGAGGCATTCGGAACAAATGTATAATATGGACATTGGACTTTCTTATTATTCTTTTATGTGGATGTGGTAGTGTTAGACTTAGAATTAATTAAATTTAAATGTGACTCAACGTCTTGGGATCCTTAAGGAATGTAATCTGTTATGTATGTTTGTTAATGACTACATGTTATTGCTTCCGCTACTATGTGTTTGATGTGTATGTTATACTTTCTTACTTTAAAAAAAAAAAATTAAATAAAAAAATTAGCAAACTTAATAAAACTTTAGGTTAATTCTTTTGGATCCCTTGGCGGGGTGTTACAAGTTGCAAAGGAATCAACAGTCTACTTTATCATAAGCTTTTCTAATGTCCATTTTAATCATCGTGCTAGGTATATTATTCTTAGAAATTGTATGAATGACTTCCTCATCTATTATTATACCATCATAGATAGATCTACCATGATCAAACCCCAATTGAGCTTCATTAATTAAGGTGGGGAGGAGACCAGCTAGGCAATTAGTTAGAGTTTTAAATAATAACATATAAATGGTATTGCAAAGTGAAATAGACCTAAAATCCTTAAAGCTCTCCAAGGTAGCTTTATAGGAATCAGGGCCGAGAATGTATGATTGACTTCTTTCAAGAGGCCACCAGAGGCTCTAAAACCATCTAAGGCATCGATGATTTCACTCCCCATAAAATGCCTACACTTTTGAAATTTATTTGGAGCCACTTGGAAGAGCATTTTTTTTACCTCCTCCTTAGAGAAACTGCGAAGAAGAATGTTGTTTTGCTCCCCATAAATAATTTTAGTTATGTGACTTAAAAGAAAATTTTGATGTTGGAGAGAGGACCCTTCTAGATTATTTAACATGTCCTCAAAGTAATTTACAACTTCTTGTGCAATTTCTGTAGGCTGTTCATAGGATTTATTCAAGTCATTGGCAATTTTAGAGATTTTATTTAAAGCTTTTTTCTGCTTCGTGATGTTATGAAAGGACTTCGTGTTCCTATCACCTGCCTCGAGCTATGTTTCCCTAGATTTTTGTTTCTAGTATATTCCCTCTTTGGCTAGAATATCTTCTAATTGAAGATTAAGATCTCTTTCTTTGTTATAAAGATCAGTGTCCATTACTTTGCACATCACCTACAAATTGATTAGGGCTAAGCTTGCCTCTATTGACCTTTTTGAGTCAAAGATGTTGCAAAACTTTTGCTTTTCCGTATGATAAGGTTGTCTTTAATGAACTTGAATTTTTGGACCATCTTATAGAGTCTTGACCCCTCTATTTTGGCATTAATTCACTAGTGTTATAAGGTTGGTAGCAGTGATGCATCCTTAAAACACATTAGTTCAAACTTGAAAGGATTACGAGTCGGAGAGGATTCTAACTCAATCGATAAGAGAACTAGATAATGATCAGACCCTAAGAAAGGGAGAGTTTCAGAAATCATGGATGAGAGTGCTTCAGGTACATTTCCCAACAACAAGAATCTATCTAATTTTGATGTTATCTATTTGAAGTCAAGTCTTCTATTGTTCCAAGTAAAAGAATTGTCCTTGGATTTTACTTTGAGAAGAGTAGCTTGGAATAACCAGTTATTGAAATCCATTGATGCTTGAGATAGTTTTGAAAGACCCCCTCTTTTTTTAGATGGAGAGGAGACAATTTTGAAGTCCCCCCCCAAGAATGTAGGGGAAAGCTAACTAGCTCATAGTTACATCCAGTTCCTTCCATAGGTTCCTTTTGTCAATTGTCTGAATTGGCCCATAAATGTTAAATATAGAGAATTACATATTATGAAATTTGACAAGGACCCACATCCAATGTCTTTCAATTTTAACTAGATCCAGGTCAATAAGTCAAGGGTTCCAAATTATAGCCAAACCCCCTAAGGCTCCTATAGCCGAGTTCCCCAAAAAAATCGTAGGGCCTAATTTCTTTCCAAAGGAACTCAACTCATCCTGATTCATTTTAGTTTGTTGGATAATTAGAATGTCAGGTTTGTAGTTAGATATGCAACACTTAATTAAGCACTACTTGTTAGGGGCATTCAAGCCCCTAACATTCTAGGTAGTGACCTTCATTTGGGTGTGGGAAGGACCTTCCCCTTCCCTGCATCAAAAAGAGTAGTTAATTTAGTTTGACCATTAGCCTCAGCTTCCCGAGTCCTCAATTCATTCAATGATTTTCTTCCTCTCTTTTTTGAAAGCTTATACAGATTAGGAGAAGACCTTAGTTCCTAGGATTATTCTAGTCCCCTTAGGTTATCCTCTTTTTCCATCCTTAAGAGATCATTCCTAAGATCTTCATGTGTATAGCCTTTGCCTCCTATTGCTAGGAGTTCATTAATAAATTTTTTTTTTTTTTCCATAGTTAAGCCTTCAAGGACTGCCTCCTCAGTACACATATTAATAAATTATTCAATGAGCTTATCACAAACATAATTCTTTTCATGCTCACTCAATCTAGAGGAGAAGGAAGGTTTTCTAGCTTGGGATAGAGCTTCCTCCTCCATAAAACTCGAAGGAGATATGGAAACATACCTTAATCTCAAAGGATGGGAGATAAGAGGGCCCTCAGGAGTAGCTTCCAAATTGTCATTATAGTTTAATTCCTAAAGACTCATATCCTTAGCCATGTCCTCCTTTAGTAGCTTAGGGATATCTGCCACAATATCTCCTACAAGGGAAGTTGATCCATCCAGAATAGTAAAGCCTCTTTTCCCTAGATTAAGGGAAATGTAGAGAGAAATGGGGGTAGTTGATTTCCAAATTGAAGAAATTTGTATTGGAGTTTGAGACCCACGAAATAGAAAGTTAATGAGATTTATAGAATGTTGGTGTATATCAAACTGACCTTAACAAAATTATTAGTCGCTTGAAGGACTTGACCATACATGGTCAAAAAAATTAACAGTGATATATTCTATGTGTATGATTTATTTTCAAATTAAAATTATCGTATTTGTGAATCCTACAAGAGTAGTTAAGTAGTCAAAAATTAGGATAGTGGTATTTTTATGCTTCTAAATGATCTCCTAACTACTTTGCCATTAAATCCCACATACATGTAAAATCACATTTTACCACGTCAACTGCATGACATGTATAATTTGTATTCTAATATTCTTAGGAGTTAATCAACCTTCAAGCTTTAAGAGGATGTAAATATCATCTTATCATATTCACAATAACCTAAAATATAAAGTAAATCTCCTAAAGAGAAGCATTTATTGAAAGAGAAGGGTCACAATTAAGTGTGTTGTGCATATTGCAATTCAATGTGGTAAATTCTATGATAGCTAAAAGGGGCATACAACTTTAACTTTTACCTATTTGAATCTTGGCTATTAAATTCTCTAAAAATAAACGAGGGCATAAAGATCTAATTCAATTTCTATTTGAAACTTGTGATCCCTTATTTATCATGTACATGACATGTGCCCTAATGGAATAATCTTACCCTTTCCTTATTTCTTACAAGAAATTTATGAACCACTTCCAAATCTAAAGTTAGCAATGCATGGCTTAAAACATAGGTAAGAGATCTTGAAACTACTCGTGTTGAAAAATTCTTACCCAAATTTCCATTTCTTTTAGTTATAATTTTTTTGCCACTATATGATATTTTATCTTTGACTGCGTAGTCAAGTTGTATGTTCAGTCTTTGACTAAGTAGTCAAGTTATTTATCATGTACTTTGCATTTGCACAAAGGGAGAAGTTTATCTTTTCCTCATTTCTTACAAGAAATTTAAGAAATTTATGAAGCATTTGCAAATCTAAAGTTTGGAATATGTGGCTTAACACATGAAAGAGATATTGAAACTACTTCTATTGAAAATGGATTCTTATCGAGATTTCCATCTGTTTTAGCTATAAGCTATAACTCTTTGATTGGGCAGTCAAGTTTTGTGCGTTTCAACCTTATTTATTAATACAAAAATTATTGTTCTAATTTTAATGCTATTTAATAAATAAGTATAAGATTAAAATATATATGAATTGTTATTAAGAATAAGAATCCACTCTTAACCTTATTTATTAATAAATAAATAAAAAAGTATTGTTCTAATTTCAAGGTTATTATCTTTTTATATACATAATTTTTTTTTGCATGGAAACGCTCTGGTTGTTTAAATTTAAACACAAAATACATTTAAGAAGTCACGAGGGATAGGGGTAAAAATACTTTATTTAAAAATGATGGATGGTAAAAGGGGTGCCCTCAACATTTATGTAAAATTATGTTAACAAAAGAAATTTTCCACGTAAGGGTATAATTGAATATCAATAAACCTAAAAATTACTAGGTTGCAAGGGCAAGACTAGTAAGAGGTCAATTACAAACATCTAGTTTATCCTAAGCATCAAAAAGGGCAAAACCATCATCAATATGTGTTTGGCAATCATTTGTAAGTTGTGAAGCACACACATGTGAACTAATTGATTCCAAGCAAGAGAATTTGCTAAACTCTAGTCAACTGGGAGAATTATTCCAAAAGTAAGAGGTGATAGGAAACTACTAAGGTTAAAGACCACTTGGTTTAGTATCCCAAGAGCCTTGTACTTGAGAATATTGAGAATGAGATCTTTGATCTCTTCTAGGCAAGAGTGCATTCTGATTATGATCACACCTCCAGCAATGACTTGTGCAAAAGACTAGCTACTACACCTTTGACAAATGTACAAGTGCTTAACTAGTGATCTAAGGGGTTTCACAATTTTACAAGTTCAAGTGCAACCTTGCAAGACTAAGCATAGATCTACATGAGCACATTAGAGAAAATGATATTGTTACTTTACACAATAACATCAATCAAATAATTAATCCATTAGATCATAAAAGGAAATAACAAACAAGATGAAGTACAAAATTTGATGCTCTTAAAGAGTACTATAAACTAAGGTCATTGTTTCCACATCATACTTAACACCACCTTAGTAACAATATATACTTGAGCCATCTAACTTACATTATTATTTTTAAAATCAAATTTAGAAACAAATAAATAAATCAACATTTAATTTTTTATAGAACTAAGTATAATTGATTGAAATGGTGCCTTGGCCAACTCAAAGGAGACATCTTAATTATGATATACCTATATTTCATTAATTGTAAGATTTAGTTGTATCAAATAAATGGAGTATTGCTAGCTATGTCAAACAATTAAACTTGTTGAGTCTTAAATTTTTTATATAAATTCTTTGTCAAATAGAATATAATAAAATAATCAATTAGTAAAAGTACATTGGTCTAGATTTAAAATATTTAATAAATATTTTTGTAACTATTTAAATAAATGTTTTGAATATATCTTATTTATTAGTAATCTCCCTTTAAAAAAAAAGTCTCTTTTTAAATTGATAATAAGTTCTTGAATTGTTAATTATCAATATTTATAATTTATAACTTGACATCTCTTTGAACCAAAAACAATTTTAGGATAAGAATGCAAAAACTATCATATTATTCCTCTGTTTGCCACCTATAATGTTCCACATATTCACATGTTTACTCTTAGAGAAATTCAATTCAAGTCCCTCCTTTCAAGTGATGGTCAAGTCTGATGTCATGAGCATAGCACCATATCATTCTACTTTGTTGGCCGATTCATATTTATCCAGAGTACTAATGGTCAAGTCTGATGTCATGAACATAGTCTAGTGATTATGCTGTAATGATGTTGATTTATACTGTATAGTTAATGTTTTTAAATGCTTTGTAATTCTTAGATTCTTATTCTAATAAAAAAAAATTTAAAAAATTTATTGATTACACCTAATAATAAAATATTATTTTAAAAGTGCATTATTTATTGTATAGAGGCTAAATATAGAGTAGTTACACACCCAACTATGTTGCTCTAGATAGGCTAGGCTAAATGTATAGCCGTTAGACACCCAACTATGTTATTACAGTGAAACGGAGATACCAGCGGCGATACGATATAACACACCATCCCAAACTATGTACATTTTGAGTTAGTTTACAGACGACTATTCTTCAAGAATACTCTACGCCTTGAAACACAGAAATTCTTCTCATTCGATCGGGGATATCACGATCTTTCCTCTGGCTCTTCCGCTTTCCTGGTGTTTGAATGCCTCCACAACATCTGAAAAAGCGTAAGGGCTCTTCGGATCGATCACGGGCTTCAGCTTCCCGCTCTCGATGTATTTCCCCAACCTTTCCAAATTGCTGCCTTGGGGTTTAACAAACACATTCACTGCTCTCTGATGCGGAGGAAATGATGCAATGTCCGCTATTTTACCTTCCTCCTTCACAACTACATGAGACTTGAACGATTCGCCTGAAAATTACAAGAAATTTTTTAAAAAAATTCAAAACCCTTTCTTCAAAATCCTTTCCGACACGCAGGAACGAAAAAATAAATAAAAAAATTGAAACCCAAAACCCTAAACCTACCAATGGTGTCGAAAACGAAATCAAATTTCTCATCCACTTGCTCGTAGCTCTGCTTGGTGTAATCCACCACCAGATCCGCACCCAGGCTCCTCACAAACTCCGCTTTCGCCGTGCTGCAAGTCGCAACAATTCTAGAAGCTTCGAAAACATGCTTTGCCAGCTGGATCGCCAGGCTGCCAACGCCGCCTGCGCCTCCCACAATAAACACGCTCTGCCCCTTTTGAAATCCAACGGTATCAAACGCCTGCAGCGCGGTTAAGAGCGCAAGCGGCAAACTGGCGGCTTCTTCGAAAGATAGATTTTTGGGCTTCAACGCCAACAGATGTTCTTCTGCCACCGTGTACTCGGCCAGAGTGCCAACCTGCTTCGGACTTCCCGCTGTGAAATCTTGTATGTCGCCGTAAACCTCATCGCCCTTCTGAAACTTGGAGACGCCGTTACCCACGTCGATAACTTCTCCTGCCACGTCACAGCCTGGTACCATCTGCCAAACATACCCCAAACAAAAAGACATCAAATATATTTTATGTGCTTCTAAATTCAAGAACTGCAACAACAAAAACAAACCCTAATTAAGAATTAAAAAACAAGTTTTGATTGAAGCATACA
This sequence comes from Cupressus sempervirens, assembly GCA_028749045.1. Classification (NCBI taxonomy): domain Eukaryota; kingdom Viridiplantae; phylum Streptophyta; class Pinopsida; order Cupressales; family Cupressaceae; genus Cupressus; species Cupressus sempervirens. Next base: position 735,500,857 of record CM053791.1, on the reverse strand, counting down.
GGAAAGGGGGCATCGGCGCTGCGCAGGATGCCATATTGACGTATCTTGAAATCCACAGGATTGAGAGCAGCTGCACGAACTTTAATCAAGACCTGGCCTGGACCAAAGCTTGGAGATTGGATTTCCCCGAACTGCAGAACGTCTACAGATCCGTACTTGTTGTAAAACCACGCCTTAACCATTTTTAGTCACAGAAAGTAGTTGATCTGTTTGCGTAGCCAGTACAATTTCAAGCCTGGATGCAATGAAGGAACGAGGCGGTCCTTTATATAATTACCCTCTCTTCTCTTTCGCTCCGTCCCTCAACGTAAGCTCTGATGACATCGCACCGCAAAAATGACGGAGTAACTAATATATTAAAATATAAGAAACAAAATCTAGAAAGTTCAATTGCGTTCTCAGGTTAGTGGGACCTTTGTACCGTCAAACTTACGTCATCCGCGACGGTTCTAGGGGTACTTAATAAGCCTGGAGACTTTGAGGGTTTTAAAATTTCAAATAAAGGATAAATGTGGGGAATAGAAATGGATGTACTAGAATAAACGAGAAATTGCCGGTATCATTTCTAGGTCCTCATGTTCTATTTTTATCTCTAAAAAATACAGATTTTTTGGAATTATATTTTTACTTATAATTGTATAGAAATAGTGTATGATTAAAGTAGAGAGTCTAAATAGTAAAACAAGAGTCCTTGCCTCCCGAAGGTTTGGGAATAATGAGAAAGGGGTAATATGAGGGGGCAACAAAGATGATTGGACTCCAATATAGTATGCAAGAGAGGGATTGGATAGCATTTGTATGAAGGTGTAAATATAAAATTGATTACATGATTAGGCATTCTAATTTGCATTCTAGGAATAACAAAATTTCTATATTAGAATTAACAAGCGAGGTGCAATGGTTTAGTTGATTGTATTATGTTCTTAATAATTTGTCTTCAAAGTGAATGAATGGGTATAGTAGTGGCCATTGCATACAATTTGCATACAAGCATCAACCATTCAAAAATATAAAATATAATCATACAAAGAGTAGGAAGTATACGGACAATGAAGATTTAATTTTGAATGTAAATATTTTAATCTCTCTCTGTCTCTCTTAGCACACAGTGTCAACCAAGCAACGCAAAACCAATTGCTTAAAACAAACCATCCACATTACCTAGAAAGTTGTGGAGAATTACTCACTAGAATTTATTGCTTGTTGTCTTTGTTTTTTGATCTTTTTACCACGATGCACCTTTTTAAAACATTCAAATTTTACAACAAATGATTGTAATATTGAATGATTGTAGGAACATTGGAATGGTGCATGGAACCCATAATAAAACAATGAAAAGATTGGCAAGAATTGTGCATGGAATCCAAAATGAAACAATGAAAAGATCAACAAGAGCACGTCATATTTTTAAAACTAATAAAATGACAAAAAATATAATGATTATTTCTTAATGTAGATAGTGGAGATCTTAAATGTTTTCTACTCTATTTGAAAAAGAAGAAATATTACAATTCAAATTTATAGTAGAATTATGTATGAAAATATTAAATATTAAAATTAATATATTATTATTCATTAATAAAAGTTTGCTTTTATGTGTGCACAATTTTATGTTTATATAATTTTAATATTAATTTTATCATTTTAACATCAAACTCGTTGTAATTAAATAGAATAAAAATACATAAAAACCTAATGCATTAAGCTAACCAATCAATGATAAATTTCAAAAAGTCATGGAAAAGATCATAATAACAAAAAAGAAATCCATTTTGTGCCACTAAAATAACATATTCAAACAAAAAAAAAAATAACACAAGCAAAGCACTTACGCCTTAAAGCGATCACGAACACTGAGATGTAATATTCCACTTGATTGCTATCTATTCCATGATAATCTACAGCCTCTCCACATACTCAAATGGGGGAAATAATGATTTTTCCTCTGGCTCGTCCGCTCTCTAGGTGTCTGAACGCCTCCACCACGTCACAAAACGCGAAGGGACTCTTCGGATTGATCACAACCTTCACTTTCCCATTCTCTATGTATTCCCTCAACCTCTCTAGATTCCTCCCCTGCAGCTGCGACAGGCGCACATTCTCAACTCTCGGATGCAGCGGAAATGATGCAATGTCCACAATTTTGCCTTCTTCCTTTGCCACCACATGAGATTTGAAAGATTGACCTGGAAAAATAAAAAGATTGCTAATTTCTTCTGCAAAACCTTCTCAGACTCTCTCCCTAGCAAAAGTAACAATTTCAAACCCTAACCCTATCTATCGTCTCGGAAAAAAGAAAAATCAAAACTCTTCCTTCAAAATCCTGTTCAGACAAAAGAATATATGCCGGAACGAAAAATAACAAATCTGAAACCCTAGACCCTAACCCTACCAATGGTGTCGAAGACGAAATCAAATTTCTCATCGGCTTTTTCGTAGCTCTGCTTCGTATAATCCACCACGAGATCAGCTCCCAGGCTCTTCACAAACTCCACTTTCCCCATCCTGCAAGTCGAGACGACTCTAGAATCTTCGAATACATTCTTCGCCAGCGATATCGCCAGGCTTCCCACGCCGCCTGCACCTCCCACAATAAACAAGCTCTGCCCCTTTTGAAATCCAACGGTATCAAATGCCAGTAGGACAGTTAAGAGCGCAAGCAGCAAACTTGCTGCTTCCTTAAAAGACAAATTGCTAGGCTTGAATGCCAGCAGGTGCTCTTCTGCCACCGTTTACTCCGCCAGAGTATCCACCTGCCTGAGGTGTCCTTCCACAGCTTGGAGAATGTCGTCGTGAACTTCGTCGCCCTTTTTAAACTTGGACACGCCGTCACCCACATCAGCAACGACCCTGGCCACGTTAGCCCTAGGCACCACTTGTGAAACGGAGCCCAAACAGAAAGGCAAAAATGTTATTTTGTGCTTAATTACTAAGACTAAAGCCAAAATTAAAAATCCTACATGAACGAATCTTTGGTTTAGTGTGTATAGGAAATGTGATATTCAGAGTGCCGGAGAAGCTATCCTGTCGTATCTTGAAATCCACAGGATTGAGAGCAGCTACAACTTTGATCAAACCCTGGCCTAGAACTAAGCTCGGAAGTGAGATTTCCCCAAGTTGAAGGACATCTACGGAGTCCTACTCCTTGTAAAACCATCCCTTCACCATTTTTACTCTGAAAGACATGATCTCTTTGCCTTGCCAACACAACGTCTCCGCGCGAAATTTATGTTTGAAGAGAGAGGGCGGGAAAACATCATCAGAAACAGCTAGCTTTATGGATATGGAAGAATTTTTTTCGTACGGAGTAAAAACACTAGATTTGAAATATTTAGTCTATAGCATGGTCAGAAGCTTAAAGCCGACTAGATACATTGAATCTCAAAATTATGAAGAGAATGGTGCAGACTCAGACACGTACATCTTTGTTATTATTATTATTATTATTGTTTTTATTATTATTAGTCTCTGTCATGGCAAGAAACTTATGCATTGGTTAAAAGCGAATGATCTTATTACTTTGTCCAATCAGAGCTTTTATTTATTGATATCCATTTTTCATTATAAACATTTGTTTTTTTGACATTTTTGCCAAATTAATGAAACTTATTTTCATGCAATTTGATTGGTCTATGTGCTACAATCATGAGTTTAAAAATTTTTTATTTTATTTTTTTGCACATAAAATCATTTATTTTTCTCTTTTTGCACACTTTAGATATTAATCTATTATGGTTACAATTGTATTCCATTTCGAAAAATCAACAGAAACAAACAGAACAAGAGAACATAGTAAGTAATAATTATAGAGAGGACATATGGGTCAACCTTTGTCCTGTGCGCATTGATTATGGATGTCATTATATTCCATTTCTAACAAATCAACACAAACAAACAACACACTGCAACATGGTAATCAATTTGAGAAATGACATATGGGTCAACATTTGTTCTGTGAGCATTGATTATGGATGTCATTATATTCTATTTCTAAGAAATCAACACAAACAAACAATACACTACAACAGGGTAAGCAATTTGAGATATGACATATGAGTCAACCTTTGTCCTGTGAGCATTGATTATAGATGCGATTATAGATGCCACAGAATTGTTTTTTTTTATGGTTGTAGCTTATAAATTATTTTTAGGTCAACATTTGTCCTATGTGGGCATTAATTATGGAATTCTCTAGAATTGTTGTTTCCTTATTTATAGCATTGGTTGATTATTTTTAAATCGCATTTCGAAAAGCTTTCGTCTCTTGCTATTGGAGTACACGGTATGTCAAAAATTTCTCTATTCTTTTTATTTGAAATTATAGTGTTCTAGTTGTATTTTTTTTGTGATGATCATATTTTCATGGAATCTTGTTGAAATGTATTCTTGAGAATGTATTGTGTTGTAATTGCATTATGTTTTTGTGATCATCATATTAACATGAAATTTATCTATGGAAGCTTGTTCAAATCTATTATTTAGAATCAATATTTTTCGTAAAAGAATTGAATTTTTTGTTTGAAAATTTGAGATACATTTGTCAAAATTTGAGATCTATGATCTATTGTGTGGAATCAAGTTCTTGTCAAAGAATTGATTTTTTTGCTAAGATCTGTATAGATATTTTAGATCACAATAATTTAAGAGACAAAATAGTTCAAAAGTTTACCAAAACACAATCAAACATGAATCTCGTGAAGTTGTTGGAGAAACTCCATTGAGAAATGTTGAAAAGCCAAACTCAATGAACTAACATAGAATCACTAATAGCATATTGTGATTTGAGTGTGTTTGTCATTATTGTGACTGGAACATTATGGTTCACAACTATTTGCCATTAGAAATATGTGCAAGTTTTATGGAGATAAGGGTTGAATGAAAGAGTAGGTCATTTTGTAGAGAATACAGAAGTGATACAGGAACATGGCTATAGAGTTTTGTACTCAAATAAATATGAAATATATGATTGTTCATATAAAATACATAAATATATAAAAAATTACAATTGATTTGATTTTTTCTCTTCACTATGCATTTCTTTGAAATCATAGTATATTATTTAATATATTATTACTTTCGATTACTCATTAAGATTTTTCAATGTTTTAATATATTATTACTTTCAATTAGTCATTAAGATTTTTCAATTGATGACATCACAATTGTAACAAAAGAACCAAGCTATGACTTGCCAATAGTGACATTCTACATTCCACTACTTAATGTTTGTTCCATTAAAATATGTTAGCTTGAGAATAGACAGATTCTATATTCCACTACTAGTATAGCAAACAAATGAGAACCAATAATGAAGATCACTTTTAAAAGAGGACTTTATGCAATTGAAAATCGAATACATTGCTTATTGACTCATTCCTAACAAGTTCTCCCTTCTTCATTTGTCTCTCCAATATCCAATAGTGAGATTCTACATTCCACTACTTAATGTTTGTTCCATTAAAATATGTTGACTTGAGAATAGATAGATTCTACATTCCACTACTAGTATATCAAACAAATGAGAACCAATGGTTGTGAATACATCATGACTAGAAGAGTAGTGCGCTATAAGTGTGAGCTATAATGAAGATCACTTTTAAAAGAAGGCTTTACAATAGTTGTAAATACATCATGACTAGAAGAGTAATGTGCCTTAAGTCTGACTTATAATGAAGATTTGCTTTAAAATAGGGCTTTATGCAATTGAAAACCTTATATGTTGCTTATTGAATCCTTCCCAACAAGTTCTCCCTCCTTTATTTGCCTCTCCAATATTTCTTGTAAGTCCATAACATTTTTTGCTTTCAAAATAAATTTCGTTGTTGCTTTTGTTTCTTTGATAGTTTGGAAAATCTTGAAGTATAGATTGAGTGGAGGTTCTTTGCTTTCAGGTTAGAAATATTTAGGTGTATAAGGCTTTGGGGAGTTTGTTTAGCAAAGGGTTTATAGGATTCAGATATACTTGTGGTGAGTAATTTTATGGGTATCAGTAATTTTTACATAATGTTAGGTGTATTATGCTTCTATTTTCTTAGTGTTTGGCAAATGCTTTATTAATCTTTTTATAAATCTAGAATTGAATCTGTCAGGAATCTTATTTGACCAATTGCATGTGTTGTTGAAAACCTCTCTTTAATTTTTAGCTCAAGATATATTCATGTTCAGAAAGTAAACTTGCTTTTAGTTTTTGATTAAAATGGATTCCTTTTCATCATAACAATATTTGCAATGGAGGTCGGCAATTTTTTTAGTCCTATTTTTCTTCTAAATTTAATTTTGCCTATTCAAAATTGTTTGGTTTTTTTAGTATAGGTTGAAGATTTTGGCTAAAACTAACTATTGATTACCATAAAAATTCATTATTAGTTGTGCTTCCATATAAGATTATTAGATGACTTCCTTAATGATATTATGATATCAGTCATAATATTTATTTTTATGAATATTTAAATTTGATATTAATTAAAGATATCATATTTTATAGTCTTTAGTTAAATATGATGAATTGACTATATTATAATTATATAATAAAGATCATTTGAAAATATATTTTAATGTAATTATAAACACAAACTTAGACACAAACTCTGCATATACTACTCTTTGCAAATATTTTAGATCATTTATCATCGATCAGACTACATCATTAGTATGTTGGTATTCAATTCGGATGGTTCTTGTCAAAATCTAGACTTATCACGGTTATATTGATGTTCAAATCTTAGGATAAATGTCTTCTGCCAGAATTCCATAGCTTTTAATAAAGATCATGATGAATCATTGTTATATTAGTTTTCAATTTATATGTCAAAATTTAATCAAAATTTAAAGCGAAGCAATGAAAGATGGTGTTAAATTATTTTGTTAATCTATTATATTAATTGTCATATATGTCATTAATATATTTATATTATATATTTTTAAAAATATTTATGCATGTTTTATGCAGTTCGTTGTTTGAGCTTTTCCATGCGAGGTTATTATGGTCGTAGATATATTTGTAATCATGCTTGCTTGAAATTTATGCATGTTTTATGCAGTTTGCTGTTTGAGCTTTTCCATGTGAGATTATTATGGTCGTAGATATATTTGTAATCATGCTTGCTTGAAATTGGTATATGGCGATTGATCCTCTATGCAAATTTATTCAGATCAACTCTAGGGCTCTGTTTCAAATTTTCTACAGATTGACTTTAAGATTGTTGAACTCTATTGAAGAAGTGTCTGTTTAGAGGCATTTTCAATCAGGTTTGGGTTTTCGGTTCAAATGACTTCAATTTTTGTCGCAATAGGCTCCAATTGATTTCAGCATGCTTTGCATTTCAGATTGTCAGGGATAGTGAAGTTTTTAACTCTTCCATTATGAATTGAAGGGACTATGAAAGACACATGAGATTAAGCCCATTATAGGCCAGATTAACCTAAAATAATATCATTTTCGTGCATTTAGTTTCAAATTTCCTTGTTTTCAAACATTTTGTTGTGTTAATGTATATTTTATTTAGTTCACTATTTGATATTATCACAAGTGCAAATATTTGTAATCGCTTGCTTGATATCGGTATGTGGCTCTTGATCCTCTGTTCAAGTTTCATTGGAGATTTATGTCTGCAATTCTTTATATTAGGTTGTCTTGCTATATAAAAGCGCTTTGTGAGATGGCTATCTTTTAGATAGCTTTTATAGCTATCATATATTTGCAGAGGCATCTAGTGTCTAATTATATACTCCGTGTTAGAAAAAATGAGACGACGTAGACATTCAAGCTTTAATTTCATTTAGTTTTATTGCATTCTTTAAACTGCACCACGTTGTGATCTAAATTTGAAGAGATGCCTATAAGTTGTGGAGCTTTGCTTGTATTAGATTTTTGTTATGGAATCTTGTGTTTCCTTCAAAGCCCTTTTTAGAGTGTTAGTCTTCTGATATTGTGTAGCACTAATGCTCATTAATAATATAGTCGATTCAGTAATAAATTGGTGATTTTGCACATGGAAGTCGTAAATTAGAGGGTCTTGCTAGCGTTTTGGTTGAGTTTGTAACTGTTGCATTTGCTTTTAAAATGCTCTGTCGTAGTGCCTCATTGTTAATATTAATTAGGGAAGGACTTTAAAGGTCTCCTTCTCAATAAGCACATCCTGTGCAGCTACAACAGTTTCTAAGACTTGTGAAGTCAACCAATCTTATTCACCTCTATAATTCTCCAAAATTCTCAACAATCCTACGCACCACCCAAATAATTGACCAAATACACTGAAAGAAAACTTCTCTTGGTGGCCTTTGAAAGTCCCTTTTCTATGTGTTCATAATACATTTTTGTATTTGTCACATCTCCTCAACTTTACTCGCTTTATGAAGTGGATATCTGTACAATTCTCAATATTTGTAGAAATGATTTTGATGTTCTAAAAAATTAATTGTTAATTATTACAGATATGTTTTCAAGTGGAAAAAAATTGTAATTATCCTCGAAGACCCCTGTGAGCTACAAAAGCTCCAGTGTCTCCCTCTCTGCCTCTCTGGCAGTTGCTCAAAAATTCCTGCTAAAAATGACAGCTCATGGATTTAAGGAAATTACTCTATATCTTTGTATTGGACTACTTCAAAAATTGGTTGGGGCAAACTGAAGGGTATGAAAGAGACCGTAGCTGTTTCCCTAATGTTGTAGTGGTCAGTGCGCTTGCAAAATGCTTTCTCGGTGACATTTCATATGGCATGTTGACGCCCTATGCATATTTTGAATTGCAAAATCCAGAATTGGTATTGATTATCGATTGGAAATCTTCTATTATTGAACATTTTAGATGCCAGTTTATTCCCAAATTTTCCAAGCAGTTTTAAATTAGAATTTCTACTTGCTTGAATAAGGCCTTCTTATATAATGAGGGTTTTGAGTTCTGTGGAGAAGAGTATTACACTTTTAGCTGTGGCTCCCTATCAATGTGGAGAGCACATGGATACAACCTTGTGGGATTCAAGCATATATAGAATCATTGTATGTTGCTTATAGTTTAGAACATAATCCAAGATGGTTCAAATCAGGCTCTAAATTGGATAATGGCCCTCTTACAAGGGATCCCTGCAAGGAAGCTAAAAAGATCAACAATAAGCCCTTAGATCCCTAGAGAAATCACTCCCAGCGTCCTTCCAACCAATAGGAATATAAATCACCACAGGCATGCCATTTAGATTTGTAAAATATAGGAAAATGACCATCAATGCTGTTAGATAGTGGTCTAAAGATTCTCTTAATTAGAGTCTTTTAATTAAATTAGTAACTGATGTTTTTAAATTCCTACTCTCTACAAAAGAAATATAACTATTTAAATTCCTCTATTTTAATTTACTCAACAAAAGGAAATATTTTCAACTTCAGAAATTTTGACAAAATCCAAGTGACAACAATAATACCCATTTATTCGGTTTATAAGAAAATCGATTGTGACACTCGGTAAAAACCTATCCTAAGTAATGTTGTTCAGGTTATTGCAACAATTGCAAAACTGTTTGAGATAGAATCACATGATTGTACATAGTGCTAGTATTAGTATTGTTGGGCTAAGAAGAAAAGCTCTTTTCTACCATAGCTCATGGCTCTGAAATTTTTTAATGCCCTCATTATCATCATAATTTATGAGTTTTGCACACCTTAACGACTTGACAACATTTATATGTCCAAAAATATTGTTTACTTTAGCTAAATCTGCTTTTATACTCGTGCGATTGATGTATAATTATGTATGCAATATAAGTAGCTTCTATGTAATTAACTAATTGTGTCTTCATATATTGTACATTGAAGGGTGCATGAAACTAGTTTGAAAGCCTTAAATTCATATAGTTCAAGGTTTTTCCAAATTGTCACGTATTATAACAACCATTTCCCTCCAAAGGACTCCCAAATAGCTCACAAGCATTATTAACTCAAAAGGATCCCAAATTAACTCAACTCCATTCCTTTAAGATATATCTAAACTTTGTTCATAGAAAAAACAAGACCTGAGCCGGGTGACCACTAAGACGTAAGCTTTATAGGCGATCCGGTGTTTCAATCAAAAATTCAAAATTTAATTTTCTGAAACAAAATACACAACATAAAACCATTCAATTATATAACTGAAAGTAAGAAACATATAAAATTATAGACCTTAACTTCATTTGGAGGGACTTAAAGAGTGGCAGAGAATTGCAAATGAGCACAATAATGGCAATACAAAACACAAGCAATCATCAGAGTAGGCTAGGAGAAAAAAGATGACCCGAGCACTGCTCAGCATAGTAAAAGTTAAGAGAGGCTCCATGGAATTTTGTGGAGAGCAAGGAGGCCCTGTGGTCTTCTTTTGCATCAAAAGAAGGGCCAAGATCTTCATTTTCAAAGGATTCTAAATTATAGCATTTGTCATCCCTCACCGACAATAGCTCCTCCATCCCCTGGTGGACCCTTGTCTCTACTTAAACATGTATATGAGACTTGTTTAAAGCTTGATCACATGCCTTCTTTAGTTGGCAAAGACACTGATTTGCAATCAGATCTTACATTCCAATCCAACCTAAATAAGTTCAGGGCAAACAGTCCCTTATGCAACAAAGTGTTAGCAAAAACTATATTCTTATCTATTTGTAAAGAATGCTCTATAAATGCACTTGAAGTTTTCAAAAAAAATGCTGTCAGCAACAGTAGTATAGCAAACAAAGGCATCATCAAAGGTACCTTGAAAGGCATCTCATTTATTTAAACCATCGTTGACACATGCTTTACAGCCTCTACTAAAAGGAGAAGATTATTTTGTATGATCTGAGTACACTTTAACATCTGCAATTATTTTCAAAGAGCAATTGCCAATGAAAGATGATGTCTGAACAAGTTCCAGATGTGCCTAATCCCACCATTAAAGAAACGATAGAACATAAAACTCTAATCCGTCGTCATACATTGCCACTGATCTTGTGTATAGTTTTTTGTCATGGTAACATGGAATTTTAGCATTAGTTCAATGACTGAATGGCACTTATAATTCATGGCATCTGAAAAAAATCCATGTGTACAATATTTTCTGATTTCTTTGTATATTAGTTCAATCAACAAGATACTCTAAGTACCATACCATCAATATCAATTTCAATTAGTTAGCATGTCTTTGGCTCTCATGCAAAAGGAATTTATTTATGACAAGATTTTACCTTGTAATTTGACATATTGGTGAATTGCACTTTGGAACAGAGTTCCTTCATTTTCACTGTGTTTTTTAATCTAGTATATTATACTAAGCCTTGATTGCTGTGCCTGAATTTGCTTGTTTATGTCTGCTCAATTTTGAAATTGATGGGCCTACACTCGAAACATAATACTAGACCCTCCCAAATCTGAACCTACATCCTTGTAAGCTTGAAGAAAATTCATAGTTGCAAACTGAACAACCCATCTATTCAGATATTTGATATCTTGTGGCTAAAAGTACTGTCTAATTTATATGTTTATGTTCATATCAGTTGGACTTGATTTTGGAGAAACTTGGCCCAAAGAGCTTGAAAAAAAGAGCAATTGTAAAAACAACAATCCATTCACTCGTATATTTAAAAAGAGATTCAACTGCTCAATAGTTGCATGTGGCAGTCAAAAAGAGCCTAAACAAAATTACTATATAGCTGCAAATTTTAAGAAATACTATACACTAAATAATTTTAAATGAAATCAAAGTAAGGTTTTTTTAATATTTCTAATTTAAAACATTGGAATCTTAGATTAAAAAATATAATTAAAATTATCATATACTTAATAATATATATATTAAAAAATTAAGGTACTATATTAATATGATACTTTTTAACTAGTCATATTATTTATAGAATACATAGATTATTATTTTATTTAACTTTTATTATGAGATATAAGAATTATTTAAATATTTAGTATAAACATCGTTTAAAGACCATCTAAATATAAGGCAATTTACTGGTGCATTGTAGGCTCTTGCTGTCATTTAATAATGCTTATTAAAAAAAAAATTTAAAGAAAAATAATTGTTGTTTTTAGGAAAATGAAAATATAAGTTTGTGTCTAAATGAAAATATAAGTTTGTGTTTATAATTACATTAAAATATATTTTCAAATGATCTTTATTATATAATTATAATATAGTCAATTCATCATATTTAACTAAAGACTATAAAATATGATATCTTTAATTAATATCAAATTTAAATATTCATAAAAATAAATATTATGACTGATATCATAATATCATTAAGGAAGTCATCTAATAATCTTGTATGGAAGCACAGGTAATAATGAATTTTTATGGTAATCAATAGTTAGTTTTAGCCAAAATCTTCAACCTATATTAAAAAAACCAAACAATTTTGAATAGGCAAAGTTAAATTTAGAAGAAAAATAGGACCAAAAAAATTGCCAACCTCCATTGCAAATATTGTTAAAATGGGTGTTATATTGAGTGTCTTTTTATTTATTAGTGATGTTAGAATTGTTGAAAGAAAGACTACTTAAAATTCAAGACATTTAATCCATTTCTTATAAGGGAGGTGTCTCCTATTTGGTGCGATGCGCCTACTCAGAAGAGGCAGAATAATATAATGCTGAATTATTGAATATATCACATAACCATTTCTAATTACGTATTCGTCATATAAGTTATTGCCCAGCAAGCCATGATGTGGTTAGTTTGTTGACAGCAATGAAGGGTCATCGACGTGGCCTCTCAAACTGTGACAACATATTATAATAATGCTTTGCTTGGTATCCATGCCAACAGTCTACCTTTGCCTATCCACTTGTATTGGTAGACTTGCTCATCCGATTGTTTACTTAATTCATTTATCAATCATTCGCGAAGCTTGTTAAATAATTAGTTTATTTAGTTTTATGGACTTTCATGCACTGCATCTTGAATGTTAATTGATTGATATGATAAATAAAACAAAAGAAAATAACACAAAAGGAATATTATGTGCATCTTGTTGATTTTTCTTTTTGATCAAGAAAACTTGTGCTGTAGACAATACTTGTGACATATTTTTCAAAATCTTGAGCAATCACTTTTGCAACTAGAAGAATTATACTAATGGCAAATATAACTAGCTTTAGAAATTTAAAAGACTATAGAATCTGACAATTGGAAAGTTGATAACAAACTTTACAACTTGAAAATGGATAACCAAGTCTACATTCCAAGGCCGCTGTGGGACTGTCCCATTATAGGACCAGCTAAATCGACCACAATGCGACATGTCTTCATATTTGACTGTTCATGTGTCGAACAATCTCTAAGGACACTGACAGGCAAGGACTTTCTGAAAAATGCTTCAAGAAAAATCTTCTATGCTAATATTGTTTCACGATTCTTGTCAAATTGTATGGACTTTGTACAAGAAGCAAGAATTGTTGAGAAACTAGCACATGCTTATGTACGAGAGTACTTTGTGCCATTGACAGGATACCATGAAGCAATTTGTGCATATCGAGCAGCGCAAGATGCATCTATTGCTGGCAGCCTCTTTTCCCATAAAGCAGTTGAAGAGTGTGAGGTTGCATCATGCATTTATAGTGCTGTGCATCTGGCTATTACTAATGAATGTGATCTTGTTCTAGTTCATGCATTGAATCCACACACTGCTCATTTGGGTGAACATCATGTGATAACAATGACAAATTTGTACAATGCATTCATGTCTTTATACACAAATCTACCCAAGGAAACTAGTGTTACATGTGAACAACAACGTTCAGGTGACAAACAACTCCCAATTGAAGCAAATCTAACTACTCCAACTACAGATTTGACTGCTCCAACTCCTTCAACTACAAGCTCTTCATGAATTGTTTGATTGTTTAGTAGTACTGCAAATGGACTTCTGCTCATAAATTGGAAGTACTAATGTCAAAGTTCAATTATTAGGTAGTCATTGTCCTATGGTTACATATGAAGTGTGAAAAATAGCAGAAAGACTAATTCTCCTCTGCCTATTGTTACATGTATCTACAAAGTATGGAGAATACTACAGAGACTAGGTGGTCTATTTAGGTACTTTATGCTATGAATGAACAAGTGTGTACAAGTAATATGAATATTGTATCAATATATGGATAAAAATATTATTACAATAATATCTCTTCTAGCTTTGCCATGAATATAATTGGTTGTCAACTTATGATACTATAGTTACTATAGAAAACTTTAGAACTTGAATACTAATTATACTATTAAGATGCAATGAGAAGTGGAATTTATTGATGCAAAATTAAACATTGTAATTGATAGTCATTTGTTGCATATTTATTGAATAGTATACTATAAACATATAATGAATAGTAGAATCCATTGAAGCAAAATTGAACATTGTAATTGATACTTATCTATTGCACATTTATTGAATAGTATGTATGGAATCATTTATATTAATGATATTGGTATGATTATTGCCATGAAAAGTATATCGACAAAAGAATTACACTAAGTGGAAGATATATCTTAGAACTAATTGATGCTCAGTAAATTCTAAGAAATTTTTCTCATTGCAAACAGGTATTTTATCTTCGTATTACACAAAAATGGATTCTCTTGATATATTTGTTTCATTAGATCGTGATACAGGTCACCTCTTTGAAAGTCCAGAATCTAGTATTCTTGGAAAAATTCTAGAACTTCCAGACGAATGCCAAAGAAAAATATTGGAAAAATATTTCTATGATAACCATGTTGTTATGTTCAGATATGATGGATGGGGGGACATTCAGCCAATACCAGACACTAATCAAATTCATATTTTCTCCCCATCCATGACTAATGGTGAATTGATTTACTTAAAACATCTAGTGCGGCAATATAGGGAAGCTCATATCATAGTTCATTGTGAAGATATCATAAGACATTTCCCTCTTGGAAATCACACTGCACAAGAGTTGACACTTGTTTTCAATCGAGCATGCAAGACACTATTCTGTGAACTATCACCATTCAACATAGTTACTGAAGATGAAACACTTTTATCCATAATAAACCTTGTGGTAACATATCCAATGTTTTCACTTGAATGGATTATAAGACATGACAACACAGAAATTCTTGGGCAATGGTATGATAATGATACAGGAGCTTTGGCAACTAAGACCATAAAGCACCATTACTCATGTCATTTTCTATTTGTATTTGAGAATAATTTCAAGCCACTTGGCATTCATCTTGTAGTAGATATTGGGACATGGCGTCTTTATTAATGAATTAATGAGTAGAAGATTACAATGACCACAAGAATATAGTCATGATTTATAAGCTTATACTTACTATGAATGAAAGTTCACAAGTTGCATGTAAAAGCTATAATATTTTCCACTATGACAGTATAATATGTATCTAGTTATTTCAATGTCATTTGCTTCCTAGTGAAGTATCCCTTGAGCATTGAAGAAATTTATTACAATATGTATCTAGTAATCTCCATCTCACTTTGCAATAGATTAGAAGTTGTTTTGAACTGTGACTATTGCAAATATGCAGGTAGCTTTGTTTAGCTAATCATTTTTTGGCAAAGTTGACTAAGAACTGGTAAAAGTTTGATCTACTAGGTTTAATGTGTGCATAATGATTATGTCACACAATAGATTATTTTTGCATGTGTAGGATAAGAACTAGTGACCTAATTAATTGCATGTAATGTTGTGAAGGTTTGATTATGTTTTTCCTAATGTGACACTTCGATTGTAAAGTAGGAAATTGACAAGCATCAAATACACAAGCTTGGCAATTGAGTGAAGAACAAAATAGTAAGTAAAGTTATATGTTTGATTATAATATAGAAATTTTAAAGTTGAAAGTTTCCAAAATTTTCTTGTTTCCTTTTCTATTATTTACTTAAGATCCATTTACTATTTCATAAGATCTCTATTGGCATACTTTATTGTGTTCAAAGTAATGATTGCTAAGAAAAAAAGTTAAGGAAACAGTGTGCCTGAGTAGATCTCAGAGATGCAAGCTAAGGAAAAAAGTCAAAGAAACAGTGTGCTTGAATAGATCTCAGAGATGCAAACTTACTAATTGTATTGTGTTCTTGACTACAAAATTTACAATCAAAACCTCATAGGATAGATTACAATGTATATATAGATTTCTATATTGACAGCACCCACAATCAAAGAATTTATTTTCCACTTTTTGAATTGTGTCTCTAGATTGCTGACCCACTTGTAGTGAATGCAACATATCCACAAAGCATGATGACTAAGTTGGTTGAGAACAAAATTGAGCATGTGCCTACCTATGATGAACTTGAAAGAAAAGCATGGATGGCACTAATCTTGATAACATTAGTAGGTTTTACACTGTTCTTCACAGTGGAGAATACTCCATGGTTTGTGACGTTAATTGTAGTATGTACAGTAGCCATATTGTATGCATTTGGTATGTAACTAAGCAACGTACAATAATAGTAATGTCGCTAGTCATAACAATAGTCATGAAATTTAGTGTTTATTGACTGGTGGTGTTTTGATGGGTCATAGTATGGAAATAATGTTTATAATGAAGATAAGCTAGAAGTGACTATTGACAAAAGATGACTATGAAAAATATGACAACAACCATTCTTTAGATACTAATTTCTAGAATTGCATATTATTTACGTTTCTTGATAATTGAAATTTTTGTTTGAGAGGATTGGTCATTTGTAATGTAATGTAAAGATGTGTGTATTGAAACATGTCTTAACATAGTTTAATTGTGATATAGAAACACAAAAGAAGAAATGGAGAAGAAATACAGGGGTGTTCGCAAGAGACCATCTGGTTAATTTACAGTAGAGATAACATTGCCCAAGCTATGAAGACAAAAATGGCTAGGAACATTTGAGACAGCTGAACAAGCAACCTTTGCATATGATATGGCCAACATGTCAATGAGAGGCAGTAATGCATACACAAACTTTCTACATGTCAACTGTATACCTGATAATCAATCTTCCAATGTGCAAAGCACTCAATTCTCAACTGCAATGAGATCAAATAGGAAGAAAATCAAATACATGAAGTTGTCTAAATTGCAAGAATGTTCTAAAAGTTTTGAAGAAAACAAAGAACATATGTCATTTTGCAATGGATCTAAAATTTGTCCAAAAGAAAAGTCATATTGAGGTGTTTGGCAACATTCAAGTGGTTGTTATGTTGCATAAGTATGGAATCCTATACAACAAAAGCAAAAATGCCTAGGAACATTTCATACCAAAGAAGAAGCTGCTATTGCATATGATCTGGCTATAATATCCTTGAAAGGAAACAAAGCCATTACAAATATTGTGCATCCAAATACAGAGATACATGAAACAAAACATATCTCTTACTTACAGAAAGATCAACTTGGATTGAGCCATCAAGTTGAACAATGTCCAATAGAAACAGAAAGAAATGGTCGAATGTCAATGGTCTTTAAAAATGATCATTTTGTTCACACAGTACCTATCATTGAAAACCAACACTTTCTAACTATGATGCACATGAAACCTAACATCCTTGAAAGTTCTCATAGAAATCTAGTACAAGATCTTTCATCAAAAGAATACATCAAATCCATATATACTGCTAGCATAGATAACATGTATTCTTCAGAAAGTGACATAAAAGTTAACTATCCATTGTCTGAATCAACTTATCCTCCTATAATTGGACTACCCAATTTTGAAACAAGTTATCAAAATATACATCCTTCAAATTTGATAAACTCGTGCCCATTAGAACTACTGGAATAAGATGTTTCCCCCATGCACATGTCTCAAGAAAAATGGAATTCTACAATTCTCAACATGAATCCAATTATAGAAGAATATGCTAGTAATGTTCCCAATGAAAATTTTCCTTCATTTCCAAACAACCTTGCTACCAATCATAACAATATAGACATGCATGGTATTAACCATGACACATTTGACTTCTCCAGTTTCTATGTGACATTAGAAAACATAGGTCTTGAAAGCCATTGTCTAAGTGATAAGAGTGTCATTGAGCTTCACCATTGAATTTATGATTCAAATGGTATAGACATAGAGCAATCTTAATATTATTTCTATTGCTTGATGACATAGCATATCATATTTGATGTGGAGATGTGAAGAGAAGGTGAAAAAAGGATAAAGATAGAATGTAGACATGATTGAAGAAAAGAATAGTAGCAATTTTTGTATTTGCTACTTGTGTTTTGTATAAGCATCTTTCTTTACTTCACTGATGACTGTTTAATATTCTCGTGGTGATCTGAAGAGGAAAGATGAGAAAAACATAAAGATAACGTGGAGACATGACCAAAGAAAAAGAGGAGTATCAATGTTTGCATTTATTACTTGTGTTTTCTATTAGCATTATGTTTTTTGAACATTTCATCAAGGAATTCTAATGATGCAAGACGTTATGTATTTTCTCATAATATATGTTTTTGACAGTATGTGATACTAGGAGAGATAAGAAGTATAAGTTTTTGTACTGCCTACATGTGTTGAATTTACATTTATTATTGTCAAATAGTGTATGCAATTATTTCTCTAGAAATATATCAATGTGAAAGTACATTTTTCTTGACATGACAACCATAGTCAAAATCTAAATCATTCCATGAAATTTAAATTGTTCCATACTAGATACTTGTGAATAAATGAGAACTTCATCAACAACTGTTTACTATTGTGGTGGCAATGTGAAAAGAAAAGCTGAAAATAGCATAAAGATAACATGAAGATATGAGAAAACAACAAGACGAGTATCAATGTATTTGCTACTTCTGTTCTCTATTAGTATTTTGTTTGTTGAATATTTAATCAAAGAATTCTAACGATGCAATATGTTATGCGTTTTTTAGTCTAGTATCATAATATATCATTTTTTAATATGCAATAGTAGAAGAGATAAGAAGTACAAGTTTTTGTATTGCCTACATGTCTTCAGGTTACATTCATCATTGTCAAATAGTGTATGCAATTATTCTTGTATAAAAATATCAATGTGGAAGTACAATTGTCTTGTCGTGACAACCATAGTCTAAATCTAAATCATTCTATGAAAGTTAATTTGTTCTATACTATATGCTTGCAAATAAATGTGACTAAATATTGCAATGTATACTATAGTTTCTTATGGTAAGTGTAATTTTAAAGAATAGAAAAATCAAAGTAAATAATCTAAGACAACTTAAAATAATATACTGAAAAGATGCATCTTGTCATGCAGGAAAGAAATATCCACATGTAGAAAAGAAACATTGTGCAAGTATGTACAAGTGATAAGAAAACCAAGGTGGTACTATCACGAACTAAAACAATTGACTCATTATTCTTATTAAAACCTCTAACACCAAAAAATTTTAAAATCAAAGAGAGAATACATCACGAAATGTCTCGCTTACAATCAAGTGCAAAATGGCAATTCGAGGATGATGATACATGTTCTCATGACACACCATCTATGCTATTGTGCACACTAAACACACGTAGTTTACAGCCTTACATAAATGACATAACTAATGACTATGATATAATGTCATATGACATCATCTGCATTCAAGAAGTACACATGCAAATCCCCAAAATAAATGATGAATTCCAACATTTCAACAACTTCAATGCATACTACATACATGGTATAATGACACTAGCCAACAAAACCCTAGTCGTTTCAAAGATAAAGAAAAAAAATACAACAAATATAGAATCTATTACAATATCAACTTTGATCAAAAGAAATGAACTAAATATATGTAATCTTTATGCAAGACCTAACACACCCATTGAAGAATATGCCACTATAGTTCAACAAATCATCGCATATGTCAAACCAATGACTAATCTATATATTGTAGGTGATTTCAATATTGATATGTCAACAAAAAATGCTAAGAAAGAAAATCTTGAAAAGTATATGCAATACTATAACATGACTTACATCATAGAAAAAACACAAAATGTATACAACCCATCAATTGATCACATATGGACAAAATCAAGTAATATATGTTGTTGTTACAAAGCAGAAGCTGTATATGAGCAATGTTAGTATGCTAATAGAAACCAAATTTAAATAAAGCTTCTAAAAACTAAACAAAATTCATAAACTTCAAGATAGACTAAGATGAACTCTCAATTGAGAATATGAGCCATTAATGGACTCTCTCAATAAGAAGCTCTCTTGTTGAGTGGCTTTGTCTAAATAGATAGGATGTATGCTCAAGCTTATGCTTCAAAAAGGGCTTCAAATGGAGTTGGAATTTGGGTGTGAGTGTATGGTTTTGATGTAAAATGGCTTCTTAAAATGGCATTATGACTTTACTTCATGGATTGTGCTGTTTTGCAAAGGGGAAGGATCCAATTTATAGGCAAGAGGCTTGAGGGATTGAGGGCTAAGATGCAAGGATGGGAAAAAGCTCATGGAAGGCTCAGATTGCATGAGAGGAGAGCGCATGGATTGTGCTTCCTTACAACCAATTAGGGAGTGACACATGTCACAGGGTGAGAGGATGGAGGAAAGGGGAAGGATGAGTCAACAAAGGAGGTTGAAGGGATAAAATCTTCATAAAGACCCTCATAATGGCTTGTAAGAGCAATAAAAGGGCTTGGAAGAGTCATTTATGGCCTAGTGGGCTTCATAAAGTTTTATGGTTGAGATATTTTGAGGGAGATGAGAGCAATTTCGACTCGGGCTTGATTAGGAGGGTTTTAAGCTTGCTTAGGATTGTGCAAATGATTAGAGGATGGATTAGGATGGTTTAGGATTAGCTTAGGGATAGGCAAGTGGATGGCATTTAATGAGGGTGGGTGAAGGAGGAGATATTTGTTAACTTTGGCTTGGGTTAGTAAGTCTTAACCCATGTTTAGAGAATGTGACAAGGTAAGGAGGGGATTAGGATTAGGTTTAAAGACATCTTCTAGAAGAGTCTAGACTTTGGATGAGGATAAAGACTTTCTAGAATAGTCTAGAACTTCCTAGGATGAGGATGAAGACTTTCTAGAAGAGTCTAGAACTTCTTAGGATGAGGATAAATTAGATTTTTAGGAAATAAATAAAGTTTTATTTATTTCAAGGGTTTGGATTGAGGAGATATTTATTAAAACTTTTTTAATAAACACGAGGATTAATATTTAATCTTAATTAAATATTTTGAGTTGAGATTAGGGGTAGGAAATGATGGGATTAGCCTTTAATCAAAATTGAAGAAGGATTAGAAGATTTTGGAAGAGGTTAGTGGTCTTAAGGAAATTGGCCAAGTTTTGGGCAAAAAATAAATTTTTTATTTATTTTGGGTTTTTTGGTCAATTTATTAATTAAATAATTAATAAATAAGGAAATAATGTTTAAATAAGATTTAAACATTTTTGGGAGGGATTCCTTAATTAAATATTTTTAATTAAGATAAAGGGATTTAATGGCATAAAAATAAATAAATAAATTAAATAATTAATTAATTAATTAATGATGATGTCATTAGAAATTTTTCAGAAAATAAAAATACCTTATTTTTAAAAAGTTTTTAGGTGTCTACAGAAGCATACTGGACTGATCATCTTGCTACATTCATAAGGTTCCATACCCCACTCTAGATTACTAATACATATATAATCAAACACAGAATTAAATAGAACAACACATACAAGAATGCAAATACATCTCATACCTAAGAGTTTTATATATCAAAGACAACAACTCTAATTTAATAGTATATATTTCAATGTTCTACATTTTTGTGCAACACAATAATGGAAGGAAGTAAAAGAAGAGGAAAGGGAACACATGTCAAGCAAGAGCAAACAAAAAAAAGGTATAGAGCTTTTCTCATCTCCAATAACATGAATTCTTACATAAAAAATAATCAATTAATACATGAATTTCTAGTATTTGAAGAAATGTTAAATATCAAACCACTACAATACTAGACTAACACCATAATACTTTATGCAGGTCAAAATTAGGAAACCCCAATGCAATATCAATTGAGGACTTGAATGCAAGAAAAACAGGAAATACTTTTGAAGGAGACACACTTGTTGTATATATAGCAACACTGGATAGAGAAAACAAAACATGAGAGGTGCTACATGCAGATTTGATAGACTTTAAAGGAGAAATGACAATAACTTTAAATGTAACAGGGAACCTAGTACAAGAGTACAAAAACAAGATAGTTCCAGGAACATCCATTATAGTGTCAAAATTTGGAATAGGACAGAAAGAAACTTTTGGCCATGGAGATTCATAATTCATATTGAAGCTCCAAGATTCAAGCACGATTGAAACCATACCGCGACTTTGCCAAGAATAAAAATTCATACCAAGCACCAAAATCAAACAACTACTCACAAGCACAACTACCTATGCCATTGGTACAATAGGTGCATTAGTAGTTGCAGGACGACAGACAGGCTCTCAATATGTTCTTGACATAAAAGATGGAAATAATGATGATGACAAAGTACAGGTAAAAAGCACACTAAACACCCCTTTTTTCTATGCAACATTTACAGTCTAGTCATGTTTCTATTGAATACAGAGTTCTAAAAGTAGAAAATAAATATCTATTGTCAATGACCAGCTCCAAATCAATTGTGCATTCCAAGAAGAATCCATGCAAATAGCAATCCAATTACAAAGAGTTGAAACTCCTGCAATGTTGTCTAGAAACATTGTATGACGAAACGACATGGACAAAACATTTCGCACAGGGGTTGCTACATATATCTGCACACTAAAAGATAAGAGAACATTGGATGCCTTGAATACATTGCTACAAAATGAAATTTAAAATTTGAGGATTGTGGAAAGCTAGAAGACAAAACAACTCACTGCAACAGATGCAATCAAGAGGTTCCATATGTATATTCATTATACCTAAAGACTATCATCACAACTAAAAACAAACAAATCATCCACTGTTCAATAAACAAGTGCATTGTTGAACAATTGCTACCAAGCTTGAAAGACACAAAAGTTGAGGACTACACACAACACAAGTCAAAGTTCATCTTCATCCTTCAAGATTTCACCATGAAAGGCCATTTCACATTAAACCAAAACAATGCCATCAATCATGTTGTGACAAATGGAGATTGAACAATTTTTTACAACAAAAGGTAAATATGACTACTCACAAATTAACATTTATTTAAAATATAAAAAGCAATGAGACAATTACAATATACTAATATGCACAAAATGGAATTTGCGGGTATCATGGACAGCGATAAAGACATATCAAGCTATAAATAATGATAGTTACAAAAGATACTAGTCAATATAAAGTAAAGTGTGTAAACAAACAATGCATATGCATGAGTCTCATATCCAAGTACATTCTCTCTATCATATATGTATAATGAAATAATATATATGCATTGATATGCTATAAGACATATTTTTGTTCTATGAAGTTGTATAACATGATTGAGTAGATGCTTCATTAATGTAAACTATTATTGAAATACAATGGAAAAGTGCACAACATGCTTTATCCTATTGCATATCCAATGTATAAAACATTATCTAAATTGCTATTTATCATATACAAAAATTATACTTAGGCAAGAACTTTGACGCTTTGCGTCCTTGTTTATTTATGCAACGAAATCGTCCATAAACATTGAATCTTCTCTATTATTAGGCTTTCATTCAATTCAATTTTTCAATTCAATTGACCAATCCATTCATGATATTTAAAAGATTAAAAGAAACTTCAAATGTTTATATCTTTTTCTATTTTATCATTATTTTATAAATCACTTTTTCCATTCACTCTATCTAACCATACTATTGTTAGTAGGGAGAAAATTCAATTTTCTTTAACAAAATACAAATATTTTCTAACAACTCTATCATGCATTAATGAATGCATTAATTACAACTTTATCTTTACCACATTTGTACAAGTTGATAAATTTTCCAAAAAGTAAAATTTGTATCTTTCACCTCACACCACTTTGGACAAAAATGAATGTTTAATCAATATTAATTATCACAATTTGTTTTTTTCAAATATAGAATTAAATATTTTATATTTTATATTTTAAATACAGTTATTAGTTTTACATTAATATTTATTTTTGACAATTGTAAAATGTTATTTCTTTAAGTTTACACTTATGTTTTACTAGCTACTATTATACAATCTTGCTCTAATTTTTCTATACCATTTTACAAATTGTAAAACTAATACCACCCCTCAAACTTACTAGAGATTTTGGTAGTTTGAATTAAGTAATCAACAATTTATTTTTTTAAATTAAATATTTCAACTTATAATTGAATTGGTAGAAATGAGTAGTTCATCCATATAATACAATTTACGTTGTTATTTATATATTTCTTAAAATAATATAATTGTTAATATTTTTAAAATTCTCTTAAACTCTTTCTATCATTCTACCTTTACTTGTCATCATAATATCATTCTCTCTTTTAGCTTTCTTTCTATCCTTGCTTTCTATCTATAAATCTTTATTTTCCTTCTTTTCCAATTATTGGCAAGAACTTTGATGCATTCGGTCTCTTGTTATTAATGCAACAAATGTGTATCTTCTTGTATGCCCATTGTCAATGGAGCACCCAAATTGCATGTTTTATTATTAAATTGTTTAATCATTGTATTTCAATTTTTCCCTTTTAAAAATTATTCACTAATTACAACAAGAGTTGTGTTAAAATTAGAGGGTAGCGCTATCTAGCAAAGTACATGGTTAGAAAAATAAAGAAAGTTTGAAAAGAAGAGCTCTAGGGAGCTTGAGTCCCTGCCTTCTTCTGCAATTTAAAAATGGAAAAACTATTTTTTGGGTACTAAGTTAAGTTTGGTCATAGAAAGGTTTCCTTTGGTTAATATGAGTTACTTGTCAAATTTTCAATACTAAATTATTAAGTTTTCAAGTTTAGGAAAACTAAAATGTATACCATATTGTAAAAAAATAATTGACTACATTTTTATAAAGAAGAATATGTTTTATTTTATGTTCTATACTAAATGTAATAATAAGTAAGATTATATTAAAAATATTTATTTTAGTATAATAATCTTTCATAAAATTTAGAAACAAAAGACTTATAAAAGTTTAAATTAGTACTTTGCATTAATTAATGTTTCAATGAATTAATTTATTTTAACAAAATTAATTTATTTTAAATTTTAAACTAATTTAATTTAACAATTTTTTTTTTATGTTAAAATGTTGAACATTATTAAATAAATGTTAGATACACTTATTAATTGTTTTAAATAAAAAAATTAATTTAATTTAATATATCAACAATCACAATGAATAAAGATTCACATCTATCTACGAATAAAAATAAAAATAACATTATGAACATTGTTTTAAAATACCAATGAAATTTCTTAAATATTTTCAACTATTAAATACTCTAACTATTTTATAATACCAATGACATTTATTAAATATTTTCAACTATTAAATACTTTATGCAAGTCATCGGTTTTTCCATTAAGACACAACAATTTTGGTAGAAAAATGCCTTTTTAAAAAGTTATTCTCATATAAAACAAAACAAATATGAACAAGAAATTAATAATAAAATACTCTCTTCTTAACAACCGATCAAAACTGTATGATGTTGATCCATGCATTTCTGACAATGATGGTGTGAATGATGGTTTTGGCTATGCAGGGGCCAAAATACACCTGCATAACCAATTTGTTTGTATTTTTAACATTCATGTGTAAATTTTAAATTAAATAATAAAGGTGCATTTTGGCCCTTGCATAGATAATATCGTGAATGACACCTATTAAATGTTTGATGATAAATTTTTTTTTTGATCAATTGAAAAACAAAAACAAATCAATATAAATTATTTTTAAAAAAATATTTGCTAAACTTTGAAACTTGAAAACTTAGAAAGTGCACAAATTAATAGCGAGGTCAATTGAAAACATTAGTTCCCTGCCTATAAATAGGCAAGGACTAATAATACTAAGGAGTTTGGTAAGATGTATCTTTTAGTTTGTTGTTGTTTAGATGATGTCAAATTAGAGTTCATTTCTTATATCAAAATGCTAAATTAGAAATGAAGTTAGTTCTTCCTATATTGAAAAAGTGCATTTGAAATAACTAACTAATTATGTGTAATTTGAATTGATGAAGTGGGTTGCAAACATGATATCTAGTGAAGTGCTTACCTACGATACCAATGTTCAAATTATGGAAAATCTTGCAAAACTTGAAAGAGTTGTATGCAAAGCAAAAGCTATCTTATTCATTGAGATTGAAAGAATATATGCAATGATGGAATATCAACAAGCATCATAACATGAATTCAAAATTTTTATGTGGCTAAAAATTAAAAAAACAACAAATTAAGCTAAACTTATTCAAAACTAGGTGTCTAATTACCCCAACTTGTCGGGGTCATAACTTTTGATCCGTAGCTCAGAATTCAAAACTACTTATGTCGTTGGAAAGAAGAACTAAAATTCTAGTTCAGTTCCTAAAACTCATTATTTTAGGAATTGATTATAGTTTTGGCTTCAAATTTTGAGCATAAGACCTCCGAAAAGCCCAAACAAAAAGATATAGAAAAAAAACTTTAAAAAATATGAAAAATACTTTCAAAATATTAGATCTTCTATATAATCTGGATCATTCCTCCCCCCTTAAGAGGCAATGGGCCTTATTGCATCAATCTTTTGCAGTAGATGAGGGAATTGTGCTACAACCTGTTCTTTGGTTAACCATTTGCCCTGATGAGAGAGTTGACCATCTCGAATCATCCTATATAGCATAATTTTCTAATTTCTCAAAGATTTTAGCATGACATCAATGACATGATCACACTGTAATGGCGTAGTAGTGGATAGATTCAATTCTATAGCATGAATATGTTCACTAGCTTGGGAGATGTCCAATAATGGAAGAAAATAAGGTCGCAACAATTCCACATTAAAAATTGGATGTATTCCCAAAAATGATGGGGAGTTCTATGATGATCATGTCTTTCCTTATACTTCTTGTCACTCTGTTCTAAAATATCATGAACTTGTTGTTGTAACTATTTGATCTTTTCAATAAATTTGTCTGCTTTATTTGCCTCCTTTTCAGTATTGAGTGGCTAGCTAGATTATAATATGGGTAGTGCTACATCTATGGGTGCCAATGGTTGATACCCAAGACAAACCTCAAATGGACTATGTCCTATAGTAGTGTAGAGTGCATGGTTGTAGCTATGTTGGACATAAGGCAAGCTCTCATCTCATGTACATGGGTGTTTGGAGTGGTAGATTCGAAGGATATGGATAATCATTCTATTGACTACCTATATTTGGCCATCTGTTTGAGGATGGAATTTTGTAGACTCTGTTAGCTTGTTGTCCATTCTAGCCCATAATGAAGACCAATAATTGCTTAGGAACCTGTTGTCCCTATCTAAAATAATATTTTTTGGCAACCCAAAGTGAACCCAAACATGTTCAAAGAATAGTTGAGCGGTCTTCTCTGCTGAAATCATTTTTTTACAAGCCACCATGATAGCCATTTTAGAAAATCCATTTGCTACCACATATATACAGTCATTTCCCCTTTTGCTACTTGGGATCCCAGACATAAAGTCCATTCAAATAGAATGCCATGGTTTATCAAGAATAGGTAATGGTAGATAGAGGCCCAATTTACAATTTGAAGACTTTGCAATTGCACAAGCAACACAAGATTTTATATATGAAATGATATCATGTTTCATTTTTGGCCAGCAAAAATAATTTTGGAGAATTGTAGTAGTCTTACCAATACCAAAATGTCCTGCCACCCGACTATAGTGTGCTTCCCATATCAATTTCTTTCTTTCTTCATTGGGGACACATATGTGATCAATATAACAAAGTAACCCATCATGTATATAGAAGTCAAGAACATTCTTCCCTTCTAAGGCTACATTGTAAATGTTACAAAAATTAGGATCTTTACCATATAGTTGAGCCCAAGTTTGTGTTTGATGCCCACATGAATCCAACACCATTGTCAAACCTATGATTGGAGGCCTACTCAAACAATCTACTACTTTATTGATATTTCCCTTTTTATGATGAATGTTGAGGTGGAATTGTTGCAAATAAGTTGACCGCTATTGCTGCCTATTATTCTACAACTTCCCTTGTGTTTGTAGGAATTGTAGAGGTTTATGATCTATATGTATCATAGTTTCTTTTCCCAAAATATAGTGCTTCCATTGTTTATAGGCCTAAACAATTGCATACAACTCCTTGTCGTAGGTGGGGTACTTGCGAACTATTACAAAAAATGTCTCACTATGATATGCAATGGGATGCCCGTGTTGTATGAGGACAATGCCAAGAGCATAATTTGATGCATCTATTTCTATTTCAAATGACTGTTGCAAATCTGGAAGAACCAATATTGGAGTTCAACATAGTCTGAGTTTTAAGTTCTCAATTTTTTTTGGTCTTTCCTTTGTCCACCAAAATTTTTCTTGTGTTCCACCTTTGAGTGATTGATTAAGAGGCCATGCTAAATGTGAAAAACAAATACAAATCTGTGATAGAAGTTGGCTAGACCCAAGAAATTATGAAGTTCTGTGAAATTTTGAAGAGGTGGCCAATCTCTAATAATTCGTGTCTTTGTAGGGTCCATGTGAACACCCTCATGATCAATGATTTACCCTAAGTACTGGATGCTTTGCATACCAAAAGAGCACTTGTCTATGTTGGCATAGAGTTTATGTTTATGCAAACTCAACTATACTTGTTCAACATGTTGCAAGTGTTCAAACCAAGTTTTACTAAATATGAGGATATCATCTAAATAAAAAACTAAAAAAGAATCAATGAAGGGTCTAAGCACATCGTTCATCAACCTGATAAATGTGGTTAGTGCATTTGTCAGGCCAAAGGCATAACCAACCATTCAAACAAACCTTCCTTGGACTTGAATGTAGTCTTCCATACATCTGATGGATCAATTAGTACTTGGTGATACCCATATTTCAAATCAATTTTTGTAAAGAACTTAGCCCCTTTAAATTGATCCAAAAGGCCATTAATTTGAGGTATTGGATATCTATTTTGCATAGTAATTTTGTTAAGTGCCCTGTAATCAATACAAAGTCTCCATGTCCCATCTTTCCTTCTTGCCAAAACAATAGGGCTGCCACAAGGTGTAGAACTTGGCTTGATATGCCCCTTTTCAATCAATTTTTGAATCTGTCTCTTAATTTCATCATTTTCCAAAATTGATATCCTATATATTAGTTCATGGGGCAATGGTGTTCCTGGAATTAGATCAATAGAATGCTTGACTTGGAAATGTGTTGGGACCCCTACTAGTGATTTAAACACACTATGATATTCTTTTAAGATTTTATCCATCTCCTTTTTCTGGTCTATTGTAGTGGCCACCTTAGTATGTGTGTTAAGGATAATTGACTTTGTTTTCTCAGAACGAATCATGAGGAGTACAAAAGTTTTGGTTTGAGCAATTAAATGTTTACATTATTTAGCATTAATTAAAGAAGCAACTTGAGTTGGGCATACCTCTAGTATTTGATATCTTTTTTCATCAAGCTTGATTGTGACACTACATGGCTTGGATTCGTACACCCCATGCCTTTGATACATGAATGGTTGTACCAAAAAAACATCACATACATCTAAAGGTGCTACATCATAGATTATTTCATCCTTGAATGGTTTGATTGAGTATGATAGGCAACACTGTTGATTTATCTAAATATATTTTCCTTCACTAACCCATCCCATAGAGTATGGTTGTGGGTGTCTTGTCATTTTTTAACTTAATCTCTTGGTTGTCTACATAGAAATTAAGTTCTTTTGGCTCCCACTATCAACAATAAAATGTAGAGGCTTTCCATCAACCCACATTTATGAACGGAACAATCTATCCTCATCTTCTCATAGAACTACTTTCATTGTTGCAACAATGGCATACAAGTCTGCTTCTAGTACTAAATCATTTTTAGGAGTTTCCATTGGTGTGGCTTTATGCTCAACTTCCTCTCCTCATATTTCTGTCATCAAATTCATAATTCTTTGATAGTCGTTTGTGTTATGAGTTGGACTCTTATGTATCTCATACCACATGCTCGTATTTGTTTTTGTCTTTTTTGTAGCCCACCACATATTCTTGGGTGGATTTGAGGGAGGGTCCTTCCCCATTGGTTTGCCCCCAAATTTATTATTTGAAAAGTAATCCCTTTTTCCTTTCTATTTTAACTCAACTTTTGTAGCATATTTGTAAGCAGTTGCCAATGTTTCAATATTCAAGAATTCCATTTCAGTTTGAATGTATCTATCAAGCCCACTACAATATTTCAGAATTCAATACTTCTCCGAGTCTTCTATACCAAGTTTTACAGAGAGTGCATGGAATGTATTGGTGTAATCTTGCATAGATTGATCCCTCTGTTGTTGAGGCAACTACCATTCTATATATTTATGTTCGTATAAATCTTCAAGCAAGTATGCTTCTATTATGTATTCCACAAATTCTCCCTAGGTGGGTTTCTTATCAAAGAGTATTTCCAACTCTTCTCCTGCCTCACTTTCTTTATTCAATACTCTCATTTTCCATGCTAGTTTGATGTGATTTTTATCTTTTAAGAGGGAAAATGTTATTTTCTCCACATCAAAAAAGTTATTTACAGAGAAATATCATTCTAACTTGGATAACCAATTATCAATAGCATCAACATTGACTTTTGCTTCAAAATTTGGGATATCAAAGTTCACTTGTACTTTAAAAGGAGTGTTCCCATGGAATGGTGCTATTGAATTTGGCACTTATTGGGTCTTCAAATTTTTTGAAAACTTACTCATCATATCTTCTTGCTGCTTGGCCGAAGCCTCTTCCACCATCTTCTTCATAGAGTCTACTGAAGTATCCAACAACTTTGGTTTTGTGCACCGCAGAGGAAGGTAATATGACAGATTTCTTGTAGCTAGTCCTACTCTTTGATAGGAAGTTCTTGTATTGATTGGCATACAGGAGCATTACCGCTCTAATACCACTGATATGAATTGATGAAGTGGGCTACAAATATGATATTTGGTGAAGTGATTACTTGTGATACCAATGTTCAAATTCTTGAAAATCTTGCAAAACTTGAAAGAGTTTTGTGTAACCAAAAGCCATCTTATTCATTGAGATTGAAAGAATATATACAATGATGGAATATCAACAACCACCATAACATGAATTCAAAATGTTTATGTGGCTAAAAATTTTTAAAAAACAACAAATTAAGCTAAACTTATTCAAAATGAGGTGTCTAATTACCCCAACTTGTTGAGGTCATAACTTTTGACCCATAGCTCAAAATTTGAAACTGCTTATGCCATTGGAAAGAAGAACTTAAATTCTAATTTAGGGATCAATTATAGTTTCGGCTTCAAATTTTGAGTAGAAGACGTTTGAAAAGCCCAAACAGAAAGATATGGAAAACAAACTAAATATATATATGAAAAATACTTTCAAAATATTAGATCTTCTATATAATCTGGATCAATGTGCTACTACACATTTATACAATTATTATATTATTAAACAATAATATTTACTTATGCTTAAACAAGGATAGGTTTTCAATGTTAGTGTTCTACTTTCATTAAAAGAGGATATTATCCCATCTAGGTGGGGCATTTATTTATTCAGTATTGGACTTGTGGTGGTGGTGATATCTATTTTTTAGGCTATTTAGTAACATTCTCTTGTGTCGCCACATTGTTTTAATTGATTTTAGCATAGGCACATTTTTGGATTGTAATTTCAAGTATTCTTTCCCTTGAATTACTTATAGAAGAATATGTGTCCAATAATAAATATTTCTTTGTAGGTGTTCTCTAGGTACAAGCTATTAGTTATGAAATTCCTTTAGCTTTATGTGTTTTATCTATACATCTACATGCGATTTGTTGGAATATGAGGTTCATTTTCCCCTTTTTAAGTTATAAAAGAGGGAAACATAATTGAATGGGATGAATATTTCAATAAAAAAACTAGATAGTCATATGAGTGAGATCAAATAGTTTACAAATCTTGTAGTAACATGATTAAGTCCCACCCCAATGTACACGAGTGGGAGCGTGTATAATTAGTAAAAAATGTGCGCCCTAGTTCATATATTAGTCATTTGGGCCTAATAGTAAGGAGGTAAAGAATAAAAGCATGAAGTTGACAGTATAAATACTAA
This sequence comes from Cupressus sempervirens, assembly GCA_028749045.1. Classification (NCBI taxonomy): domain Eukaryota; kingdom Viridiplantae; phylum Streptophyta; class Pinopsida; order Cupressales; family Cupressaceae; genus Cupressus; species Cupressus sempervirens. The sequence goes on along the minus strand of CM053791.1, from coordinate 735,468,659 downwards.
AAATAAAGCAAAGATAGATGGTGAGAAAAACTAAAATATAAAAGAGATTGGTGAAAAAAAGAAATTGATATATAAACCAAAGATATTTCCATAGAAATGGAATAACAATAAGGACTTGACATTGGTAAGGATGATCAAGTAGTACTTCCCTAGAAATCTCGATCTACAATGTGTTTCTATATACTTATCAAAATGGCTATCCAAAATGAAGTAATACTTTTAAAACACAATTTTCTAAATTATGAAAGAACTATGTTAAAATTAAAAGTAGTTGAAAGTTTCTTAAATTTTCAAATATTAGTTTAAATTATAAAAAAGGTTGTTAGAGGAGTAGTTGCCCCACTCGAAGAACTTGATGACATGCTTCTAAATAGACTTTCTTAACCTTTAAAATTGTTTATATAATTACACTATAAGAGTCTTCAAGATATGAAAAGTATGTTATGTAGTAATTTTAAATCATACAAGAAAGTGCAATGTGAGTTTCATTGATTAAAAATAAAATCCCAAAGACTACTCAAAGAACTTGTTGACATGCTTATAAATATTTTTCTTAACCTTTGCTTGATTGTTTATATAATTATACTATAAGAGTCTTCAAGATATGAAAATAATGTTATGTGGCAACTTTAAATCATACAAGAAAACACAATGTGAGTTTTATTGATTACAAAAAAAATCCCAAAGGTACATACAGTGACCACTATTTTTATATGTATATGAGCTTAAAAAAAAATCAATGAAAGAACAATGTTGAAAGGAAATAATAATCAATATTTATTTGGATAGCTTAACAAAAAAAAAAATGGATTCAAAGGTTGACAAATACAACCTACCACCATTAGTTAAATTTGACAATTATTCTCTGAAATATACTTGCTCTTTCATTGTAATATACATGTTTAGATTATTATGAACTTTTGCAATTTAAGGATTACTTAAAACAATATTCTTCCTTGTTACTTGTTGGAGATATATTTGGATCTTTGAATTATTTTTTTGTAATTTTTAGAAAGGACAAAGAACTCCAAAATAAAAATATTTATTCAATGTGGACAAGAAAACAAAATTGAGATTTCCTATGATGGAGGAAATGGGGGTAGTTGATTTCCAAATCAAAGAAGTTTGCATAAGAGTTTGAGACCCACGGAATAGATAGTTAATGAGATTTATAGAATGTTGGTGTGTATCAAACTAACCTTAATAAACATTATCAGTCATCTAAAGGACTTGACCATACATGGTCAAAAAAATTAATAGTGATAAATTCTTTCTGTATGATTTATTTTCAAATTAAAATTATCATATTTGTGAAAGCTAAAAGAGTAGTTAAGTAGTCAAAAATTAGGATAGTTGTATTTTTATGCTTTTGAATAATTTCCTAACTACTTTGTCAGTGGATCCCACATACACGTAAAATCACATTCTACCACGTCAATTGCATGACATGTATAATTTGTCTTCTAATACCTTCAAGCTTTAAGAGGATGTAAATATCATCTTATCATATTCACAATAGCCTAAAATATAAAGTAAATCTTCTAAAGAGAAGCATTTTATTGAAAGAGAAGGGTCACAATTAAGTGTATTATGCATATTGCAATTCAATGTGGTAAATTCTATGATAGCTAAAAGGGGCACAAAACTTTTAACTTTTACCTATTGGAATCTTGGCTATTAAATTCTCTAAAAATGAACAAGGGCACAAAGATCTAAATTAATTTCTATAATTTGAAACTTGTAATCCCTTATTTATCATGTACATGACATGTGCCCTAATGGGATAATCTTACTCTTTCCTTATTTCTTACAAGAAATTTATGAACCACTTCCAAATCTAAAGTTAACAATACATGGCTTAAAACACAGGTAAGAGATATCTTTGACCACGTAGTCAAGTTGTATGTTTAGTCTTTGACCAAGTAATCAAGTTTTTTATCATGTACTTTACATTTGCACAAAGGGAGAAGTTTATCTTTTCCTCGTTTCTTACAAGAAATTTAAGAAATTTATTAAGCATTTGCAAATCTAAAGTTGGGAATATGTGGCTTAACACATGAAAATGGATTCTTACCGAGATTTCCATCTGTTTTAGCTAAAAGCTATAACTCTTTGATTGGGTAGTTAGGTTTTGTGCATTTCAACCTTATTTATTAATAAATGGCCTTATTTATTAATAAAAAAATTATTGTTCTAATTTTAATGCTATTTAATAAACAAGTATAAGATTAAAATTTATATGAAGTGTTACTAACAATAAGAATGCATTCTTGATCTTATTCATTAATAAATAAATATAATAGTATTGTTCCAATTTTAAGGTTATTTAATAAATATAATTAAAGGTTCATTTTGGTGTGTAAATTGAAAGTATGTGAAAACAAGGGAAATAAATTTGTGTGGTCATGTGTCATTTTTCAAGCAATAACACAAAATACATTTAAGAACCCACGAGCGATAAGGGTAAAAATACTTTATTTAAAAATGATGGATGGTAAAAGGGGTGCTCTCAACATTTATGTAAGATTATGTTAAAAAAAGAAATTTTCCACATAAGGGTAAACTTGAATATCAATAAACCTAAAAATTTACAAGGTTGCAAGGGCAAGACTAGTAAGAGGTTGATTACAAACATCTAGTTTATCCTAGGCATCAACAAGGGCAAAACCATCATCGATATGTGTTTGGCTAATGAAAACATGAAAAGCTTCCTAATAATCATTTGTGAGTTGTGAAGCACATACATGTGAACTAATTGATTCCAAGCAAGAGAATTTTCTAAACTCTAGTCAACTGGGAGAATTATTCCCAAAGTAAGAGGTGATAGGAAACTAAGAAGGCTAAAGACCACTTGGTTTAGTATCCCTAGAGCCTTCTACTTGAGAATATTGAGAATGATATCTTTGATCTCTTGTAGGGCTAGAGTGCATTCTGATTATGATCACACCTCCAACAATGACTTGCACAAAAGATGAGCTACTACACCTTTGACAAATGTACAAGAGTGCTTAACTAGTGATCTAAGGGGTTTTACAATTTTACAAGTTCAAGTGCAACCTTGCAAGACTCAACCTAGATCTACATAAGCACATTAGAGAAAATGATATTGTTAGTTTACATAATAAAGTCAACATCAATCAAATAAATAACCCATTAGATCATCAAAGGAAAGAAACAACAAGGTGAAGTACAAAATTTGGTGCTCTTAAAGTACTATAAACTAAGGTAATTGTTTCCACATCATACTTAACATCATCTTAGTAACACTATATACTTGAGCCATTGTGAGGTCTCACCCTGACCTGTCATAGCATAGATATTGGAAATGTATTTCCATTTTGTTACCTAGGACTAGATATCTCGACATATATTTTGATACTTGATGGATAGTAAAATTTTGCTACTTAACCGATGATATTTACCTTGTGATTTTTCATTATGATATGTATTAGGACATAATTGACATAGTTAATGAATTAATGGAAATTTATTCAGTACTTCATTATTATGTTAGAAATGGTTTTTAATGTGATTCTAATGCGTAATGTGATCTTGTTAAGGAAGTTAGTAATGTACAGTTTTTGAAGGCTAATGATTAAATGTTATATGTAAATGATAGAAATAGGGAGTTAATTATGAAATGCATTATATGTGAATTGTAGGGTAATGAAATTATCATGTATCTTTATTTTCATATGTGATATATATATTTATATATGACTTTTCATTGGACTACTGATGCTTGAGTTTAGTGTGCAGGAAAGGAACCATGGAAACATAACAGGGAAACAAGGTACAACCACATGTTAAAATGATACTACCAAGGTGAATCATTATAAGATTTGTAAACCTTATTGTGATGTGTTTATTTTGTAAATGTGAGATGTATGTGTGTAGTATGTATTTCATGTGTAGATTCTAACGTGTCATGTGTGATTTATAGTGAATTTTGTGTGTGTCACTTGACACTTGTACTTGTTATGTGAAAATGACATGTTATTTGATGATGGATCATGTGACCACCTTATCCAGGGTTAAATACCTTAATTGAGAAAGTTGATTTATTGCCTTAAATTATTAAAGAGAACAAGGTTACCATCATAGGAAATTTGAAATTTGAACTTACCTAGCATTGTGAGGGCCATAAAGTAGCTCTAAGGTGAATTTTTGATAGAAATAAACCCTACTTGGATGTTAATACTTTAAGTTAGGGGGAAAATAGTAACCACTAGGGTGCCTAGAAGACCTAGGAGACCTCAAAAAGAATGCATTTTATATTGAATCCAAAAATGAGAGTGATATATAGAGGTATTGCCAAATTGGAAACTCAATTGGCCACTTTCTATCTTTAGAGACAACTAGGTTTTAGAGGAAGAGGATAATGTCATGAGCCCAAATTAAAAGGATATATGAATATTCAAATAACATATTATGTAATGATAATAATTAGGAATAATAATACTATAATCTATTATATAATAGTGATATATTTGACAATATAAAAATAAAATAATATATAAGATAATATATTATAAAATATATTATATCATAACTATAATAAATTACTTATTAAAGGACGTGACTATTAGCTACCAATCCAAGTAACATGTATAAATATAGCTATCGAATGAGGAGGATCAGTTATATACACCGAATTTCATGAAGAGTAGATCAATTCCTTATCATAGTTAAAGGAGATTGGTAGAAATACTTCAGATAGAGAAATAAATGTATCACAGTACAAGCTATCGAAGTATTCCATTAGTATCTCAGTCCAGGGCATGGAGTAGAAGGAAGCACATAGCATAAGGGATAATTACATGAATATCATTAGGGTACATATGCATACATGTTCAAGCTGTAATTGAATGTATTTAAGACTAGAAGATAGTTTGAATATGATTATGAATGAAATCAACATCATATTCATTACTATTCTGACATAGAAAAGATAAAAACCAATTGGTAGTAAGGAATGTTAAGTCAACAAATAATTTGTGTAAAGGAGTGACATAGTTTGAGTGATAGATCAAATGAAAACTCATGGAATCAAGGAAGTAATCCAGCGCTAGAATGTCTCTGGACAACATCACTAAATATTTTGTATGGCAGAGATAATAAAGATTGAAATATTTCATCTGAGACAACGGATATACTTTCAAACAAACAATTATATTTGGTGACTAGAAATGAGTGGTAATAAATGATAGAATCTTTGACCTTAAAAATTGTTGTAACATTCAATATAATACTACGAGAGTATCGATCATTACTGCACATGTAGCAGAGGAGATTATTAAGTGAGAGCATATCATTAATGCATAGAATAAATACTACGTCAATGAGAAGGCTGTATTATGATATCAAATGCAATTGTTATCAATGATCAATACAAGTACTAAGAAGATAAGATGGTCTAATGGCATTCTTGGTTGCTAGATAGGAAGGAGTTGAGTACTCTCGAGGTGAACTATATAGTCTTAACAAAATGTTTCTCCCCCAATATGTATGGATACAATTAGGTATGAATTGGTAATAAGTAAATGCAAGAGAACTATTACAATGACTTCACCTTGCCACTGTACTATATCAAGACATTCTGAAATCATTCATGAGAAATAGTGAGGTAAATTTACAATCCATATAACTACAAATACGAAGCAGGTATTTGGGCAGTGGAAGAATATATAAGAAGAAAATGAAATATATAAAAAGGATGGTCTGAAAAAGATTCAATTGGAAGAAATCAAATTACAATGGTATTAGAGCATGTTCCTCCCATCCTAATGGGAAGAACATCAATAGGCAAAAATTTGAAGGAGGATAGACAACTGCTTCAAACATACACATTCATAGAATTTACAAAATGATAAATATCATTCAATTTGTATATTTTAGACAGCTAAATAGAATAGGCATAAAATAAGAAGAAAGAGAATTAGGAAAATATTGGAAGTGCATACAAAAAAAAAAAAAAAGGTAAATAAATGAATGACCCTACCAAGGGTCATTATAGACAAGGACCTCTACTACAAATTTTCATTTGCCATTGCTTGGAGTGAGGTTGGTATCCATGATCCATGGTGCTCTTCATTTGCAAGTAGAGTTGATATGGTGTCCTTCATTCCATAGTAAATTTGGTGTATTGTAGATATGGTTGTGAAAAAGGATCTTTTGTTTGAGTGTTGCATGTGAGAAGTTTATGTGATTTCTTCCTTGAATCTTGTTTTGTTTCATGTTGTGTGTTTGTGTAATGGGTGTGAAGCATCACTCACCCTTGGAGGGAAGACATGTTTGGGTGAAGGGGTTAGTTGGGCTCATTCATGTAGTTGAGGAACTCTCCCATGTGTGGAGATGATTTTTATGTGTTCAATAGAATATGGACTTCTTGTTTATTTGCATTTTGGGAGGTATAAGGAGGTGTGTGAAGAGGGAAGTCATTGTAAGCCTCAAAAGGGCATACTGATAATGAGAATATGTGCATAGTTGTGAATCATAGTTTGGAAATCCTCCTCATGGAGAGAGCCCACCTTTACCCTATAACTTGATTCAATTGTTGAATCTTTGTGCAAGCCATTAGGTTGGGTTGTCTTATAATGTATTGTGTAGTGTTTTATTATATTGTTGTGATCATGCATGTTATGTGAATGTGTAGTGTGCAACCATTTGTGCCTTATGGGTATGTGCAGGATCATGGTGTGCCAAAAAGTGGCGATGTGAAAAAAAGAGAGTTTGAAGACGCCTAAAAGCGCTTCAAAATCCGCTCTGACTTTTTTTTACCTATCCAGGAACCAAACCTGGAAGGTTAAGCTGAGCCTTATCAGATATTCGATATCATATCGAATATCCAATTTTAAATCCAATATTCGACTAATAATTTAAATCATATAATAGTATGATATATTATTTAATATTATTATTATTGATATAAAATAATAATAATAATATTAAATAATATATCATACTATTATATTATAATAATAATATTATTATTTAATATTATTATTATTATTATACTATAATATAATAATAATATTATTATAATAATTATTATACTATAATATAATAATATTATTATTATAATAATTATTATACTATAATATAATAATAATAATATTATTATACTATAATATAATAATATTATTATTATTATACTATAATCGTATAATATTATACTATAATAATAATATTATAATAACATATTATATTATAATAATATAATATAATATTTCATATATTATAATATATAGTAATGTAATATAATATATATATATATAATATAATATAATAATAAAAAGTAATATCTTATAATATAATATATAATAAAAAAGTATAATATATTATAAATTATAATAATATAGTATAATAATAATATTTTATATTATAATATATAGTAAATTAATATAATAAATATAAAATATAATATAAAAATATATAAAATGTAATATATATGTTATATTATATATATTATAATATCGGATATCTGATATGATATCGGATATCCGATATAATATCGGATATCCGATACCTGTGCATGGATTAAATACAAAATCACAGACCCACGGCCCTTATTTTCACGCGAATTTGGGCCAGTCAGATCGGATATCAGCTAATAAATTGGATATCAGATAGCAAATCGGATATCAGATATCAGGTATGTTCCCCCCCCCCCGTTGACTCATTTTTAACCTAAATTTAATAGATTTTAACAAGATTTTGTTTGTTTTAGTTGAATCTATGGTTTTTTTTGACAAAAATGGTTAAAATTTAGATTTTTTTTAAATATATATTACGTTTTGCAATTCAATAGGAATGGCTCATCAAAATGATGACACTGAGGCAGGGAATAATATTCCTCGCAACCCACCACCAAACGATCCAGTATCCCCACAAAACTGTCCACCAAATGATCCTCTACCTCCTCAAAACCCTCCTCGAATCGAGGATTTGATAAATGAAAATCTCACTGAGTTGAGAGGTTTGCATAGAACATACAATAATGTACCTGAACTGGCTCCTATGTTATCCACGTTAAACACCATAGTGGATAACATTGAAACTCTTACAAACCAACAAAATGCCGCTCTTCGTTGGCGTGCTGAAATGCACCAGATTTTTTATGATGGTTTGGATTATGATGAGGTCGCGGCCCTCAACATAACCAAAGACGATTTGGCAAGCCTTTTTGCTAACCCAAAAACGGGTATACCAGTTGACCCAAAAAAAACCAAACTATCGATTAAATGGTGCACAAATGACGCCATACGTGCAAATTTTTGGGACCGTTGGTGGATGGTCTTTGATATCCCTCCACATGGCAATTTAGACATACCATTTTATTTCCTTAAAAAATTATATGCAGAATTTGTGTTGAAACTTCAAGTGAACTATTGGAGCATGAAGCCCAACATGGGCTTAGGACTAGGAGCTCCTCAGGATAGACCCTCTTCCCAGCGGAAGAAACTTGGCACTTTTGTCCCCCCCCCTGATATCTCCCCCCCTCCTCGAGTGCAGCATCCAGATATTATGGCAGAGGCTAGCTCTCAGACCATCAGAGCCATTCATAGGTTGAGTAGCCTAATGATATCTCAGGCTAGGTCAGTCTTGCCTCCTCATGTTGATGATGTTGGTGCCAGTTCATCATCGGCTAGCTCATCACACGTTTGTGTGCCTCACACTTGCATTACATGCAAGAATATTTTCCTGGGTCCCATAGGTGATCTTCCTGAGTATCATTTTGTATTAGACGAGGATACACCAGACGCACGTGCAGATGCTACAGACCCTGATGCGAGAGAGGAGGGGAATGTAGAGGCATGGAATCCTTCGGTGTCGGTACATGTATACATTTTTTTGTTATGACATATGTGATTTAAAGTTAATTTTTATAATAGAGTAATTTTAATTTTTAAGCCATACTGACTTTTACATGTATGTGATCTTCATTCATGTTTAGTTGATGACCGAGGAGGAGCTCAGACAGATAGATGATGCTACACTCTCGGCCATTTCATTTGGCCTTGAGACATCTACGGTACATTATGTTGTGTTCGCATTTCTTTTTTCTATTTGATATTGTAGCATATATGGTTGCTAATCTTTCTTTTATCTTGCAAATACCACCTGCCCCGGGGGGACAAAGTGCGAGGGGTGAGCCAGCATGCATTGACAAAGGAAAGGTAATTAGATGTTTTCTAATTGATTAAATATTGATGCATTCTTGTAAAATGTTTGTGGTAATATCATTAATTACATTATTTATTGTATATAGGGTGTGGCTACTGGCGATGAGCCTGTACAGATTCGGCGTCCTAGATCATCAGGGATTTTCATTCGCACAGAGAGCCCCATTGTATGTATAAGTATCATTTATTTTTTATTTTTTTAATTGATGCAGAAATCCTAAAATCCTAAAATCCTAAAATCCTATCTCATGCCCAATTACAACTTTCTTCCACATATGAGTCCAACATTATAACTTTGTATGCTTCCATGAGCCATAATTGGTGCAAGGATTGCCCAATTGACTTCAAGAGATGTTCCATGACCTCTGTAATGCCTTGGATCTTCAATGTTCCCCTGATGAGCATGGGATGCTCTTGCATCACTTATCTTCATAAATAAATTCAAAACTAATTTCCGTGATATTAACAACTACTATTTTGTATCTCATAGGAGACTCCTAGTGCACATGAGGTTCGACGGGACAGTTATGTAGATTTGATGACGCGGCCACTCACTCCTGAGGAGGAGCCTACAATAGTAAGTTGTAGTTTGAATTCATGATTAAATATGTTATAAATTTAGCATGCTATGAATTATAATGTTATAGTTTAAATTGTAGATTCATCTGACAAAGGTATTTGAACATATACAGTCCACAATCACAGAGGTACCAGCATTACCGAGGGCATATGAGAGGACTCCTGAGTGGCACAGGAGGTCGACAAGAGAGGTGTTTATTATGAAATTTTGATAGTATTAATCTCCAATACGGAAAAGATCATTATGCATTTGAGTAATTCAATGTTAGATACATAGAATCATATAAATTTAGTAGTCTAACTTTGGGTTTTCCTTTTTTGTTTATGTAGGAGGCATCTGATCCACCTAGTGCAGCGAAGAGGCTGCATTTTGATCATCCACCAGCACCCTAGGATAGTATAGTTTTCGTAAGATGCATCATGAGACATTTTGAGATGGCATATGCCACATTGTATATAGAAACATTGATATTATACACATTCTGATGGCAGGATCAGCCACATTTTGTATATGGATCTATGTATTTTGATATATATATATATTTGAGTACTTTGTCTATGGATACATGATCTTTGATATATATTTGTGTAAAATTTTGTCTATGGATACATGTATTTTGATATATATTTTTATCATTTACGTGCACAATGGTATACATATTAATTTAGTATCTAGTATTGTTCAATTTATCGTGGATCATGTGTCATGCCCTAAATTTTACTAGTAAAAACACAACAATTTTTTTTTTTTTTTTTAGCTTATGAAGTCGCATAAGAAATTACATATTGTAAAACAAGGTTATCATTGAATAGGAGTTCAAGACTCATGTGAATAGTGTGAAGGTGTTAACATTTTAGTCACAGGTGGTTTTCAAATAGATTGGATGGCAGTCTAGTTCAAGTTAGCGTCACGAGTCAAACGAGCAAGTTCAAGATACAACACTCATAAATTAGTGAGGTAATTCATATCCTAACAAGCCTCTGATACTAATATTCTATTAGGGTCTGTCAGTTGTATCATATGGACTAGGTTGTGATTCTAGCATGTAAGGGAAGGGGATCAGAATTACTTATTATCCTCATTACCAATGTGTACACATTCATTAATCATTACAATATATATTAATGTGACAATTAGTATATTACTATATCCTCATTATCTATCAACATTGCTTCCTCACCAAATTATTGAGTGCACAACAAGATTGTAAGCAATCTACTAAGTTTTAAATTTATACAATCAATGGTATCACATAACATCTATGGATTGTTACTATCAACTAGTCATTTACAATACCACAAGGAGAAAACTTTCTTTCACATTTTCAAATGATAACAATGATGTCAAAGCAAATCTGTGACTCGTGCCAATGCTTTCATAACAATATAAACTCCAAATGAAACATGCATATACAATCTTATCAATATTTTCTTCTACACGTACATTAGGTAACAATGATACAATCTCCTTCCATCACAATGGGGCAACATAAGGGACTTTTCAAAATCATAAGGAACATGGACATTGAAAGATATGGACAATGAGTAGCATGAACATTGTCCAACATGATCGTTGAGAACATGAACAAGCTGGTGAATCCTCCTTCACAAATGAGGGCACAATGTCAAGTTTTCTCATCCAACATCAATCTGCAAGATGATCATTCCAAGTCATTTCCATTGCTCCCTTGAACACAAATCTGCATATGCAACACAACAAAATAACAAGGACCATGGGTGCTTTCCACCCAACCATAGGCCTCAAAGAGACCACCCCCGCGCTAGGGAACAAGGCTCAAACTGGGATACACATACAATCTTTCAATGCATAAACATTACATTTCAAACTTGAACAATTTCCCCCCAAGACTATTTCACAATGGCTTCATAGATGGAACCATAAACATAGGGTGAAGGTGTGTAAGTCCCAATCCCATAACAATACTCAAGCACAAAACAAGAAAACAAAACCAAGTAGAAATAAAACAAGAAATTTTGGCAAACACCCCACTAGTTTGGCCAAGACCCTCTAATAAAGCCTTCCCACTAACTTATTTTAGCAAAAACACTAAGCCACTCCATCCTTACGAACTTGTCTCCTCTAACAGTTCATCAATAGCCCTCACGAGCTCTGAGTTATGACCCTCGAAGGATCGACCTCAAAATGCACTTAGAGCACCTTGAAGACTCCTCGGTACGGGGTGGCTGCAAATGATGGATGGTCTTCGTGGCCAGAACAAAGGTGTGACTAGGGTTCACCCGCTCATCGGGAGCTAATGGGACCGACGATTTGATGCCAAGATCAGCGGTTTCAAAGTTACGCTGTGGTGCACCTATGAACTGAGGCACACTGCGAGTTTTGGCATCGAGCGAGATCGCTGTGCTGAATCCAAATGGAATGTGATCTCTCAAAAATGAGATAGGTTATTTTAGGCCTTAGGATCACCAACCTGTAGCATTTGATAGTTCATCAATAGCCCTCATGAGCTCTGAGTTATGACCCTCGAAAGATCGACCTCAAAATGCACTTAGAGCACCTTGGAGACTCCTCGGTACGGGGTGGCCGCAAATGATGGATGGTCTTCGTGGCTAGAACAAGGGTGTGACTAGGGTTCACCTGCCCATCTGGAGCTAATAGCACTGACGATTCGATGCCAAGATCAGCGGTTTCAAAGTTACGCTGTGGTGCACCTATGAATTGAGGCACACTGCGAGTTTTGGCATCGAGCGAGATCGCTGTGCTGAATCCAAACGGAATGTGATCTCTCGAAAATGAGATAGGTTATTTTAGGCCTCAAGATCACCGTCCTATAACATTTGACAGTTCATCGATAGCCCTCATGAGATCTGAGTTATGACCCTCGAAAGATCGACCTCAAAATGCACTTAGAGCACCTTGGAGACTCCTCGGTATGGGGTGGCCGCAAATGATGGATGGTCTTCGTGGCCAGAACAAGGGTGTGACTAGGGTTCACCCACCCATTCGAAGCTAATGGCACTGACGATTCGATGCCAAGATCAGTAGTTTCAAAGTTACGCTGTGGTGCACCTATGAACTGAGGCACACTGCGAGTTTTGGCATCAAGCGAGATCGCTGTGCTGAATCCAAACGGAATGTGATCTCTTGAAAATGAGATAGGTTATTTTAGGCCTCAGGATCACCGTCCTGTAGCATTTGACAGTTCATCGATAGCCCTCACGAGCTCTGAGTTATGACCCTCAAAAGATCGACCTCAAAATGCACTTAGAGCACCTTGGAGACTCCTCGGTATGGGGTGGCCACAAATGATGGATGGTCTTCGTGGCCAGAACAAGGGTGTGACTAGGGTTCACTCGCCCATCCGAAGCTAATGGAACTGACGATTCGATGCCAAGATCAGCGGTTTCAAAGTTACGCTGTGGTGCACCTATGAACTGAGGCACACTGCGAGTTTTGGCATCGAGCGAGATCACTGTGCTGAATCCAAACAGAATGTAATCTCTTGAAAATGAGATAGGTTATTTTAGGCCTTAGGATCATCATCCTGTAGCATTTGACAGTTCATCGATAGCCCTCACGAGCTTTGAGTTATGACCCTCGAAAGATCGACCTCCAAATGCACTTAGAGCACCTTGGAGACTCCTCGGTACGAGGTGGCCGCAAATGATGGATGATTGTTTGAAGACTACTCCATGTGTCACTATCTTTCTTGGAAAAAAAATTGCTTTTGAACATCAAGCTTGCAATATTATCAATTATTGTCAAACTTTTTCAACCAAGTCAAAATGTCAAATGCAAATATTTGTTTGCATTTTTTGCTAAGGGGAGTTTCATAAATTGACTTTGATTTTCTATGTCTCTAGTGCTTGAACATACTTAAAATGGCTCTTTGGTCTTAGAGCTATTGGTATTTTCTAACTTCATGGTCTATGATATGCATACTAAGAATTTCTTTCACTAAATGGTTTCCTTGATCTATTGACTACACTTAAATTTGTTCACTTGTCATCTCTCTTTCTATATGTTCAATACAAAGAGCTAGAAGAGACAAATAATCTTTCTTACCTTCATCTCTCTAAGCACATGATAGAAATCAATTCTAAACTTGAGAAAAGGTTAGAGGAGAATATTGCATTCTTAAATTAATCTCCCTTAAGACCTTTACATACACACGGGGCATTCTTAAATTAATCTCCATGGAAGAAAATTTCATAAAACTAAAGATTCCATAGTGTTGAAACATAAAATCCAAGATCTCATTTATGATGGGATTGTTGATACCTCTAATGACTCATCCACTCATAGCCTTCATATCCAACTTCATATCATGTCAGTATGCATGTGCTATCTTGCTTATTGGCTTTAATTGCTTATCCTACATGCTATCTTCTTTCATGGATTTTATGGCTTATCCCAAATGTGCTTCATACAACTTTTCAATATGAAAGTCTTTCAAAACATTATACAATATTATGACTCTTTATGCTTTCAAATGCTATGATTGGTTGTAAAATGGAAGAAATCAAGTATTCTAATTGTTCATCCGTACTTTATGGATTTTTCTTATTTGATTAGTTTGATAAAAATAGTTTTAATAATCATAATGTTAGCTTTATGTCAAATAAGGAAAAAACCAAATTTGTAATAAGATATCCGCATGCAATTATCTTTCATATAGTTATAAATGCTCTTAAAATTGTCGTTATAGCCTTGTATCACATGCAAATATGATTTGGAAGAACTTGTTCAATATCTTCCTCTTATAATTCCTTACAAAGAACCTACCAAAATACAAAAACCATATACAAAAAACTACACATTTTACATCATAAATTTTAGAAATTCTCCCCAATACCACCCCCCTCCAACTCTTCATGATGTACCTACATTCCAATATCATACAAAAATTAGTAACTTATTGTATTAAACAAAATAATCATCAATTCATTAAATCATTATGAAGAAAATAACATAAGAAGTATATATACCTAGTCAAGTATTCCAATAGGGTCCTCTCTCTGTTTTAGGGTCTCCAACAAGGCTTCATGATCAGCATTAGCAATAGTAAAAAGTTCTTTTACTTTTGGTCTTCCTTGATGCTTCAATAACTTTACATTTGTTGCTATAATAAGATGCGAATATATGAGAATTACTTTGTGCTTCTGATAGTCTTCGAATGCAGGAATTCCATTCCTTCTAAGCATGTATCTCCGCATCCATGTTCCATCAACAACCACTGAACCAGTAGGATACGTGAATCCATCATCATCTGTGATCGGTTGTGCAAGTTTTTGTTTTCCTCTTACACAACGTGCTAACCAATAATCGGATTTCTCATCATTCCCCTGTGGTGCAACCAATGCAAAGACATGTCCTGGCTGAAGTAGATCTGATAGATGATTATGCTCAAGTGAACTTTCCATGTCATCATTTTTTATAGAGGGTATGATAGACAATGGAGTAAGATAATGTGGAGCCCATGTGTCCACCCACTCACTTGACTCACAGTGATCCCAATCACACTGAAAACAAGTACGACAAAAACAAGCTAGTTGTCGTGTCCAAATGGTCCATGTACTAGAATTAGAGCTCCAAAATGAATGCATTTTTGATGAGTTTGTCACTGTAGCACAATCTAATCTATCACCTATGGACCCTTCCTCAACCAACCAAAAGAACCTGCGTACCACTAAATTAAGAGTCCCCCCCTATGATAATGCTAAACTACACCAATCAACAATGCTACGAGCATCAAGAAGCTCTGTTGTTGAAATCTTTAGTTGCTCCTTAACTAGAGCTCTCTTCACACATGCCCCTGCTCCATCATGTTCCCCTTTTCCATGGCCGGACTCAAAAAAACTCCAAATATGAGGCACCCCTCTCTCTACGTGCATCCTACACAACCAATAAAACATGCGAGCATTCTTGAATTGACCTGTACAGTTATCTGACCAAATGATATGTCTATCCATAGCAATTGCATGCTCGTGTAAGAAATAAAAAAATTTCTCAAAACAATGTTGCACAAACTCGTGAGAGTGAGATCTATCATCACTCATATAAAAATGATACTCTCTAATAATCTTTCGATTATCTTCCACACTATCAGGGGCATGTCTATATGTTATGTGAACAAAAATTGCAATCTGAATAGAGTTGTAATACTGAGATTGTGTCTCATTTTGAGGTTGCAATGTGTAGTTCTCAGCAAAATCAACGACTGATATAATAGTGCCAATGGGAAAAGTCTCCTTACACATTCTAAATTGTTGATCCAACCACTGAGACCTGTTACTATGTCTTGCATACTTGTAAAAAAGATTTGCCTTGAAATCTGAAATAAAATTAGCCACATTGATATCTTTTCCAACCAATTCACATCTAGAGCTCTCACTCCCACTCTTCAATGTGTATTTCACCATTTCATAGACCCTTTTTTTCACTATTGTCTTTCCAAGATCTTGTTCACACCCCTCATGGAAACATGTGTCAAACTTGGATAAGCCACCACATTCTGAACACTTCTCATTTAAGTAAGCATTTTTATAAAAGGAACAACCATCAACTCTACGACATAAGAGTTGATCTAACAAGTCTCTTGATGATTTTGGAAGCCCACTAGCCCCACAATCCTCCAACATTTCTTTACTATGCAAAGTAGAACGGATGGAGCATAATAGTTCATGGTGCATAGAAAACTCAACATGATATTTGCAACAACATGTATTTCGAATTTTGAGTGGCACACAATAAAATGGCTTCAAAGATTCAAAAGCCCTTTGTGATATATGAACACTTGGATGACTCTCTCTAAATTGTTTGAACAACATAGTTTGACTTACCTCCAAATAGTGTTTAGGATGTGGCGTGCGGTCTCTGATGCCAATTCTCAACTTTAAGAAATCGTTAGCATTGGGTGATACTCGTGAGTTAGAGTGCCAAAATTGTATAATTTCTTCCTTCACATCGTCAGATAGCTTCTTATCAAAACGTGGAAGTCTCCCACCAAATGCCTATGTTTCATTTTGAAGAGGATCATCAATTTTCTCTCGTCGACTAAGTGCTCTTCTCAAAGTAGTACGATTTAGATTCAAATCAATACAAGTTTGTCTCATATATCTACCCTTTCTCAACTGATGACTTACCAAAGAGGTTGTAATAACCCTTCGAGCAGCTCTATTATCCTTCTCTCTCCTATTTTTCCCAATGCTATTGAGAGCACTGAAAAGATTCTTCACAATAATGGCATTTCTTTCCAACTTTTTATTGACACGAATTTTCAATTTGGAAAGCATAGGTCTCATCTTTTGCATCTTTAATAAGTGCATGAAAAGCTGACATTGCTCTACCACTGTCTTGTTGCCGAAAAAAATCTGATATAGTCTTGAAGCCCATAACCGAATGGTTCTTTCTGATTTTTTTCCTTCCAAACTAGTCATAATCATTTCATCAATTTCAATTATCCATTTTGGTGTTTTAGAACCTTCATGTCGATTATAATTAGGAGATATGTAAGGTTCTTGTGCATTAAGTTCCTGTGCATTGTAATCTTTGACATGGTCAATTATGCAATTTGGATTATGACTTGGTGGCATTTCTTCTTCAAAATTTTCAATCTCTACATTTTCAATTTTCGCATTATCATTTTCAATAGGTACATTTTCATTCCCCAACTGTACATTTTCATTATCTGACTCTATGATTTCACCTTCTATTAATTCATCGTCAACTTGATTGATATTTAGCATACCTTGTCTTTTTTTTCGGTGTTTCATTTTGTCCTTTTCCCTATATGCTGCAATGTCTTCATTGGATATCTTCCTTTTACGTTTATTCTTTCGACGACTGCTGCTCCCCATTCAGATGACAAATTCGAACACCTAAGGTTATATTTTCGAATTCTTTTCGATTGGTTGGGCCCCAAAACATGACTTTTTACAAATCCCATCAAAAAAGAGGTAAAAAAGTAATGTTGTCGAGTCTGTAGGGATAGTCAAATATTTGAAATTGATGCCAGTATAATCGGATATCCGATATAGGAAGAGGACTTTTGGAGGGAAAACTTGCTAAGGTTTCCCTCCTTTGCCACAATAATATTAATATTATGAAAATATTTGGAGGCAAACGACTTTAATTTATAACTAAGTTAATAGTATATTAGTATTAGTATAAAATATCAATAATATTAATATAAAATAGTATTAATATACCTATAGTATCAATATTATTATTATACCTATAATAGTATTAATATTATTAATATAGATATAATAGTGTAAATATATAGTGTTTATTTATATTAAGCTACAATATATAGTATTAATATATATTATTATTATAGCTATAATAGTATTATTATTATTACTATACATATAATAATATTAATATTTAGTGTTTATTTATATTATAATTATTATCCTAAAATAGTATAAATAGTATATCCTAAAATATTACGTTATATATACTAAAATATTACGTTATTATATAGATATATTAATAAAATATATATTAATATAATAATATTTATAATATATATTATATTTAATAAAAATATTACGTTGTTATATATATATTATATTATTATACATATTAATATAATAATATATAATACAAAGAGGGTTGTCATTTAATGGGTCAAAGTGGGTCATAGGTCACCCTATGACCCTCTTTGACCCATATGAACAACTCGACTATGTCCCTAGGGGTCCTAGGACCCCTAGGGACATACGTCATCGTTTAATGGATCAAAGGGGGTCATAGGTCACCCTATGACCCCCTTTGACTCATATGAACGATTCAAATATGTCCCTAGGGGTCCTAGGACCCCTAGGGACATATGTTATCGTTTAATGGGTCAAAGGGGGTCATAGGTCACCCTATGACCCCATTTGACCCATATTACCCATTCGAATATGTCCCTAGGGGTCCTAGGACCCCTAGCGACATATCTCGTCGTTTAATGGGTCAGAGAGGGTCATAGGTCACCCTATGACACCCTTTGACCCATATTACCCATTCGAATATGTCCCTAGGTGTCCTAGGACCCCTAGAGACATATATCGTTGTTTAATGGGTCAAGAGGGTCATAGGTCACCCTATGACCCCCTTTGACCCATATGAACGATTGAACTATGTCCCTAGGGGTCCTAGGACCCCTAGGGACATATGTCATTGTTTAATGGGTCAAAGAGGGTCATAGGTCACCCTATGACCCCCTTTGACCCATATTACCCATTCGAATATGTCCCTAGGGGTCCTAGGACCCCTAGAGACATATATCGTCGTTTAATGGGTCAAGAGGGTCATAGGTCACCCTATGACCCCCTTTGACCCATATGAACGATTGGAATATGTCCCTAAGGGTCCTAGGACCCCTAGGGACATATGTCGTCGTTTAATGGGTCAAACCGGGTAATAGGTCACCCTATGACCCCCTTTGACCCATATTACCCATTCGAATATGTCTCTTTGGGTCCAAGGACCCATAGAGACATATATCGTCGTTTAATGGGTCAAAGAGACCTATGACCCCCTTTGACCCATATGAACGATTGGAATATGTCCCTAGTGGTCCTAGGACCCCTAAGGACATATGTCGTCGTTTAATGGGTCAAAGGGAGTCATAGGTCACCCTATGACCCCCTTTGACTGATATGAACGATTCAAATATGTGCCTAGGGGTCCTAGGACCCCTAGAGACATATGTCGTCATTTAATGGGTCAAAGAGGGTCATAGGTTACCCTATGACCCCATTTGACCCATATTACCCATTCGAATATGTCCCTAGAGGTCCTAGGATCCCTAGGGACATATGTCATCGTTTAATGGGTCAAAGGGGGTCATAGGTCACCCTACGACCCCATTTGACTCATATGAATGATTCGAATATGTCCCTAGGGGTCCTAGGACCCCTAGGGACATATGTCGTCGTTTAATGAGTCAAAGGGGGTCATAGGTCACCCTACGACCCCCTTTGACCCATATGAACGATTCAAATATGTCCCTAAGGGTCCTAGGACCCCTAGGGACATATGTCATCGTTTAATGAGTCAAAGGGGGTCATAGGTTACCCTACGACCCCCTTTGACCCATATGAATGATTCGAATATGTCCCTAAGGGTCCTAGGACCCCTAGGGACATATGTCGTTGTTTAATGGGTCAAAGGGGGTCATAGGTCACCCTATGACCCCATTTGACCCATATTACCCATTCGAATATGTCCCTAGGGGTCCTAGGACCCCTAGGAACATATGTCGTCGTTTAATGGGTCAAAGGGGGTCATAGGTCACCCTACGACCCCATTTGACTCATATGAACGATTCAAATATGTCCCTAGGGGTCTTAGGACCCCTAGGGACATATGTCATTGTTTAATGAGTCAAAGGGGGTCATAGGTCACCCTACGACCCACTTTGACCTATATGAACGATTCAAATATGTCCCTAGGGGTCCTAGGACCCCTAGGGACATATGTCGTCGTTTAATGAGTCAAAGGGGGTCATAAGTTACCCTATGACCCCCTTTGACCCATATGAACGATTCGAATATGTCCCTAGGGGTCCTAGGACCCCTAGAGACATATGTCGTCGTTTAATGAGTCAAAGAGGGTCATAGGTTACCCTATGACCCCATTTGACCCATATTACCCATTCGAATGCGTCAAAGGGGGTCATAGGTCACCCTATGACCCCCTTTGACTCATATGAACGATTCGAATATGTCCCTAGGGGTTCTAGGACCCCTAGCGACATATGTCGCCGTTTAATGGGTCAAAAGGGGTCATAGGTCACCCTATGACCCCGTTTGACCCATATGAACCATTCGAATATGTCCCTAGGGTCCTAGGACCCCTAGGGACATATGTCTTCGTTTAATGGGTCAAAGAGGGTCATAGGTCACTCTATGACCCCCTTTGACCCATATTACCCATTCGAATATGTCCCTAGGGGTCCTAGGACCCCTAGGGACATATGTCGTCGTTTAATGGGTCAAAGAGGGTCATAGGTCACCCTATGACCCCCTTTGACCCATATTACCCATTCGAATATGTCCCTAGGGGTCCTAGGACCCCTAGAGACATATATCATCGTTTAATGGGTCAAGAGGGTAATAGGTCACCCTATGACCCCCTTTGACCCATATGAACGATTCGAATATGTCCCTAGGGGTCCTAGGACCCGTAGAGACATATGTCATCATTTAATGGGTCAAAGAGGGTCATAGGTTACCCTATGACCCCATTTGACCCATATTATCCATTCGAATATGTCCCTAGGGGTCCTAGGACCCCTAGGGACATATGTCGTCGTTTAATAGGTAAAAGGTTGTCATAGGTCACCCTACAACCCGATTTGACTCATATGAACGATTCGAATATGTCCCTAGGGGTCCTAGGAACCCTAGGGACATATGTCGTCGTTTAATGAGTCAAAGGGGGTCATAGGTCGTCGTTTAATGAGTCAAAGGGGGTCATAGGTCACCCTACGACCCCCTTTGACCCATATGAACGATACAAATATGTCCCTAGGGGTCCTAGGACCCCTAGGGACATATGTCATCGTTTAATGACTCAAAGGGGGTCATAGGTTACCCTATGACCCCCTTTGACCCATATGAACGATTCGATTATGTCCCTAGGGATCCTAGGACCCCTAGGGACATATGTCGTCTTATAATGGGTCAAAGGGGATCATAGGTCACCCTATGACCCCCTTTGACCCATATTACCCATTCGAATATGTCCCTAGGGGTCCTAGGACCCCTAGTGACATATATCGTCGTTTAATGGGTCAAGAGGGTCATAGGTCACCCTATGACACCCTTTGACCCATATGAACGATTCGAATATGTCCCTAGGGGTCCTAGGACCCCTAGAGACATATGTCATCATTTAATGGGTCAAAGAGGGTCATAGGTTACCCTATGACCCCATTTGACCCATATTACCCATTCGAATATGTCCCTAGGGGTCCTAGGACCCCTAGGGACATATGTCGTCGTTTAATGGGTCAAAGGAGGTCATAGGTCACCCTACAACCCCCTTTGACTCATATGAACGATTCAAATATGTCCCTAGGGGTCCTAGGTCCCCTAGGGACATATGTCGTCTTTTAATGAGTCAAAGGGGGTCATAGGTCACCCTATGACCCCCTTTGACCCATATGAACGATTCAAATATGTCCCTAGGGTCCTAGGACCCCTAGGGACATATGTCATCGTTTATTGGGTCAAAGAGGGTCATAGGTCACCCTATGACCCCCTTTGACCCATATTACCCATTCGAATATGTCCCTTGGGGTCCGAAGACTCTTAGGGACATATGTCGTCGTTTAATGGGTCAAAGAGGGTCATAGGTCACCCTATGACCCCCTTTGACCGATATTACCCATTCGAATATGTCCCTAGGGGTCTGAGGACCCCTAGAGACATATATCGTCGTTTAATGGGTCAAGAGGGTCATAGGTCACCTTATGACCCCCTTTGACCCATATGAACGATTCGAATATGTCCCTATGGGTCCTAGGGCCCCTAGAGACATATGTCGTCATTTAATGGGTCAAAGAGGGTCATAGGGTATACCCCATTTGACCCATATTACCCATTCGAATATGTCCCTAAGGGTCCTAGGACCCCTAGAGACATATGTCGTCATTTAATGGGTCAAAGGGGGTCATAGGTCACCCTACGACCCCATTTGACTCATATGAACGATTCGAATATGTCCCTAGGGGTCCTAGGACCCCTAGGGACATATGTCGTCGTTTAATGAGTCAAAGGGTGTCATAGGTCACCCTACGACCCCTTTTGACCCATATGAACGATTTAAATATGTCCCTAGGGGTCCTAGGACCCCTAGGGACATATGTCGTCGTTTAACCTATGATCCCCTTTGACTCATATGAACGATTCGAATATGTCCCTAGGGGTCCTAGGACCCTTAGAGACATATGTTGTCATTTAATGAGTCAAAGAGGGTCATAGGTTACCCTATGACCCCATTTGACCCATATTACCCATTCGAATATGTCCCTAGGGGTCCTAGGACCACTAGGGACATATGTCATCGTTTAATGGGTCAAAGGGGGTCATAGGTCACCCTATGACCCCCTTTGACTCATATGAACGATTCGAATATGTCCCTAGGGGTTCTAGGACCCCTAGGGACATATGTCGTCGTTTAATGGGTCAAAGGGGGTCATAGGTCACCCTATGACCCATATGAACCATTCGAATATGTCCCTAGGGTCCTAGGACCCATAGGGACATATGTCTTCGTTTAATGGGTCAAAAAGGGTCATAGGTCACCCTATGACCCCCTTTGACCCATATTACCCATTTGAATGTCCCTAGGGGTCCTAGGACCCCTAGGGACATATGTCATCGTTTAATGGGTCAAAGAGGGTCATAGGTCACCCTATGAACCCCTTTGACCCATATTACCCATTCGAATATGTCCCTAGGGGTCCTAGGACCCCTAGAGACATATATCGTCGTTTAATGGGTCACCCTATGACCCCCTTTGACCCATATGAACGATTCGAATATGTCCCTAGGGGTCCTAGGACCTCTAGAGACATATGTCGTCATTTAATTTGTCAAAGAGGGTCATAGGTTACCCTATGACCCCATTTGACCCATATTACCCATTTGAATATGTCCCTAGGGGTCCTAGGACCCTTAGGGACATATGTCGTCGTTTAATGGGTCAAAGGGGGTCATAGGTCACCCTACGACCCCATTTGACTCATATGAACGGTTCAAATATGTCCCTAGGGGTCCTAGGACCCCTAGGGACATATGTTGTCGTTTAATGAGTGAAAGGCGGTCATAGGTCACCCTACGACCCCCTTTGACCCATATGAACGATTCAAATATGTCCCTAGGGGTCCTAGGACCCCTAGGGACATATGTCGTCGTTTAGTGAGTCAAAGGGGGTCATAGGCTACCCTATGACCCTCTTCGACCCATATGAACGATTCGAATATGTCCCTAGGGGTCCTAGGACCCCTAGAGACATATGTCATCGTTTAATGGGTCAAAGAGGGTCATAGGTCAAAGGTCACCCTATGACCCCCTTTGACCCATATTACCCATTCGAATATGTCCCTAGGGGTCCTAGGACCCCTAGAGACATATACCGTCGTTTAATGGGTCAGGAGGGTCATAGGTCACCCTATGACCTCCTTTGACACATATGAACGATTCGAATATGTCCCTAGGCGTCCTAGGACCCCTAAAGACATATGTCGTCATTTAATGGGTCAAAGAGGGTCATAGGGTAACATATGACCCCATTTGACCCATATTACCCATTCGAATATGTCCCTAGGGGTCCTAGGACCCCTAGGGACATATGTCGTCGTTTAATGGATCAAAAGGGGTCATAGGTCAGCCTATGACCCCCTTTGACCCATATGAACAATTTGAATATGTCCTTAGGGTCCTAGGACCCCTAGGGACATGTCGTCGTTTAATGGGTCAAAGAGGGTCATAGGGTAACCTATGACCCCCTTTGACCCATATTACCCATTCGAATATGTCTCTTGGGGTCCAAGGACCCCTAGGGACATATGTCATCGTTTAATGGGTCAAAGAGGGTCATAGGTCACCCTATGACCCCCTTTGACCCATATTACCCATTCGAATATGTCCCTACGGGTCCTAGGACCCCTAGGGACATATGTCATCGTTTAATGGGTCAAAGAGGGTCATAGGTTACCCTATGACCCCCTTTGACCCATATTACCCATTCGAATATGTCTCTTGGGGTCCAAGGACTCCTAGGGACATATGTCATCGTTTAATGTGTCAAAGAGGGTCATAAGTCACCCTATGACCCCCTTTGTCCCATATTACCCATTCGAATATGTCCCTAGGGGTCCTAGGACCCCTAGGGGCATATGTCGTCATTTAATGGGTCAAAGAGGGTCATAGGTCACCCTATGACCCCCTTTGACCCATATGAACGATTCAAATATGTCTCTAGGGGTCCGAGGACCCCTAGGGACATATGTCGTCGTTTAATGGGTCAAATAGGGTC
The DNA here is from genome assembly GCA_028749045.1 of Cupressus sempervirens. Lineage (NCBI taxonomy): Eukaryota > Viridiplantae > Streptophyta > Pinopsida > Cupressales > Cupressaceae > Cupressus > Cupressus sempervirens. The sequence continues at coordinate 735,443,873 of CM053791.1, read as the reverse complement.
ATAAGTCACCCTATGACCCTCTTTGACCCATATGAACGATTCGAATATGTCCCTAGGGGTCTGAGGACCTGTAGGGACATATGTCGTCGTTTAATGAGTCAAACAGGGTCATAGGTTACCCTATGACCCCATTTGACCCATATTACCCATTCGAATATGTCCCTAGGGGTCCTAGGACCCCTAGGGACATATGTCATCATTTAATGGGTCAAAGGGGGTCATAGGACACCCTATGACCCCCTTTGACCCATATGAACAATTCGAATATGTCCCTAGGGGTCCTAGGACCCCTAGAGAAATATGTCGTCATTTAATGAGTCAGACCTATGACCCCCTGTGACCCATATTACCCATTCAAATATGTCCCTAGGTGTCCTAGGACCCCTAGAGACATATATCGTCGTTTAATGGGTCAAAGAGGGTCATAGGTCACCCTATGACCCCCTTTGACCCATATGAACGATTGGAATATGTCCCTAGGGGTCCTAGGACCCCTAGGGACATATGTCATCGTTTAATGGGTCAAGGAGGGTCATAGGTCACCCTATGACCCCCTTTGACCCATATTACCCATTCGAATATGTCCCTAGAGGTCCTAGGACCCCTAGGGACATATGTCGTCGTTTAATGGGTTAAAGGGGGTCATAGGTCACCCTATGACCCCCTTTGACTCATATGAATGATTCGACTATGTCCCTGGGGGTCCTAGGACCCCGAGGGACATATGTCATCATTTAATGGGTCAAAGGGGGTCATAGGTCACCCTATGACCCCCTTTGACCCATATGAACGATTCGACTATGTCCCTAGGGGTCTTAGGACCCCTAGGGACATATGTCATCGTTTAATGGGTCAAAAAAGTTCATAGGTCACCCTATGACCCCCTTTGACCCATAATACCCATTCAAATATGTCCCTAGGGGTCTTAGGACCCCTAGAGACATATGTCGTCGTTTAATGGGTCAAAGGGGGTCATAGGTCACCCTATGACCCCCTTTGACCGATATGAACGATTCGGCTATGTCCCTGGGAGTCCTAGGGACATATGTCATCATTTAATGGGTCAAAGGGACCCCCTTTGACCCATTAAAAGACGACATATGTCTCTAGGGGTCCTAGGACCCCTAGAGACATATATCGTCGTTTAATGGGTCAAAGAGGGTTATAGGTCATCCTATGACCCCCTTTGACTCTTATATATTAATAATATACATATCAATATATATATATATATATATATATATATATATATATATATATATATATATATATACATATTACATTATTATATTTAATGAAAATATTACGTTATTATATAAATATATTAATAACATACATATTAATATAGTAATATTTATAATATATATTATATTTAATAAAAATATTACGTTGTTATATAAATATTATATTATTATACATATTAATATAATAATATATAATACATATTACCTTTAATGAAAATATTACGTTATTGTATATATTAATAACATACATATTAATATAATAATATATAATACGTATTTTATATATATATATATATATATATATATAAATTACGTTATTATATTTAGTAAAAATAATAATAGTATATATTATATTTATAGATTGTAATAAGATTAACATAAGATATTATTATATATTACTAGATTATATCTTGTATGTTTACATTACGTTATTATATATATATAATATATTAAAATATGCCTTTACATATTAATATAAGTGAAATAATTTAAAAATAAAAAATTAGAACGTTTAAATCGAATTTCCCTCCAAAATTTGAAGATTTTTGGAATTTGACTACCGAGCCATATCGGATATCCGATTTGAAATCGGATATCCGATCAGGCTTGGTATTTACCAAGCCTGCCCGATCAACCCCAAAGACGTGTTTATAGAGAGTTTTAGTGATACTCAGACTTCGGGTAGTCGTCTGACAATGTTATTTTGATCGAAATTGAGTGAAACGAAATGGGTTTTTTAATATCGCTCTCTAGATTCCATCAATATAATTTCTGTCAAATTCTGAGTTCGATAAGTATTTATTAGTTAATTATCAATGAAGATTATTGTAAAGTGCTGATTGACATACCAAAGGAAAAATAGCTATAACTTTCAAACGGTATAACATTTTTTAAATCTAAAAGTTGCGTCACATTCTATACTTCGCCTAGTATAAGAAAAAAACAAAAAAAGAAAAATTTGATCAAATTTTCTATTAGTTAGGGTGGTCAGACACGAGACTTTTTTTAATCCGAAAAAGTTTTGGTAGAAAATTCATATTTAATTATTTATTTGGAATAAAAATATCAAAAAATATGCGTCACATCCGGGCATGAGTATAGTTTTCATATCTATAATTATATTAAAAAAATATTATGATTTGATTTTGATTAAGGTGGTCAGACATACACCTACTTTTTATTTTCGCCCTGAAATTTTCTTAGTACTGCATTAAAATTCAAACTTTTGACCAATCAATTATTTTTTTCTCCTAATAAGGCCTAGTAGTTTAGAAACTAAATTCAATTTTTTACAAATTATTTTCTTACAACTTTTTGATATAAAGTACATAACCACTTCAAAATTATGTGTCAAGTTGACATAACCCTGATTTGCTAATTTTTCACTGCCACTTAAGGCCATAGTTTGGTACACCATGATCTTGCACATACCCTTATTTCCCCAAGATTGGGGGTGGCCTCCTTGAGGCCTAGGTTGGGAGGTGAGCCTCCATGGTTCCTCATTTTTGTTTCTATTTTGTAGGTTTTACTTGACGTTCTTGGAAACTTGGAGTTCATGAAGTCATTCTATTGTATAGGAGAAGATGACACTATTGTATTTGTGAAGGAAATGGTGAAGCTCCATTTTGATATGTGATTCTAGTTGTTCTTGTAAGAGTGTTGTCATTGTTCTCATTCATTTTCCATAGAGAGAGTCTTGAATAATCTATGTATTTAAAAGGGTCCTTTCATTGTGTATAGTTTGATATGGTCATTTCACCACCCTTTGTTCATGCTTGATAAGAGTGTCAGAAGGAAGATTTGAGAGAATCATGAAGGAGAAATTTTATTGCATTGATGTTGTTGTTCATAACCTTGGATAGGAATGTATTGAAGAGAAGAGTTAAGTATCATTGTAGGCAATAGAAGATGAAAATAAAACTATCTCTTGCTATTCCATTGTACTCCATTCTCCTAGAAATAACTAGATGCATTATGTGATCAAACTGGACTTATACATAATTATAGAATATGTATGTAATAGCTAGTGTATTCATATTTAGTTATAGTCAAGAATTGGATGTCAATAATGTAAGTTGAATACTTAATGTTCTTGGAATCATAAGCAAGAAGATTTCATTGATGTTCATATTTGAGTATCTTGTAGTTAGACTTTGATAGTGTTGGTCTAAATACGTACTTTACTATTTACACTTAAGTTTACTTAGGTTAATGCATTATTTAATTATATTACATTATTTTATTATTTTTATTTGTGAGACACTTAGGAGTTTGCACACCTTTTGAGTTGTCATGTTCACAACACAGGAGTACGCAACTTTATTTGAGCAAATGTGTCTACAACACTGATTTGCTTGTCCCACCCTTGTAGGCTTATCCTCACATCGCCACACTTACTTCCGTGCTTAATGGAGGATAATCCATATCTGATGGACATGTGCTTGGTTGTGTGACACTTCATGGTGCTAACTTCTATGCATTCTAGAAGCTCTTTTGAGGCCTTTATATTCAGGCACTCCTAGTGTACTCTTGTATCAAGTTATTGAATACATTTTTATTCTGATCATACTCTCTCCATTTTTGGTCTACAGTTGTGCTTGTGTTTGAGTTCTTAGTTCTTGGGTGAATTTTGCCCTTAGGCAAATTCTTACAAATAGTAATATAATAGATGTTATGTGTAATACATTAGAATGGTTAAGTAGAATATATATTGGAATTCATTATACAATGTTGGATTACCATCAACTCAATTATAAGCAACCATAAAGAAATATAAGAATCCATGAAGAAAACTAGCAAAAGAAAAAAAAAAACTTCAAAAGTAGCCTTTAGGTGCATATTGCTTGCTGGAAAATGTATGGCAAACCCACTAAATCCAATTCCAAAAAAATATAGTCAATAAAATAATATAAACAAAATAAAATAAGCACTCTCCTACCTATACCTTTTAAAAAAACATTAAGTCACCATCATATTAATATTGCTTATAAGAGTTACTTCCAAAAAAATGACTAAGTACACTATCACCCTACTTAATGATCAATGGACTAAATTAAAAAAAAAATATAATAATAAAAAATAATAATAATATCCCCAACCTAGTGGGCGGCTTGCATATTATTATGACAAGACGGTTGATATATATTTTTTAAAATTTTAAAGCAAGTTGGGGGGAGAAAAGACAAATCATCCCCCCCCTCCTTACCTTTATTGGGGGGGCATTTAATATGGGGGATGCCATGGGGAGTACGTATCCCCTCCCCTCTCCCTTTCCACCTACCTCCCTCCATTCCTAGGCAATGGTTTGGGAGAAGTCAAAAGGTGGAAAAACTTGTTTTATGTGGTTTTTTTTTTAAGCAAAAAAATCTCCCTTAGGAAGACCATGCATTTGGAATTAAGGGGAGGGGTAGTTGGCATTGAATTGAGTGTCATGTCAGCTTGCAACATGATAATCATGGGTGATAGGACCCCTAGTTTTATGTGTTTAGGGAAATGATTATAATTTGGGGGGGTGAGAGTAGAGTATATATAATAAAGTCTATTTCCTATTTTTAATATGGTTATTATTTTAGAATGGGTGGAAGTAAGTATGTTTAGAGGGAATATTAGTTAAAGGGGGGAAGTTTAGAAAACTAATCTAGGTTAAGACTTATAGAATTGTGAGTTGGAATATTAATTGTTAGAAGGGAGTATTGTTATAGGATAGTAAGTATTAAATAAATTCATATAAATTTCTATTTAATATTAGTATAATGTATGGAAAATTATTAATGTATTAAGATAGATATAGGATATGGAAAAGAGTTGGGGTGGCTAGTTTTAAATGTTTTTTTTTAAAATATATTTAATTATTTGGGGTAAAAGAGTATTTGAGGTTAGATAGTTAGTTAATATTTTATTTCTTCCTAAAGAAAATATAAATATACATAAAAAAATTGTAGTAAATTAGGCATGTGATTGGAAGTAAGGTGATATGTTTATATAAAAGAAAATATAGGATTAGATGGTAGTTTTATCTGACAATTAATTGAACATTATTTGCAAATATAGTACTTTAAATTTAACATTAAATGATGATAATGTAGCAATTAAATTAAAAGATGTATATTAAGAATAGAAGGTATAGGTGACCTTTAAGTAATAATTATAATAATAACTAAATAATAATAATAGTAAATACTAATATGAAGAAAATCCTAATATTAATAGGAATAGAATGTTTAATTAATAAAATGTCTTCTCAATAAAATCCTTAGAATCTTTACCACTACATTGACACAAATTTGAATCTCACTTGCACATCAGAATGTCTCATTTGGGTGTAGAAGATTAAGGGCTTATAACCATAACACGTTCACATAGTTTTACATTCAGTAACTTGCAATCTACTGACCACCCCATAGAGAACTTGAAAATCTAGATTTTGAGTGAAATAAACTTTGTTCCATCATCTTACTTCATCACCTCCAAGTTTAAGCATAGGCTATGTATCTTAACTTTAGTTTCTGTCATGATAAAAAAAATAGTTGTGTTTTTGGCTTGTGGGAATGTGGGCATGACAACCATCTAACTTACATTATTATTTTTAAATCAGATTTAAAAGAAAATAGATAAATCACTATTTTTTTTTTTATAGAACTAAAAATAGATTAGCTTGACATTACAACACAAGTATGATTGATTGAAATCATGCTTTGGTCAACTCAAAGGAGACATGTTAATTATGATATATCTATATTTCATTAATTATAAGATTTAGTTGTATCAAATAAATGGAGTATTACTAGCTATATCAAACAATTAAACTTATTGAGTCTTAAATTTTTTATATGAATTCTTTGTCAAATAGAATACAATAAAATAATCAATTAATAAAAGTACATTGGTCTAGATTTAAAATATTTAATAAATATTTTTGTAACTATCTGAATAAACATTTTAAATATATCTTATTTATTTAATGATATTAAAATATATTTAAAATATAAGCAATTTTAATAAGTAATCTCCCTTAAAAAAAGTCTCTTTTTAAATTGATAATAAGTTCTAAAATTGTTATTTTATCAATATTTATAATTTATAACTTAACATCTCTTTGAACCAAAAACGATTTTAGGACAAGAGATGCAATGCATCAAAGTTCCTACCAATAATTGGAAAAGAAGGAAAGTGGAAATTTATAGATAGAAAGGAAGGATACGAAGAGAGAGCTAAAAGAGAGAATGGTATGTTATTATAAGAACAAGTACAAGTAGAATATAGAGAGAGTTGAAGGGAATTTAAAAAATATTAATAATTATACTATTTTAAGAAACATATAAATACCAATAAAAATATATATATAATATGAATGAACTACTCATTTCTACTAATTCAATTATAGGTTGAAATGTTTAAATTAAAAAAATAAATTGTTGATTACTTAATTCAAACTACCAAAATATCTAGTAAGTTTGAGGGGTAGTATTAGTTTTACAATTTGTAAAATGGTATAAAATAAATTAGAATAAAATTATAAAATAGTAGCTAGTAAAACATAGTGTAAACTTAAATAAATAACATTTTACAATTGTAAAAAATAAACATCAATGTAAAACTAATAATAAATATATGTAAAATAAGAAATAGAAAACACACAACTCTATATTTGAATTTGGTAAGAAAAATAGATTATGATAATTAATATTGATTAGACATTCATTTTTGTCCAAAGAAAGTTGTGTGAGCTGGAAGATAAAATAATTATAAAAATCTAATCAACTTGTCACAAATGTGGAAAAAATAAAATTGTAACTAATGCATTATAGAGTTCTTAAAAAATATTTGCATTTTTGTTGATGAAAAATGATTTTTTCTCCCTACCAAAAATAGTATGGTCTAATAGTATGAATGAAAAATGTGATTTATAAAATAATGGAAAATTAGGAAAAGATATAAACATTTGAAGTTTTTTTTAATCTTTTGAATTCTATGAGTTGATTGGTCAATTGAATTGAATGAAAGCATTAGTATCGTGCGAAAAATGTCATGTATTATTCTTTCATTTCATGCCACACTAGGAGAGAGGACCCAATACTTGAACGCATTCCAATAGTTGTGATAGGAGTTGTGCACTTGATACCTAAACTTATTGACTTAATGTCCAATTTTTTTGACAACATTATACCAATACTTGTGACTTTAAAGTTGTTAGTATGATTCTAGCTACCTAAAATTGAATAAAGTGTACCCTTAGTTATGAAAATTAACTAATGATGTGATGTCACATCAATTGTTCAACTATGTGTACCCTTTATGCACGATCATTGGTCTCACTTTTGTTTAGCTATTTTGGACAACTTGGAAAAAAGCATGCTAATGTGGCATCATAACGAGTGACGTGGACTTGAAACCCAAGTTATAAGTAGATAACTCGCCAAGTAAGCTACTGTAAAAAAGAAGAAGAGTGATTTGAAATTTTAGGTAGAGTTTTGATAAGCATGAAGTTAGGGTGTTCAAGAACTAGGTCCTCTCCCCTAGCCACCTATAATGTTCCACGCATTCACATACCTACTCATAAAAAAATTCAATTGAAGTCCCTCTTTTCAAATGGAAAAATATTGGTTACACTTAATAATAAAATATTATTTTAAAGGTGCATTATTTATTGTAGAGAGGCTAAATACAGAGTAGTTACACACCCAACTATGTTACTATAGATAGGCTAGGCTAAATATATAGCTGTTAGACACCCAACTACGTTATTATTTTTATTTATCTAATATCAATTACAGTGAAATGGAGATACCAAATCAACAACGATACTATATAACTCACCATCCCAAACCATGTATGTTTTAAGTGAGTCTACAGACGACTATTTTCCAAGAATACTCTACACCTTGAAACACATAAATTCTTTTCATTCAATATGGGATATCATGATCTTTCCTCTGGCCCTTCCTTTTTCCTGGTGTTTGAATGCCTCCACAACATCTGAAAAAGTGTAAGGGCTCTTCAGATCGATCACAAGCTTTAGCTTCCCGCTCTCGATGTATTTCCCCAACCTTTCCAAATTGTTGCCTTGGGGTTTAACAACCACAATCACTGCTCTCTGATGCGGAGGAAATGATGCAATGTCCACTATTTTACCCTCCTCCTTTGCAACCACATGAGACTTGAACAATTCTCTTAGAAATTACAAGAAAATTTTAAAAAAATTCAAAACCATTTCTTCAAAATCCTTTCCAATTCATAGGAACGAATAAAAAAATACAAATTGAAACCCTAAACGCTAACCCTACCAATGGTGTCAAAAATGAAATCAAATTTCTCATCCACTTGCTCGTAGCTCTGCTTGGTGTAATCTACCACCAAATCTACACCCAAGCTCTTCACAAACTCTGCTTTTGCTATGCTGCAAGTTGAGACAACTCTAGAAGCTTTGAAAACATTCTTTGCTAGCTGGATCGCCAGGCTACCAATGCCACTTGCGCCTCCCACAATAAACCCACTCCACCCCTTTTGAAATCCAATGGTATCAAATGCCTGCAATGCGGTTAAGAGCGCAAGCAACAAACTGGCAGCTTCTTCAAAAGATAGATTTTTGGGCTTCAATGCCAACAGATGTTCTTCTGCCACCGTGTACTTGGCTAGAGTACCCAACTACTTCATATTTCCTGTCGTGAAATCTTAAATGTCATCGTAAACCTCATCGCCCTTCTTAAACTTGGAGATGCCATCATCCATGTCGAAAACCTCTCCTGCCACATCACACCTTGGTACCATCTGCCAAACATACCCCAAAAAAAAGACATAAAACATTATATTTAGCCAATAGGCTACTTATCTAGGATCCTCTATCGAGAAGTGTCCTGTTCAGGTCAGCGAATGGTTCAATCTATACAAATTTTGGTTGGCAAAATAAATAGAGGCTGTACATTTTTTATCCTATTAGATTTCTACAGCACGACCAGGTTGGTACTGCCCTGCATGTAAAGGAGGGAGCCCACAGAGCTGTTTGATACCACCGTCATGAGCTCCACGATGGTGGACAACATTTAGCAGTCTCAGCAAACTGTTTGACACAGAGCTACTTGTATTGTATTAGATGGTGGTGTCATCATAGACAACACGTCTTAAATGAGGACATATTTTCATGTCTCGCAACAATGTCGGCACCGGCTACGGTGCAACATATTTGCACCATAAAAAACTGTGCCTTTACTGCCCTGCCCGGATACGTCGTCCTCGCTGACACTAGCGGATGTCTTGCACGTTTAATCACAATTATTTTCATTTGATTTTCTGTTAAGTGCAGAGAGGAAGGACAGAACGATCAAATCAGTGTTTAGAAGAACATAACAAAAGAAATGGCAAAATTGTGCAAAGCGTTAGCAGCGGAGTTAGTCCAATGTTATTTGAAAATCTTCATTTAATTTCATTGTTTAGTTGTAGGATTTGTTGAGCATTAATTTTAATTTTGATAAAAGTATATATTTATTACTTATAAAATATAATATATAATATTCAGTGAAGTGAAGTGGAGTGAAAGTTGAGAAATACATTTTTATTTTAATATTTAAAATATTTTCATATTAAAATAGAAATATATTTTTATTTTAATATTAAAAATGTTTTTAATTTAATATTTTTTTATTTTAATATTTAAAGTATATATATATATATATTTTTTTTTTATGTTTAAGGAATTTATTAGTAACTACTATTAAAAAATTAATAATATCCTTTCTAAGAAATTGAAGTTTTATATTATTGTTAATGATTAAATTTATATACTAAAATTTTGAGTTTATCTTTTCTTTGTTACAAAGAAATTTTTAGATAAAACTTTAATTATTATAAAGTGTCAAAAATGATTCAATAGAAAAATAATAAATTTCATACTATTAGATGTTAAAAATATATTGTTAGAAATAACAAACATTCATAATGTAATGAATGATAAAAAGTCATTTATTTGAAATAAAAAATTAAATTATAAATGAATTGGGAAAATTTCATATTGAAGTAAAATTTATATTTAAAAAATTTAGCATAAACAAAAAAATATAAAGTGGATGTAAGTAAATTAATAAGTTTAATTTAGTTACATCCACTTTATCTTTTTTTTTTCCTCTTTATTAAGATTAAATTAATAATTATAAAAGCTTTGTAAGTTGTTTTTTTTTATATATATCATATTTTTTGAAAAATAATTTTTATTAATGGTAAATTTTAAAGCATAAAGAAAAAATAACTTTATACCAAATTACATTTTAGAGCATAAAGAAAATATATAGAGCGGATGTAAGTAAATTAAGTTTAATTTACTTACATCCACTTTAAAAATAATTTACTTGCATCTACTTTATATTTTTTTCTTTATGTATTAAAATATAATTTGTTAAATTAATAAGTGTATTCATAAGTTTAATTTTAATAGTTGTAAGATTAAAAATTATATTTAAGAAATTAAATTTATAAATATAAAAGCATTGCTATTTATTATTATTATTATGTTTTTCAAAAAATAATTTTTATTTATGATAAATTTTAAAGCATAAAGAAAAAATAATTTTATATCAAATTACATTTTAAAGCATAAAGAAAAATATATAAAGTGGATGGTTTAATTTACTTACATCTACTTTAAAATTAATTTACTTATATCCACTTTATATTTTTTGCTTTATGCTTTAAAATATAATTTGGTATAAAATTAATAAGTGTATTCATTCAATGAATAATGACTTAGATTAAATTATAAAATTAATAAGTGTATTCATTCAATGAATAAGTATGTTTAATTTTAATAGTTGTAAGATTAAAAATTATATTGAAGAGATTAAATTAATAATTATAAAAGCATTCTAAGTTTTTTTTTTTAATAACAATATTTTTTTATATATAGTACTTTTTAAACATAAAGAAAAAATAAGTTTATACCAAATTATTGTATTTTAAATCATAAATTAAAAAAGAAGAAATTTATACTGAATTATTATATTTTAAATCAAAATTAGAAAATTTAAAGTGGATGTAAGTAAATGAATACGTTTAATTTACTTACATCCACTTTAAAATTAATTTACTTACATCTACTTTATATTTTTAAAATATAGTTTGGTATAAAATTAATAAGTGTATTCATTTGAGAAATAAATAAGTTTAATTTTAATAGTTATAAGATTAAAAATTATATTGAAGAGATTAAATTAATAATTATAAAAGCATTGGTTTTTAATATATTTTTTAATATGTATTATTTATGGTAAATTTTATATATATAAATTTTACTTCAATATCAAATTTCCACAATTTATTTATAATTCAAATAAAGATTTAGTCAACTTATTAAAATGACTTTTGTCATTAATTATGAATGTAACTCATTTTTAATAATATTTTTTAATATCCATATTATAGTATGTAATTTATTATTTTAACATAGAATCATTTTTAACACTTTATAATAATATTTTTTATTTGAAATTTTCTTTGTGACAAATAAAAGATAAACACAAAACTTCAATATAATTAAGGGGTATTATATTTTTTTTAATAATTGCTATTAATAAATTTTGTAAACCTAAAAGAAATTATACTTTAAATATTAAAATAAAGATTAATTTCTACTTTAATATGAAAATATTTAAAATGTTAAAATAAAAACATTTCTCTCAATTTTCACTTCATATATTTTATAAGGAACAAATATACTTATGTAAAAAACATTAAATTAATGTTCAACAAATCCTACAACTAAACAGTGAAATTAAATGAAGATTTTCAAATAACATTGGACTAACTCCGCTGCTAACGCTTTGCACAATTTTGCCATTTCTTTTGTTATGTTCTTCTAAACACTGATTTGATCGTTCTGTCCTTCCTCTCTGCACTTAACAGAAAATCAAATGAAAATAATTGTGATTAAACGTGCAAGACATCCGCTAGTGTCAGCGAGGACGACGTATCTGGGCAGGGCAGTAAAGGCACAGTTTTTTACGGTGCAAATATGTTGCACCGTAGCCGGTGCCAACAATGTCTTGGAGTAGCCATGTTATTTTTGGGGTTTTGATCTCTCTTTCTACACTATAATCATCAATATCAAGGATTTGGGCATTGACAAATACTAGAAGATATTATGTCATCATAATAAAACTTTTAAGTATATTTTTTGGGAGTGTGATTGGGCCAAAAGGAAAAGATCTGCTATTTTTCAAAATATTTCAATCATTTTTTATCATGACTTACAATGGAAAGAAGTTATTTTGGGCCTGAATCTTCTATGTGACATTTTATTTTATTTGATATATGGAATTAGATGTATGGCTTTGTTTTTTAATCATTACGATTGTCTAGGAGGTGAAATGCTAAGGTTTTACTCCAAATCATATTTTAGACTATTTTTTTGTGCTCTCACATATAGGAAGGTGCCAAAGATAAATTAAAGATCAACAAACACTTGGATAGAATCAATAGGTTAGCTTCTTCAAATCATTTCAAGATAAAGATAACAAAGAATTATGGATGTGTAACTGTAAGCATGAGAATGCAACAATGCTTAAAAGAATCACAACAAAGGTAACACAAAGAAGTTTTGACAACCAGATATTAATATTTTTCAAAATTTCAGTGACAATCTACTTTGTAGAAAGTCAACTACAAACCTACATACAAAGTTTGAAAAATTCAAAGAGAACCAATGACTCTTGCTGCTATGAAATGAGCTAGAATAGAGAGCTATAGTTCATGGTGATAGATCTCTTGGATTATAGTCTCTCTTGAGTCATTCAACCACATCTCTATATCAATTCCACTCTTTAAAGAGACCATTGTCAAGGACATCTTCATTTGTAGTGCATTTAGAATTTGGAGTTTGGACTGATCTTGTTGAAGTATACTGACTGGTTTTCCTTAATGGTGCACAACTTTTTCCATATAGAAATTAATTATGTTTTCCATGTTTTCCAAGCAATCAACATTTTTGAATATGAATTATCTCAATTAACCATATGTCACACTGAGAATATATAGTCTCCATTCATGCTTTATGATTTCTTCTTGGTTGTTGAAACAATTAATTTACCTCACATTTATTGTTTAATTAATATTTTTTCTTTAATATTCTTTGTTATTTCCTACCACTTGGCAACATGATGAAGGCTTTTCTTAGATTGAAATTCTTGTAAGAAATTGAGCTCAAATCAATGATGGAGCAATTACTGTTGATCTTATGAAGGATGCAATGGCTATAGCAAAGGGATTAGGTCTGACCCAACTCTAATGTGAATAAGCCCAGCTATTACAATACCAGTAGTAGTGATTTTTCTCAAAAAAAAGTAGCATGACACACCATTTATGTACATAACACAACCATGTCATTTGCATATGTTTAAGTCGTACTTCTATGTGCAATTCTAGTAATATATCTCAGTTATATTACTTTGTAACGCAATGCAAACCATGATATCATGCCAAAACCTAATGACAATCCCATCTAAAGATGAGATTTGAATATTGAATCACAACATAATCCATACTTCCATTTGATATCCTTAATATGATCTATTGTTGTTTTTCTAGTTTTGGATTCAATGCAAGGGTTATGTTGTAAAGATTGAAAGCAAAAATATTAACATTTGGAATGTGATATGAACGATACTATTATGAAGAATATATACTCATAATGCTCCCATAAGGCATAAGGAACCCACGATTATAAAATTAGTGATTTAAGGTTTACATAATAGACATTTGTTGTTACATATATGTTTTTGAGTAAGATTGCATTTCATCTTTAATTCACATACACTTTTATTCAGAAGTATGAACATAATATATGTAGAATATGTTATCCTCACATACACTCTTATTCAGAAGTATGAACATAATGTATGTAGAATCTGTTATCCTTGAGTTTAAGATTATTTCCTTCTAGTTCCAAAGTAAGCTGGCATCCACTACCTGCAAAGCATCCCAATCAAGAACATGGGTCACAGCCAGAATATACTACTTCAAAATAGAAACATGAAAAATATCATGGATGTGCGATAGGCTAGGTGGCAATGTTAGTTGATAAGAAACAAGACCAATCCTCTCAAGGATATTAGATGGTATGACAAAATATGGTGCCAACTTAGAGCCCTTCCCATCACGGATGGGAATCTTCCTCAGTCGCACTGTCAAAAAAACCCTATCACCAAAAAAACAAGTGATGATTCAACCTATGGGCATCTGCATACTTCTTCTGCCTGTCCAGAGAAGTAACCAAATTCTCTTTAATGCAAACAACTTGCTGATGCATGTCTTGAAGGATCTCTAGTCCCAAAAGAACTCAGTCCTCTAAACAATCGCAACTCAAAGGGGTACGACATGGTCTACCATACAAGGCCTAAAAAGGTGACATGCCGAGAGAACTATGATACTCATTGTTGTATAAAAACTCAACAAGGTATAAATAGTCCTCCCACTTCACCTGCCTATCCATAACATACATGCAAAGCATATCCTCTAGAACCTAATTCACTCTCTTAGTCTAACCATCAGTCTTTGGGTGATAAGCCAAACTAAAATTGAGTTGCGTGCCCAAAGCATGCTAGAGAGACATCCATAGTGCAGAAGTAAACATTGGATCTCTATCTGAAATAATTCAACAAGGAATCCCATGCAAATGAACAATATCCTCCAATAAAACATGCACTACAAAAGAAGCTATGTAGGATGCTCTCATGGGTGAAAAATGTGCTACCTTAGAAAACTTGTCCACTGTCACCATGATACAATCATGCCTCTGTGATGACATAAGAAACCCTATGATAAAATCAATGGATATCATATCCCATTTACACTCAGGAATGGTATGTGGCTGCAAAAGACCTGCCAGATGCTGATGTTCTACCTTCACTCTATAGCACTTAAGACATTTGGCAACAAAATTAGCAACATCACATCTCATCCCTACCCAAAAGTACATTTGTTTAAGATCAACATGCAACTTTTTAACACTGAGATGTGCTAAATATGGTGCACGATGCACTTCCATAAAAACCAAGTTACAAGGATCACTTGATACGGGTACATAGATATGCCCCAAGTGTCACAATAGTCCATCAAACTCAAGCATGTAACCTAAAAATCTTCCCTCAAGGGTTTGTCTAGACTCGATCTCTGTCCTCACCTCCTGATACCAAGTGTCACTAGGAAAAGCCTCCAGGACACGGCCTCACAAATCTACTCCCAATGACAACACTGATACCTCATGCCACCTCCTATTCAAGGCATCCACGATAACATTCTCCTTCCCTTTAATGTAATGAACATCAAAGTCATACTCACACAAGAACTGCATCCAATGATGCTATCGTGTATTCAAGTTTGGCTGAGTAAAGATATACTACACATTCCTATGATTGCTATGCAACTCAAACCTATGTCCCAAAAGAAAATGCCTCCATTGAACAAGAGCATGCACTATGATCGTGAGTACCAAATCATGAATGGGGTAGTTAAGCTCATGGTCCTTAAGTTTCCTAGACTTATATGCAATCACTCGACCATCCTACATCTGTGCAAACCATGAAATCACCTACAGGATTAGGCACTGCAAGGACTGGTGCACTGATTAAACACTCCTTAAGAGCATTAAATGATGCCTTGCACTGGTTTGACCAAGCATACTTCTTCCCTTTCCACCGAAGAGAAGTATTAAGATTAAACCTCAGATAGAAATAACATTTACATCCAAATATAAACGATATCAAAAAAATAATAGATCACACATAAAAGAACACAAGACACCAAGATTTAATGTGGTTCACCCAATTCCTAGGCTACGTCCACCAAATAGAAAGTCTAATATCATTACGATCTAGTGATTACAACTCGATTACAACTTGATTACAATATGTAATCCCTTATAACTCAATATCGCCGCAAGAACCAATTTTTGCATCACACCTTATGAAACAATCCCTAACCTTAAGCCCTTTTATACAAGTATTTTCCCTCTTTAGGGTTAAATAATTTATGGAGTATGTATAGTACTTTCTTGATCAATCATCACAAACTAATGTTCTCCCACTTAGGGACTGATCCACACTAGACAACAATCTCCCACTTGGAGACTGATCCTATAGCAATACCGCTACCACATGGGGCTCCCACTAGATCAAACCACCCTGGACTTTGCTATTCCTTTATTCTTGTTTAGTCTAGAAGACCAACCAAAGCCAAAGAGGAAGTCAACTTCTCCCTTGTTAGTATCTTTCTAAACATATCCATTGGATTGCCATCTATA
Organism: Cupressus sempervirens; assembly: GCA_028749045.1. Classification (NCBI taxonomy): domain Eukaryota; kingdom Viridiplantae; phylum Streptophyta; class Pinopsida; order Cupressales; family Cupressaceae; genus Cupressus; species Cupressus sempervirens. The sequence goes on along the minus strand of CM053791.1, from coordinate 735,427,349 downwards.
TGTATCTTATCCAGCTTTAACCGTTCATCATCCAAAACTAACCAAATGAAATGGTACTGCAACTAAATGTGTTTTGTCTTTGAATGTAGAGCTGAATTCTTTGCAAGATGAATGGCACTCTAGCTATCTATAAATAAATAATTAACCCTCTAAGGGTGTCCCAATTCTTCCAAGAAGAATTGAAGCCATATCATCTGCTTGGTTGCCTCTATAGCAGCAACATACTCTGCCTCTATAGTGGATAAAGCATTAACCTTCTATAACCTATAAACCTAGCTCACGGTTGCCCCACCAATAGTAAATACATAACCTATAGTATTCTGCCTGGTATCAATATTCCCTACCAAATCTAAGTCAACATATCCCTGTAAATCAGTAGTAAAGCCCCTAAAATGTAAACACTTATTGAATGTTCCTCTCAAATATCTAAGAATCCATTTTACTACATTCCAATGCTCAATTCCTAGATGACTCATATACCTGCTAACGACTCCCACTACATGTGCAATATCTGGCCTTGTACATACCATAGCATACATCAAGCTTCCTATAGCTGAAGCACAGGGTACCTTGGACATCTTATCCTCCTCTTCTTGTGTCTTTGGACACATCTCCTTAGTCAACTTCAAATGACCAGGTAAAGGTGTGTTGACAACTTTAGCATTATCCATGGAGAAATGTTGCAATAGCTTCTCAACATAATCAGCTTGAGATAACGTCAATTTCTTGTTCTTCCTAATTCTAAAAATCTTCATACCAAGGATTTGTTTTGCTTCCACCAAATCCTTCATAGAAAATGCATGTGCTAACTAGTGTTTTAGCCCCTTAATGTGATTTGTGTTGGACCTAGCTACAAGCATATCATCAACATATAAACATAAAATAATGTAGTTGTCATCATCCAACCTCTTAAAATTAACATAATGATATGAATGACACCTACTATATCCATGCTCATGCATAAAACTATCAAATTTTAGATACCATTGCCGAGGTGCTTGCTTCAAGCCATATAAATATTTCTTCAATCTGCGCACTAAGTTCTTCTTATCTTTGACCTCAAATCCCTATGGCTGAGCCATATATATATCTCTTCATCCAAATCACCATGAAGGAAGGTTGTTTTAACATCAAGCTACTCTAAATGAAAATCTTTAGTAGCCACAATACTTAAAACAGTACAGATAGAAGTCATTTTAACAACATGAGAGAATATCTCATCAAAATCAATGCCTTTTTTCTATGCAAATCCTTTTATAACCAACCTGGCTTTAAATCTTTTCTTACCTCCATCCTCTTATTTTAACTTGTAAACCCACTTATTCTGTAAAGCCCTTTTACCTACAGTCAACTTGCATAAATCTCATGTCTTATTTTTCAAAAAAGAGTCCATTTCATCTTTCATTGTAGACTCCCACTGAATCTTAGTATCCACCTGCATAGCTTCATCATAACATTTAGGTTCACCAACATGAGTAAGTAAAATAAAATAAAAGGAAGGAGAAAATCTTTCTGGAGGTCTATTTAGCCTTGTTGACTGTCTAACATTCACAGGGTTGTGTGGTATTTGTTGTTGCACTTGTTGTACATCATGAGGAATTACTAGAACATCATCTTTTGGAGTATCAAGCAACTTTGTTTTCTAGTTAGATAAACTTTAATTATTTTAATCAATTATAATTATGAAGTTCTTAATAATTTAAGTTTCTTTTCATTGTCATGTCTAATAAATTAAGGTTTCTACTAGTTGTTGGTCTTCAAATATTTTCTTTAATCAAAAAATTATGGACTTAACCTATAAATGCCACAAATGTTGACTTTGGTTCTTATAAGGAATTCAATTGCTCACTCAAAAACCACCCGAGATTGGCAACCCAAAATTATCACTCTTCTAAAGTGAGCTTAGCTAAGAGCCAACCTTTTTATAGGTTACACACACATTGTTAATGTGACCTTGTTAGAGAAAATTATCTAGACCTTATCACTCCTTGATCCTATCTAAAGAGTGGCCTTATCTAAAGGACTTACAAACACCAATAATCAATGTTAGAGTGTAGGATTTCATACACTTGTTAGGTCAACTTGGTCTATAATATTTTTTTGCTAAAATGATTGGAAAGTAATAGTGTAAAAATGATCATTTCAAGTATAGCAACTACCTTTTCTTGCTCAGATGTCTGTTATATTCTTGTGTTTGTCTCATCTCTGTTCTCTGTTATCTTGAATAGCTGATTCACTCATTCTTACTTCCAAATTTGCTCGGCTATGTTGGCTCAACTCTCTTCTTTTCCCTTTCTCCAATAGTTCATACTTTTAATCAATTCAGTAGCATAACAAACCAATAATCAAATCAATATCGAACCAACATAATTAACAACCTAAAACTATCTTGATCTCCTTCTTAAATAGTCATCTCTAAGCTTATGGATTCTTCCATCTAATATCATTTAATTACAATTGTCAATCTTATATTCAATGTACTTTATAACCACATAGAAAATGGAACTTTACATAGAACTTTGTACTCATCCTTATCCTTCTTCAATCTCTATCATCATATTTTTATTTAATTTTCCTAGCCATTGATTTTGCAACAAACTTTGAATATAACCTTTGAACATCTCAAACTTTCCATATTTCCATCAAAAGTTGGCCTTTGATTCCAATTCTTCAAACTTGTTCTTCCATATGTTACTTAGTAAACATAACACTCACTCAAGTAATATAGTACTTAATTAATACTAGACTCCCTATGGCAATATTGATTTTTCTCTTTACTTTGTCAATCATTCATGCAACACTATAGTCACTTGGTGAATAAAGTCTCCCTTCATTAACCTTGTCATTCAGTTAACCTTGTGTTCTTCAATACTTCTTAATATGTCATGATTGTAAAAAAAATAAAGCCAACATTATATTATCACTGTCCAAATCATAAAAGTACCCATTAAATACCATACTTATCAATACTATTTTCAACATAATTTCTTCAAATTCTCTTCATCAATCTAATGATATGGTACTCTACTAAATTAGGATAATGTCTAGCCATCTAAGACTTGATATCAACAAAAGCACAACAACTAATATGACTCTTTTACATACATTAATAACATTACCAAATACATTATCAGTTGGGGCAAGTAGGAGTAACTTTAAGAAACCCCCTCCTCAGAACATTTATAAAGTTGTGGTGAATCCAACACTATTTTCAACAGAAAAATAATAATTTGAATTTGTGATTTTTTTTCAATGTAGGAAAAAATTTAATTTAATTGGCAATTTTATTGCAACCATAGTAAAATTTTCCTAAATTTGAGGTGGTTAATGTATTAATTTGGGGGAAATTATATAAGCTATGAGACAATTTTCTCCCTTTGAATGGAAAACATATATAATGTATGATATATGAGGTGATTTTTTTTCCTTTTGATGGAAAAAATATATAATCCATTGGTGAATGTCATTCCTATAAATGAAAAATAAAGGAACTCTATTAATGAATAACTACTTTATAATATGTGTTATGTTTCATGTGAGTGAATGCCAAATGGAAATTAATCAAAGATATCATAGTGGATAATGTTATTTATTAGTGAATTGTGCACCTAACATCCTTCTACCATCTGATGATTATATATCAACACTTGATTTATTTTGGGTTGAATATCTTAGATGGAACCTTTATCTTCTTCAAGTCTCTAGAATGGTGAAATGTCTCCCTCCACCTAGTTCCACTAATAGTGGAGACTCCCCACACTCATTAATTCTTTTTTGGTATTGAATAAATTACAATCATACATTTATGGGAAATATTTCCAAATATTTTCATTTAATTCAATCAAACTAGAAGGACAAAGGTTTAGGGAAGATTCAAGCAATTTCCATGGTAACTGAGCTTATTTATATGCAATTGAGCTTCTTTCTTCATCATTTCTCATTTCATCTTTGGCAATCACTAGTCTCATCGAAGTTACTAGTATGACATGTAAGTTTTGTTCAGGCCATTACTATAATTTTATAGAAAATTAGTGAGGCCTAGGTTATTACTCTCTACTTCATTTTTTCTCCTATTTAGTAAATTAAGATGGACACTTTAATTTGTTTGACATGTGAATTGGAAGAGCTTAAGAAGGCCTTTTAGGCCCCTTCCCCAATGAAAACCTCTATTCAATTTGAGATGAGGTAGGGTCATTCATTATTAAGGTTGTTAGAATAGTGTTAGGTTGTGAGATTTTGGTGAGTGATGATAGGCACCATGTGAATGTAGATACAACATCCCATTTTCTAGCCTTTCTCCTTGACCTTGAAGGATAAAAGATTGATATATTGATGTTGCTAAGGAAGGCCTTCAAATCAGAGTACCCAAGAAATAATGTTCAGGTTTTCATCTTTGTAGAAATAGGGGTAGGGATCCCTTGGACAAGTCAAATCCCCAAGATTCTACAACTTGGATAGAATGTGGCCATGCAACCATTTTTATTGGACCTGAATGTTGGGTAGTCGAAGCACCGTAGGAAATGGTTGTGGATTGCCAAAGATTTTCTTTGGAAATGGTTTTTTTTGGACAAAGTGGAGGAGGGAATATAAAAATTTATTCATGAATTCTTAGACTTAATCATGTCTTGATAATTCCACTTAGATTCAATTTAGTGGGAAATGTGAATCAAGGAAAATAAACCTAAGTTCATCACATAGCCTCACACCTCAAGATGACAAGTTCAAGGAAAAGGATTCTTTCCAACCAATGCTCAAAGGTGTTAACATTTATTAGGTTAAGGAAATCCAAATGGTAATGGAACATTAAATCAAACTAATAATTAGAGAATACGAAGACAAGTAAAAAAAATGCACTTTGCTCTTGAGATCCTAATTAATTAATTTTAGATCTATGCAAAATAAACAATGTAAAGTGAAATGCATAAAGTGTTGAATTGAAAAATATGGGTAAAGAACTTATTTTAATAGAGGATCACATATTTGAACCTAAATATATGCTTTTTGTGCTATCCCTTCGGGTCAACCATGTCCTCAGACATCTTGTTTCATTATCACCTTTTTATAATAATTGACCCATGTTGGTATTCATCTTGGTAAAAAAGACGAGACTACTTTCAACTTTGGCCTGAGTGAACTTTAAAAAAAGGAATCCTTAAATAATATAAACTAAATTGATATTCCCAATTCACACCCACCAATGAATTAACTAAAAACAATTCATTTTCCACAAAACAAACACTGAAGTGTTGTCTACATAAATAGTATAAATGTTGTGTGTGTGTGTACATATACATATACATAGATGTATATACATACACATATACATATATGTATATGTATGTATATGCATATGCATATGCATATGTATGTGTATGTATATGTATATGTATATGTATATGTGTGTGTATATATATACATATATACATATATATATACATATATACATATATATATACACATATATACATATGTATATATATACACATACATATATACATATGTATATATATACACATACATATATACATATGTATATATATACACATACATATATACATATGTATATATATACACATACATATATACATATGTATATATATATACACATACATATATACATATGTATATATATATATATACATACATATATACATATGTATATATATATATATATATATATATATATATATATATATATATATATATACACACACACATATACATATATACACATATACATATATATACACACATATATATATATACACACATATGTATATATATACATATGTATATATATACATATGTATATATATACATATGTATATATGTATATGTATATATATATGTATATATGTATATGTATATATATATATATATGTATATATGTACGTGTGTGTGTGTGTGTGTGCATGCATGCATGTATGTATCTATTCATACATAGATACATGTATGTATTTATGTGTATATATATGTATACATGTATGTATATATTTGTGCATGTGTATGTAAAATAAAGTGCTAAAAGTACTATTAATGAGTATGTAGCTCACAATATATTCTTTTTATTCCAAAAAAATGGTAGTTTCTCTTAAGATTTCACCAAGGCCAAACTCTATGTCATTGGTCACCATTTTGTATGTCACACACATGCATGTAGTTTGGAAAAAGGGTTCCCTATTTTATACTTGATGTATAATTGGTACCACATTATTCCAATTTATCAAATTCTATTATGATAAGAAAATTTTATTAAATGTGGCACCAATTAGCATGGTATGGACCTATTATCAACCATCTTTGATCTTTTCTATTTACTATATACCCAAAATACTTTATGGATTGCCTCATTGGTAATCAATGATGAAAATCAATACTTAATCGATTTCCAATGATTGAAAAATTTAGGAAGTCTTCTCAAATGTCTAGTTCCAACTAAGCAACTGTAGCATGGTAAACTATAAGTTCTTCATTTTTTTGATTTCTTATAAGTTTTCTTTCTTAAAAAAAATCATTGTGATCATCTTTATCAATTTTTCCATGAATGTATTAAAAAAATGGGTTCCTATATAAATTAAAAAAAATACACTAGTAGGAATGTTCTAAAATGTGCTTTGAGGTCATTTTCCACAACCTCACACGCATATTTTTTGTATACTAGTCACTCAATGTCCTTGGTTTTAATGAACTATGCAATACATGATCTACTCTCTCTCTCTCTCTCTCTGGTCACCTTAATATGTATTATTCATGAGAAGAATTATAAATTTGTATTATATGTTTCATTAGATCCCTAACCTCCTTTTTATAGTAATTCAAACCCTTGATTTTAATGTCATTGTTATTCACATGTTTGACTATTGATCATGAGCTTATCTTATTTGTTGTGTATATTTTATAGTAGATTTATAATACCCAATAGTCATTGTCTTCTAGTTCCTTTTTTATGTGGTACACCTAATAATATTTTAACAATGTTCTATAAACATATAGCTAAAGAATTTCATTATTTAGAAAATGAGTTACACTCAATTTTCACTTATCTTATTTCTTAAATTTACTATCGTCTAATAGTCTTACTTCCATTAGTTAGAATTATTTACTTTTCATGTATGAGTCATGCATGTTTCTTGTTACACTTTTCTTATATTTGGTTGTAGACTACACATAATCAATTCTAATTTTAATTTTCCAACTCATACTATTCTTAAGAGAATATTCCTTATTTGTCTTATTATTATTATTCTCAAGGCTATGATCACTTTCTAGGTAGGCAAGTTGTCTTAACTAGTCTTTCAACAACATGTGATACTTAGAGTCAAGGTTTCATTTCTAGCTTCTAACTACACATTTTATTTCTCTTAAATATTGAAGCAAGGGAAAACTAACATGTAATATTACACTTCATATCATAGTTTAGTCTCTTATCTTACAATATGATTATTTGAGCCATGGTATCTAATTATGTTATTATAATATTATTTCTAATCTGTAATATATATATATATATATATAGTGTTGAAACAATGCAAATAATTATAAAATTAAAATAAAAGTACATAGTAGCCCAAGCTATATGCATTTACAAATTCACTATTACCAAATTTCATTTGGGAAGCCATGACCGAAGTACACAAGACAACATATCATAATAGCTCAAAAAGAACTCACAAAACTTAGTCATAATATGAATTTTAGCATTTTTTGAAGTTTTTTTGAAAGTATAGTATCATGACCATGAAGTTGAAGAAGCTAACCCTTGATTCTATCCAAGTTTTTGCTGATCTTTAATTTATCTTTGGCACCTTCCTATATGTGAGAGCACAAAAAAATAGTCTAAAATATGATTTAGAGTAAAACCTTAGCATTTCACCTCCTAGATGACTGTCATGATTAAAAAACAAAGCCATACATCTAATTCCATATATAAAATAAAATAAAATGTCACATAGAATCAACAAAAGTGTTCATATGAAGATTTAGGCCCAAAATAACTTCTTTCCATTGTAAGTCATGATAAAAAATGACCGAAATATTTTGAAAAATAGTAGATCTTTTCCTTTTGGTCCAATCACACTCCCAAAAAATATGCTTAAAAGTTTCATTATGATGACATAATATCTTCTTGCGATATTTACCTACATCTAATAACAACTATATTGCAAGACTATAAAACCTAAGTCAAAGAATGCAATTACTACCCCAAATCTAAAATCAAATGCTATTTAATTTTTCAAAATTTGATTTCATGTTAGATTTAATAAAGAGCTTTTTATTAGAAACACCAAGATACAAATATGATTCAAATTTAGATGAAATGATAATCTAGTTTCAACATTCAAAGTTTACATAGTAAAATAAACAAACCATAATGTATACTTCAAGCCATAAATAAAATCCACTATGACAAGCATTCTAGGGTAATGGTGAACAATAAGACTAACTCAACATTTGGGAGCAAAGGTGCCAAGTAAATTCATCTCCATGAAATAAAGGTGGGACACAACTACAAATTATTGGAGGGATGAATTAGTAGAGGGAGCAAAAGAACATATCAGTCAAGGAACTGAAATGCACTCTTATTTCCTAATTTATCTATGTAAATAAAATATATGAATTGGATAAATATAATATACTTATTGTAATTATATAATTATGCTAATAAGAAAGTTCAAAACAATCTTTCACAACAAAAATAAAATAAGCACTACATTCGAAGAAGCTTCACATCCAGATCTTGCTAATTTGGAAATCCCAAAGTCATTCCTGGGCTATAAACTACATTTATTTTCCCACGCAATACATTATAGTTGGATATCTGTAGTTGAAGAATGACCAAGAGTATGAAAGCATTCCACACGTTTTTCATCACTCACTATTTCGTTTGCTTTTGTTTCCGATAATATATAGAGTCAGTTTTGTTTTGCATGAGTAAAGGATATTGAAAATGTGGCCTCTCTCATAGGAAGATTCTACAAGACTTACAACTACTTTATTGTAATTATTTTCACGTAAATATGATTAATAAATAAAATAAAACAAAATACAAAACCTGTAATTTGTTTGGTTCTCCTTCATTAAAATTACAATATATTAATTAATAAATGCATAAGAATGATTTAGTGCTAGAATACCAACCAAAGTAGGACACAAAAAATGTTTGTTTTTATGAAATATTTACTTTTTATGAAATACTTATCAGAAAATAACTATTATAGTTGAATTAAAAAGTAAAATTATTTGATTTAAATTATCTTTGACTTTTCATATAAGAAATGCAAATTGATCAAGAAGTGACAAACTATTATTAACATTGTAAATACTTTAATCTCCAATAATCTAAAACTAATGGGAGGAAAATTATTTGATTTAAATTATCAATGATTTTTCAAATAAGGATTATAATCATTAGTGCATCAACAAAAGATAATGGTAAAGGAGAGATAAAGTTTTAATAATAAAATTAGTTCTTTATTTCTCAATAATCAAATTATATTCTTGAGAAGTATGGTAGGAAAAATGATGTTAGAGTTGAATGATGTAAGCCTAAAAAGAATTCAATTTAAGTGGATAATTAATTAGGTTTAGAACTTTGTCAACTTATAGTTATAATTAGGATTGCAACTAGATTAGCTTGGAGTACGATTCAATAAGAGTATGGAATATATGTCTATATTTCAATAGGGACTAGAGTTCTATCTTAGTTATCTAAAAGAGAGGCTTGAGTTATGATTCAATAATGATCAAAGTTTAAATATAAATTACACTTGCACAATGATATCTCATAATATCCAGAATCAAAGAAGCGTATAGAGATATACAAATAAAATAAATTGTATTTAATTAGATAACTATTACATTTAAAATTAGGTTCAATTATAGTTACCATTAGGATTACATTTTAAGGTTTAAAGTTAGGTTTCAACAAGATTAGCAAGATTAGCATCATAGTTTTATTTGGAAAAGGATTTAACATTTATAAGGAATATGGATATAATTAAAAAAGAGTTAGAGTTCCATTAAAGAAGGGTTAAAGTTATATTATATCTAGATATTAAAAATTTATAAGCTATTATTAAATTATGATAAGATTTTACATCAACCAATAATTCTAAACATCAAATAAGGTTACATAATAAATACTTGAGTCTCTCCACTTCTATAATTTGGCAATTCTATGCTCTTTACATTTGAGTCTCTTTTCTTCTACAATTTGGCCATTCTCTCTAGTTTCCTACACACAAATCTTCTCTAGTTTTTTCATATTTGACCATCTTCTTGCCTCACCTCTGCTCAAGTTCTTGAAGCTCACATTGAAACTATATATATATGTGGATTTTATTTCATCTTTGATTTCCTTACTCTATAGTTTTGAAGTTTGGAGAAAACCATAGACTGATATCATAAGTTCACCATTTTTAGATCACTTTATGTTTGGATACTATAAAATATACCACTCCTCTAGTTCATTCCCCTTGAAATTTTGTAGTCATTAAATTATCTAGGGTCCAAGGTTCATTAGTTTTGTTTATTTATTCCTTGAAACTCTAGGCCACACTTGTCACAACATCAAGAAGGTACATAGAAGAATGCCCCATGCTTGTAATGAGATGTAATTTCTAGTTCAAAAACTTTATTTTTATTAGTAACAAAATTGTGATCTTGTAAGGTGCATTGTGTGTGTGTGTGTGTATAAAATTGATCTAAGTTGTTTTCTTTGATGTTCATGAAGATATATAAAAAAACATTGAGTAGCCATTCTAAAAAATCATTTCAATTTCTTCTAGACACCACCATTATATCTTAGGCTAACTACTGACTTGCACAAAATACTCATCTCCTTGTTGTGTAAATAGAATCATTAACCAAGAAAATCCCTCAACATGTTATGCCAAGAGAAAATAAGTGTGTTTGAGAGATGGATTTTGTATAGCCTAATGACCACACCATATAAAAAAATAACTTTATTTTTCCATGATGTATACCACCAACATTTTTATGAAAACTATTAAATTACTTTGGAATCATTAGTGTTTAAATTTCATGGATTGATTGTCTCTTAGTGCATAAATATATAGTTTTTCCCATTCATGTTGCCTTTCATTAGTTATCTATGAGTTTATCAACATATTTGGTTCTATATGTTTGGAAAATTTGAGTTATAAGGATATGCTCTTCATTAGTACATTAGACACTATGTTATATAATATTTCTAAAGGTAATTTGAATTATATGTTCGCTAACTAGTAATTTTTTTTGCACTTGCACCTATCATAAAAACATATATTCATACTTCTATTGTCATTCCACTAAGGAAGAAAAGTGAACAAGAAAAATGCTCTTCCCACACTCACATATAAGAAAAGAAAATTAAAGTACAAATAAATGAAATTATCAAGTCAATTTTTTTTAAATTACCAATATTTTTTTTAATTAACTATAAGACAACATATAGTACAAAGGTATATTTTATGTACATGTCTTCTCTTGATGTGGATAGAGTGTAGTATTTTACTCTTATGGAGCTCTTTATAAGGTGAGATGGGCACTGGGACATCTTGTTGGACAAGGATTTAACCACAGCTACATCTGCCATTGAAGCTACTAGGTCTCTGTCAATTTCTTGGGGATGTTGTTTCTAGGTGAAGGCAAGCTGAACTTGCTAAGATTTTGGATGCATTTATGGAGAGTATTGTAGATGAACACTTTGAAAAGGAGAAGAAGTGAATTGATTTGGAGTGCGGCAGTTTTGTTGATGCATTGATTTCTTTGTCTAAAGATGAATCCATGGAGATCAAATCACATGAGACCACATCAAGAATATTATTTTTGTATGTATACAAATCTAACCACGTGAATTCCTCCTTTTTTAAGGCTATTAGTTTGTTTTTTGGATAACACGTTATATTAAGATAGTTCCTAGAAGTCTTGTATTGTGATTCTTGGTACTTGTCTTCTATATTGGAAACATGTCTGAAGATGTATCTAGGTTTTAGGATATTTCTCTGGTGAAATTAGACTATTTTTTGTATGTATGGTGCAAGTTGGCAAGCTGGCCATGCCTTGTGCTTAAAAAGTGAATTCACTATTTATTCCTAAGTTTGTTATGCAAATGTGTAACATCATACTATCTATGAATTCCTAATATAGGTTGGGATTAATTGAGAACCCTACAAACAAATAACACTGACACACCATATATTTTTCTCTTCAACTATTACTTTCTTAGTTGAAAAACCATTCAAAATTTTAACAATAGAAGAAATAGGAGCTTTTTAAGATGAATTTTGTTGTACTTTTAAAAATTGTAACAACATTAATTAAATGTAGATAATATAAACATATTACTTTTGATTGATAACAATATCGATATTTGTGCTTGTCTATCAGTCGATAATATTTTTTTAATATTGTTAATTTTATTTTGTATGTATATGATAATTTAAGAAATTATCAAAAATCTATTTTTCATGAGAATGAGTGGAACACTTAACATCTTCATAAAGGTTAAGTACCAAATCTCTGACATCACCTAATGTTAATAAGACCTCGGCTTAAATATCATAGCAACAAGATTTGCAAAACTTTCAACCATAATTACACCTTATGAACTCTTTCATATCTCTTACTATTTTGATAAAATTACCTCTCATAAATATATACTTATATACTTCAGACATTGCTATGTAGAATTCCATGCCATTAGTGTTAAGACTGAATGGAATACATGTGTCTCAATATTTTTAACAACTAATAAGAACTATTCACATTGTAGATTCTCAAGAGAGTAAAATATGTAGACATCTAGAACATAAATTGATTTCTTTTAGCAAATGCGAAGGGATAATTTAACAATTTTTATAAAAAAATTCTATCATAGATTTGTGCTCATCTTTAATGCTTAATGACTCTAAATAGTGAGATATAGAGAGGAGAACTAGCAGTACATTTAAGATCTAAAATAAAATATCGTGGACATGGTAATGTGAGTGGATATATAGGTTCTTGGTATCTATCAATTCATTATTTGTTTATATGAAGCTTTCCGTACTAATTCTATCACAATACTTTGGAAAGTAGTCAACCCTATCCTAAGATTAAAATAAGTTATTAGAGTTGTGTGAAACTAATTTAATGCCTTTTAAGTGAAACCGGTAAAATCCATTAATGGACCCAACAATGCTCACAAGAACTTGGGTTAGGTTAAATTCATTACAACTAAAATCAGCAAATTTCATTTATTTATCGCCTCCTTAAAAATTGTAAGAAAATTTCATTTATTTCTCTCTTTCTTAAAAAACATAACCCACCTTGAGCCTTTTCGAGATATATTGGCTACAGGGATAGATACCTTGGTAGGGGTATTGGATTAGGCAATCTCTTAGTTACTTAGAAATCCCATTGCAATGAAGAAAACCAAAGAGCTTGATTATGTGATAGGAGTGGATCGTATGGTAGAAGAACTTGATTTTCCCAAAATCTACTATCTGTAATCGGTAGTGAAAGAAACACTATGACTATATCCACCTGATCCTCTACTTCTTCCACACGAATCTATTGAACATGCCACAATTGAGGGGTATCAGATACTGAAGAAAACTCAACTTCTTATGAATGTTTGGGCCATTGCAAGAGATCCAACTAATTGGGAAGAAGCCAACAAATTCAAACTAGAAAGATTTTTGGGAAGCCAAATTGATGTGAAAGGTTACCATTTGTGAGACAAGTGAGAAACTTTTCCCAACCACCCTTCACTTTTTGATTAACCACCGGTGAGTGGGAAATCTTCTATGGTGTAGAAGCGTCTCTAGCTATAGGAAATCTTCATAATATTTGAATGCCATCAATTTATATGTAGTATCTATGTGTATTCTTCACTATGTATTTAGCCCAAAAGTCAATACTTCAATTTTCCCAAAAGCTTTCATGTGTATGTCTCTGTTGTTGCAATATCATCCCTCTTTATAACTTATAAAATCTCGTTGTGCTATAGAGTCATTGTTCCACACCAAGCCATCATAGTGCGCTTTAAAAACTTGATATATATCATGACATGGATCTATGTTCCTTGTTAATTAATTTTGACTAGATAATTAGTAGGCTTGAATGAAATCTCAATATATTTTAGAAGAGGATGATCGATGGTCCTTTTCAAATCTATCTATTTAGTTTGTTGTTTGCACAATATTACATATTTATCAAAGTTGCATCGTTAGAATGATCTATGCTCATAATCTGATTTTCTTTATCATGATTTTGCTCGCGAAAAACTTGAACAAGCCCACTCTAGATAAAACCTAGAATTCAGTTTAGAAGATGCAATTTATTTTGCCTATAATATTGATATAATTATTTCATGAAGTACTATCATCATTTTTCAGTGACTATTGATCATTGAATTGTTTGTCGAAGCCAAAAAAAATAGTGGCTTAAAGGAGTAGCATTTACAATATTATAGAGGAATTGTCCCTCCAAGGAAAAGAATGATGTTCTACATTTTGCGAATGATTCGTTGAGAATAATCTCTGGCCAAACAATAGGCATAATCTTGGACCTGCAGGTACAAGTGCTAGTTTATGTGCTTCTAAATTAAAGAACTGCAACAACAAAGACAAACCCTAATAAAAAATTAATTTTGATTGAAGCATACAGGAAAGGGGGCATCGATGTTGCATAGGATGCCATATCAACGCAACTTGAAATCCACGGGATTGAGAGTAGCTGCATGAACTTTAATCAAGATTTGGCTTGGACCAAAGCTTGGAGCTTCAATTTTCCCAAATTGAAGGACATCTACAGATCCATATTTGTTGTAAAACAATGCCTTCGCCATTTTTAGGTATAGGAAGTCATTAATCTCTTTGCGTACTCAACACAATTTTAAGACTAGATGGAAAGAAGGAACAAGGTGGGCCTTTATATAATTATCCTCCCTTATCTTTCTCTCTGGCCCTCAACATAAGCTCTGATGATATTGCAATGCAACAAATGATGGAGAAACTAAGGGCCTGTTTGGCTATGGGAATAGGAATAGGGGAATAGGAATAACTATTATGGAATACTTATTCTGGAATAGAAAATGGGGCTACGTATTCCTGTTCTCTATTTGGTTCAACCAATATTTGATGGGGGATTCACAGAACCCAAAATTTATGTTTTCTAAAATAAATAAAAGTGGAATAGGAATATGTATTCCAATAACACCAATTTGAGTGGAATTACAAAAATTCATTATTGGGCCAAAATTGGAATACATATTCCTATTTTACTTCGTATTCCAATTTTGATTTGGTGCATCCAAATGAAGAATTCAAAATTTTAAGAATCTACATATGCCTATTCCCATTGCCAAATGGGCCCTAATCTATTAAAAAAGAGGAAACACAATCTAGAAAGTTCAATTGTGGTATTAGATTAGTGGGACCTTTGTACTGTCTAACTTCAAGTCATCTGCAACGATTCTAGGGGCACTTAATATGAAATGGCTATTTCGCTGACTTAATTGCAATTTATTAATTATTTATAAATTATAAACCAGCTGTTTTATAATTTTAATTTAATTTTTGATAGTAGGATAATGTCTATTCCGTTAGCATGGAGAACAAGGGGATCCATTTTGAGGGTTAAAAATTTTTGGAATAAAAATGGATGTAATATAATAAACTAGTAATCACATCTTAGTGTGTAATCAGTATGTCATAAATGTATGAAAGGTCATTTAAGTATTTTTCTTTTTGTTGGAGGCTCCCTCTCATATTCTATGGGTCTCTTTATTTTTAAACTAATCTATCTCACTATCTATATCTCTTTCTATCACATCCTTTCTATATGTTTTTATATATCTCCCTATATCTATTTCTATGTTTACTTTTCTTACTTTATCTATCTATCTATCATTTTTTTTCTCATCCTCTCTCTATATATTGATCTTTATCTATATCTTCTTGTCTATCCTCCATATCTAGAAAAATCTCCCTTTCTATCCATCCATCACTTTCCACCACCCCCCTTTCATATACCTTTAAATCTTTACATCTATATTTTTCTTCCACTATATCTCCCTATATATGTATATCTATTTTGTTATCTCTCCATATCTTTCTATCCCTAATACATCTCCCCCATTTGGATGGGAATATATTTTTATCAAGTTCTCTTCATATAAATCTCTATCCCTATACCTTTTTCCCTCCCTGATCTATCTCTCATATTTTTCTATCCTAATCCTTATCTCTCCCATTTCATATATATTTGCATAAATGTACTTATCTATGTATAATGTCTCTCTATCAATCTATTTTTTACTCCTCCTCCTCTCCCTATATATCTCCTCATATTTTTACCTCTCTATTAATCCATCTTACCATCTATATATTTCTATTGATCCCTCTTCCTTCTTTTCTTTTGATCTCTATCTTCCTAGCTCTCTTTATCTTTGTCTCATCTTGTACCTCTAAACACACATCCCTCTCTCCATTCATCCATACATCCCTCTCTTTATTTCCCCATATCTAGATATACTTACTTTGTATCTCCACCTTTATCTTTCTATCCCTTAACCTATTAAATGTAACAAAAAAATTGATTGATAATTAAACCCAACTACTCTACTACTAAACTTTATAACAATTCCAAAATGATCACCTTAGTAAAGAACAAATATCAACATATCACAAGAAGAGTTGGCATATCTATTTATCACAATATATTTTTCACTAATCATTCTCATTTTGAAAGAATTTTAATACTTTATATAACAAGAAAAATTGATCACCTAGCTCAAGAATAAAAATCAACAATGAGACCTCATTTATGTTAACAATAAAATTTCAAAGAAAAGTCTCCTCTGAATAACCAAAAATGTACTTTGTATTGATAGAGGTGTGATTATACCATTTGATTTGCACATATGGGCTACTCATTCAAGCACTAATAGGACTTCAATTTTCTCTAGAAAATAGTAATGTGGATATTATTTCTAATTGCCTACATTGAAGATTTGAATTGATCTACTCCCCACATTGATTAACCCTTGCATTGTCTAGTGAAGCATTTAGGTGATCTACAAATATTATTTTGAGAGGATTCCCATAAAGCATTAGACAACATCATGCTTCAGTTAACATAGAGGAAAAAATTATGTGTGTAGGATTATATATTTTTAGAGACACTTGAAGCTCACAGTGGAGCCTCATATTATAAACAACCAAGATAACTTTGCAATTGTAGATTAAGTTTTGTCTAGTTTGAGGAAGTCCAGTTTGGCTTTTGACTATAAGGATTACAATGTACCACTTTGTTATCTTGTGAGTAGTTCTTTGCTTCAAAGCCTACTAGATGAACAAAGTGGGCTAATAAGCATCCAATAAATAGAAGAGAAGGGTAATCCTTTAAGTAGAAGATCAAAGAAAATTCCATGATTACATGCCTGTTCTCAATGGATATGCTACTATAATATAGTTGTGTTGTATGTTAACTATGGTTTTAGGGAGGATTTTACAAATTTGAAAGAGGTGAACATGAATGTTAATGGTTGCATTGAAAATTGTAATTTGATCAACAAGGAATTATTTTTAGTTCTTCTAGAGTAAGGCATATGAACTCCATGCAATATTTTTCCATGTAGAATAGTTCCGTGAAGTTAGAGGAGGAAATTTAAAACCCATGATGCATAAATGAAAAGAGCACAATAGAGAGAGACACAAAAAGCATAGTACACCCCCCCCCCCCCCCCCCCCCCCCCCCTTTCACTTAATCAAAAGACCCCTACAAAAAAAGATGTTGTTGGCACTTTATAAGTAGTGCGTTTACTATGGGCCACTTGTCAAAATGATCAATCTGTAAAGGTTGGCATGATTATGGATCCTTATGAATAAAAATTAGTGAAGGTCTCTTTGTCAATTGAGGAGACAGATGGTTCAGTGGAATAGGTTCAACAGACGTCCTTGCCAGATTTGCATTCATTCTTTTCAACATAGTTGGAAGGAGTGAACTTCAACATCAACACAGGGATACTTGAGCAGGTTTCAGGACCACCATACATCTTCAGGATTGTACCTTTTCCATTGTTTCTTCCTAAGGGGAGGAACGTCAGTTAACATTCTTGGACCAGCTTCTTCATTGGAGTAGCTTTCATTTGTCAGCATTCTTCTTTGGGGGGGGGGGAGCCTATTCGATCTCTCTTCCTTCTTTCATTTTCTTATGTATATACTAGATGTATGTCATAATGGGGGGGTCTTGATTACTCCATCCATCAATGCATCCCTATTTATCTCTCTTTTTGGGGGAGCATTTTTCCCATGAGGCTTTTCCTCTTTCCTCGCTTTACGAGAGATTGTATATCATTATCTACATGGGTACCTAACATGGCCTAGTAGCCGAGATCCATTATGCATTTCATCCTAGTTTTGTAAGCTTAAGGGTATTCCCCTAAGTTGCACTTAAGGGGGGGCTGTTGGTGTAAATTAGTATTCACTATTTACACTTACTTAAGTTTACTTAGGTTAATGCATTATTTAATTATTTTGCATTATTTTATTATTTATTTATTAGTCACCTAGGAGTTTGTGCACTCATGAGTTTTCATGTTGACAACACAGGAGTTTGCACATCTTTTATGCACATGGTGTCTACAACACAGGAGTTAGCACACTAGTTAAACACATGGTGTCTACAACCTTCTCATTCTTATCCATTCATCTAGAATGTTGGATAAGGTGCTTAGTTGCCTTATCTCCTGGTTGTTTCTAGAGACATTCTAGGTGGTTCTTGAGAGACCATTATATATAGGCACTCCTAGTGTACTCTTATGATGGCATATTGAATATATCATCATTTTGATCATACTCTTTCTAGTCTACTATGTTCTTGTGTTTGAGTTCTTAGTTCCTGGGTGAATTTTGCCCTAAGGCAAATTCTTACAGTCCAATCAAAATTTTTTTTTAAAGATGTTTTTTTATAAAATAACTAGACCATGGTGTTAGATTTTTTGAATTCCCAAAAGTAATAAAAGTTGGAAAGTGGGAACATTAGTTTCGTGCCTTATAAATAAGGCAAGGACTAAAAAACTTAGACAAATATCATTGTCACTTTCTTCTTTTATCTAAAATTTATCCTTATCTTTATTTATTTTTATTTTTTTAATAATTAGATTTGAAATTTAAAGAAAATCAATTATAGAATAATTAGACCCCTTTAAAGTAAGGCTTACAAAATATTGTTAGATATAATTTTGCAAATTATATGAAATACTAGGTTATGCCAACATATACAAATATTGTTTTAGTTTTACATTTAGTACTAGGATGGAGTTGTCATCTACTAGTAAGGGTTTTTTGAATTTCAATTCCCTTAGGATATAGTAAGTTGCACAAATGGTGGTAGAAGGGCATGGTTCAATAGGGGATGATATTCATTTTTCATCTCAAGGTGGTCACTCAAATGCGGATGATGATTCTCTTACTTTTTTAGATGATTCCTTATCTCCTAGTGTGACTTTCACAAGGGCATTTTCATCTTTGACTCCCTCTTAATTTGTACTAGATAAGGTGCATGAGGGTCTGATATCCATTTTGCTAAATCTTCTAGTGGAGCCTAAGGGTCAAGTATTTTTGATTGATAATAATCCAAAGTGGACTAAAATTTTCATTCTCACTTAAAAGGTGAGAGCTCTTCCTTTATTAGTCATTATGTTGACTCTATTTCAAGAGCTTTCTTTATTTCATTTTTAGATTGTATTGTCTAGAAGGGGATTTCTTTTATATGTGGAGCAATCATTGGTTGGAAAATTTGTTGGTCCTTGTCTAAATATTGAGGCTATTCAGACTTTATTGGAAAGGAAATGGAATAAGAAGGGTCATATTAATGTGGGCACCATGGAATAAGGTTTTATAAATCATTTCCTTTACTTGCAAATGAGAGTTGTTGTTATGTCTATGGGTCCATGTATGTTGGGATACCCTTTGTTGGCCTTGAATGCCCATTAAAAACCAAGGTTTAATCCTAAGGATTGGTCTTTTAATATTGGCCCTAAATTAAGTTGGATTACATGAAGCTAGAGAGTGCATGCACCACATTAGTTGTGCATATGCCCCAAGATAGTTTAAATATGTCAGTGTGGGAAAAAAATGCAAGAACACCAATACAACTACTCATTATTTAGGGTTTGAAAGCCAAGACAAAGTGTTATTATAGTAGTAGTTAATGTAGATGCAACAAGAGACAACATGATTTTTTTGTTTGACTAAAATATATGTTTTATTTTAGTTTATTCTAACTCTCTTAATGATTACACGTGGAAATCATCAATCTTCTTATTATAATGTATATATTTTAGTTTTAATAAAATATGAAACTATTAAATAAATAAATAAATAAATAAATAAATATATCAAATTTGTAATCTAAATTTATTTATTTTTTAAAAATTGAGTAATGACAAAACTAGACTTTGATGAAACATTGTTGCCTTTTTTCTGAAAGCTTAAGATGGCTTGGTTTTGGTTTTTTGATTAGTAAAAGACAAATTCTTGTATTTTATTAATATCAAAAAATGTACAAACACCCTTCAAGTGTAGGCACTAGGGGAAAAAGAATAGGGTTAAGAAAACCCCTGGTATTGCTTGGGACCAAAGTCCCACATACTTACAGATACCATTTATGGCTTAAAAGAGGGAATTTTCTTAGATTACAGAGTTGGGGATAAACCCCCATAATAACAAACTGATTGCAGAAAAGAGATTTACTTAGATTTGCTACATAACATAAGAAGGATGACATAACAAGCTTTAGTGAAGATGGAGAATGTAAAGGAAGAAGATAGGAACCGAAGACTCTCTAGAGATGAACCTGCAAAAGAGAGGAGAGGCAACTTGCAAGGGAAGTCAAAGAAACCATTTGACACCAAGCGACATTGTAAGAAACCCAAAAGAAATGCCACATCTTGCAAAAAAACTTGGTAATAGGGAGAGATCAAGCCACAAAAGGATCCATAGAGGGCTCTTCAAGAAGCAAGAACTCATTTTAGCTCGAAAGCCCATAGCTAAAGCCATGATTTTGTCATGATGACCCAAGAAAACCCAACTTAAGCTAAATACGACTGTCAAATTAAAAAATCCCATCATTCCATATCTCAAGAATATAGGAGCGCTCTAGTATAAAAAATAAGTAATTACAAACTACTAAAGTAAATAATTACAAAGGGAAACAAAAACATCACCTTGAATTGCTAGCCAGACAATGGGTTACATTAAAATAGTTAGTAAACATATAAAATCTTAAAGTGAAGAGAATGCTTAACATATTAAGATAATGAAACTTTACTATTATAAATTATAAACAAAATTTTAGGTCTATCAAAGGTTTTGTATGTTTGCTATGGATTTTAAGCAAACAAAAAAGTAAGCCGACACCTAACTTATCTGACGATATTTTTCATATAAATGATTCTTCTTGAGGAAGTCCTTAATTAAAAACATTATTCAATGCTAAAGGCCTCCCAAAGGTCTTTCATGGATTCTTGTAGGGAGCTATCCTGCAAAATATCCTCCTCCTCAAAGTACATTTCTAGCCAATCATCCTACACAGGATCAAAGATTGAGCAAAAATGAAGGAGGAATAACAAACATCCCTATCTTCCTAGAAGTCTACCAAGCCTTCTATAAAGATGATTGGGTAAGTCTAGACTAGATCACCCCTTGCATAGAGCATATTATAATTTTCTTCCAAGGGGATGATTAATGTAGTGCCTGCCCCTAGTTCGCATTTCTGTTATCATTGTCAAATTCTTTTAGGTTGATTTTATGCATTGATTAGTTTTAGAGATACTGGATTTACAATATTATGATATTATTTCATGTCTTGAATTACAAATGTATTAGTTATTATTACTTAGTTGATTTCATTCATGTGTTGTTGATGATATTTTAATGATCCTAGTTAGTAAATGTGATTTCTTTTATAAAAAATGTTAACAGGACGCCTTTAATGATGATTATGTTGTATTGATAGAGATGCATTATTATATGTACGCATTTGATCTTAGATTTGTGATTATTATACTTACCCCATACTTGCATGTGTATGGTGTGCATGTTTATTTTATCTTTTTGTCTGACGTGTTTGATGTGGTTAGGGGAGGGAGTTGTAGTCACCTGCTAGTCGGGATCTACACGATGAACCACTCCCCGCCATTGTTTGTTTAGTTTAGATATATTATATACATGTACATGCTTGTCTTTTATGCAGGATGCAGGTACCAGGCATCGACTTCCCTGAATTGCCAGGATGAGCGTGCCCTATTACAAATACTCAAATGGTGAGAACGAGAAGGTAATGATAAGATCCAATCCTAGCCATAAGCCTATAATACTTGTCCTGCAAGGAGGACTCGTAACAGACTGTCTACCCTTTTTAAAATTCGTGAGTCTTTTGTGCGTATGTTGTTTTGTGAGTGTTTGATGTATTTTTTGTTAATTAAGTCTAATTAAAAGATTAAATTAATGATTTAATTTAATAGAAAATTATTATGATATTTTGAATATTTAATTATATTTAATTAATTGAGAAATTAATTAAATATAAAGAATTAAATTAAAGATAAAAGTTTTAAGATTAAATTTAGAACGAGATAATATTTATTTAATTTAATAATAATATATTTAGAGTTCATTTTTAAATAAATGCTAAATATTATTGTTATTTAAGTTAATAAATATTTATCAAATTAAAACGTTCAAAACTAAATTAAGAAGTTGAAAGATATTAAATTATGAAAAAGATTTAAGTTCGCATGAATGAGTTTAAAATATAAGAAATTAATTAAAAGATAAAATATGTGAACTTGATTAAGATATTTTATTATAGTGCGCATGAGATTAAAGTTAATAAATTAATTTAAAGTGAAGTAAAGTGGAAAGTTAAATAAAGTAATTTAACAATTCACTTAAAGTGCATGAAGGAGTAATAAAAGAATATCTTAATTAAAAAAGAAAATTAATTGTGCATGAATGAATTAATTAAATAAAATTATTCTAATTTAGAAGTGGTGGTGACAGAAACCCAAAAAGGTAATTAGATTCTATATTAGGGGTTTTCGGGTCATTATTGCACACACAAGTTTTTTAGACACAAGTTTCAAGGAATATAGGTTTTGGAGAGCAATTTGGAGGGCTTGAGAAAGAAGAGAAATTTTGGTAGCTGGAAGGATTTCGTTGGTAGCAAGAATTCTCATCTCGCTGTTAGAGGTTAGCATCAGATCCAGGAATTGTTCATAGCTTGAAGGATAGTGTTGCAGTAGAAATCTTCGTCCAGCTGTTAGAGTTTTAGCATCAATACGAGGTAGGGTTTTGAAATCCTGTGAATGCAATTTTAAGTGGAAATATCTGTCTACTTTGTGATTATTGGGTGATTGAAATTATGTTTATCATCTCGATTTTTTTCAAGATTTGATTGGTTAAAATTAGTTTCTCATTGTTTCTACAGAAGAATCATAGAGGAAATTAATTAAATCACGTAGGGTTTGAAGGAAAAGAAAGATTTAAAATTAGAAATTCGAATGGTTTGTTGTGTCTTCTCTACCAGACTATATTTGTTGATAATATTTAATAATAAAAAAATAAAATTATGAGAAGTAAAAGAAGTTATATATATATATATATATATATAAATTGTTATTATTTTTTTGAAAAAAGAAATATATTTAAAAATAATATTAATATAATTTAATATATTTGGATTGTTTTATATCTTTTATTTAAAAGTAAAACAAAATACATTACTAAAAAACACATTTTATGTGTTATGTATTATAAAAATACAAATTTAAAATCAAAAATTATGTTTTTGGGAGTACCACCCCCCCCCCCCCCATTCTGCTGTCACGCAGAGTACTGTGGTACGCAGGTACTGCAGATCACAGGTACCTACGGATCGCAGGTACCTGCGATGCTTTTATTTATTTATTAATAAAAGCCTGCGACAGAGTTTTAAGGCTGCCGCACGGCTTAAATTATAATAGTGTGATTTTTTTTATAATTTGTTTTATATGTTTTTTTTTTTTTAATAGTTATATATATAATGATTTCGATTTATAAAGTTTTCAATTATTATTAGTTAATTTAATAATACTTGATCATAGTTATTTTTTATATGTATTAATTATTATATTAATCAATAATAACTATTATCAGGTTTGATATTTATGGTAATTTTATTAATAATATTATTAATAGATTTTTTTTAATATTATTTAATAATGTTTTATTTATAATTAAATAAATTATTAATTAATTGAATTAGATTTGTTCTGATTAGAGAATTATAAATAATGAAAGTTATTTGACTAAGACGGAAATCTATTTATTTAATCCATGATATTGATAAATTGTAATTGTTAATTGTCACTTTTATAACTTAAATGAATGGATGATTATTCTTAGTCTGTTGGGGTAATTTTAATATGAGTCAATAAATGAATGGATTATTGGGTGAGATAAACTGAGAATCTTATACACTTAAATGTTCATTGAAATGCAAATTGAAAACGTTATTTTTGACTCTATTATGTCTTTTCAAATCAAACCCAACTATGAACTGTATTGTTTGTTTGTAATATCTATGCATTCAGATTTTGGAGTCGAGTAGGTGTTGACCAGTTTAGGATGTACACCAGAGGTTTTGTGAGATTTCTTGTATAATATTTATGGGACTAGATGTTGTGATGTGTTTTGTGATTCATATTGGAGATTATATTTATGAGGTTTATCTTGTGGAGAAATTATGTGTACTTGGATGGGAGAACCATCTTATTATCAGGTTGCCTATTAAGGAACCGAGTTTGATCTTTATGGGTGTTGTGGTATGGGACACAACTATGTTTTTTATGTGCTTAGGAGAGTTTGTCTAGGTACGTGACTTGGGAGTGGCTTGCATAGGGGTTCAGGACCCAAAGTGGTCAGTACCAGGGTAACCTAATGCAAGTTATGTAATAAGTGATAATCTAGTAATTAAAATTTATGGGGAGAAAATACACTAAAAAGATAAGTTAGAGATATTTGATCTACCCATGCCTTTAGTGCTTGTATAGACTAAGGATGGGAATGAGATGAGTGCCTCGTCTTCTTGAGAGGGCTTTCTAGTTTCCATATGTGTGATGTTGAGGGTCCGGGGTTCAGAGTAACTAGTCCTGGGTAACTCAACGCTTGAGGGTCCGGGGTCTTGTTAGAGATCAGTCCAGGGTAACTCAAGCATCCATGTGATGACACTCCCTAGTATGTAGCCCGAGTCTTCTCTGTAGATTATGTGTACCTCTGGTGGTGTATTTATTGTTGGATATGTTCATTATGGTTATTTACTTTCATTAATGATGATTGGTGATTCATGGATGTTGTACTTTTGACATGTGACTTTTGACTTGAGATGATTATCTTTCGTTGACTTTATTTTATGATCTTGGTATTTGGTTTATACTTGGTTCGTGTATGATGTTTGGTTATGTGGTGTCAGTATTGGATTGAGTGTTCTTACTTTTGGATTATTTTATCTTCTTAAGTAGCATGTGTTACCTTTGAGGTAGTTTTGGCTATTAGGGGTACCTTGCCTAGGAATGTTTTATGTTTGTTTTACCATATGTGGATCGTTCGTTATCTTCCCTGCACGGTGGGAGTGGAAGCTTGACTAGGTAACCACACGGTCGGGAGGTAGTGCCTTCTTACCATTTGGGTCCCCCTTCACATTGACAGCTATTGGATGTTCGTTGCAGAAGATGTACCTTTATCATTCTTATTTATTATCACAGAGACTTCTTTTCAGATGATGTATATATGTTATCATATATCCTGGTGTATTGTATCTATTTTCACATACCCTGCGACATGTGCAGTGGATGTTATTAATTGGATGTACTTTCATTGTATTGTTTATACTTATGCATTTGCTTATGCGATTATGTATCTGTTATTCCTTTATGATCTTGAGACATTGTACTTGAAACTTAAAAAAATTAATTTAAAAATATTAAATGTGACTCAACGTAAAGGAACTCTTGAGGAATTGAAACTATATCTGTAATTGCAAATGTGTATTTGATGTGTATGTTCTTATTGCTTCCGCATTAATGTTATCTTGATGTTGTTTAAACTTAAAAAAAAAAATAGTTCAGTAAACATTATAACATGTTAGGTTTAATTCTCTTGGGTTCCCGAGCGGGGCGTTACAATTAAATCATCCCTAATATTAAAAAGGATAGTGTTCAAGTCTCCAAGAAGATTCCTAATAAAAAAGTTCTCGACAAAGACTACTAATAACCTCATGGTCTAAATAGAAATGACAGGAGATACCAATAAATATGGAAATGATATCCAAGTTAGTTGGATACTTGTTAGGAAAATTGATGAATTGGGGTCCAAGGAAATGAAGGACAACCCTTCATACCACTCTATTTTGAAACTTGAAAAACTGTAAAATTCTCTCAATCCTTACTGGCCTATCAAAGGTCATGAGACAAGATGAGCATGAAAGATTGATAGGGGTATCCATGCTACTAATAATAAGAATGATAAAACCATCCTTGATAAATAGGTAGTAAAAATGACAACGAACTTGGTAGAGAGTGTGATCATTAAAAGCATGGTATTGGGTAGCCATAATTTATGCAAAAGACCCAAAAATAGCAATTAATGGAGTTAACCGTCAATTGGTACACAAGATAAATGTTACCTCGAGAAGGTAAAAGGCTTAAAGTAAATAAATATTAGAATAAACTAGTTAATATATTAATAAATAAAATAGCAATATAATTAAGGTGGACACTAGTGTGGATAAAAAAGGTTTCATTTATACCATTTGCCCCTTCATTGGCCAATTTATCCATCCCCATTCCCTTCGCGGTTTATGACAGAGAGCTTAATGTTTGTGGCCAAGTCAAGAGATCTAAATAGGAGAGAGTTTAACCTCTATTTTCTTTAATTTTAAAACAATCCCTAGAAAAACTAACACAAGCCAATAAAAAAAGAGTAATTTAAGATTAAATATTAATTTAAAAATAAAATTATTCTTTAACTTTAGACATTGATTAATTTGGTTATAAAAATTAATTGTAAAAGATAATTGAAAACATTAGTTCCCTCCAACTAATTAAACACAATATATTTATTGTAGATAGGCTAAATATAGAGTAGTTACACACCCAACTATGTTACCATAGATAGGATAGGCTAAATATATAGCCGTTACACACCCAACTATGTTATTAATTTTATTTATCTAATATTGATTATAGTGAAACGGAGATACCGATGGCTATTTTTAAGAATACTCTATGCCTTGAAACATAGAAATTCTACTCATTCAATAGGGGATATCACAATCTTTCCTCTAGCTCTTCTACTTTCCAGGTGTTTGAATGCCTCCACAACATCTAAAAAAGTGTAAGGGCTCTTCAGATCGATCACAAGCTTTAGCTTCCTGCTCTTGATGTATTTCCCCAACCTTTCCAAATTGCCGCCTTGGGGTTTAACAACCACATTCACTACCCTTTGATGCAGAGGAAATGATGCAATGTCCAATATTTTACCCTCCTCCTTTGCAACCACATGAGACTTGAACGATTCACCTGGAAATTTCAAGAAAATTTTAAAAAAATTTAAAATCATTCTGATTCATAGGAACCCAAAAAAATTACAAATTGAAGCCCTAAACCCTACCCTACCAATGGTGTTGAAAAGGAAATCAAATTTCTCATCCACTTGCTCGTAGCTCTGCTTGGTGTAATCCACCACCAGATCCACACCTAGGCTCTTCACAAACTTAGCTTTTGCCATGCTGCAAGTCAAAACAATTCTAGAAGCTTCGAAAACATTCTTAACTGAGGTTCAACTTATCATATACTGTTAAGTTGAACCTTAGTTTTACCAAGCATTTTTGGTGCCATTTTCGGGGAGAGATATTAAAGGCATGAAATTAAAAAATGTCAAGATAGGAACAATGAGCCCTTTAGAAATCTTGAGCAATTTTCGACCTTGCTTAGGATAGTACCTTTGGTTTCCACTGTAGTAAATCATTTAGGTGGATGAATAGGCCTAGAGATAGTCAAGGTAGATTTATTAAGAAGGAATCTGTAGGTAGTTCAAAAATTCAAAAGCCACAAAAAGAGAAAAATACATCAACTATAGAAATCAAAGCAAGTGGTGAAGTTAAAATCTAGCCATCTCAATTCACCTCTCCTACTACACCCTCTGAAATTGTTGAACAGTTTGCAAAGTCATACGAAATTAGGTGTAGTAAGCCTCCAGAGCCTCAGGAACAACCCTTTAAAACATATTTTACACCTTGGGCAACCAAAGTTTTTGAAGAAGTCATGGCTGACAATGTTGAAAACAAGAATGTAGGAGGAAATAACACTGAAAACAATAGGAATGAAATTTTTCAACACAATATGACCTTTGAGTTCCCTATTCAACCTCCTATGGATGATGCCCCTATGAAAAACATCCCTCACTCTGCACTTCCCATATTTAGAGGGTCAACCTCGAAAGATCCTAATATGTTCCTCTTTGAATTTGATGTCCTTTGTAATAGCTATGATTATCAAAGTGATGCACAAAAATTAAAGCTATCTCCTGCTACTTTGAAGGATGTTGCATTACAATGGTTTATGAGTCTTAGGGACATTATAACATGGAACCAAATGAAAGATGTTTTTCTATCCAAATATTAGGAGTACTGTAAGACCAAGGAAGTATGGGATGAAATCTTTCACATGACTCAATGAGAAGAAGAGTCAGTTGAAGATTTCTTGGAACATTTTGCCTTTAGTTTACAATGTTCATGGCGTCCTTATTTAACTTTAGAAACCATCAAGATGCTTTTCTTAAGAGGGATTCCTGATGAAACCATGGATGCCTTAAATTTGATTAGAAAAGGTGATATTTCTAAAATTTCCTTTGAAGATATTTGTGATATATGCAAGAAATATTCGCGGTCTCATCGATCTATTCATGGGAATTCAAGTAAGTTTTCCACTATGGGTAATGCATCAAGTATTTCTAAATGTGAAATTGGTAATTTACTTGAAGATCTTAAAATTGACTTATTAAATCATATGGGCAAACAAATTGACACATTGTATTCTCACAGGAATCATGAGGAGGTTGAAAAGGCCTTGGCAGTATATTGTCCAATGTGTCATAAGAAGAATGGACCAGAAGAGTGCCCTTATAATCGAACTCATGTAGCATCACTTGAGGAAGCTACTAAGACTTCAATTCTATGATCCCTTCCTAAAGGGATGATTCCTATGAAGTATACTGAAGAACTAGTTTATTATATGGCTCCACAATGCTAGTTTTTACCTAGAGGGTTCTCTAATGAATATTTTTCTGGACCACCCCATCAATTCCCTAACCAAGGATCATGGTATGTAGGTTATCAACAACCTCAACCTTATACATAATGGCCCCAAAGTTTTCAACCTAGTATGTAACCATGGCATCAAACGTGGAGGCTGCAACCTTCGTATCCACCTCCAAAATCATCATATCTACCTTCACAACCTTATATGTAACCCTATCTTCCACAACAGTCTTTTCCTCGACCACCAATAATAATCCCCTATCAGAAACCTCAAAAATTTCTTCCTCCCATACCTCCATCTTCTTCAAATCCACTTGCACATCTGCCACAACCGCCTAAATCCACATCCATGCCAACTCAACCAAATCCAAATCTCTATAATAAACCTCCTCAACCAATCTATCATAGTGAAGTGACTAATTTGCCCACCTATCCTATTAAATCAGTTGAGTTGGATGGTGTACACCTTAGATCTATGAAAGCTCTTAAAGGACCTACTATCATAGAGGTACTAGATGAACCTAAAGAGGAGCTAGAAAAAGAACCACCCTCTCTTGATCGATTCATTCATAAGCCAGAGCCTAAAGAACCAACACATTTTGAGTTTGATATTTTAAATGGATTATGCAATGTTAATGTCAAAATTCCTATTTTTTAGGCTCTTAAGGATGTGCTAGTATACAAAAAGACAATACAATAATTTTGTACCCGATGCTAGAAGAAGAAGGATCCAAAAACTGTTCAAGTTATTCGAAAACTTGCAAAATTAATGTTGGGAAATATCAGCATTCCAAAATATGCAGATCTTGGCAGTCTTGTCATCTAGGTAAGTATCAGTACAATTTTTATTCCTAATAAACTTGTAGATCTAGGTGCTACTGTAAATGTAATGACAAATGAAACAAAAATAAAACTATCTTTAGAAGGACTTAGACCTACTTCTATAGTACTTCAAATGGCTGATCGATCCCTAGTCAAACCAGAAGGGGTTATAGAAGATGTCATATTTTCCATTGATAGTTGGGATTATCCAACTGATTTCATGATCCTTAAACCCAAAGCTAAGTTGGGGGGATATCCTCTCATCCTTGGAAGACCTTGGTTAGTAGTAGCCAATGCCCACATTAATTGTCAATTAGGTAACATGATTATTTCCAATGGTGAGCAAACAAAATAGTTCACCTTATATCCTCCTACTCAACCATAATTAGATATCGAGGATCCAACTTGGTTCAGTAGTGAGTACAATATTCTAAAGACCCAATTGATGAGGCCATCTTAGTGAACTTTTTTCAGAATAGGTATGAGTCTAATGATATCCAAGAAACTATGATTTTTCCCTCTCATACAATTGTTGACTATCCTTTTGGGAATTTTCCTTTAGTTTTCAATTCTAGATCTATTCAACATTTCCTCACATTACATCAGCTCTTGCCACATAAGTGTTTGTATAGCCCATTATTGTCTTTGGAAAAACTAGAAACATCATCTAGACCTACATCATTAGAACCTATGGAAATCCTACCTGGGTGTACCCTCAATATTAATCCATAGTTAATACTAGCTCATGTCAAGGATCTCATAAGTATGCTTAAAGAACATAAAGATGCATTTGCATGGGAGTATCAAGACATGTGGGGTATTCATTCAGACACTTGTAATCATCACATTTACATTGAAGAAGGAAGTTGCCCAGTTCGACAACTACAATGCCAACTGAATCTTGCCTTGCATGATATTGTTAAAGAGGAACTCCAAAAACTTTTGAATGTTGGTTTCATTTATCCAATTTTGGATAGCAGGTGGGTATCTCCTTTGGTTGTCATTCCAAATAAAAATGTTTAGTGGTGTATTTGTGTTCATTATCGAGCTTTAAATAAGGCTACTAAGAAAGATCATTTTCCATTACCCTCTATTGATCAAGTCTTGGATACTTTGGTAGGAAAGCGATTCTTTTCCTTCTTGGATGGATTTAGCAGGTACAACTAGATCCACATTTTCCTAGAAGATCAAGACAAAACTACCTTTACTTGCCCATGGGGAACCTTTACATACAATGTTCTTCCTTTTAGGTTATGTAATGTCCCTACAACATGTCAACAAGTAGTATTAAGTATCTTTGCTGATTTAGTTAGTGATTGTGTAGAAGTTTATATGGATGATTTTACTATTCATGGAAATACCTTTGATAAAGCTAAAGGTAACTTAGAAAAAGTGCTCAAGTGATGCATTGACACTAATTTGTCTCTAAGCCATGAGAAATGTCATATGTCGATGACAAAGGGAATTGTATTACGTCATTTAATCTCATCAAAAGGTATAGAAGTTGATCCCAAAAAGATCCAAATAATTCAAAACCTCCCCACACCTTCAACACAAAAAGATGTTCGAATTTTCCTTGGTCATGCCAGATATTACAAGAGTTTTATTCAAAACTTTAGTAAAATTGCTTCTCCTCTGTTCACCTTGTTAGCTAAACATGTTGTTTTCACTTGGACCCTCAAATGTTAAGAGGCCTTTGAAACCATTAAGACCAAATTGGTAACCACTCCTATTCTCAGAGGTCCCAATTGGGAATTACCATTCCATATCCACACTGATGCTTCTGACTTCTCAATGGGAGTAGTACTTGGACAAAAGGAGGACAACCTCTTCTATTCAATCTACTACATTAGCAAGAACTTCACTAGTGCTTTGGTAAATTATACGGTAACTAAAAAAGAATTTTTAGCTATTGTTTATGCCATTAATAAATTTGGGCACTAGTTATAAGGTGTTTTTTCATACTGATCATTCATCAATCTAGTTTTTGATGAATAAACTTGTAGTAACTAGTAGGGTTATTAGATGGTTTCTTTTATTGGAAGAATTTGATGTCACTATACTTGATAAGCTTAGTCAAGAAAATGTGGTTGTAGATTTCTTGTCCCGAATACCACAGCTGAATAATGAAGTTGTTCCTGTTGATGACTCATTCCCTGATGAAAACCTCTTTGATATCTCCACCAAAAGTTTGTGGTATGCCGACATTGCCAACTGTTTGGTCACATGAAAATTTCAACCACACTTTTCTCCTTGTGAGCATCGTAATTTAGTGGGCCTCAATGGATAGTATACTTCGATCAATGGTCTTCTATTCCATACTGGCATTGATAAAATCATGTGCCACTGCATTCTTGAGGATGATGTCTTTGATATTCTTCATGAATATCATATTGAACCTTGTGGAGGATACTTTTCTACTCAACGAACTGATTAGAGGATTCTAAGTATAGGTTATTATTGGTCTACACTCCATAAGGATTGCAAACGTTATGTTCAACATTGTGACCAGTGCCAGCGCATGGGTTGTCCTACATGATCAGATGAGATGCCACTTCACCCTCGGCTTTCTATTGAACCTTTTGAAAAATGGGGTCTTGATTTCATTGGACCTATCAATCCACCTTCCAAAAATAAGGAATATATTCTTGTTTGTTCATATTATGTCACAAAATGGGTTGAGGTGGTCACACTTAAACATGCTTGAGATACCAAAGTTGCTGAATTCTTATA
This sequence comes from Cupressus sempervirens, assembly GCA_028749045.1. Lineage (NCBI taxonomy): Eukaryota > Viridiplantae > Streptophyta > Pinopsida > Cupressales > Cupressaceae > Cupressus > Cupressus sempervirens. Next base: position 735,394,445 of record CM053791.1, on the reverse strand, counting down.
TTCTAAGATCTTCACTCACTTTGGTGTTCCATGTGAGATCACTACTAATCAAGGACCTCAGTTTACTTTAGACCTCATTTCTACGTAATCAAAGAATATGAGATTCACCATAGAAAATCATCACTTTATCATCCTCAAGCAAATGGACAAGTCAAGGTAACTAATTAGGAACTGGAAAATATTCTTACCAAAAATGTTGCACTTCATAAGTGTGACTAGGCCACACGACTTCTTGAAGCTATGTGGTCCTATAATACTATGTGGAAGACCACCACTAGTCTGACCCCTGATGAATTGGTTTATGGTAAGAAGGTTGCACTTCCTATTGAGTTTGAGATTAAGACTCTTCGAACTACCCTTCAACTCAGATTGAGTCTCTCTGATGCTCAAAAGGAATGTCTAACACAACTCCACTCCTTCGATGAGTTACATCAAGAAGCACTTCTTCATACTAAACTTGTTCAAAATTAGCGAGCACTACGGCATAAAAAACATATTTGTCAGCGTTCTTTTTAGCCTGGTGATTGGGCACTTCTACACGACTCCTGATTCCAAGATTTTAAAGGTAAATTTCATACAAGATGGCTCAGACCTTATGAAATTGAGCATGTATATGACAATGGTACAGTTCAGCTCCACACTGTGGACTCTAAATGTTGCAAGCTCCTCATTAATGGTCATCGGTTGAAACTATATAAGAATCCTCTCTCAAAGGAAGCTTTCTTTCTAGAAATTGCCAAGGAACTCACCATGGATCCCTTTGGTCCCCTTCAACATTAATAAAATATATCTATGCCATATATATATATATATATATATATATATATATATATATATATATATATATATATATATATATATATATATATATATATATATATATATAAATTTAAAAAAAAAAAAAGATACAATAATGAAAACCAGGTCCCTGGCATTGTTGGCCAACTACTTGTTGAAAACTGGGAAATCCAAAGACTTCTTGTTGTTAAACTCCTTAGTCGTGAAAACTAGTTCGCCAACACTTCTAGGTGGCACTTGATTGAAAACCAATTTTTTGGCAGTCTAGTGTCATAAATAAATAATAATAATAATAAAATGAGAGAGAAAATAGACTTCCAACAATTCACTCTAATGGTTGTGCGATAGGAGGTCTCTTTGTTCTTGTTTCCATTCTCTTGGTGTTCCTTCCTCCTGACCCTCTTGTCACTTGGAGTTTTTTGGTGGCCTACATTGCCATGTGTCTCTCTGCTTTGGTGACCATTTATTTGCAAATCTATTTTTGATAAATTTTATTTACTTCTCATGTGCTTGCTATCCCTTTCCTTGTAGTTTGTAGCTCCTTGCTTTCCTTGATGAGACAATCTCCTTGGATTTGCTGACAACTTTAGATCTTCCTTCCTCATTGTCACCATGTCAGGAAGTATTCTCTTACCTTTTGCTTTATTCGATGCATTTTATTCCTTTGATGATTACTTGGCATGATTGAGATGGATCAATTGCTTAAGTCGGGGGGGGGGGGGTCTTGTACTACATCATCATTTCCATGTAAATCCTTTTGGGTTATCATTTCCACAACATTAATTACACGCTTCTTTTACATTATTAAGTATTTGTGGGTTTTGCACTATGTCACTTCTTACATGAGTCCTTTCCTTCCTAAACTTTAATTACGCTTACCTTGCCATTATTACCAAACTTGGTGGTATCGTCCTCTCTGTTGCTAAAACCATTTTATATTTCTTGTCATTTTCCATATTTCCTATCATTCTTGCCATTGTCTTTTGTTTGTTTCATACTGTGTTGAACATGTTCAAATTGTTGCCTATTGTCATGGGGGGAAAACATCTTTGCTTTGAACCAAAATCTTTGGATAAGTTATATGCTGATGAGGAGGCCTTTAAATTTTTTTCTCATGCTAGATGGACAAATTTCTTTAAATACCTGTGTGGGTTTGATGTGACCATAGTTGTAGAATTTGCTTCAAGATTTGAAGGAACTCATGCTACTATTCAAGGACTACAGTTTCCTATGAATTTATAGACAATTGCAAGGGTCACCAGCCTACCTCAAATTGGTGACCATTTCTTTCCTAATCCATCATCAAGGGTTATAGATTTAAAGCCCCACAAAAAGTAGTTTCTTTAGCGAGGAGAATCAATCGAGAATGTCTAGGGACAAGGGGTGATGCGAAAATCACTTCCAAAACCATGGGATGCTGTTACATAGTTTTTAATTCATTATATCACTTGTGAAGGACGCTACAAGTATGTATTTTCCCATCATTTTTACCTCATGTCACATTTGTGATATGGTGTCCTTGTTAATCTTCCATATTTCCTATTTTTGTCCCTAAAGCGATTGTATGACTAGTATAATCGAGGTCATGTTGATTCCTTGGCTCACCATGGGTTAATTAAGCTCATTATTAACCACAACCTTCGTCGAGCTCAACCAATTTTAGAATGGGATGCATTTGTGAACTAGACCAATATAGAAAACTCTCAACCTCCTACAACTGATAATACCTTTGATGCCAACCCTTCTAAGAGGCAGTATTTGAAACTGTTAAGCTTACTAAAAGAAAAATCCTTAAAGCCTAAAATAAAAGCAGGAAATGAAACCGCAAAACTTAGTCCTCATCCTATGGTTACTCGACAGAAGTAGCATACCCTTGATAGGCTACATGAACTAGCTGACACAGTAGGATCTGTCTATGACATGGAAATCTTAGGTACAAAGGAACCTCAGATAAAGAATTCCCAACTCTTAAGGAGGTTGAGGAATCAGCAGCGTAGAAATAAAAATCAAAAACAACAAAAAGAAGCTGCTATCACTAAGCATCCCATTTCAGAGGAAGAAGAGACACCTGAATAGAGAGATGAGGAAAGAGTGGAAGACTGTGGGAATCCTACTCAAGTGGGTGAAGGAATAGACAAAGAGATTGAGGAAGAAACTAACATGCATATTTAGGTTAATGAAGAAGAGGCAATTATAGAGAATCCTAAAATTGAAAAATCATAGGAGGATGTTCCTCGAACAATTAAAAATGTATGCTCTATTCATCATGAAGAAAGTATTCAACAAGACAAGGATGAAATGGAGGATCTTCCATCCACTAGTACTGATGTGGTTCTTTACCGAGACATACAAAATGAACATCCTCATTATGAGTCTCCCACTAGTACATTTGGGCTCATTTTTCGACCAATCTTCTACCAAATTCGACCAACGAGTTGGTCGATAATTTTCTAGTCAAAAATTTGATGAACCTACTAGATGGTCAAAATTTTGACCAATACGTTGGTCGAAAAATGTTCAGGTTGTTGAGCCATTTTCTGCCATTCATTGGTTGAACTTTCGACCAATGCTTGGTAGAAATCTGTGCAACATTGGTCAAAATTTTGAACAATGCATGGTAGAAAACTAGATGGCATTGGTTGAAAACTTTTTGGTCAAAAATTTGACCATCCAGTAGGTTGGTCGAAACTTCGACCAATACGGTGGTCGAAAAATGTTGGTATTGTCAGCACATTTTCTACTATTCATTGGTCAAACTTTCGACCAATGCTTGGTAGACATTTGTAGGGTCCATATCATGGACAGCGATATTATGGACCCACTTCCTATGTACTAGGTATGAATATTTTTGATCATGAGATCGAGCCAGGATCAAAGGGTGGCATTGACTCACTATGAAGAAGTGCTCAGAAGTTAAGTATAGCGAGTTAGCGAGTGTGGCCAACCATTGTTGAAGTAAAATTGCTGTCCACAGGATCAATTTTGGATCGATGATGCTCGTTGACTCGCTATAAAGAGATGTGAAAAAATTAGGTATAGCGAGTTAACGAGAAATGGACCCACCATCGTGTTCTTAAAGGTTGTTTCAATTGTCTACCACATGATTAAAGTAAGATCAATGATCATCGCTAGCTCGGTGTGGAAAGGTGCTCGAGAATTATGTATAACAAGTTAGCGAGTTGATGAAACGTGTTCGTAGTCATCTATGGGCCCGGTTTGAAGCGCCAGCCTTGAAGGAAAGGTAGAGGTGGAGGTGTTTTATTGGCTTGACTGCCAATGTGTTAAGAAGAAAGCTGAGTTAGCTTAGTTGTCATTCCCAGATTGTAGGATTTTTCAAGGATCAACAACACAAGTTTAAAAAAGAAAGTGCAATGCCACTCTATTTTTCTATTTGGCGCATTTATGATAAGTGAAAGCTTTGCGTGTGGGAGAAACAGAGTATAACATAACAATTTTCATTAATTCTAGTCCCACGCAAACAGAGATTGCAAATTTTTTGAGCACAAGAGCCTGATTGATTGTGTCATGTTAAGCCTAGTAAATACGTGAAACTATTCTTCTATTGTTCGAGAGAAATTTTAGAAGTTCAGAGAAGAACAAATTCAGCAAGTCAAGTAAGTACTCATATTATAACTTCTGTGGCGTTCCAATTCTCTCAATACTGTCAAAATGCCTCTTAAGAAACCATTCTCTGGGAAAATTAATTATATGGATAGGAATGTCCACGATGATTTATTAGAATTACTCCCAGAATCTACTGTACAACATGCACAAGTTAAAAAGTTAATTTCCTTAAACCCTAGGCTTAAAATTGGTGATGGCCTATATGAGAAGGGGAACTGGGTTAGGGACGCAACAACTACTCAAACTAGCCTTATCTTGTTTAAAAAGTGGTTTTCAGAAAGAAAGTTGTTTGCCCCGCACGCTAATGTCTGGAATTTTGATTTGGGAAAGTTAGTAGTCCCAAGTGTTTTCATGGATTATGACTTTCTTGAAGCCATTGCTAAGAATTATGACCAAGCCATTAGGGTTGTAAGAAGAAAGGATGGTGTGCCTCTAGTCTCGATTACTCCTGAAGAAATTAGAGAGGTTTTTCACTTGGAACCATTATCAGACTACCATGTGCAAATCAATCTGCTAGAATTAGAGAATGAATATAAAGCAAAGAAGGATGTAATTAGGGGAGGTGCACTAAGGGCACATATTGTACAATAAGAACTTTGCCAGTAATTACTGCAGCCTCTAGAGAGCCTTTTAAGAAGAGTCTTTTCACTTCTCGGGCTGTAGAGATATATAGGACCTTATGCCGAGTTTTTGGTGAAGATGAACAAGAATTTATGCCCATTGGTTTCATGTACATGATGGTTCAGATTGCTTGCTTTGGTGTAGATGTTATTTTTGATTTTGCTTCCTTTTTGGCTGAAGAAATTCACATTGGTTTAGTTGGGATTGGAAAGGGCAAGGTGGAATTTTTTTTTGGTCACTACTCTCTATTAATGCATATGTTTTTGTTCAAAGGAGTGACATATTTTGGTAATGAGGTGGAACTAAATAGAGAGGAGAATGGGGAAATACTGCCAGTGTAGTTGTGGAGTGCAGATATGACCTGGGATGCAAGTAATGCTAGTTTTGTCAGATTTGATAGATATTTTGCTGCTAAATTGAGATGCCTCATATTGAGTGACAATCCCAGAATCCCTAGGGTACTAATGAGTCTCATCAGGCCTATGGATAACCCCCATGACTTGAAAGTTTCACATAATTGGGGAGATATCATCCCCTACCCTGTTTCTGCTAATTTTAGAATCTATGGTTTCAAGGGGAACCCTCATGTTTTGCCTTACCAAGTTCCTTTGAAGGTGGGAATGGCTGAAGTTTTATGGTAGTTATGGGGAGTGGAAGAAATGTTTTTTTTGAAAAGGAAATTAGGGTCAATTTTCCCTACTTGTACAGTGGCCCATCAATTTGTGATTACAAAAGGGGGATGGATCTTTTTGCATAAAATTTTGGAGCAGTATATGATGGCTGTCTCTCATCCCCATTTTTGTGATTCTGAGGAATTTTTCAATCAGATGTTGAGGCATAGAATCAAGTTGGGACCGGTCAAGCACGATTCTTATTATCTAGAGGATATTATAAGGAATGAATTCTCATTGTAGGAGCAGGAAACTAAAAAGGAAAAATGGAGAGTTTATTCTTGGGTCTTAGAATTCATTCATTGTTTTGATAATAAATATGATCCTTTGGATAATGCTATTACAGAGGCTGACAAAATAAGTAAGCTCATGAATACCTTCCCTAAAATAATGGAGGTCATGAATGAAAAGAAACAATTTTTTATTGATTCATATCCTGATAAGGCCAGAGAGGTCATGAGGAGGTTGGCTTTCACTCCAAATGTGAGAACTGATAACATAATTGTACAAACGAGGCCCAGATATACTATAATTCAGAATAAAAGGGTTCCTATAGACAAGGGCAAACAAATAATAGGATCTACTAGTATAGCCCAAGAGGAGAGACCTGGAGAGCCTAGTCCTAAGAGGCAAAAGGTAATGACAGAAGAAAGGCCTCAAGATGAGGAATATTCACCCACCCAATCCCCTTCGAGGATTGGAGAAGAGCAGCTCACTGGTGAACAGGTTGAACAAATGGGATCATAGGGAGATATTTTTATTAGTCAAGTAGAATTAGATGAGGGTAACTCTCCAGAACTTCCTCTCCCAAGTTTGGATCTAACAATAGCTGATTATAGAGGTAGAGAGTTGGACCTTGTATTAGAGTAGGCAAGTCATCAATTTTTGACTGATGACAGTTTTGTGAAATCAAGGGCTTTTTAGCAGTTTGCATGGAGGACAAACATGAACGTTTTTGAGGAGAAATGTAAAAAGATGAAAATAGAGCATCCAGAAATGGATGAAACTTCCATGCAAAACCAAATTAAAGAAGAAATGATGAAGGAATTATAGAATATAAGCCCTGAGGAGGGGAGGAAAATGATAAAGGCATCTAACATTTTATTATTGCCCAATTGGGATATTGCAGATGCATTAATTTTAAATTCTGTTTCAAGTAGATTGGAGTTGCAAGACCCAAATAGAAGAGACTTCCAAGGCACTTCATTCATTGAAGATCAAGCTGCATTGGTCAGCTGGTGGTTGAGAAAGGGATCTAGAGCCACACCATCACAATTAGATGAGTCTGGGTTGATGGAAAATATACTTGTAAGAAGGGTTGCTAACACTTCACATGTACAGGTAGCATATTGGAATGTGGATTCTTCTATGTTTGTGTTGGCCACTGCTAAGGAGGAATAGGTTATGTCTGAGTTACAAAATAAATAGAAACACTTCTTGAGGCCTATAATAGGGAGGTAAAAAGGAGAATTGAACTTGAAAACAAGGCAATGGGGAAATCCACAAGGCCAAGAATAACATACCCCCATCCTCCAGTGGAACCTTTTAAATCCACCCCCCTTGTAGAGATACCAGACACACCTCAAAGGCCTAAATATTATACAGCTGAGGAATTTGAAGAAGAGAAGAGCAAACTATGGGCCTTACATGTAGAGTTAAATACACAGTATGAGAATAAGCTTAGAAAGGCTCTAATGTATTTAGTGGACAAAATTGAGTGGCCCTTATTCTTTGATCAGTTGGTAAAAGTAATAGATATATGGGAGGAATTGAAAACTCATGATGATACCCTGAAGCCTATTGTTAATAAATGGGGAAGAAGGGAAAAGGAAATCACCCTTCTATGTTATTCAGTTATAAAGTCTTCTAATGACCATGTTGAAAAATTGTATGATATTGCTAATGAACTATCAAATTTTGATAACAGGAGAGTTGCTCTGCAACTAAAAATTGTTTCTTATTTGAATAAGTACAAGAATAAAAAATTTGATCGATTTCCTTATGCCTTGGATAGAAAGAAAAAATTGAAAAATAAGGAAGAGTGGAGTAAAGAATTGGATGACCTTTTCTGCACAAGGATAAATAAAGTTATTAATGAAAAGGGGCATGCCTGGTGGGCTACCACGATAGAGGAATTGGTTAAAGTCCAATTATTTTTTGATTCTTTGAAGCAAGAATTAGTTGGTTTTGAAAAGGAGGCTGGTTATATTTTAAAAAAGCAAAAAGATATCCTACAGTTCAACTGGCCGGATGATATACAATTTGACACTTGGATGGCAGATCTTCTGTTGGACAAGCAGTTAGTGGAGGATAGTTCAGATGATGATGAGAAACAAGAAGGTGAGGTGCAAGTTATTGACACCTCTACACTAGAACTGAAAAAAGAAGAAGGGGAAAAGGTATTAATGCTTGCTCAGGGTGAAAGCAGTGAGAACTTGCAGGAGAAAACCAATTTGGAGGTATCACAAGATCATCCTTCTTTGGCCAGCTTGGTAGCCTCATATTCTGAGGAGCTGGAATAATGAGAGACAAATCAGAAGTTGATGATTCACAACAGAAACTGGAATGGGCCTACCTGAAGGAATATTTGATAAGGCTAGCATTCTGTTGTGATTGTTTTTGTCTTTTGTATGATGCTTTGTTCCTTGGACACTTGTCAGATCACAATTACCCTTTGCTTGTTGCAACTCATGCTATATAAATGAGTTTTCAAGGCATTGTGATGGTCTGAGACTTGTGCAATTTTTTGTTTCTTTTAAGAAGAGTACATATTCAGTCGGTCCAATAGTATGTAGAGGTTTTGAGTTTGCTTCCATTGTACTTTCTGATAAGCAAATTGAAATGACAGAAATGACAATCTATTCTGGGCATTCAATTGGTTTTCTATTGCTTATTGTATTAGTCATATGAAAAGGATAATACAAAGGGGTATTTACACTACATCTGTGGATCATCAATTTCTGTCTCTAGTTTATGGGTTTGTTTACTTTTAAGTCATTTAAATAAGGTTTATTTGGCTGAATGCAGTCTGGATGGGTTGTATGCTGGTTTTATTGTTGCTTTTAATTCAAACAATTATATAAATGCTTCAGTAAATCAGTAGGGTTTATGAGTTCATAAAAGGGATATTGCATAAGAATGGAGATGGGTGATTGTAGTTGATTAATTCTTATACAAGTTATTTGAATTAGATCTCCCGCCAATAGTCAATTTCTTGCCCAATGGATAAGGCACTGGTCCTATAAATCAGAAGTAAACAAGGATGAATTCTGTTGCTGCATATCAAATCATCTTACAAAATCAAAATTATTTTCAATCCTATTCAAGAATTATAAATGCTGGTCTCAACTCATTTATATCTAATTCCTGAGTCTTAGGTAGCTTCTATTTCTAGGAATATTTGTAAATTTTAGGAGAATTATGACTAGATCTGCTGATAAGGAATGTGTATAAGTTTGAGAGCATTGAAGAATTGAAGTGAGCTATGTATTTATGTGAGGGTAACAAAGGAGAATCAAAATGAAACTAAGATAATTTAATTTTTGAATTCTACTACACCGTGCACTTGTATAGATCCTTTCTTGTTCCTCTTTGTGCCCACCACTTAGCCCACATTATTGAGTGTCCTATACAAGAAAGTCTGATAGCAAGAAATTCACCCGAGATTCTTGGAGTTGTTCCACTATAAGATATGATGAAATCATGAACTAATTGCCTATTATTTAAGAAAATGAGAAACACTATAAGACACTTTTTAGTGCTACAATAATAGCCAAATCACCAAAGTAGGCATGCTTTCTGGATCATATTCTCTCTCAGACACAGATGTAACATGCATTTTGGTTGCAGGTGATTTCTAGGAGCTTGGGGTTCACTATCAATTCCAACACCTTCGACTAAAATTTTTGAACAAGTCAAAAGTTGTTCCACTATAATGATTACTAATAAACTTTATCATTGTTCAAGTCAAAAGTTTATCATTAGAAAAAATGGTAGATAATTTTGTTCATGGTCTCAAGGAAAACAAAGATTGCTTGACAATAGCAAGAAACAACACAGATGACTTAGAAATAGTCTATCACAATGAAAGACATATTTTTCCCATCATAACACTAGCAGTGCTCTACTGTCTCATTTTTGGTAAAAAAGACACCCCCCAAACATGAAGGATTCACCCCCCAAACATCTTCAAACATGAAATGATCCACTGTCTATTAGATTGGTGTATAATCCAGGCTAAACCTCCATCAGCAATTACCATCCAACACTGCACTTGCACCAAGTTTTCCCACTCTCCTGCATTTGGTTAATATAGTACAAATAAATTATCACAACCTCATTGTCTCCCACCAATAACAGTGATTACAGGTGGTAGGAGAGAATCTACATTGGAAACTTTAGAATAAGTACAGTTGACTATGCCTAACTAGTCACTGGTTTGAATGCACCAGTCTATTATTCCTTACTCAACCCAAAATGAAAATTAAAAGAATGCGTGGAAAAGATAAAAAAAAAATAAAATGTTCTCAAATTAAATATTAGTCAAAATGCATTTGATACATCATAGGAACTTACAGTTCCATGGGACAGAGACTGAATTGCAGAGAACAGGATTATTTTATTGATTATAATCTTTTCACAATGCCTTGTCTCACCACCCCAAATCTACTTCTCCCCCAAACACTCGAAAAATCCCTTCTAAATAACCAAACAACAGTAAAAAACCACTACTGTCTAACTATTTGACTGTTACCAGTTAGTTATAAATTGAAATTTGTTGTCTAAGTTGACACAAAGTGTCAACTTCGACAACTTACAATCATATATGCCTTTAATATATTTCACTAACCTTTTCAAAGGTTTTATAACTTCACTAACCCTTCCAAAGACACCTAAAACCCTTATGAGTTGTACTAGGCCTAAAGACACCTAAAACCCTTACAAGCTTTTCTTTGCATTTTTTCTACATTTGGTAATTTTCTTATAGGTGGACGTGTCTATCACAAACATCCAACATGTCTGTCCTTAGACTTCATGGCAAAAACCCTACAAACAACACAAAAAAAATAAGGACATGAACCATCCAAACATCTCTAATAGCTTGTGGATATCCCAAAGATGCATAAGTGCATGACTTGTGAAAACCAAAAAGATAAGACTAACTTGTATAACATGCGAATAACCGAAATGATTTTATGTCTGTGTTATGTTTGACAATGAAAATGATATTTGGATTCAAGTATGAGGAAATTTGTATCAATCAATTCATTAAATATCATTTGAATACAAAGAAGATTTTAAGAGATTCAAGAGCATAATTATAAGCCAAATTTGTGGAAGACCTAAATCAGACCTAAGTGAACAGTCATGTGAAGGCCTATTTTGAATATGATGAGCAGATCTAAGGTAGAATTTTTATGAAGGTATATTCCAAGTTTATAGCATTTATTGAAAAACACTATTTCAAATCTTGGTGGATTATTCATAAGTACAAGGTAGATTTTTTGAAGACCTCGAAGGAGATCTAAGGCAAATCTACCTACATTATAAACACTTTGCATTTCAAAGGTCAATTCCTTCTGCATTGCAGGATTTGAGGTTGGTATCTCTTGCTAATTGAGTCTACACATTTGTTTGAAGTTATATACATACATACATATATGTGCATGTGTGTACATACACACACAATTCACCTACAAGGATTTCCATGCTAAATAGTATATGCATCTTGTCTTCTTTTGTTAGACATCAACTATGTGAATGCTTTCTACATTGCTTTTAGTTGACTAAATATATATAATAAAATATGCAGGTTTATATGCCAAACTAACTCCAGTGTGGAAAAATATCTAATAATTGGGATTTAAACTAAGCAAGAACTATATGTTCAAGGAACCAAAAGATGACTGCAATGAGACTATTACAAGCAAAAAAACTTCAGTCTCGTTAAAGAGAATTGGGATGTGTGTTTGAAGACTTAACAAATTTGAGCTTCACTTGGTTTCAAGAATACTATAATATTCTCTACTTAACAAGGCCAACCACGTGAAGGTGGAAGCTCATCTGGCCTCACCCCCCTCCCCCTAACATCAATCTAAAGTACCCATTATCATCTAATTACATACTTCATTCATTCATTCATCTATTTATGAACTATAACATTCAATCAATACAATCACATAACATTCATTAATATGGTATAAAAATCATTAATACACAATACTAATCAAAACTTCATTAACACATAAGAATATTCATTAACATAAAATAAAAATCTATATTAATATGCATCATTCATACATAATTACTTAAAACAAAGTTCTTTCATTATCCAACAAGGTTTATCAAAGAAGATTTTTAAAACATCATTTCTTTTTTTTGTTTTTCTGAGCTCTCTTAAGAAAAGCGCTCATAGGGACATCCATATCTGCTTCTTTCTCCTCCTCTTCTGGCACGTGTAATATCAAATTACGATCACTCCTTCTCTTTGGAGGAGCATGAGGTTGCTGCACTAAAGGGGGCTCTGTTGCAAGAACAAGTGAATGCTATAAATTGGCATACTCTTTTTCTTTTTCTAACTATTACAAGTTTGTAATTAAGTACGAGTACAACATAAAATGCATTTTCCTTAGTTGACAATGCCACATCATGTACATTAACATTTTGATCTGCCACCCTGTCAACATGCTGAACACTTGGAACATGGTCCAGTCCTTCAGCATGATGTTCAACATGCTCTGAAATATTCAAAAAAAGGATACACGTCTAATTCCAATTGAAGATGTTAAATTGTATTCATAATTGTATAATTAATTTCCAATAGAAAATTAATACCTCCACCACTATAATGCACATCATGACCTTCGTCAGGAGCAAGTTCTGTGGTAGGATATGAAGGTTGCAGTAAAATGTTATGCACATTGTTATGTAGTCAATTTACGTTTAAAACTAATATCAAAAAAGAATCTTCTCAACTATTTAATTTCATTTACTTTTCATCTGACCAATTTACCTGTGAGATATCATTTGGTGCATTGGATTCTTGGGCAAGGCTTATAGATTCTTCATGTAGGCATGCAACCACAACTTTATAGCCTTCCTTCAAGGCAATTTTTCTATCTCCATCTGTGACCTCCACATTGAAATCTGTGCCCTATGGTTTTTGCTTGATAATGTCAGTTTTCCATGTATGGTTTTATTAAACAAAACTATTTGCAACATTATATTAAAAAAAAAAAAACAAAATTCATTTCTCTACTTACAAGTTGAGACTGCAGATTCATATAGCCACCAGAGCCAAGTTTGTGTTGGCCAACCTTTTCTATTCTCGCTTTTGTAGCCATGGATGTGTCCTGTAATCTATGAACAATTTCAAACATCTTAGATTATATATTTACAAATATCAATAATTAGTGCATGATTACAATGTACTTAATACTATAATGACATACCTCTTTTTGCCTTGTGTTGCTTCATTATCTCTATCTTCACATAGCCTTTTCTCCTTTGCATCTTCTATTATTTCATTCCACTCCATTGGTGGAATCATAGGAGGATGGTCATACTTTGGGTTATCCTTAAGACCCCTTCTATATTGATCCCTTACAGTCTTTATATGCTTTTCTACTCTTTTCAGAAGTAGGCCACTGTCAAAAATGTTTTTCCCAAATTTCTCCTCAATGGATGCAATCAGCTGATTTTTTAATTCCCCAGCTTGTAAATTCTACCTTTTTAAAAACAAATAGATTATTAGATCAATAATTTTAATATATTACAATGAATAGAAGAAAATAAAAATTATGTAGAAATGATATGAAACTACGTAGCTTTTACGTATGGTGGGTCCAAACAGTCTCAATGTCATATGAAAAAGATGTTCAAAGAAAGAATTATTACCTACAAAAACATAAAGGATTTATCAGTCCAAAATGAGTAATGTAAAAGTAAACTAAATTTACACTTAAAAAAATATCAATTTTAAAGCACTTGGAAGCTTTCGTTCTCTTAATGGAAACATAGTTTTCTTATTCAGCAATAATGTCCCTTCATACAAACTAGTACTAATCACACGAACTACTCCAGGAAATGGATCAGCTTCAGTAGTATTGCTCTCTGTTGCTCTATCAACTGAAACATCATAACAATTAAATGACAATTTTAGTACTACTCTCTGTTGGTCTACCTCCCTGCCTATGTCCATGTATCTCTATGTGTGGCTATATATATGTGTATGTATTTATGTATGCAAGCTTCTGTAGACATCATTTAAGCACTAATGTGCTACTTCATTGTTCATCAACTTGTAGAAAGACATTACAAAATATAGCACATTACAAAATATAGTGAAACAAGGTTTTATCAGTTCTACTGGGCATAGACGATGATGTTTGCAAGGTCCTTGTTGTCGACAATGCAACAGACAATAGTGGACCACCAACCGAAGGAGGAGTCCGCACTTCATCATGAGCTGAAGAATAGAATATTGTTAGCAAAGACATTTGCAATGGATAAAGATCAAATGGGATACTAGCGAGAAACGTTGACAAAAAAAAGGTAAGTGTTATAATGTTGATCAAAACAAAGAAAGTGTTACTTACACAAAGGTACTGTGAAACAACCTTGACCATGTTCAACATGTGATGTCGCAACTAGCACATATGTCTATACAAGAACACATAAAATCAGAGATCATGATCCATAAGATACTATAAAATATTAATATCTATTGAACTTCTATTACTGCTTTAGTCAAATTACTGCTTACTTTCAAAGATTGGATTCTACGGTCCAATTCTATTCTCAATGCCTCTTTCTCCTCACTTCTGTCACCCTTGATAATAATTTGAACAAGCTCATCAGTGTATCTTTGTGTAATTTGTTGGGTGATGAATACAGGGTCAGTACTAAGGCCAATGACATGTAGATATGATGCCCGTATTTCAGATTGCATTTGATCAGCAATCATTGTAGCTTTTTTCTATTATTTGTGACACCAATATTCGTATACTTTCATCAAAATAACTCCAAAGCCATAAAGAAAAGAACATAATAATAGGACATTTGTTTCTATATTAACATTAAAATTTACAATAATTAATGTTTACCTCTACTGAAGGTGTCTGACATGGTGCATCCATATCGCCCTGTGAAAAAAATTAGTAAGTCTTAGAAATCAATAGTGAAATTAAAGTAATAGACTTACCAAAAAAAATATTAATAATAAAATAGATTTTATATGTAAATCATTTGTCTTAAGTTAAAAATTTAGTGTAACTAATGTTTATACCTAAATTTTTTTTTGGCATGTTCTACTTAATGTTTATATGTGCACATATGGTTTGGAAAGAAATATTTGGTCATACAAGACCCCATCATAGTTGACATTGATCGTACCTGAAGATTTCATTGATCATCATGATTGTCATCCATGTCATCATCATCATCATCATCACCATGATCGTACTCATCACTTTGATCCTCGTCATCACCACCACCATCTTCATCACTATCATCATCCTCTTGATCACTATCATCATCATGACCATCATTGCCATGATCATCACCATCTTTGTCACCATGATCATGATCATCATCAGAATCATCATCATCATCATCACCATTATCATTAGCATAACCAAAATCATCACCATCTTCTTCTTCTTCATCACTGGGTAACTGTCATTCCTGATAATCATTTACTTTCTCTTGTGCTTCTTCAATATCTTCTTCTTCGATCACATTATACTTTATCGACCTTCCTCTTGGGTCATCTCTAACAACAAATGACCAACCTAGTTTTTCTGGAACACCAAAGTAAAACACTTGCTCGCATTGACTTGGAAGAACATAGGGCTCATCTCCGACTGGCTCAAATGACCTTGTATTAATCATAGTAAATCCACTGTCATGTTCAATAACAGTCCTATCGGGATAATTTCGATTCAGTCATAACCTAAACCATTTGACGATAAATAGAACTATTTTGAATGAATTAAAGTTGCACTCAAGTATATCATCCAAAATGCCATAGTATCAATTTTTAGATTGTTGAGGATGTATGTCAGTTCTAGATGAAATATTGGTGACCGCGAAGACATCACTTATCCCAAAATCACACATTTTCTTCATTTCATCTAACTTTTTTGTGCAGAATTTATAGCCATGGTAGTACATAGCTTTGTGCTATTTGACCTACAATTATTCAAACAAGTCAAGAATCTTCTCATTGATCTATGAGTTGATATTAAACTTGTGTCTCATGATTAGTAATCTTATGCATACCTTTGTATCTCCTAAGCCATATATTAGATCAAGTACCATTAGCATAATATTGGGATCTCCATTACGATGAGCTTCTTTAACCAACGATGCAACACCATCCCATGTTAATGAGCAACCATTTTCTTGAGATTGTTCAATCCACACTGTCATCCAATCAAGATTGTTTCCAATATACAAGTGTAGTGCATCCCACTCATGACCAACTATAAAGAAGATAATTACACTAGTTAGAAACAACTTATATATATTGATGATGGATAAGAATTGTTAAATTACAAAAAGAAAACTTATAATTACCTCTAACCCTCCTCAATCTACCTTTCTCCGTCAGGTACTCCTCTTGGAATTTGTCATTACAGTTGGGATTCCAAATGCGATCTAGATGGATACCTGCTGCAAACTTTGGAAGATATTCACTGATATACACCATAGTCCAGTATATCATATATCCCTCTATCATAGAACCCTCAGGACGTGCTCTTTGTTGAACCAAGTTCTTCATAAATTTCAAATGCCTCTCAACTATCCACATTGATCTAGCTTGTACAGGTGCACACAATTCAATCTCCTCAACTTGATGTATGAGGTAGTGTTCTTGAGCATTGAAAAATGTCGGAGGTAAACACTTTTGCATTTCACACATAAGTAGTGGAATTTTTCTCTTCCAATATTTTATATCTTTTTTATCAATTTCTTTAGATGATAACCACCTAAATGAGATTCAACACACAAAAACACATAGAGGAGATTTCAAATAAAATTATACAATAGATTTTAGATGAAAAGCTACAAATCTAAGAAAAAGCACTCTTCTAACCTCATGTATTTTCCAAGATCATATATAACCTGTTTAATACTGTTGTCAAACTATTGTGGAAGGGATAGAGGTAGGACGAACTGCAATCATTAGAAAATGATCATTTCAATATATTATTAAATAATGCAACTGGTACTACATTCAATCTTACAAATATACTGTAAATAGAAAACATGACTTACCTTAAGGAAGGTATGCCAATCATGTGTCTTCTACCCTAGCCCAAAATCACCGTTCTTTGATAGAAGAGTGCTTATATTTGCAGCAAATCCTGTTGGAATTTTTTTATTTTATTTTATGAATTCTTTTAATGCATCACTTTGTTGCTCCGTTAATAACCAAGGAAGGGTACTTGTATTTATGCGATCTCCATTCCTATTTGATTCAATGAAAATTTTTAGTGGATGATTAGATTCATGAATGTCAGTACAAATTTTAGCAATTTGTTCTCTATCATGCCTTCCATCCAACATTTTCCATAGTGTCTCTGTTACATTCTTTCCAATATGCATAGCATCAAACAAATGCGCAATTGGGAGATCCTTGTAGTATGGTAACCTACTAAATTGAGTAGGATAACTTTTCATTCCTCTAGGAAGTTGGTCATTGATGCCTTGACGACCTTCACGAGCATTAGTTATATCATTAGTAAATATAAGAAAATATCGAAATACAAATTGTACACTTCGGACAACAAATTGGACATTACCTCGACGATTTAGTCGATCGTATTCCAACTTCCATAAATGAGGTGTCATTCTTTGTGGCCTTGATGATGTCTCTTCTTTCCCATTGAAAAGATGTTTTTTGACAATTCGACACCTATAATTATTGTGGAGAAAGTGTCTAAACTCATCAAACACCTGATTTCCTAAACTTCTCAAATGATGACATTTCATCTTCGGACCACAAATTGGACATGCAAATTTTTCCTTTGTCTGAAGACCTAAAAGATCATGTATAATTGGATCATGTACAATTATCATGCACAACTTAAGCATTTGATAGTAATGTGTAAGCACTATAACAGACCAAAAATATGTGATCTTAACAATATAACATACCGCAAAAATGAGTTAGCCCAGGGGCATCATGTATTGTCCATACAAGCATTGTATGGAATTAAAATTGTTGATGTCCTATCGGTCTAGAGATGTCATACATGGTGATGCCATTCCATAACTTCAACAACTCATCAATTAGGGGCTCAATATACATGTTCATATCTTTAACTTGGTATTTACCTAGCAATTGAATGAACATAAACATTACGTAATTATTATAACCATTTTTCATGCACTATTTATAAATTAATTTAGATAACTATTAAAAAAAGAAATACCTGGCACAATCATTGACAACATTATGTGCTCCCTCTTTATGGACATCCAAGGAGGAATGTTATTGTTAATAACAAAAATAGGCCATACTGAGTAAACAAATCTAATATCTCCATATGGACTGACACCATCTGCCGCCAATGAAAGTTTCAGATTATGAAGTTCTTCTTTAAAGTGTGACCATGTTTCTTCTATCTCTTTAAATTCAAAACCATTGGTAGGCATTCACATAATGTCATCCTAAATTCTATTGTGTGCATGGTAATCCATAAATTCTGCCAAGCTAGCCCACCTAAATAACTGTTCTAGACGTAGAATAATGGGAATGTACCGAAGAACCTTGTGAGGCACTTTTTTTGTTACTTGATCTGACTGATATCTACTAACATGACAATCAGGACATTCTATTGCAAATTCATGTTGTTTATGATATAGAATATGATCATTGGGACATGCATGTATTCTCTGATACTTCATTCCAATTTGATCCATAATGTTAGATAATTCTCGGTACGAACGAGGCAAAATGTTTGATGGTGGTAACAAAAACTCACTAATCAACCTACAACAACAAATATGCATTGTTAACATAATGAATAGTAATTGTATGCTAACATTGAAGATGAAAAAAATGATATACCTTAGCATACGTGAGATTGCTACATTGGATATGCTATTCATAACCTTTAAGTTCACCAACAACACTATAACTGACAGTAGAGTTTTTTGGGAGCCTAGGTATAAGGGCTTGTGTGCCTTCTCAAGTGAAGGTATATCAAGACCATCTTCATCATTATTTTTAGATTCGCTAGTACCATCATTGTGAGCCTCTTCATCACTTGCCCCAATACCATTTTCTTCAATCATATCCTCTAGCACATTATCATCTTCTTCCATGGGAGTGTTTCTATATCCTCTAACAAATTTCTATACCTGTTGTTTACAGTCAGTAAGTTTCTATATCCTCTAACAAATTTGAAGCAGTGAGCCAAAGTCACATGGTTGAAGATGATCATTGTCCCCTCAAAGCGCCATCGTTTGATAAATTGTTGCACTGAAATATGATCTAGAAAGGGCCTTTCCACATAGTATGTTGGCACTATTTGGCAATCATCGATCATGTAGTTATTGCAAAGAGGCTAAGGACCAAACATGGAATCATGGAGATAGTGCACATATGTACAAGGAAAATTTGTTGCTCTTTAGCTACTAATCTTGCTTTGTGCTTGTCAATTAAAACATTATTTTTAAACTTGATCTTAATACTTTTTATAATCAATGGCTTTCTTTCCAATGTCTATCTCTCGACTCAACACATTTTTTTATTTTTCTTTCCTTCTTGCTTCATCATAAATACTTGGTTCACAAGCACTTATGGTGTTCTTCTTGCTAAGATTATGAAGTGGAAAATGAGTTTCAATCTAGATAATCAAATGTTTGGCTCAACTTTTTTGGGTAAGTGTGATGATATGTAGTGCACTATAAATTTTATCTTTAATGAAAGGATTAGCACCTCTAATTTTCAAATGGCGATCAACCAAAATTAGCTAACAATCTAACCTAAAAAATACATTTAATGCCAAATTCCAATCACAGTTAAAGACATTTAGCTATTGGAAAATGGCAAGATTATGTCTTATTTCAGATATGCAATAAAATGGGCAAGAAATGTGGAAGAACGTTAAGTTTTTATCCACCAAAACATGAGTAAAATTGTATAAACTGAATGTATTTTTAAGAATAATGTCAATTCCCTTGAAAAGAAATATTTTGCATGCAACTTACTTTTTGAAGATATTTCAAGTTCAACAACTCTTTAATCACAGGATCCACAATAGTTGGAAGCTTTGACCTGTCTGTCAGCTGTGGCTTGGCTTGCAACAACAAAAAATTCTTAGTATATGCATCTCAACATTTAAAAAATACATCAAACAATTTAGCTTAGTTATAGTTTGTAAATTAACTAGAATTTGTTTCTTCTTTAACATATTCGACAATCAAGTACAATTAAAAGGAATACAAGAACAAAACTTGGAATTCTACTAATATCATCAATGTTAATCTTGGGTACTAGTACAAAGCCAGTAAGAAATCTACAGTTGTACCAACCAAGATATTTACAAGACTTGATCACAAAAGGTTCATTTAGCACAAAAAAACTTCAAGAATATTGTATATATACACTCTTTGATGCTGTCAAAGGGAACAATTATTTTAATGATGTTTTACATAAGAATTTCTAGAGGAAATGATAAGCATGAAATATATTCATGTTTTGACACTAAGGAATTGAAACATCTGCACTCAAGAATAGCTTGGAGTATTTAAATTCACTCTAATGTTAATTCTAGGTTTTTATGGCATTCAAAACATGAACTATAGAAGAATTTATATGGTCTGAAGGGATGTTGCCCCAGACTTCTCATCACCACCCTTGTAGTCAAATGTTGTTCTTGGACTCCTGGGATATTATTATTGGGTAAAGCTTAAATGGTCTTGAATTTGTTTGTTTGCTTTTTCTATTTGGGGTTCTTTGGAAAGGGAGGAGATCTTGGTAGTGGCAAGCCAAAACTTTAGATTTTTGTTCCTTCTATGGCTTTTGGTGGAGCATTAATAAGTTTTGTTCATTCTATGAGAAGAAATACACATAAGAAAATAAATTCATTCAAAAAACCTGTGACAACTTATCATGACAGACAAAATAGAGATCATACCTTCTATTTGGCAAATAAGTAAATATCTCCAAGGAAATACCAAATTAAAACTCATGCTCAGGTTGCATGTGTCAACATTCCCCATTGACCTTAGTCACAAGGCTAACTAACTTATCAAGAGTGTGTATCCCACAAATGAAATTGGTATAAATGTTACAACCATGAAATTTGGAGGGCATGGAAATTTAGTCATCACTATCATATGTAGTACACTTAATTTCATATGTTGGGATCATTTTGTGACTTGTACACATGATACTCCAATAGTTTTTAATGTCATCTTAATCACAATTTTTCTATCATAGTCTAATAGTTGCAGGTGGCATCTTCATCACAATTTTTCCATGATAGTTTTGTTGGTCTAAATTTTTGCATAATCGAATTCCTTTGTCCAAGGTATAGAAGAATTCAGATTGGGATCCGCCTATGGTGAATAGGGTTTCTAGCCAAGTCATATTTTGTAGGTCTTTGAAGCAATTTTTTGTCGAAACCCTAGGTCTTGTTTTCTTTTAAATTTTTCGAGTGCGAAACTAAAAATATGTGAAGATTCCCATCCTTTTCAAACTTTTTGTGCCCTGAGTCACATCTTTTCTTTTGTGTTTCTGACCGCTTGATCCCTAAAAGATCTATGGCAATCGCTATCTCGTTATGAAAAGATACATGTATTTTACCCTTAGCGACATAGCAACCATCGCTAAGTTGAAAAGCGGGTACCGTCAAGTGGAAATACGATGACCAAAGATTGTATTGTTTAAGAGATATTTCTTCATGTTTATAATAGACATGTCAGAACCTGAAAATGAATTACAACATTGAGGTACAAAAGGCATCAAAATAAATATTAGCTTTTTCGATTAGTCACTTTGTCGCTATTGGAGAAATTGGGCACTTCACCATTAGTGACATGACACCTTCACCAAAAATAATGGCTGCCAGTCACTTTAAATTTTTTTGATGATTGTAAGTTTTTTTCAGGTTGCATGGTGCACGTGCTGTTTTATTATGTGTCAGATGCATTAACGAGGGTAGTTATAACTTCACTCGCCTGTATCTTTTCGACCCTAAATTTTGATGAGTCACCAAAAATCACTATGTCATTATCAGAGAATTGGTGTCTCTCGCCGTTAGCGACATAGCACCCAGACGAAAAGTAGTACTGCGGTAACTTTTCAGAGTAAGTGGGTCCCAGAATGTACTCCATCAGATATCAATTATAAAGCTTTGGAACACACTGGCATCTAATGGGCTACACGTATGCGCCGAGAAAAGCAAAGACACCGGGATTCACTATGTCACTATTGGGAACTTATTCTTATCGCCATTAGCGACATAGCACCCGGCCAAGAAATAAACAAATATGGGCCCCAAGAAACAGGTAATATAGCCATGATTTCATCATGTCATCAATGATTGGACCCACACCCTATTCACAAAATATATGAAAGACTCTAATCGTCAGATCTATCTCAGATCCATGATCATCACTATCTCGCTATGGCGAGTTGCATGAAGGTTATGAATAGTGACATGGCGACAAGGGGCTCACCATATTTATTTTGAGCAATGCATCAAATGTCATCCGCATGATCAAATCAAGATCAATGACGGGCGCTATCTCACTATGGCAAGGTGCTCACTCTTTATGTATAGTGAGATAGCGCCTAAGTGACACGTGTCCTCAAAGTTCTGTGGGTCCAGTTCAGAGGTGCCAACAATGAAGGAAAGGTACACATGGAAAATTTTCATTGGGTTGACTACAAGCTTGTCAAGAGGAACATGAGTCATCTTTTCTTGCATCCCTGGATCGTAGGATTTTTTGTAAATCCACGGTGTAAATTTGAATATAGAAGGTGATGCCACCCTATGCATTTATGAGAGATGAAAGCTTCGCGTGTGAAGAAAAATAGAGTATAACACAAAAGATTTTCTTAATTCTACTATTCTTGAACAAAGATTCAGAGCATTTCTAAGCAGAAATAGTTGTTGAGAAGGATCGTGCTGGATTTAGTAAGATTGTAAAGCAGTTTGTTCATAGAAAGATTGCAGTAACACTGAGAAGAACTAGAGAAAAAGTCAAAGTAAGTACTTGCATTATAATCCTTCTGCTATTTCAATTCCTTCGAGAGTTAATTGAAATGGATCCAAAACAAAAAGCATTTTCTGGTCAAGAGAACTATTTGGATAGGAATGTCCATGATGATTTGCTTGAACTGCTCCCTTCTTCCACTATTGAAACTGCAGAAGTTAAGAGGCTAACTTCATTAAACCCTAGGCTGAAAATACTAGATGGGTTGTATGACAAAGGAAACTGGGTTAGGGATGCAACAACTTCATAGACTGGTCTTGTTTTATTCAAAAAATGGTTTTTAGAGAGGAACCTTTTTGCCCCACATGACAACATCTAAAATTTTGGTCTAGGGAAATCAGTGGTTCCCAGTGTTTTCATGGATTATGATCTTTTGGAAGCTATAGCTAAGAATTATGACCAAGCCCTTAGGGTAGTGAGGAGAACTAATGGTGAAATCTTGATTACAATCAGCGCAGAGGAGATTAGGGAAGTTTTCAGTTTAGGGCTTGTCACTGATTATCATGTGCCCATTGATTTGAAAGGGTTAGAAAATGAGTATATGTCTAAGAGAGATGCAGTTAGGCAAGGAGCACTGAGAACACACATAGGTAGAATTGGAACACTGCCAGCAATAACATCATCCTCTAGGGAGCCTTTCAAAAGGGCATACTTCAATTCTAGGGCTATAGAAATATATAGGTCCTTTTGTAAAGTTTTTGGGAGAGATGAAGAAGAGTTCATGCCTGTGGATTTTATGTATATGATTACTCAAATTTCCTCTTTTGGTGTGGATATAATTTTTGATTTTGCTTCTTACTTAGCTGAGGAGATTCACATTGGACTGATTGGAATTGCTAAGGGTAAGGTGGAAATTTTTTTTGGCCATTATTCTTTGTTAATGCACATTTCCTTATTCAAGGGAGTAACATATTTTAGTAAAGAAATAGAATTAGACAGAGAAGAGAGTGGGGAAGCATTACCAGTTCAATTGTGGAGTGTAGATATGACTTGGGATGCAGAGAATGCTAGTTTTATTAGGTTTGACAGGTATTTCGCTTCAAAGCTGAGATGCCTCCTATTAAGGGACAATCCCAGAATCCCCAAAGAATTAATGAATCTCATTAGGCCTATGGACAACCCAATTGGTTTGAAAGTTTCACATAATTGGGGAGATGTCATTCCATATTCTGTTTCTACTGTATTTAGAATATATGGTTTTAAAGGAAGCCCTTATGTGCTACCCTACCAAGTGCCTTTGAAGGTAGGAGTTGCTGAGATATTGTGGTAGCTGGGAGGAGTGGAGGAAGCCCTTCTATTGAAAATACAAAAGGGGTCAATTTTTACGACTTGCACAACGGCTCATCATTTTGTAATCACAAAAGGAGGTTGGCTTTCTTTGCACAAGATTTTTAATCCTTATAAGATGGCCACTTCCCATCCTCATTTTTGTGATTGCAAAGGATTTTATCATTTGGCTCTGAGGCAAAGAATTAAGCTTGGTAAAATTGAGCATGAATTTTATTTTTCTGAAGACTTAATAAGGAATGAGTACTCCTTGCAGGAGCAAGAGACTAGGAAAGAAAAGTGGAAAGTCTTTTCTAAAATTTTGGATTTCATTTTTTGTTTTGATCCAGATTATAGTCCTTTGGATGATGCAGTTACAAATGTAGATAAGATGAGAAAACTTATGAATAATTTTCCTGAAATAATAGAGGCAATGAATGAAAATAACCAATTCTTTATTAGGTTCTACCCGGATAAGGCCAGGGAAGTAATGGAAAGATTGGGTTTTACTCCCAATATAAGGGCATGTCAATTAACTGTCCAAAAAAGGTTAGGATATACTATTGTTCAAAATAAAAAGAATACAATGGACAAAGGCAAACAAATAATTGAGTCCACTAGTAGGGTTTTGGAAGAGAGGCCTACCGAGCCCTCCTCTAAGAAGAGGAAAATAATAAGAGAGGAGGATTCTCAAGTTGAGGAGTATTCACCTTCACAGACCCCTTTTAGAACCGGGGAGGAGTAGCTCACTATTGAGAAAATTGAACAAACTGGATCACAAGGGGGAGTTTTTGTCACTCAAGTAGAGATCAATGAAGGAAACCCCCAAGAACCTCCTGTGCCAAGCCTCGAGCTGAGTGTAGCTGATTTTAAGGGAAGGGAATTGGACCCTATTTTGGAACAAGCCAGTCAGCAATTTTTGTCATATGACGGTTTTGTAAGGTCTAGGGCTTTCCATCAATTTGCTTGGAGGGCAGACATATACAATTTTGAGGAAAGATGTAAGAACATGAAAATAGAGAATCCAAAAATGGATGAAGCCTCCATCCAAAACCAAATAAAGGAGCAAATGATGCAAGAATTCCAGAACATTACCCCTGAGGAGGGAAGGAAAATGGTAAAAACTTCTAACATACTATTGTTGCCTAATTGGGATATTGCAGATGCATTGATTTTCAACTCTGTTTCTAATAGACTGGAGTTACAAGGCCCAAATAAAAAGGAATTTGCAGGGGCTACTTTTAGTGATGATCAAGTTGCTCTTGTTATGTGGTCATTAAGAAGAGGATCTAGGATTGCATTAGCACAACCTGATGGTTTAGGACTGATAGGGAATATTACTGTGAAGAGAGTTGCTAATACCTCACACGTACACGTAGCCCACATGAATGTGGATTATTCTCAGTTTGCCTTGGCTATTGCTAAAAGGGAGGAAAAGGAAATGTTTGAATTACAAAGTAAATATGAGGCAGTTGTGGATGCCTATAATAAAGAGGTAAAATGGAGAGTTGAGCTTGAGAACAAGCTACTGGGAAAATCCACCAGGCCTAAAATAACATACCCTCACCCCCCTATTGAAGCTTTCAAATCTACCCCCCTCATTGAAATAGCAGACACACCCCAAGGCCACAGTATTACACAGCTAAGGATTTTGAAGAAGAAAAGAGTAAACTGTGGGCCTTACATGTAGAGCTGTAATCTAAATATGAAGATAAACTAAGAACAACTCTTACATATCTAGGAGACAAGGTTGAATGGCCACTAATCCATGATCAATTGGCTAGGGTGATTAACATTTGGGAGTAGTTAAAAGCAAATGATGAGGCTCTAAAGCCTATTATGAACAAATGAGTGAGAAGGGAGAAAGCATTAACCTTATTGTGTCTATCTGTTATTAATAATTCTCATGATCCGATTGATAAAACCTTTGACATTGTTTTTGATCTTGTTGATTTTCATAGCAAAAGGATACATTTGCAGAAGATAATAATAGGCTACTTAGACAAATATAAGAGCCAAAAATTCAATTTATTTCCTCATACCCTAGATAAGAAAAATAGTTTGAAAAGCAAAGAGGAATGGGTGAAGGAACTTGATGATTTATTCTGTTTAAGAATGAATCAAGTCATAAATGAAAAAGGGCATGCATGATGGGCCACCAAAACAGAAGAAATGGTGAAAGCCAAAATATTCTTTGATTCTTTAAAACATGAATTTGTTGATATTGATAATGAGGCTGGTTATATAATAAAAAAATAGAAGGATATTTTGCAATTCAATTGGCTAGATGACACATTATTTGATAGGTGGATGGCAGAAATGGCTTCTAGTGAACAATTTGATGTAGATGAAACTGACAGTGATGAGGTGTAGGGTGAGGAAGTCCAAATCATTGATACCATCACTACTCAAACCCAATCAGAAGAAGAAGACATGAAAAACCTGTCACTTTCAGTTGCAGAACCGGGACCACAAGATGCCAATATAATTAAAGAAAAGGAAAAGGTAGAAGTTGTCCTTACCATGTAGAGTGAAGGTGGTGGAAGCCTGCAGGTGGAGGTTAATGTGCCCTCGTCAGAACAAGCTTCATCATTGGCTAATTTAGCAGTTACATATGAAGATAAATTAGATCAATAGCCAACTCAACAACATCAGAACATGTAACAAAAGCTGACTCACTGAAAGGAATGATTTGATTTCGATATCTTCTATTACCCATAGTTTTGTCATTTTGTGATAGGTGTATGTAGATATTCCTTGTAAAAGACACCTGTCAGTTTCTCTTAGCCTGAATCTTGTTGCATTTCACACTATATAAGTGAAATTCTAGGGCAAGAGAAAAGGTCCAAATTCTATTGTCTAAGTGATACACTTAGTCTATTTTTGGTCAACCATTTTTGAGCAAAAATTCGTGATGTATTTTCTCTGTCAGATCTTGAGAATACATGAATATAGAATGATCTGTGTTTCTTTCTGAAGGTCATTCTAAGTCTATTGTAAATTGTATACAATTTTCAAGGAAAATGAATACAAATTATGAACTGTCCCCATATCAGTTCTTTCTGAACTTTGTCTCCTTTTGATTACTTGGTTATCTTGATGTTGTATAAGTAAAGGCTTGTGCAATTGAATGCAGTTCAATTAGGTTGTATATCTATTTATCATGGCTATTAATTCAATGGATTAAGTAAAAGCTTTGATGAATTTGATAAGGTTGCTGCAGTAGTGGAAAAGATTTTGAATGATGATTTCTGATAAGAATTGCTGATAAAATTTGTTGTAAGGCAAAAAATTAGATCTAGAGATTTGTAGTAGACTCTGAACCCCAATAGATTAGGCACTAATCAAATTTAATCCAGCTGAAAGAGAAATGTGTCACACATGATTGTCAAAATGCAGAATTATAATCAACTTTACTTTTATTTCCTGTAGATCTTCAAAGTTGGCCTCTACTTGTTTGCATGGAATGTTTTAGCTTTAGTTAGCCATTATTGTTGAGAACATCTGCAGACCTATAGAAGATTTTTGGCCATATCTATTATATGGGATGTGTTTATTAAATTATCAAGAATTGTACATGTATTGGAGAATTTGAGATGAGAATCAGAATGAAACTAAGATAATTCTCATACAATTTTCCTAGTCTTTTATCATCCTTGGGTATACCCACCCTGGTTTTGTAGAGCCAAAAGAGTAGAAAACCACCATTGGTTTTGTAGAAGTTTGGCCCAAATGGTGTGCACATACAATTGATAATAAGAATTGGCTAGTCTTTAGACTGTGTGAGTATTGTCATCTTGGTATTAAGCATTTTGTTTCTTAGTAGTTTTAAAACACCAATGAGTTTGTTATTCATCCAAATGGAAACCCTTGTAGGAAGACCTAATTGCAATGCAACAATTAAATGTAATGTTGAAATATAGGAGAGAGATTCTTTTGGTTGAACTAGAAGATAAATCATCTTCTAACAAAATGATAGAGACTTTTGGTGAAGGATCCAAAGTACATCAATTAAATTATAGTCTAGTAAATTTAGGTGCCATCTTCATCATAAGTTTTTGAAGATAGTCCAGTATTTGTAGGTGTCATCTTCATCAAAAAATTTCCATGATAGTCTATTAGTTTGAGGAGTCATCTCCATCACAAGTTTTCCATGGCATACATGTAGTTAGAGGTGCATTGAAGACCTTTTATCACTACATGAGCTAGTAGTAGATGGTGATTATTCATTATCATCATCATCATCTAACATAGTGATGTAGGAGCATCTTGCATGGAAAAATTATTGAAAAAAAAAAATTTGAAAATAAAAAAAAAATTGTGGAGGAGAGAGAAAGTGACAAAAATTAGAGGAGAAATAATTTAAAAAAAAAAATGGAAAAAAGGAGAAAAGGAGAAATTTCTATTTTCGAGGTGCATAGGTGGCATAATAGAAAAAATAAAATAAAAATGGTTGTCATTCCATTTATCGAGGTGTGTGGGTAGAATTCTAGAAAGTTATGAATATTGTAGAAGGTTATGGAAGTTGTAGAAGGTTGTGGAGGAATTCTAGAAGATTGTGGATAAGTCATGCATGGGATGTTAAGTGCCTATTTAAGCAAGGCATATGAGCATTTTTAATCAAGCTCAAGGAGAAGTTTGTGAAGGAGTAGCTTGAGAAGAGAAAGCTCAAGGAGTATAAGCTCAAGGAGTAGAAGCTCGAGAAGAAGGTGAAAGCTCAAAGAGAAGCTTGAGAAGTGGA
Source organism: Cupressus sempervirens (assembly GCA_028749045.1). Taxonomy (NCBI): domain Eukaryota; kingdom Viridiplantae; phylum Streptophyta; class Pinopsida; order Cupressales; family Cupressaceae; genus Cupressus; species Cupressus sempervirens. Next base: position 735,365,486 of record CM053791.1, on the reverse strand, counting down.
AGCTTGAGAAGTGGAAGCTCGAGGAGTAGAAGCTTGGGAAGTAGAAGATTTGGAAGGAAAGCTTGGAAAGGTGAAAGTTGTGGAAGGTGAAGCTTGGAAAGCTTGGAAAGTTTCAAGGTGTGAAAGAGGAGGAAGTGAAGAGTGAGTTTTCCTGAGTCTGTGGACAGAGCGCCGAGTGTGAGGCAATTTATAGTAGGATTATGGTGGAGTTGTGAGTGTGTAGACAGAGTGCCGAATGTGAGGCAGTTTACACTTGGATCTTTGATAAGGTTGGAGAAGAGCTAGTGGTTGCAGTTTACAAACAAGGAGGTTGCTTGGTGGCTTGCGAGCACAAGTTGAGATCTTGGGGGTTTCTACCAGAGTGTGGATATGGACTAGCTTGGGTTTGGATTGGATCTTGGACATTTTATTTGGTGTGAGTTAGTAAGGGTGGTGTGGTCCTTCATCAATGGTATCAGAGTGTACCTTCATCAAGTGGTATCAAAGCGATCATCATCAGTGGTATCAGAGTGTACCTTTATCACATATAATCACATGAATATCATGTTTTATAGCCCATATGGCCTAGGTATTGAGGGTACAACTCCAAGCACTAAACACACCAGATTTCAAATTATTATCTTTATGTGTTGATGTTTAAGTTGAATGTTCTAGAGTTGAAGAGAGAAACAGACTCAATTTGTTTTTCTTTGTGTTCTTTTTTCCATGAAATCTGAAAAGTAATCCCTATTTTGTATTATTATGATATTGAATCAATGAAATCCTGCACTTATATTCTGATTAAATTGTTATTTAGAATAAAGTGCAATGGAATTTTGTTTAGTACATAGCTAAGGAACATATTTATTTTAAAAAAAATAATTTAATGGCAATACGTTTGGATTGTTAACTTTGTAAGTTGGTCAACTGTCATGGTGTGCATTTTCTGGTGTAATGGGTGATAGTAGGTGTAGACATGCTTCCTCCTACTTTCTGATTGTTGTATAAGAATTATTTTGCAATTTGTAGTACCTTTCAAAAGAGAATGGTGGTTGTATTCAAAGGTCATCATTAAATTTTACTCTTGATATTGTTGTAAATGTCAATCCCTATCATTCTTTTTTTTCCAATGTCTATTGTAGCCTTTTGTACTATTAGTTCCTGAGATTTGTGTGTTGTGATGGCCCGAGCCATAGCTAGTGGTAGTTGTGTATAGTTACCTCTAGTAATTGGAGTAATTGGTACATTGTTTGGGTAATGTGTATCCTGTGCTGGGCCAATGTAATTTTAAAAATTAACAATGACATAGAGTGGGAGGTCTAGAGGTTTGGAATCTATGTCATAGATGATTTCTTTAACTTGTCCAAGTGATCCATTTACTAGTCCAACATTTATCTAGAGGTTTTTTGTCAACATGATTTGTTGGCTGATATAGAGTAGTACCTCTTGTTGAAGTTGATCATCATTGTTAATATCAATGGACCTTTGTGTGGCAAGTCTAGCTAAACTAAGTGCTATTGGGAGGTTCAATTGTTTCAACATTTTTTTATTATGTAGTTTGACTAATTCATTAGTTGCAAATAGATGGGTGCCTTTGTCAAAATCTTCATTTTTAGTTGTACTAAGTGTCTCCCAATCTTCTTGCAAGGGTTCAACATTTCGAATATTGTTTAAGATTTTTTGAAAGTTTTCTTATGATGTTATTTGTCCTTGTTGATGAAAAATTATATCCAATGTAATTGCAATAGTAAATGTTTGCCAAAGCATCTTAGTTGTGGAGTGTGAGGCCTATATTAGTTTATCGAGAACTAGTGGTAGTTGGCCTAAGTCACCAATGAGAATTATAGAAACTCCACCAAAGGGTTCTTGTTGGTATTGTGGAAATGCCTCATGTAATCGACTATCTATTTTGATGAAAAGTTTTGGTCCCAAGAAGCTCATTTCATCTATAAGAATATATTTAATATGTTTGAAGTCTACTTGGAGGTTTGTTAATGATTGTCCTTGTAAGGGTTGCATTTATTTGATTGGAATTTAGAGGAATGTGTGGATTGTTGATGCTTGTATGTTATAAGCAACAACTCCTGTAGGTGCTAGTGCCAACAATGGCTTGTTTTCATCATTTTGTGTTTTGTTTATGGTTTTCATAATACAGTCAATAAGGTAGGATTTTCCTGTGCCTATTGTTCCTTGGATAATCATGCAGAGTGGTTGTTTTGGCTTTAGTTAGTATGGTGTTCATTGATGATGTTTAAGGCTAATTGTTTTTTGGGGGCAAGTTGGTAGTTTGTTTGTGTAATAGTCGCATTGTTATTTTTGCCAGTAGTTTGTAATTTTTTTGTGGATATGAAATTTATTGTAGATTCATTTAGTTCATGATTGATGGTGTGTGTATTCCATTGGTGATTAATATCAATGTCTCTTTTTCCAAGAATGTCAAGCTCATTAACTGTAAAGTTTTAAGAGGCACCCATTTGGGACAATAACTCCCATTCATATATGTTTGTGTGTTCATCAACTTGGGGTTCATCATTATCCATGTCATCATTATGTTTGGTAGAGGCTATATTTTCAATTCTAGTAACATGCCAAGGTGAGTATTTGTTTGTTTGTAGTGTTTTCCAATTAGAAACTATATGATCTTTTGTACTATTTTTTGTATAGTAACAACTCGCTCCAACAAAACATTTCAAAGTCATCAAAATTTTCATTTAGAACACTCTTAAAAAGGGGATAGACATTCACAATTGCATTTGTTTTTATTTTTTGCAAGTATGTGTACATTTGAGCTATTGGAATGAGTAATAATGACTCTATCTCTTTAGGATGTTCAATGTATAGTTGGATATAACTAGTTCCCAATTCTTCTTCATTATTTGAATTGTTTATTCTATGTAGGACCTTCTTGTTCACATTTAGTGAAATGAATGATCGACTACAAATTACAAGGGGCAATTTTTGTAGCATATGGCATGTCTCTTGTGCTCCAATATCATGATCTGCAATGATTCCCATCATGGATTTTTGATATGCTAGTAAAGCATCATTGTTGGTTTTAGTTGTATTTGCTATGTTTTGTAGTATGGTATTGTAGGTCTCTAATTTTTTTAGCCTTTGATGCATATTTAGAGATATAGTTAAGAACTGCTTTTCTTGATGTGATCAATTGGCAATCAACATTTTCTCTCCAAATTGCAAGCATTTGTGGGTTGTGGATGTTGAGGCGATCATCATTTCTAGCTACATTGTAAATGATATTTTGATTTTCATCACATGTTAATGTAGATGTTGGTTGCTTTTTGTAGGGCCTTTTGTAGTGGCATTGGAATGTGTTTCCTCATTTTCTTAAGCATGTATGATCTGTGCATTTGGTATGCCTTTGTACAGTATTTAGTATCTGTTCATAAGCGAAGAGAGGATCTAATGCTAATATTTGAGGTGTGTTTAGCAAGCAAGGATCATCATTAGGTGTGTAATGTGATCTATTTTTTCATTCTGTTGTAGTGCGTGGATTCCATGCTGATACATAGATGTCAAAAAATTATTTTTCTTCTTCTATTTCAAGAATGTTATTCCAGTTTATTGTGTCCATATTAGGTGCATTTGAAAGCCATATAAACCCATGCATGTGAGCAAATCCTCAATGTTGCCACTCATACCTATACCAATAATTTGTTGCTTTTAATAGTTTTTGTATGACTTCTTCACGAAAGATTGTGAATCTTTGGTGAATGTAGAGTGATGCAATATGTGGATTTTGAACAATATTATCTACCAAGTGTTTTCTTGATATTTGTATTGTGGCATTTGTATCATGTGGGAACAAGGTATGTAAATTTGCCCACTTTGTGCCCGCTGAGCTCAATGTGAATAAAAGAGTAGGGGTCCCTATTTGTTGGATCAATGTGGTCAAGTCAGATCTACTCTTATTCCAAAATGCTCATGTACTGCATAATGATATTCCAAACTACATTAGTTGATTTGCTAATTGATTGTCTAGGACATTTTGTAGGTTTTGTCATAGTGTTTCAATTTTTTTAGGCACTTTTTCATGAATATTTGATTTAAGAAAAACTGCAGCTATTTGCTGGCTACGATGTCTCATAATTATATTGTAAATGAAATAGTGAAATTTGACATGTTTTCTGAATCTATTGTCATAGTATCTTAATAAGTGCACTGCATATTCATGCATGTAAATGTGTTTGCATCTTGGTTGAAGTGGTAGTGTGATCCTATTGGAAATAGTGTGTGGAAAGCCATGCTCAAAAGACTTTCAGTATTGTATCCATTAATTGGAGAGTTATATATTTTGGGCCATTGTACAATCTCTGATTCATTTGTTTTCAACCCTAACAATGTCTTAATGGTTGCAATTCACGCTCTCCATTAGGTAATTTTGGAATGAATGAGGATGTATGTTGTAAATCAATATCATTGGAAAAGTTTAAAGAATTGTCATTTTTTGTTTCTATGACTTCAGAATCTGTTTGAAGAGTGGGTAGCATGTTTGATATATCAGTGGTTGTATCTGACAATAAATTGAGTGCATCAATATCAATTTCAACATTTTTGTAGTATGGATCACTTTGTATTTTGAATTGTAGTACATTTATAACATTTTTTTTGTTGACATAGCAATCATAATTATTTCCATGTAGGCTTGTTCAATGTATTATAATAAATTCAAGATATTGTAACCATCTAGGTAAAAGACGTGCAATGGTTGAAATATCCTGGGGGAAACTTATTGTATGATCACTATTTTTATATTGTCCTCCTCTTGCATGTGTGACTTGTAATACTGGATTCACTCTAGCAATAAACATTTCCTCAACTTGGGTGAGGTGCTTGAGGACATTTGGTTGTCTTCTAGGATCTAAATTGTTTGCATGTGAAAAGCAATGTAATCCTTTTTCTGAGAAATATCTAGAGCATATAGTGCTTGCAATATTTTTCTTTGTTGACATACCTATGTAGCATTCATTACATATGGTACAAGTTGTCATTGTTGAGAGTTCATCAATGTGTTTTTTGAAATTGTTTCATTGTATTGCAAAATTCAATGGCGAAATTTTGAGTTTGCATTGGAATAGGTATTATCCATGTTTGTGGGTTGATGAAGTTATTGATGCTATGAAAATGTGATGAGACTTGTACCACATCAATTTGTCTTTGTCTTTTCAAATCATTTATTCTACATTCATTTATTGTAGAGAGAGAACAATTTTGTAAGGTAGACATGTCACATTGTGCAAAGTCTCGTTTATTACTATGAGGAAGTATGTTCTCAAAAATTTGAACTGTTGTTTCTCTATTTTGAAATGTATTTTGTTGGATTCTTTTCAAGCTTCATCTTACTGAAAGTTGGTCTTTGTGTTGGGAATAATATTTTTGATTAATTTCTCTCTTCGTTAGTTTTTGTTTTTCTACATGTGAAAGTGGCATCTACATTGTTTAAACTTTTCGCTAGTTTTGAATTTTGTGATGTTGAAAAATGCAACATAAATAGTGTGATCTTTCAATAAATATGTAAATTAATTTAAAAAATGTAGAATTTAAATGTGCAGATTTCAACATAGTGAGTTAAAGAGTTATGAATATATATATATATATATATATATTTTGTTGACATTTTGAAATATAATAAAAAAATAGACTTGAAATTTAAAATATATCAATACACAGATTATAACATTTTATAATTAGTGAAAACCAGTAGCAAAATGAAGAGGGACATGCCAAAAATAACATACAGTCAATTGATTTAGACAATAGGCTTCTATGATGAACAATGGCAACGAGAGTCAGTAAGGAAAATATGTCAAGCCATAGTAGGGGCATATATGTTGAAGTAAATATAATATATATTGAATTGGAATGTATTATAGTTGTTTTTAGATGCAAATGAATGGCTACATTGAATAATGAAAAAATAAAGTTTCAGATTTAGTAATTTTTTCATTATTGGGAATAATGAATAAACTGATTTCAAGGGTGAACAAGTTGTTTATTATTAGCAAATAGTTTGATTATGATTGAATGGTTGTGATTGGAGTTTTTTTTATAGATAGAAAGTTGGAAAATGTATTGTCAAAAGAAGAGGACATTCATGCAATACTGTGTAAGTAGCAATAAAAGTCATAGTAATATATGCTATGGTAATATATATTGTAATCAAAGTGTTAATCATGGTGTGATCTTTCAATAAATATGTAAATTAATTAAAAAATGAAGAATTTAAATGTGCAGATTTTAACATACTGAGTTAACAAGTTATGAATGTTGTTTTCTATTTGTTGACATTTAAAATATAAATAAAAAAAGTAGACTTGAAATTTGAAATATATCAATACATAGATTATATAATTTTATAACTAGTGAAAACTAGTAGGAAAATGAAAAGGAACATGCCAAAAATAACATACAGTCGGTTGATTTAGACAATAGGTTTCTATGATGAATAATGGCAATGAGAGTCATTACAAAAAATATGTGAAGCCATAGCAGGGGCATATATGTAAAAGTAAATATAATATATACTGAACTAGAATGTATTATAGTTGTTTGTAAATGGAAATGAATGGCTACATTGAATAATGAACAAATAAAGTTTCAAATTTAGTATTTTTTTCATTATTCAGAATAATGAATAAATTGATTTCAAGGGTGAATGAATTGTTTCTTATTAGCAAATAGTTTGATTATGATTGAATGGTTGTGGCTGAATTTTTTTTATAGATAGAAATTTGAAAAATGTATTGTCAAAAGAAGAGAACATTCATGAAATACTGTGTAAGTAGCAATAAAAGTGGTAGTAATATATGTTATTGTAATATAAATTGTAATCAAAGTGTTAGTCATGGTAATCTCCATAAACTAAGTAAATAGAAAAGAAATGTTTAAAAAGTGGAGTACATAGTATTAAATATAGTAAGATAAGCTTGGAATACAGTGTTCTAGAAAAATAACTTACAAATCAAAATAGTACCAATGTACTTTATTTATTATTTATTTCTAGATGAGGGATGGTTGATAGTATGCACTATTTTGCAACACTTATATTTGAAATTTTAGCTAGTAAATTTTCACTTTCAGTCTTGAACTCTAAGTTGGTAGCCTTTGTGATGGTAGCTTTCAATCTAACTTCGAAATTGTACACTTCATTTGTAAATGATATGCTGAATCTAAACTTGTTGAAAAACTGAGCTTTGATAATGTGTTTAGGAGTTGAAGTAACTTGGGTATAATATTGTAACATGTAGAGTTTTGTAGCAGGCATGTGCAATAGATACTCTACTACTTCATCAAAGGCAAAAGCCCAAATATCACTTGTATGATCTTATAGTTTTACTTGCAACAGGTACTTGTACTTGCACTTTGGAATGTTCTTTTGGCATTTGGAATAGAACCATGTGTTGTGATTATTTTCAACACATTTTTTCTTGTTATTCTTTTCCATTCACCTCTAGTAGGCAAGCTGGATAATAGAAATCATCTTGCTTGATGAATATGACAGTTGCTTTTATTGTACTATGCAAGGTGTCTTTCATTACACTGCATTGTTGCAATAGACTTGCAATTTTAATCGAAGTTTTCGGTGTATTCATGTTTTTGGAAAATGTTGACAAAGAAGGCATGTCAAATTATTTTTCTTCCATCTTGGACCATAGTGATTCTGCTTTAGATATGGATAGTTCAAGTGTAAAAATTGTTGCTATTGTAGTATTGATAACCTTTCCTTTGAATTCAAAAACTTGACCATTTCTAATTGCAAGGACAAAAATCTTCTTAGAATCCTTCAAAGTTTTGATGGCATCACTATCTTTAACACAAATAGGTCCCCATAAGTTTAGATCAATGGAAGTTAGTGACATACCCATTAACTTGATAGTTCTACGGTCAACCTTGCTTGCATCTTTTCACTGTACTATGGAGATATATCCAAAATTGAGTACAATCCCAATAAAATCAACCAAAGTATTACTACAGATGTTGGCAATGTCATTTATCATCTTAAAATTGTATTCAATAGTCCCATCAAGTAATTCATCATCACAACATTTGATTATTGATGAATTATCAAGAGTTATTTTCATGTGACTATTCAGCTTGTTGTATATGGTGTTTGCTTATTTAACTGAACCTTTTGAAATGGTATACAAGCCACCTATGTGCACTCTATCAAAGTGCAATTCTACAATGTCATTGAAGCAAACTATTCGAGTTTCTGTTCCTTCATTGTCTAATATATCAAAGCTGAAAACTTGCCCACTTCCACATCGGTTATTAAATTTTCTTAGTTGTTTTTTGGTTGTGACCCTTCCTTTTATCGTCCATCTTGTCTGATGTAGATTTAAATCTTTTATTGGGCTAATACTATTTGGGAATGGTAGCTCCCTGGAAGGTGTATAGATGCCAAATTTTGTTCTTTTGTTTGGTGAAGAAGTTGTTTTCTCTTCCAACATATTTTCCTCTTGAGATTTATACAGATACTTTGGTTTCCCAATGATTTGCCACTCTTGATGGATGATTTGAAGGCTGAAGATGATTATGTTCCTATTTGATTAGGTTAGAATGAATTAGAATTAGATATTTGTATTGGATATTAAAAGAAATTTGAAATATGTATATGAATGAAGAATACAAATTGGAATATCTACCCGAAATCTCCTATTGCCTGGGAAACATAATTTGTTAGTGATATTGTAGATTTTATTTTGGGTATGTCTGAGAATAAAAGGTCATTGGATTTCTCTGGCAAAATTGCTAATTGCATATGATTGCCATCAGATAAGACAATCTTGTATCGATCGCTCCAATCTTGAAAGAATGTGGTCCTCTTAAATGATTTGGATTTGAAACAAGATCTCCAGTATTGATTGATCGAATTGCATTTGTAGTCAATATTGTTTCCATTTTAGTTTCTTAAAAGAAGAATCTTGAGTCATATATTTATTTTATGAATGCCAATAGTTATATTATTTCTAGTATAAATGTATTATTAAAATGATAGTTAGATATATATTCATATAGTTATTTGCATATATAGATATATTTATATATTGAAGATGCATGATTTGAGGAAATAAATTAAAAATAATTGCTTATACAACATTGCATAAAAATAGGTGTATGAAAACTATTTAATGAATTGAAATAAATTTTTTGAAAAGTTGTAAATGAAATTTTTGAAAATGTGTGAGTGACTCACTACATTTTTTTTGCCCGTATGATTTGAACACGTAGTGCTGATTTCATTTGAGACAGTATCCTAGAAGAAGTTAGAGGCCCATAATGAAATAAATGATGAGTTTATTAGACATACATACATATGGAGATGAAGATAATGCATAACCATATTAAAAAGTAGTGGTAACAAAAAATACTAACTATGTGTACATATATATATATATATATATATATATAGAGAGAGAGAGAGAGAGAGAGAGAGAGAGAGAGAGAGAGAGAGAGAGAGAGAGAGAGAGAGAGAGAGAGAGAGAGAGAGAGAGAGAGAGAGAGAGAGAGAGAGAGCCAACATTAAAATACAATGTTGGTTATGAATGAAGTTTTGTAAAAAATAAAGGATAATTTGATTAAAAAAATGAAAGAATGAATTATAACTTACATCATTTATGATTCGCTGATTGTTCAAGTTTGCAATTCCAAAATGGTTGAAATTTGTCGAGCTTGTTGCTATTGACATATTATCCTATAAGAAAATAAAGTAGGAGAGGAAAACATGTGAGTAATGGATTTTTTTTGAAAAAGTATACATAACTTGATTAAATATGGAAGATTAAATGATAACTTATAGTATTTATGGTTCATTCTACATTCAATTTTTTTGTTCATGCATTATTGGTATTTGAGGATGTCACTTCTATTGACATCGTATCCTATATGGATAGAAAAGTAGTATTAAATAAAATGTCAACATCCCTTAAAAGCCAAAGGTTATTTATGAAATATTTGTTTTAATTAATTTTTAATAAATTGATTAGATATGGAAGAATAAATGATAACTTAGACTATTTATTGTTCCTTCAAAATTAAAATTTTTGGTTCATGCATTGTTGAATTTTGTAGACCTTAGTTCTGTTGACATGCTATCTTGTATGAATGTAAAATTTGCATAGAAAAATATGTCAATTAATGGAATTGAGGTATATATTGTCAAACATGTATAGTTTAAAAAGGAAAATAATGAAAATGTGGCATTCCACTATTGGAAAAATGGCTGAAGAACTTGCTTAGTCAATAGTTTGAAGGTTGTCATTGAAAGGTAGTGGCAAAGACTTTGAGAAGAGAAAGAGTTGAAAGCAAATTTTAGTTGGAACTTAGAGCAACTATAATGCAATTAGGTGGACCATAACTTTGTTTTAGATATGGAAGATTTTGAAACATAATGGTATGAAGCATATTCAACTATGATGTAAGTTTATAGTTAACTATTTTTTTGAGGCAACAAATAACTTTATAACAGCAATAGTCTTTATATACGAAAAATTAAATTGCCTATCTTAATATTACTGAGTAATTCTAAAATGTGAAAAAGAACTTGGGATAATTGAAAAACATAAACATGAACCTTAATTCTCTATTGAACATGTGTTGAATTTGTTTGGATGACATTTTTTCTTTTTAACCCCTTCCATAACAAAATTTTCATGGTGAGCTGAATTTTCTTGGATGGCATTATTTGGTAGATGTTGACCAATTTAAAGCAATAATAGAAATAGTGAAATCTAAAATAACAAGTTATCATGGTGAGCTGAATTTGTTTGGATGTAATTCTTTGGTACATATTGAGAAATTTAAATAATTAGTAGAATAGAACATAACAAGAATTAAGTAATCATCCATGTACCCTCATCTTCAGACTCTTTGTGACTCTTTTCATTCCACTGGATGGGATAAAGTGGCTCATTACAAGACTCCTTATCAATTGGGACCTGTTGTTGGTTACAGATGGAAGCATTCTTCTGAGTGGCCTCCTAGAGGTGTAGACGTGGATCATCAAGAGCTTTCTTAGATTTTAGCCTCTAGAGAGTGTTCCTCTTTGCTAGGTCTAGATGTTTTGGCTTGGGGAGGTACCTTGTCTGGTGAATATCATGTCTCTCCTAGGTATTAGGAGATAACAAGACAATTATTTGGGGATGCTGAGGTCCCATGGTGGAAGCAAGTTTGGAATAAAGTTTCTTGGTCCAAGTGAAATTTTTTCATGTGGCTAGTGGCTCACAACCCCTGTCTTACATGGGATAATCTTTGTAAACGTGGATTTCAGGGCCCCTCTTATTGTGTTTTGTGTGGTAATGGGGAGGAGTCTGTCTCCCATATGTTCTTCCATTGCTCCTATTCTATTCAACTATGACACCTTTGGTGGAGTGCTTGGGGTTGCTCTTGTAGGCATGCTTCCTCTTTGCCTGAGTTCTGGGCCCACTTGGGCAATGGTCCCTCCAAGTCTTCTCCTCTCCATGCTATTTGGATTGCTGGCCCATCGTTCATGCTTTGGCATATTTGGCTGCAGAGGAATCATTGAATCTTCCAAGATGTTTAGCTTGGTGTTTTGCATCTCTGGTGGAAGATCGCACATTCTCTTTAGGAAACTATTTAGGTGAAGTGTGAGCTTGATGGGGGTATGGATCCGATTGATCTTGCTATATGCAATCACCTCAATTTTCATCTTGAGGATGGGGCTACAGCTCAAAGGTTTCCTTCTATGTCCAGGCAACTTTAGCATCAAAGGAAAGGTCGGGTGAATCAGGATGGGCATTGGACTCCTCCTCCTTATGGAGTTCTAAAAATTAACACTGATGGTTCTTCTCGACAAAATCCAGGCCTTGTTATTATTGGGGGAGTGGCTCATTGCAGTTCTGGTGATGTTAAATTCTTTTTCTTAGTTCATAAGGGTGATTACACTAACAATCTCATGGAAGCTTAGGCTATTTTATATGCTGTGGAATAGTGTTGCTTGCAGGGAAGGAGTAAGATTATCTGTGAGTTTGATTCTCAAGTGGTCGTGAACTTGCTTTCCTCGCAAGAGCTTGAGGATGTTAGTTGGTAGCTAGCCACTATTGTTAATCAAATTATACTTTTTTCTAACTCTTTTCAGTTCATTAGGTTCACTTATATTCCTCATGAATGGAATAGAGCTGCTGATTGTTTAGCCAAATGGGCTTCTAGTCATGATTCGGGTTGGAATATTATGGATAGGGGGCAATGTTCCTTTGAGATGGTGCAAGAATTTGATGATCTTGTTGCTCAAGATCGAGCTCCTTGTTGAGCTCTCCTTGTTGTATTTCTTTCTGTCTTAATAAATTTTTACCCCTGTTTTTCCAAAAAAGAATTAAGTAATTATGCTAAAACTTAGAGCAGTTGTAATGCAATTAGGTGGACCATAACTTTATTTTTAATTTTGAAGATTTTGAAACATAATGTATGAAGCATATGTTTGAAATATAGATGGAGTAATTGAGGGGGGGAATCAGTTACTACCAAAAAAAAATCCACAGATCCCTTAGATGTCTTATAAAATTAGTTACTACTATCACTTGGTAGCCACACAGAAAAATGTTGAAACTCAGTAGATGTACTATGTATTAACTTATTACTGATCTTTGAGAATTCACAAAGATATATCATGCATGTGTAAAAAAAATAACATCAACACAAGAGACACCGGATTTAACTTGGAAACCCAATATGGGAAAAACCACCAAGTAACTAGCTACTGATTTTGACTCTTCTAAAATGAGCCCTGTTAGGAGCCAAACCTGTTAAAGGTTACAAAACACACTATTAGGTGTGACCTTGTTAGAGGATTTAATCACCCTGCTAGGAGTGGCCTTGCTAGAGGACTTAAGAACAATTCAATAGAACTATCCACCTTGTTAGAGGATTTACAAAAATGGTTGTTAAACCAACTCTATTAAGAGATTTAGAAATCATTGCTACAATTTTAAGAAAGTAACAATGAGTGACCTGAATGAAATGCAACTCAAATTTTGCTATTACAGAGCTTTGTTCTGCTTCACTAGATCCTTTATGATCGAATGCAGCTTTGCTACTCCTCAAGGATATATGATCCTTCTTCAAAATTTTCTCACACTTTCCTCTTTTCACAATCAAATCACTTGCATACTCACTCATTACAATTAGAATCCACAACTTGACCTTTTATTTATACATTACAAAATTTCAAGTTAGCTCATTTGAAAGTTACAATAATCAATAATCATTACATCAGTGGGCTACAAAATTACATGAAACAATTAAACTTTATTTCCCAAAATAATGAAATCCTTCATTGGCTGACCTTGCTCAGTAAACACTACTCCAAAAATGATTTCAAGTGTTAACCAACTGAAGCTCAATAAACACTGCAAATTTTGCAAAATTGTTTGGAGACCAAGTGAACTCGGTAAACACTGTCTTCCCTTTGCTAGCTTTGTGAGCTTGGTAGAAACTAATTTCCCTTTGCTGACCTTGTAAGCTCGATAGAAATTGATTTCCCTCTGCTGACCTTGTAAGCTCGGTAGAAACTGATTTCCACAGGGTAACATTCAAGAACGCTCGATAGACTCTGTAATTCACTTAGGTGACCTTCTAAGCTTGCTAGACTATGTCTTTTGCTTTCCTAACCAATTGAGCTTGGTAGACTCTGTCTGATAACTAGTATGACATTTGTGTAACATCAAAGACAACACACAATTGTATTCAACAACATATTCAATTACGATGTAAATTTACTGTTAACTATTTTTTGGAGGCAACAAATATTTTTATAGCAGCAATAGTCTTTATATACAAAAAATTACATTGTGTATCTTAATATTATTGCCTAATTCTAAAATGTGAAAAAGAACTTGGGGTAGTTATAAAAACATAAACATAAACTTTAATGCTTTATTGAAGGTGTGCTGAATTTTTTTGGATGACATCTTTTCATTTTAACACCTTCCATAACAAAATTTTCATGGTGAGCTGAATTTTCTTGGATGACATTGTTTGGTAGATGTTGAGCAATTTATAGCATTAATAGAAATAGCAAAATTTGAAATAAGTAGTAATCATGGTGAGTTGAATTTGGTTGGATTCCATTTTTTGGTAGATATTGAGCAATTTGAATAATTAGTAGAACATAATAGAACAATAATTAAGTAATTATGCTTAAAAAAGAGTAAAAGTTTACGGGGACAAAAAAATTAATGTGATTCATCAATATAAATTTTAAAACATGCACAGTTTAAAAAGAAAAACAATGAGACTGTGGCATTCCATTATTGGAAAAATGGCTGGGGAACTTGCTTGCTCAAGAGTTTGAAGGTTGTCATTGAAACGGAGTGGTAAAGATTCTGAGAAAAAAAGAGTTGAAAGTAAAATTGAGTTAGAACTTAGAGTAGCTGTAATGCAAGTAGGTGTACCATAACTTTTTTTACATGTTGAAGATTTTGAAATATAATGGTATGAAGAAAATTCAACTATGACCTAATTTTATTGTTAACTAGTTTTTTGGAATGATGACTATCTATAGTCCCCATTCTCTTTCTTGTGGTACTTCTGCTGAGCAAGTGAAGGAAAGCTAGGACTTATAAAACCCCTTACCCTTATAAAGAGTAGGGCCCCTTGGCCATATTTTGATAGGGAATGATTAGCTACCAATTTTCTATAAAGAATGCCAAATGTGGCTGGAGGGAGGATGACCACCTTCAACTATAGAATAAGGTCAAAGTGAGAATTAATCAATTACTATAGAGGGGTTTGTAGTCTAAAAAATTTATGGTAAACAAATTAACCTTAAATGATGGAAAACCATTGGTTAGGCCATGCCAATTCGACAACACTAACTTCATATCTGAAGCTTTTATTATTGCTAATTGTCATTACTTTCTACACCATGTACAACAAGTGTATAAGTCTATAGTGGGATGAATTATTCCTAGAAATGAATTAATGTTGCATAGAAATAGTATTAGAAAACTTGAAAAAGAAGTCTATTTTTTTAATAGAGAATACTCTATTCTTTGGAGATTTTTTGCATGGAAACATTTTTTCTTCAAGAATTTTACAATGCCCATGCTGTTTACTGTGAAAATATAAATTTTCACACCATATAAATGTTAGTGTAGTTTTTTTATTTTTCCTATTTTGCTAGGTTTTTCCTACACTTTTAATAATCTCGCTTAGGTTAATAAAGCATGTCTTATTAAGTGAATGGTTGTGAGGTGTCACCTTCCTACATGTGAGCATCCATTAGCTATCTTAGGAAGATACTTTGCTATCTTTAGTCTGATAGATGGTTTCTCCTCATTGGTTGGTGTTGCCACCTCCTCCCTCTTCCTAACATATATAAGCATGCTACCTGGTTTGTATTTGTATCTCTTGTTTTTGCATCCTCTTAATGCTATTTTGCTTCCAGCATTTGCATTACTCTCTTGGAGACTAACTCTATGATGCTATTTTGATTTTGTATCATTTGCATTCATAGTTTAGATATTTACTCTTTGCACTAGTTTTCTGGGTTATTAATCTTATCAGATTCTAACATGGTATCAGAGCTTTTCTATGTGCAAGAGTAGATTTTAGTTTTCTTATTTGAGAGATTCGGGGGGGGGGGCAAATAAACTTTATTGTAGTTTTTTGAAAAATGAAGTATGCTCTTTTCTTGCATCTTTGGATGATCCTAAGAATCAATTTTTTTTTGACAAAAACAGTTTTTCTCCGGGGTTTCAATCTCAAATCTGACAACCAACTTGCATATTTAAAGTTTTCAATCAGTATTGCAGGTTCTAGCATACCATTGATGGACTTAGGAAGCTGATCCAGCATTTTCATGTCATATTTTGGTTGCTGGAGTCATTTTTAAATTTTTGGAGCCGTTTTTAACTGTTAAAGGCGTCTAATTTACACTACAACAGCATCTTCTGTACATCAAAAAGAAAAATGCTTTTAGAGTTTTGATGGCAGCCCTGAAAAACCATCTGGGTATTTTTTAGATTTTGCATGCAAGCTGTATATTTTGCAGAATTGAGCATGCAAAGCTACAGCCATACCCCTCTCCGTTGGCAGTCGCAGATTTGAATGCAGTTTTCAAATGTCTCATTCTTGGTCATACGGACTCCAATTTTGACAATTCTTATTATGAACTTGGCTATTTTTTTGTGCTCTATCCACTAGTGGAGTTGTTTTTTGATTTTCATGCATGAATTCTTCAAAAATTGCAGATTCTCAACCGTGACTGTGCACAGTTCTCATTTTGGAAACTTCGGAGGATCATAACTTTCTCATACGACCTTGTATCGAGGTGATTCTTTTTTTGAAAGTGCATTATTTTTCGAGTAGATCAAAGTGGTGCTATTTGTTTCCTTGATTATTGTGCCCAAATTTCACTTTTAGCATATGCTCTTCATAAGGAGGCCCTGTCGGTTTTTCTTCCGTAACTTGAGCATGCAGACGTATTTTTTCGATCCGAAAAATGCGTTGGAAAGCTGGTTCTGAGACAGAGATGATGGTACAAGTTTTTTTGATTTTTTCTATAGTGTAGTTCCCTATTTTGGTAGTCAAAGCTAGATGTTCTATTTTGTCTTTCAGGAGCCATATCTCGCTCATTTGGACTCTTTTCTGGGCTCACGAGATATCGCTGGAAAGCTGGTTCTATGAGTTATTCAGTTGCAGAGGTATTTTATCCAGATTCTGTTCTAGGTTCTTTCTCCTTGGAGTTTTGCACTTTCACACTCTGGCAGATTACTTGGATTCTACAGGTCCTGGAATCTCTTCTTCTGTTCTTTTGGCTCACTCTTCTTTCTGAATTTTGAGCATTGTATGCTTCTATTCTTTTGCATTCTTTTTTTTGTAAACACACTAAGATAAAGTGCCTACTTTTGCATATCTGGGATCTTGTACACCTTGTGTTTGTTTGTACTCGCACTTAGTTATAAAGTCCCATGGGGGGTCATGATGTTTTGCCATTTTGTGCTCATCCACCTTTGTCAAGTGAATTTTTCTTCCACGACATTAGCCCATGCAGTGTGTCAGTGACACCGCCCTTTATCCTGTGCTTGTACTTCTATTGCACTATTGGTGTTCCTGATTCTTGTTCTTGCAGATGTTTTTGACATTGCATTTCAGTGTTCCTGTCACCCCTCTCCCTGTTCAGCATTATGGGGGGGTTCACTTGTTGTTATATGCTTCTTTGGTTGATGGTTCGTGCCTTCTATTTCCATGGAGGTTCTACAGATTAGCATTTTGATAGAGTTTGCAACTTCATGCTTCAGAGATGCTTCATGCTCTTTTTTGTTCCCCTCTTTAGGACATTTCCTAGATTGGAGGCTTAGTTTCCTTCATCTAGTTCTTTTTCTTGTATTGGGTACCTAATCAGGCCTTGTTTTCGGGACCCATTTTCTTGCTTTCATAGCTTTGCTAGGTTAGCATCCACCTAAGCTTCGCTTATGGGGGGGTGTTAGTGTAGTTTTTTTATTTTTCCTATTTTGCTAGGTTTTTCCTACACTTTTAATAATCTCACTTAGGTTAAATAAGCATGTCTTATTAGGTGAATGGTTGTGAGGTGTCACCTTCCTACATGTGAGCATCCATTAGCTATCTTAGGAAGATACTTTGCTATCTTTAGTCCGATAGATGGTTGCTCCTCATTGGTTGGTGTTGCCACCTCCTCCCTCTTCTTAGCCTATATAAGCATGCTACCTGGCTTGTATTTGTATCTCTTGTTTTTGCATCCTCTTAATGCTATTTTGCTTCCAGCATTTGTATTACTCTCTTGGAGACTAACTCTATGATGCTATTTTGATTTTGTATCATTTGCATTCATAGTTTAGATATTTACTCTTTGCACTAGTTTTCTGGGTTATTAATCTTTTTAGATTCTAACAATAAAAAGAAATGCACCCTCTCCCACATGAAATATATTAAAAATGTGAGGAAGTATTTTCTTGTTTCATCTAATAGCAGGATCATATTCATCTACATCAATAATCATTACTCCAAAAAAATAAAACAAAAACTCAATGATTGTATAGTGCTTGCAAGATAGAAGATTGGAAGGTCGTGTGTGTGCAAAATCATAGCAAGAGTTTACTCTCTATTTTCACAACAAACATTGAAAACCCAAATATTATTTTTAAAATGTATATAGAAACATGGGGAGTTAGTCGAAAATGCATTTATATCAGCTTACTTTCTGATGAGAAATTAGAAAGCCTATTTGATATTAAGGAAAACACATGATATATATAAATAAAAAAAACATGGATAGAGACATACATAGACAGTTATGAAAGAGGCATAAGATAATATTACAATAAAACCCATAAACATGAAAAAGAGCAAAAAGATGCAAAATTTTCCAACCTACCAAACAATGGATGGATCTGCTACAAACATTTGTACAAAGAAATCTTTTGGAAAACCCTACAAATAGGGTTAGGGTTGAAGGAATTAAAAATTATGCTATAACAGAATGAGAACAAAGAAATAGTATAATTGCTATGAATATAAAGAAGAATAGTCAAGAAACATAATTGACAAGTTTCTAAAAATTTAATACTTTTTTGACTAATTGCTAATTTACAAAAAACTAATTCTTTTTTCATAAGTTTCTAATTATTGAAGAATAGAAGTTTCTTAAAATTTGTGTAAGTGGAGGAAAACCATTTCAATATTGAAAAGAATAAGTTCAAATAAAATTATGGAAGTTTCTAATTATGAGAAACATATGCTTTTCAATATTTAAAAGAATAAGTTAAAATAAAATTATGGAAGTTTCTAATTATGAGAAACAAAATTTGTGTAGTTGTAATGCCCCGCCAAGGGATCCAAAGAACTACACTAAGTTTGCCAAACAATTTTTTTTTTTAAAAACATGAAAGTAAAATCATTCATAACATTCACGGAAGCAATAGCAACAATTCAAATGAAAGTACACATAACATAACATTACAAATTACATCCTTTAAGGATCCCTTAACGTTGAATCACATCTAAATTAACTATTCATCTAACATCACATCCTTATGAAATAACCATGATACATCCAATGTTCATAAATTACATTTTAGATTGCTCAATCATCCACTGTACATGTCACAAGGTATGAAAGAATAACCATCCATGTAAATAAAGTACATCATCATCCAATATTAATCCATGATGCAATAACATAAAAGAAACCATAAAAAATACATGATACATCATAATAGATAACCATTTATCACAAACATAAATAACTAAGTGCATGGTTCCTCCCAACCGTAAATAGCATCATTAGACCATTGTGGATCCTAGCCATCCCTCCATGTGTAACATTTCAAAGCACCAAAGAGATCATCGGTATTAACATAGTAGGAATGTCACTCTTATAAACATCCTACTAACATACAAAGTAAAGTATAAGATAACATCATTTAACATATGCGAATCATCAATATAAGAAACATACCAGTAAATACATCTATCATAGGGTATTTCATCTATCATAATGCTCCAAGATCATAATGAAGATAAATACCAACCAAGAATACTCCAGCCACGGTGTCTCAGACGAATCTCAAATGATAAGAGTGGAAAAACACTACCACCTGACCGCGTGGAAACCTAACTGGTCCACTCCCACCGTGCTGAGGAGATAATCTCAAGTCTCAAACATGCTATCAAAACCAAAAAGTATAAATCTCTATAAGTCCAAGAATCCTAAAAGTATACTAACTCGAAGGTTCCATCACACAAAATCAACATCTATTTCCCATAGGCACACAAAGACATGTAGGAAACCTACTCTGCAAGTGGGAAAGTGTCATCACATTTATCCTATACAAGTTACCCTGGCAGTTAGCTAAACTCCACGGGTCCATACTGATCTCATGTGGCCACTATTATCCTCTCATACTGATGAGGCATACTACGGAATGTAAGGTCGCAACCATGTGTTCTCTCTACCCCCATCCTAGTCTGTACAAACACTCAAGGCATGGGCAAGAACATCAAAATAATTATCTTTTTAAGTTCATTTAATCCCCATTTAGTGTGTAAATATTATCACTTATTAACCAAACTTACAATGAGTTACCCTGGCAGCCACTTAGGGCCCCGACCCCCATTGCAAGCCACTTCTCGACACTATAAGTAGATAACCTACCCTAAGCTCATGGAATGATAAATCACCACAGTCCTGTATAAGTGACTGTAAAGAAAATCCAAAAGATAATCCATAAAAAAAGAATCATCAAATATCCATGATAAAAGCATCAAATATCCATAATAAGAATCATCAAATCTCCAAGATAAGAATCATCAAATCTCCATGAGCATCTGGAAAAGCATCCATAGAAGATCATGACCACAATAGTTTTCTATTGGCAATTGAAGGTATCACTGATAATCATAAATATCCATTGGTTCTCAATAACCAAAATATATCTCAAGATAAATGGTTCTCAACAAGCAACCAAGAATGTCTCAAAATCATACTGATCGAAGACTCCAAACTGGTTGAGTCAAAACATGTCACAACATGACATCATCAAGAAATAAATCAACACTTTAGTCTCATCATGGCGACTACAAAGTAAGCCAAGGATAACTGATCGATGACTCAAAAATGATTAGCTCAAGAGTCTCATACATAAAAATCTCAACTAAAACAATCAGTAATTACAAACATTTCATAGAGCATACGATCACATAACCATGGTTGGGCTTATAAAGATCGAGACCAAATAAGATCAACATGCCATCATATTTCATAACCTCCGAGCCTCTGGTAACAACCTAGGACTGGACAACACTAGTCAACCCAAAACCCAAAACAGGAAGCATAGAGAATACACGATGCAAACACATGTTTTGGTTTACTAGAATCTCGCAGCTGAATAATGTGTGGAGTTTCAATTTTTCATTTGCAAGTATATCTCAAGTATCTAAATTTCATCATTTGACCTACAAGTCAACCCATTTGTTCCTCGAAAGCATTATCCTAAGAATAACTTAAGGATAAATATTTACTCATTAAATCATTTGCTTTATTTGCTAAGATCCATATTACTAATTGAATAACTCTACCTTAATGTTATTTCTACATTTCAACATAATCAAATGATCATTATTCATTTATAAAAGAACCAATTATCAATCTTTCAATAAGAAGATTATAACTTTATTAGAATGATCAATTAAATCCATCAATTAACTTAGGTACACAATTCCATGACCTTTTATCATTCTAATAGTTTTCAATTCAATATTACTAAGTCTCGCCATTAAAACATCCAAGGTCATTATTCAAGTCATCAGAATAATACCTATCAACTTTGATATAAATACTTCACAACTTCGCTAGAAGAATCAGTATTGATTCAATTCTATTACATAACTTAATTATTAATTAAAATTAACTGTAATTAATTTAATTAATAATTACATATCCACGACAACATTTCAATTAATATCAGTTGACTAATAACTAACTATAATTTTGTAAGTTAAAAATCAACTATAATCTAGTACACAAATATTCACATTCATAGTTCAATAATAATAACTTGTTAATATTTAATAACAATCTATATTGGGAATCTATAATGACCACATTCGTCGCTCTGCAAAAATGTTCCCATTTATATTTTAATAATAACAAGTTATAATAAATCTCCAATACCAAGTATTATTATCTCAAATAAGTTTCTCCTATGTACGTTGACTCAGTTAATTGATACTCCTCCAAATTATTAACCAATTCAATTTGATTAATATCTTTTACAGTACTTCAATCATTAACTAATCTCCTCTAGAATAACTCTGATTGTATTAATTGGTAACTATTTAAACTATTAATACTATTATTTATTAATAGTTTGTTAGACCCAACAAATATTAATAAATAATAAACTCATGAAAACTATTATTAATCGATTTAGAAAACTTTACATAAGCTTCATTAGCTAACTCTTAATACCATTAAGGTATATTAATAATTTAGTTAATAATATATAACGTATTAATAATACCATAGTAATTTAAATGATAACAATGTTATAACAATGACTTTATGTCAATTAAATCTTAATCCATTATCATTAAAGTCTCCTCATTTAAAAACGTAATATAAACTTATCATCTCTAAATTATTTAATATATATTAAATAGTATTTAATATATATTAAATAGTATTTAATATACATTATAAAAAGTCCACTACATAAACTATATTAAAATCTCTTTTCTTTTAATTTTCTCTCATTTAAAAATCCATTTACTTAGATTGACTAATAATTAATTACACTTCTTCTACTATTAACTAATCTTAATTAAATTTGATTAAATTATATTAGATAATAAACCATATAAAACTAATGCATATTAATAAGATTATAATAAGAGAAGTTGCAATGATATCTTTAATCCATTCCATGCTTTGATATATTATTTTTGTGAAGTTTAAGCATAAAGAACTCTTGGTTATGGAAAATGGAGAAATATCTGTCTTTGAATAAAATAGTCCTAGTACGAGGGCCATATCTCTCTAATGAACTATTGGATCGAGCTGAAATTGAAATATGTTGGAGAGGGCTAAGTTGCGCCAATTTTGATTGAAGCGATCGAATAAGTTCGATCATGATAAAAAGTTATGAATGACTGAGTTCGGGTCTATCCAAGGGGCAATGACAAGGCAGTTTGTGATGAATTAAGAATTTCTACTAAAAGGTAATTGTTCTCTAAATGTACCCATTCATCCATCTAATAGGTTTGTCCATACGCATCCAAAAATATAATTTGATAAAAATATTATATTTAACCATTCAATTTTTTAACTTAGAATTTCTATTTTAATTTCAAATCTTGTCTATCTAATTTCACAATATAAATTTGAACCCAAATCTGATTAAGATCTAATTTCTTTCTCATTTGGAACTAGAGTTTTTCTATTGTTTTCTTCTCAACCAAATAAAATATCTAGATTCTAATTTCAAATTGTAGATTCAATCACAAAGAGTATTTAGACACATATAACAAACACGATGAAGACAGGAAGAGAAATAGTGCAAAGAGAGTATGCGAATATCACGAGTGCACTGGACACTGATGCTAAATTTTTCATGCCTTAGAAGTCCATAGAAAATCCGTTCTTTCTCCATCATTCGCAATTCCTCCAAGATCCAAGCCAACCGAATCCTTCAAGTGACTAGAAGTGCTAGAAGAAGCATAGAAGCATGTAGAAAATATATGAGCATGTAGAAGCATATGATCTTCTATAAGCTTTAAAGCTTCCATTTTAGCTGGAAGCTTGTAGCTTCCATTCAGCTTGTCCAAACACACTATGAGAGCCTCTATTTAAAAGCCTCCAAGATGCATCTAGAATATGTCTAGAAACAACTAGAAGATAAGCATGACAACCAAGCATGAGTCTTCTCCAACCTTCTAGATGAGTCATAAGGTTGTAGACACCATGTGCTCAAATAAAATGCTAACTCCTAAGTGTAGACAACTAGTGCATTCTTAGAGTGCAAACCCCTGTGTTGTCTACATGACAACTCTCGAGAATTTGCCAACTCCTATGGGAGAAAATATTAAAATAATGCACAATCATTAATATAATATTTACTTTACTCTTATCAATTTAATTAATTAATTTATTAAATCTCATGCACTAACTTTTATAATTCCACTTTTCAATCTTAATATATTTATATTTTAATCACATGAAATCTAGAATCTTTTAATAATTTTAATATATTTTCCACTTTTAAATTTCATTTTCCAAAACTTAATTGCTAAAATATTTATTAGCTTTAATAATAATATTATTTAGTCATTTATTTAAAAATGAGCTCCAAATATATTATTATTAAAATAAATATTATCACATTCTAAATTTAAAATTTTAACTTTTATTTTCAAATTTAATTATTTAATTAAATTAATTTCCCAATTAATTAAATAAAATAAATATTAAAATACCATATTAATTTTTTATTAAATTAAACCATTAATTAAATATTTTTAATTAGGCTTAATTAATAGAAAATACTCCAAAGACTCACAAGGTAAAAATATGAAAATCCATCATAGCCAAAATATATACAAAATTAAACCAAGGGATAATATCACGAATTACGTCATCTGACGCATTCGAAGGGTACTCAACTTAGATACTTGTCTTAATTTTCCAATTAGAATAAATGGCTTAAAGGGTTGGGATTTGGACTTGAGAATTTATCTCCCCTCTCTTATCATTGAGATAATATGATAGGGTACACTCATCTTGAAAAATTCAGGCAAGTCGATACTCGGTACCTGCAACCTGCATAAGAACCATGCATGTGCAAGCACAATATTTACTAAACTAAACAGGCAATGGCAGGAAGTGGTGCATCGTGTAGATATTGACTAGCAAGTGACTATGACTCCCTTCCTTACCACATCAGACATGCCATACAAAAGCAAACACGCAAAGCAAACACACACACCATACACATGCAAGTATGGGGTAAGTATCTATAAGAAAACACATATGATAATAAATCATCTTACTAATCATCATTAATAACTGGAAGCAATGTAATAATCATCATCATACATACATGAAATGTAGAGTCTAAGTAATCTCATCACATAATAAACTGAATCCATAGCACAATATCTAATAATCTCATAACAATGCTGCTAACCATCAACATAAAACTAGCTCTTAAAAGAGTTCAACAATGATAACAAAATGTGAACCAGGGTTAGGCACTACAGTAGTTTGTAGTTATTTATTATTTAGTGTTTTTTTAATGTCATTAGGCAAGAAAGGTTCTTATGTTTTAATGTTTTTTTAATGTCATTAGAAATGAAAGATTCTTATGTGTTATCGGAAAAGTCTTTGTATTTGATTAGAAAATTAGAAAACTGTCATTACAAATTTTCTAAGGAAAACTTAAAATCTGGGAGCAAAGCTCCCACAATAAGCCTATTGGCTAAAAAATAAAGCGATTAAAAGATAAGTTTGGATACATTTCTTCATATCCCTTTTTTGTACATATCTTTTTATTTAAGGAATTAATTGTCAATGTATATTTAGTTTAATTAAAATATTAATTATGTTTTTGATTTGATGAATATGCTATTATTTAAATTTTAATTAAAAATTATATTGATATTACAAGAATATATGTCTAACTTTCAACTTTTAGTTTGAGTATTTTATTATGGTAGTTGTTGAATGAAATTTTTGTGTAAGAGCATAGTTAAATTAATATAACTTAGATAAAATTTAAAATTTGAGGAAGCTTAGTAGATTCTAGTTACTTAAATAATTTAGGTAGATCATAATAATAGAGCAATAATTTTAATTCTTATTATAAATATTTTCATCATATGAAATGAATATTGATAAGATAAATATTTTTAAACACTAAAATAGACCAAAATCTCCCAGCAATATGGAGGATGTAGGAAAATTTAAGGCAATCAAGTAACAATATTTAATTTCAATATGAACATATCTTTATTTATACATAAATTTCCTATAATCTTGCCTTTAAAAATGAAATATGGAGGGAGGTCTGAAAAAAGGGGTCCTATAACACCCAATGAATTGAACCAATTATAATGAAGATAGATAATTTTTCATAATATATTTAATTGATATAAAATATGCAAACTTAGGAAAAATTGAAATCGATTAAATATAATTGAATTTGATTGGTTGGTATGTTCAAAACTAATTCATGTTCAAACTGAATACAATAGTACATTGCCGATGGCAAGTACAATAAGAAGAGTTAGCAAATATAGTTCTTACTATAGTTTCAAATGTGCATTTTCAAGAATAGCTACAATACTAACTAATTATGCTGTGACTAAAATTATAGATAGATAAGTCATATAATTATAGTTACATCAAAATTATTATATTCTTATTTCTTAACGCTAAATTTTTAATTATTATACCCTTATCTCTTAATGTTAAATTTTTTATTATAGTTCACGATTGAATTTTAATAATATTACATTTAAACATAAACTCTTATATTCAATGGTTATATCATAAGTAAAATACCAATATCTTTCATTTATTCAAAATTTTTCTTATCCATACTCATGTCTAAATTAAAACCTTTTAACTCTACATAATTATTGATATGCTTAAGAATTTTAGTTTTTGCTAAAATATTTGTAAAAAGGGAAGATAAAAGCTAGTAGAAATTTGCATAGAGTTTTCATTCCCATGACGATTACTCTAAATCAATCTTTTTCTCCAAGTGATTTCCAAAGCCCATTTGGCAGTAGAAGACATGACATGACATCTATTAGTAATGACCACATTAAATGCATTAAATCAACTTTATCTATACCCATCCTCAATTTTTCATTTTCCTCTTTTTAAATTTTATTTATTAAACTTCTTTACCCCCAAAAAATGCTTATTGTCCAATTTAAAAAAAACCTAAGCTTTATGGTGTTAGATTTATTGAAATCCCAAAATTAATAAAAATTGGAAAGTGGGAACTTTAGTTTCATGCCTTATAGATAAGACCAGGACTAACAAATTTAGACAAATATCATTGTCACTTTCTTCTTTTATCTAATATTTATCCTTATCTTTATTTCTTTTTAATTTTTTAATAATTAAATTTGAAATTTAAACACAATCAATTATGGAACAATTAGATCCCTTTAAAGTAAGGCTTACAAAATACTATTAAATTGTTAGTACTAGATATGGTCACAGTTTTAAAACTTCAAGTGCAGAGTTTTTGAGCCACTTCAAAGGGGTTCGACAGTTCAAATGGATTCAAAAATGCAGATTGGTTAGTTCAGAAAGGTTCGGAATTCTGTCTCAATGCATACTCTAGGTTCAGCTTTGTTAGTCCAATGATTCCAAGAAAGTGCAAAGGTGCAGATTAAGATGAAGATTAGGTGCAATAGTTCGAAGTGGTGTAGCAGTGTTGGTAAACAGATTTGTCACAGAAGAATTTGGCCCAACGGAGTGTGTGTGGCAAACCGTTCACAATAGTTGGATAGGCCCTTGATATGCGGCCTTCCTCTGCGTTTAGAGGGGCAACTCCCTCGTATGATATAATTTTGAAGCTTTTCAAATAGATATAAAATTAAAATTGAAAGGGGAGAAAGCTCATGATGATGAATGCACCACACGACTTCAAAGCTTTCTCAAACTACTAACTTAAAATTGCTAATAACAATGATCAAGATCTACGCTTGAAAAACTATTACTAGCACAATGCTGATCAACAGATTCATAAACATCTACACCATACCGTGAGAATGCTCACTACAAAGAGAATCAACATTTGAAACAATTTAGATTTAGAATCAGAGAACTCAAATTGCACGTTCCTTTACTTTCTTGCACCAAGAACTTAAGAGGAATTTCTAATTATAAAGACAAATTTGTACATACTTTCCAAATATCATCTTCTAATCAAAATTTCTGCATAGTGTTCCCCTTTTCTAAAGCCTAAAAAGTCCCCTTTACAAAGCCAAAAGGTGTCCTTATATAGACATAGAGGTTAATAACTACCTCTCTGAGGTTAATAACCACCTCCGAAATACAAAATTTTGGAAGGTTAATTAACCTCTGCAAAATTAACCTATGTGACTTGAAACTTTAGACCTTAGACATGTCCATCAAATAGTAACTATCTGTTCATCAAATCTCTAGTTGCATTTCGAATTGCCAAGCATCTCGTTCTCCCAAGATTATGGTCCTTTGAAAAATAGAAAGGATCATATGATGATATGATCAAATATTGCATACGTACCCTCCATGACATTGATCATATTGGATGATTATGTTTACCCATTGAGCATCAAATGTTCAAATTAGAATATCTGCAAGCCTTTGAGGGGTTTTTGAGAGTTTACATGCTCCTTCATCCTCACTTAAATCAACATCTCTCACATACTTCTTCCATAGCCAATGCTGTTTCCACACTTTCTCTGCTATTTCTTCAATTGGCACATTCTTTGTAGTGAGACTCTGTTCGGCTGATCTAGTTTCCAGTGGGAATATTTCACTGGGAATCGGCCATTCAAGAGGCCCGCATGACCATGAAAATGCTGAAATAAATGTGCACACCATAACCACTATCACAATAGTTGTGCTACGAGAAAGATGTTCATCCTATTTGAAACCTACTCTCAACAGAACTCCAATTATCACCTAGTTGATAAACATTTGCACCCCGGCCTCAATAAGAAGCATTCTGTGCCCCACTCTATCAACAGAGAATATTGAAATTATAGTGCCAACAAGATTTACTACACTAGTAATGATAGCAGAGTAGAGCGAAGCATCACTCTGAATCCCAATGACTGAAAGAGCAGAGGTGCATAAAACATAATAGCGTTGATACTAGTGAATCATTGAAAGATTTGAAGGCAGATTGCTATGACAACTTGAGGCATGTTTCTACGCTTCCATAGGTCTCTGAATGGATGCTTAACTTGTTGTGCCATTCAAATGGCCTCCACCAACTCACTAAAATCTGGATCTACATTATTTGTTCCTCTTATCTTTCTCAGTACATCTCTGCCCTCTTGCAGGTATCCTCTTTCAACAAGGTTGTTGGGTGTTTCCACTATAAACAAGGAGCCCACTTAGACTTTGTGGAGAGAAATCTAATGGAAATGGACTTGAACGATTAGCTTTGTCAAAAAAATTACGCAGGATGTGCACGAAAATGGCAGAGGAAGACAAGTATTTTTCTCCAATTTTCATCCGGCTACGGCATTATTAACCAATGTCACATATATATCACCCTCGATACCATATCTGAAACGGATAAGTGCTCTGTCAACAAGGGTCTATGCTTCTCGCACTGTTTTGTTCATCCACAAGGATGACACTTTGAAGCCAGTTGCTCAAATGGGGAATAGAGTGCACTCGGATTACACACATATCACAGCCCATGTCTGTTTTTACAAAGTTGATAAGTTGGTAAGTTGGCATGTGTAGGGGTTGCTGCTAAGCCGTGTCAACTTTTCAAATTCTTAACATGACGTTGAGAGCTATCATCTAACGGCATGATCATACCAATGATACTCACGTACACACTGCAGCTATATATATCTTACCAAACTCCCACCTGCACTTTATGAGGAGAACAATCTGCACTAATCGGCTTTATTCCAGTTTACTTATGTACATGCCCGCGCTATGATCATGGTGATATTATATAATGTTGCCAAGTTTCCATATATATATATATCGTTGTTTATCCACAGGTTGAATATATGCGTGCCTTTGGATCAATCTACCTGCCGTAGCCTCCCATGGTTTACTAAACTTTTAAACATTTCGCACTTGGGAAGGAAAGCCGCAGTTTGAAGACGATCCCAACAAGGCAGAATTGTGAGTTGACAATGTATTGAATGAGGTGATGCACCTTTGTTGCTTCTGCAAAAATATTCTTACCCTTGACTTTATGGAAAGAAATCTGTAGTTATGTGACACGATACAGATG
The DNA here is from genome assembly GCA_028749045.1 of Cupressus sempervirens. Classification (NCBI taxonomy): domain Eukaryota; kingdom Viridiplantae; phylum Streptophyta; class Pinopsida; order Cupressales; family Cupressaceae; genus Cupressus; species Cupressus sempervirens. Next base: position 735,336,027 of record CM053791.1, on the reverse strand, counting down.
CTATTATCGATGTAAGAAACCTCCTGGCACCTTGTTTTCCTCCATTTTCCAATAGTGATGTCTTTGAATGATTGGCTTTATCTCCAGGAAAAGGCAAGTAGTTATCTCCAGTTATCATGCGGATGCGGCATTATTAATCTTCAATACCATGTTGTATGGCTAGGCTAGTATCTAGCATTGAAGAGTAGAAAAACTTAAGCCGAACTTTTAGAAGTTTCCACAATGCTCACACAAATTAGAATATCTCTTACTGCTCATGATCAATTTTCAGGAACTCCATTCGATCATTTCCATTGTCATTGCCAATTGCTCTCATGTACATATCTGACTTCTTATGAGAGAGCTTTTTTTTTTTTTTTTTTTAAAACAAGTTAATAACTGCCTTATACAGGTTAAGAAAAACATGTTTTTGATCGTCATCATTAACCTCTAGGAGAGGTTAAGAAAAACGTATTTTTAGTGGTTAACATTAACCTTTTACTTGGAGGTTAAGAAAAATACGTTTTTGGTGGTTAACATTAACCTTTTACTTCGAGGTTAAGAAAAACACGTTTTTGGTGGTTAACATTAACCTTTTACTTCGAGGTTAAGAAAAACACATTTTTGATGGTTAACATTAACCTTTTAAGAAGTTAAAGGTTAATAAATACGTGTTTTTGGCGGCAATCATTAACCTTTTATAACTTGAGGCTCAGAAGCTAGATTTCAATGATCTCAAGTGCTGTACGGAGCTGGGGAACAAGCCGGGGACATGGAAGTTTGGAGACTCACAAAAATTCAGCGATAAAATGGCCAATTAAAAGCTTAAAATTGGACAATTTAATAAAAATTAACCAAGGCTTATAAAATTGAAAGAATTTTATAGCCGGGCAACAGTTGGCTCTAACTGGGGACAAGGACTGACAAGGACGAAGCTCGAATCCAGAATGAATAAAGTAGTGCCTTATCCATTGGGCTATAAGATAGAGTCATCTAAGGGACCATTTTACAAAAGAGGGAACAAACACCAAAAATGGGACAGCAGAAAGAAAAACCAGGCAACAAAACAACACAACAAAAACTCCTATTTAGACTATATACAAGGCAGGTTTCCCTACCTCTCGTGACTCAAGGTATAATTATGTAAATCCATTCATTGGCTGGGGAAAATAAATACCATGGTGTACCACCATATGAAAATTCTTAAGCTTCCATGGGCTCAGATATAAGTCCACTCCTTGAATTCTAATTATGAGATTCTTAGCCTGCTCAACATCTCTAGATAAAGGGACGCATCCAAATAACCAGGCTCCATCAAAAATCTCGGGCTTCAAAATCAACTCTGCTTCTTGTTGTATGTCACTAATGACTTCATTTTCAAAGAGTTGAAGTATAAGATTCTCAAGTTCCTGAATGCATATTTGATCTTCTCCTCTACTTGGCATGCCCTCAACCTGAAATTGTAATGATTGGTCATCATGAAGTCCTGAACTCATTTCCGACAATGGACACTCTTTTTTTTTCAACTGGCATGATCATGGTTGAATCTTCTGTAAAATTATTCCAACTGGGATGCACACCGATGTTATATTGAATCTCCTCATGATCCATTTCTTCTTCCTTCTCTTCCAAAAGATCATCTTGAATTTTTAGTAACTTCTGAGTTACATGGGTACCATCTTCAACATTGCGGACCATAACTTCAATTTCCATCCCATTAATATCAACATTTTCCATCTGAAGGGCATTCTGATGGTTAAGATGAGAAGATATCAAACCTCGTATTGGATTGCCTTCATACAATCTGTGGAGTGAAGTAACCTGCGGGGTTATAATAACCATTGAACCTTGTCTTTGAATACCAACTTGAGAATCATCAGTAGAAATGTCTTCATCTACAAACAAAGGATTAAAGTAAACACTTTCTCCATAGAGGAAATTATCATCCAAAGCTTTTGAGCACAAACTCGGGATAAAAACAGCATTAGAGTTTCCTTCCTCAGATTCCTCCATGAGATTACCTGCTGACTGATTACTTATTTTATCATGGTTATTCTCCTCATAGAATCTTTTTGACATAAGATCTCCTATTTGATGAGAAGGCTCAAAAAGAGGATTTCTTTGACTTTCAAATAATCCATAGGATTTCAAATCTACTTCCATTTGATCATAGGAACCTGTTGCCATATAGCTTTCATTTTCATTATGTTCTATGATATCTATCCCCTTTTGAATCATCATTTCTTCACCAGGACATTCTTCATGAAATGCGAAAGGTGGCATGCATGATAGAGAATGAAGGCTAAATAGTTTATCTTCTTCTCTCTGAAGCTGATTTTTAACGTTTCCATCAACTGATCGCTTAATCACAAGTTCATCAATATCATCAAATGTAAAGGTCTCCATTTCCTCAGGGAAAGCAGATATTTGTAGAAGTTCATGGCTACTTTTATCTCCATCAATGGTAGTGGTTTTTGATTCTTCCATGACATCTAAAGTATTGATATCATCAATAGATTCATCATCACGAATGGTCATTGAAGGATGATTTGGAAGATTTGCTCCACATAGGAAGTCATCATCTGAAGCATCCAGGCACCATGTTGGAATAAAAGCAGTGTGAAATTCACTTTGATCCACATTTTCGTCATCTTCAATCATTCGTTGTGTAGTTTCTCGAGGTTTTGACATTTCTCTTTCTTTCTCATTAGGATTGAGATGATTGAATAATTTCTCTTGGATTTGGAAATCTTCACATTCATGCCTTGATACATTAATAGACCCTTTTTCTTCTATAGATTCTATTCCTCGATCATCTCCTAGATTAGACATAGAACCTTTGTCTTCTTCCATGCACGAAGATTTAGATGAATCCTTTCTAACATTGGGATTAGAAGATGTTCTAATATCAAGAAAGTAATTCTTGCATGGGTCTTCTTTCTCAAGTTCTCACAACATCTGAAGTAAAGAAGGATGTACTTTGTCAGGATCCAGGCGTGCATTGCCGTAGAAACTTTTTAAGAATTCCACCTGATTGGGATCAATAGAAATATGATTTTGATGAGCAATAGGTGCAAGCAATTGGACACCTTTTCGACCACCACTATCCATCTTCGATTGACATGAATCACTTTTCTTATCAAGCTCTTCTTTATAATTACATGTAGAACTTGTTTCTAAGGACGATTTGGGCTTGTGAGAGAAAAATTGATAATCTTTACCATCTTCTCGTTCAATCTTTTGCAATGTCTGGAGCAAAGATGGATGAGTCTCGCTTGGATCTAGTTTCCGTCCACCATAGAAACTCTTCAAAAAGCTAGCTTGTGTAGGAGCAATCTGAATTTGTTGAGATGCAGGTGCATGAGAGACATTCCCATTATTTTTCATTTCCGATTTAGATGAAGCACATTTTTCAGCAAGGCCTTCTTTATCTTTATACATTGAATCTCTTTCCAAGAAGGATTCTTGATAATGAGAAAGAAACCCATATTCTTTTCTATCGTCTTCTTCGATCTTTTGAAAAATTTGCACCAAGTAAGGATGAACCATTCTTGGATCTAGCTTTCTGCCACCATAAAGATTCTTCAAGAATTCAACTTGCAGAGGTTCATCGGGAATCTGTTTCTTAGGATATGAAAAGTATTCATCATCACTATCGGTATCACTGTCACTTTCAACTTTTCCCTTGTACCAAACCATGATTCTGAATTGCCACCTTCAAATAGAGTCGCCAACCTTCATTCCAGGGAAGGTACCTTTTATCAACCCATGTTATTGATTATTGTTCACTTGGTTTTGGATGTGACCAAGATTTGGCCTATTTCTTCTTGGAATGACCACTATTCTCTCAATAACTACAATGTTCTGACCAATAGGGGCTCTTCGCAAGATTTCTCCGAACTCTTCTTCTTCTTCAAGAACTCGATTAACTTGATGATATTCTTGTACACTTCGTCTACACTTCCAGGCTAAGTGTTCAAGTCTGAGATGATATCTTCCTGGGTGTCTTGAAAGCCAAGGTTCGGTTGGAGAATAGGAAAAACGTTCTCATGTGGAAGCACCATTGTACTTCATTGTAGGCGACTGTCAATCTTTCTGTTCAGTATCCCCAGCAGAGTCGCCAAAAATCTGTTGGTAAACAGATTTGTCACAGAAGAATTTGGCCCAACGGAGTGTGTGTGGCAAACCGTTCACAACAGTTGGATAGGCCCTTGATATGCGGCCTTCCTCTGCGTTTAGAGGGGCAGCTCCCTTGTATGATATAATTTTGAAGCTTTTCAAATAGATATAAAATTAAAATTGAAAGGGGAGAAAGCTCATGACGACGAATGCACCACACGACTTCAAAGCTTTCTCAAACTACTAACTTAAAATTGCTAATAACAATGATCAAGATCTACGCTTGAAAAACTATTACTAGCACAATGCTGATCAACAGATTCATAAACATCTACACCATACCGTGAGAATGCTCACTACAAAGAGAATCAACATTTGAAACAATTTAGATTTAGAATTAGAGAACTCAAATTGCACGTTCTTTTACTTTCTTGCACCAAGAACTTAAGAGGAATTTCTAATTATAAAGACAAATTTGTACATACTTTCCAAATATCACCTTCTAATCAAAATTTCTGCATAGTGTTCCCCTTTTCTAAAGCCTAAAAAGTCCCCTTTACAAAGCCAAAAGGTGTCCTTATATAGACATAGAGGTTAATAACTACCTCTCTGAGGTTAATAACCACCTCCAAAATACAAAATTTTGGAAGGTTAATTAACCTCTGCAAAATTAACCTATGTGACTTGAAACTTTAGACCTTAGACATGTCCATCAAATAGTAACTATCTGTTCATCAAATCTCTAATTGCATTTCGAATTGCCAAGCATCTCGTTCTCCCAAGATTATGGTCCTTTGAAAAATAGAAAGGATCATATGATGATATGATCAAATCTTGCATACGTACCCTCCATGACATTGATCATATTGGATGATTATGTTTACCCATTGAGCGTCAAATGTTCAAATTAGAATATCTGCAAGCCTTTGAGGGGTTTTTGAGAGTTTACATGCTCCTTCGTCCTCACTTAATTCAACATCTCTCACATACTTCTTCCATAGCCAATGCTGTTTCCACACTTTCTCTGCTATTTCTTCAATTGGCACATTCTTTGTAGTGAGACTCTGTCCGGCTGATCTAGTTTCCAGTGGGAATATTTCACTGGGAATCGGCCATTCAAGAGGCCCGCATGACCATGAAAATGCTGAAATAAATGTGCACACCATAACCACTATCACAATAGTTGTGCTACGAGAAAGATGTTCATCTTGTTTGAAACCTACTCTCAACAGAACTCCAATTATCACCTAGTTGATAAACATTTGCACCCCGGCCTCAATAAGAAGCATTCTGTGCCCCACTCTATCAACAGAGAATATTGAAATTATAGTGCCAACAAGATTTACTACACTAGTAATGATAGCAGAGTAGAGCGAAGCATCACTCTGAATCCCAATGACTGAAAGAGCAGAGGTGCATAAAACATAATAGCGTTGATACTAGTGAATCATTGAAAGATTTGAAGGCAGATTGCTATGACAACTTGAGGCATGTTTCTACGCTTCCATAGGTCTCTGAATGGATGCTTAACTTGTTGTGCCATTCAAATGGCCTCCACCAACTCACTGAACTCTGGATCTACATTATTTGTTCCTCTTATCTTTCTTAGTACATCTCTGCCCTCTTGCAGGTATCCTCTTTCAACAAGGTTGTTGGGTGTTTCCACTATAAAAAAGGAGCCCACTTAGACTTTGTGGAGAGAAATCTAATGGCAATGGACTTGAACGATTAGCTTTGTCAACAAAATTACGCAGGATGTGCACGAAAATGGCAGAGGAAGACAAGTATTTTTCTCCAATTTTCATCCGGCTACGGCATTATTAACCAATGTCACATATATATCACCCTCGATACCATATCTGAAACGGATAAGTGCTCTGTCAACAAGGGTCTATGCTTCTTGCACTGTTTTGTTCCTCCACAAGGATGACACTTTGAAGCCAGTTGCTCAAATGGGGAATAGAGTGCACTCGGATTACACGCATATCACAGCCCATGTCTGTTTTTACAAAGTTGATAAGTTGGTAAGTTGGCATGTGTAGGGGTTGCTGCTAAGCCGTGTCAACTTTTCAAATTCTTAACATGACGCTGAGTGCTATCATCTAACGACATGATCATACCAATGATACTCACGTACACACTGCAGCTATATATATCTTACCAAACTCCCACCTGCACTTTATGAGGAGAACAATCTGCACTAATCGGCTTTATTCCAGTTTACTTATGTACATGCCCGCGCTATGATCATGGTGATATTATATAATGTTGCCAAGTTTCCATATATATATATCGTTGTTTATCCACAGGTTGAATATATGCGTGCCTTTGGATCAATCTACCTACCGTAGCCTCCCATGGTTTACTAAACTTTTAAACATTTCGCACTTGGGAAGGAAAGCCGCAGTTTGAAGACGATCCCAACAAGGCAGAATTGTGAGTTGACAATGTATTGAATGAGGTGATGCACCTTTGTTGCTTCTGCAAAAATATTCTTACCCTTGACTTTATGGAAATAAATCTGTAGTTATGTGACACGATACAGATGCTATTATCGATGTAAGAAACCTCCTAGCACCTTGTTTTCCTCCATTTTCCAATAGTGATGTCTTTGAATGATTGGCTTTATCTCCAGGGAAAGGCAAGTAGTTATCTCCAGTTATCATGCGGATGCGGCATTATTAATCTTCAATACCATGTTGTATGGCTAGGCTAGTATCTAGCATTGAAGAGTAGAAAAACTTAAGCCGAACTTTTAGAAGTTTCTACAATGCTCACACAAATTAGAATATCTCTTACTGCTCATGATCAATTTTCAGGAACTCCATTCGATCATTTCCATTGTCATTGCCAATTGCTCTCATGTACATATCTGACTTCTTATGAGAGAGCTTTTTTTCTTTTTTTTTTTAAAACAAGTTAATAACTGCCTTATACAGGTTAAGAAAAACATGTTTTTGATCGTCATCATTAACCTCTAGGAGAGGTTAAGAAAAACGTATTTTTAGTGGTTAACATTAACCTTTTACTTGGAGGTTAAGAAAAACACGTTTTTGGTGGTTAACATTAACCTTTTACTTCGAGGTTAAGGAAAACACGTTTTTGGTGGTTAACATTAACCTTTTACTTCGAGGTTAAGAAAAACACATTTTTGATGGTTAACATTAACCTTTTAAGAAGTTAAAGGTTAATAAATACGTGTTTTTGGCGGCAATCATTAACCTTTTATAACTTGAGGCTCAGAAGCTGGATTTCAATGATCTCAAGCGCTGTACGGAGCTGGGGAACAAGCCGGGGACATGGAAGTTTGGAAACTCACAAAAATTCAGCGATAAAATGGCCAATTAAAAGCTTAAAATTGGACAATTTAATAAAAATTAACCAAGGCTTATAAAATTGAAAGAATTTTATAGCCTGGCAACAAGCAGATATGTTCGGGCAACAAGCAGATATGTTCGAAGAATAGTTATCAGAAGCGCAAGGTTCAATGAGTTGTGACTCTCTTACAACCGGACTTCGCAATTTCAAATGAATTGAAGATGATGATATAATTTCAAAGCAAGAAATAAATCATCTCTGTCAGTTACGGGTTTCTAACTGATTAAAGACGGAGGATGATTTTGACAATCGGGACTAGAGGTCACAAAGATGATGGACGACATGATTTGATGAAGAATCATATGAATGGGCTTCCTTTATAAATGCTATTCAACACAAGTCTTAAATTGATATGAGGGGCACGTTTTGTGTATGTCGAGGGCCGACGCAAGACAAAGGCATCGGGTGTAAAATCCACTCTCAGACCATTCTTTTCCTGAAATCCGCGGTGTTAGCGCATAGCCGGAACTCCACGAACATCGGGTCCGTCTTAGGAAGGACAGAACATATGTATATTTTTAATTGATTGACCTACCTTATGAAAAGAAACATAAAGGAATAAATCCCGATTAAGGAGCCCGATTGGAATTTGTTTCTGAAGCATAATTTATGTTCTAATGAAGACCAAGTTCTTTTGAATGTTGGCGGCAGGGGATAATAATAAACTATACATAAATGCTTGACGCTGGACAGCAGTTCATGACATCATACCCACATCTACAAGTTAAACAAGATTCTAAACAAGATTGCAATGAGCTGGAGCAAGGTAGCTATTTAGCACCTTCATCACCTGCAAGGGAGGATAGGCCTCAGATCAATGATGCACCGAGAGATGAATCCAAAGAAAGACTTGAGCGCTGTATATATAGAATGGTTGACCGCTTGATAACCTGTTAATAAAAGGCATTGACATAACAGTCATAGCCGTAAGAGGTGAAGTATCAGCCTAAAGACACATGATAATGCCGCGGTCAACATAAAACCATCATTAGAAAATGTTAATGCTGATTATAAATAAACATAAGCTCGGGTTTAAATGTGGAATTGTTCCGTTGAATAATGAGCATTGAATGAAGAAAAAGAAACAAGGTCGAATATTGACAAGAGGCATGTATGTTGGCAGCAATGAAGAATCATTAAAAAATTAAAAAAAAAGAAGTAAGTGGGTTTTATAGTCCATGACACTATGCCATAGTTTTTGGGTTTACATATGGTGACAGTGATATGGGACTATTTCGTACTCTTTTCCGAGAGGTGCTTGGCGCTACAAACAAGGTGTACATACCCTACCCCCCAGTGGGATTTGAACTTGTGACCTCTCTTTCAAGAGTACAAGTTCTCCACCATATGAATTGGGTTTCCTTATGAATGCAATTCGACGCATGGCCCAAACATAATCTGATAAGTAAACATGCAAGGTGAATCATTGGTCGAAAAGTTTGAATACTGAGCCAATGCGGGAATCAAAGCCGTGGCATTCAATATAGGACGTCAATTTTTTATGCACAGATCTGATATGAAGTATTGAAGCCATGAGTTGCTAATAAAAAAGGAGTCTCCTCTTAACATCAATTCTCACAGAGGTAGGGTGACAAAAAGCTGGTAAGTATATGAAAGGCATGTGGCAGTTTGCAAAATCATTGACAAAGATGAATGCGCAGAATGCTCAGTATGAATTTTTCCCGAATTCGAAAATATGTGGAATTATAGCAGAAAAACACATTAATGGTGCGGCCGCAGGCGTAAGCTAGGAACTTCGCAGTTGTGACTGGTGTTTATGCAAGAATTGCATATGCAATGAAGAGGTTACGTGGAGGTGTAAAGGATGTTCAAGCTAGCTTGGTGGTAGCTTTTGGTTCCAGAGCAACATTCACACTTGTAAGTGGTGTGGGAGGACCGGACATGGTGCAGAATGCAGTTACTTCTGGCCTTTTCTGTGCTCTTCTTCAAGGCAGCCTTTATAAGGCAATGTTCTAAGAGATGCAAATATTCCTCCCGGACCAAGGCTGCTCATCCTTGATCACATTCAAAGGGACCCAGAAGTGATGTCAAGAAGGAGACAATGGTTGCCCTCTAGGAATTGTATGCTGTCGAGGTGAATGACAGGCATATCCATACTTTCAGAGACGAAACTGTGAAGTTTTGATATGTACAAATTGCTTAATAGTCCAAGATTTGGCATTAACAGTTACTGCAGTATGTGTTGTTCCATTTAGACATGCCATACCCTTGTAACTAGAGAAGCAATCACTATTCCTGCACAACTGCATGGATAGCCTTGAAACTATACGAATTGATGATATTCAAATAATCTCCAAATTGGTAATTAGTAGGGTGATGTATCCCAGACTTCGATCACTGTATGTTTTGAACATGAACAATCTAAAAGAAATGACATTGAATCGGTTAGCAGGGATCCTTTCATCTAAAGTTAAATATTATACTATTTTCCTTCCCAGAAGATCAAATGACAGGTGTAATGCCAAGTGTCAAGAATTCCCTAAGGATTACTTTATGATCTTGTGAGATGTCATCAAATTAAGATGATCAAATATTATAAATTCAAACACACTATATGGGGGGGCGGGGGTTACCGAGTATAACAAGAGGTCCCAAAAAATAAAAGTGGAAAGTCTGAAGGCTTTTCAAGAATCATTTATGACACTGAAAAGCCATGGGAAACAGAACAGGAATCGACAATGAAGAAAATGAAAAGATGCAGATCAAATAAGGCTTCCAAGAATTAGTTATTTGAAGGGATAGATGTCATCGGAAAAAGAAGGATACAAGAACTGAAAGAAGATTTCAAAATTCTATAAAAAGAGGAAGAGAAAACATAATGGGGGTTCCACTTCTTTTCTAAACAAGAGACTTTGATGCTGCAAGACAGAAGAGAAATGTGGGGATTCTTCCTTCTTCCAAAACTGTAGTTTTTGTGCTTTAGCAAAGGGGAAAACTTTTTCAGATTATTTCTAGCATTAGCCCATTTTTTTGTGAAGGCTATGAGGAGTAGAGCCAGGGTTTTCCTTTCTTGCTTTATGAATTGTGCATGTTAAAAAATAAGAGAGTTGTGTTTGTTTGAAATGGAGAGAAAAAATTTGGGTTTCATTAATGGTGATTGTGATAGCAAGTGCATCTTTATGCTTTTAGAGGAGGCAGACTTGAAAGTTAGTTTATCAAAACTTTGAGTTTGAGCAATCTACTTTCCACTAATTGTGATCTTTGTGTCACTTTAGTTTTCTCTGAAATATGCTATTATATCTCCATATCTTCATTTTTGCACTTTCTCAAGAAGATGGATAATGTATTTCTTGATTCCATCTTTTGTAGCATGTCAGGGTGAATGGATTTTGTGTCATTTACCATTTAATTTCTTGTAGTTGTTTAGTTTTTCCTACATCTATGTTGTATTTACAAGTAGATGTTTGATATCCTTTTATGCTTTCGGTTAAAAGCATTCACAAATAATTCATTGAATATTTCATACGGGGAGCTGTACCTGATAAAATTCAGAGGAAGGTTATCAATTCCATGATAACCTATCCAACTATTGTTGTTGATTTGTCCTTTCACTTGGGCATTTAGGGTCATATTTGCACACGTTTTCTTGAAGGACAATATGTTCACAAACATAGATATAATTTTGCAAAAATATATAAAATACTAGATCATGCGAACATATACAAATGTGTTTTTAGTTTTAAATTTAGTACTAGGATGGAGTTGTTGTCTACTAGTAAGGGTTGTTTGAATTTCAATTCCCTTAGAATATAGGAAGCTACACAAATGGTGGTGGAAGGGCATGGTTCAATAGGGGATGATATTCATTTTTCATTTGGTGGTGACTCAAATATGGATGATGATTCTCTTTACTTTTCTAGATGATTCTTTGTCTCATAGCGTGACTTTCACGAGGGCATTTTCATCTTTGAATCACTCTTAATTTGTACTAGTAGAGCCTAAGGGTCAGGCATTTTTAATTGATAATAATCCAAAGTGGACTAAAATTATCAATTCTCCCTTAAAAGGTTAGAGTTCTTCCTCTATTAGTCATTTTATTGACTTTATTTCAAGAGCGTTCTTTATTTCATTTTCAGTTTGTATTGTCTAGAAGGGGAATTCTTTTATATGTGGAGTGATCATTGGTTGGAAAATTTGTTGGTCCTTGTCTAAATATTGAGGCTATTCAGACTTAATTGGAAAGGAAATGGAATAAGAAGGGTCATATTAATGTGGGCACCATGGAAAAAGGTTTTCTTAATGATTTCCTTTACTTGCAAATGAGAGTTGTTGTTATATCTAGGGGTCCATGGATGCTAGGATACCCTTTTTTGGTCTTGAATGCCCACTAAAAACTAGGGTTTAATCCTAAGGATTCATCTTTAAATATGTTGGTCCTAAATTAAATTGGATTACATGAAGCTAGAGAGTGCATGCACCACATTAGATGTGGATATGCCACAATGTAGCTTAAATATGCTAGTGTGGGAACAAAAATGCAAGAACACATTCAACTACTCATTATTTAGGGTTTGAAAGCCAAGACAAATTGTTATTATAACAGTAATTAATGTAGATATAACAAGAGACAAAGTGATTTTTTGTTTGACTAAAATATATTTATCTTATTTTAATTTATTCTAACTCTCTTAACGATTAACTGTGGAAAACATCAATCTTCTTATTATAATGTATATATATATTTTTAATAAAATATTATGTTTTATGGAACAAATTATGAAACAATTGTTTAAAAATAAATAAAAAATATGTATCAAATTTATAATTTAAATTAGAAAAAATTAGAAAAAATTGAGTTATGACAAAACTAGACTTTGATAAAACATTGTTGCCTTTTTTTTTGAAAAGATTAAGATGGCTTGGTTTTGGCCCAAAAAATTGCTAACAAATTTATTAGGCATGCTAATATTAAAGCAATTGTCAATGGTGAGCTATCTCTCCTTAGTTGCCTTTGCAAAAGTCCATTTTCTAAGGATGTGCTCTAGCTTTTTTTGTATGTTCTATACTTTGGGATATCTTGTATAACATTCTAAAAAGTGCTATTGCTTTTTTAATGATGATACAATGATTTTTATATATAGCAATAGAAGTGAAAATGATTTTATTTGATGTTTTGGATGTTTACTATAAAGTGTAGGTTTCTAAATTATATTTGAGTTTGTAAAGGAGAGACCCAACCTTCACTCTCTTTGGATCCCAAGTGAATGGAGAGAAGTGAAACATGGTGCCATAACAAGATATCATAGAATTCAATTTGAAGTGGATGGAAAGGCCCTTATTGAACCCCTTCTTCAAGATGCATGACTCAACCTTGTTCAACTCTATCTAGCAAGGTTGGTAGTTTATTTCAATTTAATTTGGTACGATCAATCTTTGAGGCATGCATTAAGTTAAATTGCCTCTTCCTCCAAATGTTAGAATACTTGAAACATTCTTTGCTAGCTAAATGGCTAGACAACCCATGCTGCTTGTGCCTCCCACACTAAGAATGCTCCGCCTTTTCTAAAAACTAAAAAATTGAATGGATGTAGTACACATTTCTCAAAAGATAAATTCTTGGGCTTCAATGCCAACATATGCTCTTAAACAATTGTGAACTTGGCCAGGGTTATCATCTTTTTAATTTTTCCATCTATGAAAAAAATTAATTTGGTTGTTGTCGCCCACATCTATGATGAATCCTCCCAAGATGTTTTATTTTATTTTATGAATAGTCCCTTTTCTATTAATTAAAATATTAATGTTACATTTTCACGAAGAAAGGGTTGAGGGATACAAAGGATCACCCTACGAGATTTCACATGTAAAGCCAAAAGCAAAACAACTATTCATAAAAAGAACCTATAAACTTCCCTTAGGTTACTAACGAAGTGGTAGCCAAGGGAGGTGGATCATGTTGGTCATCAGAAGCAAAACCCCACCATAGAGAAGCATAAAAAAGATAGCAATCCTAAAATCCACCACTAGGGGAGTGATGAGGAGCCTAAGAGTGGGGCATCCATGAGTGGCGAGTAGAGGAATTGTGATCTCAGTGACAACCACAGGGAAGATTCTAGTCCATGGAAGTGAAATCTAGTAGAACTTAGATAACTGTATATAAGGCATTGGCCCAATGATTGAGAAACTCCTACAAGTGGGCCACCTCAAGAGCCACCTTGTTGGCTTATAATTGTATTTGTATCATTACATTGTTACATATGCAAGCTTTAGTAAACATAAAAACATTTATACCTAGAAAGTTGCAAGTTAAAAGAACAACATTTTTACCCTTCCAAAGAGTGAGCATAATATCCATCCTAAAAGCATACAAAATCTGGGTACACTTGAAGGGGATTCTAGGAGAATCTCCCAACAAGATCATGTGCCAAGAAAATGGCTCTGACCTAAAAGGCTTGAAAAAGTCATGAATCTAGAGCCAATAATGTTGGGCTCTTTGACAGAACCAAAGTATATGCATGAAAGACTTAGGTTTCCCACAAAAGGGACAATGAGAGTCAGGAATACACAAGTGCTTGATCTAAGGATCCCTAAGTAATCCCTGGAACAAAACACATCAAGAAAGGTGTGCAATATTCAGCTTAATGATGGCATTACAAATAGTATTAAACTTGAATGTCCAATTCTATTGTGAAGACTTGAGGTGCTAGCATTGGTTGAGATTACCAACCATAGGAAAATATGGTAGTATTTAAAGGTATCCCATCTTGGGCTTGCAATTGACAATAGGAGTACATGAATACCACTTTCGGTCCTTCCACCATGGCTTAACTGGATGGATATCCAGCTCGTGTAGGATGTCAGAAGGTAAACCAGAGACTAGTAGGACAAAAGTTTGATAATCTAGATAAGTTAGACGAAATTGGACTTGCATATGTTCCCATGTTCTAAGACTCATCGTAACTTTGGAGAATAGATCTTTGGGAGTCTTAGTGCCATTTTTGAAAAAACATAGTGTACTTGCACCTTGAATTTTAGCGAGTGGAACTCCTTGTAAAACAAATAGGGAAGAGCATCAAATATTATTCTAGTTCATAGACAACCCATCGCTAAAACCATCACCTTCCCAATGAAGCTAATGTTTGATGATTTCCTAGGCTCTCCAAATAATTTTAACAATAAAAGTTCCCTGTATATACATTAGTTCTGGTGTGATAAAAAGGGTTTGAAGCCCAATCCCCTTCTAAGAAGGCCCATTGACTAGGAATCTGAAAGAAATATAATGCCTAAGGAGAATAAGCTTCATATCTAATAAGGGAATGGATGATCCATTTAGCATATAAGGTAATACCCTAGTTCTGAGTAGAAATAAGGGCCATGGGCTCTAGATTCCTTGGTCAGACAATACTACTCCCAAGTGATTCTATGAAACCCATGATGGTTAAATCCTAAAGCCCAAAGAAAATCTTTGAGAAGCTTCTCCAACAATAGATAAGAGGCATTAGAAGGAGCCCAATAGGATGAGTAATAAACATATAGGTAGTACCCAAAACCTTGGAGCAAACATGAAATTTAATAGCTAGAGAAAGAGGCTTAATGAGCTAGTAATCCATCTCTTTGGAAATCTTGGCAAGCACAACATTCCAAAGGTCAATAACTGAAGCTTGAGAGGAAAAAAGGAATGCCTAAGAAGCAAAAAATATCTCAATGTTGAATCCATTTCCAATTGTATTAAGTAAGTCAAGGTAGAGCAGAAATAAATGACTACCTATAGCACAAAGTTTTGTGCCATTAAATTATAGGGCCAGAAGCCAAACAAAATGTGTCAAGACACTAAAGAGCATTCAAAAAAATTTCGTCATCTTGTATGAGAGTGAGAAAAGAGTCATCATAAAAGTGTCCATTGACAAGTTGAGTAGGTGACTCAAGTAGGGAAATGTCTCTCATATGGCTAGAGGAGATAGCATTGGCAAGCAAATACACAAACTTTCATCAGCAAGAATACATAAAGATGGAGCCAAAGGACATCCCTAGTGGATGTACCAAAACATACCAAAGGCTTTATATTACCTACCATTTATAATAATACAAACCAAAGCATCCCTGAAGAGCATTTCCAAACTAAAGAAAAAATGGACCAAATCCTAGGGATCGAAGTATAGCAAGAATGAAAGGCCATTCGATGCAGTCATAAGCCTTGGCAAAATCAATTTTTAGAAAAAGGGTTTGCTACTTAGACCTATGAGCCCATTCCATACTTTCCTAGAGAACAATATTGTTGTCAAGGATATATTTGAATTTTATGAAGCACAATCAAAGACAAAAGGTGGAAAATCTTGAGAGCCAAGGCTTTAGCTTCAGTCTTCTATGAGACATTCAATAAGGTGATAGGTGTCGAGTTGTAAATATCTTCAAGATCTCTAGATTTAGATATGAATTTAATGTTTCATTTATTTATAATATTATCGAGGGATTAGAGTGAAAGGCTTTAAGGTAGACATTGTGTAGATCGGGCCCAATGGAATCCTACAAAGCTTTGTAAAATTTGAAGGGGAAGGTATCACACCTAGGAGTTTTATCATTTGCCATAGAGAAGATAACTTCCTTGAGGTCACTAAGGGCAATAATTGTCTCACAAAAAGCACATTTCTCAACTGAAAGATGATTTGGACTCACAACAATGCATTCCTTCAAGGCTTGGTTCTCGTTAGCTAAATTTCCCTACTTTGTGAACACCTTCTCATAGTGTCAAAAAAAGGCTTGAAGAATGTTAAGAAGCACAAATTTTTTTTTTTGTCCTTCCATAATTCTTTTGATCCCCATAGAGTTGTGTTGAGATAATGGGTGTTGCACACATTGCATAATATTGTTATATTGTATTATTTTATTTTATTATGCAATATTACACCTATTTGGAAGTGCAATATGTAAAGATTCACATGGGATATACTTGATGAGTTTTATTGTAACATTGTGATAATATTTCATGTAATTGTTTAATATTGGGAATGAATTAAATTTCCAATATTAAATGTGGGGTCAAGGGGTTAGGTAGCATATGGTTTTAACACATGGTTTATGTAATACCACTTGGTGGTTTTGTGAGACTTGTTACTATATAAGCAGCCACAAGGGTAGTTGTTGTGTGAGAAGACAAAAGGGAAAGAGTCGAGCGGGACAAGGCTTAATAGGTGAGCCAAGGGAGCATTTGTGAAGGTTGGAAGCATGGCATGGGATGTGTGGATTCATGCTTGTTCACATGGATTACTTGGTAGTGGCTATGGCTTTGAAGGCTTCCATGGTTGTATTGTAATGGTGTTTTTTGTTGAATAATACATGGTGATGGATGCTTTTGGAGGCTAGGTTTTTTTCCATCAATGAGGGTTTCCCAAGGTATATCTTGTGTCATATTTTTGTGGGTATGATGTCTATTCTCTTGCATGTGAATTTTAGTTGAATATTTATTTTAGATCTATTATGGGTTATGTGGAAACAATTATATTCTTTGTCCTTAGAAGTGGTATTAGAGCTATGGTTATATTGTTGTAATCCTAGATTGAATCCATGAGAATGCATAGGAGGATAAAAGAAAGGGCAAGATATATGAGTTGTTTATTGCAGATATGAGGGTTTTAGGTTTGCTGTTATGATGAGATATTGGTAGATTTTGGGCATGTAAAATTGTTGGGTAAAAAGATTTTTTATGGATGTTTCATTTAAATGTGGATTTTAGGGGGGATCTTGTAGAAATTACCTCTTAGGTAAAAATAGACCTCACCATTGGATCTAGGTTGACATTTCCATAAATTTTGATATATAATATCCCATAGTTTGGCCATATTTAGAGGAAATGAAAGAGTTTTTTTAGTTTTAGCTCGTGATGGCTGTCAAATTTAATCTCGTCAGAATTTTCTTCACAAAAAAAATTTCAGTAAAAGTGGTAAAAAGACTATCTTAGTAAAACAACCATAACTTTCTCTTAGGATATCGACTTTCAGACTTCCTACAACCATTGAGAAGCTAATTCAGAGCACTGCAACTTGGTATAGGTTTGGTTCTATGATTTTGATATTTTGTCAAGTTTTAAAAGCTTGAAATTTAGATGTTATTTATTTTGAGCACAAATAAGGGCATAACTTGGGCATACAAAGATGAATTCTAGACTTCAAGTAGTTGATGAAAAGCTCTTGGAGAGCTCTAGACATTAGTTCAAATTTGGTGCAGGTTTGGCATGATTTATTTGGTGATATATTAATCTGAATGATTTATGATATATATTGATTATGGTAACATTGTGATTTTATCACATTGTCTATTTTGGAGATTTAAGATTTGATGTCATTGTATACTCAGTTTATATTTTAGATTGGTCTAATGGTGATATGGTTATTAGTATTTGGTTTGGATATGTATGATAACTTGTTGGGTCTACAAGTTGTGCATTATTGTAAGTGGTCTATACTTACAGGTTGCATTTATGGCTTGGTTATGAGTTGTCTTTAAACATTAATCTTTCATTATTGATGCCTGTTTAGATTGTTGGCTTGGATTTGGGTTGTCTATGCTCTTAAGTCACATGATTTGCTATTTTTTCTTCATGTAGAAGGGATAAGATGTTGTTACCAAGTACAATAATGGTGGCAGTTTCTTGGTTGACTATTTTATGTTCACATGTTGGACATATTGAGGGCAAGATGCTTGGTTCATGGATGTGATCATGGTGCGATTATTTTGGCATGACATGGTTGGATATAGAGGTACATCCTCAAGTTCATAAGTTTTGATTCCTAATTTGGTTATGGTGGTATATATTCTCGGTTGAGGATCATGGTTATTTGGTTTCTTTTGAGGAGCTCATGATGTGCACTTTGAGTTTTTTGATGGTTTGATGCCTTGGTTGATTCTCATGGTTAGAGGATGGTTTTCCATCATGATGTCATGGATATCTTGGATACATGGTTTAGTGGGAGCTTGTTAAAATGATAAGCTGATAGTGTAGGATTAGTTCTTGGTTTGGTTTGTATCTTCTTGGTTTCACTTGATTGATATTGACACTTTGGTTGTGTGGCTGTAGACCTAGAGGATCTTCATGTAGGAGATGGATTTTATGGTGCCACAAGTGACTTGGTACCATGGTTGAGTGAGATTATTTTAGCATTGATATATTTATTGAGTGTTTGCAGATGTTGGAGGTTTATCTTTGTTGTGGTTTCACAACACACACCCCATTTCCTGACTAAAATAGGGACCCCCTATTTTATTTGGCTTTCTTTGAGGCCCTAGTCAAGGGTCCAAGTATTTATGAGGTCTTACCTACCCCTAAGCTCATGTCTTAGGTCCTAATCGAGGAAATCTAATTGTCAAAGGGGGTGGTTTTAGAAAAGGTGCAAAATTTGAAAAGGCACACCAGTGCACCCAATTTGGTGCACTAGTGTGCCATATAAAAAGGAAAGGCACATCGCCCTTTGGTGATGCGCTGATGTACAATAGCAAAAATGTGCATCTGCACACCGATGCACCACCAAAGGTGGGTAGGTCTATAAAACCCCTTCTCCTCCCCTCATTCTTCACTTTGTTTTTTCTCACCATCATTGAAGCCTCCACATTGCACCAACTTTAAATCATGAGCTCCACACTTCTTGGCTGTGCAACACCACACCTCCCAATTTTGTAAAACTGCACATTTTTAGGTGCAATCTTTTTTCATGCCATGCAAGTATAGGTGAGGGTGTGCATTGATGCACCTCCTTGGATGTTCTAGATGTGCACCATCCCCTAAACATTTAAAATGAAGTAGATTTTAAAAAAAAGCTAAAGAAACTCAAACTCGAAGCTTGGTGCACAAGTGCACACCAAATCTTTATGCAGAAAAAAACTAGGGTGTGCACTGGCACACTCGAAAGGGTACGCCAATGTGCACCCCACATAAAACCACTGAATCCTAACATAGTAAAATGCAAGGAAACATATGGTGCACAATATATTTAAATAAAATAATTTTAAAATAGAGGTGTGCACCAGCGCACCCCATAAAGTGCACATGTGCATACCATATCTAAAAGAAAATGGTTCAAAAGATGTGATTTAGGGGTTAAATTTTTTTTTTAGAGCATCTTAATTTTTTGGACTTTCTTCATATTAGCTTTATAATTTAATTAATTCATTTTGAATTGATGGATTATCTTTTGTGCAGATATTATGGCATCTTTATCAGGTGAGAAAATGGCACCAAAACCCATTGTGTTCAAATTCCAAGGTGTTCCATCGAAATCAAGGTTCCAAGATGACTACTTTGAGATTAAGGACACAAATTTGGGATGCACTGATTTGGGAGAGTTCCTTAGGATTTTCAATAGACCGACTGAGAGGTTAGCTATAGTTTCTACATATATTTGATCAGGGCTAGTAAGCGCAGCTTCACAACTGATTTCAGTGCAATACTCAGAGCTCATAATGACACTTTGTTCTGGCGGAAAGGGTGGTAAAGAGTGTTACAGGAGAGATTGTCTTTGACCTCCAACCTAACAAAATTGAGAGAGTATTCCATCTCCTAAGGGTGGATTAGTTTATTAGGTTGACTTATGAAGCAACAAAAAGGTGGTACCGAGAGCACTTGAAAGAGGCTTCTGAGATCATCCAGTTCTCTTATCTTATAGAGAAGACTCATTTGGGGAAGGTAACTAGTAAGGTGGATATGATAAGGGGATACATGAAAAAGATATTGGATACTCAATCATAATTTTGAGTAGAGTTATGGGTCTACTTACAGCTGGACACTTAAATGTCTTCATGATACATTTCATCAAGACTATTAAGATGGCGAAGCTGCCACTTGACTAGGCCACCATGTTGAGTGAAAATCTATGTGAGCAATTGGGAGTAGTAAAGGATAAAAGGAAGTTCTATATGAATTCATATTTGGTCTATCTATTGGATGCAAGGTGTTTGGCGATCATTATGCACAAGGTCAATGGCAGGAATCCATTGCACAATTCCTCTCTTGAAGAGCTAATCTTTTGGGATCAACTCCAAGGTTTAGTATTTCTCTTGCAACATACCAAAATCTACTCAGTTGAAGATAAATGTGACTGTTCATGAGGAGGCCTTTGATGGTTCTTTTTTGATCTTAGAATGAAGTAAAATCTATTTTTCATCTCAAAATAACACACAAAAGAACAATGTTTTTGTATTTTCTATTTTCAATGAATGCAATCTAAGAATGAAACTAAAATGAGTTCCTATTCAAACAAGGGGTTAGCAAAGACAATAACAAAACTGAAAGAAAATAACATGAAATTGAAATCATAATAGACCTAAGCTATAGAAAACAACACACTATGAGTTAAACTTTTGAAGAAATCCGTAGGAAACCAATAAAAATAGGAGCAACGCTTCCTAGAATCCACTGATGCAATTGTTGGTGAGAAACTTTAACAATCATATGATATTTCACCTTTCATCAAATCGCAAGGCCATGGAAAGTGTGCTCATGTGAGACAAAAAGCTATGCAAACACAATTTAATGATCTCTTCTCAAGTTTGATACATCAGCAAAATTTTTAAATTTGTAGCCAACACTAGATCTAAAAGATTGCACAACTAGAAACAATGCAATAAACCTTTGGCTTAATCACAATTCCATGAACAAAATTCACAAAATAATGACACATTTAGGAAATAATCACTACACTCCAAATGTGAGCACCAAAAGCATAATTTTATTGCATAATAACAATGACCCTTGTTACATATTACAATGGGGTATTTATAAGAAATCATCTCCTCAATTTGTGTTGAGAGTGAGAGATATCTTCATGCAATAAAATGCTTTCAAAACATTAAAAAAAACTAAATATATGCAATATATAATAGTTAAATTGGTGCTTAGAGGGATTTCATCCATATTTTATTCATTAATTGGATGCATGAGCCCTTTACATGTCAAAGATATAGAAAATATGATGGAGAAAGTAGGAGGAAGTCTTCAGTCAAAGTAGGAGTGTGGAGGTGCAAAAAATAGAAGCTAGTCCTTTAATAGGCATGTGTTGATGTTAAATAGCCATCTAAATGTGTTCCCAATGCATGGAAAGCATTATTTTTGGAACAAGTAGTTAACTGTTAATGCACCTCTAAATTGTAGAGTTGTGGACCTATGTACCTGTGGACCTACACACTTGTAGAGTTGCGGACCTTGACAAGGTCAAAATCTCAAAAATTTTCTAAGTGTTAAAATTGAAATTTTGGCATCTCAATTTTGTTCTTCTTCATCCCAAATCTACGTTTCAAAGTTTTCTATTGAATTTCTCTATCATCTCAATAATCTTAGCCACATCTAGAAGATCTAAAGCCTCATATTTATCCTTGACCTTATATCTGTAGTTGTCCACCTCAATTCGAGTCTCTACAAAATCTCTAAATTTGGTATCCAACTCTAACATGGATTTTCTGTCTTGAAGGCTTGTCTGATATCTTCATCACTAGATGTCTCTTCTAAGGTCTTCTTAACATTCTCTACTTCCACCTCAACTAGCAATAGTTTCTCTCGTTCTTCATCTTCAAAAATGTCCAAGCATGCATCATTGTAATGTCTCTCTACTTCCAAAATTTTCTCTTGGGCTTGATTCTTGAGCTGATGGATCTCCTCATGTAATGTTCCCATTACCTTATTGCTATCCGCTATCTTCTCTATACAATCATCGATAATTTCCAACTCTTCTCTGGTATATACATCAATCAGAACCCAGTATCTTTGGCCCTTTATGGCTGTTAGAGTTTGCAAATCATTAATTGAGGCTCATACCTCATGCATTATACTAAAGTCCTACTTCAAAATTGCTATGATCTTATTCATGTTCTCCTGTGTAGCATGCATTAAATTCAAATTCCATGTGATGATCTGGATACCCTTTTCCTCAAAACTTTCTTGCCAGTCCTGACAAGCTTTAAAAAATGGGTCAAGTTGCACACTTCCCCCTTCTCTACGTATGGTATTCAGAGTTTTGTTGGGGTGTTCAGGATCAAGAGGACCAACAACTTCAGCTAGATATCCTTTTAGGATCTCAACCTACCTTTGAAGTGCTTGGAGTTCAATCTCATCTTGCTCCATATGCTTGAGAACCTCTTTGACTCCTATAGTCATCATTTGTTGGGCTAAATCCCATGTAGGTCTTCCCAACATGACATCCTTTAATTCATAATCCTCAAGGCTAAGGCCTTCTACATTTGTGCGTTTAGGAGGGAGAGCCACTTGTGCAAATAAATCTCAGTTCCATATGCTAGTGACAAATGCCAATAGCATTTCTTCATGTGATGGAGACTCAAGTTTATTCAGAATCTTTGCAATGTCACAAATGTCTTCCTCTTAAGCATGGAATTGAGGCTTAGTACTCTTCATTATTTCCTCTCAGATCCATCTAGGGATGCATCCTGCTGAAGATCGAGCTCTTGATAATGAAGGAGTATGTTCTACAACTTCCTTCTCTTTTTCACTCCTACTTGGAGTCATCTCCTATTGTGAGGGCTCCCCTTGTGTAGCCTTAGTCTTCGTGGACCCTGTATCTTGCACCTTAGTGTCTTGAGAAGGTGATTGAGAATATTGCACTATTTTTCACTCCTTCGACACTTCATTGGTCACCCTTTGTTTTGGTCACTCCTCTGATGATGTTTCCTTCTAAAACTGCTCTTCTTCCAAACTCTAAAGTGGAGGAGTCACCAAGCCATGTTCTACCACTGTAACTCATGGTGGAGATGGAAGAGTAAGATCAGGACCTTATGTATCTAGTGGCATCTGTGTCTAGTCTTCCTGTTGAGGTTCTCTTGTAGGAGTGTCCCTAATCTTGTCCCCAATTAATTTTGTACCTACGGGCATGAAATCAAAATCTTCCATTGAGAAAACATCATCACCCTCTTCATTTTTCTCATTCACCCACTGCTGTACTTCATCTTTTGAAGAAGAGAGTTCTAGGGGTTCTGCTTGAGTGGATGGTAGGGTACTTGTGGCACTCTTTCTCCTTTACAACTCTGTGGCTCTAGCTAGTCAAGTTCTTCCCTATAAAGGCACTTGTTCCTCTTCCTCCTCTTTGTCTCCTTCTGGAATGTTTTCAAGAACAGATGGATGAGGCACTAATCTTCTAGTAATCTTTTTCCTTTTCTTCATCCAAATCTTAATCTTTTTCTTATGTTTCTTGGATTAAGAAGGAGGACCTTGCTCATCTTGTGCAGGAGGAATAAAGACTTGTGGAATCTCTCGCTCTTCTAGTTGGCTAGACACAACTGGAGGCAACTATGGTTCATCCTTCACTTGAGTAGCTCTAATATTATCAAACCCTTGTGCACTCTATTCTTGTTCTTAGGGAGGCGCCTGTTCTACATCTTGTTCTACCTGAATCCTCTAAGGGGAGGTCCTCTTTGTTTTGTTCTTTCCCCTCCTCTTAGGAGGGTGATAATATCCAATCGGGTGATCAAGCTGGTACACTATCTCTAGCTTGATAGGAGACTGAGCTGCGAAGGTAGTAATTGTTACTTTCTTCCCCCTACCTCTTTTTGGATGGGCATGTGCATGGAAGATTACAGTATCAGGAATTGGATCAAGTGGAAAAGGTTTCTTGATCCAATCCCTCATCATTCTGATAACATGCCTTGCTTGATAATTAATATCATCAGCCTCCTCCTTTTCAACCTCAACATTCATAATGGGGTCCAATAATCCTTAGAATCCTATTGCTTTATCTCCTTTGGGATGTTAAACTAGAGAGCCTTTTTTTGCTAGATAAAAATTCATCCTACAATAGTCCCTAATGTGGACATTGTAGTCATTTGTGGCATTCATCCAATGATCTTCAAATATGTCCTCATGATGGAAGTCCTTTCTTGCCAGACTCTGCACTCTCCCGACATTATCAAAATTGGGCCTAGGAGAGTTGTATTCTTCCAAGGGATAATTCTCCCACTCCCATTCAAAAGAAGGAATATCCTACTTTCGCTTTACCTAATATGGTCCAATGGCTAATGGCCATGCCTAGAAAGGTCTTCATTGTCTCTTTATCTTCTCATAGGCTGACTCAATCTGCCAAGAAATCTCTAATAGCACCAGTTTGTCACTAGGATATCTTGGGAGCTTCTTAGGATGGATAGAGGCACCAGCTACTTGCAAGTATGTGAACATCTTGAATTGTATGAAGTAGGCTCCTAGAGTAGTGATTTATGCTTTGGCTTCATTGGATAACCTCTTTCCATAGTCTCCCTCAATGAATTGAATGATCACAAAGATAAACATATCATTCATGATTCTGTATTCCTTACCCTGTGTTGCGAGTTTCTTCTTCACTAGTTGAGGGTAGACTATGTATGGCCAGGCATTGGGATCCTACATACTGCCTCTTCTATACAAACTAGGTTAGTTTTTTGCCCTTGCTGCAAGTAGGTACACCATGTAAGAAGTCATGTGAAACTTCTTGTTGTCCTTCATTATGCTCAGTTGTTCACACAAGTTTTCACTCAATGTGGTTGCCTAATCCAATGGTATCTTTGCTTGTCTAATGGTTTCAATGAAGTTGATCATAAAGGTATTGAGGTGGCTCATTGTAGGTAAGCCCATGACTCTACTTAGGAGAATGATAGAGTATCCAATGTCTTCCTTAATATATCCCCAAGTCATATCCACTTTGCTTGTTATCCTTCCCCAAGGAGGTTTGTCAATGAGGTATGAGGATTTTATGATGTCAATGGCCTCTTACTGATGCTCCCTGTACCATCTTTTAGTTGTTTCATAGGAGAGTCTAATGAACTAGTCTTCTCTTGGAAGATGAAAGACCTTCGCAATGTTATTAGGTCATAGATCCAACACTAGTTCTCCAACGATACTCTTGACTACTCTTTCATTAGGAACAAAATGTTGTGACAAGGCCATGATTAGTTCAGCTGATTGTACTAACACAGGGTGTGACACTGCATTTACCAACCCAGAACATATCAATACAGATACCAAGGCTGACCTGTCTATTGGTTTGTTACAGATTCAGAGAAATTCTCCTATATCCATGTGCCCTAATTTAGTATCTCAAACTTTTGCATGGTCATCATGAAATCTTGACTTTGATGGTATGCCTTAGAATTTGAAAAGTATTGGTTTGGGTGCTATTGCAGATGTGGACGCCATTTGATCACTTGCACATTATGAGAAAATGTTTATAAAAAAAAGCTAGGAATTGAAAAAAGCATAAATGAAAAAAAGCCCTATTTAGGTATTTTTTATTTTTTATTTTTTTTCATCATTTTATTTTATTTTTTTATTTTTTGAAAATTTTTATAATATTTATAATATTATTTTTAAAATTTTTTATTTTTGTATTTTAATTTTTTTAGAAAAGTGTGGGTGCATGGCACAAGAGTGCGCAACTAGGCGCGGTGTGCAACCACGTGGGACAGAATGTGCACAAGGCACAGTTAGGGTTTTCATGGAGAGGAAAATGTATGTTTTGATGCACCACACACAGTGTTAAGTAACGGGCGCAGTAAGTGTGCAGTGCCACCAACGGGTGTGCATTGCCAATGGGTTTTCGACTGCATGATGCTATTGATGGGCACCGGTGGTGCCAATGACTCCTTAGCATGTGGCACTTTTGAATGGTGCCTACGGCTCCTTTTGGGTGCATGGTGCCATTGAAGGGTGCCGACAGTGCTAGTGACTCCTTGGTGTGCGATTCTTTTGAATGGTGCCCATGGCTCCATGTTTTGGTTACATGCACAATGGCACTATTAGGTGCCTGAGATGGTGGGTAAAAGCATCCATGGCCTCAGCTTCAAGGTGCATCACACCATCTACATGCGTGTGGGTAATAATTTTAGGGCACATGACACCATCTCGATGCTATGGGCACGCAACACACATAAATTAATAACAAACAATATGAAAAGACATACCTTATGTGCTAGTTAAAGAGCTCTCAAATGACAAGTGAGAAAAAAATGAAGTGTGAGCGAGGGGGCTTGGGGTTTTATAACCCCTCTGCACTTGCGGCCCACATGGGTGCACACTTGTGCTTTTGCGTGCATGCAAGAGATTTTTTTATTTTGTTTTTTTTTTTTTCAAATTTTGAATTTTATAATTCATACTTTTTCAAATTTTTCAATTTTTACAAATTTTTTTGTGTTTTTTCAACTTTCTAATTTTTTTAAAATTTTTTAATTTTTGTTTTTTTTTGTTTTTTTGACAACTTTAACTTCTAACAATTTTCTCTCAACTCTCGAACTATGAGTTTGAGAGTTTTGAAAAAAGTAGGGTGGTCCCCATTGCTGGTGAGGAATGGGGCATGTGTTGTGAGACCACAACAAATAACCTCAAAAAAGGGAAGAAATGATCAAGGCATTTCTTCATCAGCAAATATTCTTCCAACATGTATCAAATATCAACCAAACTTTGAACATCTTGAGCATCTTTTGGATGACTTTACAATCAAAATCTTAGAATTTGAAACCTTCAAACTCAGTGTGTGTGATTTGTATATTCATTCCTTTTGATGCCTCAGGATGCTGTCTATCAAAGTTTTCTGAGAAGTCAAAACAATCTTCCACTCCTCCCAGCACATTCATTTGGAATCTCTAGGAAGGCTATTCATCAATCACTTGCTTGAGTAGATGAGAGAATCAGTTCGAGGGCTCTTGGCAGGATGCCATGTTCTTTTAATTTTCTAGCAAATTTGAATAATCGCTCCATGTTGTTCAGAATGTTACTTTTTATGGAGCAATATTTTGAATACAAGATACTTTATTTTGAAGATGTATCTTTTGCCATTTTAGATCTTTAAAATCCTTCAATCTTAACACCATATTTTCTCTTTTTCCTTTTTTCTATATCCTGACTATTCTTAGACTGTGTAGTCAAGACATCTGTTTCATTTCTTGGATTTGATCCGTCATGAACATCTCTTGCGTTCCTCTTTTAAAACTTTTTAGAAACTCTCACATGAAATAATGACCTTAGCAACCTTTCTAGAAGACCTCTCCTATTTGAACTAGTTGAAGTTTGGATTATCCCTCGTCATCTTTGATTCTGATTCAACAACACCTAAAACAATCAAACTTTTAAATTTACGAAGTGTTGATAACTTGTTGGTCTAGGATTCTAATTTCCAGACTAAAAGTCCCCTATTTCCACAAGGAATGTTAGTTGCTTGGCTGGTATAAGACACACAATCATTCAAATGTTTTGACAAAGAAATACCTCTTCTTGAAATCGGAATCAAAAAGTGGTTAGTGAAATCTTAAGAAAAAATTTGAAGTACCTTACCCCTAGGACTAACACAACTTTGAAAGGCAACAGACGACTGAAAGAAAACACACAACATGAAAGAAAAAACACTTATAGAAATAAAATCTAAACTAAATGTAGAAAATAAAATCTAACTAATAATTTATTTTTTATTTTTTTAGGCTTCAAAAACTACCCATTTATGGGCAAGGGAAGAAATCCCCCCTATAAGGAACTGAGCCTAAAAGTATTTTCTCTAAGAATTTTCACAATTTGATAAGGGCCTATCCTCAAGCATTAAAACTTGGTATGACTACCCATCTTTTCTTTTGCCTTATCCTAGAGTAGAACAAGGTCAGAAATCCTAAATGACTTTATTGTGGCTCTCTTGTCAAACCATATTTTCACAATAGCTTGATGTTTAGCCATGTGCTCCATTGCAATTTTCTATTTTCCATCCATCTCTAAAAGATTCATCAATCTAATTTGTACTTTGTTAGCATCTTTAGCATATCCACTCATAAATTTCAAAATGGGAATTCTAAGATTAAGTGGGAACACTAGTTCTTGTCCATAGACAATCAAGTATGGAGAAGTCCACAGAGCATTTTTGACTCTCACTCAATTTGTCCATAAGGCATATTTAAGTTGTGTATACCAATCCCTAGGATTCTCCTTCAACAATCATCTTATTACTATGATCAAGTTCTTGTTTGTAGATTCTGCTACTCCATTTCCTTGTGGGTAATAATTTGAAGAGAACTTGATAATAAATTATTCTCAAATGCCCACTAGATCAAGAATGTAGATGTGAATGTAGACCCATTATCATACACAAGGGCGAATGACATTCCAAACCTACTAACAATGTGTTCTTCCAAAAAGTCTGTTACCACTTTAGCAGTGCAATTTTTGAATGTTTCTGCCTCAGTCCATTGTGTACACTAATCCATAGCTATGAGAATAAATGCATGCCCAGTCGATGATTGTGGATTGACTAGACCAATGAAATCTAACCCCCACTTTGCAAAGGGGCATATCTCATACATAGGCTATAAGTGCTTTGCCAAATTCCTTTCTCTATTGGCACTGGTTTGACAGATATGGCAAGAGCATACATGCTCAAAAGTGTCTTTGAATATCGAGGGCCCAAAACAACCCGATCTTAGAATCATGTGGGTCATTGCTTTTGCTGAACCATACCCTATACCATACTTGTCATGGAAATTTTCCAAGACTTCCTTGGCTTCTTGCCATCCTAAGCATTTCAGATAGATCCCTTCATAGTTCCTTTTACACAACTTGTTGTCATGTAACATGTAGGACTCACATTTCAATTTAAGTCCCCTACGTTGTGAACTATTTATCCATTCAGGGCATTGGTCTTGTAGGAGATAGTAAACAATGTCTTGATACCAAACATTTGTCACCACTCCCTAATTAATGTTACAACCATCTTCTTTTGATCATCCTCATTTGTTTCATCATCAAACTTGAATTCCTTTTCATTTCCATCTTGGTTATTAGCTATCATTATTGAAAACCCTTGACCTCTAACTAATCTGATAGATTGAATTTTGAGATTGAATTCCCTAAGTATGGCCATCCATTTTCCTCTTCTTTCAACAAGTTCATTCTGTATCAAAAGAATCTTTATTGCTGGATCAGGTGCAATGTAGTGATAGAACTTCTTTACTACCTTGATTAATGCAAAGGACTGTTTATCAAGGTTTGAATAATTCAACTCTGCGTTCTTCAGATGGTAACTCATAAAAGCAATTGGTCTTTCATCCTCCTTTTCCTTCTTCTATGTCAGGATCCCTGCACAAGAGTGTTCAAAAGAAAAGGAATAGATCTTAAAAGGTAACTCATAATCGAGACTCACCAAGACTGGGGCCATAGAAATTTCCACCTTGATATCTTCAAATGGCTTCTTTATCTCTAGAACCCATTCCGTCTTAGCCCCCTTTTTGAGTAAATCATTAAGGGGACAAACTATCTCTGCAAATCCACTTATCAATTTTCATACATAATTTATCTTTTCAAAGAAAAACTTTAATACCTTCCAATTGTGTGGAGGTGCCAACTTCATAATGGCTTCAACTTTATCAGGATCAATGGAGATTATAGCTTCAAAAATGACATGTCCCAAGAGCTTTCCTTTAGTAATGCCAAATGAGCATTTTTTAGGATTGAGAGATATGTTGTATTTATGACATCTATTGAATACCTATCTCAGATCAGCAATGTGGGTACTTTGATCTTTTGAAAAGATAGTCAAGTTATTCATGTAGATGACTATACATCTATTAATCAATCCTTTGAAAGCTTCATCCATCGCTCGTTGAAATGTAGCTCCCACATTAATTAGTCCAAAAGGCATTCTTCTGTAGGAAAAAGTTCCCCACTTCATTGTGAAAGCCATCTTTAGTCTATCTTATTCATCAACCATCACCTAATTATATCCTAAATAACCATCTAGGAAAGACATAATTTTGAACCATTTACAATTTGCAAAACCTCATCAAGTGAGGGTAGAGGGTAATTGTCCTTTTGAGATGCCAAGTTCAAGTTACAAAAATCGACATAAAGATGAATCTCTCTAGTCTTCCTCCGCACAAGAACCAAATTGTCCACCCATGTGGAATGGTGAATGGGAAATATGATCTTTGCATCTAGCAACTTCTTTACTGCTTTCATGATCAATGGTTAATTGATAGGATTTACAAGTCTTTTTCTTTTTCAGAAGGGTTTGGCATTTGGTTTTAGTGGGATGTCATGTGTGATAATCTTAGGATCATAACTCTTCAGTTCTTCATAGCTCCAAGCAATGACATCCTTGTACTTAGTGAGTAATTTGAGCATGTCTTCCCTTTCCTGTGAGTTGCACACCTTTCCTATCTATACCATTCTTGGTTCTTCATTAGTACCCAAATTGTACAAGTCACATTCCTTGATTCCCTTTTCTTAGGTTACCCTTCTATTGAGTGTTGATTCATCACGATCAAAGATACGTTCTAGTTCAACCATTCCTTTTGGAATAGTGTTGGTTTTCAAATTAAGAATCCCATCTTCATCTTCAAGCCCATCATCTTCAGGTTTGTCATCCAGTGTATCATCAATTTCTCGTCCTTCAAAATGGTGATTGCACATGATAAACTCAAGTATATGTTGATCATTTTGAAAGGCCTGAAAGTTTGTGATATTATTAGGAAATGAATGGAACTACAACCAATTCTACTCAAAATATTTTCAACTTGGTTCTTTCAACTAGTTGCAAAGCATTTTCTGAGATGGTGAGAGCATTTGTTACCATGTTCTTTCTTCTTGGAATGGATTTGATGTTTAAAGCTTCAAAATCATCCAATATATCCCATACCCTTTTCTTGTAAGAAAGTAATCTTTTATCGTTGCAAGAGTATATGGATTTTACTTGTCATATAACTAATTGAGAGCCTCCTTCAATTATGAGAGTTGTGATTCGTTTCTCCAGTGCAAAGAGAAGTCCTCAAATTAACACCTTGTATTCGTCAGCATTGTTAGTACATGTAAATTGTAGTCAATATGTGGCATAGAAAGACCTACCTTTTAGGTTGACCAATTTGATACTTGCACTGGCTCCCATCTTACGCCTGGAACCATCAAAGTGGAGTTTCCAAATTCCACTTTCCTTGGGTTTTCTTACTTTATGCTTATTTGTCCTTAACTTCTCTTTCACTTGAGCCTTGAATGACTATTTCTTAGGAATCCATTGGAACTTTCCTTGTTAGGAATCCACTGGAACTTTCCTTGTGCAGGACTTGATGATTCCCCTTCATAATCTATGGATAGAGGAAGTGTATGATTTTCTTTTTTATCTTGAATTTCCCCTATCAGGTCTTTGATTTCCTCAACCTTAGGTTCAGGATGAATGACTACTAAAGTCCATCCTTTACCTTTCACATATCATCTTCTCCTTTGAACTTTAATCATCCTAGGAGGTGGAGAAGACAAACCTCCACCATCTAAAGAGGTATCACTATATGACACATTTAGATCATCACTTTCCTCTTCGATCTTTTCAACAAGGTTAGATGAGTTCACCAAATTTTGATTGTCTATGAGCTCAACTATTGAAGTTCGTTTATCCTTGTTTTTTTAATATATGTGTCAGTACCTTTGCTACTACTTCTTGGCATGATGAGCATTGAAATTTTGAGTGAATAACTTTATGCAATTGACAAAATCCTAGAAGGAGGAGGATGTTGGGGTCATCTTCGTCTCCTAAACATTGTAAATTAGTCACAATACTGTATATGGACTGTGTCACTATTTCACTTTTGGGTACTAGCACCTTAGGTTATTTATTCTGATCTTGAGGTGTATTGATTGGAGCCACATCCAATAACATTACTTTGTATGAACCCAAATTCAATTGTAAGAATGCTATCTCATTTAGATCATTGTAATCTATAATCATCATTTTCAATTTGGGCTCAGCATCTATCTTGATTTGATTGTTCAATCCTTTCCATGACAACCAGAATTGAGTGAAGTCTATAGAAAACCATCCTCTTAGACATTTCATCCATTCTCTGCTCAAAAGTAACCCATATGTTTCTGGGATATCAACCACATGTATATCAATAACATCCTAAATCAAGGGGTCAATAGTCAACTGTATCTACACATCTTTCAATACACCAATGACTTTTACCTTCATTTTATCCGATTGTATAACCACTCAATTGGAGGGTTGAGGACTAACTCCTATCCTTTGAGCTATTAATAATGACAGTACATTACATGAAGCTCCTGAATCAATGAGGCAATTGTGAAGGTTCTTCCCATATATCCTGATGCTAAGTAAAAACAAGGGTACCTGAACTTTGTGTTTGAACATAGTGGGCATCACTTCTGCAACATTTACTTGTTGAGATACAGTCTTTTGAGGAACATTATTCATATTATGGGAAACATTTGTATGATCCAATGTCTTCATAAGAGCTTCTCATTTTTGTGGAAAATTCTATAACATGTCAAACATGGATATATTGGCCTTAGTCCTTTTCAAGTCCTCTATTGCATTATACTTTTCAGTGGACCAAGCAGGATTCTTCAGTATTGTTGGTACATTCACTTGATTCTTATTTTGTTGTCCTCCAGACACTGGTTTTACCAATGGCATATTATTACTTGCTCTTTGATTAGGTGGAGTTGGTTGTAAACTTGGAGGAATCCCATCTGTCAAAGGTTCCTTTCTATTTCTAAGATTGTATGTATTTTGATTATCATTACGAAAGGCAAACATCTCATCATGCTGAAGGTTTGGCTCTTGGCTAAATGGGAATGAGAATTCCTCACTTGCTATTTATTCCACTTGTGCATTCTATGTAGAATCATAGGATTCCAATAGCATAGAATTGAATTGTATAGGAGGAGGATTGTCATTTACCTATGTATTTTGATTCATCTCTTGATTTTCATTATAGTATGAACCATCATTGTTAAGCGTGTTTTGGCTATCATCATACTAATTGATATCAACATATTGAATGTCATTGTTGTTGTTATCAGCAAGAATGCTCCCATTATTTAGATGGGTATTCCATTGTGTATTTTTTCTTTGGAATCCACTATTGTGATCAGGAGGATTGAACTTGTTTCCTCCATTGTTGTTTCCTGCATTGTTGTTGTTATTGTTCTTGTTAAAGTTCTTGTTGTAATTCTGACCAAAATATTTGTTGTAGGGGCCAGCGTTGTTTTTTTGGAAGTTTTTATTTTGTCCTTGTGATAATCTAAGACGTGTCAATTCATTGTTCATTTGTGACATAGTCTTCTTCATTTGACCAACTTCTGAAATAAGGTTATTGTCTATTTCCATGAGAAATATGGCCTTCTATTCAAAGAAAGCTATTTTTGGAGGCTCATACCTTGGATATGTTATCGTATGATTATGTAGAGTAGGTTCTTGCTGTAATGAAATTGGATTCATAGGTATAAATTGGCTAAGCACCGTGGTTGCTCCCACAGGGTATGTTGGTATTGTAGTGACCGCTTGTATTGGAAGCATCATTCCTCCTCCATTAGGATTGGCTTGCTTTGTAAACATAATTGCTTTTGCAAAGACTTTATCCAATGTACCAATATTTTCTGTAGGAAGTCTCCTTAGAAAAATCGTAGTAAGATGGTCCATAGCATTCAGATAAATCTGAATAGCGGCTTCAACTAGTATGGTGTATGGCATTTCAAACTTGTGGTAGGCCATATGAAAGTGATGGTTGAAGTGAAAAACTATCTCAGCTGGGTCCCTTTTGATTGATATGAATTGCTGATGTATCACAGTTGGGTTGATGAAAGTTTTGAATTGTTCTAAGAATAATTTTTCCAATGTATCCCAATCTCTAATGCATCTAGGTGGTAAATTAATGTATCAATTGAAGGAAATTTCCCCCAAAGAGTAGGGGAATAAACGAAGAACCACATCCTCATCAACAACTTGCTTGCGGTTGCAAATTTCCTTGAATACCTTTACATGATCTTCAGTAGTTTGTGTTTCACCATAGATGAATTTGGGGAAATTATTCTCAGGATTCTTAAGGAGGTCATGGAGTGCACCTCTCAAGTTTATTGGTGAGTCCAAGATGTTCACAAAAAAGGCCATTGGGGTTAGCAAAGAAAATAATGAAATTGAAAGAAAATAACATGAAATTCAAAGAAAATAACATTAAATTGAAATCCTAATGGACATAAGCTACACAAAACAATACGTTGCAAGTTAACTTTTGAAGAAATTAGTAGGAACCAATAAAAATAGGAGCATCGCTTCCTAGAATCCACTAATGCAATTTTTGGTGAGAAACTTTAACAATCAAATGATATTTCACATTTCATCAAATTGCAAGGCCACAAAAAGTGCCCTCATGCAAGATGAAAAGCTATGCATACACAATTTAATGATTTCTTCTCAAGCTTGATATGTCAATGAAATTCATAAATCTGTAGCAAGCACTGGAACTAAAAGATCTCACAACTAGAAACAATGCAATAAACCTTTGGCTCAATCACAATTCCATGAACAAAATTCACAAAATAATGACACATCTAGGCAAGAATCACTACACTCCAAATGTGAGCACCAAAAGAATAATTTTATTGCATAATAATGGCATCCCTTGTTACATATTACAATGGGGTATTTATAAGAAATCATCTCCTCAATTTGTGTTGAGAGTGAGCGATATCTTCATGCAATAAAATGCTTTCAAAACATTAAAAAAAACTAAATATATACAATATAAAAATTAAACTAGTCCTTAGAGGGATTCCATCCATATTTTATTCATTAATTGGATGCATAAGCCCTTTACATGTCAAAAATAGAGAAAATATGATAGAGAAAGTAGGAGGAAGTCTTCAGTCAAAGTAGGAGTGTCTGGAGGTGCCAAAAATAGAAGGTGGTCCTTTACTAGGCATGTGTCGAAGTTAAAATTCTAGTGCACCTCTGAATTGTGGAGCTATACAACTGAATACCTCTAGACCTGTGCACCTATGGAGCTACAGACCTCGATAGGGTCAAAATCTCAAAATGTTATGAAGTGTCAAAATTGAAATTCTGGCATCTGGGTTTTGTTCTTCTTCATCCCAACGCTATGTTTGGATGTTTGCCCTTAAATTTCTCTATCATCTCAATAATCTTGGCTACATCTGGAAGGTCTAAAGCCTCATATTTATCTTTGACCTTCTGTCTATAGTTTTCCACCTCAATTTGAGGCTCTACAAAATCTTTGAGTTTGGTATCCAACTCTAACAGGGCTTCTTCTATCTTGAAGGCTTGTTTGATATCTTCATCACTAGATGCCTCTTCTAAGGTCTTCTTAAAATTCTCTACTACCACCTCACCTAGCAATAGATTCTCTTGTTCTTCATCTTCAAAAATTTCCAAGCATGCATCATTGTAATGTGTCTTTGCTTCCAAAATTTTCTCTCGGGCTCAATCCTTGAGCCGATGGATCTCCTCGTGTAATGTTTTGATTACCTTATTGCTATCCACTATCTTCTCTATAAAATCATTGATCATATCCAACTCTTTTCTAGTATATACATCAATCAAAACTCAATAT
This sequence comes from Cupressus sempervirens, assembly GCA_028749045.1. Classification (NCBI taxonomy): domain Eukaryota; kingdom Viridiplantae; phylum Streptophyta; class Pinopsida; order Cupressales; family Cupressaceae; genus Cupressus; species Cupressus sempervirens. The sequence continues at coordinate 735,300,243 of CM053791.1, read as the reverse complement.
CTTTGGCCCTTTATGGCTGGTAGAGTCTACAAATTGTTGCTTCAGGCCCATACCTCATCCATTATACTGAAGTCTTGCTTAAAAATTGCTATGATCTTATTCACATTCTCCTGCGTAGCATGCAGTAACTTCAAATTCACTATGATGATCTAGATACCCTTTTCCTCAAAACTTTCTCACCACTCCTAACAAGCATTCAGAAATGGGTCAAGTTGGACACCTCCTCCTTCTCTAAGTATGGTATTCATAGTTTGCTCATGGTGTTCAGGATCAAAAGGACCAACAACTTTGGCTAGATATCCTTTTACTATCTCAACCTACCTTTGAAGTGCTTGGAGTTTAATCTCATCTTGCTCCATATGCTTGAGAACCTCTTTGACTCCCATAGTCATCATTTGTCAGGCTGAATCCCATCTAGGTCTTCCCAACATGACATCCTTTAATTCATAATTCTCAAGGCTAAGGCCTTCTTCATCTATGCCTTTAGGAGGGAGAGCTACTTGTGCAAATAAATCTTGGTTCCTTATGCTAGTGACAAATGCCAATGGTGTTGCCTCGTGTGATGGAGACTCGGGTTTTTTCAAGATCTCTGTAATGTCACAAATGTCTTCCTCTGAAGCATGTAATTGAGGCTTAGCACTCCTCATTATTTCCTTTTGAATGCATCTAGGGATGCGTCCTACTGAAGATCGTGCTCTTGATGATAAAGGGGTATGTTATACAACTTCCTTCCTTTTGTCGCTCCTACTTAGAGTCATCTCCTATTGTGAGGGCTCACCTTGTGTAGCCTTAGTCTCTGTGGATCTTGTATCTTGCACCTTAGTGTCTTGAGAAGGTGATTGAGAGTATTGCACTATTTGTCCATCCTTTGACACTTCATCAGTCAAAATTTTTTTTGGTTACTCCTCTGATGATGGATCCTTCTGAAGATGCTCTTCTTCTAAACTTTGAGGTGGAGGAGTCACTGGGCCATGTTCTACCACTGTAACTCATAGTGGAGATGGAGGAGTAAGATCAAGACCCTGTGTATCTAGTGGCATCTGTGTCAAGACTTCCTATTGAGGTTCTCTTATAGGAGTGTCCTTGATCTTGTCCCCAATAAATTCTATACCTAGGGGCATGAAATCAAATTCTGACATTGAGAAAACATCATCGCCCTCTTTGTTTTTCTCATCCACCCACTGCTTTACTTCATCTTCCAAAGAAGAGAGTTCTAAGGGTTCTACTTGAGTGGATGGCGAGGTATTTGTGGCACTGTTTCTCCTTTGCAACTCTGGCTCTAGCTAGCCAAGTTCTTCCCTATAGGGGCACTTGTTCCTCTTCCTCTTCTAATTCTTCTTCCTCCTCCTCTTTGTCTCCTTCCATAATGCTTTGAGGAATAGATGGATTAGGCACTAATCTACTATCGATCCTTTGTCTTTTCTTCATCTGAATCTTAATCCTTTTCTTATGTTTCTTGGAGGTGCAAGGAGGAGCTGGCTCATCTTATGTAGGAGGAATGGAGACTTGTGAAATCTCTCCCTCTTCTAGTTGGCTGGACACAACAAGAGGCAACTAATGTTCATCCTGGACTTAAGTAGCTCTTGTATCATCAAACCCTTGTGCACTCTGTTCTTGCTATCGAGGAGGTGCCTATTCTATAGCTTGTTCTGCCTGAATCCTCTAAGGGTAGGTCCTCTTTGTTTTTTTCTTTCCCCTCCTCTCAGGAGGGTGATAATATTCAACTAGGTGATCAAGCTAGTACATTTTCTCTAGCTTGATAGGGGACTAAGCTACAAAGGTAGGATTTTTTACTTTCTTCCCCCTACCTCTTTTTGGATAGGCATGTGCATGGAAGATTACAGTATCAGGAATTAGATCAAGTGGAAAAGGTTTCTTGATCCAATCCCTTGTCATTTTGATAACATGCCTTGATTGATGATTAATATCATTAGCCTCCTCCTTGTCAATTTTAACATTCATAATGGGTCTTTCACCAATTTTTTTTGCATTGAACAGGGGGTCCAGTAACTCATTAGAATCTAGTTGTTGTATCTCATCTAGGATGTTCAACTAGAGAGCCTTTTCTGCTAGATACCAAGTCATCCTACAATAGTCCCTAATGTGAACATCATAGTCATTTATTGCATTCATCCAATGATCATCAACAACATCCTCATGATGGAAGTCCTTTCCTTCCATAATCTCCACTCTCTCGACATTATCAAAATTTGGCCAGGGAGAGTTGCATTCTTCCAGGGGATAATTCTCCCACTCCCATACAAAAGATGGAATATCCTAGTTTTGCTTCACTTGATATGGTCAATTGGCTAATGGTTATTCCCAAAAAGGTCTTTGTTGTCTCTTTATCTTCTCATAGGCTGACTCAATTTGCCAGAAAATCTCTAATAGCACCATTTTTTCACTAGGATATCTTAGGAGCTTCTTAGGATTGATAGAGGCACCAACTACTCTCAAATATGTGAATACCTTGAATTTTATGAAATAGGCTCCAAGTGTAGTGATTTATTGTTTGGATTCATCGAATAACCTCTTCCCATAGTCTCCCTCAATGAATCAAATGATCAAAAACATAAACACATCATTCACAATTTTGTATTCCTTACTCTATGCTGAGAGTTTCTTCTTCACTAGCTGAGGGTAGACTATGTATGGCCAGGCATTAGGATCCTGCATACTACCTCTTCTGTAAAAACTAGGGTAGTTTGTTGCCCTTGCTGCAAGTAGGTACACCATGTAAGAAGTCATGTAAAACTTCTTATTTTCCTTCACCATCCTCAGTTATTCACACAAGTTTTCGCTCAGTGTGGTGGCCCATTCCAATGGTATCTTTGCCTATCTAATGGTCTCAATGAAGTTGATCATAAAGGTACTGAGGTGTCCCGCTACAAGTAAGCTCACGACTCTACTCAAGAGAATGATAGAGTATCCAATTTCTTCCTTCATATATCCTTGAGACATATCCACTTTTCCCATTATCCTTCCCCAAGGAGGCTTCTCAATGAGGTACAAGGATTGTATGATGTAAATGGCTTCTTATTGATGCTCCCTGTACTATCTTTCAACTATTTCATAGGAGAGTCTAATGAACTGGTCTACTCTCAGAAGATAAAAGACCTTCTCAATGTTATCAAGTTGTAGATCCAACACCACTTCTCTGGTGACACTCTTGACTACTCTTTCATTAGGAACAAAATGCTGTGATAGGGCCATGTTTAGTTCCACTGATTATACTAACACAGGGTGTGATCTTGCGTTTACCAACTTGAAACAGATCAATGTGAATACCAAGGTTGACCTATCTATTGGTTTGTTATAGATTTGGTGAAATTCTCCTAGATCTATGTGCCCTAAGTTAGTATCTCAAATTTATGCATGGTCATCATGAAATCTTAACTTCGAGGGTATGTCTTGGAATTTGAAAACTACTAGTTTGGGTGCTACTCCAAATGTGGACACCCTTTGATCACCTGCACATTGTGAGAAAATGTTTATTAAAAAAAGCTACAAATTGAAAAAAGCATAAAGAAAAAAAAAACTCAATTTAGGTATTTAAAAAAAAAATGTCATCCTTTTATTTTTAATTTTCTTTTTGAAAATGTTTATATTATTTTTAAATTTCATTTTTAAAATTTTGTATGTTTTTTATTTTAATTTTTTTAGAAAAGTGTGAGTGTGTAGTGCAAGAGAGCGCAAGCGGGTGTAGTCCGTGAGCATGCAGGAAAAAATGTGCGTAAGGCACTGTTAGGGTTTTCACAGAGAGGAAAATGTAAGTTTTGATGCACCACATGCAGTGCCAACTAACGGGCATAGTAAGAGTGCAGTGCCACCAATGGGTTTCTAACTATGCAACATTATTGATTGGCTCTAGTAGCACTAGTGACTCCTCAACATGTGATTCTTTTGAATGGTGCCCACAACTCTTTCCAAGCATGCGACACCATTGAAGGGCACCGACAGTGCCAATGAGTCCTTGGTGCATGGTGCTCTTGAATGGTGCCTACAACTCCATGTTCTAGTTACGTGCACACTGATGTTGTTGGGTGCCCATGATGGTGGGTAAAAGTATTTGCGATCACAGATTCAAGGTGCACAATGCCATCTACATGCGCATGGGGCATTATTTTAAGGCATGTGATGCCAATGTTCAGTAAGGTGTGTGATGTCATCTTGGTGCTATGGGCATGCAACACATGTAAATTAACAAACAATATGCAAAGACACACCTTGTGTACTGGTTAAAGAGCTCTCAAATGTCAAGTGAGAAAAAAATGAAGTGTGAGTTGGGGGTTTTGGGGTTTTATAACCCCTCTATGGTCACGTGGGTGTGCGCTTGCTCAAGAGATTTTTTGATTTTGATTTTTTTTTAAATTTTGAATTTCATAATTCATCCTTTTTCTAATTTTTCAATTTTTACAATTTTTTTTGTGTTTTTTCAACTTTCTAAATTTTTTGTAATTTTGTAATTTTTGGTTTTTTTGTAATTTTTTCTTTTTTTTGACAACTTTAACTTCTAATAAATTTCTCTTGGCTCTCGAACTATGAGTTCGGGAGTTTTGAAAAAAAGTAGGGAGGTCCCCATTCCTATTGAGGAATGGGGCATGTGTTGTGACACCACAACACAAGGGCGACAAACTATCCCAATTTGTATAGAAAAGACAACATGGAGGATCCAAATGCTCGGCCATATATTGTTTACCTTGAATTGGTAAGGAAGAAGATCTCGGGGCAAAGAAAGGAATATAGAACCATGAATGCTACATTCATATTTGCTATCATCTGATTCATAGAGGGAGATTATGCAAAAAGATTATCTGATGATGGAGTGGCGTAGACAATAGTGCTTGGGTCTTATTACATTTAGTTTAAAACATTTACATATCTAAGGGTAGTTGGTGCCACTATCAACTCAAAGAAGCTCCCAAGATATCCTAGTGATAGACTTGTTCTGTTGGAGATTGCTTGACAAGTTTAGTCAGCATATGACAAAGTGAGAAAACCATGTAGACCATGTTGGACAATATCCCCTACAATATCCTCTTATCAATTAAAGATGAAGTAGGATATTCCTTCTTTTGAATGGGAGTGGGAACAATATCCCCTAGAGGAGTACAATTCCCTGAGGTCATGCTTTGAAAATATCAGGAGAGTCTAAAGTCTAGCAAATAAGGAATTTCAGCATAAAGAAGCCATCAAAGACCATTGGATGAATCCAATAAATGACTACAATGTCCATATCAAGGATTCTTCTCGGATGACTTTTTATTTGGTGGAAAAGGATCTAAAGGTCCAGATTCCATTGTAGATACTGCAACAAGACTCAAAGGAGCTGCTCAACCCTCTTTTCAACACAGATAAAATTTGAGAAAGGCCTATAATGAATGCCAAAGTTGATAGGGAAGAGAATGATGATATTAACCATTAGGCAAGGCACATCATCAAAATGATGTAGGATTGGATTAAGAAACCATTTAAACTTGATCCAATACTTGAGACAGTGGTCTTCCATGTACAAGCCCACCCAGCCAAAGGTAGAGGGAAGAAGGTCACTATTCCTACCTTTGTAGCCCAGTCACCAATAAGGCCAGAAATAGTATACCAACTTGACTGATTGGTTGGATACTATCACCCTCCAGAGAAGAAAGGAAAGGGCAAAAGAAAGAGGAGTTCTCCTTAAAGAGCCAAATCAAAAGAGGTGAAATCCCAACACCTCCACAATAGCAAGAAGAAAATGTGCAAGGGTCAAAAGATACTCGAGCTTCCCAAGTCCAAATAGACCCTCAATTGCCACTAGCTATGCCTAGCAAATCAAAAATAGAGAGTGAAATCCAAGAAGTCTCTCCTCCTTCGCAGGCATAACAAGCATCTCCTTCTACCTCTAGAAAATAAAGAAAGATCAAGACTCCCATTAAGAAAAGGAAAAGGATGATCAAAAGGATGGTTCCTTTCCCATCTATCCCAGAACCCATTCCTGAAGAGGGAGAAGAAGAAGAGGAAGATGAGGAGGAAGATGTGCCATTACAAAGAAGAATAGGACTAGCAAGAGCCATAGAGCAAGAAAGGAGGAGAAGTTCCACTATGACACCACCATCAGCGCTAGAATAACCTCTAGAAATAACTACTTCAAAGGATGAAATACAAGAATTGGTTGATGAGTAGGATGTAGGGGGTGATGATGTATTCAAAATGTCAGATTTTGACTTCATGCCCATAGGAATGGAGTTGATTGGGGACAAGACCAAGGATATCCCAATGAATGAGCCTCAATAGGAGGAATAAACACATATGCCACTAGAATCACAGGGTTCTAATCTTGCTTCATCATCCCCTTTACAAGTCACAGTGGTAGAAAAAGGCTCGGCTACTCCCTTGCCTTTGAGTACTAAAGAAGAGCAGGTTCAAAAGGATCCTTCATTGGAGGAAGAGCCACAACAAATAGCAATTGATGAAGTGTATGAAGAGAGACATATGGTTAAATAACCTTAGAAAACCTCCCAAGAAACTGAGGTACAAACTATAGGCTCCACTGAGATGCAAACCACAGAAGGAGAGCCTTCACAAAGAGAAAGAACCCTAGAGAGGAGTGATAAAGGGAAAGCAGTGGCAGAAAAAAATCCTTCATCCTTGAGAGGTAGACCCTTGGTGGAATGAGTCTCGAGGTGGTTGTGAAAGGGAATGATAAGAAGTAAAAAGCCATAGTTCACCACCAATGAAGAGGACATGTTTGAGTTGATGGAAGTTCTGACCAAACCTGAGTCCCCTACAAGAGAAGCAGGACCATTTGCCTTTATTGACACTCACTGGAATCAAGATTTATCCTCTTGATACAAATTTAGAAGATCTAGGCCCATAGGAATATTATGTTAGAGAGCTTATGCTCAGGAAGCCCACATTGGATACTGATAGGTTGATGGTCACAATGGGGATAAAAGAAGTTTTTAGAACCTTGGAACAAGAAGAGGCATAACTCATAACACTTCCTAGGAAAAATGAAATCCTAAAAGGATATCTAGTCAAAGTTGTTGGTCCCTTAGATCCAGAACACCCTGAGGAGACTCTTAACACTACACTAGAGAGAAGAGATAGGGGAGGTGTACAGTTGGATCCATTTTTAAAAGCTTGCTAGGAGTGACAGGAAATTTTTGAGGAAGAGGGCATCCTAATCATCTGAGGAAATCTTAAGGTGCTACATGCTATGCAGGAAAGTGTAGATAAGATGGTAGCAATTTTGAAGCAAGATTTTAGACTTATGGATGAGGTACATGCTTAGAGTAAGGATTTATAGGTATTACAAGCTATTAAAGGGTAGAGGTACAAGATTTTGGTACATTTATACATAGCAGAAGAGTTAGATTTAATTGATGATTGGATTGAGAAAATAGCAAATATAATAAAGTAAAGGAAACATTACATGCGAAGATCCATTTGCTCAAGGACCAAGCTCAAGAGTGAATTTTGGAGTTAGAGAAACATTATAGTGATGCGTGTCTGGACATTTTTGAGGATGAAGAGCAAGAAAAATGCCCATAGAGGTAGTGGTAGAGAAGTTCTGATAGATTTTTGAAGAAGCTTCTATTGATGATGACATTCGACAATTGTTCAAAATAGAGGAAGCCTTGCTAGAGTTGGATACAAAACTTGGGGACTTTGTTGATACCCGTATTGAAGTAGACAACTACAGACAAAAGGTCAAAGATAAATATGATGCTTTAGATCTATCGGATGTGGCTAATATTACTTAGATTATTGAGAAATTCAAAGGCAAACATCCAAACATAGCTCTAGTATGAAGGGCGATAAAACCCATAAGCTAGACTTTTAGTTTTGACACTCAATAAAATTTTGATATTTTAGACCTTTTGAGGTACGCAGGTGCACAAGTGAGCTAGTGCATTTTTCTAGAGGTATGCTAATAGTTAATTGCCAATTCCAAAAATAAAGCTTTCCATGCATCAGAAATGCATTTTGATAGTAGTTTAACTGTGATAGATGCCCAGTGAAGGATCAACTTCTATTTTTGACACTTCCAAACACTTCTACTTTGACTAAAGGCTTTCTTATTATTTTTCTCTCAAAAATTCTTTGTTCTATGACATATAAAGGCTCATGCATCCAATTAATGATTATAAAATAGATGGAGTCCTACTAAGCACTACTTAGATTCGTAGTTTGTATATAATTAGTTTGTTTATTAATTTAAAAGCATATTATTGCATAAATATATCTGTAACTCTCAACACAAATTGAGGAGATGATTTCTTATAAATACTCCATCATAATATGTAAATCGGGCCATCGTTATTTTGCAACAATATTATGCTTTTGGTGCCTGCATTTGGAGTGTAGTGATTCTTTCCTAAATGTTTCATTGTTTTGTGAATTTATGTTCATGGAATTGTGAATGAGCCAAAATTTTATTGCTTTGTTTTTGGTTGTGTTATCTCTTTCAATTTTGGTGTTTGCTACAGTTTTAACGAATTTTGCTAACGTATCTAGCTTGAGAAGAAATAATTGAATTGTTTCTGCATAACTCCTTGTCTCGCATAAGCACACCTTATGTGGCCTTGTGATTTGATGAAGAGTGAAATATCATATGATTGTTAAAGTTTCCCATCAATTATTGCATCAGTGGAATTGAGGAAGTGCTACTCCTATTTTCATTAGTTACCCACCAATTTCTTTGAAAGCTTAACTTGCAGACGTGTTGTTTTCTGTAGCTTATGTCCATTAGTATTTTACTTTCACATTATTTTCTTTAAAATTTATATTTATTTCTTTATGAGCCCCTTTTTATTTTAGGAATTCATATTTGTTGCATTATTAGATTACGTCGGAAAACATAAAAAATACAAAAGCATAGTTCTTTCTTGTGTGTTTTATTTTGAAGCAACGAGCAGATTCTACTTCTCATCCGAAATCAAAAAGAACCAGCAAAGACCTCCTCATGAAAAAACACATTTATCTTCAACTGAATGGATTCTAGTAGGTCATGAGATCACCTAGAACCTTGGAGTTGATTCATAGAATCAACATTTCAAGAGGGGAGTTTGAAAGAATTCTCATCATTTAGCATCGTGCATAATGATAGCTCAATAGTCTTAGATCCTGTTGTTGTAGAAGCATCTTTGACATTTTCTTGTTGCACTTGGTCATCTTCATGGTGTGTGAAGATGGTTAGATCTTGAGGACTTGTGGGACTCTTGGTTATCTTCATGGTGTGTTGAGATGATTCTTCATGGTATGTGGATATTTGTTTCCTTCATAGTTTGTGGAGATGGTTGTATCTTGAGGACTTATGGGGTTCTTGGTAAAGGTGTGGTTTATGCTTTTAGTTGGCATGTTATCCTTTGTTTGAGGATGGTTTCATTATTATGTCATGGTATACTCTTGATAAACATTTAGGGAGCATGTTATCTCTTTGGTTGAGATCTTTAGATCATGTTGTCATTTTATGTTCTTGAGGCCATGGTTAGAATTTTGACATTGATCTTGGTTTATTTTCTTGGTATTGAGTACATTGATCATAAGCTAGATACTTCATGATCTTGCTATGTTGCATTTGGATTTGGCATGAATTGATTGTTTATAGGTTCTCATGGATACTTAGAGACAGTGATGATGTTGATTTTTCTTGGATTAGAGAAGTATTTGTTGGGACAATTGTTTGGTTTTAGTAGGAAGTCCGAGGGGCATTCAACTGATATTGACTTGAGAGGAGATTGTTCTTAGTTGAGTCTTGGTTGGAGATTTGGATATCTTGATGAGCATTCTAATTTCCTACTCTTGGTCTACTCGAAAGTTTTGCTACTTGAGAGGTATAGCTCATTGTTTCTTTTAGGTGCATTATGTTTATGCTTGTCTTTCATGGATATGGATCTTGAGCTATGGTACATGAGTTAGCTTTGGAGGGTTCATTTGAGAGATGGTTTAGCATTTGGTATCTCCATTTGCATATGTTGTTATGCTGATTGAGTTTGGGAGATGGTTTTATATTGGGCATATTCCTGGGATTAGGAATGGTTTATGAGTTTGATCTTCTTGTGAGAACCTTACATACATGATTAGTTATATGGTATGGTTTGGGTGTTTTTGAGGCTTCTTGGTTGAGGTTTTATGGAGGACACCATACTTGTAAAGTTTACATCTAGAGGTGTGTGTAGAAGGACATGATACAGGTTATAATTTGCATGGTTTCTCTCCAGTCTTGGTTATCTTCTTGGATGTTAAGTTTTGCTTACATTGGATTAGAGATTGGTTAGAGATTGTGGGCACTAGTTTGTGCTTTCATGTGAGAGATGACATGGTTATTCCTTTATCTCTTTCCTATATTGGTTGTGGAGAGCTTGGGAGACTATTAGAGATTTTTTATGAGAGTTTTTCTTGCAGGTTATTGGTTTATGTGTTGTGGATGTACTTGAGACTACATGGATTCACATCTTTGAGATGTTGTGAGTGGATTGGTTATAGATTTGGCATTATCTTTTGTAGTGGGAGCTTCTTGGTATATATGTGGCAAGTATTGCTCTTGAGGCTTGTGATTGTAGGTTACAGATTGGATATGTTGATGATGTTAGATTCACTTGGTATATATTTGGAGGTATGGATAGTTGGATGGGTTTGGCACTTGCTGTGGTTGCTATTTTAGCTATGGATATTTTTGACAAGGGATACATGTGATTACCTTTGGATTAAGTTTTTTTTTGCTTGGCATTATAGTTGGTATAGGATTTTATGATCTTCTAATGCAACAAGTTGGGTGACTTTCTCTTTGGATGGCTTCTATTTATGTCTGGTGGCAGTGGCAAAATATAAGGTAAGATTATTCATGTTTGAGAGGCTAGATGCTTTGATTTTGTTGCGGGTACCAGGATGGAACACTTCATGTACTTTGATCCATGATGGTGAATGTGCTAGGAGGGATTGTTCCCTTGTTCATTTATGTGGCTACAGATTGACCCTATGCAATGTATACAAAAAATGGGAGATTGTTGAGATAATGGATGTTACACACATTGCATAATATTGACATATTGCATTATTTTATTTTATTATATAATGTTGCACCCAGAGGGACATGAAACATGTAAAGATTCCCATGGGATATACTTGATGAGTTGTATTGTAACATTGTGATAATATTTCATGTAAATATTTAATATTGGGGGGAAGAATTAAATTTGCAATATTAAATGTGGGGTCAAAGGATTAGGTAGCACATGGTTTTAGCACATAGTTTATGTAATACCACTTGGTGGTTTTGTGGGAATTTTTGCTATATAAGTAGCCACAAGGGTAGTTGTTGTGTGAGAAGACAAAAGGGCAAGAGTCAACTAGGACAAGGCTTGATAGGTTAGCCAAGGGAGCGTTTGTGAAGGTTGGAAGCATGGCATGGGATGTGTGGATTCATGTTTGTTCACATGGATTGCTTGGTAGTGGCTATGGCTTTGAAGGCTTCCATGGTTGTATTGCAATGGTGTTTTTTACTGAATAATACATGGTGATGGATGCTTTTGGAGGTTGGGGGTTTTTTTTTTCGTCAATGAGGGTTTCCTGGGGTATATCTCGTGTCACATTTTTGTGGGTATGTTGTCCATTCTCTTGCATGTGAATTTTAGTTGCATATTTATTTCAAATCTATTATGGGTTATGTGAAATGATTATATTCTTTGTTGCAAGTTTCTTTACATTATGATGAGCTCTAAGAACTTAGAAAAATTCCTTGGAAGATTAATCTCCAACTTCAAACCAATGAAGATGAGCCTTAATCTAAGAACCAATGGTAGCATAATTTTTCACAATCTACTTTAGGTTGTGGATATTTACAAGTTAAAATTCCAAGTCTAAATAAAATAGATTCAAGATCACAACCTCAAAACCCAAAGAAAGATCTTTGGTGGTGGTTTCACTAGATCACATGTGGTACAAAGCAAGTTGCATGTTGTAGATGCAAAGAAATCTTGTTTTACAAGAAATGTCATTGTTCCACCATTGAATCCATTCAATGTGGGCGTGGGGTCAAGGTTTTGAATTTTAGACATGCAAAATGTGAGCCATAGTGGGGTCATGACTCAACAATGACATTTTGAGGAAAAATGCATCTTACAAGGATGCCTTTGAGGTATTTTCCAAGTGATAGTAAAGAGGATGGGATAGTGGTTTGAAAAAGTCACATCAGGTAGAGGAATGAGAAGTAATTCTCTTTCTTTAGAAAAAGAGAAAAAATATTGTGCAGATATCAATGCATGATCAAGCCTCTTACAAAATTGGTTTGAACCATCTCTAAAATTAGACCAAGTGTGTCCAATCCCATTATTATGGTAGTGATGAACATTGAGATAAAAAGGCCCCATTTATTGTGCATGTTGTATCAAGCTTCCCTTTCCACAGTTGTCCATTAAAAAGGTAAAATATCATCTTTTTCAGAGGCCAACTCAACCATATTAAAGTCCCCACATATTGAAATGAAAGGTGGAAGAGTGTCTACCATCCAATGACATGGTTGTGATTTTCCAACAACATTATTGAAAGCATAAACATTAAATATACCAAAGGAATGATTGTTGAAGGACAACAAAATCAAAACAAATCACTTGATGGGGTTAGAGCCATGAAAAATAACTAAATAAATTAAACAAGGGAGAGGAGAGTTAGCACACTATATCAACTAAATTCATCTTAGGAAGAAAAAAACTACATTGTCTAGCAAAACAACATGACAAGCAATAGTGAGCAAAAACCTTGAAATTTTAACTTCATGGAGATACAAGATACCCAACAAGCCAAGCTAACATCTAGTGTCACACACATAGTACTTGGGAGGAAGGTTTGTAAGACTCTACACATTCCATGAAATAAAATTCATGATAAAAATACTTGCATATCATATGTGTTCCCTAGAGAGGAGAAACTATTGTGCAAGAAGGAACTGGTCATGAAGCTAGGAGAAGAATCTGCATTGAAAATAATTATTTGCTTCTTAGAGACACTATCCTTCACAAGGGGTGGGAAGAAATTATGGAGACTACCATGGAGTGTAGATAAAAGTAGGCTAATATCCACTCATAGATGCCACCTTCCTTGATCCAATAGGGTTTGTAATGGGTGGGGATGAAGAGGTACCACTGGCATAGTTGGTGCAACTATGAAAATTACCTAAACAATCTCCAATGAAGTTTGGATAAAACAAGATGCTAGTTGTTTCAAAGGAAAGAAAGTTTTAACCTTGTGCACAATAATTTTCCATTCATCTTTTTTACCATTCTCGGTAGGCTTAGTCTATATCTTTTTGCTAGGAGCTAGCTTGTGAGGCATGACCATCAGACAATCTTTGATCTTATGCTCGATCAATTAACACTAATAACTCTTACGATTAAAAAAAGACATAAATAACAATTACATGCAAATATAAAAAATGGATAGAAATAGTAATTACATGAAAATATAAACAATATTAGGAAATGATAAAGTGCACAAAAAAGAACACTAGACAAAAATCTCCTACTTGGAGACTGATCTTGTAGCAATATTGCTACCACATGGGGCTCCCATTATTGTTCGTTTATTATGTTCAGTCTATAAGACCAACCAAAGCTAAAGAGGAATTTAGCTTCTCCCTTGTCACTACCTTTGTAAACTTATTTACTAGATTGTCATCTATATGTATTGTGTTGAGCTATAATTGTCCATCATCCAAAGCTAACTGAATAAAATGGGACCACAAATAAATGTGTTTTGTCTTTGAGTGTAGAGAAAAATTCTTCACAAGATGAATGACACTTTGACTATCTGTAAAAAAATAATTATCCTTCTGAGGGTGTCCCACTTCTTCCATGAAGAACTAAATCCATATCATCTCCTTAGCTACCTCTAGAGAAACAACATACTCTAACTTTGTAGTGGATAAAGTGTTCACCTTCCGTAACCTAGAAACCCATCTCATAGCTACCCCACCAATAGTAAATACATAACCTATAGTACTCCACCTAATATCAATATCCCCTACCAAATCTAAGTCAACATAGCCCTGTAAGTCAATAGTAAAGCCCTTAAAGTTTAAACACTTACTAGATGTTCCTCAGAACTATCTGAGAATCCATTTTACTGTATTGTAATACTGAATTCCTGGATGACTCATATACTTGCTAATGACTCCCACTACACATGTAATATCTACTCTCGTACATACCATAGCATACATCAAGCTTCCTACAACTGAAGCATAAGGTACCTTGGACATCTTATCCTCCTCTTCTTGTGTCTTTGGAAACATTTCCTTAGTCAACTTCAAATGATCAGATAAAGGTGTTTTGATAGATTTAGGATTCTCCAGAGAGAAATGTTGCAACATAACCAACCTGAGATAATTTCAATTTCCTATTCTTCCTATCTTTTCATATCTTCATACCAAGTTTTTTTTTTTGCTGCCCCTAAATCCTTCATAGAAAATGCATGTGTTAACTGTCATTTCAGTCCCTTAATATGATCCATGTTAGTCCCAACTACAAGCATATCATCAAAATATAAAAATAAAATAATGTAGCTATCATCATCCAACCTCTTAAAATAAAATAAAAGCTATAAATGATACCTATTGTATCCATGCTCATGCATACAACTATCAAATTTCAGATACCATCACCAAGGTGCTTGCTTCAAAACATATAGATTTTTCTTCAATCTACACACTAATTTCTCCTTACCTTTAACCTTAAATCCCTATGGCATTGTCATATGTATCTCTTCATCCAAATCACCATGAAGGAAGGTTTTTTTAACATCAAACTACTCCAAATGCAAATCTTTAGTAGCCACGATACTTAAAATAGTGCAAATAGAAGTCATTTTTACAATAGGAGAGAATATCTCATCAAAATCAATTCCCTTTTTTTATGCAAATACTTTTACAACTAACCTAACTTTAAATATTTTATTATTTCCATTCTCTTCTTTCAACCTATAAACCCATTTATTCTATAAAGCCTATTTCCCTATAGGAAACTTGTATAAAGCTCATGTCTTATTTTTCAGAAAAGTGTCCATTTCGTCTTTCATTGCAGACTCCCACTGAATCTTAGTATCCACCTACATAGCTTCATCATAACATTCAAGTTCACTAGCATCTATTAATAAAATAGAGTACAAAGAGGGAGAAAATCTTTTTGGAGGTCTACTTAGCCTTGTTGACCATCTAACATTCACTGGGGTGTGTTGTATTTGTTGTTGCGATTGTTGCACATCATGAGAAATTATTGGAACATTAGTATCATCTAGGACTACATAATCATCTTCTTTCTTCTAATGTTGTTGCAATAGATCTTTGTACAACAATTATTGAATATGACATCCCTACTTCTTACAATTTTACTATTTTCAAAATCCCAAAGCTTATAACGAAATTCATCAATGCCATATGTAATAAATATACATGTCTTTGACTTTGCTTCTAGCTTGGTTTTATTTTTAGAATCTATATAAGCAAATGCTTCAGAACTAAAAGTTTTGAGAAAAGAATAACTCACCTTCTTAGCACCCCATGCTTCCTTTGGAATACCATAGTCCAAAGGAATAGAGGGATCTCTATTAATAAAATATATAATAGTATTGATAGCCTCTATCCATATGTTTAAGGGTAACCTGACATGTAACCTCATGCTCCTTGCACATTCTATTATAGTCCTATTCATGTGTTCAGTCACTCCATTTTTTGTGTGGAATCCTTGGAATAGTTTTCTCTCTATGAATACCATTAGTGGAGCAATAATCTTCAAATTCATGACTGCAATACTAACCACCATTATCATATCTGAGACATTTTAATTTCTTAGTAGTCTCATTTTCAACCAAACATTTCCAATTCTTAAAAGTTTGAAGAACAACATTTTTTTGTCCAATGAAAAAAACCCATTTTTTTCTAGTTGCATCATCAATAAATGTAACATAATAATGAGAGCCACAAAGGGAAGATACCTGAGCTGGTCCCCATACATCTGTATGCACAAGCTCTAATATCTCATTTTTAAAATTTTCCTTCCTAGTCTTCAAAAAACTCGATCTCTTTTGTTTCTCATACATACAACTTTCACAAAAATCCATACTAACACATTTCAGACCTAGTAAAACTTTCTTTGAGTGAAGGAATTTTATACCTTTCTCACTCATTTTCCCAAGTCTATTATGCCACAATGCTATATTAGAATCTACATCAGATATTTGTTCTCCCTACTCAACTACAGGAAGTATTACTAAACATTCATTTTTCTCTGAAAAAATTAAAGTAGAAGGAACAATATGACATGTACAAAGATATAAGGTTCCTACTCTCACACCTTCTTCTACTACAAGGGAAACTTTTGAAACCTTCCTATTTTTATCATTAAAAGTAACTACACAACCCTCATCACCGAGTTGCCTTACTAAAATTAAATTCTCACTAGTCTAGGGCCTAGTGTTATTTGGAAATCCACTTGGAGTCTAGATCTATCTTTTATCTCTAATTGAGATGTTTGAGGTGTCAAAAAATGAGAAAATTTGAATATTTTAATTTTTTAGTGCAAATGAGTACACATGCTCACCTATCCTAGGTGTACAAGTACAGTAAATGTACATGTACACACCATTTTCCTTTGGAGATGTGCACATGTACACCACCAAAGGGTGCACACTCTACCCATGCCTATAAATACTAGAGACCCCTTCCCCTTTCCTTATTATTCTCTACACGCTCTCTAATCTTACACCTTCATAGCTTCTAAGGTTTCCTTCAAATCCTGCAAAATAAATAGTAAGTGTTAAAACACCAAAGGTCTACACATGTTTACCTCCTAAAGGTGTGCATGTGTGCACCTTTGTTACACTTTACAACCTAAAAAGAATCAACCTAATGAAACTAAGTAAAAGGGTACACATGTGTGCACCTATTTGCATTAAAACTTAAGCTAACACCCAAAAAAAATGTGTGCATGTGCACACCTACCTAAGTTGCACACATGCACAACTTTTTTGTTTAAAAAACAAACCTAAGGCATAGAATAAGGGTGTGTACATGCATACCCCATCAAGGTGTTCACCCTTAGCAAGGAAAAAGCATCAGTTCCCCTTATTGCACATGGACAATGCATGTGTGTAGTAGTGCACATGCACATGCCCCACACCATCAGGGTGCACAACTACGCACAAAATGACCACTTAGAGGCCATTAAGTGCACCTAGAATACCTATCAAGGTGCACAAGGTGTTCTATTTTCCATTCCAGGGCTATTGGGGGGATTGAAATGATTTTTTCATAGTCTTGATGATTTCGGTTAGGTATTTTGATAATTAGGGTTTGTTTTGGGTTAGATTTTCAACTCTTAGACAAATTATTTTCTCGTGTGTAGATAGAATGACATCATCATCATCTTGTAGAAAAAATTTCTCCAAAGCCCGTAGAGGAACACAAAGAAATCCCATTTCCAAAATGGACAATGCGAGATTAAAGACATTGAACTTGGTCACAATGACTGGAATGCATTCCTCAAACTCTACAACAATCCTAAAGAGACATCTGCCATGGTATTAGGGCATATTAGACCAGGGTTAGTGAATGCATCATCTCATCCTACATCGGTGCAATCCTCAGAACTTATCATGGCATTGGCAGAGAACTATGTTATAGAAGGGAAGGTTATCAAGAGCATTACAGGTGAAATTGTCCTGGACCTTTGACCTAGAAACATATAAAAGGTGCTTCATCTCCCTAAAGAAGATCAACACTTGTAGATGTCCTATGTGGGAGCAGAAAGATGGTATTAAGTGAACGAGAAATAGGCCAATGAGATAATACAATCATCATTTATGATTTATAGAACACCAATGGGCCACATAGTAAAAAAGGTGGACATGACTCAAGGATATATGAAGGATGACATTGGATACACTACCGTGCTCTTGAGTAGAGCTATGGGTTTATTGACGACTACACATCTTCATATTTGGATGATCCATTTCATAGAAACCATCAAAATGGCCAAAATAACATAGGCCATAATTTTGAGTGACAACCTAGATGAACAACTGCTAGGAGTTAAAGCCAACCCCAAGTTTTATATGACATCATATTTGGTGTACTTATTGGTGGCAAGGACAACCAACTACCCAAGACTTTACAAAAGGGGAAGCATGCAAGATGCAAATGATTGGGAATATGTGGTTTATCCTTAGCTTGTGAAGAAGAAGCTCTTACATGAGAGCAAAGAATACAAGATAGTGAATGAAGGCTTCATATTTGCAATCATCTTACTCATAGAGGGTGATTATGCTAAAAGGATGTCAGTAGAGGTAGCAACAAGGATCACAGAGATTAGTACCTATTATGTCCAATTTAAAACATTTACCTATCTAAGGGTAGTTGACACATAGGAAAATGTAAAGATGCTCCCAAGGTATTCCTTGGATAGACTCATTCTGTTGGAGATTGCTAGGAAACTCATGTTTGCATATGACAGAGTGTGGAAACATCATAATAAGACATGGGTGTGGCCAATCACCATAGGTGAATTCGAGGTCAAGCAAAGATAAGATATCATGACCTTCAAATTTGAATGGGATCAATATCCCTTAGAGGATTACAACTCCCTTTGTCCTTATTTTGACAATATTGGTAGAGTTTAGTATCTGGCTGGGAAGCAATTTGTACATGAAGATGCTTTAGAAGATTATTGAATGAATGACATAGACAACTAGGATATCTGAATAAGGGATTATTGTAGGATGACTCTATATCATGCATAAAAGGCTTTGAAAATAAAGATCCCTCTCAAGGCTATCAAGAAAGACACAAAAGATGTCTTAGATCCACTATATAATGGGGACAAGATATATGATCAGCTGATAATGAATGTGGAGATTGGCAGAGATGAGAATGTGGATATTAACAATAGAGCCCACCATATAGTCAAACTAACTAAGGAATGGATAAAGGAACCTTTTAAAATTGATCTAGTTCCATAGAGTGTTCCTTTACAAGCCATAGCATGGCCTATCAAGGGAAAAGGTGTAAAGGTCATAGTTCCAAGTTTCTTGGTTCAGTTCCTAGTAAGGCCAAAAATGGTTCATCATTATGAGCAAGAAATCAAGTATTTTGAACAAGATAAAGGAGTAAAGAGAAAGAAAAAGGCTAAAGGAAAGACATAAAATCCTTAGGATCAAGAACAAGAATAACCAGAGCCTCAAGATGAGAAACCAACTCAAGAAACTAAGTAGGTTCCTCCTTTAGGAAAAGAATAAGAAATAAAGGAGGAAGAATAGAGGGTGCCACCAACTAGTCAAGAGGAAGAAGCCTCCCCCTTAGCTCCTCAGATGGCTCAAATTGAGTCTGCTGTGGAAAGGATAGGAGTGAAAAAGTCAAAGAAAAAGAATACTCCTCCCCCATAAATTCTAGAGACCATCCCTAAAGATAATGTAGAAGAAGATGAGGATGAATAGATGGATAATTTTCCCTTAAGTTAGAGGAATCACTTAGCTAGGCTAGGGAAGAAGAGAGGAGAATAAGCTCCACCATGATGCCACCATCTATTCTTAGTAAACCTATTCAAGTTACGACCACAGAAGATGAATAACAACAGTGGATTGAAGAACAAGAGGGGCAAGAAATAGATGTTTTTGACATTTCTAATGTTGACTTTATGCCAATAGGAATTGAGATGGTGGGTTATAATATACAAGATACACCTATGAATCAACCCCTAGGAGAGGATTGGAACAAATTCCACCTCTACCACAAGGGCCTCTAGGATTATCACCACCACCATTCCAAGACTTGTCAATTTTGGACAAAGGCTCAGTCACTCCACTTCCTTCCACTATACAAATGGAGGAATACATAGTAGAAGAGTAAGAGCTTGAATAAATGCTAGTCTATGAAGTATCAAAGGAGGGATATATACTCGAAGAACCTCAACAAAACTTTTAGGATACAAAGGCAAGGCCTTTGGCTACAACAAATATAGGGACTCCCAATATAGATCTCTCTCAGAAGGAGAAGACTCTAGAAAGGAGTGATAAGGGAAAGGGGCTAGTAGTGCAAACCTCCTCTTTAGCCAAGTACATGTCTCCCATGGGCACTACACCTACCTAGTTGAAGATGGAGCTTATGGTCCGACAAGGGAGGCAACTAAGTGTAACTATAGATGAGGAAATGGAAGAGTTAGTCAAAGCTATCAATAATCTTGATCCACCTACAAGTGATGCACAACCATTGGCCTCCACAATGAAGAACCAAGACTAGGACTTGCTTTCACATATTGCCATTCCTCCTCCACATGTTGATATTGAGGACTTGACACCTAAATACTAGAAAATCAAGGAGGTCCTACTAAGGAGACCCATGATAGATACAACCAAAATATTAATCACTATGGGTATAAAGGAAGTGTTCAAACACATGGATGAAGATGAGTCTAGGTTGATAATGTTGAGGAGACAAAAAGAGCTTATGAGAGGCTATTTGAATGGAGTAGTAGGCACCATTGACCTAGATAATCTAGAAATTACTCTTGCTGCAACATTAGAGAGGAGAGATAAGGCAATTGTAGAAATAAATTCATTTTTGGGTGCATGTCAGAAATGACATGACAATTTTTATGATAAAGTGTATAGATTATGCAAGCTAATTTAAACCTATTGCACCATATTCAATCTAGTGCAGATAAACAAGCAACTATATTGAACCAGAATTTTTGGCTTATGGATGAGATAGATACTTGGTGAGAAGTACTTCAATAAAAGCTCAAAGGTATCATATGATCATGGAGGTGTATTCGATAGAAGAGCTTGATAAATTAGAGGATTGGATTGAGAAGATTGCTTCTAGTAATAAAGTAATTGAAACATTGCATGAGGGAATACAGAAGCTGAAGAATCAAACACAAGAGCAAATTTTGGAAGCTAAGAAGTATTAAAGTGATGCATGCCTTGACATTTGTGAAGATGAATCCAATGCCAAACACATTTTAGTGCAATCAGTTGTCCAATAGTTCCAAAAAACCCTCGAAGCTAATTTGTTAGAACAAGATATTAGACAAGCATTTAGGATTGAAGAGGTAATATTAGAGCTGGACACTAAACTTGAGGATTTTGTAGCAATGCATATAGAATTTTATCATTATCGGGTTTTAGTAAAGGAGAAGTATGAAGCTCTGCATTTTCTAGATGTTACCCAAGTGACAAAGATTATAGAGAAATTAAAGAGCAAACATTGAAACATTACTCTGGTATAAACGGGAAGAAAACCTGGAAGCTAGAAATCTAGTTTTGACACTTGGGGAAAATTTTGCATTTTTTGAACTTATCATCAAGGTGTGCAAGGTGCATAGGTGCACAAGGTGAGTAGGTGTACAAGGTGCACTTTTCAAAGAGGTGTGCAAATAGTTTTGAAGAAGTAATAGTGCACTGACAATTAACTGCCAGTTCCTAATTTAGAGCTTTTCATGCATCAGAAATGCATTCTGACAGTAGTTCAACACTTAGAAACACCCAGAGAAGGTCAAGCTTCCATTTTAAGAGCTTTCAATGACTCTCAAATCCTCTTGCATCTCCCTTCTTCTTATCTACTTCTTCTTTTTTTAAGCCATGTAAAGGCTCATACACCCATTAATTGATATAAACAATGGTGGAGTCCTACTTAGCACCATTTAAAAGAGTCAGTTTTTATATAATTAGATTTTTTAAATTATTTTAGAAGCATATGTTTACATTAAGAGGTCTCTCACTCTCAAAACAACAATGTATTAAAAAATTGATGCTTAGAGTATACTAGGAGTGCCTGAATATAAAGGCTACAGAAGAGCTTCTAGAGTGCATAGAAGTTAGCACCATGATGTGTCATACAACCAAGCACATGTCCACCAGATATGGATTATCCTCTATTAAGCATGAAAGTAAGTGCGGTGATGAGAGGATAAGCCTAAAAGGGTGGGACACACAAAACAATGTTGTAGACACCATGTGTTCAAATAGAGGTGCGTACTCTTGTGTTGTCAACATGAAAAATTACAAGGTGTGCAAACTCCTAAGTGTCTCATAAATAAAAATAATAAAATAATACAATATAATTAAATAATGCATTAACCTAAGTAAACTTAAGTAAGTGTAAATAGTAAAGTACTTATTTACACCAACATCCCCCCTTAAGTGCAACTTAGGGGAATGCCCTTAAGCTTACGAACTAGGATGAAGATGCAGAATGGGTCTCGGCTTAGGCCATGTTAGGTACCCATGTACATAATGAAAATGCAATGCAATCTCCCATAAAGTAGGGAAAGAGGGAAAACCTCATGGGAAAAACCCTCCCCTAAAAAGAGAGATAGAAGAGGATGCATCGATGGATGGAGTAATCAAGACCCCCCCATTATGACATACATCTAGTATATACAAAAGAGAATGAAAGAAGGAAGAGAGACAGAAAAGGCTCCCCCCCCAAAAGAAGAATGCCAATAGGTGAAAGCTGCTCCGATGAAGAAGTTGGTCCATGAATGTAGAAAGGTGTTCCTCCCCTTAGGAAGAAACAATGCCCAAGGTATAGTACTGAAAATGTGTGCTGGCCCAGAAACCTGCTCAAGTATCCCTATACTGATGCTGAAGTTCACCCTATCCAGCTGTGCTAAAAAGAATTAATGAAAATTTGGCAAGGATGTCTGTTGAACCTGTTCCATTGAACCATCTATCTCCTCTACTGACAAAGAGTCCTCCACTAATTGATGTTCATAAGGATCCACAATCACGCCAACCTATTCAGATTGATCATGTAGAGAATAGACATCAGGGTCAGAGTGAGCCCTCGCAACAACTGTAGAAGTATCATCATCAATGAGAAGATGTATGTCCTCAAGTCTGTCTCCCAAATCAAATGAAGCTGAAGCTAGAAGACAAGATGTACCATGCTGAGATGGACCTTTCACTATGGCAATATAAGCACATGGACTGGACTAATGTGACCTCTCACTGCAACTATCGACAGAACCCCACATATTTGAACTTGTTGAAGCACTATCGCTGGTGTCACTATCAGTTTCCACTATGTATGAAGTGTGGAGAGGAGTAGAGGATAAGCTCAGAGAACTTTCCTCAAAGTGTACATCTTTCTCCACAAAAATCTCATGAGTCTCTGGATCAAGAAGTTTGTAAGCCTTTGCATTGTCTTCATAACCGATAAAGGTACAAGGCCTAGGTGATGGTGCCTTGCAACTCCTAGAAGAGAGGTTAGCCCATGCAAGACAACTGAAGACTCTAAGGTGACTCACAACTAGTTTTCTACCACACCATGCCTCAAAAGGAGTTTTGCCATCTAGGACTGGATGAGGAGACCTGTTAAGTATGTGAGTAGCACTGCTAATGGCTTCAACTTCTAATGTAGGATCGAGAGACTTGGCCTTTATCATGCAACTTTCCATGGTCTTGAGAGTCCTAATCCTCATAGCTGCAACATCTATCTTGTGCAGACTAAATGCTGGTGATTTCTGAAGATCAATTCCCTCAATTTTGGAAAAAGTTCTTAAGTCTCCTATCCACATATTTGTTCTCATTGTCCACTCTTAATACCTTGATGGCTTTCCTTGACTTGTGTTCAACATGAGCCTTGAAGTCTTGAAGCTTATGAACTACTTCATTCTTATGATGAAGGAAGAAGACCCAAGTGAACCTTGAAAAGTCATCAACAAATGCAAGTATGTAGCGGCCTTGGCTAACTAAAGTTACTGCTTCAAACAGTCCTGCTAATACCATGTGAACTAGCTGAAGAACAACTGGAGCTCGAGAAGACTTCCCTTTATCATACTTCTCCTTGAGATGCATATCCACTGAAAAAGATGAACACTCCCCCTTGGAAAAGTTGATGTTGGGTAGACCTTTGACCATGCATTTTGAGAAAAGTTGCTGAAGAGAGCAGAAGTCAAGGTGACCAAATTGCTCATGCCATAAGTTGATGTTTGAATTAGAGTGAGTTAACAAGGCTTGAGAAGAGCTCTTAGGCACAAAATGGGAAAAAGAATAAAGCCTCCTGTCATCATTGACTTTCCTAATTGCTACCAATGAATCATCTTTGGGACTTCGCACCATTACTGAATCGGGAAGGAACTCAACCTTATGACCATCTCCAAGGTGAGTGATTTGGTAAACTGAAAGGAGATTAGAGCTTAGATTTGGAACATAGAGAACATCTTTGAATTCCCCATCTTCCATTTCAACATGTCTTTTCCCTTCAACTTCCATCTTTGTATCATCTCCCTCAAAGATGTGTGGTACCTTTGACTGTTTCAATGAAGAAAAGTCTTGCTTTGAAGAACCCATGTGGTAGGAGGCACCTGAGTCAAGTATCCATTCCGAACAAGAATTTGAGTTTTCCATAAGTGCTTGACCTTTACCCTTTGAAGAGTTAGGATTTGAATCCTTGGAAGTACCTGGTACTTGAATCTTATTCTTCTTGAGTAGATTTTCTAACTCATCGATTCTTTTTGTCTTGCAATGATGCTCGTCATATTTGGCTTTTTGCAATATGCACAAAAGAGTTTGTCCTTCTTTTCATTACTTCCCTTCTTGTTTGAAGAAGAACCACCTTGTTGAGAGGATTCATGTTGTGTCTCAGATTGTGTTTTCTGCTTCCACTGCTTCTTGTTGTGGTTGCTTTTTCCCCCTTGACTTGATTTGGAATCATCACTAGCCACCAAGGCTTTGGTCTTAGATGACTTGAGAAGACCAAAATCCACCAAGTGAGATTGTTCAACAATCAACATGTCTGCAAATCCATCAAAGGAAGGTTTCTGGTAAGCAGATCCCATGGTCAACTTGTGAGTATTAAAACTTGAAACAAAGTTAGTGTACTCAGAAGGTAGCTTCTTCAGGATGTGATGTATCAACCTATCATCCTTCATGGGATTTTCACAATCTTTAAGGAGAGCCCTATACTCATTGACTTTGATGATATAATCCTGAATTGTGTCATAATTCTTAGGATCCAAGAGAAGTAGATCATCCTCAATCTAAAATCCCTTTTCTTCATCCACTTTACCATACAGTTGTTCAAGTTTATCCCAAGCTTCCTTAGATTCTGAACAATTTTTAATGTGAAATAGAAGATCGCTATGTACACAACTCCAGATAACAGCTAAAGCTTGTTGATCATGAATTGTCCAATCAATGAGTTCTTTGGCATCAATAGTTTTAGTGATTGTACCATCAACATACAAACTATATCCTTTTTCCATTAATCTACTCCAAGTAATATCTTTCCAAGTAGAATAGTTGCGTGAAGTTAAAGGAGGACATTTAAAACCCATGATGCAAAAATGAAAAGAGCACAATAGAGTGACATAAAAAAAATAGTGCACACCCCCCCTTTTCACTCAATCAAAAGACCCCCCCAAAAAAGATGCTTTGGCACTTTATAAGTAGTGCGTTTACAATGGGCCACTTGTCAAAATGAGCAAAGTGGACTTTCTGATTTGGCTTTTACAATTGCCTTATGAGGCTGAAATCTGTCACTTAAGCACTGTAGCTTACTTTTACAAGAATTTTGAAAAAGAATCAAAGCATTACAATGCAAAAGAAGGCCTAATTCTGAAAGGGAGAAATTTGTCCACACAACCCTAGAGTCTGACTTCAGATTTGGAAAGTAGATGAAAAAATATGCACTTTCAAAAAAAATGAAACCTGAAAAAGTGACCAGATGTGCTCGTACGAAGCTTCTGAAGTTGCAAAATATAGGATTATGCAGGTACAGTCACCAAAAAATGCAATTTCTACAAAATCTATGCACCAAAACTAGAAAAAAACACCACCACTAGAAAATTGAGGAAATTCTATCTGATTTCAAAAAAAATTGCACCTGAATCGAAGTCCGGATGTCCAAGTTATGAGCTCCCAAAGTCAGGCTGCCAAACTGAAAAGCAATCCGGAGAGGGGTCTGGAGGATAAACTGCGTGATTTAATTTGATGGTCAAACGGTCGTCAAAGCAGTTTTAAAATGTCTAAAAATGACATTCAAATGGGTGTCAAATTTAGACCTTTGAAAATGATGACATCAGCAGAAAGAATGCGTCGTGGGCTGACGTGGCAGATGAGTCAACCATCCGTACTATACAGATAGATGACGTGGTAAATTGTTCCACGGGTGACATGGCAGTCTTAGTCAGATCTGCTGACATGTACAGGAGGGCAGGCAAATAACTGGATGCCATGTGTTTGTGGTTACTGCTTGTGTTGAAGCAGTCTTGGGTGTGGTATTTAAAACCACATGCTGAGCCAAAACTGCTGTTGGGCGGGAATATTAAATAGTCGCCGAAAAATACAAGTGACCGGAGATCGCAGGTGAAGTAGATCGTGGGTGAGAACTTCTCAGCGTGCCCGGGTGAGAGAAGCGATGCCGAGATTCTTCACCACTGCACGCGATTGGGGGTTGGAGAAGGAATATCGTTGTCAAATTTTGTTTATCCGCTATCGATGTTTAAAAAATGATTGTCGAAACTTGCGCTCAGGCCAAAAAATGTGTGCTGAAAAATGTGCAGAAGAAGTTTGTTGCTTTCGGGAAAAGTGCAGACATTCGACGAATGGCGCCGAAGAACTGTGAGTAAGACGCTATTGGTTTGCAGGTTTAATCCCACATTTGTGGTGGGAAGGGACTACAGCCTCTATAAAAGAAAAGAGCTGCGCTAAAAAGGATGAAATATGTTGCTGGGGTTTGGAGAGGCTGGCTGGTTGGTGTAATAAAGCCCGCTGATTAATGTAATATACTCTGCGATAATTAAAATGCATCCACCAAAATGTGCAGTACGAAATGACAGCCCGTACTGCTTAAATTTTTTTCTCTGACTAATGCTGAAAAAATAATTTCAGAAAATAAATAAATTGTAGAGAACAAATAATGCTCAGATCTAGAAAATAAATTCAATGTATCCGAAAAATCATACTCAAATTTGCAAATCGGTGCCTTTGGGTGCCGGTTTGCAAAATTTTTTTTTGGCTTACGGTCAACTATGAGCCAAGGTAGGCGTGCTTATAGTCAATTTTCACCGGTTCAGCATTCTGGATGCAATGGAGAGGTCAGATCTAGTACTAGATGCTCCCAATTTTTGCAGCACTCCGGATTCAGGCTGAGGTGATGAAGTATGCAAAAGGTCTCGAATGACTTGTGAAGAGAAAGTCTCCAAGCTCTGATACCATGTAAGAATTTTCCTAAGGGAAAAATTCACCCATGAACTAAGAACTCAAACACAAGCACAAATGTAGACAAAAAATGGAGAGAGTATGATCAGAATAACAATGTATTCAAAAATTGATGGTTAGAGTATACTAGGAGTGCCTGAATATAAAGGCTACAGGAGAGCTTCTAGAATGCATAGAAGTTAGCACCATGATGTGTCATACAACCAAGCACATGTCCACCAGATATGGATTATCCTCCACTAAGCACGGAAGTAAGTGCGGTGATGAGAGGATAAGCCTAGAAGGGTGGGACATGCAAAACAGTGTTGTAGACACCATGTGCTCAAATAAAGGTGCGTACTCTTGTCTTTTCAACATGACAAATCACAAGGTGTGCAAACTCCTAAGTGTCTCATAAATAAAAATAATAAAATAATGCAATATAATTAAATAATGCATTAACTTAAGTAAACTTAAGGGGGCATAGTTTAGCAGGCTGATTAATGGCAGGAGTGTAAATAGTAAAGTACTTATTTACACCAACAGGTTAGAACCAAAAAAGGCCTCCCTATGAAAAAAGACATTTATCTTTAATTTAGTAGATTCCAAGAAGTCTTAAGATTTTTCAAAACCTTGGAGTTGATCCTAGATTAGCCTTTCAAGAGAGGAATTTCAAAGGATTCCTACTATTAAGCATCGTGCAAAATGATAGCTCAAAAATACCTCATTCATCAATCTCATGAACATGATAGGTGGATTGGTGAGGCCAAAATGCATCACCAACCACTCATATAGGCCTGCATTGGTTTTAAAAGCTATCTTCCACTCATCACCAGGCCTGATCCTTATTTGGTGTTAGCCAAACTTCAAGTCAATCTTGGAGAAATAACAAGAACCTCTTAGGTAATCCATTAGATCTTTAATTTTTGGCATGGAAAACCTATATCTAATGGTGATTTGAGTGATGACCCTTAAATAAGTGCACATCCTTCATTATCCATCTTTCTTTGGAGCTACAATAGTAGGCACTACACTTGGACTCAAGCTCTTTCTTATCAATCCCTCATCTAGGAGTTCTTCAATTTATTTACCTGTATCTTCATTCTGAGCAAGGGTCATCTTGTAAGTTTCCTTGTTTGGTAGAGTAGATGCTAGTATCAGGTCTATCTAGTGGTTGACATCCCTCATGGGTGGTAGGTTGTTAGGTATCTCCTTCACAATATTATCCTTGTACATATCTTAAAAAAATTGCACTTAGGTACTTTAACTTTTTTATGTTTCTTAGATTCTTCTTTTGGATTTAGTACAATAGCATAACCTCCTTATCTAGGTTAAAATTCTAGAACCTTAAGAGACACCTTTCCCCTAACATCATAACTATAGACCCTTTTTTTTTGTCTTCTACCATATCAAGAAACAGACCCATTTGGAATCTTCTCTTATTCTTGGTTATAATATAGGCATTCTTCTCCGCATCATGTATGGCTTTAGTATCAAATTTTCAAGGACTTGCTAATAATAGGTGGAAAGCATCTATTGGAAAGATGTCACATGGGACCCTACTCCTATAGTCATATATCTCAAAATCCACATAAACTTGTTTATTCACAAGGACATGTTGACCTTTATTCAACCATGACACGTTATAAGGACTCACATGGGGTAATCTATTAAATTTTAACTTTTCTACAATCTCTAAAGACACAATGTTTTTAGTTGAACTAGAATCAACTATCACTTTGCATACCTTTCCATGTGATTTTCATGTGTCCTAAACAATATTTTCCTTTGTAGTGGCTCCTTATGTTGAGGTATCTTTATCAGGGTCCTTCTTATCATCAAACTTTCTACTTCACATATTGGTCCTACCTTGCCCATGGGTGCTGATGAACTACTACCTTCATCCTCTTTTGGTAAGGAAGCTCTCCTCTCCATTGTTTGCATACTAGAAACCCTATCAAGACATCTTCCCATAGTATGTCCCACTTGGCCACAATGATATCACTCTCCTATGAACACAATGGTGCTTTTACGCTGTCCTCAAAATCTAGCTCTTGATGGGCTCCTACTCCTGTAGTTACTTCTATTACCTCTACCTTGACCCTCTCCACTATCTTATTGTGCAACATTCTCCTTGTTCCAATTAGAACTCTATTCCCTCTAAGCTCTAGCTTATAAAAATTCCCCCCCTTTCCTCTTCAGCTTATCCTCTATTGTCAAGGCAAGTCAGGAGCATTTGTGTACTTTGTTAGGAGCTAAGATGGTGATCTCATCTTGTACGGTTTGCCTCAATTCCACCAAGATATTTAGCTAACTTTTCTTCTTCAATCTCTAACTTTTTAGACCTTAGAATAAGCTTGTGGAACTCCTTAGTATACCCACTGACATTGAAATCTTTTCTCTTGAATTCTTGCTACTTCCTATACATTTGAATCTTGTAATGTGTAGGGAGGAATTTAGTTTTTAATCTGATTGACATTCTTACCCATGAGGTGATCTTTTTCTTACCATCCCATAGCCTCTCTTCTTGCATGGCACTCCACTATATTAGTTCTATTCCCTTTAGCTTTTCTTTGGACACACTTAACCTCTTGTCCTCTATTATCTCTTTGAGATCAAAGTAGTTGTCGATTACATCAATCTAATCCAACAACTCTTCTCCATTGAGGCTTTCACAATGAAAGGCTAACCCTTTAAAAGAATCTCTATTAAGAGACTTAAGTGCATCTAGGAACTTATGTTGCTCCTTATTACTATCTGTTTCAGTGGTAGTTATATTGGGGTTAATAGAATGTTGGAAACTGCAATTGGAACAATTGTTATGTTGTCATTGATGTCAAATCTTATTGGTAAGATAGTTTCTATCTGAGTAGTGTGCAAGATGATTGATGATGAGGATTTGAGAAGGACATGTAACAAAAGGACCTAGAGGAAAGGTTGAGATATGGGGAAATACAATGGAAACTTGCTTAGTTGGACCTTTACAAGATAATGTGATTTTTTAATCATAACATAAGTAGAGAAGATAGTTATATTGAAGCCTAGAAGAAGTGATGAAAGAAAGACCAAATACATAAGCTTAACCAAGTTAAATAGAAGAAGATTAATGAACAAGAAGTTTATGCCAAATGATACTAGATTTGATCAAGCGATAGTTGAAGATGAGAAAATATAGTGTCGATCGAGCATCAATACTAACTAAGGATTAGAAAGTATGTTAGACAAAACAATTAGTAGCAACCAAATAATTTAGTGGTGACTGAGTGTTGAAACCTAGTGTTGGTCAAGGGACAACATTTGATAGATAATGAGAAAATCTTGATTTCCATCTTACACAATTGAATTCTTACAATATGGAAAGTGTTTTGAAGATAAACATGGCTAACCTAGAGTATTTAAATCAAGGGAAATTGTGTTTGAGCATTTCTATGTAAGAATTCAAGGAGGAGTTTGTAGAAGTTTCTAGAAGAGGAAAGAGGAGATGAAATGATGGAAGGATTTGATGAATTTGACCTAACCCTAAGATCTACAGTGATGTTTAAGTGGAAAAAGATTAGAATTGCCTATTTAAGTAGATACAAGGGGTAAAATTTAAGAGATTAGTAGAGCTAGTGAAGACCTTAACAATGATGGAACAGTTGTTGATTTTGTTGATAAGTGAACTTGAGTAGAAGGTTGAATAATGAAGTGTTGGGGTAAATAGTGATTGCTTGAAGGATTGCCAAAAAAATTAGAGATGAATATTTCAATGGATGCTAGTTAATGAGTCAGTTTTTGGACCAAATTTTGATTTGTATTTGCAAAGTGAGTTTTATTTGTCAAATCAACCCATTGTTACTATCTAACCATTGTATTAGTATAGAAATCCTATAATCAAGGTTGTCCTAATAGTCATATGTAAATCCTTTAATCAATGAAATATTCTAATGGAATGTTCTTAATCCCTCTAACAAGGGAACTCCTAATGGGATGATTAAATCATTTAACAAGGTCACATTTAACAATGTGTTTTATAACCTTTAACAAGGCTGGCTCCTAATAGAGCTCACTTCTGAAGAGTACAAATGATATGCTACTAGTAGTTTTTACCAAATTGGGTTTCCATGTTAAATCATAGTGTCATACTTGTGTGGATATTATCTAAGATGTTTTAGTATTAATGTTTTACATTCTACAAGTTTATTACTATTGGGACAGTGGACTTCAAATTTATGTTACTGATTATTTGCTATAGAGATCAAGTTACTAAATGTCTAGATCTAAAGTATTTGAAGTGATTAAAGTTGTACTGGTAAATTTGGACCTAAGGATAACTGATTCACCTCCCACCCCCACTCTATTATTCTAAATCATTCTAGCAATTCGTATCAAATCATTGGTTCTTGTAGAGAAACATTTGAAGGTACTTGAAGCTAAAGATCAAGATGTGCAAAAATGAGGTGCCAAGGTCAAACAAAGAGAACTTCCCTACATGGTAGAGTTTGATGAAGTTACATCTAGCAAGGAATTGAGAAGGAGCCATACAATATGTGGAAAATGCATATGTGGAGATACCAAGACCTCTGACAACTCAATGAATAAAAGAGAAGCAAGAACATAATCAAGCTATGTTGGAGAATGACTTAACCTTAAGCTACACCAAGTTTGATTATATAAAAGAGTGCACCACTACTAAGAAACTACGAGATACACTCTAAACTATCTATGGAGGAGAGACAAATGTTTTGAGAGAAAAATTAGAAAGTTTGAGAGGAAAATTTGATGAGATGAGAATGATAGAAGGTGAGAACATTTTTCAATACTATGGATGAGTCAAAGAAGTGTTACATTCTATAAGAAGATAGTTTGGGAAGATTGATGATAAAAATGTGATAAAAAAGGTAATAAGAACCCTACGTCCTATTTACACTATTAGAGTCTCTCCAATACAAGAACTGAGATGTGCACCTAGTAACAATCTGACTTTGGAAAGGATTGGTTGGTAGGCTTACTGCTTTTAAATTTTCAAACTTTGATAATTTTATTCCTACTACTATTGAATCCACTTTCAAATTTGAATTGGTTTCTTAGAAAGAAAGGAAAAGGAAAGTGTGTGAGTAGTGGTAGTCATGTCTTTGATGATGACCTTGATGAGCTTCAAGCATTGATATCTAGGAGACTTCCAAGTGGTAGAGGAAAATACAAAGGTAAACTTCTATAATATGTTAATCATGTAGAAAAGTTGGTCATATCATTGCAGGATGTCCTAACATAAAAGACACAGATGAGAGAAGGGAAAGAAGGTACAAATGTATAACAAATGACCAAGACAATAGGAGAAACAAGGATTACAAAGACAAAGGTAAGAAATATTGTTAATTACTCAAGAAGAAACTAATAATGAATTTGATAGTAATGATGAAGAAGTTGTCTATGTTACTATGAAAGAAGACTTTGATGAAGATGAGAAAACTACATTAATTCCATATGTGAGTAAATGTGATAGATGGATAAGTGATAGTGGTTTCTTACATCATATGATTGGCGATAAAAATAAGTTTGAAACTATTGAATACTATATGGTAATGATGCACCATATCTTTTGAAAGGTAAATGATCAATACAATTGATTGATAAGAGTAAGTGTGATAATATTTACTGGGTTGAAGGACTTAACTATAATTTGTTGAGTGTTTCACAGTTGAACAAATCAGGGTATAGAGTTGAATTTCATCACATGAAGGTCAATATATTTGATCCTATTGATGAAATAATTGGAAGTCGAGAGAAGACAAGAGGTAACTTATTCTATCTAGATTTAGCTGATGAGAGATGCTTGTTTGCACAATATGATGATATGTGATTATGGCATAAGAGGTTGTGTCATGTGAAATTTGATAATTTGGTCAATATTAGTAAGATGAAAAGAGTAAGAGGATTACCAAGATTGAAGAAACCTAATAATGCTATCATGTTCAAACAATATCAATTGGAAAAAATAACAAAGTCTAGAATCAAGATAAAAACCTATACATCTAATGATCTTTTGGAACTAGTTCATACTAACATTTGTGGACCTAATGGAGTGAAAATCTATTGTGGAGATAAATATTTTATTCTATTTAGTGATGATTATTCTATAATGATGATTGTAATGGTTCTAAAAGAAAAATATGATGATTTTGTTTAAGTGGTATTGGGTAAGAGTTGAAAAGGAAATAGGTAAAAGTCTAAAGTGGTTGAGATTTGATAGAGTAGGAGAGTTTATCTCTAATGAATTCAAATTTTTTTGCAATGATAGAGGAATCAAAAGGTAGGTTTCAACACCTAGGAGCCCTCCCCGAATAGAATATTTGAAAGGAGCAACAGATCAATCATGGATTATGCTAGAACATCGATGACAGAGAAGAATGCATCACAAAAATAATGGAGAGAAGCTATAAGTACAACAATATATACTTTGAATTGAGTACAAGTCAAGAAAGGTACAAATATTACATCCTATGAGTTATGGTATGGGTATGCACCTAATGTGAAATATTTTTAAGCCTTTGGAAGAAAATGTTATATACTAAAGGAAAATAGAAATTAAAAATTAGATGCTAAAGAAATGAAGGCATATTCCTAGGATATTCCACAAAGAGAAAATCTTACAAGTGCTTGAATTCTAACACTTAAAAAGTTGTGGAAAGCACAAATGTGAAAGTTGTTGAATATGGAAAAAGGAATACACTTGAATGCAAAATAGAACCTGAAGACTAAAATACATTCATATATGTCAATGAAAGTGTTCCCTCAATCTTACCTAAACTAGAGAAAAAGGCTACTGAGCAACATCAAAATGTGAATGTCGAGCTACAATAGTAGGCTATCGAGAAATATACTATAAGTGTCAAGGATTAGCATAATGATACCAAGATACATGAAGAAGATGTCAAACACCAAGAAGACAATGCTAAGAAACCATAACCGACACTAGCACTAGAACCAAAAATAAAAATACAAAATGAACTTGAAATTAATTTTAATTATGAACATGTATGAGAAAAAAGAAGAAAAGAACTTGTTGTCACAAAATCTTGCACCCTTGTCCAAAGTCTTACCTAAGGACAACCTCGTGAAACATGGAAGCAACCTCCAAGTTGTGGGACTTGAACTAAAAGGTTGAGTCTCTGGAGAAGGCTAGCTTCCTCTACTATTAGGATGCACTTAAAATATTCTTGAAAAGAAAAGGGAGAAGGAATACATGAAAGTAACTACCTAGTCTAATATAGAGAAGTGATGCACCAAAATAGGGTTTCCAGATCGATCTCTACCCATACATGCATAGTGCTATGATTATGATAGTCCAAAGATATACCAATTCAAACCTTGCTTTAATCTATAAACTACACAAAGATCAAGCAACCATATGAGCAACACAAGGAAAACACTTCACTTCTTATCATTCATGAGTAAAAAAGATACAGAGAGTGCATATTACATATATTTGTAGTACGTCTAAGAGAGGAAAAAAACATTACATATTATGATGATGGTTGAAAGAGATAAGGTAGGAAGTCATATAACTCAAAGGAAAAAGGGAATTTATAGTAGCATGCCAAGGTAGTACTAAAGAAATAGAGAAGATTTAATGCTAACAAAGAGTGCAAAATTTTCCTTTATAGTGCAGGCATAACTTGGATAACTTCTATTACAAGGCAAAATTCAACCACTATGATCAAATCTCCAGAGAATAATCACTATAAAATTGGAAGATCTAACTATTGCTTAAATCCATGCATGAAAGGATCACTTTAGCACCGAATAGATCTCTAAGAGGTCAAGAACGATGGTCATGTAATCTTTGACTAAATGAATGGATCAACAAATAGTGGTGGAGTATTTCTTTGCACTTATAAGGCCTAGGGATCAATGAAAGTGGTTGCAATATATAAGAAATATTAGATTCTTCATTCAAGGAACTACTTCTGTTGTCACCAATCCACCAAATGGACTGTGATTTTCGTCAACTAGGATTAATCATCAAGCTCTGTAATGTGGAACAAGAATTTCTCACCATTATGCCACCCTATCAATGGTCCAAGCATTATGTCTTACATTCAATTATCTACCATTGCATCCTCACCACCACCTTCCCCTAATAACTATTACTACCTACAAAACCATGATTTGCAAGTCATCACCACCTCATCACTTTAAACTAGTATCACTATCTTACCTTTATGACCAAGAAAAACAAGGGGAAATGCTTGATCAAAACTCAAGGCTTAGCCACCTCTCAATCTACAATGATCATGCATTGGACATAGATCTGAATGATCAACAATGCAGGATATGTCTTGGAAGCTAGAGATCTATTTTATTGCACAGTTGTATCTCAAACCCTAGTATGTCAACATAACCATGTGATCGGGTGAAATCAAAGTAGCACATCTTCACTACCTTAACCTTAGTTAGTGCTCAATTGCTTGTGATCATGTGAATCATACAGTCATGACTTAAAATATTAAGGGCATAACATGAAATAGAGAAAATGACTTAATGTTAAATCATTTCATGAGCATCCTAGATGACCATTCATTATTTGAATTTAATTTTTTGGTAGGAGCCAATTTGGATCAATAGAACCCATACTAGAAAAGTATGTGGGAAGACACCATGCACCTGAAAAAATCAATGGAAAAAAATATTTTGGAGTTATGAAAAGGAAAATACTAAAACATGATACATGTTTACTTTGTGAATTTGAGTCTAAATTAGTAAAGGATGCTTTGGATAATGAAGATTAGATTCAAGCAATGAATGAAGAAATTGAAAAAATACAAAAGAATAAAGCTTGGTCATTGGTGCCTAGACAAAAGGACAAGAATGTTATTGGAACCAAGTGGGTATATAGGAAAAATTTAAATGAGAAAGGAGAATTCACAAGGAATAAAGCTATAGTGGTATGGAAAAGATATGCAAAAGAAGAAGATATTGACAATGGGGAAACATTTTCCATAGTTGCAAGATAGGAAGGAGTAAGAGAATTACTTGCATATTCTTCTTATAAAGGATTTAAAATATATTGAATGGATTTCAAATCTACACTTTGTAATAGAATACTAGAAGAAGAGGTTTATATTGAACAAACAGAAGGATTTTTTGATCCCAACAAGAAGAACATGGTATGCAAAATGCACAAAGAACTGTATGGATTGAAACAAGCTCCTAGAGCATGGCATGGGAGGCTAATAGACTGTAGGTGTCAAGCATTAGCAAAATGATACCAAGATACATGAAGAAGATGTCAAATGCTAGGAAGACAATGCTAAGTAAATAGAACCAACACCAACATTAGAACCTGAACTTGAAATACAAAATGAACTTGAAATCAATTTTAATGATGAACCTCTATGAAAAGAAAGAAGAAAAGAAGCTTTTGTCACAAAATCTTGCACCCTTGTCCAAAGTCCTACCTAAGGACAACCTCATGAAACATGGAAACAAGTTCCATGTTGTGAGACTTGAACTATGAGGTTGAGTCTCTGGAGAAGGCCAACTTCCTCTACTATTAGGATGTGCTTAAGATATTCTTGAAAAGGGAAGGGAGAAGGAATAAATGAAAGTAACTACCTAGTCTAACATAGAGAGGTGATGCACCAAAATAGGGTGTCCAGATCAATCTCTGCCCATACATGCACAGTGGTATTATTATGATAGTCCAAAGATATACCATTCAAACCCTACTTTAATCTATAAACTACACAAAGATCAAGCAACCATATGAGCAACACAAGGAAATTACTTCACTTCTCATCATTCATGAGTAAAAAAGATACAGAGAGTGTAGATTACATATATTTGTAGTATATCTAAGAGAGGCAAATAAATTTACATATTACGACAATGGTTGAAAGAGATAAGGTAGGAAGTCATATAACTCAGAGGCAACAAGGAATTTATAGTAGCATGTGAAGGTAGTACTAAAGAAATAAAAAAGATTTGATGCTAAGAAAGAGTGCAAAATTTTCATTTATAGTGTAGGGATAACTTGGATAACTTCTATTACAAGGTAAAATTCAACTGCTATGATCAAATCTTGAGAGAATAATCACTACAAAATTTGAAGATCTAACTATTGCATAAATCCATGCATGAAAGGATCTCTTCAGCACCAAATAGATCTGTAAGAGGTCAGGAACAATGGTCATTTAATCTTTGACTGAATGAATGTAGGATCAACAAATAGCATTGGAGTATTTCTTTGCACTTATTAGACCTAGGGATCAATGAAAGTGGTTGCAAGATATCAGAAAGATTAGATTCTTTATTTAAGGAACTACTTCTACTATCACCAATCAAAAAATTGACTATGATTTTAGTCAACTAGGATTAATCATTAAGCTTTGCAACATGGACCAAGCATTTCTCACCGTTATGCCACCCTATCAATGGTCCAAGCTTAATGTCTTGCATTCAATTATCTACAATTGCATCCTCTCAACCGACTTCCCCTATTAACTGTTACTGCCTGCAAAACCATGATTTTCTAGTCATTTCTACCTTGCCACTTTGAATTGGTATCACTATTTGACCTTTGTGACCAAGCAAAAGAAGGAGAATCACTTGATCACAACTCAAGGCTTAGCCACCTCTAAATCCATGGTGATCATGCATTGGTTGTAGATCTGAATGATCAATGGTGTAGGATATGTCTTGGACATTGGATATCTATTTGTTGTGCCATTGCAACTCAAACCCTAGTATATCAACATAACCATGTGATTAGGTGAAATCAAAGAAAATCACATCTTTTCCACCTTAACCTTAGTCAACACTCAATCACTTGTGACCATGTGAATCACACGGTCATGACTTAAAATATTAAGGGCATAACATGAAAGAGAGAAAATGACTTAATATTAAATCATTTCATGAGCATCCTAGATGACCATTCATTATTTGAACTTAATTTTTTGGTAGGAGCCAATTTGGATTAATAGAACCCATACTATAAAAGTATGTGGGAAGACACCATGCACTTGAACAAATCATTGGAAAAAAATATTTTGGAGTTATGAAAAGGAAAAGACTAAAAAGTGATACTTGTTTACTTTGTGAATTTGAGCCTAAATTAGTAAAGGATGCTTTGGACAATGAAGATTGGATTCAAGCAATGAATGAAGCAATTAAAAAATTACAAAAGAACAAAACCTGGTCACTGGTGCCCAGACCAAAGGACAAGAATGTTATTCGAACCAAGTGGGTATTTAGGAAAAAATTAAATGAGAAAGAAGAATTCACAAGGAATAAAGCTATATTTGTATGTAAAAGATATGCAAAAGAAGAAGGTATTGACTATGGGGAAATGTTTTGCACAGTTGCATGATAGGAAGGAGTAAGAGGATTACTTGCATATTCTTCTTATAAAGGATTTAAAGTATATCAAATTGATTTCAAATCTATACTTTGTAATAGAATACTAGAAGAAGAGGTTTATATTGAACAAAAAGAAGGATTTGTTGATCCCAACAAGAAGAACATGGTATGTAAAATGCACAAAGAACTATATGGATTGAAACAAGCTCCTAGAGCATGGCATAAAAGGCTAGACAATTATTTAGTAAAGATTGGTTTTGCAGGAACTAATGATCTAACAATAATCTATATTTGAAAATTAAAGCTAGTAAAGGGATATTGTTAGTTGAAATATTTGTTGATGATATCATATTTGGAGGAGAAGATGGATTATACAAATCATTTACAGATAAGATGTAAAAGGGATTTGAAATGTGTATGTTTGGAGAAATAAAATTCTTTGTTAGTTTACAAGTATATCAGATGAAGCAAGGTATCTACATTTCTCAATCAAAATACATCAAGAAGATACTCAAAACGTTTGGGATAGAAGACTCAAGACCAGTTATCACACCTATGGCTATAGGACATAAGCTATCTAAGGATGATGATTTTACAGATATGAACTAGATATTGTATACATCAATGATTAGACAACTACAATATGTTGTTCACAATAGACTAGATATTGCACTAGCAGGTGAAATTATTGCAAGATTATCTACAATTTAAAGGAGAATCATATGATGGGAATTAAAATAATATTGAGATATCTAAAAGTAACATAAGATTGTGGCCTATACTACAAGAAGAATGATATATTTGAACTAAAAGTGTACACAAATGAGGATTGGGCAGGCGATGTTGATGATAGAAAGAGTACAAGTGGTGGTGCTTTCTTTCTAGGAAAAAGATTAATTTTAGGACAAGGAATAAGAAAAAATCTATTTCATAATCAACAACCGAAGCTAAATATGTGGCAACAACAGTGAATTGTTCCAACATTATCTAGATTAAGCAATTGTTGAAAGGGATGAAGGTTGAGATCACTAATCCTATTGTTATCTATTGTGATAATAAAAGTTCTATAAATATATCAAAGAACACTATAATGCACACAAAGATTAATCATATTTATAGCAAGTATCATTACTTGATAGAGTTGGTTCAAGATAAAGAAGTGAGATTGGAATATACAAACACCAAGGAGCAAATAGCTGATATATTCACTCTGGCTTAACCTAAGGATGCACATGAGTATCAAAGAGGTACGTTAGGAGAAATTCCCCTAGCTAAGGCCACTTAAGTGAAGATGTAGCTCTACATCAAATATTTTGATCAGAATATCTTACAAGTTGATGTAGAAAGTCATACTTTAGGAGTTGTGTAAAGTAGTGAAGTGAGAAGAACAAAATGTTGTAACAATCATAAGAACATATGAAAAATGGTAAATAATATTTAGAAGCATTGACATGAATATATCTACATGGTAAAGATGTATGAGAAAGATGACTTGTGTCTTTGGCATTGTTGTCAAGGAGGGAGATAATATACAGTTACCATATGAAGAGGGAGTTATACAGGAAGAGATGTTGCAAAGAGGGAGAATATATTAACTAAGAGGAAGCTGATTAATTTCATTATCTTATATGATAGAGGGTGTCTATGTGCTAAATATAAGAGCTGCATGGATGAGAATCATAATGAAATTAAAAAATACATATTTGATCACTGAGATGTGAAACAAAGGATATTAAGGATGGTCTAATACTGAACATAGAGGGAGATGCTTGAAGCAATTACATTTTTTGATTGCATGGTAACTAGAGATGTTTCCATGAATGCCAAAGCGAGAGATTATTGAAACTATAATTGGAATAATTGTTATGTTGTCATTGATGTCAAACCTTATTGGTAAGACAATTTCTATCTAAGTAGAGTGTCATATCAAGATTGTTAGTGTAATAAAGTATTTTCTTATTAATTAAATCATATTAATTTAATTATTAACTCACTTATTATCTCTAGTTTACTTAAGCTAAACTTTGGGCCTATGATAAATTAATTATTTTACTAAGTTTTATCATGTAGCCTAGGTTAGTTACCTGTTAGGGTTTTGATCTCCTTTTATAAGGATTGATCTCTTTGTAATTTATTAGTTCACTTTTGATAATCAAGAATGTCTCATTTGTGGATCTGGAAATTCTAGCCTCCATAACTTTTTCTTCTCTCTCATTTTAGTGATTCTTGAATGCTATGGGGTTGATATTTCATCAACTTCAACATGGTATTAGAGCTTTAGATCTTCATACCTGTATTATGTTCTTGAGAGATTTGGCATTAGTTTTTAGATTTTTTTTTAATTTTTAATTTTTCTTTCAGAGGGTTTCTTTTTTTAGGGTTCTTTTGTATTGGATCTAGGGGCATCAAATTTTTTTGGTGCATTTTAAGCCCAAACGGACCTCAATGGTGGATTTGTAACACCCAAAAACCCTTATTTTTCATATAAAATTTGTGCAATTTGGACACAATTGAAATCTAAGATAAAAAATGTTACTCTTGGATTGTGCACATTTCCCAAGGCAATCATTTTATGATTTCCCAACATGGAAATTGATATTTTTTGGCATATAAATTGAGGTTTTTTGTACAAAAATTGAGTTTTTTTGCATGAAAATTGAGAGAATTTCTAGTACAACATTGACACGCTTCCTAGGGCAATTTTGTATAGACCTGGTATGCTTCTTGATACAATTTTGGTATGAACCTAACATGCTTCCTAATGCAATTTTGGTACATATCCTGCAAGCTTCCAAAGATAGTTTTTGGTACATAACTAACACACTTCTCAAGGTAATTTATGGTACTATTTGTCATGGTTCCCAAGGCATTTTGGCATAAATCCCGAGGTAGTGATTTTTTATTTTTCCTTTTGGCTCTTTTTTGATCTACCTATGGATTTTTTGCGATAACTTGGTCATCCAGACTTCATTTTTAACAAATGAGATATTGTCAAAAAGTTGATTTTGTGCCCATTGTGATAGTGTAGTTCATTTAGACTTTTTATGTGTTCAATTTTCAATTTATATAGTCAAAGCCATAGGTTCTATTTTGCACTCTAGGAGACATATCTTGAGAAATTCTATTTTCTAAATTTGGCTTTAGGCACATCCCATTCAATTTTTTGCAATTTTTGCATTCTAGTGGATATCTTGGTTGTTTCAAGTTTGAAGATCTTTTTTTTTCTTCAGATGATTTTCTATGGGTTGCACTAGCTCTTTTATTAGCCTTATGTCTATTTTGATCTTTGTTGACATTTTTTTGTAGTATTTTTGTAAATACAATGAGATAAAGTGCCACTCTATTGCATTTTAGGATCTTGCACATCTTTGTGTTTTGTTGGAATCACACTAAATTATAAAGTGCCTTGGGGGTTTTCATGTTAGTCATATTCATCATATTCCTTTTTCAAGTGAGTGTTCCTTCCATAATATTAGTCTCATGATGTGTCAATGACATGTGCCATTATAAGTGTTTGTACTTCTTTTGCACTCTTGATGTTCTTGGTTCTTCTTTCTATAGGAGATATTGCATCCAGCTTTAGTGTTCATGTCTTACCTCTTAGCATTATAGGGGGGTTATGTTGGTTCTATTGCTTTCTTGGTTTGATGGATAAGTGATTGCAGTGGCTAGATATCTATGCATTACAGTGAGATAGATCATTTACCATATAAACATTCTTCCATTCCTATTTTTGGAGGCCATTAAGATACCTTCCATCTTCAATTGATCACCTCTTTAGACTTACTCTTCTTTGCTTGATCGTGATCTATATAGTGGAGGTTCTTCAGATCAAAATTTTGGTTGTGTTTGTAGCTTCATGCTTTAGTAGTGTTCTTCATGATCATCTTTTGTTCCTATCTTTAAGGACATTCCCAAGTTTGGAGGCCTTTTTAGTCCTTCACTAGTTCTTTTAGCATTCTTTCCATCTCTTTTTGGAGTAGGGTTTTTCCCATTTGGTTTTCTCTATTCCTCCTCTTTTTAGAGATTTGGTTTTGTTTGGGTACCTCATCAGGCCTTTTTTTCGGGACCTAAATTTACTTTCAATACTAATTTCTATCTTTTTAGCTACTTCCTAAGTTTATCTTAAGGGGGGAGGAGGCGGGGGGCATGTTAGAGTAATAAAGTATTTTTCTTATTAATTAAATCATATTGATTTAATTATTAAGTCACTTCTATCTCTAGTTTACTTAAGATAAACTTTGTGCATATAATAATTAATTCTTTTATTAATTATTATCATGAAACCTAGGTTAGTTACCTATTAGGGTTTTGATCTCCTTTTATAAGGATTAATCTCTTTTTAATTTATTGATTTACTTTTGATAATAGAAATTTCTCTTTTTGCTCATAAAAAATATCTCATATATGGATTTGGAAATTCCAACCTCCATAGCTTTTGCTTCTATCTTTCTATGATAGGTGTTTGCATCTAGGTGATTCTTGGGAGTTGTGGGTTTGATCCTTCATTAACTTCAACAAAGATGATTGATGAAGAGGATTTGAGAAGGACATATGAAAAGGACCTAGAGGAAAGGTTGAGTTATGAGGAACTAAAATGGGAAC
The DNA here is from genome assembly GCA_028749045.1 of Cupressus sempervirens. Lineage (NCBI taxonomy): Eukaryota > Viridiplantae > Streptophyta > Pinopsida > Cupressales > Cupressaceae > Cupressus > Cupressus sempervirens. Next base: position 735,257,124 of record CM053791.1, on the reverse strand, counting down.
TTGCTTTGATTGTTTAATAATATCCTAAGTGGAGACAATAATAATATATTAAGCCTAGAAGAAGTAATCAAAGAAAGAAAGAATGAATAGGCTTGATCAAGAAAAACAATAGAAGAATAAGGAACTAGAAGTTTATGTCGAGTGATGCTAAAGTTGATCAAGTGATAGTTTAAGCCGAGAAAAATATAGTGTTGACCAAGCATCAGTATTGATTGAGTATTAGAAAGTATGTTACACATAATATTTAGTAGTGACCGAGTATTTCAGTGATGACTAAGTGTTAGAACGTAATGTTGGCCAAGGGACAATATTTGATAGATTATTAGGAAATCTTGATTTCTAAATGACACAATTTAATTCTTGGAATATAGTAAGCATGTTGAAGACAAGGATGGATGACCTAGAGTATTTAATTCAACGGAAATCATGTTTGAGAGTTTCTAAGAATGAATTCAAGGAGAATTTTAGAGAAGTTTCTAGAAGAGAAAAGAGGAGAAAAAATGATTGACAGAGGTATAGGGGCTAAAATTTAAGACATTAGTAGAGCTAGTGAAGACCTTAACAACTTTGGAGCAATTGTTGATTTGGTTGATTTGTGAACTTGAGAAAAAAGATTAAATAGTGAAGTTTTGAAGTAAAGAGTGATTTCTTGAAGGATTGATAAGCAAATAAGTGGTGGAGATGTTAATGTAGACCAATAAGTTAGACTGAATTATGATCTATATTGCAAACTGAGTTGTATTTGTTGGATCAACTTGTTGTTACTTTCTAAAAATTGTATCAATATTGAACTCCTTTAATCAAGGTTGACATAATAGTCATATATACATCTTTTAATAAAGGTGAAATTCTAATGGAATGTTCTTATGCCCTCTGACAAGGCTACTCCTAGTAGGGTGATTAAATCCTTTATTAAAGGTCACATTTAATAGTGTGTTTTGTAACATTTAATAGGGTTGGCTCCTGACATAGCTCACTTCAAAAGACTAAAAAATTGGTGACATGTTATTGGTGTTTTTTCCCAAATTGGGTTTTGACATTGAATCATATTGTGATACTTGTGTGGATGTTAGCTAAGATGTTTTATTGTTAATGTTTTACATTCTAAAAGTTTGTTACTATTAGGAAAGTGGACTACAAGTTTATGTTATTGATTATTTGCTATAGAGATCGAGTTACTAAATATTTAGATTTGAAGTGATTAAAATTTGTGTTGGTACATCTACACCTGAGGATAAATGATTCACTACCCTCTTAGTTATTATAAATCATTCTAACATAGAAGAGGTGGATTCTACTTCTTTCTCTTCATCAGAGATATCTCTCCACTCTATCAACATGCCTTTACACTTGCCTTTATTCTGGTCTCCCTTCATCTCTTTCTTTTGATCTTCCATCATTTATAGGAATAGTTTATTTAGATTATCTACATTGAGGTATTTAAGAGGCATTATTTATACTTTATTTTCAATCAAAAAGATTGATTCATTTGTGTCTAATACACACCTCATTGAATCTTTCTTTGATACCACTATAATGCCAGTGAAATTTGTGGCTTGATTTTTCTAGTCCAACTGGACTCTTTAGGGGTTGTGTTGAGCTTCCAAAGGATAAAGTTATTAGGACCTTCCCAAGGCTCCTAAGAATGAGTTCCTTCCCTCCTAGGTATAGGAAAACTCAACCCCTTTACAACTCTCTAAACCCCTTAGGTTTCCTCCAAGAAAACCTTCTCACTTCTAGAATGCTTACTTCCGTTGCTATATGATCTTTTTCAAACTAGGCACCCAACACCTCTATTGATCTTTCATGAACATGTCTCTTCAACCCCTTCAATTGGTTTTAACAATTCTCTGATCCTTTGCTTCTAGATTGGTGAACTAAGTAACTAGGCCTAGTATAGTTAGGCCTCCCTAACTAGTTTTTGGATCTCTATTTTAAATTTTTTTGAAAAAGCCCAACTATCTTTACACTTTTAGATACCCATTTGGATGGGTCACACAAGATCAAATTGTCTCAAGTGGGTTCTTCCTCTAAAGGCCCAAACCCCAAAACTCTTAAGTAATCTAGGGTTTACTAAGTTTTAGGGAAAATACACTTAGTCTGATGGTAAATACTTTAAATGGTGATCTCAAACTGCCACATCACTTCCAACTACACCCCTTCTAGTCATTTAATCACTCTTACCTCTTATCCATGCCTAGAAGTTCTTTAAACTACACAAAAAACTCTTCCAGTGGCTCAACACTCCAAGTGATCAGCTAGTTTCTCAACTGTAGGGTAGCCAACCATTCAAAATTGAAGTTTCATAGGTAGGAGCATGTTTAATATACAAGTCCTGATCATCCCATCAAGCCATGCATGTTTTATCCCATGGCTTGACATGACTGATTCATTATTACTCTAAAAACCTAGATGAAAAGAAAGAACAAAAAATTACTCTAACTATATACAAACTGATCTACCATAGTTCTACAATGCTAAGAACAATAAAGTAAACATGTACGATTCTCTAAGTAAACAAATCTACTCCATGCCACTCTATTCTACTCAAATTGCCAGATGTGATTGAATGGAACAAAAAAGTTGCTCAATCTACAAAGTGCCAAATCTTGTTGCCCTCTTGGATTAGTCGGGCACTCCCATAAGTGATATCATTCTCTTCTTGCAAAGTCTTTGCAATGTTTCTTGCATTTTTTGCAACTTTTACATATTTTGCTCAAATTCCCTGAAAAAATCACCTAGTCATTCTGAACTACCAATATGGATGGATTTTGATAAAAGAAGGTGTTCAAAGTCCCTAGTCAACCCTTTGACCAAGTGCTGACTAGGGTTGACCTTCCTAGTTGACTAAACCTAGAAGACAAAATAGCCTATTTGGGTGATGCAGGAGGATCTTGGGTTGACGTGTTATCCTGCTCATCTATGGTCATTCTATTAGTTTCTATTGAGTTGCAATATTTCCTAAGTTATCGTATTTTAGTATCACCCAAGTTGAAATTTTGCCAAGTCATGTTATCCTATTGGTTTTCATGTTATCCCATTCATTCTATCAGTATTGACCAAGTTACAACAATTGTGTATTTCCAGTATTGACCGAGTGTTCCTTCAAGCATTGAGTGAACCTCTTATTTTACTAGTGCTTAGTTTCTTCATTGACTAAGTTATCTATGATTGATTATTAGTTTGAGATGACTAATGTATTTAAGTTGGATCATAAATTTAATGATAGGATCTTGTCTTGGGATGTGTGTAGACTATTTTGAGGTTGGCTTTTATGTTATGTAATGATCTAGAATCTTCTATAAGCTCTTTTGGCAAGTATAAATAAGGGTGTCTAGGTTTAGATTAGGGGAGGGGACTTAGAGGGTGAAAAGAAAATATTGTTGAATTCATGAATTTGAAGTTGGGTTGTGGATTTGAATTTGTATTTTGTAATTGGTCATAACCAAGAAGGCCTTACAGCTGGGCATGTATGTTGATAATTTGATGAATCAAAAAAGTGTTTTTGTTCCTTCTCTCCTTGGTGTTTTTTCATTGTTGTTTGCTTCTATTATGTTACTCAATGAGGTGGTAGGATAGTTAGGTGTGCCTTTGGCCCTCACTATCCAGATCTATCCTTATGTCAGGTGGTATCAAAGCTTGAGGTTGATACCTTAGGAGATTGAATAGTGTAGAACTCTAACTTGAAATTGGTTATAGGGTGGTAGATATATGGATTTGACCTATAAATTGTGGAGGGTTACGATCTTGTATGAACATGTTGAGGCAAATTGTAGCTAGATTAGATGTTGTGGAGATAACCCAGAGCAGAGGACTGCATCTTGGTGATGTGAGTTATGATGAAGAAATGTCACTAAACTCTAATCTAGAACTTGAGGAAGATCAAGATGAAGAAAAATTGTTGAGAGTATTGCCTAGGGCACATTCAAATCTTGTTGTAGAAGTTGTCTCTTATGATGGGAAATTGGACACTAATGCTATGTTGGATTGGATCTATGATATAGAGATGTTCTTTGAGTTTAAAAAACACTCTTGATAATAGAAAGGTGAGAATTGTAGTCACTAGTTGAAAGGTCATGCCTCACTATGGTGGGAGCATTTGCGAACTGAAAGACAAAGGAGAGCAAGGAGAAGATTATGACTTGGCTAAAAATGGTGAGAAAGGTGAAGAAGTAGTTCCTTATTGCTAATTACCAAGTTAGCTTTTTGAGAAAGATGCAAAATTTGAGACAGATGGACATGACTATAAAAGAGTATACTAAGGAATTCTATAGACTAGATATAAGATTTGAACATGTAGATGATGAGGTTGAGAAAGTTTCAAGGTATCTAGATGGATTGAGATCTAGAATTCAAGATGAGATAAGTTTTTTTAAATTGGAAAGTGTGGAAGAAGCATATCAATATGCCTTGAAAGCTAAGGAGATCTTGACAAAGAAGAATCAACAAGGACAAAGAGGTACATGTGGTAGATTACAGAGAGGCAGAGGTAGATCTTATGGAGAAGGTGGAATATCTAACAAATCTATGCAAGATAAGGGCAAACCTAAGTAGAAAAGTGATGACAAAGGCAAGCTTGAGTGGAAAGGTGGTAATTATTACACAGGAGGTACTAGTTTGTTGTGATGTAGAGCCTAATTAGACTAGGATGTTTATTTGGTGTAGTTTCCCACCATATTATTTCTATGGGGGTTTAGGGGCAGCACCCCCAAGAAGGTGTCAAGGAGAAACACCCCTGTGGAGTCCTAGGGTAATACCCAAGGTGCACTCCCTTTCATAGTATAGGGTGGGGTTGACAACCAATGCCCCTATAGGGGTTTTCAGGTGTAGCCCCCCTGAATCCAAATATGAACATATTGTTGTAATGGGCATCAACTATTTTTTTTTATTGGATGATTTATTCTTGTGTGCTAAAATGTTGGAACACTTCTTTAAGTCATTATAGCCAAGATTTCTCAAGAATGAGGTCCCAAATGGCAACTCATAGCTCTCTATTCATGGAGTGTAAGGGTTTATAATGAAGGTCCTTAGTTTAGACCTAGTTTGTGTAGATGAAAGTACACCATAAAATGAGAGATTCAAAGAGGAAAAGAAAGATGTCTAGTCTACATGATTATCAAATGTGCATACAAACAAAAATGGAGGCTATTCTACACTAGCAGATTTGGTGTTAATTTTTTACCTTATGCCATTTTCCATTTGATTTTAACCTTTTTTTTTTGTTAAGCTCCTGAGTTGGTAAAAAATTCAACCAACATGATTTTTTTTGCTCAAAATTTTGACCAACATGGATCATAAAGAAAAAAATGTAGAAAAGTGCATGAGAGGATGTATTTTCACTACATCTATTCACTTATAGGTGTCAAAGGAGGGATCGAGCTACAAGTGCATCACCAATTTCTCTGATGAGTTATTGAGCCCATTCTATTTCAAATGTAAGTGAATGCAAAAGGATCCATGATTTTGAATGAAAATGATAATCACAAAGAAATTGAGCTCATTTTTGTTTTTAGTAATGGTAGAAAGAAAGTGAATGCAAAAGGAGGTTATAAGTTATAGGAGGTAGAAAGAAAGTGAATGCCAAACCCTCAAGTGAATGGTACAAAGCAAGTCAATGCATAAAATGTTGATCTCAGATTGGTTTTGACAAGTGAGTGTCAACACACTTAAGTTATTTACTTTGTTCATGTTGAACTAGTAGTACATGCTAAGTGCAACATGTAAATAAAAAACCATGCCAAGTCGAAGAAAGTGTTGAGCCACTCATGTGTCTAGTCACTCAAGTGCCAAGTAAATAGAATATGCTAAGTGACACATGATTTGAGTAAACAATGGATGCTAAGCGATATGATTGTTGAGTCATAGCCGAAAGATTACTGTATGCTGAGCAATAGATACTTTAAATTTCGAGTGACATAGTTTTGACATATTTTTTTGTAAAGGCACAAACAACTATGTAAACCATTTTTGAGCTGAATTAAGGATGAATTATGATATTTTGGAGATAAGAACCAATCTCTAGTTGGATTCCCTATGCAACCAATCAGGAAATGGGAAGGATTAAGTAATAAAATGGATGAATCTCAGCCATAGATTCATACCTAATCCTAAGTCACCAAAGTCTTCTTAAGGTGGAAAAAACCCTAAAATTTCTATGAGTATTGAAGGAGAAAAGAAGATAGTTTGCATGCACAAATAAAGCATTCATGGTGGCTTAGAAGTTATGAAGTGAAACTACATTGCAGAATCAGTTAGAGAAGAGGAGAGGATAGAGAAAAGGATACATCAAAGAGATATCTAATCAAGAAGGATCAAGTAGACATTTTTTAGAGGCAATATTTTATTAAGCAATTAAGTGCTAACTGCAGGATCAATGTTGAGACATTCTAACAGGTGATTTCAATCAAAATCTCTTAACAGAGTAGTCCTAATAGGTTGTATGAAATCCTTTAACAGGGTTCTTACTTAGTCATAAGTTAAAGTCCTTTAACTAGACACACTTCTAACAAGGTGTTCAAATCCTCTAACAAGGTGAGACTTAATAGTCTTTGGAAGCCTTTAATAGGGTAGAACTTTCATAGGGTAGATCATGGTTCATGGTCAAAACATTGTAACCTTCATTGGATACACTTCGTTGCTGTAGTAGTGATGATTTGTGGGTATCATCCCCACCCCAGTTATAACTTATCACTTGGAGGGCTTCTAGGTAATCATAGTTGTTTTTATATGTATGATTACTTATTTGTGTTTACATGATTTAGATGTATATGTTTTATATATTATTCATTGAATGTATGAGATGGATGTGTGGTGAAAGATTTATGGGGCCAATTTTAAACTACTAATTCACCCCACTACACCCCCCCACTAATTCACCCCACTACTAATTCACCCCACTACACCCCCCCTGCCCCTCCCCTCGAAGTTTACCTTTCCCATTGTAATTCCAACAATTGGTATAGTAGCTTTGTTCTCGAAAAGAGAAGCTTGTAGCTTTGAGAAAAGATCTTGAAATGGAAGTCTACAAATTGGGAAAGATCATTGAGAACCAGGGAATCAAGATACAACTCATTCTACATCAATTGGATGAAGCATGAGAAGAACTAAAGAAGTCCTTTAAGAGAAGGAAAGAAATTGCTATTGTAGAAATTGCCACACAATACAAAGAGATCGACACTGCCAAGCTATTTGCCAATGGTGACTCCAATGAATTTGATGCAGCAATTGTAGATCTAATGGAAAAGAATAGAGTCCAAGCTTAGGAAATCAAAAATCTCAAGTTAGAGAAAAAATCACAAGCCATACTACTATGTGAGGTGACTGGAAAAAAATAAGAAATCTATGGAAGACAAAATGATGATTGAAGAAGACAAAAGAATTCTAAAAAATAGACTGGAAGATAAGTCAAAAGAGCTAACCAAGATTTCCAACATGCAATTGGATACTCTAAGTCAAATGATGAATGCCAACTATGAGTTAAATGTCAAAGACATAGAGATAACTACATTGAAGTTGCAGAATGAACAATTGTAGAGTGATCTAAAAAGAGAAAAGAAATCTGCTAAAAAACTCAATAAGCCAAATGAAGCCATCAAATACTTTGAGCAATTATTGAGATCCCCTAGATCCAATAATGACACATCTAGACTAGGATATAGAAGTACTAAAGTAGGAGAATCATCCAAAAGTGCAGAAGAGAGGAACAAAAAAGGTAAGAAATCAAAACCTATTTGTCATAATTGTGGTAAGAAGGTATGTACTACTAATGTGTGTAGGAGCAAGACTACAAATCAAAATGTCAAGCCTAAGAGCATGGTTCACTGCCATAAGTACAACAAGCAAGGTCATCAGGTACAAGAATGTAGAACCAAGAGCATGCATACACCATGATTTGAAGGTTATTGCTACAATTATCAAAAGTATGGACACAAATTTTTTGAATACAGATCCAAACCCATGTGGTCATCAAACAGGCAAAAAAAGGTAAGGAATAATGGAAACTCCTATAATTGGGATTATAATACAAGGTATAGTTGTCATTACTGTCAAGAATGTGGACATATTCCTAAAAATTGTATTAGGAAACACTTTAGTGGTAACTACCAAAGGTGTTTGAGTCAAACCACATGTTTCAGTCACATCAGTAGGTATTGTCCAACAAAGTCAAAACCACCAAGTTGTGAATTTGATAAAGGAAAAGGCAAGGCAAATGTTGAACACATCAGAGATGAAATGAATAAGATATGGAAGAAAAAGGATGATTACAACACATCAAATGGAGAAGGGATCATTTCACCCAATGGGTCATCAAACTAGGCAATCAAAAGGTATGCATGACTAATATCTAAAAGTTATATCATACGTCAATTCCAATGTAATCTAGTAATGAAAAGACCATATTAGCATGAATAAAGATGTAGAATGTTGTTATGAATTCAAGATAAATCTTTAAGTTTTTTCATGTTGTTGCTTAGAATGAAAAATTTCCTATGTGCACCAAGTGGAATGTTATTATATGTCAAGCCATCAAACTGGCTAGTTGATGCCAAGCTTGTAGTGTTTGTTGGGTGATGGAAAGAAAATGGATGCTGAGTAAGCTCAAAATTGGTTGATGCCAATCTTACAACTGTGTAAGTACCCAACATTAATTACAAGATTTTCAAAGGGTATTTGATCAAATTTTAGCTCATTTTTCATCATTTCAAATTTGGGAAAGAGTGAGTAGAGTAGAAGGCTATTTTGAAATCCATTCCAAGAAGTTGCAAAAGATTCTATAAGTGATATCACACCAATTTGTCATATTTCATAAGGTATTTATCAAGAGATGAGCTATGTAGTTTAAATTTTGTAAACCCTAGTTTCACATTATGGCATCGAGCTCAAAGAATGTAGAAGGAGAGGAAGTTTTGAATGTTTCGTTAGTAAGTAATGAATTCAAATAGCATATTTTCAAAGCTATTCCTAACATTGCTTACAGCTAAGACCCTTTTGGTGCATTGTTGATGATTCCACCAAATGTGATAATGGTACAAGATGTGAGAAAATTCTACAACTATGAAATAAAAAGCATTGGGGATATGGAAATTAGGGAAGCTTATGAAAAACTATGTGATAATGGTGTTTTGAAAGAAGAGTTCAAAATCATTGAGAGAAAGAGATTAACACGAGCCCTAGATTTTTTAAATGTATTCAAGATAGAGTGGATTAGAATAGTGCTTAGCCAAATTCATGATGGTTCATTATGGTTGGACAATGGACCTATCAAAATTACTAAGAGAATAATCCATAGGGTTAGTGGTTACCCAACCCTAGAGCATCCTAAGACACTAAGAAGTGATTCAAAGGAAGTGATTAAAAAGAATACTAGAGCTATCTGGAACAAGAGAGGCATGATAATAGACACAATCACTGATCCTCTAATAAACTTTTCTATAAGGATTATATTACAAAAATTATATCAATCTAATAGATTGAATAGTGTGCCCTATATAGCTATTGATGTTGGATATAAGATTGTCAAGAAAAATCATACATATGATCTAGCAGAACTACAATCGCAACAATTGATGGAGAATCTTGGAGCGATCAAGAAAACTAAGTGCACAATGCAAATTTGTATCTATATTGATTTCTATATTATTTTATGTGCAAAAAACATTCCCCTCATTTGGAATAGTTTCATTGAAAATAAATACATCACTAGCTATATAGATTAGTGAGTATATTGAATAGTTAGGAAATAATTTTGAATCTTTGATGATAAGTCATTTTGAAGACTTCAAGAAGTCAATGAAGGAAAGACTAAGAATACCGGTATCTTTAGTTGAGAAACATTATAATGATGTATGTTTTCTTGTGGATGCTGATTATACATATGTACAAGCTACTACACCAAGGGTAAGATGTTTGAGACCCTTAGGTTATGAAATAAATGTGAATGAAGCCTTTGCAACAATAAAAAATTTACTAGTAGAATAGGCAGATAAAATTGCAAAAGTATTTGGAAATTATGAGATAGTAGAATAGGCAGATAAAATTGCAAAATTATTTGGAAATTATGAGATGGTAAAGTCCAAGATTACTATGGAATAGACGAAGAAGAAGAAGAAGAAGAGGAGGAGGAGGAGGAGGAGGAGGAGGAGGAGAAGAAGAAGAAGAAGAAGAAGAAGAGGAGGAGGAGGAGGAAGAGGAGGAGGAGGAGGAAGAAGAAGAAGAAGAAGAAGAAGAAGAAGAAGAAGCACCTCTACAAACCAAGTCAGTACCTCTACAAACCAAGTCAGCAGCTGAGGAAGAACCTACTCTTGCCAAGCCAAAGAAGAGGAAGGCCAAGGCACAACCTATGGAAAGGGCTAAGAAAATTGTCAAACCAAGTCAGCCCAAGCCCAGTGCACCTACTACAATAGCCAACACATATAAAACTACACAAAAGGCCAAGGAAGAGACTAAACAAGTAGAAAAAGGAGGTCAAGAGCATAAGAGACCAAGAAGGAAGTATTTTACACAGCTAGATTCTAATAAGGAGAAAATAGAGTCAAATGAAAACAACATATTTAAGGTGGTGAGTCACAAACCTCTTTTAGATCTTGAAAATTTATGTGAAAATGTTAAGAATAATGGAGACTTGTCAAGATTTAGTCACGTTGTTTTTGATAAATTGGGTAAAGTGGAGGAGGCCATATATGCCATGATGGAAAAATTCAAGACAACCCCAATAGAAATTTCCAACTCAATGCCAAAGAGTCTATATGATATAGTTGATAAAAAATTGCACTATTGTCTAAACCTGGAAAGACAAATTAGGGAGACCACACTAGCCCAAGTGATGCCTAAATTGACTAAGGCACAAATTACTAAGGTTGTAAAGAAATATGCAATTAGGTTCACACATAAATACAAAGCCTTTAGCATTTTGCAAATAATATTGAAGATGTAGTCAAAAAGTCCACATAGATATGGAAAGTGACATATGGGTTGACTAGAGTAAAGAAAGGAGAACCAGAACCCATTGAGGTCAATAATGATGAAGCTAATTATGAAAAAGATAAAACTATTGAGGAATAAACTGAAATAAACAAAGATGACAAGGCAATAGCTGACCTAGAGCAGCAGCAAGAAGAACAAAGTATGTAAGACACAATTTTTGAGTGTCAATGCTCCACATGTCACAACTGAGACCACTGAAATAGTAATTGTCAAGGATGTTTATGATCTATTAGCTTAGAAAATCAATCCCCTTACTAAAGATTATTTGAAGAAGATATTAGATCATTCTATACTGCAAGCCAAAATTTGCAATAATCATGTTTTGATCAATGTGGATGAGCTACAAAAGTCAATGAATGACATTGCAAGGGAAAAGGTGAATCCACAAGGACCACCTTCTATCATCCCTCTAGTCATTAATGTAAAATCTTTGGTCTAAATGCTAGAAGATAAATCTAACAAGGTTGATACAATTGCCAAGATTGATACTGTAGAGAAAAGCATAGTAGAAACACATATTGCTACTATAGAACAACAAGAAATAGGTCAGATAGACTTATCTACAACTACAACACAAGATCAAGGTGCAAGAAAAATCATTATCAAAAAATAGGGCAAGCTTGAAGAGAGTGAGATGACACCACGATTGAAGGAGCAAACTACAATCCAAGCCCTGGTAAGCTTACTAGTATCTAGCACTCCATCAAGTCATACTCTTCAAAAGCTGAGCATAGATGCTACTCTATTGCAGATCTTAGTGCCTATCCCAAGTCCATCAAAGGTTGAAGAAGTAATTAAATATAGAGATGTAAGCCTTGATGAAGAAATTGTTCTGCCCAAGTATGATTATGACACCATGACCATAGAAAAAATGGGCATATTGCAATAGGCTCTAGAAAGGAAAAAGCATTAGGAAATGCTTAGGAGAGAGCACAAGAAGAAGCAGGAACTACAAGATATTAAAGACATATTTTTGGATGCATTTAGTCTACGAAATCTTGATGAGACCAAGCCACTAATAGAACAATTGATAGACATAGTGGAGAAGGTCAGTAATGAAGACCAAGATACAAATGCTAAGTTATTGGAATGGTCAGAAAAGAAGTTCCAAAACAAAGTGAAGGAGAAAATATTTGGTGATATAGCACTAACACAAGTTGCATTGGAGACTAAGGTTCAAGATGTGAAGAAGGTACTTGAGAACATATTCTCATTATACACTAAATTGTGCAATCCCTCACTCTTCACCCAAGAGACCAAAAGTCACATTTTGAGTCTGGAAAGCCAAATTACTACATTAGGTGCAAAACTACGTATGAATCTAGCTCAGAGTGAGAAGAATTTTAGAAAATTGCTTCAAACTCAAACTCAGTTAGCTATATTGACAACAAATGAGGGTAATATGTGGGCCAAACTGACTAGCATCTAGGCAACTCTCAACCCTCATATGGAAATTTTGCACAAGGAACTAGGCTATGTTGAAACCTCATGAAGAAAGACCCCAATCTTTCTACCTTAAATGGTCTAGTCCACCTTGCTGCCAAGCTAGTAATCCAAATCAAGTCATTGGATGTAGCATTTGATAGCTAGGATGCATCCCTTAAGATAATATTGGATGTCCATAAATCTTTTCTGGACAAACATAGAATAAGTGTATAGCCCATTAACATTAGTGTCAAAAATGGGGAGATATACATATTTTTTTTTTGGGGAGAAATAGAGCAAAGGGGGAGAATGAAATAAGAGAATGAAGTAGACATAAGGGAGAACAAGCAAAGAGAAAGCATCAAAATATAAGAAGTATCATATGAAAGAATATCAGTAAAATAGAGCATGAAGTCAAAGTGTATCAAAAAAGACACATTTACTCAGAAGGACTATAGAATTTTGGTCATGGAATAGACCCATCAACTCAGGGGGAGTTATCAAATTTTGAGGTATACAAGTTATTACAAAATTTTGACATTTTGAAGTTATGTATATAAGTCGAGTTGAGATATGTTATGCTCATAAGATTAAGGATGATAATGTATACTCAAGTGTTTTTGAAACTCATGTCAAAGGGGGAGATTGTTGATCTCAGATTGGTTTTGACAAGTGAGTGTGAACAAACTTAAGTTATTTACTTAGTTCATGCCAAAATAGCAGTACATGTCAAGCACAACATGTAAATAATAGACCATACCGAGTCATAGCGAGTGTCAAGCCACTCATGTGTCGAGTCACTCAAGTGCTGAGAAGATAGTATATGCTGAGTGATACAAGAGGTAAATAGTGGATGTCAAGTGATACAGGTGTTGAATCATAGTAGAGAGATTAGTCTATGCTAAGCAATAGGGCCTTTAGATGCTGAGTGACATAGTTTTGACATTTTTTTTTCCTAAAGGCACAAACAACTATGTAAACCATTTTTGAGTAGACTTGAGGATGAATTACAATACTTTAGAGATAAGGATGAATCTATAGTTGGATTTCCTATGCAATTGCATGCAACCAATCAAAAAATGGGAAGGATTAAGTGGCAAAATGGATGAATCTTAGCCATAGATTCATACCTAATCCGAAGTCACCAAAGTCTTCTTAAGGAAGAAGAAAACCCTAAAATTTTTGTGTACTAAAGGAGCAAAGAAGATAGTTTACATGCCCAAATAGAGAATTCATGGTGGCTTATAAGTTATGAAGTGAAATTACATTGTAGAATCAGTTAGAGTAGAACAGAGGATAGAGAAAAGGATACATCAAAGATACATCCAATCAAGAAGGATCAAGAAGAAATTGATTATAGGTGATTTTCTATCAAGAAATCAAGTGCTAACCATAGGAGCTATGCTGAGACATTCTAATAGGAAATTTTAGTCAAAATATCTTAATAGAGTAGTCCTAATAGGCTGTATGATATCCTTTAATAGGGTGATTACTTAGTTGTAAGTTAAAGTCCTTTAACTAGGCATACTTCTAACAGGGTGTTGAAATCCTCTAACAAGGTGATACCTAACAGTATTTGTAAGCCTTTAATAGGGTAGATCATGTTTCATGTTCAAAATATTGCAACCTTCATTGGATACACTTTATTGCTACAGTAGTGAAGATTTGTGGGTATCATCCCCACCCTAGTTTTAGCTTATTACTTGTAGGATTTCTGGGTAATCATATTTGGTGTCATATGTGTCATTACTTATTTGTGTTTACATGATGTGCATGTATATGCTTTATATATTATTCATTGAATGTATGAGATGGATGTGTGGTGAAATTTTTATGGGACCAAGTTTAAACTACTAATTCACTCCCCCCCAGAAGTTTACCTTTCCCATTGTAATTCCAACATAAGACCTTCATTTCAAACTAGAGCCAAACCTTGGTAGCTGTGAATGAAAAGAAAGAGAGCTTGAGGGAAAAAACTAAACCCCTATGAATTTTCTATCTTACACCTATGGATTAGTGCCTCTTATCTATTTTGATTCTTATGCTAAATCTCATATGATTTTTCATTTTAGGAGCTCCTACATGGATTTCACTATTGAGAAAGTTTCAAGCTACATTCATAATAATAATATTTTTGTGCTTTATTTTTTATCTTCTACATCATTATTTGAATTTTGGATATTATTAGATTGCATTTCAATCTTGGGTCTGAAGATCTATTAGAAAATGTGGCTTTTGTCTAAATAGTCAGTGATTGCTTTCTCAATATTGCAGTTCTTTCATTAGAGTTGTTCTCAATCTTGCACTAATATACTGAAGTCTACTTTTATCACTTATAGAAATGATATATCTTGCTATTCCTAATCTATCTTATAAGTACACAAGTATCTCAATATCACTTATAGCATTGATATAGTTGTTTCTTATCTATACTTGTCTTCAACATTACTTATAGCAATGATATTGTTAATTCTAATTTGTACCTTATGTGTATGCAATTTTCATCAATATTTCTTACAATAATGATTTTTCTATGTGTACCTTGTCTTTGGGAATATACAAGATAGTGTGCTCTTCATGATTACTTTCTTTCGGTATTTGCAAACTGATTTTCAAAAGGCAAGTACTCCCTTAAGCAATCCAATAAAGATAAATAGCTGATAAGAAATAGTTGATGATGTCTTTGAGAATGAGATTGATTCTTTTAATAGATCTCATTTTTATTGGATACTTACACCCATAGGTTGGGATAGCACCTTTCTTTTTCAAAAATAGGTATTTAATGGTTAATCAATGTCTTTGCAAAGTTATGAATAATCGCTACTAATTAGTTTGTTTACTTCACTTGTCATTATTTGATTAATCTTCCATAAGTGGTGATAAAGACAATATTATGCTAATTTTTGATTATGTGACTATCTATTTGTTGATAGGAAACTACATACATATGTACCCACACAATTATCATTGCGTTTATGTTGTTTGATGTGAACATGGGAACACTTGAACAATGTGACAAATTTTTTCCTTTGATGTCTAATCTTCCTAATCAACACCTCTTGTAATGGTTATAATTGATGGGTGATTATGATGATCATTTGAGCAATATATAAGGTGATAATCTTGACATGCTTGCTAACTGATATTTCATGGTTAACATTACCATTTATCGAAGATTGGTTTGGTAATTGATGCTTTTTTGGGTTATCTCCTTAGTGATAATAATTGTTGGATGATCATGCTGCTTGTCTTATCATATTGTTTACTAACTTTATTATCTCATCTTTGTCTGATTAATGATAAGGATTTATATTCATGTATGATCAATGGATGGATTCTATGATGTGACAACCATATCTTCATTAGGAATCATACTTCATGTTTTCTCGATGATGATCAATAAAGGATGTCATATTAAGGACATGATGGATTTTGGAATTATCATATATTACTAAAGTCATGATATATATACTAATAAGGTGGGTGCTAGACATTCAAATGATTTTAATACTTGATAACATGTAAGCTCAATGTTGGGAACATACTTCAGTTCTATGCTGACAAAGGTACTGTTGATCTCATATTGGTTTTGAAAATTGAGTGTCAACACACTTAAATCATTTACTTAGTTCATGTTGAACCAGTAATACATGTCAAGTACAACATGTGAATATAGACTATGTTGAGTTGTAATTAGTTTCGAGTCACTCATGTGCTAGGTCACTCAAGTGCTGAGCAAATAGATCATGCTGAGTGATTCAAGTGCCAAGCAAGATAGTTCATGCTGAGTAGTTCAAGTGCCAAACCAAAAAAAGAATTATAGTATGTGCCAAGAATTAGTAACTTCAAGTGCTAAGTAGCACAGATTGGACATAGTTGTTTGTGATGGCACAAAAAACTATGTAAATCATTTATATGTTGACTTATGTATAGATCTCAATATTTTAAAGATAAGGACAAATCTATTTGGATTCCTTATGCAATCACATTTAGCCAATCAGAAAATAGGAAGAGTTAAATGGCAAAATAGATGAATCTTAGCTATAGATTCATACTTAACACTAAGCTGCTAAAATATTTATAAGGAAGATGAAGCCCCAATAGTTATCAATGAATCAAGAGAGAGCACAATAATAGAAGGAAGATATCAAGGGGTGAATGATCAAATTGTTTAGAGAACATTCAAGGTGAATTAGTAGTGTGAAAGAATTGTAGAATTAGTTAAGTGCAGAAAAGAGGATAGAGGACACATCATTGTTATATCGTATCAGAGAGGATCAAGAAGAACATTGTGAAAATTTTATCTTTGATCAGGCAATCCAAGTGTCATTCATAAGATTTGTGCTAAGATATTTTAACAAGTGATTTTGGTTAAATATCCTAGGTAGAGTAGTCCTAACAAGATGAAGAAAATCCTTTAATAGGGTGACATTGCAAGTGGATGTTCTAAATTCCTTTAACCAGGCATACTTCTAATAGGCTATTAAAATCCTCTAACAAGGTGGGACTTAACAGTTCTAGTAATCCTTTAATGGGGTAGGCCTTTCATAGGTTAGATCATGTTTCATGGTCAACTTATTGTAACTGTAATTGGCTACAATTTATTTTTGCAAGAGTAAAGATTTGTGGGTGTCATCCCCACCCCAGTTTTACCTTCTAATTTGGAGGGTTTCTGGGTAATCATATTAGGTGTCAAGTGTGTGTGTGCTTACATGTTTTTAGATGTATTTGCTTTACATTTTATTTTAGTTCATATATTACATGCATCTAATGAATGGTGAAAGTTTTAATTATTGAAGTTTGAACTTGTGATTCACCCACCCCCCCTAGAAGTGTATGTTTCCCATTTTTAATTTCAACAATTGGTATTAGAGCTAAGTTCTCAACAAGAGAAGTCTTATAGCTTAGAAAAAAATATCTTGAAATGGAAGTCTACATACTGGGAAAGATTATTGAGAACCAAGGAGTTGAGATCTAGTTCATTCTACATTCACTGGATGAGGCAAGAGAGGAGTTAAGGAAATCCTTAAAGATAAGGAAAGAGATATCCATTGCAAATAATGACACACAATATAAAGAAATCGACACCACCAAGCTATTTGCAAATGGAGACTCCAATGAATTTGATGCAACAATTGCAGATCTAATGGAAAAGAATAGAGTACAAGCTGAGGAGATTAGAAATTTCAAGCTAGAACAAGAATCTCAAGCCATAAAGCTATGTGAAGTGACTAAACAAAAGAAGAGAGCTATAGAAGACAAGCCCATGATTGAAGAAGACAAGAGAACTCTAACAAATAGACTGGAAGAGAAGTCAATAGAGTTTGCTAGAATATCCAACATGCAATTGGATACTCTAAGCTAGATGATGAATGCTCATCAAGAGTTGAATGCCAAAGACATTGAGATCACTACATTGAAGTTGAAAAATGAACAACTGAAAAATGATGTAAGAAGAGAAAGAGAGATTGCTGAAAGTGCCAACAAGCTAAATGAAGCCATCAAGTACTTTGAGAAATTACTAAAATCTCCTAGATCTAACAATGATACTATAGGTTTAGGCTACACAAGCAATGAAGAAGGCAAATCATCAAAGGTTGTTGAAGAAAGAAACATCAAAGGTAAGAACTCAAAACCCACTTGTCATTATTGTGGTAAGAAAGGACATATTGCTAATGTGTGTAGGAGAAAGAGTGAAAATTAGCATGACAAACCTAAGAACATGACTCACTAACATAAGTGCAATAAGCAAGGTCATTAGGCACATGATTGTAGAACCAAAACCATGCATGCACCAAGATTTAAAGGTTATTGCTACAATTGTCAGAAATATGGACTTAGAGCCTTTGAATATAGATCCAAATCCATGTGGTCACCAAACAAGTTAGCAAAGCTAAGAAGTCATGGACACTTCTATAACTAGGATTACAACAAAAGACAAATCTGTCATTATTGTCAAGATATGGACATATCCCTAAGAATTGCATTAGAACACACTTCAGAGGCAACTACAATAGATAGTTAAGTCAAACTACATGCTTTAGCTATTTGAAGATTGGCCATATCAACAAGCATTGCCCAAAAAGGTCAAAGGCACCTAATTTTGAGTTTGACAAAAGAAAAGAAAAAGCAGATGCTGAACACACCAAAGGAGAGATGAACAAAACATAGAAAAAGAGAGAGGATTGCAGTACATCAAATGCAGTGATCATTTCACCTGATAAGTCAAGTGGTCACACCTCATTAAACTAAGCAAAAAGAGGTATGTGGGATTGATACTAAGACTATTATATCTTACATTAGTTCCAAAAGAAAATAACACTATAAAGGATAGATTAGCATGAATGAAGATGCAAGATGTTGTGAAAAATTCATGGCTAAAACTTTAAATTCTCATGTTGTTGCCAAGCATGTAAAGATTTCAATAGATGCTGAGTGAAATGTTAATGTTGAGCTTCCAGTCAAAGTCAATTGTTGCCAAGTTTGGAGTAGCCACCGAGTAAGGGTAATGTTAATAGCGATCGAGTGGAACAAAAATTATGTTGATGTTGAGTTTATTGGTGTACAAGCATTAAGCATTAAATGTCAAGTTTTGAAGGGTATAAGCTCAATTTTCACTCATTTTTCATCATAATGAATTTAAGTGAGAGTAAGTAGAGAAAGAAGGAAATTCAAAATCTTGTTCAAGTCTTCCACAAAGATCATAGCAATAATTATGCTCAATTCTTCAAAATTATAAGGTATTCTTCATTAGCTGAGTTACACAGTTTGAAATTTGTGAAACCCTAGTTTACGAAATGGCTTCTAGTTGTCATTTCAAAGAATATGAAAGAAAAAGGGGTTTTAGATGTCCAACTAGTTAGTAACAAAGTCAAGAGACCAAATTTCAAGGCTATCCCAGACATAGCTTATAAACAAGACCCGTCAGGCACGTTGTCCATGATTCCACCTAATGTTATAATGGTCCAAGACATTAGAAAATGTTACAACTACAAGGTAGGTAGTATAGGTGATATGGAAATAAGGCAAGCCTATGATAGGTTGTGTGAGAATGACATGTTAAAGGAAGAATTTAAGATGGTTGAGAGGAAGGGTTTAACCTGTGCCCTAGACTTCCTGACGGTGTTCAAAATAGAAAGGATCAAGATAGTGTTGAGAAAAATACACAATGGATGTTTGTGGTTGGAGGGTGGACTGATCAACATTTCAAAGAGAATAATTCATAGGGTAACTGGATACCCAACCCTAGATCAGCAAAAGACCCTATGAAGTGACTCCAAGGAGGTTATTGAGAAAAACATAGGAGCCAAATAGAACAAAAGAGGAATGACTATTGATACCATCACAGGACCACCACTTGACTTTGCAATTAGGGTAATTTCTCATAAATTTTCTCAATCAATCAGATTAAATATTGTAACCTACATTGTAGTAGATGTTAGCTATAAAATTGTGGAGAAGGATCACACCTATGATCTTGTCGAGCTTCAATTACAATAGTAGATAGAAAATCTTGGAGCAATGAAAAAAACCCAACAGTGCACAAAGTAAGTTTGGATCAATACTTGTGTCCATATTTTTCTATGTTCTAAAGACATTTCCATCTTTTGGTATAGTTGGTTGGAAGACAAACAGATCAGTGGCTGTACAAATCAATGAATACATTGAACAGATGGGTGAGAACTTTGAAATAGTCATGATCAACTATTTTGAAGACTTTAAGAAGTCTATGAAGCAAAGGATAAGGATACGCATCTCTTTAGTTGAACAAAACTATAATGATATATGCTTTCTTGTAGATATTGATTATAAATACATACAAGATGCAACACCTAGGGTAAGATGGCTAAGACCTCTAGGATATGAGATAAATGTTGATGAAGTATCTACAACAATAACAACACTTCTTGCTGAGGAAGTTGATAAGAATGCAAAGATATTTGGAAATTATGATGTCGTGAAATCCAAAGTTGAGATGGAACTAAAAATTGCCTCCATACTCAAAAAGAAAGACAAGATGGCTAAGAATCTCAAGTAAAAATTTGGAGAAGCAACAGGTGAAGAAGAAGAAGACGATGATGAAGAGGATGAAGAGGAAGAATAGGAACAAGCCCAAGAACCTCTTGCACTAACACAAGGTATGGGAGAAGATATGGATGAAGAAGAGGTAGAAGGTATCGAGGAAAAGGAAACTGAGGAAGCACCAGTACAAGCAGAACCAAAGAAGAGAAAGGCTAAGATATAGCCTGTGGTGAAGACAAGGGAAAAGAAGGTTTTCAAGCCCAACCTAGCAAGACCATTAGCACGAATAACCAAGGAAAACACATGAGCCACCACCCAAAAGGCCAAGGAGCAAGCCAAAGAAAAGACCAAGTACTAAACAAAAGGGGCCAATAAAAAAGAAACAATGAAGAAAATACATTGCACAACTAGAAACAAATGATGAGAGGAAAGAATCTAAAGATACAAGCTAATTTAGAGTGGTAAGTTATACACCACAATCTAATCTTGAGAACATTTTTTAGAATGATAGAAATAATGTAGATCTATCTAGTTTGAAAAATATTGATTTTGGAAAACTTGGAAGAGAAGAACAAAATTTTATTGAAGAGTCAATATATGCAATTATGTCAAAATTCAAGAACACACCACTTGAATTAGATAATACTATGTGAAGGGAGTTATATACTATTGTTGAAAATAAGTGGCATTATTGTTTGAACCTAGAGAAACAAATTAGAGAATCTACATTAGTGTAGGTAATGCCAGAATTAGCAAAAGGGCAGATTATCCAAGCCAACAAGAAATATGGTGGAAGGTTTACACCAGAATATAGGGCATTCAACATTCTTCAAAATAAAATTGAAGATTTTGTCAAGAAATCCACTCTAATGTGGAAATTCATCTATGGATTGACAACTGTCAAAAAATGAGGAAGACATAGTAAAGGATAATACTATTTTGTAGGAGACACAAAAGAAAACATAAGGCATGGCTACAACTAAAGAGCAGCAAGAAGAACAGAGTGTGCAAGACACACAAATGCCAAGCATGAGCCCTCCACATGACACAAGAATACCTGCAAAAATGATAATTGTTAAGGATGTTTCTAATAATTCAACTCAGAATATCAATCCTTTGATTGTAGAAGATCTAAAGAAGATTCTTGAGTAATCTACACTACAAGCTAGATTGTGTGAAAATCCAATATTGGTCAATGTGGAAGAACTTCAAAAGGAAATAGTTGACATTACAAGGGATAAGGTGAACACAAAAAAACCACTTTATGCTATCCCTTTAGCTACTAGTGATCAACCATTAATAAAATTGATATTATTGAATAAAGACAAGTAGAAGAAGAGAAGACATGAGAAGAACAAACAGGATAGATAAATGCATCTGTACCTACAACTCATGAACAAGGTACAACTCAAATAATTTTGATTGATAAAAATAGACCTAAAGAGAGTAAGCATACATCAAAAGAAAAAGATCAAGAAGCCATTTAGGCATTGGTAACATTACCAATATTAGGCACTCCTACAAAGATTCTTCAGAAGCTGATCATTGAAGCTATACCCCTACAGATATTAGCACTAGGCTCAAGTTCTTCTAAGGTTGCCAAGGTAATTCCCTATGGAGATGTAACTTTAGATGAAGAGATAGTTATGCCTAAGTATGATTATGCAACCATAACATTAGAATAGACTAGCATTATGCAAAAAGCCTTAGAAAAGAAGAAAAATTAGGAATTATTAGGAAGGAGTATAGACAAAGGCAGGCATTGCAAGAAATCAAAGATATCTTCTTAGTTGTTTCAGCTTGCCAACACTAAAAGAATCAAAGCCACTATTAGAACAGTTATAAAAAATTGTGGAACATGTGAACAATAAAGGCCAAGACACTAGTGCCAAACTATTGGAATGGTCTGAAAGAAAATTTCAAGGGAAAGTAAATGAGAAGATATCTAGTGACATAGCACTGATGCAAGTTGAATTAGCAACAAAGATTGAGAAATTAAAGAAGGTACTTGAGAACATATTCTCATTGTACACCAAACTATGTGATCCCACACTCTTCACTCAAGACACAAGCCATAAAATTCTAAGTCTAGAGAGGAATTTAAAAATCTCAGGTATGCAACTACCTCAGAACCCAACTCAGAGTGAGAAGCATTTTCATGCATTGCTTCAATCACAAAGTCAACTAGCTATGTTAACAACAAAAGAGGCTAATATAAGAGCCAAGTTGACAAACATTCAAGCCTCCCTTACCCCCCATATGGAAATACTTTATAAAGAGCTAGGATATGCACAAACTTTGTTAAAGAAAGATCCTAATCTTTTTACATTAGATGGACTAGTTCACCTTGCAACAGAGCTAGCTTTCCAACTCAAGTCACTAGATGTTGCATCTGACAATTGGGATGCAGCTCAAAAAATAATAATGGAAGTCCACAGAACATTTTTGGACAAATATACTCTAAGTATATAGCCCATTTGACATAATTTTCAAAAAAGGGGAGAGAAAAAAAGGGGGAGAGAAAACAAAAGGGCGAGAGAAAGACAACAAGAGAAAGGGGGAGATAAAAGATATATACAACAAAGGGGGAGCAAACAGAAAGAGTAAAAAATAGAGTATATCAGATATAGTGCATTGAAGTCAAAGAGTATTAGTAGAAACAAATCTACTCAAAATGGAGAATAGATTTTGAATACAAAATAGACACAATAACTCAGGAGGAGTTACAAATTTTGAGGTATGTAGTCTATTGCAAAATTTTGAAGTTTTTGTACATAAGCTGAGTTGTAAATACGTTATACTTGAGAAGATTGTTTTTGACACTCATGTCAAAGGGAGAGATTGTTGATCCTAGATTGGTTTTATAATCAAGTGTTAACACACTTAAATCATTTACTGAGTTCATGTTGAACCAGTAATACATGAAAAGTACAACATGTGAATATAGACTATTCTAAGTTGCAATGAGTGCCAAGTCACTCAAGTGTTGATCAAATAGACCATGTTGAGTGATTCAAGTGTTGAGCAAGATAGTTGATGTCGAGTAGTTCAGGTGTCAAGCTAGAAATAGAGTTATAGTATGTGTCGAGCATCAGTAACTTCAAGTGCTGAGCAACATAGATTGGACATAGTTGTTTGTGATGACACAAACAACTATGTAAACCATTTTTATGCCTACTTATGGATAGATCTCGATCTTTTAAAGATAAGGACAAATTTTTTTATATTCCCTATACAATCACATCCAACCAATCATAAAATAGGAAGAGTTAAATGACAAAATGGATGAATCTCGGTCTTAGATTCATACCTAACCTGAAGCCACCAAAATCCTTATAAGGAAGATGAAACCCCAATAGTTATTAATGAATCAAGAGAGAAAGAAATAATAGAAGGAAGATATCAAGGGGTGAATGGCTAAATTGTTCAGAGAACATTCAAGGTGACTTAGTAGTGTGAAAGAATTGTAGAATCAATTAAGTATAGAATAGAGCATAGAGGACACAACATTGTTATATTAGATCAGAGAGGATCAAGAAGAAAAACATGTGGATTTGACCTTTGATCAGCTAATCCAAGTGCCATTCATAAGATCTAAGTTGAGACATTTTAATAGGTGATTTTGGTTAAACCTCTTAGGTGAAGTAGTCCTAATAGGCTAAAGAAAATCCTTTAATAGGGTGATATTCCAAGTGGATGTTCTAAAGTCCTTTAACTAGGCACACTTCTAAAGGGGTGTTAAAATCCTCTAACAAAGTGGGACTTAATAGTCCTTGTAAGCCTTTAACAGGGTAGGCCTTTCATAGGGTAGATCATGTTTCATGGTCAACCTATTGTAACCTTAATTGGCTACACTTTATTGTTGTAGGAGTAAAGATTTGTGGGTGTCATCCCCACCCCATTTTTACCTTCTCATTTGGAGGTTTTCTAGGTAATCATATCAAGTGTCAAGTGTGCGTGTGCTTACATGTTTTTAGATGCATTTGCTTTACATTTTATTTTAGTTCATATATTATATGCATCTAATGAATGGTGAAAGGTTTAATTTTTGAAGTTTGAACTTTTGATTCACCCACCCACCCCCCCCCCCGCCTCTTAGAAGTGCATGTGTCCCATTTGTAATTCCAACAGGTACTTGATATCCTCAACCTTGGCTCACATCACTTGATCTCAATTCTCTTCTGCACTTACTTGAAGCTAGATAGGAGAATTGTCATATATATAGGACTTCATGATATTACTTGATAAGACCTTCATGCTGTTGAATTTATTGAAAGAGGATACAAATTACCTAGATAATTGAATTCAAGAGCTGATTCATTGGCATTATTTGCATCATTGCTCCTACCACACCCTCATTTCAAAGAAGAAGTTTATAAAGTAGAAGTTATATTTAGGCCTAATGTCCTTGATAATGAAGATTCATGGAAGGTGTTTGAATATGATAAGAATATACTAAAATTCATTAAAGGGGAATATCCTTATGAATGCTTGTATTTTGAAGGAGGCACTAATATAAATGGTGATGATTCGGTGATAGGTGATAAAAAGAAGGAAGAGCCTGATATGATTCAGTTGAAAGCTAATGAGATTCCATCCCATCTATTCTCTTTAGAAAAACTTTTTGATAAGAATGATACATACATAAAGAGGGAAAGAGATAAGAAAGGAAAAACCTATGGTGAATATGATGGAATCAATATAGGGACAGAAGTCAGTCCAAAGATGATAAATATAGGCAAGTGTTGTACACCAGAGGAGAGGGTAGAGATCACAAAATTACTTATTGAATTTTAGGATGTATTTTCTTAGAGTTATGAAGACCTAAATAATTTCATGGGTGGAAAGTTTAAACATGAAATCTATCTTAAACTAGAAGCAACACCATTTAGGCAAAAACAAATAAATTATAACTCTATAGTTGAAGGCGAAATCTTCAAACAGATTGATAAAATGCTAAAGGGAAAGATTATATATTGTATTCATCATTCCACTTGGGTTGCTAATATTGTGCTAGTGAGGAAGAAGAATTGAGAGATAAAGATTTGTGTAGATTTCAGAAACCTAAATCAAGCCTCACTCAAAGATAATTTTTCTCTCCCTAATGTGGATCATCTTTTACAAACTATTGTAGGATCAGAAATGATGTTTGTGTTAGATGATTTTTCAGGATATAATCAAATTTAGGTAAATGAAGTAGATTAGTTCAAAACTACATTTACTACACCATGGGGTACTTTTTCCTACAATAGAATTCCATTTGTCTTAATTAATGCAGGTGCAACTTTTCAGCGTGGCATGAATCTGGCTTTTGAAGATTTGAAATATAGAATTATATCATATACCTTGATGATTTGATAGTCTTTTCCAAGAAGAGAAAAGATCATATCAGAGATCTAGAAAAGGTGTTTCAAAGATGCAAAGATCATGGTATCTCCCTGAACCAAAAGAAGTCAGTATTTTGTGTGATAGAAGGTAAGTTGCTTGGTCATATTGTATCTTAGGAAGGAGTGAAGATTGATCTAGGAAGAGTTAACACTATTCAATAATTAAGTATGCCATTGAGTAAGACTGGGGTAGAATCCTTCTTTGATCATATAAACTTCTTGAGAAGATTTGTTCTTGACTTCTCAAAAATAATTAAATGTATAGTTGATATGATGAAAGGCAATAAAACTTTCAAATGGAGTCATGTTGGGAAAAAGGCTTTTGAAGAAATCAAGGGTATCATTGCCAGAGCCCCTATGCTTGTTCATGCTGACTATACTAAAGAGTATATCATTTACTATTATGCCCCAAAACATACTACGTCAACTATACTGATGGAGGAAAACTAAGAAAGAATACAAGCTCCAATTTCTTTTATGAGTATACCATTAAAGAATCAATAATTGAGATACTCATAGATAGAAAAACATGCATATGCAGTAGTGAGAACCCTTAAAAATTTCAGGTTTTATGTGTTGCATTCTCATTTATTAATATATGTGCTAGATCCTATAGTAAAAAATATTTTGACACAACAAGAGGTTGGTTGTAATAATAGAGGAGATTGGATAGCAAAAGTTCAAGAATATGATATAGAAATAAAACCAACCAAACTTGTAAGAGGAAATGCACTCTGTAAAGCCTTGGTAGAGGATCAACAATGAAAAAAAGAAGATACTCCAAAAGTTCTTACGGTAAGTCTTCAAGATAGCTGGTTCTCAAACATTGCTTATTTTCTAACATATGGTGAATGTCTTGATGGGTTGACTACTAAGAAAAAGAAAGATCAAAAGACAAAGGCCTTGAACTATGTGATCCATGATGATGTCTTGTACAAGAGAGAAATTGATGGAACATTTTTAAGATGTGTGGATTAAGAGAAAGAGGTATGATTGTTGACATCTTTTCATAGTAAAGCATGTGGAGGGAACATTTCTTCTACTATTAGTGCTTTCAAAATTCTAAGACAATGTTATTATTGGCCTAGTATGTTTAAAGACACATATAAGTGGGTAGCCAATTGTCTCAAAAACCCTTCATTGGCTTGGCTTCAACCCATTTACAAAAAATAGTCTATGTTAGTCTATGGGTAGTAAATCAAAATAATTCTTTGACATTGGCATATCCCATTGGAGAGACCCTACCATGTTCTTATAATTGGCAGGATTTAAAGTTGTATCAAATGCAAAATTGAAAAATAGGTAACCCCTCCATATTAGCTAGCTAGCTATGTTTTCCTTTTCATGCAATTTTCTTAGTTTAATTGCTTGCTTCCTTAAGTAGTTTGTTGTTGTTTCCCAATATTATCCCATTCTTTTTATTTCCAAGTTGTCACCCTTTGTGTAAAACTAGAGATTGCTAGGATTCTTTTAAGCATTATTATTCTTAAATCCCTAGACAGAGCCAAATGTTGTCTAAGTTTTAGGTTATATCTTTTTTCTTTAGAGCTTGTGTCAAGTCACATGTTAATTTCTTGAGTTTGAGTCTAGATTTCCCTTACGATGGCTAAGTGATTAGGGTTTGGGAAGGTTTTTTATGTGTTTTCCTAATGAGAAGAAGGTTTGGATGTTTCTAATGATTCATATTTTTTGGTGTAAATAGGTATTCACTATTTACACTTTACTTAAGCTTACTTATGTTAATGCATTATTTTATTAGTTAACAACACTAGAGTTAGCAACTCTTTTTTGCACATGGTGTCTACAACAGAGGAGGTAACATCTAACTTAAGCACATGGTGTTTACAAAATCTCTATATGAGATAAACCTTGTCATACTTATCCTCTCATTGATGCACATGCATTCATGCACAATGGAAGATAATCCACTTCTGGTGGAGGTGTGCTTAGTTGTAATGCTTATCTCATAGCTCATTCTAGAGACATTCTAGATGCATCTTAGAGGCCTTTATATACAGGCACTCCTAGTGTGTATGTAACATGGTATTACATGAATACAATTTCATATTGTTATTTTGATCATACTCTATTGGTCCATTTTTGTGCTTGTGCTTGAGTTCCTTGATCTTGAGTGATTTTTCCCTAAGGCAAATTCTTACATGGTATTAGAGCTGAGGGAATTTATCTTCACATAACCATTGGAAACCATTCTTACTTAACCTCTTAGAGGACCTTGACTCTGATCCAAAGTATCCCAGTCATTGGGAGCATCTAGAGGCAAAGCGTACCTAGTTATTGCATTCAGAGCGTCGATTCGGTGAAATTTGACTATCAATTTGCGTACCCTAGGCCATAGTCAAATTTGAGGCAAATTGTTTTTGAAAATCGGCACCCGAAGGAATGATTTGAAAATTTGGTATGATCATTTTTAGATCTATTCAATTTATTTTTTGGATCTGTTCTCTGTAATTTTCAAAGCATTTTGTTTGAAATTTTTTTAGGCCATCAAGCTTGTAAAGAAATTTTTTTGCAAGAACTAGGTGGTGAAATCCCAGCCCCCACAAGATATTTTCTAGAATATATATTTTGAAACAAAAATATTTCTCATTATTTTTGGAAACATTTCATGGTTTTGCACCACATTGCCACATAATACTATGGTTATACATCAGGCCAACAACAACCAGTGAACATAGCAACTGGCAACAGTCACATACAACCTGGCAACACTTTGTTTGAATGACGTGACATTGTATTTTAAAAAAAATTGTTAACTTCCCACATGATGAATGTGGCATTATTAATTCCACCCACTAGCAATCTTAAACCCCCCACCAATGTTTAAAACTCCACTCTTGACCACTGACTTTCCAACTTTCGGCCACACCACTGGTGGAGCAGTCATCTGTCGACCATTGCACAGCTTCGTCGACCGTTAAACATTTTCTTGATGACATCTCTAACCATCGTGGCCGACCTCCTCCTGTCAAATAGGTTTTTGATGACCACACCAAGCTCTAGCACTGATCCTCCATTCTAGTAATAGCTACTACATGTCATCCCGTGGCCTAGTCACCCACCAATTCAATGTCCAATGTGGAACCTACCTCAGTTCTAGATCTAACTCAACCTACCACATCATCATTTCCAAGTCATGCCACGTAAGTTCTAGCTCACCTGACACATCAACAGGTTATACAATCTAACTCAATGGCCATGTGGCCCATCCCTACATTGCGATGTCAACTAGTGACATCATCATTGACATCACTACCATGTCACCCAGGGAAGCATTTCTTGTCGATGTCATCTAGTCATGCGATTAAAATTGACAACCATTTTACCATCATGAGCGGGCCAAATTACACTGCAACGATGATCGTTTGGATGTCAAATTTAACCTTGTAGTTTGGTGATCAAAATCCTCTCCAAATTTAATTTTGATTCGACAGTCTAACTTTGGGAGGCCATAACTTAGTTATCCAGACTCCAAATCAAGTGCTTTTTAAAATTTTGGGTAGAATTTCTTGAAATTTTTAGTGATGCTATTATTTTCTAGTTTTGGTGCATGGATTTGTAAGAAATTGCATCTTTTGGTGATTGTGCCTATCCAATCCTACATTTTGCAACTTCAAACACTCTATATGGGCTCATCTGGACACATTTTTAGGTTTCATTTTTTTTGAAAGTGCTTAATTTTTCATCTACTTTCTAGATCTACAATCAAATTATAGGATTGTGTGGATAGAAATATCACTTTCAGAGTTAGGTCCTTTTTTGTGTTGTATCAATTTCATTACACTTCAAGATTTTTGTACATCTAATCTACAATGCTTAGGACTAGCTTTGCACTCTCAAAAGAGGTTGTATACAACAAAATCATAAGTCCACTTTGAACATTTTGACAAGTGGCCTATTGTAAATGCACTACATATAAAGTGCCAAAAGCATCATTTTTGGGGGGGTTCTTTGATTGAGTGAATGGGGGGGTTTATCTTGTGTTCTTGTGTCTCTCTTTCTCTCTTGTGCTTCTTAATTTCCTGCATCATTGGTTCAGCTAAAGATCCACTTCTAACTTCAAACAATTATACTACATGGAAAGATATTGTATGGAGTAGACTAATGGAAAAAGGCTTAAATCTATATGTTGATGGTACAATTACAAAACCCATTAATGTTACAACACTAGTTGATTGGAAAATTAAAGACAACCAGGCTTTAGGAATCATTCATAGTTGTGTTCATAGAGATCTCTTCTTCCTCATTGTTAGCTTTAAGGAAGCCAAGGGTGCTTGGGACAAACTTGCAGGCTTGTATGGTAAGGTGGATGAGGAAAAGGGATTCCAAATTGAGGATGACCTACTTCTATTAGATCCTAAGAATTTTGACACAATTAAAGACTATAAGAATTTGTCTTAGGAAAAAATCATCCAAGATCAAGGAACTCAAACACAAGCACAACAGTAGACCAAGAAGAGTATGATCAATATGAGAATACTCTCTATTATGTCAAAAACATTTCAAAGCATGTACATACACACTAGGAGAGCCTATATATAAAGGCCTCTAAGATGCATCTAGAATGTGTCTAGAATGTACTAGGAGATAAGCATGATATCTAAGCACACATCCTCCATTGTGCATGAATGTATGTGCATCAATGAGAGGATAAGCATGATGAGGTGTCTCATGTGTGGAGATGTTGTAGACACCATGTGCATAATTAGAGTGCTAACTCCTACGTTGTCAACATGACAACTCACAAGAGTATGCATACTCCTAGGTGACTAACTAATAAATAATAAAATAATGCATTAACCTAAGAAAACTTAAGTAAAGTGTAAATAGTAAATATTTATTTACACCAACACCCCCCCTTAAGTGCAACTTAGGGGAATGCACTTAAGCTTACAAAATCTAGGACGAAATGCATAATGGGTTCGGGTTACTAGGCCATGTTAGGTAACCATGTACATAATGAAATGAAATCTCTCATGAAGTGGAGAAAGAGGGAAAACCACATGGGAAAAACCCTCCCCCCAAAAGAGAGATGAAAGAACAAGATGCATGGATGGATGGAGTAATCAAGACCCCCCCATTACAACATACATCAAGTATATACAAAATATAATTATGAGAAGGATAGGACCCCATAAGAGTAAAAAGTTTCCCCAATATAAGAGAAGAAGAAGAGAGACAAGGTATTCTATCCCCCAAAAAAAAATGAAGAGTGCCAATTAGTGATAGCCACTCCAATGTAGAAGTTGATACATGAACATTGAATAATGTTTCACCCCTTTGGAAGAAAAAATGGTAGAGGTACAGGTGAAATGCTTCCCCTATGTGTAGAAATAATCCCAAAGATGAATGGTATCTCTAAAACATGCTCAATTGTCCCTGTGTTGATGTTGATGGTCACTCCTTCCAATGTTGCTGAAAAGAACAAGTGCAGTTCTAGCAAGGATGGATGTAGAACATGTCCCAAAGAACAAATTGTCTCCTTAAATGATAAAGAGACCTCCTGCAACTGCTATACATAATGATCCACAATCATGTCAACCTGTGAAGATTGATCATGTAGAGAATGGATAGAGGGTCAGAGTGAATCCTCGTGACAACTGAAGAAGATTCTGCTTCATCAAAAAGAAGATGTAGATCATCAAAGATGTCTCCCAAATATACTATGTGGGATTCCACAAACAAACCTCAAATATCTGTCAAGAAGTCATCCATTGATGCTAGAACTGGAAGACTAGGTGTACCAAACTATGTTGGATCTATCACTGTGGCAATATGTCCATGTGGAATTTGCTGATGTTGTGACCTCTCCCTAAACTATTGATAGAACCCCACATATCTAAATTTTTTGAAGCACTATTGCTAGTGTCACAATCAGTTTCCACAATGCATGATGTAGTCCCCTCAACAAAGAATGTAATAATTTGGTATAGCTCTGATACCATGTAAGAATTTTCCTTAGGAAAAAATCACCCAAGATCAAGGAACTCAAGCACAAGTACAATAGTAGACCAAGAAGAGTATGATCAATATGAGAATGCTCTCTATTATGTCAAAAGCATATCAAAGCATGTACATGCACACTAGGAGAGCCTATATATAAAGGCCTCTAAGATGCATATAGAATGTGTCTAGAATGTACTAGGAGATAAGCATGACAACTAAGCACATGTCCTCCATTGTGCATGAATGTATCTGAATCAATGAGAGGATAAACATCATGAGGTGTCTTACATGTGGAGATGTTGTAGAAACCATGTTCTCAAAGAAAATTCTTACACCTATGTTGTAGACACCATGTGCATAATTAGAGTGCTAACTCCTATGTATGAAACTAATAAATAATAAAATAATGCATTAACCTAAGTAAACTTAGGTAAAGTGTAAATAGTAAATAATTATTTAGACCAACAAAGACTATTCAACAAAGCCAATGAATTGAGAGAACTAATTAAGGATTGTGGTAATCCCATGAAGGATGATAGATTGATTCATCACATCTTGAAGAGGCTACCTTCAAAGTATGCATCTGTTGTTTTGAGTTACAACACTCACAGATTGACCATAGGAAGTGCCTTCATTAAGCCTACATTTGATGCATTTGTAGAAATGTTGATGTTGGAAAAATCCATGTTGATAGATATGGGAATTCTTATGTCATCAAAGACCAAAGCATTGGTGGTTAGTAATGAGAACCAATCAAATCAAGGTGGAAAAAGTTTTACAAAGAACAAGAAAAAGAAGTTGAAACAAAAATCACAATTAGAGACACAACAATCTTCCTCCTCAAAACAAGGCAATTCTTCTTCCAACAAGAAGAGAAACAAAAAATACAAGGATAAACTATTTTGTACATATTGCAAGAAACCAAATCATGATTAGCATCATTTCAAGACTTAAAGAATCAATGAGTTGGAAAATCTACTTAGGAAGAACAAAAACAATGTGCCAAATGCTTCCAAGGATTCAAATTCATCCACTTCAAAGGAAAAAGGGCAACCATTTATGGCAAGCTCAAGAACTTTAGCAGAATGGATTCTTGACTCAAGTGCCTCATATCATATGGGTTCTCCAAAAGTACATTTTTCTTCATTAAAGTAGTCTAAGGTACCTCACATATTTGTAGGGGATGATACTAAAATGGAAGTTGAAGGGGAAGGACATGTTGAGATGGAAAATGGAGAGTTCAAAGACATTCTTTACATTCCTAATCTTAGCTTTAATCTCCTTTCAATTTACCAAATCATTCACTATGGATGTGGCAATAAAGTTGAGTTCCTTCCTAATTCAGTAATGGTGTGAGATCTTAAAGATGATTCATTAGTTGTAGTGGGTAAAGTCAATCATGACACGAGGCTTTATTCCTTCTCCCACTTTGTGCCTAAGTCACCTTCACATGCCTTTTTGACACAATCTCAATCATAAAGTAAATTATGGCATGAGTGGGATGGACATCTTGCCTTTTTCTATCTTCATCAATTTAGCTCAAAAACATAATCAAAGGTCTACCTACAATCAAATTTTCTAAGGGTGAATGTTCAACTTGTTCAATGGATATGTATCTAGAAGAAAAGTATGATAAAGGGAAGTCCTTGAGAGCATTAGTTGTTCTTGAATTGGTTCACATAGTTCTATTAGGTCCTTTTACAATGACATTAGTTAGCAAGGGTTGCTATGTTCTCACTTCCATTGATGACTTTTCACACTACACATGGGTCTACTTTCTTGATCACAATAATGAAGTGTTTGATAAGTTTCTAGCCTTCAAGAGTCATGTTGAAAAGAAATCAAGGAAAGCCATCAAGGTTCTTTTTATGGATAATAAAAGTAGATATGTGAACTCAAGACTTAGAGACTTTTGTGATCTTGAGGGTATTCATCTTCAGAATCTAATAGCATTTGGTCCACAAAAGACAATTGTGGCAGTAATGAGGATTCAAACTCTTAAGTCAATGGCAAGATGCATGATTCAAGCCAAATCTCTTGATCCATCACTTGAAGTTGAAGCTATAAGCAGTGCTAATCAAATACTTAATAGGTCTCCTCATAATTTCTTTGATAGAATGTCTCCTTTTGAGGCATGGTGTGGAAGAAAACCAATTGTGAAACACTTCTGAGTTTTTGGTTGTCTAGCATGGGCAAACATGTTTTCAAGGGAATCGAAGGCACCACCACCAAGTCCTTATACTTTCATCCGATATGATGAAAATGTTAAGGCATGTAGACTTATGGTTCCCTAAACTCATGAGATTTCTATAAAGAGGAATGTTCACTTTGAGGAACGTTCACCTAACTTATCCTCTATTCCTCTTTGTACTTCATACATTGTGGAAACTAATAGTGACAATAGTGAGAGTGATTAAATAGATTCAGATATGTGGGATCCTATTTACACATGTAGAACAAGCTCACAACATTAGCACATTCCACATGCACACATTGCTATAGTGATAGGTCCATGTAATCCAGCATAGTTGGGTACACCTTGTCTTCCAATTCTAGCATTAGGGGATGACTACATGAAAAACATTTTAGGTTTGTTTGTGGAGTCATACATAGCAGATTTGGGAGATATTATTGATGATATACATCTTCTCTTTGATGAAGAAGATCCTTCTTCATTTGTTGTAAGGGAATACTCTGACCCTCCTGTCCATTCTCTACATGATCAGTCTTACCAAGTTGATATGATTATGGATCCTTATGTACAATAGTTGTTGGAGGTCTCTTTATCATTTGAGGAGATAGTTCATTCTTTGGACTATGTTCTACATCCATCCTTGCTAGTTTTGCACTTGTTCTTTTTAGCAGTGTTGGAAGGGGAAATTGTCAGTATCAACACAGGGATAGTTAAATAGGTTTCAGAGACACCATTCATCTTCAGGATTCTTTCTACACATTGGGGAAGCATCTCATATGTACCTATGATATTGTTTCTTCCTAACAGGAGGAACATTATTCAGTAGTATTGGATCAGCTTCTACATTGGAGTAGCTATCACTAATCAACATTTTACATTTGGAGAGGGGTGGGGGGAGACTACCTTGTCTCCTTTCTTCTTCTCTCTTATGTGGGGACTTTTTCCTCTTTTGGGATAGTGTTCTTCTCATACTTTTCTATTGTATATACATGATGTATGTCATAATGGGGGGGTCTTGATTACTCCATCCATCATGCATCCTATTTTTTCTCTCTTTTTGGGAGAGGGTTTTTCCCATGAGGTTTTCCCTCTTTCTCTACTTTATGAGAGATTTCATTGTCTTTTATACATGGGTACCTAACATAGCCTATTAGTTGGGACCTCTCATGCATTTTCATCCTAGCTTTTGTGAGCTTAAGTGCATTCCCCTAAGTTGCACTTAAGGGGGGTGTTGGTGTAAATAAGTATTCACTATTTTAATTTTACTTAGGTTAATGCATTATGTTATTATTTATTAGTTTGACACCTAGGAGTATGCATACTCATATGAGTTGTCTTGTTGACCACACAAGAGTTAGCAACTCTTTTTTGCACATGGTGTCTACAACACATGAGTTAGCATCTAATTTAAGCACATGGTGTCTACAAAATCTCTATATGGGATACACCTTGTCACACTTATCCTCTCATTGATGCACATACATTCATGCACAATGGAGGATAATCCACTTTTGATGGATGTGTGCTTAGTTATAATGCTTATCTCCTAGCTCATTCTAGAGACATTCTAGATGCATCTTAGAGGCCTTTATATAAAGGCACTCCTAATGTGTATGTAACATGACATTACATGAACATAATTTCATTTTTTTATTCTGATCATACTCTATTGGTCCATTTTTGTGCTTGTGCTTGAGTTCCTTGATCTTGAGTGATTTTTCCCGAAGGAAAATTCTTATAATATTTCTTGTCCCTTATCATGATTGAAAGGAGAGATTCCTGCTATGTTGCAATTTCACAAAGACATTGCCGATGATTGAGATCAGCGATCATAAGAAGTAGTTCATGTAGAAGAAAACATTCAAAACCCTCCTAGAGTATAAATATGAAGATAAACAAATAGGTGTCTTCTATTTAGTACATGAATAGTTTAGATAGGATCATAATAAGCTACGTGGTGGAGAAAAGTCAAATGAATGAAAGAATGCACTCCATTTGCCAGTTGACAAGTCAACTAATTTAGAAAAACAAATCTAGAGTGTCAGATGAAGATAAATCAATGGATGATGTTTTAAGAAATAATTATACTTTTTTAATGATGTATCTCCTTAGCCATCTAATAAAAAACACATCCATGGTTGTCGCTATGTCATTATAGAAATTTTCTAGGTTGTATCCTATGTAACATAATGACAACACAACACATGTATAGAATGGACCCATAATTTAGAATGAAACAAAGACTTAAAGATCATGCATGTTCTATGTCATCAGATCGAAAATAGATCTACTCTTGTCACTATGTTGTTATAAAGAGTTGCATGAAGGATAATCCTTGTGAAATAATGAAAGAATGACACAGGTCTAGTGGGCCATCATATTTCATGAGGTACAACTAGAACCTTGTCACAAAGTGCCACAAAGAAAAGAAGGTCAATGCCAGGTTTTTCAAGCAATGAAATGATACTACCTGTCTACCATGACATGCATCACTAGAAAGTGGACCCGCATCACAAAGTAAAAGGGTTAGCATCATATTATCACCACCATCAGATTGAAAAAAATCTACATTCATCACTATGTCACTATGTAAAGTTGTTTGACTATTATTCATAGTGATGTAATGAAAGTTCAACACGTGTACATGGAGGGATCCATGGAGGAAATTATAAAGGAAGGTTATAATGTTTTAATCATGATCTTTGGTTTAAGATCAATGACTAGGATTAAAAAATACAGTGACCGTTCGAATATGAATCATATGGGTTTTTTGTGAAACAATAGAAGATAAAGAAAATAATGATCTTCTACAGGATTTTTTGAAGATTGCAAGAAGTCAAATAGTCATCATATGTTATTAGAAGCACCATAGATTTAGAACCATTAATGGAGAAGATGCCACATGTTCATATGACTAGATATTTTCATATTTATTTCCTTTTTATATTCTAATTGTTGTTCTACTAAACTAAAGACTAACAAAAAACTATAAATGTAACCTAATTTGCAATACAAAGGTTGACAAACTTGATGGTGAATTGGCCTGTAATTCCATCTACCCTATTTTCTTGTCATTTTTTGTGGCCCATGCATAGAGTAGTTTTTGCATTAAGAGTTGAAAGAAAATCATGTATGATTCTGTGAATAATCAAATGAATTCCATTTCACTTTGATGTTTGCAAGAGAGTGATTCCATTTACTTTCTTCATATATGGTTCTATTTCTTCTCTTGTTAGTTTCATAACATGTTAGACAATTCCATTGGGAAATGAAAGATAAGTGTGTATGAATCTATTAGTTATTGGTTAGATTCCATTTCATTCAAGGTTGATAGGGAAAGCAATTCCATTTTCGCTCATGTGCATATCTTCTTCATTCCTCTTCTACATTTAGATGGTTAATCTATATTTAGCATAGAAGTAAGGGTTACAAATATCAAGATAATCTCCATTGAGTGTGATAGGTTATTCAAATCCATCTTGCCTAAATTGTTTGTGCCTATAACAATTTGGTTATCATTTACTACTCTCAGGTTAAGAGCTTATAATGTCAAAACTTCTGATCTCATAAAAATATATTCATTGCATATCTTTGCAAATCATCGGGAGCTATAGTTAATAATTTAGAGGGTAGTGATAGAATACATATATTGACCCATTTTTTGTTAAACATCCTTTTGTCTTTCCAACACATTGGGTATCAAAGAGTAAGATTATAAAATCTAATAGGAGGACAAACTGTTAACCAACACTTTTTGGTGACTCTACTGGGGAGAATCCAAATGAAAGTTCTAAAGAATCCCTCTTCATAATTAGTTTTCACTCTAATTATATATTTGTGTTACAAGAAAGGACTTGTGGTATTCAAGTGTTTTCCATAAGAACTTGATGCCAATTTTACAGCCTTAACTTGCTAAAGAAGAGAAGCAAATTCAAAGTTGAAGTTTGGTGAGATATTTCAAAATACCATTTCTCTGTACATTTGATACATTCTTGATCCAAAATATACTAGGAATGCCAAGGAGAAAGGAAAGATTGACCCAATATATGAAGATCTCAAGAAGGCCAATTTTCCTATCTTAAAAGATCTTTGCAAAAGAGGAAGAGTACATACAAGGGAGTCTATGACTAAACAACTCCAAGATACTTTCTTGTCTACAATTGTTCCTCCTAACAGAACACAAATAAATCAATCATCCTTTCCTCTTGTTGCTAGGACTTCCATTCCTCCTTTTTTTATGCTTTATTGTTAATTGGTGCAACACTTCCACTTTTTGTTACTTTTTAGATAAACCAAAATATTGTACCAGAAGCTATGGTGCAACCATGGGGAAATGCTATTAGTACTCTTGCCCTTGGGATTAACAATGATCTGCTAAGAGTATCAAGGAAGAACTTTCCAAGATTTAATGGCAATGGTACCACTTCTATAGGAAAACACTTAAGTTCTTTCCATAAGGTTTGTGGTATAGTAAATCCTCAACATGAGGATGTCGCTATTAGAATGTTTGTAGATACCCTTGTAAACAACACTACTAATTGGTTTCAAGACCTACTTGTAGGATGCATTACAAATTGGAACACTATGAAACAAAGGTTTGAAGAACATTAAAAGTACAGAAGATGCACAAATATTATTGTTACAATTTGTATAGATAAAGGAGCCATCAATTTCCATGACATATTTCAATGTAAAGTTCAAAAGTTCAATAAACTCGTCAAAAGAATACCTACTACAAGTGCACCTACAGATGAAAATAAGAAAACTTTCTACATTAGCTTTATGCCTTCTGATTTGGGATATCAAATTAGAAGAGAAAATATAGCCAACTTACAAGTTGCTCATACAATAGCTATGGAGATGGAGGATGACATGATAGCCTCTAGTAAGTGGAAAAGATAATATCAATCTGGCACCATTAGTAATATAGCTAGTACTTCTAATAATACAGAGGCTACGCTTCAAAAATTGTCTAATGAGCTCATTTCTTTGAAGAAACAAATTAATAGGCCTACCCATTCTTTTCATTAACCTCATCAAGAAAGTTATAGAAACCTGAATGGAGGTAAAGCATTACAAATACCACCTATTCAATAGAGGTTAGCAATTGAAGGTGCCCCCAAAAGATAAAATATGTGTGCTTTTCATCTAAGGGTAAATTATGATGGAGATACTTGTGCTAATATCATCAAATATAGGGAGATGGTGGATAACAAAGAACAAACAATTGAATATCGTGAAAGTAAGGATGATGATCATGCTCCTTGTGGTGACTCTAATTTTTTTTTCTTAGAGTATGAATTAGATTCAGAAGCAGGAGGTGATTATTTTGCTACTCTAGAGGGACCTCAATTAACAGTAATGACTAGAGGTCAAAAGAATAGAAATAAAACCAATAATTCAATTCATGTCAAGAATAATGCATCATCAAACAAAGCTGATAAAGACAGTGGCTTACTAACTTCTTCAAAAAAGGAGAACAAAGGTAAGTCGGATAATTCCTTTGACATAAAACAATATTGTGAAGAAGTAAGAATTTAGATATCTCAATTGGATTACTTGAAATCTAATCCTGATCAATTGAAAAGATTAGTCGAGAATTGCAATAGTAAAGAGGCATGTCATGTTAATATCAATGCAAATATTGATCATCACAATAAAGTTAGTATTAGTGGAACTTCTCTGACTAATAAAGGATTTTCACTTCCTAAGTTGTTCAAAGAAGAAGAACCTTAATGATGACTGCTTGTTTGATTTATTTTTTTTGCAATTATCTAGGGGCTCCTCATTCTTACTTTTCTCATGTTTCATTTTGACTCTTAGTCACTACAACAGAAGAATTTTTTTTTTCATAAATAAGTATTTGAACTTATTCTTTGAGGGTATGATAAGGTTAAAGCTAGTAATTCATAAACCTAGGAAAATATTGATCGATTCATTTATCCTAGAGCCTCTTTACTGTATTCTTTTCTACATGTTAAAGTAGTCTAATAGTTTGTTGAATTGCTCAACCTGTTTTAGTTTAATTTACTTTTAGAATGAAGTGAAATTTTTAATTTTAGATTCATAACAAATATCTATTCATATCATAATATTTCTTGCAATATATGAATTTTAGATTTTACATAGAATCATTCATAAAGCACAAGGCACAACTTACGCTTTAAGGACACTTGGTAGATTATTGTTAGCCATTTTAGCCCCCCCTTTATTCCCTTGTCGACATTTGAAATCTAATTAGAGATATATCCATTCATGGCATCAAAGTTGCACAGTGTGCCTAAAACCCTAGTTATCCCTTTCAATGTCTAATCATAGGCCTTTAGTGTTGTCTCTCCCAATGTTATGAATTTAAGGCTTTGTGAAGGATTGCAAAGATAAATGCTAAGTATTTTGATCTTATGATCATTCCATATTGTGTAATCATATGTATTTTATGGTTCAGGAGGTATTTTAATATTTTTCATTCTGAAGGAGTGTCTTATTGATAAATGTAGCTCAACTTTAATTGTTACCACTCCATTGATAAGCTTTAGTATTTCAAGTTGTGATGGTGTGAAATCCTTTCAATTTCCATGTCATGACTTAGTCTTGGCTTAAGGAGTTTTAATTTTTGAAGTTGCAAAGGGTAGCCACAACAATAAATTTCAATGTCTTTTCTCCATTGCACATGGTTAAGGGTTACCTAGAGTTAAGGTTGTGAAGTGGTGAAGTGCTTTGGAGGGTGCAATGAAAGCAATTAAGGAGTTTTCACAAGATCACCAGGTTAAAAGGAAAAAAGTAGTAAGCACTTGCAAACTAATGATAAATGATAAAATAGTCAACTGGTCATAGCGACATCACATGGTTGAGCCATGAACAAAGATTTCAAGTTGCAAAAGGTTGTGAGAATATGAACAAAGAAAGGAAAAGGTTAAGGTTAGATAATTTTTGAATTGTTGCATGCAGTGTAAGTTAACTCGAGGTTAGGGCAGTGAGGTGATGAAATACTTCTTCACATGTTCACAAGGTTAAGATATGAGTTAAAAGCTTAAGTTGTGAGAGTATGAAATGTATCAAAATAGTTGAATTAAGGGTGGGCATAGCTTAATAGAGTTTCACTCGCAGTCAAGGTCTTTGGTTATGAAGCTAAAAAATGAGGTGGTGGTCATTCAAAATATTGTTTGTGACATTGCATGGTTTAGACAAATTTTGTGTTTGGCAGTTGCAAAGGGGTGACAAAGGTAAGACTAAAGGCATTGCAACATCATAGGTAAAATAAATGTTGGATCCATGTCAATTGCGAGGATGCGAGAAGGTAGTTTGATGGTCATCACAAGGTCACATGAATTAGTGAATTGAAGAGATAAAGGGTTGTACAACAATGATAAAGCATAAAACGAAGAGAGAGTAAGGTGGTGGAACATTTTAATGATATGAGGCTATGTGGTAAGGTTGACTATTGAATGGTGACACAAATGACTTGGCACTATTATGAAAATGAAATCAAGCAACTCATCGATGGAAAATAGGTTCTTTGATTGCCTGCAACCACCCCTTTTTGTGCTCTGCATACTTGATAAATGTAAAGTTCATTGCACTGCTACCACGGTAATCCATCTACCAGCTAGAGAAGTTATGGCCATCAAATCTATCTCTTCAAGACCGAAGTTGCATGTAAAGAATTAGTTTTTTTGCATATGGACATGCACCTGATCAAATCTTTCTTGGATCAGCAATTATTGTTCTCTGCAACTTGAAGATAGTGGTTGAGTTTTATGTTTTTAGTGGAGGTTTTCTCAATTACTTCTAAGCTATAAAGGTAAATTTTTTAACTCTTTCAAGGGTCAGTCTCTTCTCTAATTTTGTATCAGCTATATTGCATACTCTACTACTGTAATTTCCTTTTCCTTTGAATGAGTATACTTCTCTATTGTACTTCTCCTTCCATTTATATATTGTGCAATATCTTCTTTCCTTTGGTTAATGCATTGCTCCCATTATTTAATTATATGTTGTATCTATTTTTCCTTTGAATGATATAGAGTAAAAATCCTTCCTTATAGCTATTGTCACCTAGATTATGCCTTTATGCTGAAGTTTAACTTTCAACAATCTAGTGAAACATGGGATGATCCTTCGCCTATGGGTATGCCATGTTAAGGATCAACCTTTGGTATAAAGGGTAGGCTTCCCATGAATAAAAATTGACTTTAACTTTGTAGGAAAAAGGGAGGGGGAGAGAGAGGGAGAGAGAGAGTGAGAGAGAGAGAATATAAAATAAAATTTAACTGTAAATGAGGGTGATTCACCAAAACTTTGGAGTGATGCAACCTTGAATGAAACTCGCAACTTGAATGACTATAACAATTTGATCATAGAAAGATCCTATTAACATTAAGTGCATGAAATGTAATAAGGTGCATGATTTGAAAGAAGGATAAACTTGTTCACAACTTTCAAACTTAGCTTAC
The DNA here is from genome assembly GCA_028749045.1 of Cupressus sempervirens. Taxonomy (NCBI): domain Eukaryota; kingdom Viridiplantae; phylum Streptophyta; class Pinopsida; order Cupressales; family Cupressaceae; genus Cupressus; species Cupressus sempervirens. The sequence goes on along the minus strand of CM053791.1, from coordinate 735,214,696 downwards.
ACATAAATTACACTTAACTGAAAACCACTTCTCAAATCCCTCTGAGACACTTAATTTAAGCTAGGGATTAATTTAATCACACTAACTTGAAGTTAGAAATGCTCCAAAGATAATGAAAAACTCACAATAGGGCCAAAGAGGATCATTGTTATATTATTTTAGAAGGAGCAAAGGCTCAAAAACAAGGCCTCTTGCAATGAGATAGAATGCAAGAACTAACTAGAATAATGCCCAAGAATGGGGTATAAATAGGTTCAAAACCCACAATCAGCATTATCCCAAAAATTTGAAATCAATTAATGATTTCCATCAAATCAACTGAAGTCTACAAACTGTCATCCTCATGAATCATGCTACAAACTAAAATTGGAAAACTATAATCTCCCAATAAATCCACGAGTAAGTGTATGCAACTTTCCCTTTTATGAAAATCCTCCTCCTTTAATTTTGGCAAAATTAAATCAAATCACTTCCTCCATTTTTTGCATTTCAAAAATATACTTAAATGGGATAATTTATAATAACATTACCCATTCAAATATTTACATTTGTAACAAAATGAAAACATTATCTTAAAATCCCCTTATACACACCTTGGAATTTTATTTATTAAAAATAGCCCCTTGCACACATAAGAATTCCTTGTTTCTAACACTTAGAAAAATAAAACATTTCCCACTATGCATATTAAAATGCCACCTCCTTTTATGAATATATTAATGCATTTTCACACATTAATATTATAATAAAGGAACATCAAGTGGAAAAAGGTGTCCTAGCTTGAACTCATACTTGGATTGAAACAAGGAGGGAAAGTTTCCATTGCGACAGGGAGATGAACTAGTTTTTGTAGCATCATTTTTTAGAAACAACAAGAACTTGAATGCATAAAAGTAGGATTTCAACTTTCCTTCTTCCATTTAGTCAATTTGCTAAAAAAATACAAGGACTTCATGGTTGGGCTTGATCTGTAACTTTTTATTGTTCATCTCCTTCATTTTCATGCATGTTCTCTCTTCTTCTTGTCCCCCTTATGAATCTGATAAAACAACAGGTTGTGGCTGCATTTATACTAGTTTTTTATCATTCTTGTCATGTACGATTTTACATTTGACTGGGGTTGTGAATTGCAACTTGGCTCCATATATTTTCCTCGTTTCTTTATGGGAATAACCTTGAAAATGTTGTCATTGTATGCTTATTTGCTACTACTATGTGCTATAGGAAATATGTATTAGTTTATTTCATGTGCCTTCTTGTTGAAACAATGAATTGGGGTTTGAAAGCTAGAGCTCATTGCTGCATAATATGGTTAGGGCATCATCTTCAATATGGTGCTGCTATGTCTTATTATTTTTGATGTAGGCATGTCTGATTTTAATGGAAACCTGATTTTTGATAGTATAAGCATGCACCCTTGCTAATTATTCATTTGTTTATCATAAATACATGTTGAAACTATATGATGCATACCTTCAAGGTGTTATTTTCATAGTATTTTTTGTATTTATACTTATTTCAACACCACCTTATTTACCAACATGCTATCATGCTCATGAGGTAGCAATCTCATTATTATGTATTGGCTTTCAAACATGCATCCATGTATGCATTTTTATATAACTTGTATATCTGTATGCATGTATAATAGTCAATAGGCAACATTCCTTTAATTATCAGATCAGTATGCAGAAAATGTTATTCTCCTTTCTAAAGTATACTTATGACAACAAAAAAATAAGATGCATGCTTGATCTGGTATTATTTTTACCTTCACAATCTTATCCTCTTGATGCATTTTCTTCAAAAGCTCAGTTCACACGTTTATCTTCTGCATGACCTTTTCTTTCTTCCACAAACCTCCTATAACACTTTATTTGCTCCATTCTTTATTTTTTATCATTGCTATAGGAACAATGCTCTGTGCCATTCTCAGAAAATTAATAAAATGACCCCCTAGATCTCCATAAAAAAATTATTGGAAAGAACAAATTTTTTTCATCACATCAATACCTAGTTCCTCACCAATTTGCAGGTTTGTAGGAGTTTTTATGTGTCCATACCAAATTTTCAAAGTGGCTATAATAGTAAAATTGCACACTTTCTATTGCTAATAACATGTCTATATTCTACATTCTACTTTTTGCTACAGGAATGATACCTAGTTCCTATTGCATCTACAATTTTTTTTTGCATGCTCCATATGAGATTTCCAATTTATTTAACTTGTACCTACACATGGAACAAATAAATTAGATAAACCATAGGCTTCTCTCCATTTGTGTCATCTTTTTGAGCCTTTTATGCATGTTTTGAGAGTAGCCAGATGAGTACTTTATGATTTTGCATGCATGATATTTGCAAGATTTTTTTAAAAAATTATTATATCTTTATAGGTATAATAAAGAGTGAGGGGGATTAGATCTAGAAAGATCTAATAAATGTTTGATATCTTGCAAATATCATGCATGCAAAATCATAAAGTACTCATCTAGCTACTCTTAAAACATGCATAGAAGGCTTAAAAAGATGATACAAAAGGAGGGAAGCCTATGTTTTATCTAATGCATTTGTTCCATGTGCAAGTGCAACAAGTTAAATAAATTGGAAGTCTCATATGTAGCAAGCAAGAAAAAATTGTAGATGCAATAGGAACTAGGCATCATTCCTATAGCAAAAAGAAGAATGTGGAATGCAGGCATGTTATTAGCAACAAGAAGTCTGCAGTTTTACTGTTAAAGCCACTTTGAAAATTTGGTACAAACACATAAAACTCCTATGACCCTAGAAATTGGTGAGGAACTAGATATTGATGTGATGAACAAACTTTGTTCTTTCTAGTAAAATTTTTATGGAGATCTAGGGGTTGTTTTATTAATTTTCTGAGAATGGAACAGAGCATTGTTCCTATAGCAATGATAAAAAATGAAGAATGCAGTAAATAAAGTGTTACAAGAGCTTTGTAGAAGAGAGAACAGGGAATCATGCAAAAGATTAAAGTGTGACATGAGCTTTTGAAGAAAATGTAACAAGAGGATAAGATTGTGAAGGTAAAAATTATTTCAGATCAAGCATGCATCTTATTTTTTGTTGTCATAAGTATGCTTTAGAAAGGAGAATAACATTTCCTGCATATTGATGTGATAATGAAAGGAATGAGGCCTATTGACTTTTATACATGCATGCACATATACAAGTTATAGAAAAATGCATACATGGATGCATGTCTGAAAGACAATACATAATAATGACATTGCTACCTCATGAGTATAATAACATGTTGGTAAATAAGGTGGTTCTGAAATAATTATAAATATGACCAGTACCATGAAAATAACATATCGAAAGTATGCATCATATAGTTTTAGCATGTATGTATGGTAAACAAATGAATAATCAGCAAGGACGCATGCTTATACTACCAAAAATTAGATTTCCATTAAAATCTGACATGCCTACATCATAAATAATAAGAGATAGCAACACTATATTGAAGATGATGCCCTACCCATATTATGCAGAAATGAGCTCTAGCTTTCAAATCCTCATTCATTGTTTCCACAGGAAGGCACATGAAATAAACTAATACAAATTTCCTATAGCACATAGCATTAGCAAATAAACAGATAGCTGCAACTTTTTCAAGGTTATTCCCATAAAGAAATGAGGAAAATATATGGAGCCAAGTTGTAGGTTGCAACCCCAGTCAAATGCAAAATTGTACATGACAAGAATGATTAAAAACTAGTATAAATGCAGCCACAACTTGCTATGTTATCAAATTCATAAGGGCGATAGGAAGAAGAGAGAACATGCATGAAAATGAAGGAGGTGAATAGTAAAAAGTTGTAGATAAGCCAAACCACGAAATCCTTGTATTTTTTCAGCAAATTGACTAAATGGAAGAAGGAAAGTCAAAATCCTTGTAATGCCTACCCCTAGTTTAGTTTTATCTTTCTTGTAGGCTTCCAAGAGTAAGCCTAAGTCTAGGGGGAGTGGATGTAATGCTTACCCCTACTTGATTTTTCAATTGTATTGTCAAATTCTTTTAGGTCAGTTTTCTGATCATGTTTTATGATTATCTGTACTTAGTTACCAGAATTGATTATATGTCATTTCATACTCCATTGATATATGTGTTGAGTTACTCAGTTATTTTAGGATAAACCACGGACAGAAATAAAAAACTACATGCAAATATAACCAATAACAGAAAATAATAGAACACACAGAAATGAACAGGCACCAAGATTTAACGTGGTTCACCCAATCCCTGGGCTACGTCCACCAAACAGCAAGTCCGATCTTATTACAATCCAGTGATTACAACCTGATTACAATCCGTAATCCCTTATAGCTCAATACCGCCGCAAGAACCAATTTCGTATCACCACACATGAAAAATACCCAACCCTAAGCCCTTTTTATACAAGTATTAAACCGCTTTAGGGTTATAACATGTCGGCCATATGTCGGCCATAATATGTCGGCTACCATGTCGGCTACTTCCCAAAAAAAAAATTTATGAAGTATGTACAGTACTTTCCTGATCAGTCACCACAATCTAACAAGTTATTTCATGATTATTTCTATAATGATAGATGTATCTTCATTCAATGATTTTAGTTATCTCATGATGATTAGTAGATGGATTATTTATATGCAATTCTATGATTACTTACCCCATACTTGCATGTGTATGGTGTACCTATCTATTTTACTTTATGTATGACATTTTCGATGTGGTTAAGGAAGGGAGTCATAGTCACCTGCTAGTCAGGATCTACACAATGTACTACTTCCTTAGATTACCTGTTTAGTTTAAACTATATGTGTATGTACATGCACGAATTTTATGTAGATTGCAGGTATTGGGTATACATTTCCCTGAATTGCCAGAATGAGCGTACCCCATAGCAGTATTTCAATGGTATAAGTGGGGAAATAACTCTTGACTCCAAATCCTAACTTAAGTCATTTTTCCTAGAAAATAAGACAAGTATCTGAGTTAGTTTCACCTTTCCAAATTCATTAAGTGATGTGAATTCATGGTTTTGACCCTAGAGTTTATTTTGGTATTCTATACTTTACATTGGATTTTCATATTTGGTCTTGTGGGCATGTGATGATTTTATGTTATAATTAAATCAAATTAAACAATAATTTAATGATTTAATTTAATAGAAATTTTATAAAGAAATTTAATATTTAATTAATTGATAAACTAATTAAATAAAATAATTAAATTTAAAAGATTTTATTAAATTTCTAATTTAGGCATATTTATATTTATTTAATTTACTAATAATTTTTTAGGAGTCTAATTTTAATAATAAACTCTAAATAATTATATTATTTAAATTAATAAATATTACATTAAAAATGTCTCACAAATTAATAAGAGAGAGAAAACATAATTTAATAAAGTTTATTTTAATTAAATTACGTAAAGCTTATGCATGAAATTAAAATATAATAAATTAATCAAAGGGAAAGAAAATTAATTTAATAAAGATATTTTACATTGCTAAGAGTTGTGCATGAAAAGGTAAAAGGTAATAAAATAATAGATAATAATTAATCAACGAGTTCCCTCTCATAATTGCAGAATCAAAGCCCCTAATTAGGGAAGAACTCTTTATCAAAGATCTAGAGCTCATTTTACAATTACACATTGTTGGAGGAGCAATTTCGAAGAAGTAAGTTTTCAAAGAAAGGGGAATGTTTTGCGTGCTTCATGCAATTATTGTTATAGCATCAGATCCAAGTAGGATCTCGTGGTTTATTTGTACAATGATTTTTGGTCCTTCGAATTCCTGCCTTCTTCGTGTCTGGATAAATCTATTTTTAGAAGTTTAGATTTGGTTGAAACCCTTGTGTTGAAACTTATTGTTCTTTGTTCTTGACTTTGTATATGAACAAATTAATTAAATCGAAACCCTTGTTTGTTAAATTGAGATGGGGAACCCTCATTTGATTTAAATTGGGTGATTCATAATGGATTTGATTAAATTAGAGATAGGGGTTCTGAAAAGAAAACTAGTTTTAAGTTACTAATTTTAATTGTTTAAATTTCGTTGCTTTATCATATCTAGTTTGGAAAGTTTCTAATTTTGGATTGTTTTAGTAAGTTTATATTTTTGGAAAGTTTCCATTTTTAGTAATTTTTTTATTGTGGAAAGTTTCCATTTTTAGTAAGTTTCCATTTTAACAAGTTTTCATTTGTGGAAAGTTTCCATTTTTAGTAAGATTCCATTTTTGGAAAGTTTCTATTTTTAGTATGTTTCCATTTGTGGAAATTTTTCATTTATGGTAAGTTTAGATATTTTGGAAAAGTTTCCATTTCTAGCAAGTTTCTATTTTAAGAAAGTTTTTATTTTTAATAGATTTCCATTTTAGGAACGTCTCTATTTTTAGTAGGTTTCTATTTCAAGAAATTTTCTATTTTTAGCAGGTTTCTATTTCGGGAAAGTTTTTATTTTTAACAGGTTTCCATTTCAAGAAAGTCTTTATTTTTAACAGGTTTCCATTTCGAAAAGTCTCTATTTTTAGCATGTTTCCTTTTTGGAATTTATTTTCCAAAATTAATTATGGTAATAATTGATAATAATAATTATTAATAATTTTAATAAGTATTGCTGAAATTTTAATTTTAATTATTTAAAAATTTGATTTATTACTTTATTATTTAAATATAATTCTAAAGCAAATTGAAAATCAAAGAAATTGATTGGGAGAATGAATGATTATCTTTAGTAAACTTGGGTTGTGCTTGATGATTCAATTTTATAGGAAAATGATTTGTCATACTAGGGAAATTTTATTATTCCAAAACCTTAGTGAATCTGACAATTAGAGAAATGAAAATTGAAACTTGGATTGAGATAGAAAAATATTATGAACTGATATACTTGATAACAAAACTAAAAACTCGAAAACCTATAAGTGAAAATTGAACATTTATGTTTTCAAACCTAGAGAATTATGATAATGACTTTTGTATGTACTCTTTTTATGATGTGTGATTTTACTGTTGGGTTTCAGGGTTTGACTTATCTTTGACCAAATCAGGATGTTTACCAAAGGCTCAAGAGTTTTGTTTTGTGATGTCATGATGATGTTTTGATCGTGATCTTTTATACTCAACCATGGTAATGTGTCTCGTATGCTCTATGAGGTGTTTTGATATATTGATTATTATTGCTTTCTAGTATTCTTGTGTGAAACTGAGGTGAATGGTGTAGCTATTTGATATAACCTTTGAGTTTTTGATCAGTTGTATTTGGATTATTTTTCAATCACTTGTATAGGACTGAGGTGTTTTTTATGATTTGTTCTTGGTGATGTCATGTTATGACATGGATTGGTTTATGTGAACTTGATTTTGGATTAGTCCTATTAGGATGATCATATTAGTGAAATATATGATTATGATTAGTGATTTTCAGTACTTATCAGTTTCTTATTTAAGCATTGATGTATGGTACATGGTCTTTTGTGATATTTTTATTTTACTGAGCTTAGGGTATTAGATCTAGCAATAGAATTACTCACAACCATTACCAAGCCATTCTGGCTTTTAGGCAAAGAACACAAAATCAAGAGAGCCCTAATTTATTCATCAAAATTAATACCCACAGAAGATAACTGACTAGTAATAGTATTAAACTCATTTAAATGATCTATAACAGTTCCACCTTCTGCAATTTTCATATTAAATAAATGCTTCATGAGAAATACCTTATTTGAAGTAGAGGGATTTTCATACAATTTGCTAAGGTTTCCATCAACTCTTTTGTCATCTTTGCTTTTGTAATATTAAATGTCACTAATGATGCCAAGCATAATCGAATGCTTCCAAGTGCCTTTCTATCTAAAATCTCCCAGTCCTTATTTGACATAGTTCCTTGTTTCTTGGATTTTCCTTCCAATGGCTTCCATAAATCCTTCTGATAAAGATAATCCTCCATTTTCATCTTCCATAATTGAAAGTTCTACCCATTAAACTTCTCTACCTTTAGCTTACCCTATTCTGCCATTACTCCCACTCAACTGTGAGACTCCCACTCAATTGTGAGACCTTCCGTCAAAGGATCACCAAAAAAAAAGTGACGATGATCTGGCTATAAAAAAAAATGATGACTATCTGGCTCTAATACCACTTGTTAGAATTAACCTCAAATAGAAATAAGTGTTACATGCAAATATAACCAAATCAGAAAATAATAGACCGCACATAAGAGAACACAAGACACCAAGATTTAATGTGGTTCACCCAATCCATGGGCTACATCCACCAACAGAAAGTCCAACATTATTATTACTATCCAGTGATTACAAATTGATTACAATCTGTAAGCCCTTACAGCTCAATACCGCTGCAAGAACCAATTTTTGCATCACACACTATGAAAATCCGTAACCCTAAGGCTTTTTATAAAAAAAATTGTTTTTTACAAAATTATGACTAGAATAATAGAAAAATAGTTGTTGACTCCTTTTACAATATAATGTCATTTTTGGATTCAGGGGTAATGCCCTTGGAAACCCCTATGGGGACATTTCCCCTCGACCCCACCCTATACTGCTATAGGAAGCACACCTAGGGTGCTACCCTAGGACCCCACAGGGGTGTTGTTCCCAAACCCTTGTAGAAATAATCTAGAGGGAAATTGTGCCAAATAAACCTCTAAGTCTGATTAGGCTCCACATCAAAACAATCTCCAACTTGAAGACTAATCAGGCTCCACAACAATAACATAACTTAATGTTTATATCTACACATATGGTTTTGAAAGAAAAATTTGGTGTAATTAATGGGTATATGTACAAAAATATTAGACATGTTTTACTTAATGTTTATATCTGCGCATATGATTTTGAAAGAAACATTTGGTGTAATTAATGTGTATATCTGAAAAGATATTGGGCATGTCATACTTAATATTTATATCTGCACATATGGTTTTGAAAGAAACATTTGGTGTTGAAATAGTACATAAAGTTTTACAAAATTGATGTTTTATAAGAAAATGCACTTGAACTAGAACTGTTAGCTCAAAAGCAAGAACATGTCTACAAGCTAGGGTGCTAACCAATCTTGAAAACTTGAATGTTGAAATGAAAACTATCAAGAATCAAACACCTATGCTGAAGTTACAACATAATGTGAAGTTGAAAGCTATCAAGGTTATTAAGATATTGCATTTAAGATATTAAGATATTAGGATTTGTCATGATCACCTTGGAATTTGTCATGTATTGCATCACACTTTCTCTGTCATTTCTTATAATAGTATTTCAATGTTGGCAACCACTTCAACATTTTTGCATGGTTTAGGGGTAATATCACTGTGGCAGAGGCTTCTGCAAGGGAATGGGCCTCATGATTATGGCATTTACATAGAAGTAGAACTTTCTTCTTCAACTCCTTTCACTCAACTCTTCATTGAACTTATTCTTCCAATAGTGAGAACAATTGCTACAAATTCCTGGGAGCCAAGGGAACCTAAACCTATGCTACATTTTCTAGAGACACGAGAGAATTTACTACCAGATTTAGTACTTAATAACATTTTGGATCATATAGTGATGCCCAAATTAACAATAACAATAGATACTTGGGATCCTTATAGGGAGACTGTGCCAATGCATGCATGGTTACATCCTTGTCTTCCATTTTTGGGCCAATGTATGGAGCCTTTATATCCAACCATTTGTTATAAGTTTGAGAATGCACTTCATGCCTAGCATGCAAGTGTTGCATCTGCATATGCAATTTTATCACCTTGAAAAATTGAATTTGTTCCTGGTAGCTGGGAACAGCTGATTATTTAAATTATTTTCAATTGAAAAAATATTTTCCCATCTTCAAGTAACTTAAATCCTTGCTTCTCCCAGTTATATTGTTTCTCTATTGTTATATATTCTATACTAGATTTTCAATATTTTTCTCCAGATTTTTATGATGCATAGAAAAGCCCATATCATCTTAGAATAACACTAAGGAAAGTGGTTGCAAATATATCAATAAAGAACTCAAAAAGGAGTTCAATTAGATAAATAATTTGTGTGTTTGATGCTATTTAATGAAATACTAAACTAGTAGAAAGTAGGATCAAAGTATGCACAAAGTAAGATCTTGGTACATAAAATTTCAGCAAAAAATAGAGGGAACAAAATTCAAATAGGGATTCATATAGTATCTAACTATAATTATGAATTAAACATAATATCAAATACAACCTTGTTTACAATGTAATATCATTTGTGTATTTTGTTAGTCCACACCAAAATCAATAACCTTGTTTTTACCATAAAAAATTCTTGATAGTTAATATCCTTTGTCTTTTTTAAAGTTTTTTTGGAAGTAATCCCCTTGAATTGGGCATACCATGTTTTCTATCCAAATAGTATCAGAACAAGCACAAACAACTCCTAGAATTGTTGTTCATAGACTCGGTGGATATTCATGCACACCTAACTCAAAGGATGCTACCACTAGATCTCTCTATTTTAGATAATCATATAAGAATTTGGGTTATGGTGCTTTGCCCATGCACACTCTAAGCCTTATTTTATCCTGAATATCAACCAAGTATATTTTATTTCTCCTTTGATTAAATTAGAAAAAAAGACTTAATCCCCACATGCCTTTCAAGAATCAATTACATTCAGCATTGAAATCATTGAAATTCTTTTTATTAATGGTGGAATTTAGTTTTTATGATTACAAAGGAAACTATTGGAGTGAATGTACTTCTTGATCAACATCAGTAGGCTAGAGAGTAAAAACTCATCAATAGGCTAGTTGATGATTAACTAGGTTGTTTGCTTCATTATTATATGATCCAATGGTAATGTTTGTTATTATTTTGACATGCATGAAAACATTATTATTATTCATTATTATATATACATACATACATGAAAACAATAGTGCACTTTCTATTAATATAATATATATAGTGGCCAATCCACTTTTGCTTTAAAAAAATAAATTGCACTTTCTAAGAGTTTATAATTGTTCAACAAAATTAATATTTTACAAGAAAATGCACCTAAAGAACTGTTAGCTTAGAAGCAAGAACATGGTGTTGAAACAGTACATAAAGTACTTGACATGAGAGGTCCACAAGAGAGGGTGTTGACCAATCTTGAAAATTTGAATGCTGAAATAAAAGCTATCAATGATCAAACACCTATGCAAGAGTTACAACACAATGTGAAGTTGATTTTAGATAAGGTAGAGATAGATATTTAGAAGTTTGATAATCAAAATTAAGGCACAAGAGCAAAGGAGGAGGAGCTTTAGAAAGAGACAACATGGCAAAAACAATAGCTAGACAACATAGAGGTTATTATGGGAGCCACTCAATAGAACCCAAGAGAGTTTCGTGGTAGTTACTATGACATTGGAATCACTTGCAAGTGTCTTTGAGAATTTACAGTCTAAATATCAAATTCTTATAAGAGTGTTTCAAGTATTGGCACAGTCTCCCTACGATGATCGCAAGTATCAAATGTTTATAAGAGTGTTTCAAGGTTGGGACTCACTTCAACATCCTTTGCATGGTTTAGAGGTAATGTCATTTTAGCAAAGGCTTCTACAAGGGAATGAGCCTTTTGATTATGGAATTTACATAGAAGAAGAACATGCTTCTTCAACTCCTTACACTCCACTCTTCACTAAAGTTATTCTTGAATTCCTTGCATATGAAATTATCACCTTGGAAAATTGTATTTGATCCTGCTAGTTGGGAACAGCTAATTGTTCATTTTATTGTACCTAATTTGATGACAGTTCTATAGGAATTTGTAATCAACCTAGCTAATCAGCAACTAGATCCATTTAACTAGTATGGCTAGTTTCTTTTTCAAAATATCTACTATTATATATTTCTGTAAAATTTCTTGCAAACTCTACCCTTTTTTCCTAATCTACATTATTTTTGTGGAGGATCTTGAGGTAAGTCACTTAGCACAAGTTGAGTGAGTTTTATTTATTTTTTATTTGGATTCTAGAATATGTATACAACTAGATCAATTTTCTATTATGTTAAGATGTAATAAGCACCTTTAAAAAGATCTTTAAGAAGGAGATATAAAGAGATGCCCATTTAGAAGGAAAATAAACCAATATTTACATACCCTTCAAGAAAATTGCAGAGCTAGGGCTGTTGGTTTAAAGAATAATTTTGACAGCTAAGAGTCAATACACTTAACCATTTTTCACTATACATGTTGAGTGATATCAAGTGTTGAGTGATATCAAGTGCCGAGTAATATCAAGTGCTAAGTTATTCAAGTGTCGAGTGATATCAATGCCAAGTAATATCAAGTGCCGAGTTATTCAAAGTGCCAAGTAACATAAGGTGTCGAGTGATACAATTTTGTTTAGGTGCCGAGCTATCTAGGAAATAGCATGTGCTGAGCATCAGTAATGCTTCAGGAGCCGAGTAACTCAAGATATCAGCATAAGAGTTTGTAATTGCACAAACAATGATGTAAACTATTTTTGTAGCTGACATAAGGTAAATCTCAAATGATCTAGAGATAAGAATGAATCTTTTACATTTCCTATGCAATCTGCATGCAACCAATTGGAAAATTGGAAAGGCATGCAACCAATCAGCAAAAAGGGAAGTATTGAGCAGGAAATTGAGATTCAATGTGGATCATAGATCCATATCTAACCCTAAATCCTCAAATGTCTTTATAAGGAAGATGAAATTTTATTGAAAAATATGTGAGTGGATATACAAGGGTGTATAAGGAAATCTACTTTTAGAACAAGGGTTATCGGATCACAAAAGATCAAGATCAAAGAAAGCAGAACAAGTGCCTGCATTCAGCAATCAAGGATTGCAAACTATCAGGTTTATAATACCTAATACTCTCTTACCATTGTATTAGAAATGAAATCCTATGTAGATAGGTTGGCTTAACAACTATTTGTAGATCCTTATCAAAAGGTGATTAAATCCTTTAACAGGGTGACACTTCATGTTAAGTGTTTGTAAATCCTTTAACCAGGTCACTATTGACACAGTGTAAAGCCTTTAATAGTGCAAGCCTTTAACAGGGCAGACCATCAGAAGTGGTTGAATCATATTACTGCAGTGAATTTTTGTGGGTATCATCCCCACCCCAGTTTTACCTTCTTATTTCTAGAGGGTTTCTGGGTTACCAAATTCCAGTGTTATGTGTTGTTGATGCATGTTTTAGTTTCATATTTTCATGATGTATTTACATGCATGCAATTTACTTTCAGATAATAATTTTATTGGATAAAGTATAATACTTCTGATTCACCCCCCCTCTCATCAGTATTCTTTCCATATTTGAATATTCCAACAATTGGTATTAGAGCGGATTAGGTTCTCACAAGAAAAAGCCTAACAGCTTGGAGGAAAAGATCTAAAGATGGAAGTTTTCAAACTTGGAAAGATCATTGAAAATCAAGTGATAGATGTGCAACTTGCTCTGCATAGCTTGGAGGAATCTAGAGATGAGTTCAGAAACTCATTGAAAAGAAGGAAGGATTTGGCCATAGCCGAAAATGAGATAAACTATAAGGAGATTGATACTACAAATATATTTTCCAATGGAGATACTAAAGAGTTTGATGCAGCAATTGCAGAACTGATGGAGAAAAATAAAGTCCAAACAGATGAGATAAAATCTCTCAAGATGGAACATGAATCACAGGCCATAATGTTATGTGAAATCACTGAACAAAAGAAAAGAGCAGTTGAATATAAAGCTATGATGAAAAATGACAAAAGGAATCTTGAAAATAGACTTGAAGAAAAATGTACTGAATTAACAAGGATCTCAAACATGTAGATGGATACGCTTGCCCAAATGATGAACCTTCATCATGAACTTAATGTGAAAGACATTGAGATCTCTACACTAAAGATGTAGAATGAAAAATTGCAAAATGACTTAAGAAGAGAAAAGGAAATTTCAGAAAGCTTCAACAAACCCAATGAAGCCATCAAGTATTTTGAGCAATTACTAAAATCCCCAAGATCAATCCATGATACATCAGGACGTGGATACAACATCACTGAAGTTGGAGAATCATCAAAGAGTGCTGAACAAAGAAGCGACAAAGGTAAAAATGTCAAACTTACATGTCATTTCTATGGAAAGAAAGGACATACATCTAATGTATGTAGAAGCAAGAATGCCCATCAGCATAATAAGCCTAAGAATGTAAACTATTGTCATAAGTGCAAGAAGCAAGGTCATCAAGCATATGAATGTAGAACCAAGACTATTAAGACATCAAGATTTGAGGGTCACTGTCATAATTGCAAGAAATATGGACATAGAGCTTTTGAATGCAGATCAAAGCCTATGTGGACATCAAATCAATCAACAAAGGCATCAAACCATGATTTTTGGGATTACAACACCAGGTACAGTTGTCACTATTGTCAAGAATATGGACATATACCCCAAAATTTCATAAGAACACATTTTAGGGGAAACTATAAAAGATGGTTGAGTCAAACTACATGTTTTAGTTGCTTAAAAACTGGTCATATCAGCAGGAATTGCCCAACAAGGTCAAAGGCACCTAGTTCTAAGTTCAACAATGGAAAGGCAAAGATAGATGTTGAACACATCAAAAGTGAGATGAATAAGACATGGAAAAAGAAAGATGAGTGTAGCACATCAAGTGCAAAGATCACTTCACCTAATAGGTCAAGTGATCACACTTCATCAAATTAAGCAAGAATGGGTGTGTGGGATTGATAAACTAAGTTACATCATACATCAGTCCCAAAACATAGAAGAACTGCAAAGAAGAAATCAGCATAAGCAAAGATGCAAAATTAAGAGCCTTGCAAAATCTGCCAAAATTGTCTTTGGGTGCCGAGTTGCTAACAACGACCGAGTTGATAGATGATGTCGAGCTGTGAAATATCAATAGGAGCCGAGCGAAGTCAAAATCCTTCAGGTGCCGAGTAGACAGTTGTCAGTGCACTAAGCATTAATTACTCTATTTTAAAAGAGTACATAGTTCAATTTTCGATCATTTCTTACCATTCAAACACAAAGCGAAGACGAGAAGAGCGCAGAAGATCAAGGCCAGCTTAGAAGCCATTTGTGAAGATTTCCATAGCAATTTAGCACAAGTCTCATCGATTTGAGGTATTTTTACTTAAGTGTCGAGCTATGTAGTGTTTATAAACTTGCTTAAACTATAAACCCTAGTTTGGCAAACAATGGCATCTGGGTCTGGAACCACTAAGAGCAAAGAGAGTCATAAGATATAGTTGGTTAGTAATGAAGTTAAGCAACCAGAATTCAAGCCCATCCTAGAAGTCGCATATAAGAAGGATCTCGCAGGTGCATTATCAGTTATTCTTGATAAAGTTGTTATGGTCCAAGATGTCCGTAGATGCTATAACTGCAAAATTGGAGCCCTAGGAGATTCAGAAATTCACAATGCATATGACAAGTTATGTGAGAACAACATACTGAAAGATGAGTTCTCAATAGTCGAGAGAAAAGGATTAACCAAAACCCTAGAATTTCTGACTATTTTCAAAGTTGAATGGGTACGTATAGTTTTGAGCAAAATACATGATGGAGCCTTTTGGTTAGAAACAGGGCCAGTGAAATTCACCAAGAGAACTATTCATAGGGTTACTGGTATTCCAACCCTAGATCGGCCAAAGACCCTGCGTAGTGATAAAAGAGAAATAATAGAGAGAAACATGGGTGCTAAATGGAATAATAGGGGAATGACTATTGATACAATCATAGAACCCCTACTGGATTTTGCTGTGAGAATCATCTCACACAAATTCTATCAGTCAAGAAGGTTAAACAATGTGCCTTGTATAGTAGTTGATGTTGCATACAAATTGATTAAAAAGGATCATACTTATGATCTATCAAAGCTCATCTTTCAACAGATTAATGAGAATCTAGGACCTATAAGGAAGAGCAAGGGAGCCCAGTGCAAATTTGGATCCGTTTTGGTGTGCATGTTTTTCTATCTGATGAAAGAATTCCCTTCTATAGGCAAGGTGAGATGGAGTTCAGACAAAACAATTGTTGAAAAAATCAATGGATATATTGAACAGATGGGTGATAATTTTGATGCCCAAATGACTAGTTATTTTGAGGACTTCAAACAATCCATGAAACAAAGAATGAGAATTCTAGTTTCATTGACTGACAAATATGAAAATGACATTTGTTTTCTTGTAGATATTGATTATACCTATATACAAGCAGTCATACCTAGAGTAAGATGGCTTAGGCCACTAGGCTATGAACTTGACATTGATCAAGCCTCTACAGCAATAACAGCCCTCCTTGCAGAAGAAGTTGATAAGAATGCAAAAGCCTTTGGAACCTATGATGTTGTAAAATCAAAGGTGATAACAGATTTGAAAACTACCTCAGTAGTAAAGAAGAAAGAAAAATTGGTAATAAAAATTAAATGAAAATTTGGTGTTGGAGAAGAAGGAACATCAGAAGAGAAAGAAGAAGACATTGAAGATGAGGGAGATGAACCACAAGGTCTGACTCAAGGGTTAGGAGAAGATGAAGAGGAAAGTGCTGAGGAAGAAGAAGCCGAGGAAGCACAAGTTGAAACCAAGGTCACAAAAAGAAAGGCCATAGCTCCTCCTACTCCTCAACCCAAGGGAAAGAAAGTAGCTACTCTAGCACCAAAGAGACCTACTACAAGGGCTGTAGCACAAAAAGCCCAAGAAGAGGCAAGAGAGAAGAAGAAAACTTCAAAGAAGACTACTATTGAGCCAAAGAAGAAAAGAAAATTTGTTGCACAGCCTGAAATAGATGAGGAAAAGACTGAGTCAGAGGACAATAGCCAATTTCAAGTGGTAAGGCACAAACCTCAGACTACTATTGATAAATTATGTTCAAAGATAAAGAATGATGATTTGAAAGGTTTAAAGAACCTAAATTTTTCTAAGCTCACCAAAGAAGAACAAAATAATTTGAGGAATCAGTGTATGCTATGATGGCTGAGTAGAAGCACACACCTGTAGAATTAGATGAATCAATGCCTAAAGATTTGTGCAAAATTGTAGAGGATAAATGGCATTTTTGTTTACAAATGGAAAGGGAGATAAGAGAATCAACATTAGCTAGATTGTTGCCTGATTTGACTAAGGATCAAGTAAAAAATGCAGTCAAGAGGCATAACAATAGATTCACTCCCAAACATAGAGATTTTAGCATTTTACAGAACAAAATTGAGGAGGTAGTTACAAAATCCACAAGATTGTGGAAGATAGTTTATAAGAAAATAGAAGATGTGTATAATGAAGAATATAAGGCAGAGGCAAGTGTCAAGATAAAGGAGAAGAAGGCATCAAGAATCAAAGAAAAAGAAAAGGAACAAGTGGAGAAGAAGGTTGAAAAAGAAAAGGAAGATGAAAAGGCACATATAGAGGAAAAAGAGGAAGAGAAAGATACAATAGTGCAACAAGATCAAAGTGTGCAAAACACACAAGTATACCCTCCTAGTCCTCCTCATGCCACTGTCACACCTGCAAAGATTATCAAAATCAAGGATGTTACAAACACTTCAAGTCCAAACATCAATCCATTAACTGCAGAGGATTTAGAAATCCTTGACCAATCAACACTAGTAGCAAAATTATGTTCAAATCCTGTATTGATTAATGTTGATGAATTGCAGAATCCAGTAGCCAAAACAAAGGCAGTCAAGGTGAAAACACAAGAACCACCTTCGATCATACAACCTATTGGTATTCTATTCCTTCCTCCACCACCTCCACCAAGTGTAGTTAGTGACACACTTCAAATGCCGAGTACAGCAGCAAGGGAAACTAAAGAAACAATTGAATAGCCAGCAAGTTCAACCCCACCTAGTGTTCATCAAAAGGATATACAAGCTAAAGAAAAAGATGAGACAAGCAAGAAAGAGGAGTCTACAATACAAACATTTGTTGCATTGCCCAAATCTGGTACTCCAACACAAAATCTTCATCATCCGAGCACTGATAGGTTACAATTACAAATCAGAACACCAAGCTTGAGCTCATCAAAGGTAGCCAAGAAACTTCACTATGGAATTCCTGAGCTTGATGAAGAAATAAAAATTCCATATTATGAATCCAACACTCTCACTGAAGAGAAGATCAATGAAATTCAGAGTGCATTGGACAGAAGAAGGAGACAAGAAGCACTAAGAAGAGAACACAAGCACAAGCTTACCTTGAATGAAATCAAAGACATATTCACTAATGCTTTCTGCTTACAGTCTCTAGATGAGTCAAAACCAATTGTAGAACAACTATCTGATATAGTTGACCAGGTGACTAGTGAAGACCAGGAAACAAACGTCAAACTACTAGAATGGTTAGAAAGAAAATTCCAAGGCAAGGTAAACAAGAAAATATTTGGTGATATAGCACTATCACAAGTAGAGCTGGCTAAGAAAATAGAAACAGTCAAAACTGTACTTGGAAACATATTTTCCCTGTACAACAAGTTGTGTGACTTTTCCACATTCACACAGGATACTACCCAGAAGATATTGAGCTTGGAGAAAAATCTAAAGATTTCTAGCATGCAACTCCCCACAAATCTAGCTCAGAGTGAGAAACATTTTGCCCAATTGCTTCACACACAAAGGGAGTTAGCTATCTTAGTAGCAGAGGAGGCAACCACAAAAGCTAAATTGATGCAAATTCAATCCTCTATCACTCCTCATTTGGAATTACTTCACAAGGAGAAGATGAATGCAGAGACAGTCCTCAAGAAAGACCCCAATCTTTCTACAACTGATGGACTTGTACACCTAGCAGCAGAGATTACCATCCAACATAAGTCATTGGATGTTGCATAGCAAATTTGGATGCAGCTTTGAAGGTACTCTTTGAAGTAAATAGTACATTTTTGGCCAAGTATGGAATTTCCTTATAAGACCTTTTACATAAGTGTCAAAAGGGGGAGAATAAGTATGAAGTGAGTGTTAAGTAGAAATTAAGTATGGGGGAGTTAAGTAAAGAATGCAATGGTAAGTATGATGAAAGGGGGAGATAGAGAATTTTTGACAAATCTTGTATAACATATTAGTCAGAATGCAGAAATAGGATAGAAGTCACAGAGTGTACAAGGCATAATCAACTCATAGCGAGCCATAAGGTATATTGTTATTTTTTTCTAAATTTTTTTTTTTTTTTTGAAGCGAATAAGAGGATGCATGAAATAATGCAAAGATCACAGGATCTTAGTTAAGTGTTTTTGCCACTCATGTCAAAGGGGGAGATTGTTGGTTTAAAGAATAATTTTGACAGCTAAGTGTCAATACACTTAACCATTTTTCACTATACATGCCGAGTGATATCAAGAGCCAAGTGATATCAAGTGCCGAGTAATATCAAGTGCCGAGTTATTCAAGTGTCGAGTGATATCAAGTGCCGAGTAATATCAAGTGCCGAGTAATATCAAGTGCCAAGTTATTCAAAGTTTCGAGTAACATAAGGTGTCGAGTGATACAGTTTTGTTTAGGTGCTAAGCTATCCAGGAAATAGCATGTGTTGAGCATCAGTAATGCTTCAGGAGCCGAGTAACTCAAGATATCAGCATAAGAGTTTGTAATTGCACAAACAATGATGTAAACTATTTTTGGAGCCGACATAAGGTAAATCTTGAATGATCTAGAGATAAGAATGAATCTTTTACATTTCCTATGCAATCTGCATGCAGCCAATTGGAAATTTGGAAAGGCATGCAACCAATCAGCAAAAAGGGAAGTATTGAGCGAAAAATTGAGATTCAATGTGGATCGTAGATCCATATCTAACCCTAAATCCTCAAATGTCTTTATAAGGAAGATGAAATTTCATTGTAAAATATGCGAGCGGATATACAAGGGTGTATAAGGAAATCTACTTCAGAACAAGGATTATCAGATCACAAAGGATCAAGATCAGAGAAAGCAGAACAAGTGCCTGCATTCAACAATCAAGGATTGCAAACTATCAAGTTTATAATACCTAATACTCTCTTACCATTGTATTAGAAAGGAAATCCTATGTAGATAGGTTGGCTTAACAGCTATTTGTAGATCCTTATCAAAAGGTGATTAAATCCTTTAACAGGGTGACACTTCATGTTAAGTGTTTGTAAATCCTTTAACCAGGTCACTATTGGCATAGTGTAAAGCCTTTAATAGGGTAGGCCTTTAACAGGGCAGACCATCAGAAGTTGTTGAACCATATTACTGCAATGAATTTTTGTGGGTATCATCCCCACCCTAGTTTTACCTTCTTATTTCTGGAGGGTTTCTGGGTTACCAAATTCCAGTGTTATGTGTTGTTGATGCATGTTTTAGTTTCATATTTTTATGATGTATTTACATGCATGCAATTTACTTTCAGATAAAAGTTTTATTGGATAAAGTATAATACTTCTGATTCACCCCCCCTCTCATCAGTATTCTTTCCATATTTGAATATTCCAACAAGAGCATGGCAACAAAATTGCTGAGCAAGGGCACAACATGACAACAAAATCGCAGATCAAGGGCATGACATGGCAACAAAATCATAAAGCAAGGGCACAACACCAAAGTCACAGAGCAAGGGCATGACAATGAAATGTAGAGATGAAAAGGGCACGACAACCAAATCACAAAGAAAAGGCATGAAAAAAAAATGCAGAGATACCCACAACAACAAAATTGCAGAGCAAGGGCATGACAATGAAATGCAAAGATATATCACTGGAATGAAATGACCAAGCACAAGGGCATGATGACGTTTAGAGCTCTCCACCCTCATTCGGAGCTCTCCACCTTCTTTCGCACACAGCTCTTGACAAAATCAAAACAAATGGGAATGATTTATTTCGTGTTTTCTTCTTTTTTTGTTTATAGTCGCACGAGCATCGCAATTATGATGCCTAAGGTGGTATTGCAATGGTGTTGGGGACAACTACAAAAAATATGAAAATCAACACAAATTACACCATCATTGCAAATTGTCATCGCAATTTGACCCCAAATGGTGTAGTGACCTCTTCAATGTACCTATTGCAAACATAGGCATTATTGTTAGTTATTAGTCCCTGCCTATTTATAGGCAAGGAATTAATGTTTTCATTAGTCTACCTACTATGTTTTTTTCTCAATATTTGAATGAGACATTCTAAGGTTAAAATTAATTTATTTTTAAAAGCAAATTTTGTGCAGTAATTTCTAAATTTCTATTGGCTAATGCCAATTTTGCTAGGGGTAATATTGATTTTATGGGACCAAAAATTAGAAAAAAAGTCTAGAATGTTCCTATAAGTTCTAGCTCAATTAGAACCTCTTTGTTATGGGCAATTTTACTTTGTTAGATGGGCATGGAAATAGGCAAAAGGAGAAAGGTGGGAACTAATGTAGACCTGTCAGTCCGTATGTCAATCTATATATATGCATCCTGGAAGAAGGCACTATGCAAGTGGACTTTGAATCAACAAATCATTTGATATTTACACATACACTTAGATGTTTGGTGATAGACTATGACTCTAGTATTTGTCAAATTAGATGTTTCTGGAATCCATTGTCATCAGTCATGTCCTAAGTGAAATAATATAGATTGTCACATAACTTGAGAAATAATTATGCTAATATTTAGGTATTACAAGATATTTAATGCAATTTGAATTTTAAAATTGGTCCTTTTGGAACTAAGAGTAAAGAGGCCATATGGAGTAGTCTTTAATAAATTATTTGCACTTGAAATAATTTTAATATTTTTTTAGATAAGATTATGTAATTTAGTTTTATTTTTTATTAGTCATTGCAACAAAAAATATTATTTAGAAATTTTTAAAATATTAAATATATATTAATTTACTTGATTAAACAATAGTCTTGAACATCAAAAAATCATGAATTTTTTTTAACAATTAATGTGTTCAATTGATGGTAAAACATTAAGACACCATTGAAATAATCTAGAATTTGTTGTTGGAAAGGGATTTTATCCAAAAAAAATTGAAGCACTATAAAATTTGATTTAAACAATGATAAAATCAAATGTAATGGAAACAACAATAAGTTTATATATTTAGTTAAGAAATATTTGGTGTGGCTTTAGTTTAATGAGTTACAAATTCATGTGATGGAGTGCTAGTTCACAATAAATTACTAAAATTTTAAATACTAAAATTTAAATTATAGTAATGTTATAAAGATCAAATATTTTAAAATAGACTATTTGTATAAACTTATTGGTATTGAAAAACAATATTTTTTCTTCATTATTTTATAATTTACTTTCTGTTTCAATGTACAAATATTCTTAAAATGATGTAGAGAAATCACACACACACACACACACACACACACACACACACACACAAATATATGTATGTATGTATCATCTTAAAATGGAAGCACTTCCATGTTAAGAATGTTTAGCCCTCCTTAGGAGGTGTTTTGGGCCTTCATCAGGTTGTCCCCTATTTTTTGCCCACTTCTCATCTTCTATTCATGTTTAGGGCTCTATTTGGGCCTCCCTAGGCATTGTTTTCCTTTCTAGTTCATTTTTTAGGGATCCTAAAACCCTAGGTCAAGGTCGATATCGACCTTCAAGGATGACCTCAACATTGACTCAGGTCCCCCTTTTCATCAAAAAGTTTGTTGGATGCAGGGGGGAAGTTCAAAAGTTTGTTTTCTCACTTCTGAGTCGACTATTTTGGGTTTCAAAATGGTAAATTCTTAAAGTGTATTTAATCTAGGTCCTTTTCTAGGGGTTAAGGCTTAATTGGAATCTAATTCTCCTATGTCAACCTCTCTAGAATGTTGTGCCCTAGACTAGTATAAAAGGAAGTCTTACTCTCTCATTTTCACATCCATTATTCATGATCAAGTGAGCAAGAAATCACCCATTCAAGCATTCAAGTTCTCCATTGAAGATCAAGGATTCAAGAATTCAAGCCTTTGAAGGGATTTGGTTCAAGCATTCAAGATTCATCATTCGAACCCTAGATCTATCCATCATGATGGTGTGATCTTCCTTGAAGATCGTTTATTCATCTTCAAGATCTATTCATTCATCCCTCGAGGTGGATTTCAAGCATACAATCATGGAGGTTTTGATTTATATTTATGGTTTTGATTTACATTATTGAGTCCAAGCTTCCATATCAACATACTTGTTTACATTTCAAATACAAAGGCATATTTATTGAATATCATAGCTTCCTCAATAGATCTACTTCTACTACTTGTTAGCATTCTCTATTTCAATTCCATTATTAATGTTAGTTCCAAAATTGGGGTTTGACCAAGGAAAACCCCTCATCCAAAAAACAAAACCCTTTTTCTTGCAGGAATAGGTGTGGGACAGTGAATATCAATGCAAATTTAGATATTCTTTTCACCAAAATTTTGAGATTCACAAAAAAAATTCGTCAGAGCAGTGCAGGTCAAGGTTAGAATAAAGGGCTAAGATTGTGCCCTGGGGTAACATCTACCCCGCATTTGGGTCAAGGTTGACCTAGCTCGAAAAAGGAAAAGATTTCTGAGTTTTGTTGATCTCACAGTTTCGGTTGAGTTATGTGGAAATCAACAGTTTTTGAGACTGTTTGACAGGGTTTTCAGCAGGTTTTTTTTCGGAGTTAAGTATTTTCATTTTAATATTAGCATTTCCAGATTTACATTTCATCCCCTTACATTAGGGTAAATTTTAAGAAAGCTATCTCCAAAAAAAGATATAAAATATTAGCGAATTTTTCATATTTTTGAAAAAATAAAATTATTTCAGTTGGCAGATCTCTCAATTTTTTATTTTAAATATTGTTAATATTGGCGATTATTTTTGAATCATAATTTTTTTGTATAAAATATTGACGAATCTCAATAATAATAGGAAGTTCATTAATCACCATGGAATATTACAAATCAAAATAGAACCTTTTTTGACCTCATAGAATATTATGAAGATTATTACATATACTTTAAATCAATAGTGAAGACTAAATATTGGTGATATATCCTTAAAGTAACTAATAATTATGATAATTATTGGTCAGTTCAATTTAATTTTTCCAATAATATTATATTTAGGTGACTCAAATCTAATCATGTAACAAATATTATGGCGAATATTTGAGTTTAATTTTTTAATAAAATAAATTATTGAGCGATTTAAAATACTCTAAAACAAAATTTTATAAAACTATGACAATTTAGGTTGTATCAAAACTTAAATTATTAGCCAAATCACTAGCCAAAAAATTCTAAAATTAGCCAATTTACGAATATTAGCTACTAAAAAATACCTTGCCTTACATTTCATATGTATGTGTAAAAATATGGGTTTAGGGTCTTTTCATGTGCATTATTATAAAACCCTATTAATCCATTTATTTTAATATCTTACAATATATATAATACTACTATATTATAATTAGATTGCAAATCTATCACAAGTGTCTCAAAATATAATTCAATTAATAAGAATTTTTGGTATTTCAATTGTATAAAATAAAATAAAATCTTTATATATTAAATAAAATAAATTTCAAATTTTGAACACAATATTAAAAATAAATTATAAATTTATTTTTATAAAAAAATAACTATAATATTAAATATTAAGATTTATTAAAAACAAACTTTATAATACAACTAATTTTTATCCCACATAATTACAAGATATAACCTTTATATACTCTTAATAAATATACTTTGAACATAATTTAATATTATTCCTTTTAAAATGTCTTTTATTTTACCTATTATCTTCACCTTCTAATCATTGTACAAGGGAGAAACTCAACTCAAAGCTTTCCAAAAGCTCTTGTTAACACGGTAGGCATTTCCTTATGTGAAATGTCCAACCTGGTTTGGAGGACGAACGGTTGAAATTGCACCACAGGGGTGGACGACCATTAAAATCATCCTGCCCGTTGAATGACGATAGTTTTTTTACGGAAGCGTGGAAGTGACAGAAAATCCGAAGTGCAAGTAGCCATCCTTATGCAAAGCTTTGATTTTGGCGCAGACGGCTACATGGTATGATGGAGACATTCCCTCATGTTCGCGTATGTCGATCATAAACGTGTTGGGACCAAGTAGGACTGTTGCGAAAAATCATTTATTCTGATGAATTTGAACTTATTCATCTTTTTGGAATAACGCATCAAATTTGACAGAGGAATTTATTCCCAATTTAGGAATTTAAGCAAACCTCTGGATATGCCTTAGCAGCTTTGGGAAAATGGCCAGCTTGTGGAGGTGGATGTTTCCTCCAACAGATTGTTTCATTTCTTCCCAATATCTGCAATGGTGCAAACTTGCGAATTTTGATCATTTTCAATAATTTTTTCTTCGATCTCATTCCAGAGACTCTCAGAATCAGTGGACAGTTCGAATGGGGCAAAATTACTCGAATGGGTCGATTCCTGCAGGACTGCTCTGTTCGCCCAGGCTGAATATACTCGAATTGCAATACAACTCTCTCACCGGAACCATACCATAAAAAAGAGGAAACGTTCATCTATATATTTTCGAACATCTGTACTCTTCCTTCAGCTATGCCCAAATTGTTTCTCCTTCTGCCCTCTGCCCTGGAACCTCCAGTTCAACGCACATAGATGAGTGAGAAGGCTCTGTAGCTGCAATCGCTCGCAGCCAATGCAGCTCCTACAGTCATCTGCCAACGGCTCTGTAGCCAATCCAAGCACGCGGTCTCCTTTCCTTTCTAATTTAGTTTGTGTTGCCAGTCACACTAATTGCTTCGAGTCTTTGGAGAAAGAAAAGAAACATTGAGGTGTTGCTCTGTGATTTAGCCCAAGAAGGTCATCTCACGTTCCCTAGCTCTTCCTGACCCATTTATAGACCCCTGCTACTTCATCCCATGCAAGGGGAATACACCTTGCACTGCCATCATGGTGAGAGAGAGATAGTCACCTGAGGAGAAATGTCACTTCCAACAGATTGAACTCTCGCGGTATTGAAAATATGCAATGGAGTACATAAATGTCATAAGCATTTGACAAGGTGTAGGTTCCTCTAAATTTCCAATAGTGTTAGTCCATATTGAAGTGAGTGAAATGACTTGGAGTTAATTGGTTCATATCTTATATGTTACGTGAGAACACATTTCACATAATACCTGGAAGGTGCATTTTTTTTTGAAGGGGGTCAAAATTGGTTTATAAGAATCAGGGATTTTTTATTTTCTTTCAATGTTGTCATGTATGATCTATTGACATGTTTTTAAAACATCAATGGATGTACTTCCCATGTCTACTTATTGTTAAGATATAACTATTGTACATTGTTGCTATTGAGATATCCATATACACACAAGAAAAGAATGCTCATATATTTCTAGTGTCTGATAATGATGGCTGAAGGATTCAACCATTCTCCATAGATAACTATTTTAAAATTATATAATACTAAAAATGCTATATGAAATCTAACAAATAGACCAAAAAAATGGATGAAATGCATCTACCTATTCTACAAGCTTTTTACACAAAAAAAAAGAAAAAGAAATGAACATATTTTGAATAATAAAACTCCAAACAATATCACCAATATGCACATTGTATAATCACATATCACACTTCATATCACACTTATTTAAATAAACTTCTACATTCACAAATCAATCTTTGTCAATATCTTTGATAAAAAAAACCTAAAAGCACGTCATATATCTTATATGCTGACAACATTCAAATTGCTCTCCTCATTGAATTATATTCATTGATTTAACATCCAATTATATTGTTTAATTTATATGAAATGAGATTGTACATTAATGACAATAAAGTTTAAAATACAATATAATTTGCATCACGCTATGGCGTGCCCATTGCACGCTAAGCTGCGATACAGAGTCGTTTGCTTCTCAGCGGCAGTCTGCTAATTTTTCTATGCGTTGAAACAAACGCCGCTCATTCAGTGGAGGATATCACAATCTTTCCTCTCGCTCTTCCGCTTTCCAGGTATTTGAACGCCTCCACAACATCAGAAAACGAATACGGGCTCTTTGGGTCGATCACAGGCTTCACTTTCCCGGTCTCAATGAATTTCCCCAGCCTTTCCAGATCGCTACCAATGGGTTTCACAACCACATTCACTGCTCTCTGATGGGGCGGAAATGTTGCAATGTCCACAATTTTACCTTCCTCCTTTGCAACCACGTGAGATTTGATCGATTCGCCTGTAATTAACAAAGATTCCGAATTTTTCCGTCAAAACCCTTATACGATTCTCAGAAACACAAATAACAAATCTGAAACCCTAACCCTACCAATTGTGTCGAAAACAAAATCAAACTTTTCATCTACTTGCTCGTAGCTCTGCTTCGTGTAATCCACCACCAGATCTGTCCCCAGGCTCTTTACAAACTCCACTTTCCCCGTGCTGCAAGTCGAGACGATTCTAGAAGCTTGGAATACATTCTTTGCCAGCTGTATCGCCAGGCTGCCAACGCCGCCTGCGCCTCCCACAATGAACACGCTCTGCCCCTTTTGAAATCCAACGATATCAAATGCCTGCAGCGCGGTTAGGAGAGCAAGCGGCAAACTGGCGGCTTCTTCGAAAGACAGATTTTTGGGCTTGAAAGCCAACAGATGTTCTTCTGCCACCGTGTACTCAGCCAGAGTACCCAGCTGCTTACGGTTTTCCCCAGTCCCATCATGAATGTCGCCGTAAACCTCGTCGCCCTTCTTGAACTTGGACACGTCCTCGCCCACGTCAGCAACGACACCGGCCACGTCACACCCCGGCACCACCTGCCAAATCGACAACAAACGAAGAGAGGAGATTTTAAAGAAGTTTTTAATGAATGAAATCGAATACAAAAACTTTAAACCCTAAATAAAAGAGGTTCTGGTTGATATACAGGAAAAGGGGCAATGGCGCTGCGCCTCATGCCATATTGGCGTATCTTGTAATCCTTCGGATTCAGACCAGCTGCGCGAACTTCAATCAACACCTGCCCTGGACCTAAGCTCGGAAGTGAGATTTTCCCAAATTGAAGGACATCTACGGAGCCGTACTCCTTGTAAAACCACGCCTTCACCATTTTTACTCACAGACAGATGATCTCTTTGCCTAATTCACAAACTTTTCAGACTCGGATGTAGTAAAGGAACGAGGCGGATCTTATACAATAATCGCATTCATCCTCTATACCGAGCTCGACGTAAGCAGTGATGACACCGCAATTGAAAAATGGAGAGATTGAAGTAAAAAAAAACATAAATTTCAATCAGATTCGGTGAATGTGGCGAACAAATTGAACGTACAAAAAATATCGGATCGGGAAAGAATTGAATTTTGATTGGGAAACCTTTAGGATTTTTTTATTTTACGGTTGATATTTGATTGGGAAACCTGTTCAGATCAAATATCAATCCAAATATTTTATCAGCTAATTAATATTTGATCAGCAAAGTATTGAACATAAAAATATTGGGATTAATATTTAATCTGAAAAGTAAGAGCGTCATGTCGCACGTCGATATGTTTTTCTAATACGGTTTATCTAAACAATATCGTGCATAACGAGTTCTAAGCGCAGTAGATATTCTTGTTTGACCTGCCAATCCAATTGAAGAGGATAGCAATTTGGTCACATCGTTTGAATGGCATGGGGCATGCGGCATCCAGCCCGAACCAATTTCGTGGCTGGATAGCCGCTGCCGTGCTATCCGGGTAGTCATTTCTCCCACTCACAGGCGTATACGTCTCATTTTGCGATTTAACGAACTCTTTCCAATGGCGAGAAGAACTCTCCAGATATCATCACAGCTTACGTTGACGGCCGGAGAGAAAGAAGGAAGAGGACAACTATATAAGGCCCGCCTCGCACCTTCATTTTATACCAGACATAAAATTGTGTTGGCTACGAGTACGCAAAGACATCAACCACCTTCTGCGAGTAGAAATGGTGAAGGCGTGATTTTACAACGAGTACGGATCTGTAGATGTCCTTCAATTTGGGGAAATCGAAGCTCCAAGCTTTGGCCAGGCCAGGTCTTTGATGAAAATTACAGCACAGGACAAAAAAGAAACTAAACAGGAGAGAAAGTCATAGAGAGGAGAAGCCATGGAGAAACCCAGAAAATGGGCTCTGCTGAACACAGGCCCAGTCCATTATATTTATAGATAAATATATATTAAATGCCATTTACACTGTAGGAGGAGTTAGCTGGAAAATGAAAGGCAGTTGGAATGGACGGTGGAAGACGGCTGCACATGTTGCATGTGTGTTTCTGGAGTGTTCTTTGGTCTGTGCCGACCAAGCCTGAGATAATTAATTTAACATCTAACATCCCTCCATAAATTAATTATCATATTTTTTCTTTCTTAGAAATCCCTCCATAATCTAGAGATGATGGGTCCTGGCCTTAAGCCTTGTTAGGTACCCATTTACAATCAATTATCAAATGCTTTCACTCATCTTGTTTCCCTCATCATAATCACTCTAGGTTTTGTACGGATTACCCATAACCGATGCAATCTCAAAGTGGTTTTAAGTTCACCACAAACTTCTCAAACATCACACAAATGGTTTCAAGATCACCATAAACTTTGTACTCAAATGGTTTACAAACCAAGCACTCATTGGTTCTAATGACCACGAATCATCACTATGGGGAAACTATCACCACTCTGGGCCTTTCTTTTTTGTACCTGCATCAAACTAAATATTGAGTCCATATAAAAAGAAATCCATCTACCGAGATACATGGGTACCCAGCCGTTGT
This sequence comes from Cupressus sempervirens, assembly GCA_028749045.1. Lineage (NCBI taxonomy): Eukaryota > Viridiplantae > Streptophyta > Pinopsida > Cupressales > Cupressaceae > Cupressus > Cupressus sempervirens. The sequence goes on along the minus strand of CM053791.1, from coordinate 735,184,936 downwards.
ACTCGCCAATTCTATAGGAATCCTTTTCAGATACATGGTTCATCAATACATTCAGTCAAACTCTAAGGTGTCGGGTACAACTGATAATGCACCCCATACATTCATATAGCCCATTAACAATCATTACTAATTCAATTTTCATCACTTGGTTGGGGGATATCAATGCAATCAACTTCTATTACATGACCACTATCAAGAACATCATATCCTTCACAATTAGACAAACAAATTCTCACTTCCAATCCCAATACTTTTATCCAATCAGCACACACACAGACCTTTGCACCATGACAACAATTCTAGCATGCCATCTCTTTTCATAATGAATGCTAACTCCTACAAATGACTTATAATACTCTACACATATTTCAAATAAAAACACATAATAAAGTACTCTTAATAATAACAAAATTAGCTTTCACTTTCAACTTTAGCTTCCTTTTTTTCATGGCTTCTCTCTTTCTCATGGCACTCCCTTGATATTTTCTTGTCACATTAGAAATATGTATGCAATCTTTGGCTCTCCCGCTTGCACAAAGTTGCTCCACATCCCACAAACATATGAATAAGAACTTGACATTCCCGCATTAATAGCAATCCAACACTCTTGAGTTGCTTCAAAGCAGCAATGCTTCTTTATTTTTTATTATCCACTCCAATTTCACACATTTCCAACAATATCATACTTCCAATTTTCTCTTCCTTCTAGCAATATCTTTCTTTAGCACGAGTTATCCTTTAACACAATATGCTACCTCGTTAACTGTCTACATCACAAATCACATTATTTGCCCAAATACACCACCAACCATCTTCCATTCAAAGACAATATCAATCATCTTTCACAATGGCTTGAACATTCACTCTCACACATGATAACAATCTCTTTTGAGGAAATTTCTTTGGATCTCCTTTGCAACACTTTTTTCCACTTTCAGCTCACTTAACAAATTAGCATTCACAGAACTTCAATCCAGCTCCATAATGGGCAGCCTTCTCACAAGACATTAGCAATTGTATCACAATATTTTACTCATTGCTCTCTCAAGACTTTTGGATCATTTACCATAAGCTCTGATACCATGATGAAAATTATAGCACAAGACAAAAAAGAAACTAAACAAGAGAGAAAGTCATAGAGAGGAGAAGCTATGGAGAAACCCATAAAATGGGCTCTGCTGAACACAGGCTCAGTCCATTATATTTATAGAGAAATATATATTAAATGCCATTTACACTGTAGGAGGAGTTAGCTGGAAAATGAAAGGCAGTTGGAATGGATGGTAGAAGACGGCTGCACATGTTGCATGTGTGTTTCTGGAGAGTTCTTTGGTCTGTGCCGACCAAGCCTGAGATAATTAATTTAACATCTAACAGTCTTGATTAAAGTTCGTGCAGCTGCTCTCAGTCCTGCGGATTACAAGATTCACCAATATGGCGTCCTACACACCACCGATGCCCCCTTTCGTGTATGCTTCAATCAAAACCTGGTTTATTTTTGTTTTTGGAGTTGATTAATTTAGAAGCACATAAAATATATTTTATGTCTTTTGTTTGGGGTCTGTTTGGCAAATGGTACCAGGGTGTGACATGGCAGGAGAAGTTTTCAACGCGAGCGAGGGCGTGTCGAAGTTTAAGAAGGGCGACGAGGTTTACGGCAAAATCCAAGATTTCAAGGTAGGAAATCCGAAGCAGGTGGGCACTCTGGCCGAGTACACTATGGCAGAAGAACATCTGTTGGCGTTCAAGCCCAAAGATCTATCTTTCGAGGAAGCTGCCAGTTTACCGCACTAGAAGCGTTCGACACGGTTAATTTTCAGAAAGGATAGAGCGTGTTTAGTGTGGGAGGCACGGGCGGAGTGGGCAGCCTGGCGATCTAGCTAGCGAAGAATGTATTTGAAGCTTCTAGAGTTGTCTCCACTTGCAGCACGGAGAAAGTGGAGTTCGTGAAGAGCCTGGGGGCGGATTTGGTGGTGGATTAGACGAGGCAGAGCTACGAGCAAGTAGATGAGAAATTCGATTTCGTTTTCGACTCCATTGGTAGGGTTATGGTTTAGGGTTTTAGATTTTTTATTTTCGTTTCCGCTAATAGTTTTTTTTGTTTAGACGGGATTTTGAAGAAAGGGATTTGAATTTTTGTTTTTTATTTTTATTTTTTGTAATTTACAGGCGAATCTTTCAAGTCTCGTGTGGTTGCGAAGGAGGGGGGAAAAGGCAACGACACCGGCTACGGTGCAGCATATATGCACCTAGCCGCTGCCCTGGCCTGCCCGTCCCAGTGACCTCACTGTACCATCCTGTAACAAAGTATTAATACATTCTATGTTTATTTCTGACACATTTGCCATGTCAGTAAATATGCCAGTCACCGTCCGCAAAGTAAACTTTTTGACTGTATTCAAATATTTATGTTGTTTTAAGTACCATCGCTACAATTCTTTTTAGTATAGTAATAAAATAAATTTTGTTTAATTAAAGTCAATTGATTTATAAAGTTAATAGATTTATAAAGTTAATAATTATGAAAAAAATATTATTTAATAATCTATGACAATGAAATTTTAATTTTAAATGAAAAAACTGAATTTTATAAACTTTCAAATAAAATCATTTATAACCTGAATGAGAATACATATATATCTTCAAATCTTAATATCTTTTTTTTTTTTAAAAATTGTGGAATTGATAGATAAAATGCAAATTTCTAAATATTATGGTTGGATCATTCTATCAGGTCTCTCCATGAAATAGAGAAATTAATTATACAAACTCATTGATTATAGAAATTTATTGTATGCTATGTAGAATATATAACATGAATAAATCAACAAGATAAAAGGTGTTACAACACTCAAATACACAACATAAGAAAATAAAATGGAATGATATACGAGTTTTCATTATATTATATAAAAGAGGCTAAATTATATTTATTAATTTTTTATCCTTTTTTATTTTAAATTATTATTTTTTACCTTAAAATCTCTTATAGAAAACTTAAATGTTTTAAAATGCATTATATTATATTATGAATTTAATAAATAAAGTGAAAATTTGGTTAACTAGATTTATAGATATAAATGAAATCATTCAATAAAATTAATGTTATTTCTCATTTTCTCTGATATTTTAAAATTTTGAATTTATTCTAAAAAAAATTATTAATGAAAAGAATAAATAATATTTATTTATTAATATAATTAAAAAGATTTTTTTTCTAATTATATAATAAGAGTTTAGAATTAATAAAATTATAATCATATTATTTTAAAAATTATTACTAAGTAAAGTTATACTAAAAATAAAAATATTACTAATAATATAATTTAGGCACCGCTACACTGCAACATATTTGCACCTAACCCGCTACCCTTGCCTACCCATCCGACGACCTCGGTGTACTATCATTATGTCCTTCGCTGACAAAAATATATTTATGTTGCCCTCCAAAAAAAATTAATTTTCAAATTGAATTAAAACTCACAATACTTTTAAATTAAAAAATCTAACCTTTTAAAAGTATAGATGATATTTGGTTTTAAACTAAATATTTTTAATATATTATATGGTTTAGTAGGGTGCATAGTGGAAGTTAAATTATAAATTAATAATTTTTATTTGAATTTATGGAATGATAAATTTAAATAGTTTTTAAAAATATTTTAACTAAAAATTATAGATTTAATTTTTATTTGAATATTTAAAATTATAGATAAGAATACATTTTATTTAGTTTTAAATAATTTATTTAATAATAAGTTTAAGATCTTACTTATTTTTATCATTATATAATAGTAAAATAATAATATTTTTTTAGAAAAAGTTAAATCTATATATGTAATAAGTCAGTTTTTATAACTATGAACACATTTCTTAATTTTTTCTTTCTCACTAAAAAAATGCAATGGCTTGTAATGTAAATACTAGTATAGAAAATTTAGAATTATCCTTATTCAAATATTAATTATAAATTATCCATTTCAATTAACTAAATAATTATGATTCTATATCAATAGAAAATTAATTGTTTTTAAAGAGATAATCATAATTTTAAAATTATTTAAAATTAGAACAATTTTTTTTTACTTGTCATTCTAAATATATATACAAATATCATCTATAATTATATGAAAAGTTTGATTAAAGAAACAACGACTCTCTACCTTAAATTGGGAAAGAGACGTAGAATTATCAAAAGAGGATATTGTAAAAACTTACATTCTTGTGTGATTTCTTTAGAAATAATATGATCTTTAGAAGCTATTAAAAGAAAAATATATATTATTTTGAAAAAACTTAAATAAATGAAGTTTAACAATAGAATACTTACAAATATTTTAATTTAAACAATAAAATAAAAAATTTGACTTCAAATAGTTTATCTAAAATAAATAAACATACTTTCTAAAATTACCATTTCGAATGTATTATTTTAACTTACCCATCTATTTATGAAAATTAAATGCATACAAGCTAACATAATCTTCAACACCATTTTGATTAAAAGTGATATACTAGGTCACGTTCATTAAGTGTTGTAGGTTTCCCTATTTAATATTTTTTTGACATTGTTTGGCACACCATAAGATTAGATTTTAAATCTTGTAATATCAATATATTACAATTGAAATCTAATGATTTAAATTGTATTGTGTTTGCATATATATATATGTGTGTGTGTGTGTGTGTGTGTGTGTGTGTGTGTGTGTGTAGACATTACAATATGTTACATTTTGTTAGTGAAAATGAAAAGTTTAAGAAATGTGTTCAATCGACGATACTTAAAATTGACTTATTACATATATAAATTAAAAGTAAATGAAATGTATTGTTATCTATAATTTAAAATATTCAAATAAAAATTATTAACTTATAATTTAAGTTCCACTATGCACTATGCATCCTACTAAACCATATAATATATTAAAAAATCAAAGTTTAGTTTAAAATCATCTAAGTATCCCATGTAAACTATCATCTGTAATTATAGTAAAAGGTTTGGTTTTTTTAATTTAAAAGCATTAACAGTTTTAATTCATTGCAAAAATCAATTTTCTTGCACGACTGTATAAATATATTTCTGTCAGCAAAGGACAAAAGGACAGTACAGTGAGGTAACCGGGACGAGCAGGCTAGGGCAGCGGCTAGGTGCAAATATGTTGCACCATAGCCAGTGCCAAAGGCAATGGCTACCTAGCCAGTTAAATATACATGACCGGATGCCCATGCATGGCCATAAAAGTTGCCGTACTTTGCTCGCTGCAGCATACTATCAGATTTGCTGACACCGAATATTTTTGTAATAAAATAGTGAAGTTTCTTTCTTATGCATATTAAGAATACAATATTAAAACTAATAAAATAGTAAAATTTCTTTCTTGTGAATATTACCTTACCGTTTTTCAATATAGAATAGAATGAATTTTATTTTGTTGTTTTATTAGGTATATTTAAACTTTATCTATTTTATTTAGATATTTAATTTTTATTATTGATTCTACTATATAGAACAACATACACTTAAATTGATTTTTAACTATATTTTGAATTTTTTTAACAAGTCACCGTACTTTTGGTACTTTTGTCTTCTGTCGCATACTGTTGGAGGTGATTCTACTTGGCACCGGCTACAGTGCAACATATTTGCACCGGTCGGGCCCCTCCATCGTGGCACTCCATCCTTCGGTCAGAGCAGTCAATAGGTGCAAGTAACAACGTCTGTTAATTCCAACTTTTCCGTATTCTAACTCTATTGTATGTTATCAGACACTGCCCTCCACCATCCCCTTGCCTTTATTTTGGCCCCTTATTCTTCGCACCTTACTTTTTTAAAATTATCATTTTTAGATTCTCCACTAAAGTGTATTATTTACATTGTTGTTAAAGTTTATATTTACAGTGTATATTTAAATTATATTTACATTGTTCTATAATTTTAAAAAATTATGTACATAATAATATAATAAATATTAGTTATTTTAGACAAGTAAATAGAATTTATATAGTTGTGATATTGCTATCAAGATTTAACTGTGTGATTGTGAGTCAAACTCATTGACCCATGTTTCATGAGTAGTGATTCAACATGAATCCATCTCTCATGAGAATAAATGGAAGACTTAGCACTCATTGGATCTAGGTGATGCTCACAGGGGTGAAGCTGATCAATTGATAAGTGGGAGATAATTTTCACAGCAAGTCAAATTTTGATATTGCTATCAGAATTTATATATTTTTATTATAATAATTATATTGTTAATTTTTTTAAAAAAATATATAGTAATATAGAAATAAAATAATTGTTGTTTATTTTATAGAAGTAATAAGTGTTTTAAAGAAAAATTAGTTGTTTGAGAGATAAGATTAAATCAATTGATTATTATATTATGAAATTCAATTAATAATTTAGTACATTAAAAATAAATAAAAATAGCATAATTATATTTAACATATTTAAGATTTCTAGCTGATTTTGAAAAAGAAAATAATTTTAAAATTTGAAATGAAATAGTTTAAAATTAATAATTATAATAAATAAATAAACAAAATTTAAAATATTTTATTTCTTTTATAAATACAACATAAAAATACATATGTTTTCAAACTTGTTTATTTTTTAACATAGATGTTTATGTGTTGTCTCCATTGTCATGTAACATTAAATGTTCTCTTAGCTCTCTCATCCTAATGATGGATCATTGAGTATGATCCAAAATGTTGATACTGTTAAAATAACACACAATCGCACCTAGAAGCATACATAGAGTTCCACATTTATTTATTAAACTTATTTAATGACAACAAACTAAGAAAGTATCAATTTTTTATATTCCTCTCAAGATTTAAGTGTGTGATTTTGAGTCAAACTCATTGACCCATGTTTCATGAGTAGTGATTCAACATGAATCCATCTCTCATGAGTATAAATGTAACAGTTAGCACTCATTGGATCTACGTGATGCTCATAGGCGTGAAGCACCAAGACTTTCTGAGAGGTCACCCATCCTAGTACTACTCCAACCTGAGTGCGCTTAATTACGAAGTTTCCTCCATGGAAATGATCTCTTACTTATCAAGTATCAATTTTTTGTACAAAATAATTCATAAGACAACCATGTTGAATATAATTTCTTAGACAATTAACCTACTTAATCATTTCATTTTATATATTCTATATCTTGTCATCTTATTTTCTTCTAATTAAGAATGAGAAAAATTACGTGATTCTTAACCATATAAAATGTTACAAAAAAATTGCTTAATTTGACCATGTTATTCATAACCATACACATATATGTTACTTCAACATTTGTGTTATTCCAATACTAAAGTTGGATCAAACGTTACATGCTAACTTTAATCAAATAACACATGGAAAGTTCAAGACAACATAAATATATGAAGATGATGAACAACTATTTTACCAAAATATAACTCAAAACATCATAATGCTTTCACTATGAGACAAAATCAAATCCCTTGTAAAAGCACAAAATCAAGGATGTAATATTTGGATGATAAAATAATACAATATGTTTTAAAAATTCTTCATAGTGAAGCTCTTAGTCTCGACTTATATTGACCTCTCTTCTAATTGGAACCAATTTTATCACTTCGATAAATTTACAAAAAGTGTTGATCACCATCCTCCATATAAACATTATCAACACCTGCAAATATATTGTGTTAATAATAAAATTCATTTTCAAACTAAAGACACAATCGATTAAGTTCATTTCGTATTTTCCTTACCATCTCTACTTTGCATTATGTTCATTCTTACTATTGTTTGATTAAGATCAATAAAATATGGTTGCATGCTTTTTTGAATTTTTTGTTGATCATCTAATTCAAATAAAGCATTAACATTTAATATATATCATCAATAAATTTAAAATATAGTTGTCAATTTAATACTCATAATTATGTTTATTTCATAACTTCATTACCATATCTAGCTTCTATTGCATCATTTTTTGTTGATGCTTGATTAGATTCAATAGAATCTGGTCGCATGTATTCTTGATTTTTCTGTTCATCATCTAATCTTGCAATAATATGAACATTTAGTATGTAAACTTTGGAAAAATAAATTTACAAACTAAAGACTCATAATTCATTGATTTATATAATGTCATTAACATGTCTAGTATTTATCACATCCATTGTTATTAATGTTTGGTTAAGATCAATAGAGAAGGGCAACGTAAGTTGTTGAGAATCTTGTTGATCATCCAAATCTACATAATAAAAACCTATATTTAACATTTTAACTTATATAAAATGTCCAAGTATAAAATTAATTTATGTAAATAATCTAAACAATATTAAAATTACTACCTACCTACAATAACTTGTTCAAAGATATGGACAGGGATAGTATTGATCATTGATGGTTGATCTCTAATAATTGTATCTTGTACATATAGAAGTGGTTAGAACTATGAACCAAGTATTTTATTATAAAAGTAACAAAGACACTTAATAGCTAAAAGCTTACCATTTGGAAACTTCACTTCACCAATTGTTGTATGGTTTAAATCAATGGAGAAAGGTAATTGACGTCGTGGAATACTTTCTCGATCACCCAAACCTACAATGACATATGATTAATACATGAAATAAAAATAAGAATTATTGCTATGTAATTACAAAAATATTTTTTCTTAAAAATACACTCACCTTGTTCCCTGATAATATCTCTTTCTTCTTGAATAGCTATATTTGAGTGATTTGTACTCTTTTTCTTTTTCTTTTTCTTTTTGCATCCTATAGAGGGGAACTTGAAATTTTCATTCTCCTCAACTCTACTATTTATGTTTCTAGACAGGGATTTATGCTTTTTGTGAATGGAATGACTTTTTTCATTTTACTTGGACTAAACCATGGTGCTATTCGTCTCATAGATATGTTATCTGAGCCAAGGATTGGTTTAAATTTGGAAGTTGAAGCAAGAGATGCATGAATTTCTCTAAATTTGTCAACAGATTGACTAAAGTTGTCTTTGTCATAATCACTAGTTGGTAAATTTTTGAGCAATGAATTTAAATAATCAGCAAATTTTTGAAACTTATCATTGATAGTAGTAGATAAATTCCAACTATCTACAATACAAATGTAATGAAAAAGTCAAAATTACTGATAAATATTGAAATTTCATTAAAAATGATAGTTTTGAAATTTACCAGTTTTGTCACCTTCACCAACGTTAATCTCAAGCACATCTTGATTTCCAGAAAGTATACAACCATCTACAATTGAAATATTACGTAATTAATGTTGAGAATCATAAAATCATTTAATATTTAACTATAGAGATTATATTGATCATTACCAATGACATTAATGTCATGACTCGATCTTCCTATGACTTCCTCATCATTAACGACCAATGGAGTAGAAGCTTCTGTAATTTTAAATGAGACTAATATAGTTAATGTAGATTTTTTTTAATAAAATGTAAATAAATTAATGCTAAATTTTAAATGATACTTACCAACAACTTTATCGTGTGTGTTTCTCTTTAGAATATATAAGATCTTCAACACATGCTTGCATGTGTTTCCTCTTTTTGCCCATTCACAATCACACACATGCAAATTTGGTCCAAAATTCCTTACGAAATACCATTTTGCTGGAATAGTTTGACTTCTAACTTTATATGTGTTTGGTAGTTGGTCATCTTGATAGCAATCAGTATCTAGTATTAATTTTGATCTTTCTAATGCAATTATGTAATATCTTTCCTTTTTGAAGTTGGTTAAAAATCCAAATTGTTCCAAATATCTTTTATTTTTCTAGAATGGCTCTACCCTATGAAGAAGTGCATAGATGAGCCAATCCATTCTTCTTGTGCATTTCCTAGAACGATCACTTAGATGTTGAATCTTGATGTGGGAGTGATATGACTCTATCAAAGCATTAGTTTCTTGATTTGCATGAGGGAAGCTTCAAAACTTTTTGCCCACATCGCTAGAAAAACAAACATGACATCTTAGCATATAGAATAATAAATTTAAATTATATAAATTCATAATAAAATATAAAAGATAATCTTGATGGTCCTACCAATGCGACTCTCATCATGGGACCAATAATTCTAAAAGTAATTAATGAATTTTGTCTCTTCTTTGAATTCTTCTATGAACTTCATTATCAAATCAGTAATGGCATCTTCATTTTCATCCATTGCATACATTATCTCACCCAGTCTATCAAATATTCTTGTTCCAGCATCTTTATTTTTAACAAATCTGGATTATATACAACAATACAGAGTTATGATGTTATGTATGTGATTTTTCATATATTCTAATAAAATATTAACTTACTTGTACACATTCTTCAACCACGCCCTATGCACATGTCAAATGCATAAGACACTTAAAGGATAATCTACAAGACAATTAATTATCAAAGTTCATAAGTAGTATTCTAAAAAAAAAATTCTTAAATTGGAACTTGTTTATGCTAAAAATTTGAAAACATATATCTGTATAAACTAAACATTAAAAATTTGCATTCTTCTAACTATAAACTAAGGTTGGAGAAAACCTTATTGCTTCAATTTTGGTGCTAGCATCATCTGTCATGAATGCATTGACATGCCAATCTTCTCTATATTGTTTCCCTCTTTTATAAATTTCTATTAGCCATTCATTTATATCCTCAACTTTACTTCTTGAGGATATGACCCATGCAACTGGTACACCGGCTTCTTGTTCATCAAATACAAGCAAAGTATAAAGTTGATACTACACATGAAAAAAGCAACGATATATTAATTTTTTAGACAAATAAAACTAATGGCTAAATTAACATCCATAAATAAAATTAAAAGTGTTCTACTCACACAGTATTGTTTGTTGAGAATGTAGAGTCCATCACAATAATTGAATCATGTGAATATTTCACCATCATCTCTTGCATCCATGGTGTTTGGATGCCTATGATAAATAGAATATTTTTTTTATTTTTTGGTGTTTTATAAAAAAAGAAGTTATCTTTCTCCTCTATATGCCACAAACATTCACTTTTTGCATCATCTTCATTTTTTTGTGAACGTAGGAAACGTACTCTTTTCCATGCATTTAACACATCCTTTCTTAGCAAACAAGTATCCCTCTTATTCATCAACTTTGTCAAATCAGAATTTAGGTAATGTTATTCACATATTATGTCAATCCCCATGCCCATCAATAGTAAGGATTCAATATATGATTTACATTCAGTTGATAACCTTGGTGCAAAACTACTCCTTGGATCACCAAAAGGGTCATTTTTTCCATGACAAAATTCACCATTGGCATCTTGATGACTAAATTCATTATATGTAATTATTGCAACATCTAGTCTACCATACATAACCCTAACATTAAAATGAGTTTGACAACCCCTTTTTTGAGTAAAAGTGTGACTTCTTTCCTTGCTTTTTGGTGCATTTCTTTTTTCTAGTGGCCCAAAAGCACAATGATAATTGTTTAAACATGTGAAAATATATAAATCAATGGATATAAAAAAAAGTCACATGCTTAATCAATTTATTAAAGCTAGACAAACCTTGAATACATCTTTGTGGCATGGTTAGTAGGTTCTATCAAATTACTCTCCAAAATCCTTTTACGTATAAATGTTGTTTCAATACTATCCAAGAAACCTTCCCCTTTGACAAAGTGAGGGAGCCTCTCAAAAGGGATAGCAGCACACCAATCTATTTGCTGTTTACTATCATCTCCAATAGGTGTCCATTCAAGTTCACAACTTGAGAAATGACTTCTTTCATTTGGGATGTCTTGCACATCTAACTTGATAAGTGATTTCCCCTTATTCTTTCTACCCATCCTAAATTTTTTTAATATTGTTAGTGACCCTTAATATTGTTTAAATATGTAAAAAAGATTTTATAGTGGTACCATTAAATCTATATTATAATATCCCCAACATTATTTTTTACTTTAATTAAAATTATTAAAATTATTTTTTACTTCACACTATAGTGTGCCCATTGCACACTAAGCTGCGATACATAGTCGTTTGCTTCTCAGCGACAGTCTGCTAATTTTTCTATGCGTTGAAACAAACGCCGCTCATTCAGTGGAGGATATCACAATCTTCCCTCTCGCTCTTCCGCTCTCCAGGTATTTGAACGCCTCCACAACATCAGAAAACGAATACGGGCTCTTCGGATCGATCACAGCCTTCACTTTCCCGCTCTCAATGAATTTCCCCAGCCTTTCCAGATCGCCACCAATGGGTTTCACAATCACATTCACTGCTCTCTGATGCGGCGGAAATGTTGCAATGTCCACAATTTTACCTTCCTCCTTTACAACCACGTGAGATTTGAACGATTCACCTGTAAATAAAAAAGATTTCGAATTTTGTTCGTCAAACCCTTCTACGATTCTCAGAAACACAAATAACAAATTGAAACCCTAACCCTACCTATGGTGTCGAAAACAAAATCAAACTTTTCATCTACTTGCTCGTAGCTCTGCTTGGTGTGATCCCGTCCAAGCTAAAAAAATATTATCCGGAACGAAAATAACAAATCTGAAACCCTAAACCCTAACCCTACCAATTGTGTCGAAAACAAAATTGAACTTCTCATCCACTTGATCGTAGCTCTGCCTCGTATAATCCACAACCAGATCCGCCCCTAGGCTCTTCACAAACTCCACTTTCCCCGTACTACAAGTCGATACGATTCTGGAAGCTTTGAAAATGTTCTTTGCCAACTAGATTGCCAGGCTGCCCACGCCGCCTGCGCCTCTCACAATAAACACGCTCTGCCCCTTTTGAAATCCAACGGTATCAAACGCCTGCGACGCGGTTAAGAGCGCAAGCGACAAATTGGCGGCTTCTTCAAAAGACCGATTTTTGGGTTTCAACGCCAACAGATGTTCTTCTGCCATCGTGTACTCAGCCAGAGTGCCCAACTGCTTACTGTTTTCCCTAGTCCCATCATGAATGTCGCCGTAAACATCGTCGCCCTTCTTGAACTTGGACACGTCCTCGCCCACGTCAGCGATGACCCCGGCCACGTCACACCCCGGCACCACCTGCCAAATCGACACCAAACGAAGAGGAGATTTTAAAGAACTTTTTAATGAATGAAATCTTATACAAAAACTTTAAACCCTAAATAAAAGAGGTTCTGGTTGATATACAGGAAAAGGGGCATCCGCGCTGCGCCTCATGCCATCTTAGTGTATCTTGTAATCCTTCGGATTCAGACCAGCTGCGCGAACTTTAATCAAAACCTGGCCTGGACCTAAGCTGGGAAGTGAGATTTCCCCAAATTGAAGGACATCTACGGAGCCGTACTCGTTGTAAAACCACGCCTTCACCATTTTTACTCACAATCAGATGATCTCTTTGCCTAATTAACACACTTTTCAGACTCGGATGTAGTAAAGGAACAAGGCGGATCTTATATAATAATCGCATTCATCCTCTATACCGAGCTCTACGTAAGCAGTGATGACACCGCAATGGAAAAATTGTCAACATAAATTAATTACACCACAAAGTATGGTCGGCACCGACCAAGATGTTTCTAGAGGCGGCCATCCTTCCAACTGCCAACTACTCTTATTAAAAACATTACCAAACTCTTCTCTAGAATACTCTGTACATTCAGCTATAAATAGACTGGCTGGGCCTGGAGTTTTGCAGCGCTCATTTCCTGAATATACTGCTGTGTTATTTTCTCTGTGTGTTTTTCATGGTATCAGAGCCATGATTAATGATTGGTGAATGTTTTGTTTTTCTATTTGAACTGAAGGAGATTGTTGTTACAATCTACAAGCTGCTGTTGGAGTTGAAGTGTTTCTTTGAACTGTTGGCATTGGCATTGTCTGAGAGAAGAAAGATAACGTGCTGAAGAAAGTAGATCTGTTGCAACCATTCCTGGAGGAGCAGAAATTATTGTTGGTCAAAGAGTACATTTGAATTTCTAAGAGGTACGTATTGAAAGATAAAAGAGTATAGTGTTGTGTGGGGCTGTAATGCTTATTGTTTTAATATAGAGCTTTCTCTATTCTATTGTGCCGCCGAAATAAGCAATGAACTATCGAATGTCTCTTTAAATCTGAAGTTGTTAATGATCGTTTGGTTATTTCAAATTTGTGAAGAGATTGAGTAAGTTTGTTCATGGTAGTGGTGTTGATGAAGAGTTATTTGAAATATTGAAGGATTAAGTTGTTGTGTGGGACAGAATTGGGTGCCATTTATATTGTTATGGTTATCTATCTTACTGTGATTTTTCAAGTGCAGTTGAAGTGTTGAATGCTCTTGTGATTTAGAAGATGCACTAATCCTTTGTTTGTTTAGATATGTTTGTATGATTGAGAAGTGAGCGTATCTTTTGGAAGATACAAATTCTGTATGCTTCAAAGTGTGTGGATGTATATCATTAAGAAATGTTATTAAAGATTTATTGTGAAGAGATTGATAAGAATAGAAAGTGGGTAACTTTGTGTGGAAAAGATGAATTTGATAAAGATTTTTATTTAAAAGTCCTTGTTTAATAGGTTCTTAAGAAGGCCAATATCAAGGCATGGTCTTTGCTAGATACTTGATGCTTATGTGATTGAGTGCATGTGTGTCGGTAATTGATTGGAATTCAACTATGACTGCCAATGAGATGTCTAGTCTTGTGGTTAGTGAAAAATTGGATGGATCAAATTATGCTAATTGAAAACGTGAGATGGAGTTAATTTTACAAATGAAAGATTTATGGGAACTAGTCAAAGAAGAAGAACCTAAGGATCAAGATAAACTTGATAAATGGAATAAAAAAGATATGAATGCACGTGCTACACTTTTGTGGCAAATTAGTCTAGGGATTAGGCCTCATGTTCAAGGTCTAAAAACAACAAAGGCAATATAGGAAACTCTACAAACAATGTATGAAAGAACAAGTAAGTTAAAAGCAATGGATATTAAGAGGCAATTAACTCATTTGAAAATGAAAGAAGGAGATAGCATGAATGATCATATTGCTAGATTGAAAAACCTAAGAAATCAACTTGCAATGATGAAGGTTGAGTATGAAGATGATGAAATCATAGAATTTTTAATTGAAAGTCTTCCAGAGGAGTATAATAATTTCATTCGCACTTTAGAATTAACTGACAAATTTGAAAATATAAAATTGCAAGAAGTTTATGGTGCTTTGTTAAACGAAGAAGAAAGGCTTCACAAGTTTACAAGTGAGTCTAGTAAGAGTCAAGCATTTGTAGCTAGAGGGAAATACAAGAATTATAATCAAGAAAGAACATATCAAAATCAAAGACCTAATCAAGGGAATCAATATAGAAATTATCAAAGACAATGGTCTCAACAAAGAGATAATCAAAATAGGCAAAATTATCAAAGGCCACAAAATGAAGGGAGAAATTACAATAATAATCTCAAAGGAGCAAATACTGTCAAATGTTTTAAGTGTGGAAAAGAAGGGCATAAAAGTGATCAATATTTTAAGAAATGGCAAAAAAGGTTTAATCAAAGAAGGCAATCAAATTTTGTTCAAGAAGAGGGTGATCATCATATAATGATAGCTTCTTTGGCTGCTCAAGGTGATTCAAGTAATGCATGGTATATTGATTCAGGAGCTAGCCAACATCCAACCCACAACAAAAATATTTTTAGCTCTTTAGAAGCGACAAGAGGTGCAAAAATATTTCTTGGTGATGATAGTTCACATGACATAGAAGAAATAGGTACAATTTAAATGAAAGGTAATGATGGTAAAAATTTAGAGATAACTAATGTGAATTTTGTACCTAGGTTGGCTAAAAATCTTCTATCAGTGAGTCAAATAACTCAACATGGATATAAGGTGGAGTTTTATTCAGATAAGTGTTTAATCAAGAATATTAATGATGGATACAAAATAGTTGCTAGAGGAGTTGAGAATGATGGATTATATAAATTTCAAGCTAGTGTTGCTAAGAAGGCTTATATCACTACAAGATCATCCTTAAGTGAGTTATGGCATCAAAGGTATGGTCATTTAAATTATCAAAGTTTGGCTATGCTTTCAAAGATGAATATGGTTAATGGATTACCTTGGATAAAATTAAATACAAATGTGTGTGAAGGATGCATGGTTGGTAAACAACATAGAGACACTTTTCAGAGGTCTAGATGGAGAGCAAAGAAAAGTCTAGAACTTATCCATAGTGATTTGTGTGGTCCTATGAATCCAACATCAAAGGGGGGGAGCTAGGTATATCTTGACATTTATTGATGATTTTTCAAGAAAAATTTGGGTTTATTTCTTGAAACAAAAGGATGAAGTGTTTAACAAATTTGAAATATTTAAAGCTCTTGTGGAAAATGAAAGTGGAAATAAGATCAAGAGAATTAGAACTGATAATGGTGGAGAATATGTAAACAATAGGTTCAAATCATTTTGTGAGCATCATGGGATCAAAAGAGAGATGACTATTAGATATACTCCTCAACAAAATGGTATTGCTGAAAGGAAGAATAGGACTTTAGTGGAAATGGCACGTTGTATGCTACAATCTAAGAATCTTCCTTTGTTTTTATGGGCTGAAGCTATTAATACTGCATCTCATGTTTTGAATAGATCTCCCACAAATGTTTTGCAAAACATTACTCCTGAAGAAGCTTGGAGTGGAAGAAAACCTAATGTTAAGTATTTTAGAGTGTTTGGATGTGAAGCCTATGCCCATGTACCAGATGAGATTAGACAAAAGAAATTTGATAAGAAAAGCATTAAGTGCACCTTTGTGGGGTATGATGACCAAAGGAAAGGATATAGGTTGTATGATCCTAGTGTAGAAGATGTGTTTACAAGTAGGGATGTCAAGTTTAATGAGGGGTTTGATGATATGAAAATATCCACTCCTATTCCACACGTGACCATTAAGAATCATGAAGATCCTAATGATTTTGAAACTGGTGAAAGTTCCAAGGAACCCTTTGACATGGATGAAGAATCTAGTCCTTCCCCAAAGACCAAGAGTATTCAAGAAATTTATCAAAGGACTCATCAAATTAATTATGCTTTAATGACCACCATAATGAAAACTAATGATCCTCAAAAATATGAAGAGGCCAAAGGAAAACATGAATGGGAAGAAGCTATGAAAAATGAGTATGATTCTTTGATAAAGAACAACACTTGGGAATTGGTAGAGTTTCCAAAAGGTAAGAATGTGGTTAAGAATAAGTGGGTTTATAAGACCAAGTTCAAGTTAGATGGGAGTATTGAAAAACATAAGGCAAGACTTGTAGCCAAAGGGTATTCACAAAAAGAAGGGATTGATTACACAGAAACTTTTGCCCCAGTAGCAAAGATTAGTACTGTTAGAGTTACTATAGCATTAGCAGCTCATTTTAAGTGGCCTTTACACCAAATGGATGTTAAAAATGCATTTTTGAATGGTGAAATTGATGAAGAGATTTATATGACTCAGCCACAAGGATTTCAAATACAAGGGAAAGAACATTTGGTTTGCAAATTAAAGAATTCTTTATATGGTCTCAAACAGGCTCCAAGGGCTTGGTATGCTAAAATTGATAAATATTTTCAAATTCAAGGCTTCCATAATAGTCAACATGATCCAAATTTGTATGTGAAGGAATTTGCTAGTGGTGATATCATAATCATTGTGCTTTATGTTGATGATCTTATTATCACAGGACATAGCATGGATAAAATTAGTAACATAAAGTTAAGCTTGCAAAATACATTTGAGATGACAGATCTTGGTTTTTTACACTATTTTCTTGGTATACAAGTATGGCAAAAGGATGATGGATTTTATCTTTCTCAAACTAAGTATGCCCTAGACATATTGAAGAGGTTTCAAATGATAGATTGTAAAAGTGTATCTACTCCAATTGCTCCGGGGTTGAAATTAAGCAAGGACATGGAAGGTGAAGATGTTGATCCTACCTTATATAGGCAATTGGTTGGTAGTCTTGTATATTTAACACACACTCGTCCTGATATTTCTTTTGCAGTTAGTGTGGTTTCCAGATTTTTGAGCTCACCTAAAGTCCCACATTGGATAGCCGCTAAAAGAATACTAAGATATGTGAAAGGGACTTTAACGATGGGCATCTATTATTCATTTCATGGAGATATTTCCCTTATTGGCTATTCAGATTCTGATTGGGTAGGGTGCATGGATGATCGTAAGTCCACTACAGGTTATGTTGTTTATCTTGGTGCAGGTCCCATTTCTTGGTGCAGTAAAAAGAAATCTACCATAGCTCTATCCACTACAGAAGCTGAATATACTACGGCAAACGAAGCAGCAAAAGGAATCACTTGGCTATGAGCTATTCTATCAGTTCTTAAGCAACATCATGCAGGGCCTTCTCTACTTCTTTATGACAATCAAAGTGCCATATCATTGTCTAAGAATTCCGTGTTCCATGCTCGCACCAAACATATTGAAGTTTATCATCATTATATCAGGCATCTCCTCCAACAACAGGTGATTCATCTTCAATATTGCAAGACAGAGGACCAGATTGCTGATTTATTCACCAAAGCTTTAAGTGAAGCCAAGTTTGTATCTCTTCGACATCTTTTGGGCTTAAGAGTAGTGACATAATTGTCTCATGGTTGTCATTCAGGGGGGATTCTTATGAATTCCAACCATTATATTTAAGAGATAATAGATTGTAAATGGGTACCTAACAAGGCTTTAGGCCGGGACCCATCATATGTAGATTATGGGGGGATATTTACATAGTAGATATTTAGTATAGCTATTGTAATTAATTTAGGGGGGATGTCAACATAAATTAATTACACCGCACAATATGGTCGGCGCTGACCAAGATGTTTCTAGAGGCAACCATCCTTCCAACTACCAACTACTCTCATTAAAAACATTACCAAACTCTTCTCTAGAATACTCTGTACATTCAGCTATAAATAGACTGGCTGGGCCTGGAGTTTTGGAGTGTTCATTTCCTGAATATACTGTTGTGTTATTTTCTCTGTGTTTTTTTCAAAAATGGAGAGATTGAAGAAAAGAAAAACATAAATTTCAATCAGTCATTGAATGTGGCGATCAAATTGAATGTACAAAAAATATCAGACCGGGAAAGAATTGAATGTTGATTGGGAAATCCTTAGGATTTTTTTATTTTAAGGTTAACATTTTGATTGGGAAACCTGTTCAGATCAAATATCAATCCAAATATTTTATCAGCTAATTAGTATTTGATCAGCAAAGTATTGAACATAAAAATATTGGAATTAATATTTATTTCAAAAAGTAAGAGCGTCATGTTGCACGTCGATATGTTTTTCTAATACGGTTCATCAAAACAATATCGTGCATAACGAGTTCTAAGCGTAGTAGATATTCTTGTTTGACCTACCAATCCAATTGAAGAGGATAGCAATTTGGTCACACCGTTTGAATGGCATGGGGCATACGACATCCAACCCGAACGAATTTCGTGGCTGGATAGCCACTGTCGTGGTATCCAGGTAGTCATTTCCCCCAAGGTGCGATTTGACGAACTCTTTCCAATGGCGAGAAGAAATCTCTAGATGTCATCATAGCTTGTAGAATTGTCTTGACTTGCAGCATGGGGAAAGTGGAGTTTCTGAAGAGCCTAGGGGCGGATCTGGCAGTGGATTATACAAAGCAGAGCTACAAGCAAGTCGATGAGAAATTCGATTTAGTTTTTGACTCCATTGGTAGGGATAGGGTTTAGGGTTTCAGATTTGTTTTTTTTTTTTTGATGAATAGTCCTTTTCAATTAATAAAATTTACTAAGATTACAATTCATTAAAAAGGGTCGGAGGATACAGGATCACCTCGCGAATGAGTTCAATCGGTCGAAGCCGGAGCAAACAACATGGCCGTAGCTAGAACCTATAGACTATTCATAAAAAAAAAAACATTTAGAACAACCTCATGCTACCAAGGCAGTACCAGTAGAGGGAGGAGGATCATCTTTATCAGGAAATCCCCACGCATCAGTGGGATTGTGAGGCGGACTAGGAACAATCTAACCGTCAACAACATCCGCAGGATCTGGGGTAGTTGCAGTCTCCGCATCCTTCTTGTCTGGCCGCGGAGGAGAAATTGCCAAGGTTAGCCAGGGAAACTTGCCAGAGTGCGCTCGTCTAGGGAGAGGAGCTGCAGACTAGCCAGAAGCCCACCCAGGGGGGGAGCCGGGGACCAGCTAGAACCACCACGTGGTGGGGAAGCGGAGCGACGCCTCCAACTGCCATGACCACTACTAGGAGAGCGGTGGCGGGGACCCTGGGAGTGTGGCGTGTGCGAATGGCGTCCAGAAGACTAGCGTCTGGAATGGCGACCGCGAGATGAGGAGGCATCAGCCAAGGCATCCGGAGGCATTCTGGCAATGGTACAAGGAGCATTGCCCTAGTGGTTTAACAATTCTTGTAAGTGGGCAACCTCTAGGGCAACTTTATTAGCTTGCACCTGTATCTTCATAATGACATTGTTACAAATGCATGCCTTAGTGTACATTGCAATGTTAACATCCAAAAAACTGTGAGTGATACCAGTAGCCGGAGTCAAAGAATAACCCATTTAAGATGCAGAGGTATAGCCTGTTCCAAATCCTCCAACGATAGATCCAAATAGAGTTATTAAGCTTAAAGGCTACGGTGGCAGCTTAAGACCCGTTCCAGGTCCAGTGAATAAAACTACATTCCTATCTTTCCATAGAGAAAACAAAATTTCCATCCTGAAAGTATGCCAAATCTGGGAAAACTTTTGAGGAAATCTGGGGGAATCACCCAGCAGGATCATGTGCCGTGAAAAATGTTCGGGCTTGAAAGGCTTGAAAAAATCATGGATCCAGTGCCAATAATTCTGAGCACATTTGCAAAACCAAAAAATATGCAAAAAGGACTCAAGTTGGCCACAGAAAGGGCATCTAGGATCAGGAACCCCAATGTGCTTGAGCCAAGGCCCCAAGGGAAGACCTTGGAAAGCAAGGTACCAAGCAAAGTGAGCAATCTTAAGTTCTGTAATGGCACTCCAAATGGTGTCGAACTATTTTCTCCATTGAGAAAGTGAAGAATGCAAATGTCACCGTTGATTAAGCGTGTCCACCATCGGAAGGTGGGGCGAAAGCCATCTGTATCCCATATTGGGCTTATAATTGGTAAATGGAGTGGCAGGAAACCACTTCCAATCATACCACCAAGGTCGAACAGACTGAATCCCCACTTTATAAAGTAAGTGCACAAGGATGGAAGACAACAGAAGCTCATAAGTACAAGGCGGTATTGAAATTGCATATCCTCCCAAGACCTGAAATTCATGGTGACTCTTGAAAAAATGTCCTTAGTAGTGCGAATGCCATGTTTATAGAAACGCAGAGCACTGGCACCTTGAGTCTTGGCAAGAGGAATACCCTGGAAGGCAAACATGGGAGACCACCAAATGTTTTGCTGCTTTAAGGACAACCCATTGTGGAACTCATTAGCAGCCCAACGAAGCCAAGGTTTAACAGCTTCCCTAGCTTTCCAGATGCTCTTTATAATGAAAGAGCCCTGTATGACCACTGGTTCTCGCATAGTGAGAAGGGTCTGAAAACCAATTCACTTCCACGCTGGTCTATTAGCAAGGAAGCCTGAAGAGATGCAATGCCTGACAAGAATTTTCCAGGCTTCATCTCTAGAAATAGCTCTGATAATCCATTTAGCACAGAGGGCAAGGCCCTACTTCTGAGTGGAAAGCAAGCCGAGACCCCCAGATTCCCTTGGGAGACAACAGAAATCCCAAGAAGCTCTGTGAAAACCATGATGGTTAGAACCAGAGGCGCAAAGAAAATCTCTGAGCAAACGTTCTAATTTGAGATATGAAGCTTTGGAGGGAGCCCAACAAGAAGAATAAAACACATGGGTGGAAGCCAAAATCTTAGAACAAATCTGGAATTTACCAGCAAGAGAAAGCGGCTTAGTGATCCAATAATCAAGCTTTTTGTTAATCTTTGTAAGCACAGCATTCCAAAGTTCCACAGGGGAAGCCTGGAAAGCAAAGGGAATGACAAGAAAGTGGAAAAATTCTCCATGAGTAACCCATTTTCATTGGAATTGGCTGAGCCAAGGTGGAGCTGGAAAAAAAGATTGTCGGTAATAGAGCGTTTTATGCCATTGAATGGCAGAGCCAGAGGCTTGAAAAAAAGTGTCAAGACAATTTAAAGCATTTTTGATGTTTTCTTCATCTTCAAGAAGAGTGAGAAAAGAATCATCAGCAAAATGACCATTGACTAACTGGGAGGAAGAATCAGGCAAGGAAATGCCATGGACCAGCCCAGAAGACACACAGTGAGCAAGTAAATAACCAAAACCTTCGGCAGCAAGGACATAAAGCGCTGGAGCTAACGGACAACCTTGTTTGATGGAACGAAAAAGTCCAAAAGCTTCATATTGCAAATTATTGATGGTGATGCAAGCATTAGCGTCACCAAAGAGCATCTCCACGGACTGAAGGAAATTGGGACCAAAACTCAGAGCCTGAAGCATAGCCAAAATGAAAGGCCATTCAATGCGATCATAGGCTTTAGCAAAATCTATCTTTAAAAAGATAGCTTGCTGCTTGGACTTACGGGCCCATTCCATACCTTCCTAGACAGCAATGATGTTGTCAAGAATATACCTAGATTTGATGAAGCTAGTTTGTTCAGGCCGCACAATTAGAGGAAGCATATGGTGGATTTTGAGAGAGAGCGCCTTAGCAATGATCTTATAAGACACATTCAGGAGGGTGATGGGCCTCCAGTTGCAGATGTCCTCAGGATCACCAGCTTTAGGTATGAATTTAATATTGCCTTTATTTATGATCGCTCCTAAGCTTTTAGAATGGTATGCTTCAAGATAGACTTTGTGCAAATCAGGACCAATTTGCTCCCAAAGATGTTTGTAGAATTCACAAGGAAATCCATCAAACCCAAGGGATTTTTCATCTGCCATGGAGTAAGCTGCCTCTTTAAGGTCTTGGAGGGAAAGAAGTTGCTCATAGAAAGCGCGTTGCTCAACCGCGAGGCGGTTTGGAGTAACAGTAATACACTTTCTGAGAGCCTCCTCCTGAGCAACCGAATGGCCCTACGAAGCAAAAATGTTCTCATAGATGAAGAACAAAAGCTTGCAGGATGTCTGGCAGACTAGAAAGAACATCAGTTCCCTGTTTTATCTTTTTATTCCCAATATTGGTATGATGGGCTCAGAGAGCTTGGAAGAACTCCTTTGAGGCTTTGTCGCCAACCTCCAACCAGTGGAGACGGGCTTTGATTTGAGCTCCTCAGGCAGCATAGTTATCAACAATTTTCTTTTCATGGCAAAGCTTGGCAAGCTGAAGTTGCAGATCCACATCAAAGGGGTTGAAGTTGAGCACTTCAGAGGCTTTTTTGAGGGCAAGGGTGTTGGCTTCATAAGATCATTTTCTGAAAATTGCCAGCTGACGCCTGTAGATGCGCAAAAAATGACTTGTTCTGGTAATGGCATCATTCCACCATTGAATCCAACCTCGATGGGAATGTGGACGTGGTTCCAAATTCTAGACACGTTGTATGTGGGAGATAGTGGAGGCATGCAATAGCACAGACGTGTTAAGGAAGAATTGAGACTTAACCACTTTGGGGACAACTGTTTGCCAAGAAATGCCAAAATAAATGGGATAGTGGTCTGACAACGTCACATCTGTCAGGGGAGTGATAGGTAGATCACGATCTTCAGAAAAATAAAAAAAAGATTGCATCGAGATCATAGCATGATCAAGACGTTTTAATATGCGGTCAGGACCAGCTTGAAAATTGGACCAAGTGTGCCAAGCCCCATTATCATGATGACAGCTAGTATTGGGATCAAAGAGGCCCAATTTATGACACATGTAAAACTAGGCTTCTCTTTCCCCAGCTGTCCAACGGAACTTAGGTAGAATGCCATCTTTGTCAGAAGCCACTTCAACTATATTGAAGTCCCCACACAGGACCCAAGTAGCTGGCGGCAGGTTGTCAGCAAGCCAAACCCACATTTGTGCCCTTTCCACAGCATCATTGGAGGCATAAACATTAATGACTCCAAAAGAATGATTGTTGATGGAAAGAAAAAGCCGAATAATATAGTGTGTGGGGTCAAAACCGTGTGAAATAATAGCAGAATGAAGGCGAGGTGACAGGAGAGTAACTACACCACCTCGGCCAGCTTCATGCTGAGAAGGAAACATGACGCTATCCTGCCAAATGACGCAGCATGCAGCAGAAAGAATGAAACCATAAATCTTAACTTCTTGCAGGCAAAGAAAATCTAAATTCCCAAGTCTATAATGGGTATCCCAGACATAGAATTTTCTAGGGAGGTCTGTAAGACCTCGAACATTCCAAGAGAGGAAGTTCATGAAAAATATTCCATATCATCCTCGTCCTCGAGAGAGGAGTAACTATTCTGCAAAAAGGTAGAAACTGGGTGAAAGTCAGACGGGAAATCCTCTGGACTTACAGCCTGCCATTTGACCCCTGATATCTTCGCACATCCAGGAGGACTGCAAGAACACCTTGTTCCTAGTGGTACTATGGAAGAGACTGCAAGAGGAGAATGAGCCCTAGCCAAGGACGAGGTCCTGGTGGTTGCCTTAATCCCCTGCGAGCCAGCAGGGTTTGAAACCTGCGAAACCGAAATCGGTGCAACAGAAGCCGCTGGCGTCTCCATGCTAGTAGGCACTGATACTTCTATGGAAGTAGGAGGAATCGCGGTTACAGCCGCATAGGATGGCTTGGGGTCCAAAGGATTCAAGGCAGGCTTGCCTTTGCGCCCAACAGTAACCCATTCTTCTTTTTTTCCTTCGACCTGCTTGACAGGCGTCGCTTTAGGCTGGGGTTTGACCCTAGGCATGGCCAAAGGGCAGTCCCTGATCTTGTGTTCCGTAGGCTGGCACCTATAATAGGTGTTAGGTAGGTTCAAGTAAAGCACCTTCTTTGCGAAGGTTTGAGTGCCAATCTGGATTTCCACTGAATCCTTGAGATCTTTAGAAAGATCAACTTCAATGCAAACACGCTGCTGAGGGCGAGCATTAAAAAATTTCTCTGGCTCCTTGGTAACAACTTTGCCAAGGGCTTGGGAAATAGACTCAATAAAAGGCTAGCAGGGCAAGGGTAGACCTAGGAATTCAACCCAAACAGGAACCCTAAGCTTTTTATCGTCTGAGACAGAAAAGTCTCGGGACCATTTTTAAAAAACAAGCAGAGAGGAATGCACAGACCAAGGGCCGTTGGTAAAAATCGTGTCATCTTGCAACGGGTTAGCGAAATGAAATAAAAAAACCTTTTGTAAGGTTTTGCACGACGTCAAGGCAGACGCCATGAGGAGTCCAGCTTTTGTTAACCCATTCTCTGAGCATAGCTTCAGGGGGGGTCCTACCAACAAAATACCCTATCAAGGTATGTTGTTCTAACCAGTCACATGCAGCATCAAATTCTTGCAAAGGAAGGACAATATCAAGATTACCTCATGGAAAACCTTCGAGACAAACTTGCGCGGGCGTTTGTTCGATGGCAGTGCCATAGCAGTCCAAAGTAGCAGCATGAACTGGTTCACCACTGATTGGAGCCATTATATCCTAACCTAAAGCTCCCACAGTAAATGCGGTATGACAAGTGCCAACAGAAGGGGAGTGCAAGTGATTTTTTAAAAGTTTTTTTTGTTTGGACGAGATTTTGTAGAAAGGGGTTTGATTTTTTGTAATTTACAGGCGAATCTTCCAAGTCTCATGTGGTTGCGAAGGAGGGGGGGGGGGAATAGTGAACATTGCATCGTTTCCTCCGCATCAGAGAGCAGTGAATGTGATTGTGAAGCATGAAGGCAGTGATCTAGAAAGGCTAGCGAAATTCATCGAAAGCAGAAAAGTGAAGCCAATGATTGGTCCAAGGAGTCCATACTCATTTGCAGATGTTGTGGAGGCATTCAAACACCAAGAAAGCGAAAGAGCAAGAGGAAATATTCTCATCTCCCCCATTGGATGAAATGAATGAGCGGTATTTCTGTGTTTCAAAGGCGTAGAATGTTCTTGAAAAATGCATCGTAGTGTGTAAGACTAACTTGAACGTACATAGTTTGGTATGGGATGTTATAATAGTATCGAAGCCGATTTGGTATCTCCATTTCACCAGAGTCGATAAAAGATAAATAAAAATAATAATAACATAGTTGGGTGTGTAAAAGCTAAATATTACGTCTACCTACAATAACTTTGTACAACCAAACCAATCGCACCTTGGTGTGCAATGGATATATCAAAGATAGAATACATATTTTATGAATAAATCTATATATCTATATTTGACTCTAAATTTCTAGTTCTTGTCGTAGGCACGAAATATAGCATCCACTAGATGTTACATTTTTCTTATTCAATGAACCAATCAAATAAGAGAATTCTCTTTTAGTACTATTTTAGTATAATGTTTGTATATTGAACTATCATTTTTTTATTGCCAAAATTCTATATTTATTCCCTATTTGTTTAATCGTACAATGAACAGTCTATGTTGTGGAATGACTTTTATTTATCTTTTCAATTGGTGCTCCATTTTGTAATAATAGAAATAGTGGATTCAAAATGATAGCTATGAGACAATGCAATCCTTTGAATTGTGTGTGATCTATTGGTTGTGTTGGGAGCAATTGTATAGTGCCAAGTGCAAATATATATTATATAGAAATAGGCATAAAGGAATGTGGTCAACTCCTTTCAAATTTGTTAGCATTTTTTTTGGCTTGAGTTGTCTTGATCGATTTATTCACATTTAATGTTGGTTGTCAGCAGTGGTACAGATTTTGAAGACAACGAAATCTTTTTTTGTTTTAAAAGTTTGTTTTGTCAGTAAGGTGATTAAGTAGAATTCATTATTTTCCCATAGGCAATAGGTTCAAGCTGTTCGATAATTCATTTTTTTCTTTTTCAAGTGCCATATGGTAGGTGACATTTGTTATTTTCTTCTACAAAGTTGCTTCTTGTTTTTCCCACTTTTTGCTAGAGCATCAATTTTCATAGACGGAATAGCACACACAATTAATTTAGCAATCGTTGTACATTGTGAAATCCCCTATTGAACGTTGAATCGACCTGTACTGATCACATCAAAGTGAATGTCAGTTTGACGAGTTATAAATATAGAAATTACCCATGGTGTACGGCTATCGAATTTTGGGAGTGAAAATTCACGAGTGTTTTGTTCATCAAGTAAGCATCTTTTAGTCTTCTGGTTCATTAAATTGTGCGTCTAGAAGTTTTGTTGTGATATTTGCAATTTTTCTTTGTGGTGTTTTGAGGATGTGATGTTATTCATCATTGCGTGTTCTATTTTGCTAATTTTTCAAATTGATTACTTTGTTAAAACATAGATGGTTTTGTTTATTTCCCTTCTCTATATGTTTGTGTCTTGCTATGGAGCATTGAGATTGGTAGTTGTTACACTTTTTTTGGCATCTATCTCATGTGCCTATGTCCTCGTTAGTTAATCTAGAGATGTAAGCACGACACATTTGAGAAAAATTATAGAAAAGAGAAGAAAAAAACATGAATCTAAAGAAAATGGATGAATAAATCTTACTTGGTTCTTTCAAAATTAACACCCATGCACTTCCCTCAGCCCTTCACTGTTCCTTATCATCGTCATCATCATGATGAGATGAGGAATATAGAAATAAGAAAATGAAAGGAAGGTGAAGAAACTTGGGAGAGAATTGTAGTAATCCAAAATCTCAAGATGTTTTCCATTGCGTTTAACCCTACTATCAGTTGTCGCAACACGGTAGAAGGGCTTATTTGCACATCCAAACCTTGCCAAACTCAAACGAACAACACCCATCTCCTCTGCAAACTCTTGAGCACAATTTCCTTCTCCTTCCTATCAATGGAGACGCATCCATGTAAAGCTAATTATTTATCTCTCCTCAAAAGCAAAGGTTTTCTTAAATCATACCACTCCTGCCAAATTCTTGGAAGAGTTATTTATTTTGCCAATGAATTTGACTATTAAGATGAAGTTTGTAAATGTACTCTAGGATAAAGGCTTAGGAATGTAGTGTTTTATGTTAAGTTTATGGATCTCTGATAGATAAAACAATTACAATAAATATAATAGTAGTAGATACTCTTACTTGAATAGCAGTAGTGCCGACTATTTCTTTTGTAATAGTGACCTGTATATTACTTGAGATCAATATTCCCTTCCTTGTAGATCAATGATAATCTAGAGAGTATGACAAGTATGTTGATGCTCTTGCAGATTAGACTTGATGGAATTAATTTTGAACAATATTTATATTGCTTAAGTAGCATATCATTGGGTTTTCTAGATGTCGTTGAATAGATATGATTCCTCAACGATCTGCTCTCCCTTATGTATGAGGCGGAGAGTCAGGTCACCTATAGAGTCATGCCTCTTCGGTGGCATGACTAACAACCTGTCTAGTTAAGGAAACCAAAACATAAGAAGTGCATCCATACATAACACAATAAGGAGCCCAATAACATATTAATAATATGTCAATACAAATTATGATTGTCGATATGTATTGTTATTTGTCGATGATTATCTTGCAAGTATATATTAATCAAACACACACACACACACACACACACACACACACACACACACACACACACACACACACACACACACACATGGATTTAATAATCAATAGTAACAATTTATCTATTAAACATAAAAATAAATTAGTATATTAGATCAACATTATGTACTTCTATTGATGCTAAAACATTAACACTCCCTCTTTAGAAAGGGAGAAGTAATACACCATTAGAATTTTAGTATAGAATAACTAATAACTTTATCTAATATTCACACAATAAAATAGTTATAAGTCAAATAACAAAAAATCACCATATTATGAACACTATCATAATGTATATTATAATCTCTAATTATCTGAAACAATATCTAGAGTAATCACAATGGAAATGTTACCTGTGATCTCTAATTGCCTGAAGCAATGTCAAGAGATGTCCATAGTGATAACATAAAATGTCATGATCTCTAATTTCTTGAAGCAATGTCTAGAGATGTCCATGAAAATTTTCTACTCATAATCTCTAATTGATCGAAGCAATGTCTAGAGATGTCCATGATAGTAACATGAGTTCGTTATCTATGATCTCTAATTTCTCGAAGCAATGTCTAGAGATGTCCATGATAGTAACATGAGTTCGTTATCTATGATCTCTAATTGCTCGAAGCAATGTCTAGAGATGTCCATAGTAATCACATAAGATTTCATGATCTCTAATTGCTCGAAGAAATGTTTAGAGATGTCCATGAAAATTTGATGTTCATGATCTCTAATTGCTCAAAGCAATGTCTAGAGATATCCATGAACATTAGTTACTCATGATCCCTAATTGCTTGAAGTAATGTCTAGAGATGTCCATGGTAACAGGCCTATTATTTACAAGGTCGTCACCTTGAAAATAATTACCTTCTAAATAAATATGTCCATAAAAGATTGTCACCTTTCATTACATATATGATGCTAAGTTAACCAACAAAAATAGAAGCATAAACTCACATGAATTAAAATTTAATTTAATATTCAATATTACAAATTAATCATACCAAGTTTTTCTCTAAAGTATTTCAACTTCACTTTAGCAAGAGGCTTGATAAAGATATTAGTTGTTTGCTCATTAGTACAGATGTACTCTAGTTGAATGATTCCTCGATTCACCATATCTCGAATGTAGTGGAAAGGAATTTCAATATGTTTGTCTGTAATTGTGGAATACTAGATTGGTTGAAAGCTTGATGCAACTTTGATTATCACAATGAATCACAGTGGGCTTTAAAGGTCTTTTAAACAAATCTGCTAATAAATTTTGTAGCCATACTACTTCTCTAACACCCAAAGGAGATGCAATATATTCTCCTTCGGTGGAACTTAATGCAACTAAAGTTTGTTTTATGCTAGACCAAGAAACAATACTAGATCCTAGACTGAAGCAATATCCAGAAGTACTCTTCCATTCAATAGAACTGCTAACCTAATCAGAATTTGAATATCCATGAAGTTTGATGTTGACTTTATCATATTTGATTCCCATTCCAATAGTACCTTTTAGATATCTCAAAATATATTTAGCCATGTGTAGATGTGAATTTTTTGGCACACACATTAACTGACTCAAGGTGTGAGTAGCATAGCATATGTCAGGATGAGTATTAACCAAATATATTGAGGATCCAATAATCTGCTTGTAGTAATAGAATCTATAGGTTCTAATTTGATTGCATATTTCAATTTGTGTAGATTTAATTCCATAGGAGTAGCTACTAGTTTACTTTCCATCATTCCAAATTTTCTTAAAATGTCAACTGTATATTTTCCTTGATTCAAAATAATGTAGTTATACTATTGCCAGACTTCTAATCCAAGAAAGTAGTGAAGTAGACCTAAGTCTTTCGTTTCAAACTCTATTGTAAGCTCTTGTTTACATTTCTTTATAAGATGTTCCTCACTTGTTATCAACATATAACATAAGGATAATCATATCATCACCATCAGTTTTGAAATATAATTTAGGATTAGCTTCATTTTTGGAATATCCTAACTTCAGTAGATAGTTGTCTATCCTTTCATACCAAGCTCTGGGAGTCTGTTTTAGACCATAAAGTGATTTCTTTAATTTATAAACATGAGTTTTGTTGTCATGAGTATTGAATCCTTCTGGTTGCTCGATATAGACTTCTTCAATCTTGCAATTAAGAAACATTATTTTGATATCCATTTGATGTACCTTCCATCCCTTGGATTTTGTGATAGCCAAGATGGTTCTGACTGAAGTGTATCTAGCAACTGGAGCAAAATTTTCTTCATAATTAATGCCTTCTTTCTGAGAGAAACCCTGTGCTACAAATCTGGCTTTGTATTTTTTGATGCTGCCATCAGATGCATGTTTAATTTTGAACAACCATTTGGAAGATCCAACTAATTTTTGCTTTGGTCTTGGTACAACATCTCATACATCATTTTTTAATATAGAGTTATATTCTTTAATCATTGTTTATTTCCAAGACTGATTTGGAAGTGCTTCTTTAACATTAGAAGGTTATGTTTTTATAAATTCAATTAACAATAGAACATAACATGATTGATTTCTTGTTCTTTATCTCTCTCAAATCACTTCATTTGGTTCAATCTGATTTTCTTCTATCAATTTCCTAGCCCAAAGTGGCCTCTTTTTATTATTATTGATATTTTCAGAATCTTCATGACTAGACATAGTGGGAGAGGAAGGTTCAGAATCATTCTCCCTCTCAATTTCTATTTGTTGATCTTCTTTAGAAATAGACTCAGTAATAGATTCATCACTGTTTCTGGAAATTTTAAATGCAGTATCTTCTTCAAATTTCACATTTATGCTAATCTCAATTGTTCTTTGACCTGGAATGAAGATCATGTAGCCTTTCATTGTTTCAATATATCTAATAAATATTCCTTTCTTTCCAGAAGGTTCTAGTTTTGTTCTTTTCTCTTTAGGTAAGTGAATATAAACTGGACATCCAAATATTTTTAGATGACTTAGGTCATGTTTAATGCCTTTGAATACCTCTTATGGAGTGGTGTTCTCTAATACTGAGTGTGGACATCTATTTTGGATGTAAATTGTTGTGTTAGATGCTTCGGCCCAAAATGAATAATAAAAATTTTGATTGTGCATCATTGCTCTGACGGATTCAACAATTGACCTATTTTTTCATTCAACAATTCCATTCTATTGAGGATTATAAGGTACATAAAACTCCCTCTTAATCCCAATAGTAATGCAAAAGTTCTTAAAAATATCATAGATGTATTCACCTCCATTATCTAACCTTAGTGTTTTAATTTTCTGTCCTGATTGGTTTTCAACTAATGCTTTGAATTCTTTGAATTTAGATAAGACTTCAACTTATTCTTTTTGTTTTAGAAAATAGATCCAAGTTCTTCTAGAGTAATCATCAATAAAAATTATATAGAAGAGGTGGCACCCATTAAGTGAAGGTACAGACATAGGGCAGCAAAGATCGGTGTGGATAAGTTCAAGGATGGATTTAGATTTATGACCACTTTTAGGAAATGATTGCTTAGTATTTTTACCTAAACTACATCCTTTGCAAATACTTAAATGATCAAATTTTAGACTAGGTAAACCTTTTACAATTTTTCCTATGGATTTGAATGCTTGATAGTGAAGGTAACCTAGCCTCCTATGCCAAATTTTAGTGGAATTTGAAGTTTCATTACAAAAATTTAGGTTTAGGTTTTGATTATTAAATTTTTTATAAAGACTTCTATCTCTAAATCCGATGGAAGTGGTTTTCTTAATATTAGAGTTCTTGGGCCAAGATAGAACTCTATCCTCTTGAAATGTGATTTTGAAGCCTTGATCAGCAAGACCATAAATAGAGACAAGGTTTCTCTTTATTCTTGGTACATATAAAACCTTTTTGAGTTGTAGTGTAATTCCTAAATTTAGTTGAATTGAACAGGACCCAATTCCTTTAATAGGATGAGTAGAGTTATCTCCAATGGTAACTTCTTCTAAGGCTTGTTTAGAGAAGGTTTCAAATTTGTCTTTAAAACTGGTGATGTGTCGAGATGCTCCACTATCTATGATCCAAGTGTTATGGTTAGAATTTTATTCAATTGAGAGGGCTAAGTAAAAAGGATAGTTTTCTCTTTCTTCTTTCTCTACACTTTCTCCTTTAATTTCTGCTAAGGCTACTTGTATTTTCTTCTTTTCGAGGCTGAAAATATGAGAGTGGCCAATTTTATCACATTTAAAACATCTAACTTTGGACTAATCACATTGATTGTTTGATTTGTGATTTTTTTAAAGATTGGCTTTTGTTATATTTGAATTTTCTTTTCCTATTTGATTTCACATGAAATGCTTGAATTTCTCCCTCTTGATTGGTACTTAGTCCTCATGAAACTAATCTAGATTCTTCCTGTGTGCATTCATTCTTTAATAAATTGAATTTAGGAAGTTTGGGTCGAGAGATTAAACCTCAAATAAATTTTTCCCATGAAAGAGGAAGACCGCTTAGAGCGATCATGCTAAGTTCTTTGTCATCAACTCAATTTTCCATAGTTGTGAGTTGATCCTTTAGTTCAGAAATCCTTAGAAAATATGAAGTTATAGATTCTCCATTTTCATTTTTATATATAGTAGATCTTACTTTAGAGTTAATAATCTACTAGTATTGTTGATTTCAAATGTATCTTGAATAGTGGAGAACATTTTGAATGCAGTCTTGAGACTAGATATGGATGGAAGAATATGATCTTTTACAAAATCTATTATGATTTTCATTGCCTTATTATTAAGTCTTTTCCATGTTACTTTTTCTAGTTCATTTTCAGGCATGGATATATTTGATCCAATATATTTATCTAACTCCATTTCTCTTAATATTATTAATACTCTAATTTTCCATGAAGAGAAATTAGATGCACCCTCAAGTCTATCTTCTAGTCTCACATGATTCACCATTTTAATAATATAATTTTAGCCTATTTACTTTAAAATCTAAGGTTCTAGATTTTTTTTTGTAATAATTTTTCTTACCAGAATAGCTCTAATACCATGTTAAGTTTATGGATCTCTAATAGATAAAAAATTACAATAAATATAATAACAATAGATACTCTTACTTGGATAGTAGTAGTGCTGATTATTTCTTTTGTAATGGTGACCTGTATATTGCGTGAGATTAGTATTCCCTTCCTTGCAAATCACTGATAATCTGGAGATTATGACAAGTATGTTGATGCTCCTATAGATTAAAATTGATGGAATTAATTTTGAACAATATTTATATTGCTAAAGTAGCAGATCGTTGGGTCTGAGATGTCGATGAATAGATATAATTCCTTAGTGATCTACTCTCCCTTATGTATGAGGTGGAGAGTCATGACCCCCATAGAGTCATGCCTCTTCGGTGGCATGACTAATAGACTATTTAATTAAGGAAACCAAAAGATAAGAAGTGTGCCAGTACATAACACAATAAGGAGACCGATAACATGTCAATATAAATTGTGATTGTCGATGATTATCTTGCAAGTATATATTAATCAAACACACACACACACACACACACACACACACACACACACACACACACACACACATGTATGGATTTAATAATCAGTAGTAAAAATTTATCTGTTACTTCTTCACATATGGCACATTTTTGAAGAATCACTTCTTAGCTCTACAACTTTTTTCTTGCTCGAGAGATATTTTGAATTTTGGATGAGCGTGGATGCTCCCGAGGGGTTGGGCTTGGCCTCGAATCCCTGCTCAGACCTACTTCTCATCCTGACTATGACTAGGGTTACCCAGGGGAATGTCAATGTTGTTTGTCCTATTGGGGGTGTACCGATGGAGTCAACGACTTTACCAGTGGGCCAGGAGATTCAAACGAGCCTTACTAGGGATCAGTTGGTGGTCCAAGAGATTCAAATGAGCCATAACAAGGCTCTGGGTTGGAAAGAAGTGGCCCTTGGTGAGAAGGAGGCTCTCATCCCACTGGAAGCTCCCAAAGTGATTAACAGTGATGACAGAGTAGAAATTGTGGTTTCGGATAGCTTGGTCAACAACATGTCTACTAATCTAAAACTTTGCCTCATTGGTAGATTTGTTTCCTTCTGCCCATCAATTGAGATGGTTCAGAAGTGGGTGAGTTAGAGATGGAAGTTGAAGGGAAGTGTTATGGTCTCAACCATGTTAGGAGGCCTATTCTATTTTAAATTCAAGGTAGTAAAGGATATGACAATGGTGATGGTTGGATCCTAGTCATATGGAAAGCATAGCCTAGTGGTAGCTAAATGGCATCTAGCATTGGATCTAGAAAAAGAACTAAATAAGATGGCTCTGGTCTGGGTTAGGTTACTAGGCCTTCCTCTTGAGTTCTGGGATGAAAGGATCTTGAAATCAATTGGGGATTCCTTTAGGCACTTTGTGGTAGCGGATTTGGTTACTTTCTAGAGATCCCAACTAGCCTTTGCAAGGTTTAGTGTTAATGTGGCAGTGGGTACTTCGTTACCAAAGTCTATCATTCTAAGCTCGAAGTGGGGTAAGAAGATTCAACCCATTTTTATGAGAACATGGGTGTGTTTTGTTAGAAATGCTCATCTTTTGGGCATTGTTTTTCGATTGTAAGAAGTCAGATAGGATGGCTAAGGAGGAAATTGAGGGAGATGTCGTAACAGGTGCCCCTCCTCCTCCTAAGGACTCTGGGGTGGTGGAAAAGCCTTTTAAGGGTGACAAGGAGGTGACTCTCTCTCCAAGGAGGGAACTTGAAGAAAAGAATCCTTAGAAGGATAAGGATAAGGATAAGGAGTTGACTCCCTCCTCTAGGAGGGTGTAGAGTGATAACCCTCAAGTTGGGATTGGGAGGGTAAGAACGAAGGAGCTAGAGGGGATGTTTGGTTTTATCTGGGGGTTAGAGTTACTCTGCACATAGGAAGGGGAGATGGAGGGTTTGGAGGAAGGAGAAATTAATTCTTTCCCCATTTTACAAGGTATTGAGGAGCTTCTCAGTACCCCTTCGGGAACTTAGTGATTGAGGAGGTCTTTTGAGGGGGCACTGACAAGGTTGGGTGAACCCACAATAATGGGTTCCACTTTAGTGGGACGAACAAACTTAGAAAAGTTGCAAAATTTTTGAAATTCAAAACATCGAATGTTTGCGTGAACCCCACTACCATGTTCGCGCGAACATATAATAGACATGTTTGTGTAAACATATTATGGCATGTTCGCGTGAACATATAGTGCATGGATTTTCGACGGTTAAAAATGCTTTTCCAACTTTTCTCAATTCATTTTCACGGCGAGTACTATTCATTTTGAGTGTTCGGGTGAACGTGTGATTTGTGCTACCTCCATCAGCATCATCCTGTCGCTTTCACTTTGATTCTCGTCATTGGGTATGTCAAAATATTATTAATTTAATGTTTTCAATGTTTTTAAACTATTTTTTTATGTTATCAAAGTAGATTTTAATGTTTTTAATGCATTTTTTAAATGTTTTTAAAACATATTTGAATGTTATTTACATTTTTAATGGTTTTGAAAACATATCTAAATGTTAATTTAATATTTTTATTGTTTATTTATATTAATTTAGAAAACAGAAAAATATTATATAGAAAACATTCGAAAACATTAGGAAAAATAGTTAAAAAAATTATAATATAAAATTTACGGAAAACATTAGAAAACAAAGTTTTAAAAAAAATATTACGAAAACATTAGAGAATTTATAATTTAATATAAAATTTAGAAAACAAATTTAGAAAAAAAAAGTAAAAAAACATCAAATAAAAATTATAAAATTTAGAAAAAAAAACATAACAAAAATATTAGAAAATTTAGAAAAAACATTAGAAAATTTATAATTTAATATAAAATTTAGAAA
Source organism: Cupressus sempervirens (assembly GCA_028749045.1). NCBI lineage: Eukaryota > Viridiplantae > Streptophyta > Pinopsida > Cupressales > Cupressaceae > Cupressus > Cupressus sempervirens. The sequence continues at coordinate 735,148,459 of CM053791.1, read as the reverse complement.
AAAAATTTATAAAAAAAATTTATAAAAATTAGAAAATTTTAAAAAAAAATATTAAAAAAAATTAGAAAATTTAGAAAAAACATTTTTAAAAATTAGAAAATTTAGAAAAAAAATTGCAAAAACATTAGAAAATTTAGAAAACAAATTTAGAAAAAACATTACAAAAATATTAGAGAATTTATAATTATATATATATATATATATGTATGTATGTATGTATGTATGTATGTATGTATGTATGTATGTATACACACACACACACACACACATATATATATACACATACATACATACATACATACACACATGTACACACACACACACACACATGTATGTATGTATGTATCTATATGTATACATATATACATATATATGTATGTATGTATGTATGTATGTATGCATGTATATGTATACATGTATATATATACATGTATACATACATATACATATATATATATATATATGTATATATATATGTACATATATATATATATGTACATATATATATATGTACATATATATATGTACATATATATATATATATGTACATATATATATACATATATACATATATATGTACATATATATATATATATGTACATATATATATATATATGTACTTATATATACGTATATGTATATGTATATACATGTACATACATATATACATACATACATATATATATGTTAAATGTAAACATGTATGTTTTTGATATTAATGTTTATGTATATATGTCAAATTCACTTTAATGTCTTAATCTTAGAAGTTTAATTAGATGACATATCTTAAGGGTCTAGATCCTAAATTGTACATGTAAAAATATAGATTAGAAAGTATAATTTTTTATTTTGAACATAGATGTACATGTATATTTGTTCATGATTAAAAGTAGATGTATGTACATATTTTTAATAAATTCACATTTATATATATATAATTTGTGTATATGTTAACTATTGATCTTAATTTATCTTATAACTAAGTGTAATTAATTATATTTAATAACACATGTTTTAAGGGGAGATCCTAAATTATACATAAGAATGTAGATTAAAATGTATATTTTATTTCATAAATGTACATGTAAATATGTTCATGTGTTAGATATAGACGTGCATACATATGTTTTCAATATTCATGTTTAAATATACATATGTTATTATTTTTAATGTCTTAATAATTAGAAGTATATAATTAACTATATAATTCAATGACATCTAAACAGGAGATCCTAAATTATACATATATAAGAATGTAGATTAATTTGCATATCTAGGTATGAATATAGCATACATGTACATCCAAACAATAACCCTAACCCTAACCATTATCCAAACCCTAACCCTAACCTTGATCTTAAAATTTAATTTTTAAACCCAAGATTATAAATGATAATAAATACCCTAAATCATAATCTTGAACCAAATCATAAACTTCATATGCTAAGTTCCCTTATCTTAAATTCTTAACCATGGACCTTAATATTAACCCCTAAATTTAATGCTAGAAATGTCAGTTCGTGTAAACCCTAACAATGTCATAAGGTCTTAAATCTTACCCTAAAATTGAGCCTAATTACACTAAAACCCTATTTCAAAACCTAATTGAGGCCTAACTCACATAAAATTAAAACAAGTTGACCCTAATCCTAAATTGTTAAAAATTACATTTGAGATACATGCACATACATTCAAACACATGTACATACATGAAGTATTCACCCTTGTTTTAAATGATATATATGTAACCCAACTTGAAACCTAAACCTTGAAACATTATCATTTAAGAGTAATATAAATAATTTATAATTACCCTTTAATTGAATTCTCTAATAATACCCCCCAAAGTATAATAAAATCCTAGAACAATAAATTAACTCTAACCATAACCAAACTCTCAACTTTAAAGTTAACTTATACTTATATGCAAATTAATCTAGGTCTGGATGTGTTACAGATCATCTAGGTCCATGATGTGTGATGTATGTTCAATTACATGTGTATAATTTTTAATGTTAAAAATAAAAAAATTGTGTGTACAGCAGGCAGTTTAGCTCTTCATACATTTCTATAAATATGGCTTCACATGATTAGCTTGATGTAGCTCCTGGTACGACACCTGATGTAGTTCATGTTGTGGCTCCTACTCAGGCACAGGTTGATGTGGTTCCTATTGCAGCGCCTGATGCATTTCCTAATCTGGCTCCTCGTGCAGCTCATGGTGGGGCTCGTGCTACAGCTTCTAGTGGGGCTCATCATGTAACTCAATGTAGGGCTTGTCGTGAAGCTCATGTTCTGTCTCCTAGTGCAGCTCTTGGTGGTGTAGGTCTCGTCATGGCTCCTGGTGCGACTCTTGTTCTAGGTTAGGCTGCACCTGCAGCTCCTGCTAGAGGTCTTGCTGCACGACCTCCATGCATCGATATCAATGCTTTATTTGCATTTTTAGAGTAGGAGGTTGCTAGATTGCAACACTCTATATTGACCTCTGATGATGGTCTTTATAGAGACATATGTACTATGATATGTAAGAGTTTACAGGATTTGATAGCTAGGTTTAGAGCTCACTATTCATTTACTCCTGCCATATTAGCTTCCATATCTAAGGAGCTTAGGGCTGAGGTTTCAAGAAATGCATCATTCGATGACGTCAAGAGAGTAGCCCTCAAAGACATCATCCAGAGAGAGCTCTTTCTAGCTTATGAGGGAACACAGGGTAGGGTGAGAGGCTATAGAGTCACACGATGCAGAGACCCTATTATTACTAGCATGATCTATACACGATTTTTAGCTGCATATGGTCGTTATCCTAATATCAACCAGATACCCCTTTATTTTGCATAGAAGTTGTATGATGGGTTTCGTATAGGGCTCAACATCAACTACTTGGATATTCCTGATTATTGCAGACAGGGGAGTGCTCAGATCACAGATTGTGACCAATATCATAGTATAGATCGTCTACCACTTGCAAATCTTAGATAGTTTGTTGGACCAAGGATGCCACCTGTGACTCTTGCACATGCACCTATTGTAGATAGATTCGTCATTGCTTCCCAGAGGGAAGTAATTGACACTATTGGGCACATTGCATCTACGACGGCTAGTATCACATTAGATTCTATTGGTCGTTATCTTCATAGTTGACATCCTCGTCCACTTGGTCAACCATCTTCATAGGCATCTAGTAGCACTTCAGGTGCCTCCTCTGATGATGCATATAGAGTTGCTGGGATACCACTGCCAGGAAATATTCGTGGTCTTTTAGGATAGCAGACACATATGGATATGGCACTGTATTTTTTGGAGGATATGTTGCACTTTATTAGCTATATTTCCAATACATAGAGGATTCCAGTACACTCAGTGATGGATGTTGTTAGACAGCATCAAAGCCCCGACATAGTTCCACAGACAAAGGTCGCCACACCAATGATAGATGATACACCTATGCGTAGCTCACACCATTCGGCACCAGACTCACGACACTCTATAGATGACTCGATCATACAAGTTAGAGATGTCCATATCATAGCTGAGGGTCTTGATGATGTTGGTGAGCAGTTGCGAGGCCTGTCTAAGATTGATACTAGTTCAAGCCTAGGTATTTCATCGTACATGGACCTATTATTCAAACTTGGCAGCACTGATTCTACACCAACTGTACCCATCCAGTTACACAGTCCACTTCACTCAGATTTACTAGCAGTTGTGCATGGAGTTTCAGGCTCAGGTGCATCAGTAGATGATACGATTGAGTCTGCTGATCATCCTCCACCTTCAAAGACTCAGGTACATATATAATTTATTTTTAATTTTAAATATATATGAATTTAAAAAATATGTTCATTTATTGAAAAATTTAGTTTAGATATATATGTAGATATTTAATTTAATCTTTAACTCGTAATAAATCATGTAGGCACAGGTCACTGAGCACATGGTTACACATACTGTTGGTTCAAGGCATCATGTACATGAGAGAGATGATTCTATTGAGGCACCTGGTATATATATATATATATATATATATATATATATATATATATATATATATGCAAGTTCGTATTTAATTTGAATGTACATGTACATGATGCACATATGTATATATATGTTTTAAAGATAGAACTCTAACACATGTATGTATATATGTATGTATATTTTTAGAGTTTGGTTGATGTGCCTCGGCAAGAGGATGTACAAGAGACTCAATCAGAGGGTCGTTATGTTCGTATGCGTCTTGAGGGGTCCCTCTAGTAGTAGATCAGATTTATATTTTTTTGATGCATTTATATATTGGAGATCTAGTTTACATGTACACGTGTATTCCAGTTCCTTGATGACATGCATGTACTTTCACTATTTATTTGATTATTGAGTATTTCAGTAGTTAGATACCATCACATGTACATATATATGACTTTTTATATTTTGCTACATACATGTATTTATTCGAGATTTACAGTTTGCATTTCAGATGCATAGAGATATATTAGATCTGTAGATGTTTATTCTTGAGACGTGTATATATGTACATATGTGTATTTTTTTGTGTTATAGCTATAGAACATGATCTTGAGACATGTGTACATGTATATCAATTATCATTTAGTAGGAAGTTAGAAAGATACATAGTTCTTAAATTATCAATTACTAACCCACTAAAGATAAATATTAATTTTATGTAGAAAAAAATATGTTAATTAGGTAAGCCAATACATTATTTTAGAGAACTTTTACAAAATATAATATTAAAAAACCATATTAATTTAAACTAATTTAAACTTTAAGAGTACATGATCGTAGATGTAATAAAGTAACATTAAAATATATAGTTTTTTAATAAACTAACCTAAATGATAACTATGAACTTATAATCTTACAATTTTAAAAACAAATGTTTAATTTTCACTTATGAAATTCAATCTAGTTTGAAAAAAAATTGATAAATGAATTTAAATTATTAAATTCATCCATGGTAAAATTAATTTAAATTATTAAATTATATAGTTTTTTAATAAACTAAATTTGATAATTAAGAACTTATGATTGTACACTTAAAAACACATTTAATTCAAGATGAAATTCAATAGTTTGAAAAGAAGTTGATATTTAAGAATTGTAACATAGATAATGAAATTGTGTAAGTTTGAAATTGTAACATAGATAATGAAAGTGTTGAAGTATGAAAAATACATAAAGGGTATGCAAGACAAGCAAGCAATGTTTGAAGTATGTGATGCATTCCTTAATTTGTGTCCCAAGGAACTAATTGGTTTTGGAGTTCCTGGGAAACCTATTGGCCAAAGTTCAAAGGATATCAATGCGTTCATGCAAGGGCCACCTTTTTTCTACTATGAGAATGATGCTTTTGCATCGAAGGATATTTGGAAGACAATATCCGAACAATTTAATAGTGTTGAACCAAAGTTGGTGGACTCAATGTTCTTTTCAGCTTCCAGAAGAGCAAGAGGGTATGTGCATAACCTTCCAATAGAAGAGCGATTTCAAGCAGAACCTCTCCCCCCCATGACTATTCAAGAAGCACTTCTGCAAATAAAAAGTATTGGCCTTCACAGGATCATAGGACAAAATTGAATTTCATAGACTCAAGACGATGTGGCACTATCCTTATTGATCAACTGAGAGTTATGATTCAGAAAACACGAGGGCAAGTGCAAGATAGTACATAGAAATATATACTTCAAAAGGGTGAAGAGTGGAATTTGGTATGGGTGGGGCCAGGTGACCTCGTCCCTCTAGAGCTTCATGAGATAGAGCTTATATTAGGATTTGATAGAGATCACACTCATGGAACTTCTTGTCTGACTGATCGCTTGCATTGTTTGGGTAATTCATTCCAAACAGATATAGTTGCATATCATTTATCAGTCTTGAAAGCATTATATCCTGATGGCGTCAGAGTACTTTCTCTATTTTCTAGTATTGGTGGAGCAGAAGTTGCTCTTCATCAACTTGGGATACATTTAAGTTGTGTTGTATCTATTTTTTATGAGTTTCCTCCCATTGTGATGGAAGTGAGGGAGCTAATAATTTTTCTGAATCAATGTGTAGGCTCAATTTTTTTGTAAATAAGTCAACATTAATAAACTACTTGAAAAATGGAAAAGGATTTTAACCAGAACAGAATGTTCTCTACTAATTTTAAATTGTTAAATCAAAGGATTACATACCCTAACTAAGAATAGTATTTTTTTTTCATTTTCAAACTAATTTTATAAAGGTCTACAATTAGAAAATAATTTTTTTTAACGAGAGTTCAATTTTCAGTTGTCCAACGAATTTTTTTGAACTAACTCTAAAGTGGTTTTTCGTGAAAGCTTATCGTAATAATAATGTTTATGATCTTCTTTAACGGATGGTTTTTAATTATAACTTTTGGAGGACCTCCATGGGCTTAGAAAGTATGCGTTTTGTTTTACAATGATACAAAATCACCATATTTATTGTTTCCAACATCCATTGTTTGAGATTCAATAGGGAAAGATTATGACCCTTCTCCGACTTCTATTATTTGAACCTCTGTAGGGACTGATCTTGAACCTTCTTCAACATTCATTATTTGAGATTCTGTAGGGAGTGTTCCTGACCTCTTTCCCATATGCACTACTTCTACTTTTATTGAGCCTTCTTCAACATTTCCTTCACCTTGTTTAATTTGATGATAACGTGCCGCAGTCTTCTGAATATTGATTTGTTCTGCTTCATCATATCTTTTCCTTGTATATTTGTTTTTCCTTCCTTTCTTGTTTCCCATTATAAAATAAATAATAACAATAATTTATCCCTTGCCTCAAGATAAATTTCGCGCAATAACTAGATAAAAAAATGATCGTACAGATTTGTCTGTCATTGTTGGTACTTTTAAACTATTTGACAAAAATCAATAGAATGCAGTCATCTACAACAAAGCATAAATATTCTTCATTTTATGACTAAAATCTATGAGTCGCATTCTTTACAAGTGGAAAAGCACCAAATCCTTCTTAACCCATCATTGAATCACAAACAAATAACATGGTATGAATACTAGAATGTTTCTCCTAAAAAATAAATTGCTTTTCATTTTATGGAAAAATATCAGTCTATTTTTTCAAGAATAAATTGCTGCATAAAAGAAAATGGCATCGGCTATCAAAAGAAGCAAACATAATGTTAGAAATCCCCTCTTTCATTTGTAGCTCTCATGTCCTTCTTTCTTCTCCAAATGATGTAGCTCCAAATGATGTGAGTCCTAAAATCAAGTCTTAATGTCCTTTTCAGATATTTAGGAATTGGTGATATCTCATGAAACAAGGGATTAACATTGATGTGTTCAAATGTACCTTGGAGGATTTCGATGGTTGGTTCTTGATGAGACCTTATAGGTGCCATTATTGCATTTGACAACTCCAAAGGTTGTGTCCTAGTGAGTGCTGGCATACCTCAGAATGCAGATGTAGTGGAGGGAAACCTAAATGAAATTTATGCCTCCCAAGTGCACACCTAGACTACCAACTATGCACTTGAAGTGTGCAGTTGATAAAAAAGGGTTGCAGTTGGTAAAATAGGGTTGCAGGGTGCCTAAAATGCAAATTTTGAGTGTTTTGAGTGATTTAGAGTGTTTCCTAAGGTCTTGGGATGCAATGCAAGGTTTGGAAGTGTAGATTAGAGTTTTGGAACCTAGAATAAAACACCTAATTACCAAGTGTGCTCTAAAACTATAAACTGTGCCCATGAAGTGTGCAATTGGTAAAACAGGTCAAAACTTGATAATTAAGATGTGGGTATGCAAGATATGAGTGTTTTTGGGATTTTTAATTATTTAGGGATTTTATTCAATGTGAGGAAATGCTAAATGACCTAGGGTTTTGATATGCAAAGTGCAAAAGTCCTAGGGATGTTATGTGAGTGCAAATGCAAGGTGTCATTTTGAAGGTATGCAAGATGAAGATTATGATATGCAAAATGAAAGTTAGGGTTATGTTTTGGACTTGGTAAGGATGGTAAAGGTAGGTTTATGCAAAGTGGACTATGCAAGGGATGGTTTCCTAGGGTTGATAATGATGTTTAGGCTATGCAAAATGAGGATAGGTGATCAAGAAGACAAGTTGGTTGATGGACAATTTGATAGGGTTTGATAGTGAAAATGATGCTAGGGCTTGAAAAGTGCAATATGAGGGGGATATACCACTAGGGTAAGTCAAAAATGACATTTAAGAATATGATTATGTTAATGATAGAGGTATACGTAAATTTTTTTGAACTTAGGTAAAACCTTGACAAGGTTTTGACAATGTTTGATGTTTTGACAAGGTTTTGCAAGTTTCCAAGGTGTAAATTTGAATGTTGTCTTTTATCTTGATTATTTTTTACACACATGCAAGACACATTAAGACAAGAATAGCTATTGTTAAAAGTGAACAATCACACCACAAAGTTCAATCGTGCTTATCCAGAGTAGACAACTTAGGACCTTGGCACCACAGGCTCCTCCTTACAGTGTACTCACTTCTCGGGGCTACCAAGATCCACGTCTCAAGGGGCATGAATTCCCAAGGGACTGTTGTCTCTACTAAGGACCGCGAGAATGTAGGATGTCTTCATGGGCATTGGTGACCCCTTGAGCCAGTGGATAGAAAGAATTTTGGCCACTAAAACATTGTTTTTAGTAAAGGCATTTTGTTCATCAAGTGAGTGATAAACTTCCTCAGAAGGTCTCCCAGCCACGAGAATTGGGGTTTGACGCACCATAAGGGTACTGGAGGAGAGCTATCACTCAGCAATATCGTCGACATGACTTTCATCGTAATTGAGTTTTATATAGTGGCTGGAACATTGACCTAGCTTTTGGCCTATTACTACTCTGAGGTTGTCCACTGGCATACCCAATATCAAGTATTTTGGTGAAAGGTAGGCCTCCTATAGAAGTTACATGGATTTCTCTTACACCCAAGATCCACGAATGGCGAGGGGAGAGGATATGTCCAATGCAACTCTTAGGGATTTAAACTCTATAGACACACTAGATAGAAAATAAAAAGTTCATTTTAAGCACAAATGAAGTGTTATTTAATCTAATAAATCCACACACATGGTTTTGACAAACACACAATGGTCTTCAACAACGTCCTGCAAAGCAAGCATTAGTAGTTTGTTATGATCATGTCTTCATCCCACAATTGCCACATGTTGCAAGGAGACCATTAGTAACACAATAAGAATATACATTTCTTAACACCATTAATGTGTTACTAATTTTTAATTTAACTTCAATGCATCCGTTAAACAACTTCACTAATGAAAGAAATAAATAAATAATTTAGATGTACAATTTTTTTACCGAATTGATGCCTTCCATTTTGTGAATGAAATTCATGGAAAAGATAGACAATGCACTACTGGTCAAGTTGATGGCAAATAGCTTTACAAATGGCAACTTTTTCGAGTTTTTTAGACTGTTTGCACAAACACATTGACTACAGACATGTTCACCCGAACATACGCCTAAATTTTTTCGGCAACCGCAAAGTTTTGGAGGGTATGTTCGCATGAACATATGTTTGTATGAACATACTAGCAATGTTCGCGCGAACATCATGTTCGCAGAAACATGCAAAATTAGAAAAAAAATTAACCTTTTTTTCATTTTTTTTTTTTTTGCTCTTTTGACTTCCATAATTGCAGGAGAATGATCTCCTACTATAAATTAAAAATGCCAAAATGTGTTTCTCAGAGAAAGCTTTCCAATGACTATAATTGTAATACATATTTTAATCATTAAGACTTTCAAATATGAATTTAACTCATTATAGGTTCATTACCGATTGAACATCAACTGACTTTGACACCTTGCAAAAATTAGTAAATTAGGTCAAATTTTTTTTGAAAAATATGTAGGAACTAGCTTATTGAGATACATTTCTATTCAAAAAAAAAAGGTTTATGATAAATTGACTTCAAATTATCTTTGTCAAATGGAACGTATGTCTAAATTATGGTTCATGTCACTTCAAAACTTCATAAACTATACAATATTCAACCAAAATAAATCAAACCAAATGCATCCTCTATATATTGATGTTACAAATCTAACGCCAAAAGAATTACTTCATTATCATTTCTCAAAAAAATTTATGTGTGTCAAACAGACTGTCACTCTTTAAAATATTGAATTTTATTATGTATCACTTTTTGGAGGAGATAAAAAAATTTGACATAAATAAGTTTTTTTTTTAAGATTAAAAAATATGGTTACAAATTAGGAACAAAGTACTCAAAATCACTAGTTTATGTCATCTCGGAATTATTTATAGTTTTGGAGATATAGTCACTTGAACATGACGTTTGTTACAAAAATATTGATTTCAGTGTCAAAATTGGTCAAAAAGTGGAACCCATTATTGTGGGATCACCTAGTTGTGGAGAAGGGAGAGGTAAATGATGGGGTCAAAGGAGAGGTTGCTAGAGTACTTCACTGGAATGAGGAGGAGTTGCCAAATAAGATGGTGGATCTAGCCCAACTGGATGATAAAGAAGAGAAGTGGCAAACACAGAGAAGATAGACAACAGTTTCAAGGAAACCTAAAGTGATCATGGATTTGCAGCTGGATGTAGGAAAGTCAGGTAAACAAACTAATGAAGCCAAGTAGTTGGCTAGGAAGGTAGCAAGTGGCAGGCAGGCCACTTTGGAATCCTTAGCAAAAGGTAGGAAATGATTTTTCTATCTTGGAATGTGAGGGGGTTGAACAGCCCTCATAACCAATTTACCCTCAAATAGCAGCTGGAAAACTAGAAAATTGATATCTTGCTCGTCCAAGAGGTAAAAATGTGTATGGTTAACTTGATGAATATGGGAAGTTTTGTTTGGCCCGGGGCAAAATTTTGTTATAGTGAAGTAGAAGGTGCTTCAAGATGTGTGACAACTTTCTAGAACCCAAATGCTAGTAATGGTAGTCTAATCTGTAGCTCAAAGTTCTATCTTATTACTGAGCATAGGATAGGCTATAAGAAATGGAATATTATTAATGTTTATGCCCCTAATACGAGATATGGTAGACATAGCTTATGGTAGGAGCTATCTATTTTTATATCTCAAAATAAGAATACATTTTGTATGGGAGATTTCAACTCACCCCTATACCCTTTAGAGAAAATTGGAGGAATGATTGATTTTACTGATAGTATGAAGGATCTAGCTGACTTTATAAATAATAATGATCTTTTGGATATGGAGATGTGTGGTGTGAAGTTTACATGGTCAAATAATAAAAAAGGGGTTGACCTAATCCAAGTAAGACTGGATAGACTTTTGGTCTCGGCAGGGTGGGAAGGATTAACTTCCTCCTCTCTTACGGTACTACCAAAGACAATTTCGGATCACACCCCAATCCTTTTTAATTGGAAAGAAAATTCCTTGGGGAGACCAAGACCTTTTAGATATGAAATTATGTTGAAATCCCATCCTAATTTTAGCTCTAGAGAAGCTAAGTGGTGGGGGCTAAGAATAGAAGGGACAACGATGTATAGACTCTCTGTTAAACTAGACAAGGTAAGGAGAAATGTGGTGCCCTAGAAAAAAAGTTATTTTGGGGAAATTTTTAAGGCCAAGGTGGAGGTGGAAGGGAAGTTAGTTGAACTCCACAAAGCTATGGGGGAAGGCATAACAATGGATAACATTATCTAGGAAGAGGGGAAATACAGGAAATTTTGGAAAGAAACTTTGAGTAGAGAGGAGATTTATTGGAAATAGAGATCAAGGGAGTTATGGCTTAAAGTGGGGGATAGGAACACTACATTTTTTCATAGATCTGCTTCAATCCACAGATGGAGAAACACTATTGATAGCATTAAAGATGACAATAATGTGAAGCTGAAAAAACTTAAACAGATAGGGAACTAGGCGATGGCTTACTTTAGTAATTCTTTCAAGGAAGAACAAAGGGACTTCAGAGAGGAGGATCAATAATGGTTGATTGAGACTATGCCCTCGGTGATCTCGGCTAAAGAGAATGAAGAACTTATACAGATGGTGATTGAGGAGGAAGTCCATAGAGTTGTGTTTTCCATGAAAGCTTATAAATCCTTGGGTCCTGATGGTTTCCTATTGGTGTTCTTTTAGCAGTTTTGGGAGATTATCAAGTTAGATCTCCTTTAGGAAGCCTATGACTTCTTTAGGCTGGGAAGCTTCTCAAACAGCTCAATAAAACTTTCATTGCTCTAATTCCCATTGTGAAAGACCCATAAATTCTCTTTGACTTCAGACCGATCATCCTTTGTAACACCGCCTATAAGATTTTCTTTAAAATTTTGGTGAATAGGTTGAGGCCACTACTACATAAGCTCATTGGAAAAACCCATAATGGGTTTGTCCCAAGACAAGAAATCCTGGATGTAGCAATAACGATGCATGAAATTTTGCACTCTTTGGAGAAAAATGACAATCCTAGTATGGCCTTGAAACTAGATATCTCTAAAGCTTATGATAGAATCAATTGGACCTTCATGTATAAAGTTATGGAAAGGATTGGCCTAAGACAAAAGGTTATTAGAATGGTAAAATCAATGGTGGAAACTATTAACTATTCTGTGATGGTTAATGGGTCATCTTAGGGAAACTTTTGGGGGGAGAGAGGTCTTAGGTAGGGCAACCCTATCTCTCCCTACTTGTTTATTATGGTGGTTGAAGTTATGGGGAGAGTGTTCATGAAATTATGGGAGGGGGGGATGATCAAAGGGATTAAACCTACATCCACTTTACCTCCTGAAGTGATCCAGCAATTTGTGGATGATAGCTTCCTTAGTGGGGAGTCCTCAGTGGATGAAGCAAGAGCTTGGAAGTCAGTGTTAGAAATATATGCTATGAATGTGAGACAGAAGATCAATTTTGACAAAAGAAAAGTGTTCTTCTTTAATACCCCTCTAGACCTACAAGAAAATATTGTTAACATTCTAGCTTGTAATGTTGCTGAGTTACCAAATACTTATTTGGGTCTTCCTTTAACTATGAAAGAGGTTAGTAATAACTTCTAGAATAGCATTTTGGAAAGAATGGAGAAAATGTTGATTGGATGGAAAGGCAAAACTCTGAGTAGTGCTAGTAAACTATAACTTTTGATCTCCTCTCTCCAAGGATTACCAATGTACTTCCTATCAACATTCAAATTTACTCAATGTATGGCTAATAAATGGGAGAAAATTCAATGTAACTTCCTTTGGTTTGGGGGAAGTGAGAAGATAAGATTAAACTTGGTTAGTTGGGATATAGTCTATAAATTGAAGTATAGGGAAGGATTGGGAGATAGAAAGATGACTAAACTGAATAATGTGCTTCTCACAAAGATGGGATGGAATCTGATGAAGGGAGATTCTAATTGGTGTAATATTATGAGAGCTAAGTACCTTGGTAATCTTAATTTCTCTCACTGTACCTAGAGAAATGATCTTCCTATGGACTCTAAAATTTGGGGTAACATCATGAGAAATAGAACCCTTCTAAAGGAGGGATTAAGGTGGCTTGTGGTGAATGGTAACTAGATCAATTTATAGGAGGATCCATGGCTTATAGATAAAACTTTGTCAAAAATAAAGTTTGGGTCTCTCTAATATAATCTCCAAGACATGGGGGGTAGTATGGTAGCGGATTATATTGGCCCAGCAAGAAAATAGAAGAAGATGAGGTTGCAACATAAGAATTTGATAGGAAGGGACCTAATTGATGAGTTAAATTCTTTGCTGGAAGAGTATAGGATCCCAGGAAGAGATAGGACTAATGAGTTCATTTGGAGGGCCACCTTGGCTGGGGAATTTTTAGTTAAATCTTCCTACAAGATAATGTTCAATAAATCTCTTGAACCTAATGACTAGGGAAATATTTCATTTAACCATTTAATCCCAAAAATCAACATTTTCTGGTGGACCACTATCCATGGGAAAATTCTCACTATTGACAACTTGAGGAAGAAGGCGTTTGAAATACCTAATCGATGTTTTATGTGTAAGAGGGAGGAAGAGAGCATCAACCACCTATTCCTACATTGCAACTTTGCATTTAAGGTGTGGGGGAAAATTCCTCAAATGTTGGAGGTGAATTGGATGTTCAATGAGGATATGGGGCATTTTGTAAACTGGAAGGGCCCCTTCACCCACCCCCTGCTTATCAATTTTTAGAAGATTATTCCACCCTAGGTGTGTTGGGGTATTTGAAAGGAGTGAAATAATAGGGTGTTCAGAATTGATGAGAGGGAGGTGAAGATCATGGTTTATATGGTCTTCAAATTGATAGTTGAAAACAATAGATGCAGAAATTGGAGAAAACTAGCATTCCCCCCTTCTACCCTAAAGGTTAGAATTTTGAAGTGTTGGTCATTGATGGATGGGATTATGGAGATTGACAACTCTAATCTTATTGCTAGAAAGAGAACTGGATGGAAAACCCCACCTACTAACTGGGTCAAACTTAATTTCGATGATGTTGCCAGAAAGTAGGGATCAGTGGGGGGATGGATTGTTAGGGACTGTAAGGGAAAGATGTTGTTGGCTTATGCTGGTCCGTTAGGGAAAGTTTCAAATAATGTAGCAGAAGTGATGGCTCTGTACTAGGGTATAAAGTTAGTCTTAAGTGTGGGATGGCGAGATGTGCAAGTTGAAGGTGATTCTAAAGACATTATTGAAATTGTTAAAGGCAATATGCAGGAGGGATGGGCTATCAAAAGTGTTATTAATGATATCAAGTACCTATTAGCCACCCTCGATAGATTTGATTTGAATCACATTTTTTGGGAGGGAAATAGTGTGAGTGATGTTATGGCGATGATTGGCTTAAAGCTAGAAGTGCTAAGAGGTTGGAGGAATTTGAATGCTCTAACAAATTTGGTGAGGGAGTTAGTGAATAAAGAAATAAAAAATGATGAATCCTAGCTAGTTAGTTTTTATAGTGTTGTTGAGCTGGTGGAGACAAAATGTATTTGATGCTTATGTGGTAAGGAGAAAAGGCTTGGGTACAAGCAATAATAATAACTCATGGCTCAAAAATTGGAAGTTTGAAATGGGGGATTTTTTATCCATTTCCCTTTATGGATCATCGTATGCCATGCAGAAAAAGGAATTATTTTTTAAAGATTTGTGGCATGTTGGGAATGATGGAAATGATTGGGAGAAAGATCATGGCGGCCGACATGTGATCTTTCTCACCAATTTGGTAGGATCAATTATTACTATTAATTGCAATTATCATCTCTATTTATGGGTTTATCTTTCTAAGAGTGAAGTGTTTTTTAGGGACTGGGCTTTGGATAGAAAGAGAGGGGATAAAAAAATTACAAAGATGGGAGGTGACCTGATGGGCATTGAACCGGCTATGATCAATGATAGTGTGAGGAAGCCCTTGGTCTAGTACTTACTAAAGGATGGAAATTTTGTCTCATTCATGGAGGCTCTCAATGGTCATGATGAGAATTATTCTACGTAGTTTGTTAACTCATGGGAGAACTACAAAGTGAGAATTAATGGTATGTCATTTCACATTTCAAAGGAGGTGATTGCTATGGAAACGGGCTTAGCGATGAGGGGAAGAAAATGGTAGAAAGTGACATGGGTGACTGATGAAATAAGTCTACAACATTTCTTTGTGGTGGGTGAGGAATGGATTTGGCATAGAGGAGGTTTCATGAGGGAGAAATTGCTTGACCTATGGAACGAGGTTTGTCTGATTCTGATGAAATATCTTACCCTAGAAGGAAGGTATGGAGTTTGCTACTACTACCATTTTCCTCTTCTTAATCATTTCCAACACCGAGATTTTCTTTCACTTCCCTTCTTCTTGCTACATGATCTTGAGGATATTGTTGTTGATGTGAAAGATAAAATGAGAAGGGGGGTTAATTTTACAATTTTACAGCAGGGTTTAATTTTTAGGTTATACCAATTTCACCTTTCCTGGGTCCCCTCTAGGATTGTGGAAGTTGATATTCCTATTCACCTGAACCCTAGGCCCCAAATGGTCCCCCTTAAGATTACAGGTCGTAGAGCCCCTACCCCTCAGCCCTCTCCAAGTGGATCCCCAGTAAATCCCTCCCCTAGGGGGAAAAAAGAAAAAGGTAAGGAGAAAATGTAGATAGAGTTGGAGGATGAGGTGAGAGGGGGAAGGAGGAGGTTGGGGAGGTTAGCTAAGTCTCAGGCTAATAGGAAGTTAAAGGAGGGAGCCTTGCAAGAGGAGGAGTCAGATTCTGAAGATTCGAGCTGCCACAAAAGAAGAATAAAGGAGAAAACTATTAACTTTGGAGTGGGAGGTATGGAGGGGGTTGAAGAGGAGATTTCTAATTCCTCCAAGTCAAACTTAGGTAATGGCAAGGAGAATAAGGAGGTGTCACATGTCTTGGCAATGGTTGTGCTCAGGTGTGTGGACCTAAAAAAATATCAATTCCTTGAAATGATCGATAGGATGCCTTCACCCGTTATGATCTCCTCCCCTGCTAGGACAGGTTCCATAAAGGACACTAACACCCTTATTGTGTAGGATACTCAGGTTGGTAGGGATAGACACCTGGGTGATTTGGATAAGGCTGGTAATGAGCTACAGGAGAGAATTCAGACAGTAAAGGAAAGAATGGGATTGTTAACAAAGTTTATGGTTAAAGTCACTCATGCAGCGGCTACCACTCTATTCCTGTTGAAGGATGTCGAAGGGGACCTACCCAAGGAGGACTCCGAGCTACTTTTTTGACTTCCTGGCAGAAGACTTGGTGAATGTCTTTCTGGGGAAGAAGGAGGTCAATAAATCATAAGGGTTCCCCCCTTCTTTTATTTTTTGCATGTTGTTAATCTGTTGGTTTACAAACTTTTTCAGTTTTATGGTTGTTACACCTTTGTTTATGTTAAGTGACTTTAGCTTGTTAATAGGCATTTTGTTTGAAGCATGTAGTTAATTTTATAATTATAGTATAAACTTATTTTTTTTTTTTTAAAAGAATTAGGGGTTAGTTATGTTCTGATGGTTATCTACTTATAGTCACCCATCTTGTTTGTAATGGGCCAACCCCCTTGTTTTGGCTGCTTTTATTTCCAAAAAAAAATCTGTTAAACATAAACACAGATTAGTATATCAGATAAACATTATTTACTTCTACTAATGCTAAAACATTAACATTTTGGAGTTTCTCTCAATTCCTAAGTGTAGGCTGAAGCATACGTCTACCCTAAAATAGAGGTAGTTGTCAGTAGAAAATGTCAAATTTATCATTTATCGCTTAGGTTTTTCAACAAATCTTTGCTCTTGGCACCATTTTGTACCATGTTTTTAAAAATGAGTAATGTGTGTCATAACCCCAAAATATGTCTGAGTTGCACAAACCCCTCAACAAGTGGCATGCATGTGTGTTGCATGCAGTAGATGCATTAATTGATTAATTTTCTACAAAGATAGGCTTCCTTTTATGTGAATTTTTCGATCTCAAATCTTTAATTATAAACTTGTGATGAAATTATCAGATAAAATTTTCCTTTGATTATTTTTATTTATTTAATTTTTTATTTCCATAATCACTATTGCTACTAGCCACTATTTAATTAATCTTTGTATTTTTTTAAATTAAATTATACTTTTAATTTGTTTTCTTCTTAATTTGGAAATCTAATCTTTGTATTGTACTTATAATTTATAAATACAATCTAATTTATAAAATTAAAATATTTGTGCAATTACAATTATAAAATATGTTAGGAACTTGATTTCTTTTTTACCATTCAATGACTTATTATTTATTGTAATTTTAAATTCAATTACAAAAAACAAATAATTTCTTTGATTCTTTTTATTATATGAGTGTTCTTTTATTTTGAAAATGATAAAATATACTATTGTCTAAAATTTGACTTTTTTGTTCATTTTAAGTTAAATGTCTAATGAAAAAGAGGGCAGCCTCAACATATGTATGCTTTACATTTTCTTGTACATTTTCTTTACTTGTATTAAATAGTACGATGAAGAAGATATTACATGATGGGTTCTCAGCACCACCACAAAGTGATTCCTAAGTGTCTCTATTTTGTTACTTTTTTCCTTCTCCATTTATAAACTAGAATTAGAATTAAGAGCAGATAATGTGTGCATATGTTTATCTCTAAGTATATTATGCATTCAATTCAAAGTTTCTAGTCAATGATAGTGAAATATTTATAGTATGTTATTAGCTTTTATTTGAAATATTTTAAAGATTATTGGATGACAAAAATAGATGATTCCCAGAAAAAAGTAAAGTACATGTGGTATATTATAAGTCATAAAGTAATAATTGTTGAATATTGATTATTCCTAGTATTTAGATTATAAAGTAATAACTATTAAAAAATATTATTATGGTTCATTTTTGTGGATCTGTGTAAACTGAGCATGCAGTATTCATAGGAGTAGTCCCCATAGTCATGTGAAGACCTTAGATTGGAAGAACGAATAAATCAAATTGCAAGTGGCCAATATTGTTAATGCTGGCACCTATCCCTCTTTTGCAACCTCTAATTTGTTTCTAAAATTAAAAAAATATGCTCCAACTTACTCTGGAGAGTATATATGTATTTTCTTTTTAATTTGCAACTACGAGATGTCTCTTGTCATCTTTTCTCATGAATTGTAATATCCTTCTATATTTTTTCCCTCATCTCTACTTCAATAGTTATGCCCTTACTAGTAAAAGGAGATTCCCTTTGGTAATTCCTAGTCTAATATAATCTTTCACATAGTAGAGTATAGTCAAATGTAACATCACAATTTTGTGACTAGAATAAACACAGTTTAGAATCTCGCATGTATTTAACATCCTAAAATTTTTATTAAATAACTCATGGACTTTATCAATGTCTCAACATCCTGTATATGTCCTTTACAGTTGATGTGAACTCAAAGATTAGGAGCTTTATTGCAAAATCACTCATCATGCATCATGCACATCTTGCAACCAATTTCTCTCCAACAACTTATTTTCTTGAAGGATTTTGTCAAGCAATTTTGATGCATTTCTCATGACTCCATATTTTCTAGGAAACAATGTCCACATTCTGTCTCTTTGCTTCTAGCACTATACAAGCACATAGAACTTTGATAAACATTGAAACATATTTATACAAGATGATTACACTATTTTAGTGTTTCTATAACATTTAAAGTGAATTTATTTTGTGCAAGCCTACCTAACTTTGCACATGTGCATCTGTACTTCCATTTTGTAGACATACCTAACAAAGCATTTTCCACAGAATTATTTTGTGTAGTGTCTTTAATCATTAGAATCCATTTGAGGTGGGAATTTTTGTGTAGTATTATAAAAACTCCCTTAATTATATTTCTTAATCTTTTTCTTCTCTTTCCATTTCTTCAAAATTTTAAATACCTAGATCTACATGGACATTTGCTAACGAAACAATAATATTAATCTGCACTTGTGGAAATTGAACTATCTAGAAGATATCATATAGTATTATTTTCTATATAATTTTCTAGTAAACTATGGCAGATTCTAACTTTTTTGAGGATGTGAGATCGCGTTTATATTCCAAATCCAAGTGGTGAATGGGATTGTCAATTCACTGGTGCAATAGAATCAACACATTTGAAAAATTGGAATTTTTGTGTAGTATTATAACAACTCCCTTAATTATATTTCTTAATCTTTTTCTTCTCTTTCCATTTCTTCAAAATTTTAAATACCTAGATCTACATGGACATTTGCTAAGGAAACAATAATATTAATCTGCACTTGTGGAAATTGAACTATCTAGAAGATATCATATAGTACAATTTTCTATATAATTTTCTAGTAAACTGTGGCAGATTCTAACTTTTTTGAGGATGTGTGATCGCGTTTATATTCCAAATCCAAGTGGTGAATGGGATTGTCAATTCACTGGTGCAATAGAATCAACACATTTGAAAAATGTATTTGTTATAGAATGCTCAAATGTTAAAAAATTATTACACATTGTTCTTGATCAAGAATTTATGGAAAATAAATATGGAACAACACATTACTCAGACATTGCTTTAGATTCCTTACAATTTGCATGGACCTTTTTGAAAATCGGGAAATTCTATATCAACATGCAAATGGATATGTGAAGAATTACTCCAAGCCTCCTGAAGACTATGATACATATATTAGTGCATATGTAATAAAGATGAGCAATGCAATCATAGGTGGCTTCTTCTGCCTTGAAAATTTAAGCTTTTCTATATTTATGACTTGTGTGTATAATTCCCTTACATTGCATGCTCACCATTCCCTATTTTTTGAGCAAGATGCATTGAGAATTGTAGATGTCTGCGATGCAATGATATTCCTGCAATTGCATATGTCTCCTCCTATTATTCAACCTTGTGAAGAAATCTATAGTACGATGCCAAGGACATCTACTACATAGGCTTTTAGTAGTCTTAAAATTTTGGCAAACTTGTTTATCATGCATCACTACTTGATAAATACATGTACCAAGTCAATAACTCATACAATTTAAAAGTCTTTGTAAACACATGTGATGATAATAGGAGTAATTGTCATCTTCTTGTAAGAAGGTGAAAATATTAAGTTTTTGTTTTACTTTTATGTGATTTTATACATATTTATAGTAAATGGCACTAGACAATGATACATATGAGAGTCAGTTTACTTCAAGTGTTTTCAAGGAATAACAATTTGATAATAATTTATGAAAACCATTTAGAATTTCAAAAATATGAATGAATGACATTTAAAAAATCCTTATATTTCTTCAAATGGTGTCTACTTATGCATTAAATTTAGAAATGCTCATATTTTCATACTTAATTGAATACTATGTATTTTGATATTGTATACAATATTTTGTAAAGAAATTGTTTATTCTATAGAGGAAACATTTCAAATGTACCATATATTGAGACTAATCATATCTTACTTGGCTAAGATTATTATTTGTTTCAAATTTTATAGGTTGTTGAAGTGTGTTAGGAGTATTTCAATTTATGAATATATTTAATGATATCTATCACAACAATCTAGTATATTTCCATCACAATTTGTGGAATTATAATTCTATTTTTTTCCTATAATTGTATTTATTGAGTTGTGTTAATGAAAAGTTGTTAAATAAAAAATGTATCCGTACCTTTACTTGCAGTTGTCAAAAATTGCGAAGGAAAATATTTTTTTATGTAAAGTAAAATAGTTATTTGCATGTAGTTTGTTGAAAGTTGATGGGTTCTTCTTATTAGTACACAATGCTTCGAAAATTAAATTATTAATTAGTAACTATTGTATTCTACCATTGTTTATAGTAATTATACTGCAAAGTTTTGTAAGTATGTTTACATTATTTGAAAATCTTTACATATCACTTCAAGTGCCATTTATATTTATGCAACTTTATGTTTCTCATTTTACCCTATTCAATTGTAAATTTTCCCTCGATAGATGTTTATATAATTTTTCACATATATGAAAAAAAAAATCTTTCAATTGACCATGTTAACCTAGCACCAAACATTGAGGGAATACATATTAGATAGATAAAACTTTAGTTTTCTTGATTTAAATTAAGTTTAATATGTGATTCAAAAAATAATTTTTTTGGAAAATTTCCCCTTTGAGGTCCTAACTGTTGGCGAGGTTGAAAAAGTAGAAAGGAAAATCTAGGCCACTTTGACATATACAAAGGACATTATGAGAGGATTACTTGTTAAGGTTCATAAGAATATCACCACAATAATATATATAGGTAGTACTTCTTCCAAATACAATGCTTTTCCAGTTCGACAATATTGGAAATGTATAAACAAGACAACATTTTAGTCACTAGATAACCTTGTAAATCATTACTCTAATTTGTGAGCAAGTATGGAACCTTTAATTTTTTTAAAGAGAAAGAAAAAATTGTTTAGATGTGAATCCATCTTATCTTTAATGTGGATATAGTAGAAATTAATTATGCATAGATATTTTCCAAAGATCCGACATTCTCCATGAACCTTTACACAAGAATTATAATTGTAAAGCAATTCAAAAAAACTCATGTTAGATATTAAGAAGAAGATTGTAAGGAATATGATGTTGTAATCATTTGATACATGACATATTAGGTCAATGCCCAAATTGGTGGATAAACCCTGCTTCAATCTCTTAGTACATGTGTTTATATAGTCTACATTTATTGTATGTTGTGAGAAATGATACAGAACAAGTAATAAGGCAAAATAGATGATGTCTCATATGTTGTTTTCTGAAGATGTCAAAACATAGTATGACAAAAATCTCCTCAGTTTGCAAGCCATTGATATTCTTTGAAATACAAATTTGTTGTATACTAAGCACATATTGTATGAACAATGCAGGGTCAATTGTATTGCCTAGTTGTTGAGACAATAGGGAAACTATGAATCCATAGAAATGGTCACCTGTTATGGTTTAACATGTAATGCATCTACACTTATTCTATTGTTTAACATACTTACAACAATGTCCTATCTACACTTGAAATACAAGTATGCAGACCTCCTATGTAGATAGAGTTATAATCTTCTCAACTTCTACTATTCTAAATTATTACACTTTAATTTTCTTATATTTTTCTATAGATATTTAAATTATTAATTAAGGTAAGACAATTACAGTAAATTACTCCCTTTTTGAACTACATGGAATGTTTGAAGAGCAAGATGTGGAACTAGATATTTCAAATAAATATGCTCTTCTATTTCACTTTAAGCCATAATAAGGTTTTTACTAGCAATATAAACTTAAAATATTTGTGTGACAGGGTTGGCATGTTCAACAAAGAGAACTATTCTCTTCAAATTTGACACTTGAATCTATATGTAACTATCATCAATGCAAGTAGCCATGCTAAATTCTTAGAAGACCATGGAACTTCTTGAAATAGTCATGGGAATTGAACTATGTGCTCTCTTGTTTCTATTTTTTATTGTCAACAAAACACCTATGTTCATTTCATTGTTAGCTTCAAATGTAGTAGTTTTCTATGTAATTCTCTATGTAATTGAGAAATATATGTAATGTGCATAGCATTAACAAAATTAAGGTACAATGAAGTATACATTTTAACATTGAATTTTACTTCATTCTAATGATGTTATGATGAATGAGTAGTTAGATATAATGTATTAGTGTTACTTATTATTATAGTCCTTTTAAATTGTTAGTTACAATGGTATAGGAATTATTCTTATTGCTCTATGTTTGACTTTAATTATGGTGGTCTCATTGTTTTACAGCCTCATAAATAGTATGATTTCATCTACTGACACTGAAATACAGACATTTTAGTACTCTTAAATTATGAATAATAATTGTATATACATTGTTCCTATTTCTTTCATTTTCATAAGAAATCCACTTTGCAATATATTGTTCACCTTGTAGTTGTTATCACATAGGATGCTAACAATGTTCAAATACATTAACTCATCTATTTGATCTATTCAATTCATCTATTTTATGTAAATTGTTTATTCTCTTCACAGAGGCAATTGCAATGATGACTACTTTGACACCAACACTAATTATTGATTTAGAGAATGAAGAGACCTCCACTTTTCAAAAAATGAAGCTAACTTGTAGCAAAAGTAAAAAATGTTCCAAGCATAAAAAATACAAGGGTGTGAGGAAACAAGCTTGGGGTCTCTATGCTACAAAGATAAGGGACGCAAACACTAAATGTCAACAGTAGCTTGGAACATTTGAGACTTTGCATATAGAAAAGAAGCTCCTTCCATGAAAGATGTAATAGAGTCTATAGATTGCTATACAAAATTGTTGAGAGAAAACAATAAAGTTATTCCCAATGCCAACTTATTCAGAATAAAAAATTCTCTTAGTGAGAGGGAGGGAAGTTCAAGAAATAATGCAAGCCATTCTTATGGGGATCTAACTAATATCCCTAATGGAAAGATTTTCCACTCACCATCCTTTCATGTTATCTCATTTGGTAGCAGACTAGTACCAAATGTACATTGTCTACTTACATGTATAACTATGGCTCAATATTCATCCTAGCATAGTGAACATTTACAATCTCCAAGAAAATTTTCCCACCAATATGAACCCAATTGCTGGCCACAATATAGTCACGTTCAATAAGGACCATTAAACAACATAGATACCCAAAACCCACAAGAAAAGGACTAGAAAGAACCTACTTGTCAGTCATACAATACTTCAAACATTCATACAAACTTTGAGATAAACCTAACAATAACATAAAATTTGAACGTTGGAGATTCAAATTTTCTCCAAACAATTATGGGAATACTCAAATCTAAATATTTAAAATATAGAAAAGGACAAGGAACTAATGGTATGTCCTCTAACTTTTACTACTTTTTATATTCATAATGAATGGAGAACTTATGAAGTTGTGTCAGAAATAATTAGAATTATGAGCAAAGAGGATGTGTGCATATGCTCATTTCCTTGTGCATGAATGTCTAATTATATCATTCAACATTCTATTGTAGGAAATGCTACCATGATAGGGTGTACAAGAGAAGCAATCATTCCATGGGAACCAAGTAGCCCGCTCATACAATCAAATCCATATAATTATGATGTTAGTATATGCAACATTACACATACTATGCACCATAAAAGTGGTTCTATGAAAACAAGGGACACAAATACAAAATGTTGTATATGTGGAAATTGTCTCCCTACACAAAATGTTGAAAAGAAACACTTTGTGTTTTATGAGAAGTTAATATTGGAGATGAGTGTTCTAAAGTCCAAGCTATTAAAAATTGAGAACATTGTAACTAGTCTTGAAAAATATTTATTTAATAGTGCTAATAGAATTTTCCACCCAATATGAATCCCTATAAACATATACACATAGCCTTGAAAGGAGTAGAATTAGACTTCTATAAAACAACTAGTTTGTATATTTCATCTTCATTGTAAAAGGTAGGACATAGAAATCAGGTTTGTTGTAGTAATAAAAATATCAAGTTTACTTTTATCAATATTGCTTCTACAAATTCAACAAATAGACTTAGAAAATATTGTACAACATTTAGTTGTATGCTCCATAATCCCGCATTTTTACTACAGATGAGACATCTTTAAAAATGGATATATCATAATTTATGAACAATGTAGTTGGAAACATTTTATAATTCGATCATAGTATGAATCAAAACACTTGAACAATATGACAATGCAATGATTAGAAATTCATGTCTATAAAACTTGAGAAATGAAACTTGACTTTCCTTTTGTTGTCTTTAGTCTTCTTGATTTTCAATTTATCTTTATATTCATGTCTAATGCTTTATTTATAAACAATTTAACAAAGAATACTTTATAATGTAATTCATTTTTATTAAGTAATGTCCCTTTCAAAAGAGTGGTTAGATATGATGAAACATATAATGCTATGAAGAAAAAAGTTAAAGTAATAATTTTTTTTTTAAAGGATTTAAGTTGGTACCACAACGTACTAATTTCAAAAATACATGGGTCATGTACAAGTAAACACATCAAAGCCAGTAAAGAAAGAAGTCGTTAGAATTTTCATTAAAAAGACCATACTTGCTATAAATGCATTAACTATACTTATCTTAGGTATAATATATCCTCAATAAACTAGTTGACATATCTGGCATTTATTACAATTCAACATTACAAGACATGATAATTAAGTAGATACTTTTAACTAGTGGATTTTGATAGCATGAAGATGCAAACTCAAAATCAACCTCGCAACATTGATGACAGGTTTGCAAAGAAAGGACTATGTAGAATTCAAGAGTTCAAATACAATGTTGGGGGCTACTTATTTGAATCTCTTGTATATTTACTTAATCTTACAAAAACTTCTACTAAACTACACAATGGGACAGTAGATTACTTTTCCAAGTGTTTTGAGGAAGGTGATCCAAAGGCTCTTTACACATATAGTCATGAGTTGCATACTCTTATTATACAAGAACTCCATAATGTCAACGATGTTAACACTTATTTGAGGAGAATGTGTTTTCTTGTAGAAAAAAGAAATAGAAGAAATGAAAATGGATTATGGGGAAACATATTTTGCATTCACCAGATCTCTAAGTGGTTAAATATTTGTATATGTGTTTTCTCATTGACAACAGGAAAACAATACCTTGACTTTAATCGATCATTTAAAGGAAATTGACATTATTTTCTCTTTCATGATAGAAATATGCACAATGGATATTTTGAACCTCTAGTGGAAAAGTGTAAGAATTTTCCTTATGGTAAAATCACTCAAGACCAAGGAACACAAGCACGAGCACAACAGTAGACCAAAAGAGTATGATCAGAATGATGATATGATATTCCTTCCATGTGAAAGTACACTAGGAGTTCCTATATATAAAGGCCTCTAGAATTCTTTTAGAATGCATAGGAATTAGCTACATGATAATTTATACAACCAGGCACATGTCCACTAGATATTGATTATCCTCCAATAAGTACGGGAGTAAGTGTGATGATGAGAGGATAAGCCTACAAAGGTGTAGCATCCAAAATAATTTTGTAGACACCATGTGCTAAATTAGAGTTTCTTACTCCAGTGTTGTCAACATGACAACTCATAAGAGTATGCAAACTCCTAAGTGCCTCACCTAAGAAATAATAAAATAATGCATTAACCTAAGTAAACTTAAGTAAAGCATAATAAGTAAATACTTATTTACACCAACACCACCACCCCCCCCCCCCCCCCCCCACCCAAGTGCAACTTAGGGGAATGCACTTAAGCTTACAAAAGCTAGAATGAAATGCATGATGGGTCTTGGCTACTAGGCCATGTTAGGTACCCATGTACATAAAGAAATGAAATCTCTCATAAAGTGGAGAAAGAGGGAAAACCTCATGGGAAAAACCCTCCCCCAAAAAGAGAGATTAAAAGTCAAGATGCATGGATGGATGGAGTAATCAAGACCCCACCATTATGACATAATGTATGAAGTATGTACAATAGAGAAGTATGAGAAGAACACAATCCTAAACGAGGAAAATTTCTCCCCCCTAAATGTAGTGTATCGATTAGTGATAGCCACTTCAGTGTAGAAGCTGATCCAAGATTGTTGAATAATGCTCCTCCCCTTTTGAAGAAACAATACCATAGGTACAAGTGAGATGCTTCCCCTATGTGTAGAAAGAATTCCAATGGTGGATGGTGTCTCTAAAACCTACTCAACTATCCCTATCAAGGATGAATGTAGAACTTTTCCCAAAGAACATACTATCTCCTCAGATGATAAAGAGACATCCTAGAACTACTATGCATAAGTATCCACAATCACATCAACCTGTGAAGATTGATCATGTAGAGAATGGATAGGAGGGTCAGAGTGAGCCCTCATGACAACTGCAAAAGATGTTGCTTTATCAAAGAGAAGATGTAAATCATCAATGTTGTCTCCCAAATCTGCTAGGTGTGACTCCACAAACAAACCTAAAATGTCAGTCAAGAAGTCATCCACTAATGTTGGAGGTGGAAGATGAGGTATACCCTACTATGTTGGACCTATCATTGTGGCAATATATGCATGTGGAATATTTTGATGTCATGAGCTCTCACTGCAACTAGCGATAGAACCCCACATATCTAAATCTATTAAAGTACTATTGTTGATGTTACTATCAATTTCCACAATGTATGAAGTGCAGAGAAGAGTAGAGGATAAGTTGGGTGAACTTTCCTCAAAGTGAAAATTCCTCTCTATGAAAATCTCATGTTTCTTAAGATCCATAAGTCTATATGCCTTAACATCGTTGTCATATCTAATGAAAGTACAAGGCCTAGGTGGTGGTGGCTTGCATCCCCTGGAAGATATGTTTGCCCATGTTGGACAACTGAAGACTCTGAAGTGTGTCACATCTAGTTTTCTACTGCACCATGCCTCAAAAGGAGTCTTTCCATCTAAGGCATTATGAGGAGACCTATTAGGTATGTGATTGGCACTACTGATAGCTTCGACTTCAAGTGATGGATGAAGAGACTTGGCTTGTATCATGTAACTTGTCATAGACTTAAGAGTTCATAACCTTAGTTATGCAACATATGTCTTATGCAGACTAAATGCTAGTGGATTTTGAAGATCAATACCCTCAAGTTTGTAAACATCTTTAAGTCTTTTTTTCACATATCTTCTTTCATTGTCCATTCAAAGAACTTTGATGGCTTTCCTTTATTTCTGTTCAACATAGTCTTGAAGGCTAGAAACTTATCCAACACATCATTCTTGTGATGAAGAAAGTAGACCTAAGTATACCATCAAAAGTCAGTAATGAAAGTAAGTATATAGCAACCCTGGCTTACTGATGTCACTGCAAAAGGTCTTGCTAGTACCATGTGAACCAACTAAAGAACAATTGGTGCTCTTGAAGACTTCCCTCTATGTAACTTCTCCTCTACATGCATATCCACTGAACATTTTGAACATTCACTTGTGGAAAAGTTGATTGGAGGTAGACCTATGACCATTTTGATTGAGAAAACTTGCTAAAAGTAGCAGAAGGCAAGATGTCCATACCGCTCATGCCATAATTTGGTTTGTGAATTGGATTGAGTCAACAAGGCTTGTGAAGGAGACTTGGGCACAAAGTGGGAGAAAGAATACAACCTTTTATCATGGTTAACTTTCCCCACTACAACTAATGAATCATCTTTTAGACTGTGCACCTTTACTAAGTTAGGAAGGAACTCAACTTTATGGCCATCTCCAAGGTGAGTGATTTGGTAAATTTAGAGGAGATTAGAACTTAGATTTGGAACATAAAGAACATCTTTGAATCCCCCATTTTCCATCTCCACTTGTCCTTTCCCTTCAACTCCCATTTTGTATTATCTCCTACAAAGATGTGCGGTACCTTGGACTACTTCAATGAAGAAAAGTCTCCTTTTGAAGAACCCATATGATATGAGGCACTTGAGTCAAGAATCCATTCTATTGAAGAACTTGAATTTGCCATGAGTGCTTTCCCTTTTCCCTTTGAATCTAAAGATGAAGATCCTTTCTCCTTATAAGCATTAGGCAGTGGAACATTGTGTTTCTTTATGATGTTCGTTAATTCATCAATCTTTTTATGATAACACTCATGATCATCAAGACCCAACTCCTTGCAATAAGCACACTTTTTCTTCTCCTTATTAGTGTCCCCCTTCTTGTTTGAATTCGAGGAAGACTTGTCATGTTGATTTTATGGTGGATTTTTCTTTTCTACATCCTCTGGTTTTTTATTCTTCCACTTCTTATTCTTGCCCTTTCCTTTGTTTGAATATTGACTGGTTGAATTTTGAGAACCCTCATTATTGGCCACCAATGCCTTAGACTTAGATGACTGGAGAATTCCCATTGATTTCAACTTCTTTTCTTCTTCATCCAATAGTATAGCATAGTGATCAAAAGTGACTTTTTGATAGGAAAACCCTAATGTAGTCTTGGAGGTGTTATAAGAAGAAACAAATGTGGAGTACTCAGATGGCAACTTATTATGAATGAGATAGATCAACTTTTCATCTTTAATAGGACTCCCACAATCATCAAGCTTCGTTCTTAATTCATTCACCTTTATGATAAAGTCCTATATAGAATCAAATGTCTTTGGATCTAAGGAGACAAGTTCATCTTCAATACTATAAACATCCTCCTCAAACACTTTACCATGTAGGTTTTGGAGGGTATCCCAAGCTTCCTTGGATGTACGAGACTTCTAGATCTGATATATGATCTTGTCTTCAACCCCCAAACAAATATCACCCAGGGATTTCCTATCCATTATTTCCCAAGCTGAAATTTCAGTTGTAGATACTTGATCATCTGTTGTTTGAGGAAGGGTACCATCTACATATTGAAAAAATCCTTTATGCATTAAATGACACCACATTTTAATGGATCATGTAGCATAGTTACGTGGAGTTAATTTTGGAAACTTAAAATTTCCCATGATGCAAAAAATGAAAGAAAATAGTAGGAAAAGAGGAACACAACACCAAGAACACCCCCCTCCTTTCCACTCAATCAAGAAACCCCCCCAAAAAAGATGTTTTTGGCAGTTTATATGTAGTGTGTTTACAATGGACACTTGTCAATTTTGGCCTTAGTGGACTTTTGATTTTTCCTTTTTACAACCTCCTTATGCAGTTCAAAACTAGAACATTATAATGTATCTGAAATATACAACAATTCTAAAGATATAGCAAAGTATTACAATGTAGAAAAGGACCTAATTATGAAAGTGACACTTTTGTCCACAGAACCCTATAATCTAATTGTAGATCCAGAAAGTACATGAAAAATAACGCACTTTCAAAAAAATGGAACCTAGTTTTGAGTCCAGATGAGCCTGTATGGAGCATTTGAAGTTGCAAAATGTAGGATTCGATACGTACAGCCACCAAAAGATGCAATTTTTGACAAATTTGTGCACCAAAACCATAAAAGAATTGCACCACTAAAATTTGAGGAAATTTTATCCAAAATAAAAAAAATTGCACCTGATTTGGAGTCCGTAAGACTGAGATATGGCCTCCCAAAGTTGGACTATCAAATCAAAAATCAATCTGGAGAGGGGTTGTATTAGCAAAAGAAGGGGTTAAATTTGATGGTCAAATGGTTGTCATAATTGTTCTATTTTTTCTCTTGATGATGGTCAAATGATCATCAATTTTAACACAGTGGATTGTTGTCATCAGCGTACTTGGCCCTTTTGGTGATGTCATGCTGATGTAATGATGACTTTAGCACTATACGAAATAGTATGGGAAGTATGAAAAAACACATATCTTGCATGACTTTACATATGGTAGTATGACATTGTGGTTACTTGCACTGCTTGCTAACATGGGTGTGTGAAGTGGGAGGTATATCCATGTGTCAAGCTCTCCATGTGGTTGAAGATGAGTGGACCATGCGAAACCAAGTCGGAAGGGGACTGCAGTGCCAGTGATTTGTTTAAGGCACCAAAATCTTTAATTTAGTGCTAGAGATCCACTACACCTTGTTAAGAGCTTTAGACAATCACCAGATTCATGTTCACTAGATTTGGTCACCAGTTTGAGTGCAGAATATGGTGAATTTGCTGCTGAAAATGGATTGTTGCCCATTGGATTTGGATTAAACTGCCAAATTTAAAGAATATGCTACAAATATTCTCTATAGGGGCTTGGGTGTCACTGCCCAGTTCCTACAAAAAAAAATCTCTACAAGCTTGACTAGGTGAAAAAAATCTTAAAATACCCACAAATTCAAAAATGCAGAGAAATATAAAATTAGATCTAAAAATAAAATTCGCAGATCAAATAAATGACCATACCTAGTTTTTAAATCAAACCTTCAAGTGCTAGTTTGCAAAAAAAAATTGACTCAAATTGACTTTGGCCTAGCATAGGTGAATTTATGGCCAATTTTCATTGAATCAATGTTCCAGATGCAATGGTGAGGTCTGATTTGACTCTAGACACTCCCATTTTCTGCAGATTCTCTAGATCTGGGTCGAGATGTTGAAGCAACAATGGTCTTGAATGGCTATGTGAAGAGAATCTCCCTGAGCTCTGATACCATGTAATAATTTGGCTTGCCTTAGGAAAAAATCACCCAAAATCAAGGAACTCAAGCATAAGCACAACAATAGACCAAAAGAGTATGATCAAAATGATGATATGATATTCCTTCAATGTGAAAGTATACTAGGAGTGCTTGTATATGAAGGCCTTTGGAATGCTTCTAGAATGCATAGGAATCAACAACATGATAAGTTATACAACCAGGCACATGTACACTAGATATAGGTTATCCTCCATTAAGCATGAGAGTAAGTGCGATGATGAGAGAATAAGCCTACAAAGGTGTAGCACACAAAATAATGTTGTAGACACCATGTGCTAAATTAGAGTTGCTTACTCCAATGTCGTCAACATGACAACTCATATGAGTACACAAACTCCTAAGTGTCTCACATAAGAAATAATAAAATAATGCATAATAATAAAATAATGCATTAACCTTAGTAAACTTAAGTGCAATAAGTAAATTCTTATTTACACCAACAAATAGGGAAGGTTCAAAAGCATTAGTCATAGTCTAAAGCTGCACAAACTAACAAAATTAATAAGGTCAAATATGGATAACTCCAAAAATCCACTGAATAAACACAAACAACTACAAACAACTAATTATAACAAGCAAGGAAATGCTATGAATAGTTGTCAGCAAATTTGCATCACAAGTTTGAGGGCATTGAATAAATACATTGAAAAAGAAATGTAAAATTAACCATAGATACCTTCAATAATACTGAATATAACATAAACTTCAATGCAAATCTAGAAAATAGACCAAATATACAAACTAAGAGAAAGCAAACAAAAACCAAAAAATACCAATAAAAGGATATGAACTCACAATAGATGACACACCAAAACACTCTTATCTAGTTTGTGACACTTTGCATTTCAAGAATGATATGAAACATCCAATGAAGAAGCTAAAAGATGTATACACAACCCTAACCCAACATACTTCACCATTTGACACTGCCAACACATGCAAAACCTGTCACAAAGCTCTTAAACAATCTACTCTCCCAAAGTTTACAACTCCGAGAAATATTTGTACAAATAATCCTTTGCAACATGTAAGAATGCTAACTCAATTAGAGGAAAGACTTGTGTCCTTGAGAATTGGCTTCAAACAAATCTAGGAACTAGGGCATAGAAGATTGTAAATGGGCCTAACTAGGTCTATAATAAATGTTCCTGCAAATTTTAACATTGTGCAAAATGCTATTCCCCAGACAATAGATAACACATCAACAATTGTAGTTTCTTTAAAGAGATGTCTGGAATATAAGAATGCCTTCCAAAAAGGAATGGTAAGACTAATATTATAATGCATTCTTTCAATGAATTGACACAACAACATTGTATAAAACATAAAATGACAAAATCAATGATAAATGGTTGTAATTACATCAAATAGAACAAAAAGATGAATGAATGAGTGATAGTAGTTCAACCGAGAGTGAATAGCAAAGCGATAGAGTGTAATGTTGCCAATTTTAATGTAATAATTTAATTTAATTTAATTAATTAATTAACTGGTCCCAAGATTTAAATAATATAATAAAAGGACCTTTAATTAGTTATTGTAATTAATTAATATGGGGCCCAAGTTAATATTTGTATTTGTGATTCCAATTGATTTAATATATCTCAGACCTATTTTTATTTTAGTTTATATTGGTAAGTGTTGTCATTGGCTATCTTTGTACACCCGCAGAAAGGTATTCCCTGATAGGTATTTAAGCATGGCTTGTAGGTAGTCGTAGGGAGGCAATTTGGATTATTTCTTTTGTACGAAAAATTCTTGTTGGGATTCTCTATTGTTCACCATTTTGAAAGTGAAAGATCTTCCCTACTTGGCTTGTCTAGTTTTGGTGGGATTCAACCCTCATTCTATTTCTTTGCATATAATACTTTGCTCAAATTCGGCAAATTGGAGCACCATCTTGTGGCAATTATTAATTGAAGGATTATTCGTTTTCAATCTCTTGTTTGGCTTTATTTCATGATTTTAGATCTATAAGTTCTGCTTGCATGACCAAACCCTCATTCCATCCATACACCATCTGTTCTGCAACATTACCATTCTGTATGGCCATCTCTGCCCATGCTTCAACATTACCATACTATACAACCATCTCTATCCATACTACAACATCACCATACCATATGGCTATCTAGGCTACTGTACAACCAATCAACACCACCATCCATACTCCATTCCAAGCTACCATATGGCCCACCCCAAGTAGTCTGTACATCACTATTCACTCCATTCAGTTATATTGTATAGCCATCAACTCACTATCAGGCACATGAGACCAATGGATACCTATCCATTAGGCACATGAGACCAACAAGTAACTGGCCATCAAGCACATGGGACCAATGGGTAGCTAGTCATCAAGTACATGGTACCAATGAGTAGCTAGCTATTAGGCACACAGGAGTAATGAGTAACTAGCCATCAAGAACACAAGACCAACAAGTAGTTGGCTATCAAGCACACAGGACCAATGGGTAACTGGCCATTAGGCACATGGAATGGGTAACTAGCCATCAAGCACATGGGACCAATGAGTAAATGGTCATCAGGCATACAGGACCAACAAGTAATTGTTATTAGGAACATGGGATGAACAAAATATTATAGTAGTATTAGAGCTGGTGATTCTACCAGCCTATTGGAAGAATGGAGAGCTTTGACTTGGATTATACAATGGCTCAGTTTCCAACTAATTGGAGGGCACAATTGTTAGTCGAATACTTTTGTGTGCCAACTTTTGGATGGATAAGTGTAGGATGATAGATACAAGGTAGTTGTTAATATCATTTACCATAAAGATAGAATCTATTTGGTACCTAAATCGAAGATGAAGGAATAGATTCTAGAGGAAGATACTGGCACAAATATTGTCAAACTAACACCCAATGATCATCTCAATTAAAAATTTAGTTATGTCAGTGGCCCTCCAAATGAGAAGGTTCCATCAATGGTTGTTCAACTTCCTAGAGATTCTATAGATGATTCCTTGTTGGAGCAACCATAATTGGTTGAATACGGAGTTTACCCTTTAGTATTCTCTAAGTCGTGCATGACTATAATTTTTCTATGTGAAGCACTTCCTCACATAATAGAATCTGCATGTGTTGTGAAGTTTCTAAGGAGATTGATGATTACATGAAGATTATGAATCTGGACATCAATGTGTTTAATGATTGTTGCCCTTCGGATCCTAGTGGTTTTGGATATAACAATGTTTATATCAAAATGGTGCAGTAGAGCCCAAATGGCAATCTAATCATCTCAATTGATGTGATCCTAAAGAAGCATGGAGTTTTTAGTAGATATAGTAATCTACATTCGTGCATGGTTGGGGATCCTAAAATTTTCATAGCGCTTGAGGAAAAGCAATCTTTGGTCAGTGAGGATTTGCATTGTCCCCAATTTTTGATGTAATAATTTAATTTAATTAATTAATTAATTGGTCCCAGAATTTAAATAATATAATAAAAGGACCTTTAATTAGTTACTTTAATTAATTAATACAAGGCTGATTTAATATATCTCTGACCTATTTTTATTTTAGTTTCCATTGGTAAGTGTTGTCATTGGCTATCTTTGTACACCCTCAGAAAGGTTTTCCCCAATGATTTTTTAAGCACAGCTTGTAGGTATTCGTAGGGAGGTGATTTGGATTATTTCTTTTGTACTGTGAATTCTTGTTGGGATTCTCTATTTTTCACCATTTCGAAAGTGAAAGATCTTCCCTACTTAGCTTGTCTGGTTTTCGTGGGATTCAACCCTCACCCTATTTTGTTGCATGTAATACTTCGCTCAAATCTAGAAAATCATAGCACCATCTTGTGACAATTATTAATTAAAGGATTATTCATGTTCAATCTCTTGTCTGACTTTATTTCATAATTTTAGATCTATAAGTTCTGCTTGCATAACTAAACCCTCATTCCACCCATACACCATTTGCTACCCTTTGTTTGGTACAACATGCAGTGCATCTATCTATGCTACAACATTACCATTTTGTATAGCCATCTATGCTCATGCTTTAGCATTATCATACTGTACAACAATCTTTGTCCATACTACAACATCACCATATCGTATGGCTCTCCAGGCTACCGTATGACCAATCAAAACCACCATTTGTACTCCAATCCAACCTATTGTATGACCCACCCCAAATACTCCATACATCACTATTCACTCCATTCAACTATATTATATGGCCATTAGGTAACTAGCTATCAGGCACACATGACCAATAGGTACCTACCCATCAGGCACATGGGACTGGCCATCAAGCACACAGGACCAACAAGTAACTGGCCATCAGGCACATGAGATCAACAAGTAGTTGACCATCAGGTACATGGGACCAACTGGTAGCTATCCATCAAGCACAAGGGACCAATGGGTAGTTGTCCATCAAGCACATGAGACCAATGGATAACTGGCCATCAAGGACATGAGACTAATGGGTAACTATCCATTAGGCACACGGGAGCAATGGGTAATTGGCCATCCGACACACAAACCAGTAGGTAACCGGTATCAAGCACACGGGATGAGTAGAACATTACATAAAGATAATGAAATCGAGATAGACATATTGATACAAGGATTTAGAGATGCTAGAAGCATACACAACATGACGGTCAAAACCATTGAAATAGCTCTTGCACAAGCATGTTATCCAATAGGAATTTTTAGAGATGAACATGCAAAAGAAATGAATTTTCATACATTATTCTTTAGAGAGCCTCGTAGTAGTCACATCTTTCAAAAATTAAGTTACCAAAGACTCACTCAATGGGAACTGCTAAAATCCTCTCATCAATTTGCACTACATACGACAAACCTTTTTCCAAAACAATTAAAATACTAATACACCAAGTGCTATTGACAATGTGGGTGATGATCAGAAAGGGTCAATTGAAATGTAGGAAACTTATTGCTAAAAATGTTAAGAATAAACCTAATTTGGAAAAGATTTTGAAATCTAACATTGGTTACATAGATTTAAAGAGAATAAGAATATCTCTAGACTAAGTCTAATAGCTAAAGAAAAATGTTTTTTCTATGATATAACAATTAGATCCTCCTATCTTTTTCCTCACTTTTACAAGTGTTGAGAAAATTTGGGATCATTAAGAAACACTCTACTTAAATTCTACAACACTAAAGACACCCAAATACACATAAACAAAAAAAAAACATCTTGTAATAAATGTGAAATATATAACCTTGTAAGTAAGGATCATGTCGCATGTGCACAATACTACCGACATAAAATATAGGAGGTGCATAAATTAATATTCACTGATCACTCCTTTTCTAGAAAAATTAACAACTTCTTCTTAGTGACTAAGTTTTAGATTATGGGAAATGGACATGATCATCTCTTGATTTGGAGTGAAAATGCCCCAATTTACATTAGAGATAGCAATACAAAAATAGTAGAATTCATTGATAGATATATAACCTATAGTGTAGATCACTTACAACCATCTTTAGCAAAATTACACAAGCATCATCACACAAAACAATGTAAGAAGACATCAAAAATAAAATGTTAATACAACTTCCCAATCCCTCTGATACCAAAAATAATGATACTAGAGCCATTGATAGATAGAACAGAATCAAAGTTAACACAAGCAAAAGATGTTTTCTCAATCTTGGAATAAGAGATCTATGATACTTAATGGATGTATGACATGTTCATCAATAAACTACACTTAACAAATTTTGAATACATCAACTCAATAAGGTTTATGTTAGATAGGCCTACTCTATTCCTCAGAAAAAGACCTTATGAAATTTGGAATAATAGTTTAGCAAAGGGAATGTCTACGTAATGGAAAGCAAATACAAATGCACATTTTTTTCTTAATGCATATGTTGCAGCTATGTATTGTAGTTCATATATGGAAAAAGTTGACAAATCAATGACAAATGCATTTTAAAAAATAAGAAATGATTATCATAAAAATAATATAGATGGAACTGAGATGATAAGAAAACTTGGCAATGCTTTACTTAACTTACAACAAATGTCAGCACAACAAGCAACACATCTAGTCCTGTCAATGCCACTTAATCAAAGTTCATGATAGTGTACATCTATTAATACAAGAATTAAAATTGAGAGAATTTTTGTGCTCAAATCTGTGAAAGAATTGAGCGATGAGGTAGATGATTCTAAAAATGTAATGGAAAAACCTATTGTAGAGTGTTATGTGGAACATTTGCATACACTTAAGCATATATGCTTCATTGAGTTCATCTCTGAATATCACAAAAGAAAACATCTTATTAAGAAGAAAATGAAACCCAACATAATATGTTACATAAATTTCAACAAACATGTGGATCCAATAAACTACTACACAAAACAACTTCTCCTATATGTCCCATTTGTGGTAAATGTTGACACTCTTTTAGAAAAAATTAGAACTTGGTAATATGCATATGACAAATATGAGGAAATAGTATTAAAAAATCATGCAAAATTTTGCTACAATGTCAATACCAAATGGGAAGACATTGAGAAAGAGGATAGTGAACTACATCTTAGAGATTGCAATAATGATCAATCAAATTCACTGCAAAAGATTGATATAATGCAAGAAGATTACAATATACTAAAAGACGTTCCAAGACAACCAAAGAAAAATTCAAGTAATTCATTGCATAGTGGTTTTGAAATAGCCAAGCATCCTTAGGTAATGGATAACAATGATTATTTCAAATTATGTCGGATGCTTAACAATGAACAACAAATGATAGTTAAAGACATTGTAATGAGAAAAAAAAAAATGTATAATTGCCCCAATCAACCTCTTCCTAATATGTGGAGCTAGCACTAGGAAAAATTTTATAGCAAAGGCTATTTACCACACACTTCATCATCTATATAGTAATGACATCAACAATGACCCCAAAAACCAAAGGGGTTAATAGTTGCATATATAGGGAAGGTTTCCTATAATACAAGTGGTGTTACAATACACTCTGCATTACACATGCCATTCTAAAAGTCCAAATTTATCCCCTTAACCAATGACAAACCTAACAAGATGCCTAAACATTATTCCCAACTAAAAGTTCTACTCATCGATGAGATAACCTAAGTAGGGTTTTCCTTCTTGAGATATATTGACTTATGCCTACATGATATAATGAAAAAACCAACATCTTATTTTGGAAGTTTAGACACAATCTTTAGTGTTGATCTATACCAAGCATTGCTTGTTTTTTATTCCAACATTTTTGAAAGAAAACCTACTAGTAAAGAACTATTGCCTTATAATTTTTGGAAAGATAATATAAAGTGTTACTCTCTAACAACAACGTGATAGAAAGATGCAACATTTGTTCTTATTTAGAATATAATTTGTCTAGGTAATCAAATACCAGAAGACATAGAATACCTCAATGAGCAATGTGTCAATGCCATACCAGCTAACCCTACACTTCCATTTCTCTTCTTCCAAAGAGCGTACATAGATGCACATAACAATATGATGTTATTAGACATGTGTAGTGATACAATCACATTGAAAGCTATTGATGAACATGAAGATCAATGCAATGCAATATGCCTTTACGCCCATACAACAACACTTACAATTGAAATACATGTGAAGGAAGGGATCCTTGTAGAAATATACTTGGGAAACTATAACATTGAAGATGGTATTGTGAATGACTCAGATGATATCTTCAAGTTATACAACAAAAAAGAGAATAACAATATTGTGTGGGTCAGATTTTATGATCAAAACATTGGGCAACAAAAAGGTAAAAAGTATATTACATACTACATGGATGAAATTCCACATGAATGGGTTCCCATATTGCGCATTGCAAGACCAATACTTAGAATTAAATCAAATAAAAACTAACCATATAGAAACAATTTCCCATACAAGTATCCTACACTCATACTATCCATCAATTTCAAGGGCTCACAATGGAAACACTTTCTTTTGATCCAATACGA
The DNA here is from genome assembly GCA_028749045.1 of Cupressus sempervirens. Lineage (NCBI taxonomy): Eukaryota > Viridiplantae > Streptophyta > Pinopsida > Cupressales > Cupressaceae > Cupressus > Cupressus sempervirens. The sequence goes on along the minus strand of CM053791.1, from coordinate 735,108,860 downwards.
GTAAAACAACATGGTAGAGCATATATAACACTATTGACAAGCAAGAACAATTGAGAACCTATACTTTGTCAACCCTCTAACACAAAAAAAAAAAATGATCAACCCTCCAATGCAAAAAAAATTAAAGTGAAGAAAAAAATCATTCTAGAAATGGAATGGCTATAGACAACTTCACAATGAATTCTTGATTACGACAAAATATGCTTAACATCGTCACCACACTTGACCTTGTGCGCACTCAACACTAGCGGATACCATACACATATATATGACCTATCCAATGACTATCATATCATGTCTTTGGACATTATATGCTTGTAATAAGTCAATGCAAAGGAAAAAGAACCTATTCCTTTCAATGACAAGCATAACCAATTCTAAATTCATGAAAACCATGGATTAATGACTTTAACAAAAATAAATATATGTACTAGAAAAAGTCACAATCATATTTCCAAAAGTTTAGAAACCATAATCATCAACATAGCATTAGAAAATGAAGTAATAAATATAACCAACTTTTATGCATGACCACAAACTTACTTGGAGGAGATACAAATAGTAGTACATAGTGTAGTCAATAGCATAGAACCAAAAAACACATTGTACATAGTACGATATTTCAACATCAATATGCAAAAAAAAAACAAGATAAGCACAAATTTGACATCCTCTATGCAAAACCATTACCTCAAATTCCTCCTAGATACTCATGCCACTCTAGGCCTTACTGCCTAGATGTGTACTTTATCATAGTCCACTAGAAAACAAATGTCTTTCTCATAATCTTCCACTAATTTCTTAGGGATTCTATATATGCTTTACATTTTCTCTTTGAAAGTTTCAAAATATGCATCTATTATACTTTCAAAATTGTCACCCATCTCTGTTATAAATTCATTAATTTGATACAAAACTTATGTATCCTTCTTCCACACCACAGTTCCTTTGGAAGGAAAGAACTTTTGCATGTAAAAGATTAAACAAGTCAATAGAGATTTGAAATTACATGGATTTTTATTTAAAACTTGGATGCTATCCATATTTTTACTAAACCGGTTCAACATCAACTTGGAAAGGTCAAAGGATATGTTATTCTTAACGACCTTGTATGCTAGGTCAATAGCAAACATTTTTTAGGTGGCTCAAGTTGTAAATCTTGCGAGCTATAACATGAATGTCAAACTTTATCTCCATGTCAGTAATTCTATTCAGTTTCATGCCTTATTCATCCCACTCATCAAGAGTCCTCTTTGTCAATTCAACCCAACCTAGGGTTTTTGTGGTCTTTGCCTTGTTCAACATTAGCAACCATATTATTTTGTGTATCATCTTCTTTTTGATTTGAATGGGATGGTCCAACCACAAATGCATGTCATAGACTCAGCTGAAGATAAACCTAATCCATTTCCCTTAGAAATCCCTTGGCATATGTAAGACATGAGTTAGACCTTTTGTCTCTAGATGCTTGTACTTGGTTTTTAAGCTCTCATCCACACATAACTCATTGAATGTCTAATTCATTTCTAGGGTTCCCAACTCATAAATTGAACAGTGGTAAAATAAACAGATATCATGTATAAGAAGTATCTTGGGAGGAATCCATGATTATGCTCCAACTGGATCAAGTTCTTCAGTAATCATTAGACTTAGTTTAGATGTCATGGATTTACAATCAACTCCTTGAATTAACATCAATGTACCTTTCTTTACTTCGTTGCTAGAGGATTTCATACTGCTTAGCAAAACTTCAAATTCTAGAAAGAACTATGATGATATTTTACATGTTCTCAAGTGATATTTCTTTTCTTCTATATGTATGATTTCTTTCATGAGTATTTTGATGATGTGTCTATTAGTAAACCTTTAAAGGTGTCTATTAGTGAAGAGTTGGATGAAAAGAATGAGATCTTTATTGAATTCATTCCTCCTATGACTTCCTTGTTGAAAATTTGTTCAATGCTCCCCTTGGGATTTGTGACAAGGGCTTAACTACCTTCTATGTACTATAAGTTGAGTGGTTGTATTGAGCATTAAAAGATTGGTCTTTTGGTGCAATGACAACACCTATCCTTTCTAAAAAGTGGTATCAGAGCTTGATCATAGGCTCAAATTCTTAGACCCTCAAGTAACACTGACGGGGAGATTGTTGAAGATTTGTTCAGTCCTCCCCTCGAGGTTTGTTACAAGGGCTTAACCACCTCATGTGTACTATAAGTTGAGTGGTTGCATCGGGCATTAAAAGATCAATTTTTTGGTGCAACCTGAATCACTCAGGGGCTCTAGAATGCTCTTCAATATATTTTCTCTAAAAATTTTGGTGAAACAATAACCTTTGATTTCTACTTTTAACAAAATTTTGTCTTCAAGTCACTGCAAATGCATCATACATTAGTTCACTCTGTGACAAGTTGTCCTCCACTCGACTAAGTCTTTAATGCTTGGAAGATACCTTCAACTCAATAAGAACTTCAAACTTGATAGAGTCATCAACTCAACAAAGTCTTTGAATCAGCATGAAATCTGATCTCGCCATCCACAACTAAGCTCGGTTAGGTCTAGCAACCCAACCATGCTTGGTAATGTCTAACACATCACTTCAATTGTCATCCAAACTCGACGATCCTTATGTAGAAACTTAAAATCATCTCAAAGGTTATATTAATTCATTTAATATTTCATTTAACATTATAATTAATTATTTATTAATTAATTATTATTTTCCAAATTATTCTATTTATTTAATTAAATAGGTTAATTTCCTATTATATTTAAATTTAATTTAAATACTTCCCCCTAATGTATTAAATTCATTTCATGCATAGTGCTCCATAAATCCTCTTTTAAATAAATTCTAATTTATTTAATTCCCTCAACTTTATTAAATTCTATAATCCTATGATTAAGTTAAATCTTATTTAATTTAATCCTTATCCCATCCAAAAACCTAGTCTACACCCATCACTCTCATCCTTCTAAGCCTGCCTACTACTTAATATCACTTATTTATCTTAAACACTTTTCTAAACACCTCTTAGCCCCTAAGTGTTTGCTCACACACGTGTGAGAAACTCATGATCCAATAAAGCTTCTACTTCATTTAACCTCTTACACCATTGTCTCCCACTCTGTCCCCCAAGGTTGCTCACACATGTGTGAGCAAACCTTAAGCCTCTCAATCATAAAGACTAGTTTTTACTTTTGCATGGCTTTTTCCTTTGACCCATGTCTCTCCCTTGTGGCACCTATGTGGATGCCACATAGATGCCACCTCCCCAAGGCCTCTCTCAAGCCTATAAATAGAGCCCTTGTCTCAAGCATTTTATCATCTCCCTCATTTGCATTATTATCATGCTAGTATAGTTCCAGAGCTTTTAGAGATTTTTATGCATTGTTACTAACCTTTGGTAGTTGCTAGATTTCATTTCATTTGCATTGTTAATCTAGTTTACTTTCTTTCATTCATCTCCACTTCCTAGAATGTTTTAAGAGTGGCTTCTTCCATAGCCTTGCTTTGAAGCATTCCTCACTCATCTAACTTAGATTCATATCATATTGACATACTTTCATCATCAAGGGATTCATTCACAATTGTGGTTTTGGAGAGCACATCCACATCCCTCCAATCTAAAGCACATCAACAAGGCCTCTCATGGGTACCCTATGTTAAGCTACTTTGAGGTTGCATGAGGACTTTTCCTTTCTATTGTATCAAGTTGTCAAACTTAAGTATAGATAGTTGTATTTTAATCTCATTTAAATCTTTGATATACATGTGCAACTAACTTTTCTTATTTACATGTGCTCCCAATAGGTTAGGTTTTTGTGTATACATTTTGGCATGCCCAGTGGGACCCACGTCCCTTCTCCACTACCAAATCCAAAGAAAATTTTGTAACTTGCTACAAAAACATGTTTGTTGTTGTCTTTGTTAGGATGCAATGTCATCTGGAAAGACACTCTATTTTCTTTGTTGATTAGCATCTCTGACACTGTCATTTCCATAGATAGATGTCTCCACTACCATTAAGTTAAAAATCTTGGCCTAATCTTGCAAAACTCTAATGTTCCAGTGTTTGCACTATATTTCTGTGTCTACAAATATTACCTCTCTATCGTCTGCATTGCAAGCAACTAAAAAAGACTTATGTTTAGTAGACTATCATCTACAATTTTTGCCAATACTGTCATCTCCATTATAGGTGGAGTAAACCTTAACCACATTAGACTATCATTTTTGCTAGTATTTTGTTGTCTTTGCTTGACAATACTGCTAGAATTGTGGCATCTATGTATCCTATCGTCTCTGTAGTTTAGCGCTTACGCATACTTTTCCATCATTTGTGACTGTCAATGTGTCGGTGAAAGTGACTGCATCTTTTTATGTTCTGTCATCTATGAGTTTTGATGTCTGTGCAATTCTGGAATCTACACCTAGTTTTTCTCATCTCTGCTATTTGATATTTTGACTCATATTTTTGAATGCTTAACTCATTGATCAGTTGATTGATAGGGATTTCTAATCAAGATTTCATTGCAAGAAACAAACTTTTAGATATTATTAATAACTTTGGTCACTTAAAAATTTGTACTAATTTTAATCACTTAGGGATGTTATAGTGATTTTAATCACTTGGGAATTTGTAGTGATTTTAATCATTATAGGATTTAAAGGATGAATGAACTTATATGAATTAATCAGTTTCCTTGGAATGCATGTTGCAATTAATATCTAAAGGTCAAACACACTCTTGAATGTATTAAGGTAAACCATTACACACTCTTGAATGAACTATGGAAATTTACACACATTTCATTAGAATGAATCATGCTCAAACAAACTCTTGAATGCCTTAATGAATGAACAAGTTTTTCATTGGAATGTATGTGTAGACTAATCAAACCCTATCTTGAGTGCCTTAAGGAAATTGACATGCTTTTCATTGGAATGAATGTTTAGATAGAAAATACACTCTTGAATGCCTAAGGTCAATGAAGGTTGCCATGAAATATTTGGATTTGGTGTTTAAAATGAATTCACTCAATCTTGAATGACTTAAAGTAGTTGGTTTCATTTTCAGCAATTTGCTTATGTTGAAGATGATTGATTTACTTTTTGTTGACAAATCATCTCTTTTCATTATGTTGATGACACCGTCAAGTTGAAAAGAGCAATGCATGCTTAAACACAAGTGTCTTCAAGAGTAGATTACAAAACCTAAAGCTCCATTGGGAAATAACAAGTGTCTTTTAAACCTTGAGGCCACTTATGTATTCTCTCCTCTCGCGCCTTCGGGTGATCTTGAGTGCACAAGAAATAAGTGGTCTTGTTTATATTTTTTAGGAGGCCTACTTGGGGATTTCATCACCCTTTGGGACAACCTCAACTCTAGAATTCTAGTTGAGTATAAATATTGGGAGGTGAATCAAAAGATGCCTCTCTTGGAAGCAAAATTTTGTCACTCTTGGCTAAGCCCCAAAGAACTTTATACCTTTGGGAAGTGAAGGCGGAGATTTCAGTTACCATCTCCCCTTGGCTATGTGTCACTATTTTTTTTCATCTACAAATTTGTGCCTCACATACCATGCATATATCAAGGATGCCCTCTAGTTAATCTTTGTACATCCTAGTGGCAGCCTTATTATGATTGTTGATGTGTTCAGTGTGCTTGATTTTTTAAACATCCAAAACCAATTTCAAACATCAAAAAAGTCCAAAAATGAGTCAAATGGTGAGCTAAACTTTCAATGAGTGAAAAAGTTGTAACTGGGTCCTCTTGACCTATGGTTATTTTTCAAGAGTTCCTATACTTGGTCTAGCATTTGAAATTCATTGGGCCTTTTAGTCACAAGTTTGTTTGCAAAATTTGTGTGCTTGAAACTTGGTTTGTTTTGTTCCTGCCATGACCAACAAAGTCAAACCTAAGAAGGTGAAATTGTCCAAACCATTTGGTTACAAGGAAAGAAAAAACCTAGCACATAGCAATAAACAATTCTGATACGGTATCAAAGATATCAAGAAAGAGGAAGTTGAATAGGACCATATTGTTCCCAGTAAGAGAAGATTAAGTTATCCGCATAGTGATCATATCACCTTCACTTTCCACATCAATTCATTTTTGAAATTCCTATTCTTCCATTTGCAAAATTCCCTCTAGAGAGCTTGATCATTTGAACTTTAATCTTTTGGCCTAAGAATAGCTTAGTCACCAAACTTCCAAGATTATAACACTAGACCTTTATCCATAATAAAACATTTATCATATTTACACTCACCCATTTGGGATCACAAGTCCATCTCCAAATAGTGGGTAATCAATTCAGTATCTTATCTTGCCTAAAGATCACTTGTCTATCTTTGGTAGGAGAAATATACTTTTATCCTATATCACACTTGGTTTTCTAAATCAACAAGGTATTTTTTTTACATTTAGGTTGTTGGCCCTCTTTATCATATAAGGTTCAGTCATTGTCTCACACTTTCTTCCATTTATTCCATAATCTTCCATCCATTGGTTTGGTCACAATTATATGGTACAAACATGATCTAGAAAATTCACATTTAACACTATGTCTTTTTTGTTGGAATCACTAAGACAACAAGAGATGGAGAATCCTTTTCTTCCACAATCAGCCTCATTGGGGAGTAGATTTCCCCCTAGTACAAACTTTGGTATGCCTAGCTCAACATCCACACAAGAACCAGAGAATCCTTTAAGAAAGACCACTTTAGGGAGTAATTCACATGATGATGAAGAAGTGTACTAAGATGAAGATCCCATCAATGACAATAACATCCCTGGTGATGTCCAAACACTTCTTACAGATCCATACAACTTGGAAATAATGAAGAATTCTATTAGGTTAAACAAGACTAAGATATTCCTAAACTTGGTTAAAGATGGTGTTAATGTCCCTATGAGTTTTGATGAGATCACTTTGTTTAGACAAATTACCAAGGGTGGTGCTCCCATATTACCGACTTCAAACATTACCCAAACATCTACTAAAGAAAAAGGAACCTATGGTGAGAACTAATTCCATACGTACATCAAGTATTTCAACACAACCAATGCTCTGATTAAGTGTGGAACATATTCAACAAATCATTAGTGCTATGCCCAATACTACTACACATGCTAGTATTCCACAGTCAACCTTGAAAAGTCCAACTATAGGATTCTTAAACATTTGATAAGTACCTACACAACATGTGGCAATTCCAACACAACTAATATATTCCTCTTATTTTCAAATGCCAACAAGTATGATGAAAACATTTGTGCCAATTCCAACAACTACATATCAATACATTGGCCAAAGTGGAGCACTTCCACCACCTCATAATATGTTTGGGACTCCATACAACTTGGGAGGTGGGTTTATCAACTCCGAACAATAACAAATACAACCAAACCAAGATCTAGCCTAATAGTTGCATGAACTTCAAAATTTGGTCCATACCATGACCAACAAAGGGGTGAAGGATTTCTCTTTTGAGGAAATTTTCCCCTTTCCATTTGAAAAATCCATTAACATGATGTCATTTCCACCAAACTTTGAGATTTCTTAATTTTAAAAACACACAGGAGAAACATGTCCTATCACACATCTCAAGCATTTTTTTGTCTTATGTCAAGTAGCCTATAGTGAAGATTATCTTAAGAGGCTCTTCACACAAAGTCTTGGAGGCCCCACACTTGAGTGGTTAATGAACTTACCCAAGGGTTCCATTACTTACTTCAATGATTTTATGGGGGAATTTGTAGCACAATACTCTTACAACATTGAACATCATGCCTCATTGAGTGATTTTTGCAACATGAAACAACAAAATGGTGAAACATTCACCAACTTTCTACAGCAGTGGAGGCATGTTGCTAATCGGATGCCATACAAAATTGAGGATTCCCACCTTGTGGATATATTTATCAAAAATTTGATGCTAGAGATGTCTTTCCACATGAAGATGGCTAGTCCTAAAGATTTTGCCACATTAGTCAATAAAGGCAAGAACATTGGAAATGGACTCCTAGACAAGGGTTCCATTAAACATTATAGCTCTTCATCATCAAAAAATGATACGAACAACAATAGAAAACCAAAATTTTGGTCCAAAAACAAAGGTGTTACTCATGATGGTATCACTAATGTCAAAAGTGTGCAAAACCTCCAAAGTGGGAATAAAAACAACAACAACTATCATAACTGAAACAATGACAATTCAAACCATTGCAATTAGAATCAAAACAACTAGTAATCTTATAATCAAATGCAATTTTTTCCTCACAACAATACCAATAGCAATTACAACTGTGACTATGATCAAAAAAGGAAGTTCATTAACTTTTGAACCCTTGGATGCCATATTCCAAAAACTAGTGGATCACAATTTGATGGCATTTCCTAATGCACGACCCTTTGATGAAAATTAACCCAAATCAAAATGGTATAGGGAAAATGAATATTGCAAATACCATTGCATCAAAGGACATGACACAAAAAAGTGTATGAAACTCAAGGTCTTCATTCAAAATCTTGTTGATGATGGAGAAATTGAAGTAGAAGGGGGACCACCCTCTAAAAATGCTAAACTAAAGATATTTCAAAAGCCATTCCCTGATCACAACAATGACAATAAAAATAAATGGAAACAATAATATGAAAAATGTAAATCAAGCTTCCACATCCAATGCATTGCACTATGACTATTCTACTAACCACATATTAGGATTTGACTCCTTATGTGGTAAAATAGAAACAAATGATATATGTGGTTTTGACTCCATGTGTGATCGCATTGAAGAGGTACACACTGATGTGAATACCCTTGTCCTACAAGTAGCTGATTGTGATGCAACCACTCAATAGGGAAGAATTACTTTGTAAGCTATCACTCCCAACCCCACTAATCCATTAGTTCCACATGTTCCTGTTGCATCATCCACTTCACAAAGACCCGCTTCTCGCTATGATGTATTATCCAAGTTTGGGAAGACTCCTGTATAGATATCCATTCTAGAGCTTCTTACCACATCACCTATCTACAAAGAGATTTTGGAGACTGCTCTTTTAGAGTCTCGTGTGCCTGAAAATGCTAATGCATCCCAATTCACCACCATGATTGGAAATCTTGCCACACAATGACACCTTGTCCTCATAGACAAATATTTCCAAGGCCCTAATCAACACCACAATTTTTCACTCCACATTGAGGTCCTTATACAGTGACATAAAATAAAATGAGTCCTTATAGATAATGGATCTTGGTTGAACCTTTGTACATTGAAGATGATCCATTTCTTGGGACTTCTAGATGACCTCCTACATATCAATAAATGGATAACAATCAAATCATATGATGAAAGAGAAAGAGAATCAAAAGGAGTCATCATGTTACTACTAAAGGTTGGGCCAGTTGTAATCAATACTGAATGCCATGTCCTAGATTTGGAATTTTCATATAACATCTTGCTTGGTTGATCAAACTTGGATACATACACTCAAAGCGGTACCATCTACATATCATCAATGCTTGAAATTTCCCCACCAACGTAGAGAGATCACAATTCCAAGTGATCCTTTACCTTTTTATTTTTGTAAGAGGTTGGAAAGTGCCCCAAAATTTTTTTATCTAGTTAGTGAGTTTGATAAGGTTATATCTAGATCTCTCACAATAACAGAATCACCTTAGACAATAGTACCTGAGCTATCCCATATTGATTCCAATTTTCATAAAGGAAAAGAGAATTTTGAAGATATTAAGGTCAATACTACAAGGAAGAAGGTTACTTTTTTTGACCAAGGAATGGGAGAGTATAAGTTTGAAAATGCCTTATGTGTTGGAGAACTACCACTCTCCCCTCGATCCTTTGGAAAACCTTTACAAATACCACCTTCTACAAATAAGGATACTATACATGTTAATAAGATAACATTTGAATATTGGGGTTCACTTAGTGATGAACACATGGAGTCTAATATCCTAGATTGGCTATATTTTGATAGAAAAGATGAACCTTTGGAATTCCATAAAGATAAGTATGTTAAGGCTCCTCCTATCATTGAAAATATGGGATATCACAACATCAGCCTTAGACCTAAGGAAGATGGAATCTGATAACCCCTTGAGGCTAATAGCTATCCTAAAGGATGTGATTTGGGCTCCATTAAACCCAAGGTGTCCTTTGCTAACAACTATTGTAAGACTAAACCTGATTCTGAGACAAAGTAGGAGGCATTCTTTGAATTCCCCTTCCAATATATTGAACATGACCTAGATAATTACACCCACACCATTACCATAGCCAACCTTTAATCCACTGAATTACCCCTCATCAACCGTAACATGATAGACTAGGACCTTCAGGACATGCCACCAGCTCTTGATATCTGTAACTATGATGAAGTAGTGATGGCACTCTTTGGCCTTAAGAATCTCCAAGATTATGAACACGAGATCCAATAAAATGAGGAAGCCTACTTTGGTAGCCAAGTCAACTCTCTTAGTCACAAAAGTGAAAAAGAAAATAAAAATAGAAAAATAGAAGAAACATCCTCTAGTGAAAACTCTTTTGGAGAACTTTTGGATGAAGAAAAAAACAAAATAAAGGATGCATTTTCTGGTGAAAATATCCTAGAGGCACCAGAAGAGGGAGAGTTTGACTAGCCATTTAGATCTTTACCACCAAAAAATTCATCTATATTGAATGTGGACATAATTCCAGTTAACTTGGGTATGGTAAATAACCCAAAAATCACCTATATTGCAGCTAACCTAAGTCTTAAAGAACAAAAGACAATGACTAAGTTCCTACAAAAAGGAAAAGTCAATTTTGCATGGACATACAAAGAAATGCCTAGTTTAGACATAGATTTAGTTGTGCATCACTTAGCAGTAGATCCAAAGATTAAACCTATGAAACAAAATTTGTGCAAGATGCATCCTAAGGTAGCACATTAGGTCAAAGAAAAACTATAGAAAATGCTAGAGGCAAAATTCATCTGCCCTATTGATTATCCTGAGTGGGTTTCCAACATTGTTCCTATAGGGAAAGCATTTTAGGGCATCCATATCTATTCATATTTTTGAGATTTAAATCTCACATGTCCTAAGGATGATTTTACACTTCCTAACATAGACATCATAGTGGATTTGACTATTGGACATGAAATATTGTCTTTAATGGAAAATTTCTTTGGTTACAATCAAATCAAAATTGCAGAAGAAGATCAACATAAAATGACATTTACTACCCCATGGGGGACCTTTTGTTACCAAGTCATTCCTTTTGGCTTGAAGAATATCAACACCACCTATTAATGTGCAATAACTACAATCTTCCATGATCTTCTACATGTCATAATGGAGGACTATGTTGATGACATTCTAGGAAAGTCTAAGGCACATGATTCCCACATTGATGTGCTCACCACCATTTTTGAAAGGTTAGAGAAATATAAAGTGTGCCTTAATCCAAAGAAGTGTGTTTTTGGGGTCAAATCTGGCAAGTTGTTAGGCTACATAGTGTCAAGAAGAGGCATTGAGGTAGATCTCACCAAAGTGAATGCCATCATGGAAATGCCTGCACCTACCGCATTGAAACAACTCTACAATTTTTGGGAAAGGTTAAAATCCATCAAAAGGTTTGTGTCCCAATTATCAGATAAGTTTCACCCACTCCAACATTTTCTTTGAAAAGACACTAAGTTTCAATGGGATTTCCTATGTCATAAATCATTTGAGCAAGTTAAAGTACATTTGGCTAATCCACTAGTTCTAGTCCCTCCAATTGCAAGATGACCATTGATCCTATACATTTCTACCACCTCAATTTCCTTAGGTTCTCTTTTGACACAATTAGATGACAAAGGTAATAAGCAAGCCATATACTATCTCAGTTGCACATTAGTTGGCTGTGAGTTGACCTACACTACTATTGAGCAAGCTTGTTTGGCAGTAGTCTTTTTCACATAGAAACTACACCATTACATGCTTAATCATACTTCACACCTCATTGCCAAGATAGATCCACTCAAATATTTTCTATCAAAAGCTTCCCTCACTAGTCGAGCTACAAAATGGGTCTTGATTTTAAGTGATTTTGACATTGTCTATAAGGATTGCAAGGTCATTAAGGGACAAGTAATTGTAGACCAGCTTGCTGAAGCTCCTCTTCAAGAAGACAATCCTATTATAGTAGAATTTCTAAATGATACAATTATGACTGTTACCCCTAGTACACAATAGAAATTATATTTTGATTGTTCCTGCACACAAAAGGGATTAGGGGTAGGCATTTTGTTTTTTATGCCACAAGGAGACCTTATTCCTAAGTCTTATAAAATTTCATTCCCTTGCACAAACAACATAGTTGAGTATGAAGGATTAGTCATAGGGCTCCATCAAGCTATTAAACAGAATATCAAAAGCCATCTTGTTTTTGGAGACTCTCAATTGGTCATTAAACAAGTCACAAATGAATACTAAATAAAGGATGAAAAGTTGTTGCCATGTCCCTGGATAGTTGAAGATCTTAAACTACACTTCACTGAGATAGTCTTTTAGCAAATATGAAGGAACAATAACAAATTAGAAAATGCTATAGCCACCATTGCCTCCATGATCACCATGCCTAAGTACAATCCTAAGTGTGAGGTTGTTGTTGAGAATCTTTTTCTTCCTACTTATGAACAACCTGAGTCAAAGCTGGTGTGTGAGATTGTTGGTTATGAGTCTCCATGGTATGATGACATTTTTTCCTACCTTCATCACAAAAGCATCCCCATGGCCCTTTCCAAAAACCAAAGAAAAACCTTCATCCATCAGACTGCTTGATATACTATCCTAGGTGATATACTTTTCTGAAAACACTTCAATGGAACCCTCCTCCCATGTCTCAATTCAAATGAACCCAAAATGGTGTTAGAAGAGGTCCACCAAAGAATTTGTGGTGCCCATTCTAGTGGCCTTACATTAGCAAGAAAGATCCTCAGAATGGGTTACTATTGGCCTACTATGGAAGTGGATGCCTATCATTTTGTTAAAATATGTGTTCCTTATCAGCAACATGGCAATTTGATACATGCCCCCACCCAAGACCTTTAGTTTACCATCACACCATGGCCCTTATCCTACTAGGGATTTGATCTTGTTGGTCAAATATATCCAAATTTTGTAAATGGCCACAAGTATATTATTGCCGTGACTAAGTACTTCACAAAGTGGGTCGAGGTTATCCCATTAACCTATGCCACCAGAAAATAGGTTTCAAAGTTCATCTTGAACTACATTATTTTTCATTTTGGTATACCTCAAGACATCATAACTAATAATGGAACTCCTTTCAAAAACTAGGAAGTTGCCACATTATGTAGGGAATAAAGAATCACCCAACTTTTTTCCACCAAATACTTCCCCCAAGGTAATGGCCAAGCTGAAGAAACCAATAAAATCATTTTGAAAATCCTAAAGAAAATAGTTCATGCAGCTGACCATGACTGGCACCTCCAAATTTCTCTTTCCCTTTGGGCCTACCGTACCTCCATTCATACCCCTATAGGAGCCACCCCATTTTCCCTTGTTTATGGTTTTGAAGTTGTCTTACCCATCAAAATTGACCTACCTTCCCTAAAAATCTCTCTCAAGAATCTAATGTCCAAAGAAGAATACCAATTTGCTTACTTACAAGAGTTGCAACTCCTCGATGAGAGACACCTCAATGCCTTGAACTACCTCTGTGTGTATCAAAATTTCCTTCAACTTCAGTTTAACAAAAAATTCAAACCTTGGGAATTTGAGGTGGGTGACTTAGTTTTGTAGCATAACATGAGGAACCTCCAAAACTATGAAAAGAAAGGAAAATTTGAACTTAATTAGCTTGGTTTGTTTATCATTATAGCCAAATATGGTTCTAGTGCATATTAGATTGCCACTTTAGAGGGAGATCTACTTCCTAAACCCATAAATATCCAACACCTCAAGCGACTCTATGCTTGAGTCTTGCAATTCCTGTATAGTGTTTTTATAGTTCCATGAAAATACAAAAAAATCAAAAAATTAGAAAACTCCAAAAATATTCATAAAATATTCCTAAAGAAATGACTAAATGGAAGAAAAATTTCCTTAAAAAATTATTTTTGTCCATTATCTATAAGGCTCATCTCACTTCACTCCATTTCCCCATTTCATCCCATCCTTGTGCAGAAGTCCCATCTAACTTACACATTTTATGCATCCAATAAAAGATCTCTTGTCTACGAGGCATCCATTCACTTCCATCTTTTCAAAGACCTCTAGTTCATGAGGCATTTTTCTCATTGAGTGTTTTTCCTAATCCCATTACACTAAGCTTTTCTTCCCGTAGCAGTGACTGCAACTGAACCTAAACAAAACCACCATTAAGACTTAAAAATTTAAGAAAATTGTTCTTTTCATAGCCCTCTCCAACAAACATCAGACAAACACATAGGATGAATCCTTCCTACACATGGTACAACAACCTTCACTTTTGAGACCTAACATTCTTGGCAGGAACTGTGGACTGAATGACTACTTGATCATGTGGTCTCTTTTGGTTGATTTCATTTTGTGTGTTAGTAGTAGCCTTTTATGGTGTGTCTTGATCTTTGATATTTTGTTATCACCTGAATGGCTCCAACTAAATACATGTGTCATTTGTGGTATGATATATTTTTTATGCTTTAGTACATATATGTCAGTTTTGAGTTATGGTTATGCATTGCAAACTGGGGGCAACGGGTTAGTACACTTTCCACCAAAGATCCCTAAAAAGACTTTGGCTATGCCTAGACCTCTCCAAGGCATATATGACATTTGTTCCATCATGACTATGCAAACTCCACCTATAATCCTAATGTATCTATTGTGTTGAGAGTATAGTCTAGGCAAAGGAACCATGTTATTTATGCTTCTATAGCATATAGTGCATAACTCCTTTTGCCAAATCAAACTAGGGTGTGCTCTCCCATATAAACACAACTAAATCCCTTAGTATCATGTAGCTAGGATATCATTATGCCCTACTTGAGACAATGGTTCTATGTATTCCCCTCCCCCTCCTATGCTAAGCTACTTGACTCTTGCACGTGAAAAGTTTGACACATGTCTAGTCATTAGTTGCATTCATATTACATTTGCATTTCTCATATTTCCACTTTAAATTGGCATCATTTCACTTTGCATCCATAATTAGGTTCCTTTTCTTTTACTAACATTTTTATTTAGGATACATTCATTTTCATATTAAGTACATTCATTGCATTAGACATTTCATTCATTATTAGATCCCATTGTTCATTACATTAATCTATTCATTTTTCCCATCACATGTAGTAACATATACATCATGATACATCTCAAAAAGCATATAGTAAATCCATACATCTACAAATAACAAAATGCATACATCTCATATATTACCATAGAACCTGCACATTAATCATCATATATGCATCATAGAAATCATAACATCACACACATCCTACATCACAATGTCAGTAGTAACATCATAGAAATCACATGCATAAGAGATAATCATCCATATCCATATCGACTCATAGAATCATGTCATATATATATATCAAAAAATAACTGTTTGTGTATAGTCTATATACAAAAGAATTATGTATTATATTGTGCATAATACATCATCAAAAATTCATTGCATCTACATCACTGTGTCAAAACTACTTACTATAAATTGGAGTTGGCTGTGAGGGCCCAACCCCTCCTATATCCCCTTCTCGTGGAGGCTTGTATTTCCCAACTAAGGCTCTAGTCTATGGTGGCTCCTTGTAGTCCATGAGCTCACTAACTCTTGAAAATTTGGCTGTCGATGCTCTACCAGGATGACATCATGATATAGAGACCTATAGTAGGCCACCTCTCACATAGTCCATGACTCCTATTGTTGTGTCGTCATGACCTCTTGCATTACTATGATCATCGCCCCTAGTTGTACCATTTATTAGGTGATATCATGTTATCTGTGATACTCATCCACCTATTTGTAGTGTGTCTCCCTCTCTGCTCATAGGGTGGCCACTGCCTATTATAGAGTATATATCTCTGTTAACTCATCCATCTCAACCCGCATAGTGAAATCATTAAACTCCCCTACACCTATCCTAGCCTGTAGCATTACCAAAGCCTCTTCGACATTATTCGCCCTTGCTCATTGTGCCTGTAACTTACCCTGTAATGCTGCCAAGGTCTATTGGGCAATATTTTCCCTAGCATGCTCCACCTATGCCTCACCCTATACATAGGAAACCTCTATCACGAGGCTATCATGCTTAGCCCTAACTGTATCTACATCCTCTGGCTAAGTTGGCCCCATTGGTGGCCTCGATGGTGCTGGTACTCTCCTTCATCAAACTTTGTGCCCTCAAGGACCTTGTTGTGCCCCCTACCCTAGTGGTGGCACCACTACTGCCTGCCCCCCATCCCCCTCGCCCTATGCCTACTCCACCACTAGTGGTACTCCTAGTACTTTGAGTCACACCAGCTGATGGGTCGTCCACCACTGTGTATATGCAAGTGTCATCCTTGCATCTCCCTAATCCTCCCCATGCACCCAAGGCACTAGCTACATCCCCCACCATGAGATCCAAGCCAATCTCAGTGTTGTATAAAAACCCCATAATCTTTCATACTCACAAGATAATAAGATTCTATCCAACATAGCATCCTACACCTATTCGAACTATCATTGCACCCTAGAGGGCATATATCTCATAACAACATGCACTGTATGACTGATAATCCAGTTGTGTATGGAAAGTGGCATTGATCTTCATTGTCATCCTCTCCTCCTGGGCTAAGGTCACCCCTACCATCTCATGCCTCGTAATGGGGCATGTCATGCTTATGTGATCCCATGACCAAACCATTAGTAGTGTTAATCTTGGACCTATAGTTTGTTTTGTCCTATAGGTGCACATGTGTAGGTCATGGTACAACTCAGCCAAAATAGTCTAACCCTAGCAGAAAACTACACCATCATCCTATAATAAAGTGTTCAGCACTCGCATCTAGCCAATCAGGAACCCATGCCTAGCATGCTCTAGCACCATCCTCCATATAAGTAATGCTAGATAAAGGGGAAGTTGTGGAAACCAGTTCTCTAGTGCCTCTCTCCATCCTAACCATAGTCTCTGGATCAGTAGCCTCTATCATCAGTGCCCGAAGCACTCCCATAGGAAAGGATCTGCACTCTCCAGAACATACTCTAGATACCTCCTATAGATTAGCACTCAAAGAATCTACCACACATCCAGTAAAGTGACTATTGCCTCTCTAGTAGGTAGATGGAAACTCAAAGTCAGTGTATGCCACCGCTCTATAAGTGTTGATAGCTTTATTGAGTGTGCTCTCAAATCAGGCCACTCATGAACATGCTCTAAGCCATAGATTCTCACGTGAATCCACTCTACATTAGTTAGTATATCATCCATCTCATGCAATGGTCAGTATATCATCCATCTCATGCTCTTTTTTCCCATCTCAACATGGAACATCTTACTTTGTTCTCCCTGATCATCCCCATTCCCTGATTATGCCAATTCATCCCAATCAATGAAGACATTGATAAGCAAAGACATCCATCCACATAGACATCAATCCATTTAGACATGGATCTATAGATATGACAAACCATAGAGATGTCGATCTAGCATCTTTGACGATTGTGCAGACGCTAGTTTATCGTTAGTGTTCAATAGGAATGTCATCTTTGAACATGATGACATGGAGATTGTCATCTCTGACCCATCTTTGGTCCCCTTTTTCCCCACTCTGGCATTTGTGAGGATCACAACATGCATCTTGTCATCTCCACAGAACCCTAAACCTTAGTTTTTCGTCTACGCAAATGATAGAGCAAAGACTATCGTCGCTGCCCCAACCAAATTTTGACCTCATTAAATGTACAATAAATTCCTACTTTAAGTGTGTAATCAAAAATTTGACAAGTAGGGATGGTTTACTTACTAGTGGGCCAATCTCAGCTGACCTCTAGTGCTCTTGAGTGTGCTCTCCAAGCTGTAATCTCTCAATTGGATCCATCTTTTCCTCTGGTTCTCTACTCTCTAAGTGTGCAAATGACTCTTCCTTGAGCCCTTTGGAGGCTTGTATAGGCCCTCCAAGGTCCTTTTTTGAGCCTGTACCCTTTCCTTGGCCATGTCGACCCCTATTTATCCCCAAGTCATGGAAAATGTTCATCTATGCCTTTTTCCTACCCTTTCTTTTCTTTAAAGACCTTTTTGCAAAAATTTCCAAAAAAAAAAATTTTGCACTATTTTCGTGAGAGGGAACTCTTCTCCCTTGTTGTCACTTCAACACAACTCCTAGGACTCCTATCCTTTCTAGGGAAACCTATATTTTCTTTTCTTTGATATAATGTCATCCCAACATCACATCAAAGAGGGGCAAAATGTAGACATTTAAAATCATGTCAAATGCTATATTAATTCATTTAATATTTCCTTTGACATTATAATTAATTATTTATTAATTAATTATATTTTTTCATATTCTTCTACTTATTTAATTGAATAGGTTCATTTTCTAATATATTTAAATTTAATTTAAATGCTTCCCCCTAATGTATTAAATTCATTTAATGCATAGTGCTCAATAAATCCTCTTTTAAATAAATTTTAATTTATTTAATTCCCTCCATTTTATTAAATTCTTTAATCCTATGACTAAGTTATATCTTATTTAATTTAACCCTAATCCCATCCTAAAACCTAGTCTACACCCATTACTCTCATCCTTCTAAGCCTACCCACTACTTAATCTCACTTATTTATCTTAAACACCTTTTAGCCCCTAAGTGTTTACTCACACATGTGTGAGAAGCTCATGATCCAACAAAGCTTCCACTTCATTTACACCTATTACACCATTGTCCTCGACTCCTTCCCCCAAGGTTGCTCACATGTGTGAGCAAACATTGAGCCTCTCAATCATAAAGGCTAGTTTCAAATTTTGCATGGCTTTGTCCTTTAACCCATGTGTCTCCCTTGTGGAACCTATGTGGATGCCACATAGATGCCACCTCCCCAAGGCCTCTCTCAAACTTATAAATAGAGCCCTTGTCTCAAGCATTTCATCACCTCCCTCATTTTTTTTTTTTATCATGTTAGTATAGTTCTCGAGCTTTTAAAGATTTTTATGCATTATTACTAACCTTTGGTAGTTGCTAGATTTCATTTCATTTGCATTGTTATTCTAGTTTACTTTCTTGCATTCATCTCCACTTCCTAGAATGTTTTAAGAGTGGATTTCTCCATAGTCTCCTCTTGAAGCATTCCTCATAATCATCTAGCTTAGATTCATATCATATTCACATACTTTCATCATCAAGGGATTCATTCATAGTTGTGTTTTGGGAGAGCACATCCGTATCCCTCCAATCTAAAGCACACCAACAAGGCCTCTCATAGCTGCCCTTTGTTGAGATGCTTTGAGGTTGCATGAGGACTTTTTACTTCGGTTGCACCAAGTTGTCAAACTCAAGTATAGATAGTTGTATTTCAATATCATTTAAATCTGTGATATACATGTGTAACTAACTTTTCTTGTTTATGCATGCTCTTGATAGGTTAGGTTGTCATGTATACACCTTATACATCTGAAATGTTAAAATGGATCTTATGTTTGCTAACTAGAACTGATGTGAGATATCTCCTTCTAAATAATAGTTCTAGTAATCTCCATAAATAACTACGTTGAAATGGTTGGGTCACACAACTCATTGACTTGGGTGTCAACACTTTCATTATTTTGATTTGCATTTTTAGGAGATTTCCTTACCCATTTCTACCTCACCTAACTTTTGATATTTTCATCCTTTGTATCATTTCATCTTCATCTCTTTCTCGGTTCATACAATTCTCAGTAAGATGTCCAAGTTCTATACATCAAAACATCTCTTTGTAGTGTCTCTCTTCCTTGTGTGATGTTTTATGAAATTTGCTCCAATGTGCCCAAACTCACCATCGTAGTGACATCTACACCATTTATTGTAATCCCAACCAAATATAGCTTTTAAAATTTTTTGTGTTGGGTTCCATTTCTTGGTTTTGCATTTTGAAGATTTATGTCCTTGTTTATTGCAATTGTGACACTTTCCTTCAAACTTAGGTTTCTCTATGCATTCACTTGCTTTATGTCCTAGTTTGTTGCAACTGTAACACTTTCCACTAAAATTTGATACACCATTTCTCCAATACTTGTTTGATGTATGTCCTATCTTTCTACAATGATTACAAGTAGGCCTTTTGTTCTTTTGAGCTCCTTGTTTAGATGACGCACCTTCTTCTATATATCCTAATCCAGCTTTGCCTTTGTGTCTAAATTGAGTTTTCTAATTCAACTCATTCATGCTTTCATGAGATTTCATCATCCTCTTATTGGTTTTTTTCTCTACATTGAGATCATTCTACAAGCTCTCATTCTCTATCCTCAAGTTGATATGTTCTTGATTTGCATCATTGAGTTGATTAATTAGATCTATTTGCTAAAGAGATAGTTGATGAATTTCAATGTACAAATTTTCATTCATCTATGTTGCAAGATATTTTATTATTTATACATATTCAAATATTTTCTCCTCCATTCTCTTGAATTGATCTATGGCTAATTGCAAAATCCAACTTTTCATTTTCAATAGCTTTCTCCAGTCTATAGACTCACTAGTACATTTCCCCTTTTTTTTCTACCAAAATTTTTCACCAAAGGCCATATTGGCCTATGATTTCTTTTTTTTTAAATTTTTATCCCTGTGTTGGTCAAAAATTTGACCAAGCTATGGTTTTATGCCCAAGTTGGTCAAAATTTTGACCAAATTGGGTTCATAACAACAACAAAAAATTCCTTTACAATAAAGTGGTTCCACTTTGGGACAACACTTCTCGAGCTCTAGTGAGTTTCTCTACCCATTTCCAATTCATTGTCGGTAGGGGCAATGATAATCAAAGCCATTTTGCAAATGGGCTTGCATTCTTTATGGCACCTTTCAAGTTGAATCAACCCTAGAATGCTATGGGAGGAGGTCTTGGATTGTTTAATGAGACAACATTTAATGGATCTTTCTATCAGATGGTTGTCATGGAATTTGATACTTACTTTAATGGTTGGGATCTAGATGACAATAGGGAGCTTTTTTAGAAAATGTTTGAAGACAAAAAATTCGTGTTGGTTGATCTCAATTGGGGAGGAGGGACAGGTGAAAGGGGAATAAAACTAAAGAAAAAATATGGGGATATGAGCCTTCCCCTACCCCCCATAACTAGGATAGGAACAGAGATGTGGATTTCTCATAGGTTTGCATCATGCATTATGGGTAGCTTGCAGAAGAAAAAGGAGAATAAAGATGAAAGTGAAAGTTTTTCTGAGCTAGATGTGCCCCTGAAGAAGCTACATTGTCAGATAGTGAAAATATAGAGGTTTTACCTTTGGATACAAAAGGAAAGGTCTTAAAAGGAGAAGCTCAAGTTTATTCTTCTTTACTAGCAATTGAAGGAGAAGGAGATGGACTATGTAAAAGCTTGTTTGAAGATATTTTTAAGTGTACTTACAAAGACATGCCTGCTAAAATTGATAAGTGGGTCAAAGATGGTAATGAATATCACAGAGAAGAGGCTAAGATTATTATTAGGCAACTTAAAATCTGAAAAATGTTTAGACGACTCCTCCAAGTGAGTGTCATTTATCATCTTTGTTTTCCTAGTCTTCAGTGTTTCTCTAAACATTAGTTTTCCATTTAAAGAGAGAAAAATAATCTAATTTAGGGGTTTTGTTAAAAATTAGCTCTCTTAAATGTTCCTACATCCTTTCCCAATTTTAGGGGTTTTGATCTCTTCTAACTGGTGATTATAACCCACATCTAGATATTCGAGGCTGGGGCAACATTGTTGAGAGATTGATAAACTCTCAAGAGATAAACTCACCACTAATATACATTTGAGGCTACACAATGATGAAGAAAAGGACCCTAATAGGATAGGCAACTCAGTCAGGGGACACCCTTCACTATTTAGATATTGAAGGTTAGTAAGTTGCACAAGTGTTTCTGGTAAGGAATTCAACAAATGGTTGTTTATTATTGACTCCTCCAATTTGGTCAATTGACCAATGCTATCTAGTAATCCCATGAAGCATGTCTCACCTAAATCCAACTTCTTAACTGATCCCTGGCTTATGACCAGCTAAGGAAAATCCTTCATTTGAGCCCATCCCCAAAGAATTAGAATCTAGCAATCTAGGTCATGAAGTTTTATTAGAGTTTTTTAAAGAAGAAGAGGTATGTCATTCTATTAATTTTATCATAAATACATTTTTTATACTCACTTACAATGATATACGATTTACTTGTGTATAGAAACTCAAAAGCTTAAAAGGCATTTGTTTTCATGGAAGAAATGAGCAGCCTCCAATTAAAAATTAAGGACTACCATCTCAAGTGTATGAGAAATTCCTTAAGAGTTATGGCATACATGGATCTAGACTCTGGGTTGAGCCAAGACCAGTTTGACTAGTCAAATGAAGACATCTCCTACTGTTTGGGGTTTGAGTAGATGGGTTTTACTAGTAACCTAATAGGAGCATTCCAAGCTTTCTTCTCTAGGTGATTTTTTAGTTTGTAAGTTCAAGAATTCATTGTTTAGATAAAAATGTGTTAGATCCACCTAAGATTTTGAAGTGCTAATTGTTTCATGAAAGCAGCCCATGCTCTAAATCATGCAATTTTTGTTAGTTTCAAGGGTTTCATAATCTTGACAACAACACATGGTCATCTAAAACCCTCCATACAAAAACACATTATGCCCCCCTGCACTTTCTCTATAATTTGGGCCTCAATCTATGGAAATATTACATTTGGAATGGCCTCAAGATTCCCAAATCCAAGTGTTGTTAGTTTCAATAAAATAGGAAATCTCTACAACTGCTTAACCAAATGAAATACCATGGATGCTAAAATACACTTAAGTTTATGATTTATCTTATATAGTGCATGGAAATTTAAAAGTCTGACATTAACAACACAAATCTAACCATTAAAAACTATAATGATAGTGAAGAGATTCATCAATATGCAACAATATGACTTTATTAATATCTCAATCTACATACATCAGGTTTCAAGACAAGCCATGATCTATAGAACTTTACTCTTAATGGCATCACTCCATATACTTGTTACATATGTCATTCTCCTTGGCAAAGAAAAACATACCCAATTTTCAAGGCTCCTTCACATTGATTACCTTTGGACGATTATATTGTCTCTAAATGTTGATTACTTATTTCCTTACTAGAATTAGATGCCCTTTCTCATTTGATTATGTTCTTCTCTCTTGTTCTATGTTATATATTAATGATCTTGATCAAATTTCAACTTGTGAGTACATTATTTTTGCACTTATATATTAATGATCTTGATCAAATTTCAACTTGTGAGTACATTATTTTTGCACTTACTTGTTGATTAGATTGATGCTTTCATGGATTTTTGTCATGAAAGTTTCCTCTTTGATGAATACAATACCTTTTAACTCTCTCAATTCCCACATATAACAAACAATAGTATCTTGACTTTAACCAAATACTAATGCTATACATAAGATATAAGGTATTTAGTGCTCATTATAGCTGGTATTTGATTACTAATGCTATAATATTCCTTGTTGATTGCATTTTTGTATCTCTAACAACCAACATCATACTAGGATCTTGTTGTTCCATACAAAATTTCATCATATAGAATCATTATTCTAGAGGTAACATCATGAAATCATTCAGCTCAAGATGCTTATGATAGGTCCCCCAATCCTATCCTTACTCAATCGATAACTTGCAAGGTTTATTGCCCTTATTCAATCACCATATTCAAAATATTTTCATTCACTATGTTGTAGTGTTTCTCAAGAGCATTGGTTCAAAGGGTCATCAACTTAATCATCAATAAATCTTATCTTATCAATAAAATCTCATTCTTTCCATTCAAGGTTTCAAACATATTTATCAATCCAAGATCCTTGTCCAATGTCCTTATAACCTATACACACAAAACCTTTACTCTATTGCCAAGTTTCATTATTAACATACCTTGTCCAAATACCCATTCTAACAAAAAAGATTCTTACATTGTTTTCAGAAACAATTCAATGAACTCATTATCATAATGAAATTATAATCTTCATTATATAATACCTCTAATTTTGAATTAGATATCCTTGGGTATCAAGCACTATCAAACTCTTACAATATCCTTCAAAAATCAACAGTGAAGTACAATAGTTCATAATATTATCTATTACTTATAACAAGGAATATATATTCACTACTAACATTTGAAGTATGTTAATGCGATTTCATTTAATCTCAACTTTTGGAATCTTCAACATAAGGAAACCTTAGTCCTTCCAATTCATAATCCTTAATGAATTGGTGAATCAAACTTCACAAAAGAATAACGGTCCAAAATTATTGTCAATATTTAGACAACTAAGCTGAAGTTTTCATGCAAATTATATTGTTTCTCTTTATTGGAACATCCACTCAAGAGTATAGAGCACCCATTAAATTTTCCTCTTCCTTATTAACATGTTGTCATTGTTCACAAACCCTTATATGGTATTATTTTGATTAATAAGACTTGTTACAACTAGAATACATGGATCTTATTGTTTTAAGCCACTAGGGAATCATGACATTCTCACATGGAACCACTTCTCAATGCAAATTCAAAACCAAATGAAAGATTACTGAGTTTACTATCAAATTCTATAATATTAGAATTTTTGACTAGTTACCTAGCAAGGGTTTCAAAAATCTTACAAAAAACATAGATATCTTCCTCATTATTAATGAAATCTAATCCCACAAAAACCACAATGGTGAGGACTCAATGATCTTTCATGCTATGCAAATGAATCTTCAAAAATAAGTCAAATATACTATAATGAGATTATGTAAACAATGCTTTAAATACACTAAAATAAGTGATATTCATATTTTTTGATAGTTATTTTTTTTGTATCTATTCTATGCATTGGTGATTCTAAGATCCATTATCTTGAATATGTTAAGATAGTAAATCAAAAGCATCTTGGTTTGGTGGCATTGGTTTTCAATTAGTTTTAACAGAGAAATAAGGGATCATTGTTCATTTACAAACCCTTAGGTTGGAGAATAAATGTGATTGTCACCTTAAATACAGTGAACTATAGGTACAAAAACTATCTTTTAGTTGTGAAGCATCCTTATCCAAGGGGATCAATGTCCTTTCTCTTCAATTGAATCATGTGCAGAGGTTGTGTTCCATCAATTGGGTACACTGCATAATTGAGTGGTATATTGAAACAAAGAAACACAACTTTTGCACACTTGATTCCAATAAAGAGAGAAAGCACATGGATACCTAATGTTTGATGAAGATGCTTCAAGACTAAAAGATGGTATCATACCATTCATACCTAAAAGGAAATTTCATGATCTAATATGTCCTTCCAATGCGTAATGCTCATCTGTATACATGATTGCCAACATGAGTCATCCTTAGACTCTTGTACTCTCATAGTGCATCCACCACATAAGCCATGCCATATATAACTTATATTCAACATCTCATGAAGAGTTACAATGTTCCTTCATAGATCATAGGGAAGATTTTATATGACATCTTGGAAATTCTTTCGAGGCAATGAAGATGGAATACCATCTTTCAATTGTGAAGCATCCTTATCCAAAGGAGATCAATGTCCTTTCTCTTTAATCAAATTAGGTGAAGAGGTATGAGTGCGAACAAAAAATTCATTCATTCGCAAGGTATGAGCACAGGCAAGATCCATTTGCATGCTTGAGATAGGTATATTTTCTTCATTCCTTTCTTTGCCACATTTTAGGAAAGATTCTCCAATGACAATGTCTTTCAGGCTATGAAGGGATTGGTTACTCTAACAGCATAGGTTGCATAGGGTTTTGGACATAAACAAGCACATTCAAGATTTCAATTCAAGTCTCTAAAGTGGGATATCATTCACCATTTTCTCAAACACTTCACATGAATCTATATTACACTTTTACAATTTCCATAACAATGCGTATAATGGTATTACAAAAGTTAAATTTGTTGCAAACTTAAATTCTGTATCATTGTTATAAGTGTAGATTTTATAAACCTTGCACAAAGATATCTTGGAAATTGAACTCTTTAGTGTTGTAGATATGTATTCCATTGAATTACATCATCCCACTTTGATGGAATAGGTGACCCCTCCATTGTCATTTATTTACCAGCGCTTTGATTGTTGATATCTTGATCACCATTTCCACTAGTTCAATTCATTACTTCTAATGTTTTGCACATTTTTATCTAATAAATACCATATTTGTTTATGTTTATAATGTTATGATGGATGCCCATAGGGAACACATTTATTTTAACCACGATGACAAATGATTCCCATAGTGTTAGTGCTTCATATATTTAACATCTTTCATGTGGGAAAAAAGAATTTGATAAAAATCCTCTACCCTCTATGCCCCTATTTAAAAGCTCCCATTGTGGCATAGACAATGAGGATATTGGAAAAGATTTCCTCAATTCCATTTTTTTGGATACATGTCCTCTTTGTTTGATGAATTGCATTCACAATTCACTTGAGAATTCAGATGAAAACATCTCATATTGTATTCAAGTATAAACAAACGGTTCTCATAAATTTGCAGTGAATCCTCCCAAAAGTTAAGCTGAATATGAATGGATGTAGGGCAATTTGGTCTACGGTTGCTGCAAGGCTCTCAAAGGTGTTGTATGTACATCTGTATGCCTGCTTGAGATTTGGTACAATTCTCAATTTCATTAAACCCAACTAGAAATATGGTATAAGAGATCACGTATGGCATATTTTAATATGCAAAATTCATTTACATATATAATTTAATTCAATCATCTCATTCTTGATTTTAGCTTAAGTAATTAAAAACTTTAAAGTTTTAAGATGACAACTATAGAAAATAAAGGAAAGAAACAATCAAAGGGAGTGGAGTCATAAAGAAGAGCTATAGCAATAACTGATTGTCTATTCTCTTGGGGGGTTAGAAGATTTTATTCAATTCTTGTTTTGAATTTCTTATCTCCATTAAGCTATGACATTTAAAGTTTACAATAAACTGGGTAGATTGCTTCATGGTGGGAAAGTAATGTCACAATATTATTTTGATTCTTGATTTCATCATGATCGTTATACAAATGGCCCAAGATTTGATAATACTACTATAAGTAAATTGATTTGGTCTACAAATGGTATAGCTTGACTACCTCTGTATCCAACTTAGAGCTTTTTTTGATCTACATTAATAATAAATAGATTCCTTCATCATCTTAGAATTTATTTTGCTAATAGCCTAATACCTATGTAGGAGAGTTTGGTGCTATTAATACCATCATGATGCTTTCATCAATAATTTTAGTTTGCTTCAGCTATTGTATGCAAAGTATTATATTGTTTTCTAAAGGACACCCATGTTGTATATTATACAGTAATAGAAAAATTTCTCATGTTGTGATTTTTTTCATTGTAGATTGTGATAAGGACTCAAATGGAGATGCTAAAAGGTATCAAATCATTATAGGTGTATGGAGTATTCAATTACACATTATTGAATTTAGCTTGCATATGAATAAATGATTCTTTTGAATTTCAAGTGCAAACTACCCTTTTTCAAAATGTCAAAAAATATCATATAGCATATGCTACTATTAGCATAGACATTCCACCTCATTGTTGGAAGTGCTAGTGTATGAAATTTTATGACTATCCATCTTAGTAAACTGGATTTTGATGGGTGAAGGTAGATTAATGTGGTAATTAGGCTTAGACCTATGTGTCTCTCACATGTGAAGCTTTTGGAATTTTATCTCCTTTCCCTACAAAACCCTACTTCATTGGGATGCCCAAAAACTTTCTAGAGAAAGGATCGGCCCATTAAGAATGTGGAGATGGTGGGTGTGGTTGTTAGCAGGGAAAGAAAAGATAAGTTTCTTAAACTTCTGGTAGATGATGGCACTACTTGTTTCCCATGCATTCTCTAGATCGATCATCTTACTTCTAGATATTATTCAAGGGTTCAGAAGCCTCAGTTAGAATATTTTGTTGCATTGGCTCTTGAACAATCTAAACATGTGCAGTTGGGATGATTGGTGAGTTTGCAAGGTAGGGTTACTGTTTACAACAAGCAATTGTAGGTATGGTACTTTTATGAGGTTTTAAAGCTCAATTGGCTATTATTCCTTGTTTTTAACATTATAAATTAAGTAGAATTGAAAGAGAGAAATTTTAAGCTCTGTTTTGGTATGTATATAGGAATTATGAAAAGGAGATGTCTGATTGTCTTAGATGGAAGCATTTAAAACTAAAATGAACACACCCATGTTTTATTTAGTTTAGGATTTCATGAAGTAGGCTATAATAGTAAAAACTTTTCCCATGCCCACCTAATATCATTATATTGTGGGTTTTCATATAACAATACATATATGCTAAAATAGATATGTTTTAGAAGTAAATACTATATTTTCCCTTCTAAAAAAATCTCGATGCACATTATTTTAATGAAAAATATGCCAACCTTTTAATTGCAAGGAATGAAAATTCCATCACTTATCATTTTTTTACACTGAAATCTATTTTGGTTGAGAGAGACCCCAATGCTAAGATTTATCCTACATTCGGCTTGTAGTGCAGTGCTATGACTTACCTGCTTCTTTTCCTCCTAAGCACAATGCTTTATGACCCAAATGGAATGAAGTTTATGTTGAGGTATCTATATTTGGTTGACTGGTAAATGTTGCATTGGAATGTTTTATGGTCTTTTTCTATCCATTAGCAGATATATATTTTAACAAAAAAATTTGTTTTTAAGTCGTAAGGGTAATCTAAAGGTGATTTCTATTTTGGCAATTGGTAACTTGTGTTCACTGTATTTTCAAAAGTTAGGCTTGCTCGTATATCATAATATTTTTATAGAGTATTTCAAAAGTCACCCTTATGATAAACATCCTTAAATACATGAAATTCAAATTTTGGTGGCTACTTGGCAAAGTAAGATGTCTTTTCTTTAATGAACAATTACATCTCTACTAACAACTAATTTATCAGTAGTTACATCAATTAAGAAATATGCTTTTGATTTTTCAATATAGACAACAAAGTTGAAATTATAACTTTTTACATCTAGTTTATCTTTAGTGTTATGTTTAACTAGTGCAAAAGAAATAGACCCAAAAATACAAAAATAATCAATGGTAGGCTTAAGACCTATCCAAACTCTTTAGGAGTAGTATTTTGCGAACACTCATTAGGAAATCAATTGAGAATGCATATAGTAGTTTGTGCTGCTTCTACCTAGTAACGGTATGCTACATTTTGAATATGCATTATACACTTAGCCATTTCAACAATTTTCCTATTTATGTGTTTGATCACTCCATTATATCGTGGAGTGCATGGTGTTGTACACTGCTGATGGATTCCCTGTTGATTTGAAAAGTTGGTGAATACCATTGAGGTGAACTTTCTCCCATTGTCTATCCTTAATGTATTGTTTGCAATCTACTACTTCCCATCTTAGGTCTCATTGGCCTTTAATTGCCAAGTCTGAGGAATAATATAACCCTTGTTGGGATATCACACA
Source organism: Cupressus sempervirens (assembly GCA_028749045.1). NCBI lineage: Eukaryota > Viridiplantae > Streptophyta > Pinopsida > Cupressales > Cupressaceae > Cupressus > Cupressus sempervirens. Next base: position 735,079,129 of record CM053791.1, on the reverse strand, counting down.
GAAACATTTGAGTCTTTGCAAGGAGTATCTTTCTTGTGCACCACTTTGGCACTTCCAATGATTATTGTAGATATGTATCTAGTCACTACATCATTGGTAAGGCTTCCTGTGAACTCAGAGTTATGCTCAATAATTTTGAGGTAAAGTGATTGAAGATTTTATAATCCATCAATAATATATGTCCCTCTTTCCATGTATCACTCAGTGTTATTGTGGCAGAAATATCCTATAATTGCCAAACATGCGATTGAGAAATATTTGTGTTGTCACATACATTATTTTATTGATCACATTCTTTAATTGTGCATGTTGGACTCAAGTGGATCCACATTTCAGCAATAGGGTTGTCTTTTCTTAATGTTTCTACATTTTGTTTGAAGCTCATGATGATTATTATTTTTGGTTATTGTTTGATCTTGATATTTCCAAATGAGATTATTTTCAATTTTAGAGTTCAAAATATTAACTTTTGATACTCTATGTTTACCACCTTTGAGGAAATAGAAAGAATACCTAGATAATGTTTGAGATCAAGAATTTGGATTTGTTTTAGAATATCATGAGTATAACCTCTTTATTTGAGATGTAGGATGATTGTGTTATGGGGAACCTTTGAAAGGCTCAATCACAAATTATATTTTTATCATTATTAGCTTCTTCTTGTTTACCCTAGACACTCCATAACCTCTTTTGCATGTTATTCAATTCAGCAATATATTGTTGTCAACCATTCTCTATCATAGATGTAAAACTCAGAGAGTACTCTGACAAGTTTTTTTTGCTTTGAAAGTTTTTCAACTAAAAACTTGCTATTAAAATTCACCAAGTTTTTAAGCAAGTCAAGGGAAAAATTGGGCCATAGCAAAACTAAAGTCCCACAGAGAAAAAGTTCATTTACATTTCATTTTTCTTACTCTTAGTTGCTCCTCCAGCAAAACAAAGCCCTCCCAAACTTCTTCAGGTCCATTTCTAGCAACTTTGCACTAAGGATAATAGAGAAGGTTCTACAACCAAATCAAATTCAAGTTTCTGCCCCATCAATATCAATGTCAACCATCATCTATAGGCACTCATTCTCCAAGAGCTAGAGACCCTACTTGGAAGGATGCCTATCAAGGACCAGAACTCGGGTCAATTTTTTGCATTGAATGTGAAAAAGTGAAACATATTGGCATAAGCTACCTCAAGTACCACCTTGCATGCATCTGCTATCACAATGCCAAGGGTTATGATGAAACCACTGAGGAAATAAACAAATAAACAAAGTCCATACTTGCAGCTACGGAAGAGAAAAATTTGCAAAGTGAGAGGGCAAGGCAAACCATGGTAGCTTCTATAGCTACTGCTCAAGGTGATCTACTCAACCTTGAATCAGATGAAGATGCACTTCAAAGCACAGTAGGCTCTCTTTGTGACCCATGTATCAAAACACATCTACCACCACCATGGGCACCACTTCTACTTCTACTAGAGTACCAATATCATGCCTTTGCATTATTATTTTGTGCCCAAAAAAGCACAACCATAATTGGAGGGGTGTAATAGGGAGCTGCGTGAATATACAGACATTGCATGTGTTTATTCTCGGTACTCTAATTACATCTCTTTCAACGTGTCGATAAATCCTTGTTGGGAAAATTTGATTATTGTTTGTCTATGTTTCATGACCACTCCAACATGCAGAGTAAAATACGAAGCATCATATTCTCTCTTGAACAAGGAAATCTTAGATTCTAAACAATTTGGTAATGTGTGATCAACTAAGACAATCCCAAGGTTTACAGTGTATACTAGTGACTTTTTGTTGGATATAACTTAGTTTATATGATGTAATATTGCTAGTAATGATGAGGGAGCTTTCAAAAAATTTTCCTTAATGTAATCAATTATTTTCCCTCAAAGTGGTTGGAGAAAAAAAAATTGACAATAGATAAATTCAATGCCTATGAGGGTTTGAGGGAAGAGTTTGTTAAATATTTATGGCTTCCATACAATGTTCTCAAATTTGTGTTGTTTACTAACAGGTTGTAGCTCAATCTACTCAAGGATGAGTTTAATCTACAAATGCCACAATCCCATTACCAATTTGTAGTTTTATATGACTCTGAAAGGGAGGAATACTACGAGCATTGTAAGGCAATAAAAGGATCATTCTTTTCCTATCATTGCAGCCCTACAGAGAACTAGCACTCTATATTAAGTTTAGTTACTTTGGAGTTGCCTTTTCTAGTTGGAAATGTCATTTGTGATATCCATATTTTGTTTTTGGAAATGTTTTTCTTGACTTTTGAGTTTGGATCATAGTTAATGCTGTAATGAGTGTTGGAAATTTCCAATTTTGTTAATTCTTCCTGTTATTTCAAAAGATGGTTTGATTTGCACTTTAAAAACACAATTTAAAGATCCTAGTGTTCTAGTTGCTACTGGTTCTAATGGTAACGGAGTAGGGGAGGAAATTGGGTTTTCTGTGAAATATGTGTTCACTAGGAAAATCTCAGGGCTATCAGCTTATTGTAGATATGGCTAGGTCCTTGTTTCCACAATATAAACATATTTTTTTGCATGCCAATTTGAGAATGGTGGATTTTGGTATAATGCCATTTTTTGTCCATTTGCAAGTCAGTTATTAGGCAGTTTAGACCCTGCTTATTTTGGTACATGAGTTTTTATTTGGTTTGTAGTTATTCATTAGAGGCTTACAAAATTCTAGATTTATCTGGCTCTTGTATTTCATATAGTTTTTAAATAGCTTTAATGGGTTGGGGCCCCATTATAATCCTCAAATTATCAATAAAAATTACAAGTGCGACTTTTTTTTTTAAAGAATGGTGTATTCTATCTCTAGTTGAAATCTTTTACTCTTTAAAATGAAAAATAGCTCTAGGAATAATTTATTGTCAGAAATTGTGGTTGGCATTGTTTGGGTAGTTCTTATTCATATGCTATATTAAAACAAATGTATTCTATTACGAGATTGATGAATTCTTATATGGTCAGAATGTAAATAGTTTCTTATTCATAATGTATCTATATATGAACATGGTTTAAGTTTGATGTAACTTTTACTATTCCTACAAAGAAAAAGGTCTTAAGTGGCTTGGCAATTGGTGTAGCAAGCATGCAAGTGAACGTGCATTGCTTCATGTGGGATGGCAACTGGGATATGGGGAAGAAGGAAACTTTTCTTTTCCAAATGTTCCTCCTAAGGCTAATATCATATATGAGGTTGAGCTTATTGGTTTTTAGAAAGCAAAGGTGGTAAGTATAATTCTTTTCTTCTCACACTAAGTGGTCAAGCTATATATGTAGGCACTAAATGTGTAAGAGTAACAGAGGCTCAAATATTAAATGCTACACATTGTGTGATCCAATTTCTTTTGGAATGGCTAGTATTAGGGATAGAAAGGGTGAAGGATGTGGTTATATGTCAATGCTAATTTTATTTTGTATCATTCCTAAATCTTAACATCTTTCGGTAAGATGATAGGCAGGCTCTGTCTAGTGTTAATTTTGAGTGCTTACTGCACAATAGACCTATGTCAAATTCCTACTACATATTTATAGTCAAACAGATTGGTTCTATATTAATAGTCACTACAATATTTTGTGCTATGATTAAATACTAATTTAGCTAGCCCAAAGAGTGGTTCTTAATATATCTTGGTATATAATCTCTCTTAAAATGATAAATTTGGCATGCCAAATGGAAATGGTTGTATATATGAATGAAATGGAATGCCACATATGTGTAATTCAAATTACTCTTGGTATTTCAAATACTGAATATGTATTCCATTTTTGTGGTGTTGAATTTTTAGAGCTAATATATTTTGTTGCTGCAAGAATATTGGCATCATTATCATCAGGTTCCTTCTCAATTTCTATCATTTGGTGCTGATTATATGTCATTACCTTGATGATTTTAGCTTACTGTAAGCATTTTTCTTCCTATTATAAACTGATTTATATTGTCTTAATGTTGGTACGCTTAAATTTTGTACCACTAAAGGCAAAATTTCATAGAACAATGAAAAAGAGATCTTTCTTATAACTATTGTTATAACTATTTTAATGAAAATTTGTTATCTCTTTTCTATATAAATGTTATGCCCTATTAATTTTTAGTAAACTTCAAAAGTAGTTGTTCTAGTGCTGAAGTTCTTGTGGGATAAAATGCATAATTTTCATATAGTGGTGTTCACTTTAGGATACTTTTCTTCTTCAACTTGTGTATTGTATTGTTTGTACTTTGAAAACCAATTGTCATGAATATGAAATTCCTTTGTTACTTTGATTATATAATATATCATTATTCACAGTTGAAAAAATTTCTGTCAACTTTGGCAATATCAAGAGTGCATAATGAGGCATGTTACACTTCAATAGTTCTAGTTTTGCTTACATTCTTGGATACTTTCATTTCAAAAAATACATGTCCATGTTATATGTTTATGTTCTTTGTTCCATGCTATATCAAGCAATCGTTTCTAAACCAAGCCATTTAATTTGCAACCTTTAAAAATCTTTGTAAAGATAAAGTTGGAGCAAGAGAATTTTTCTTCTCAAAGGTGTCCTCTAATTGTAAAGTGTCCATTCCATTATATGTTTAACAAACAAGACATATCTAGTTCAACAAATAATGGAATGGATGCTTTACAATTACAAGACACCTTTGAGAAGAAAAACTCTCCTACTACAACTTTATCTTTGTAGAGATCTATAAGGTTGCAAATTAAATGGCTTGGATAAGAAACAATTGGTTGATACAGTATTTTAAAAAAATTGACCTAACATTGGTGGAAATTTTGACCAATTCTTGATAGTTTTCTACCAAGACTTGGTTGAAATTTCCACCAATTATTAAAAAAAATTGACCAAACATTGGTGGAAATTTTGACGAATTGTTGATAGTTTTCTACCAAGACTTGGTAAAAATTTCCACCAATTCTAAAAAAAATTTGACCAAACATTGGTGGAAATTTCAACCAGCACTGACAAATCAAAGCTAGCAAAAATTAAAAAATTTCAATGAATGTATTAGTCAAAATTTTGACCAAACATTAGTTGATCAAAATTTCAATGAGAAAAATTACCACAAACTGCTTGGTCAAAATTTTGACCAATATTCATCAAAAATTGAGTCCAAATTTACTAGTGAGTTCTATTGTCTCTGATCTTTTTTCAAGCTACTAAACTTCTAATGTGAGAACCAAATCTTTGATACCAATTTTTGGAAATGTAGTATAGATTGGGTGACTGAGAGGGGGGTGAATTAGGAACCAATAAAACTCATGTTTAATTCACCAATTAAACCACCACCATATAATTTGATCTAATTGCATGCATGACAGAATGAAAGAAATAAAACATTCATAACACTTTGACACAATATTTGGTAACCCAGAAACCATCCAAATAGAAAGTAAAACTAGGGTGGGGATGATACCACAAGCTTTATTATCGTAGTATAAAGTTAACCTATTAAAGCTTACAATTGATCACTTCTGATTATCTACCCTGTTAGGAGCAATAAGGACTGTTAGGTCCAACTTGTGAAGGGATTTACAACATACTGTGATGAACCTCCTTATAGCAATATCGTGAGAATGCTCAAAATAACAGAATACAAAGTGATAGCAGAACTCAGAATGAATCTACTAATCGTAGGCCACTTCGAGGGGGTAACCTCCTTTGAGCAAGCTCAATACAATAAATTCGTCCGTGCTCATCAAGGGCCTCAACCTATTCTTATATACTGAGTACGATCTAGAAAAGTAATACTACCTATGCATGTGGGATAATAAAATATACTCACGGGACGACTTACAAAGCATATGCGTCCAACAACACTACTCTAACAAAATAAACAGAAGGAACACACAGGTTCCTAACATCCCCTCTCCCTTAGAAAAAAGCTTTGTCCTCAAAGCTTAAGGTGTGGAAATTGTTGTTGAATCTGAAGAAGGGGTTCCCAGGTAGCATCCTCTGGTTGCATGCCATGCCACTGAATCAAGACCTCAGAGATGGAGCGAGAGCGAAGCTGGCGAGTGCGCTGGTCAATGATTGCCACCGGCTCCAGGATAATGGATCCTTCCGTATCCATTTCAGGGAGAGTAGTTTGTGCTCTGACAGTGGTACCCAAAACTTTCTTTAGACAAGAAACATGAAAGACTGGATGAATGCGGGAAGAAGGAGGAAGTTCCAGTTTATAAGCAACTGAACCAATCTTCTGCAGAACCTTATAAGGCCCATAAAATTTTGGGGCCAGCTTATGACGCCCTTTCAGCTTTAGGGAGGATTGTTTGTATGGCTGTAGACGAAGAAAAACCATATCCCCAACTTGAAATGAGCGCTCAGAACGGTGTTGATCTGCTTGCTGTTTCATCCGATTACGGGCCATGTGAAGATTATCCTGTAAGGTACGAAGAATCTGATCCCTGCTGCGGAGAACTATGTCAACTGCCTGGACTGGTGAGCTGTTGGGAGTGTAGGGAAGGAGCACTGGAGGTGCCTGACCATAGACTGCTTCATATGGAGTCATTTTAGAGGTAGTGTGGTAAGAGGTATTGTACCACCATTCAGCTAAAGGGAGCCACTTGGCCCACTGATGTTGCTGTTCGGAAGTGAAGCAACGAAGATAAGTTTCCAAGCATTTATTGACAATTTCAGTTTGACCATCAGTTTGTGGGTGATAGCCCGAACTCATCTTCAGTTTGGTGCTAGTTTTCTGAAACAGTTCAGTCCAAAAATGACTGGTAAAAGTTGCATCACGATCAGAGACAATGGAAGAAGGGAGTCCATGAAGACGAAATATCTGGTCCATGAAGATTTGTGCAACAGAGGAGGCAGTATAGGGGTGGCTGAGGGCACAAAAATGACTATATTTCGAGAGACGATCAACCACAACCAAGATCACTGTCTTGCCACCGGATTTAGGAAGCCCTTCAATGAAATCCATAGAAATATCAATCCAAATCCGTGTAGGGATGGGCAATGGTTCGAGCAAGCCAGGAAGGAGGGTCGTTTCACCCTTGTGGCGTTGGCAAGTATCACATTCAGCCACCATCTGTTGAATTATCTGTTTCATCCCTTTCCAAAAGAAGTTTCTCCTTGCTCGCTCATAAGTTTTGAGGAAGCCTGAGTGCCCTGCTGAAGGAGAAGCATGGAGTTCATAAAAAATAGCCTGATGTAGAGCTGGGTTCTGAGGAAGTACTAGCCGACCCTTGTATCGAAGAGAAGCACCATCCCAAGAGTAATGTGGTATAGCAGAAGGATTATTGGCTAGCTGGTGAATGATTTGAGATAAAGAAGAGTCACTGTCATAGCCCTGCTGAACAGACGCTAACCAATTGGGAATGGGCATAGAAATAGCGGAAAGGGAAGCTTGAATATCAAATGTGCGAGAAAGAGCATCTGCCACAATATTCTCCTTACCCTTCTTGTAGGTGATCTCATAATCATACCCCATGAGTTTGCTGACCCATTTCTGTTGTGTAGGAGAGGATACCCGTTGTTCCAGGAAGTATTTCAGACTTTGGTGATCGGTTCTGATGCAAAAATGACTCCCTAAGAGGTATGGCCGCCACTTCTGTACAGCATGCAAAATAGCCATCATTTCTTTTTCATAAGTAGAGAGGGCTAGATTCTTACCAAAGAGGGCTTTGCTAGTGAACGCAATAGGATGGTCATCTTGCAGGAGAACAGCACCCAATCCATTGCCGCAAGCATCACTCTCAATAGTGAAGGGTTTGGAAAAATCTGGCATCGCGAGAACAGGTGTACTGCACATAGCCTGTTTCAGTTGTTCAAATGCAGTCTCAGCAACAGGGGTCCAGGAGAAGGCATCCTTTTTTAACAGAGCTGTCAATGGTGCTGCAATTTTCCCGTAATCTTTGACAAACTTGCGGTAGTAGCCAGTCAACCCCAAAAAACCCCGAAGGCTCTTGAGAGTTTTAGGATGCGGCCAAGTTTTCATGGCATCTATTTTTGTAGGATCCACCCGCACTCCATGGTGTGCAACAATATGCCCGAGATACTCCACTTCCTCCTGGCCAAACACACATTTAGATAGTTTTGCACAGAGTTGATGATCAGAGAGAAGTTGCAAGACAAGCTCCAGATGATGGAGATGCTCAGCCCAAGTTTTGCTATATATGAGGATATCATCAAAGAAGACCAGAATGAATTTTCGGAGGTATGGTCAAAATATGTTATTCATCACTGCCTGAAATGTTGAAGGAGCATTCGTGAGGCCAAAGGGCATGACTAAAAATTCATAGTGACCATCATGTGTGCGGAAGGCAGTTTTAGGTATATCCTCCTCATTAACCCGAATTTGATGATACCCAGAACGAAGATCTAACTTGGAGAAAAAATGAGCCCCATGAAGTTCATCAAGAAGTTCATCAACAACTGGAATGGGAAACTTGTCCTTTATAGTGAGATGATTAAGTGCTCGGAAATCAATGCAGAGTCGCCATGACCCATCTTTTTTGCGAACAAGCAGAACTGGAGAAGAAAAGGAACTGGTACTAGGGCGAATAATACCTTGCTTCAGTAAGTCACGAACAAGTATCTCGATTTCGGTCTTCTGATGAAATGGGTAGCGGTAGGGCCTGATGTTGGACGGAACACTGCCAGGAAGGAGCTGAATACGGTGGTCCTCTGGACGAGAAGGAGGTAATCCCACAGGTTCAGCAAATACACCAGAATACTTGTCCAAAATGTGTTGGAGATCGGCAGGAGTGCTAGAGACTGCTGATGGCTGCATCTGAATGGAATGGAGCTGAGCGATGACACCATGTGAATTCTTCTTAAGAAGTTTTTCCATACGGTGTGAACTGATGATGCTGAGAGACCCTGGTTGTAAGCCTTTCAAAGTGTGTTGGTGCCCCTCGGCTGAAAACTGCATCCAAAGTTCAGCAAAATCCCAGAGAATGGGGCCAAGAGTGCGTAACCATTGGGCACCCAAAACCACATCACAGCCACCTAAGGGTAAGGCAAACATGTCAGAGCGCATGTTATAATCGCCAATAGAGAGACGCACATTGCGACATTTCCCTTTACAAGGTAAAGTGCCCCCATTGGCAATCATGACTTCAAAGCTAGAGCAGGGATGGATAAAGCAATCAGCCTGTTTGGCTATTCGTGGATCAATGAAGTTATGAGTGCTACCAGAATCAATGAGTATAGTAAGAGGGATCTTCTTGAAGAAACCCTGGACCCGCATGGTTTGTGGAGTAGTGACTCCTGCCAAAGCATGGACAGATATCTCTGGTGGAGCTTCTGGTGAAGGAGGTTCAGGCTGGTGAGGCTCAACCTCATCATCCACTGTTTCCTGAGCATCTACATATTCTTCCAGTTCCGGTGGAGAATCCACATCCAAGAGATAGAGCTTTTGCTGAACACATCTATGGCCCCGAGACCATTTCTCATCACAATTATAACAAAGCCCTTTGTCTCGCCTGACTCGCATCTCTGTTTCAGACAAGTGCTTGATCGGAGTAGTTCTGGGAGCTGGTATGACTGGAGGGTTGTGAGAACCTGTATTTCTGAATGGAACAAAATTAGATCTGGAGCGTTGTAGAGCACTAATCTTGTCTTCCGCTAACTTAGCCAACCCAAGGGCTTCCATCATTGTAGTAGGTCGAAACATTTTGACTTCTGAGCGAAGTGCATCCTTCAGACCACTGACAAAACAACTACGGAAGAATTCATCAGACAAGCCCTCTGTGTGATTAGCTAATTTTTCAAACTCTGTCTGGTATTCTCTTACAGTGCCTGTTTGACGCAGTTTAGTGAGTGCTCCTGTGAAATCATCAAAGGAACTAGGGCCAAAGCGCTCCAAAATGAGGGTGCACAATTCTCTCCACGTTGGGCCTACATTAGCCTTGATGTACCAACGGAACCATTGAAGAGCTTCATGTTCCAAATGAAAAGATGCAAGGGGGACTTTGTGGGTATCCAAAGTATTATGCAAGCTGAAATACTGCTCTGCCCTATAGATCCATCCAGTCGGATCAGAACCATCGAAGCGTGGAAAATCAAGCTTTGGTCCACGGAAATTGCCAGAAGAGGACCCAGTATCTCCTGAATGGTTTCGGCTCATGGCTGACTGCTGAAAGTTAAGACCCAGAATTTTGTCATCCATATCTTGAAGTTTGGTTTTGAGGGATGCCATTTCTTCTTCCATGATTTTTGCTCCTGTACGCGTAACAACCATAAAGCAAGGTTTTTTTTTTTTTTTTTTTTTTTTTTTTTTTTTTTTTTTTTTGGAATGGGTAGAAGATGAGAAACAAAAACTTTTTTAATTACGGCAAACTTGGATTTGGGTAAAACTTAGATAGGAAATGGGTGTTTGACGGGTGGTGGGAGACTATCTGGGGACAAGGGAAACAGAAAAATGAGGGTTTCAAGGGTAGGGAGGCGAAATGAGGCGAACAGTCCAAGAGGGATAAGGGAGCAAAATGAGGAATTGAATCTTGTGGCGCAGTTTGGTGGTGATTGGATGAGAGGTGAAAAAGATAGGGCAAACCCTAAAATTAGATAAATGAGGGATTTAGGGCTTTGATATGTAAAATTTGGGGTTGGGTCGCCAAGGAAGGAAGTGTGCGAAATGATATTGCAGATGTTCTGCGAAAGTATGAGCAGAAACAGAAAGCAAACAAGGACCCCTCAACACACATCTTAATGTTACAATGGGTCAAAAATAGTCATAGAGTACTCTATAACCCCTTTTGACCCATTCAATCACATAATGTGTGGCTTGAGGGGTCGAGGGACCCCTTAACAAACATATAAAGGGTCAAATAGGTCAAAAGAGGTCATAGGTGTTAGAGTACTTAGATATTTTCTAATTAACTCTAGTCTACTTAAGCTAAACTTTAGGCATCTAATAATTAATTATTTTATTAATTATTATGATGCAACCTAGGTTTGACCTTTTTAGAGTTTTGATATCCTTTATAGGAATGATCTCTCATTGTAAACATAATTGAGATTAATTCATTCACTTTTGATAATAGCAATCTCTCTTTTTGCTCATCAAAAATGTCTCATCTATGGTTCTAGGAATTCCAGCCTCCATAGCTTTTGCTTCTCTTTCTGTGATAGGTGTTTGCATGTAGGAGATTCTTGGGATTTGTGGGGTTGACCTTTCATAAACTTCAACATGGTATCAAATCTCCAGATCTTCATGCCTCTATTCTGTTCTTGAAATAATTGGCATCGATTTTCAGATCTGAGCTTTCAACAAGTTTATATTGGATCTGGGGGTCACTATTTTTTTAGGAACTTTGAGCAAAACCAAACATCACTGTTGAGCTTAGAGCACTTGAAAACCCCCATTTCCATATAAAATATGTCTAGTTTGAACATTGTTGAAATCTAAGGCAAAATATTTTGCACCCAGGCCGTTTTGACTTAGGCACACAAATCAAGGACATTTTTTTTTGAAATTTTTTTATTAAAAAAATAGTAAGGAAAGCAGACCAACATGTACAAATGCATGCAATCATTGGGAAGGAATTTTTTTTTCTTCAAGGGGCGCATGTGATTTGTGGGTTGATCTTTCATCAACTTCAACAATATGTTACCCTATGATACCTTTTGACCCTTTCAATTGAATAATGTTTGTTTTAATGGGTCCAAAGACCCCTTAGCACATATATAATGCTTTAAATGGGTCAAAGGGGGTCACAAGATATCTTATGGCCCCTTTTGACCCATTTGATCATATAATATGTCGAAGGATGGGGAGAGAGAGAGAGAGAGAGAGAGAGAGAGAGAGAGAGAGAGAGAGAGAGAGAGAGAGAGAGAGAGAGAGAGAGAGAGAGAGCTCAAATTGGCAATGATTGTGCCCTAAAATTTATATTTTTGCATATATTTTATAGTTTAGTGCATGTTTTGTATTTTATGCATACTTAATGTTATATTTGATGTATATTATCGCAATGCTCAGATTGGCATGAGTGTGCCCTATTTGAAAGGGTTTTCTAGACTATTTATTGTTGTAGGAGTATGCACTATAGTGTGTGCCCACTATAGCATTTTCGTTCTATTTAAACTACTATATTTTAAAAGTGTGCTTGCATTATAGCATGCTCATGCTATTTGAAAACCATAATATATTTATAGTGCGCTAGCACTATTGTATGAACATGATTTTTAATGATTCATCAAGCCCAAGGCCTTAATTTTCCTTGGTGATCTTGCCCAAAGGCTTGGTGTCTTCAAATAGGCCCAAGATGTGATTTCCAACAAGCATATCAAAAAATGGATAACTTTTCTTATGTGCTCTCCATCAGGTTTATTTGTGGTTGAATATCGATAAAATCAAGTTACATGACATTGTATATCTTTGTGTTCACTTTATAACCATATAATTTATTTTGAATTTATACTATTTTAAGCCTTTCAACTATAATTTCTTTTGAATGTATGTCCATTTTTCTCAAAAACCAATGTGTAGTATTTGGAGGTTAAATGTTGCCTCGTTCATTAGATTTTGCAACAAGTTAGTTTTTTAGAAACTAGACTCCATTTTACACACTTTAAAAAAAAAAAATTGTTCTTTGCTTAGTTCTCAATGATTTATAGGGCAATCACATAGATATGTCATGTTTTTGGGATGTATTCACTTACAAAATTTGTAAAAAATAATATACACATTAAAAAAATTACCCAAAAAATATGGGATAAATTACATGGTGCTAGCTATCTTCTTAATAGAGCGATTATAGAATTCCCCCAAAAAAAAAAAGATTCTAGGGGGGCCACACTTCATACTATGTTAAGTTTTACTTAAAATGCAGTACCACTTTCTGTGACCCCCTTTTTTGAGGGCCTTAAACTCCACCATTTTAAAAAAAATTATTAGTTTAGAAACTAGATTCGGAGGAATACAACTTTTGTTTTAGTCATTTCTTGAAATTTTTAGTATAACTATCTTCAAATTGTCATTGAAGTTCATAAATCATTGATTTGAGAAAATAAAATAGTGGCATATTATAGCCCCCTTTTGGTACTACAACTATCTGCACTTACCCAAATAGAAAATATAACCACATATAAATCTTCTTTGGTATTGTTGGCGCTAAAAATTGCATGGTCAATTTTGAGCACTATTAAAAAAATCAAGCCCTTAATCGCTTTTAAAATGCATGTGCCTGGTTGTACCCGACTGTCCATCTGAGACCCCTAAGGTGTTTAATATTTCTAACACCCTATATTCAGCCTGCCTAAGTGTTTCGTGAAGTTAAATTGAGTTTCTGAGTCATTTGACGAAGTCCTGTTTCAAGCATTTGTCAAATCTGCATTTTTCCCCAAGTGTCAATCAGTGACAGGAGGTTGTGTTTGCCATTGAATATTTCGCACCCAAAAAAGTTTTTGTGACTTTCCACTTTGAGAGTGTCTAATGTCCATACCTAAGAACCTATATTCCAGATTTTGAATCATTTCAAATCCATTTGATTAGGTTTTGAATCCCTCGAAGTTGGTCAGTTCCTGTGTTCATGATTTTGCACTTTGTGCATATTTCTGGGTAGGCCTGTTTGACGTGCTATAACTTTTGACTAGTTGACCAAAATGTTGAAATTCCTATTGCATTATATTTTTGACGTCAGAGAATTGTTATGTTTCAAGTTTCAACTCTTGACGAATCTGTTTGTGTGGTTTTCAAACGCGATTCCAAATGGAATTTCTAACTTTTCACTGGTGTCAGTATTTACAGATTGATTGGTAGCCCTGTTTGAGACGTCATAACTTCTGATCTATGATTGGTGAGATCGAATGGATTATACCCCTGTGTTTTCCTCTGAAAATATTCCAAGTGTGTCAGTTTGCAAGCCATGACGAATCCATTTACACACTTTTTCGGGTCAATTCCATTTGCAAAAATCGCTTTCAGTCAGTGTTCCTAATTGCAAAATTCTGAGTAGCCCACTTTGAGTGTCCGCCATTTGTGTCCTATGATTCGTCATGAGCCCAAATCATAGAACTATACTGTCCTCTTGACATAGAATCAGTGTCCCAGTTTTTGTTTCCCCATGTGCTCATTTGCCTAGTTTTCTGAGCCAAATCCAAACCCAGTTTATGGTATTCTGACATGTTTTGGTGCAGGTAATTCTGAAGGGGCGACTTTGATGGTCAATATCTTTTGACTCCAAATTCTTCATGAGACGTGATTCGACGAAGTGCAAGAATGTGGTACGAAGATTCAATGTGCCAGTTTTCTGAGCTTGATCAAAAGTTTGGGTTAGTTTTCAAAAGCAGTCAACAGACCTCCTGGCACCAAATTCACAGTTTGTAGAAAAGTGACAAATTGAGTTTTTAAACGATCATTCTATGATCAAAATTGATTTAAATCAGTCTTGAGAAATGGGAGAAGGTTGGGGCACCGTGGGCGGAGCTATCACTGGGAACCATACATCAACAAATTACAACAAAAATACTACGTTATATGCTTTTTAGCTCAATAGTATTATAACATGTCAGAGAATTTGAAATGCTTTGCAGACTCATTTGGGAGTTAAAGGAAAAGGTACCATGCTTTATAAAAAAATATGCCTAAATACAGAAGACCATTATAAAGCATGTGTAGAAGTGAATCACAATATGGACTCTATACTTCCCTTACATATGAAGTTGATTCAAATTCCCCTGGAATAGGGAAGACTTCAATGTTGACATCGTTTGTCTCCACTTTAGTTGAGGCGATGGAACATGCCAAGTCAACGCCATCCAACGTAGCAAAAAACTCCACAGTCAAAGGGAGCCAAAGCAAATGAAAGAGCAGGCAAACAATATGGATAAGGTGACTGGAAGAAGCCGACCATGGCGAGATATCTCATATTGAGGGCTTGCTATTTGAAAGAGATTTCCACTTTTAGAGGCAGAGCAATGAAGCCGATTCAATCAAAATGATGTTGACAATTGAAGATGTTGCCCATGATTAGCTTAGAGTGATTAGCACTGAAGCCTGCAGATAAAGAAAGGTCAGCGCCCACAATTTAAAGGGAAAGAACTGCAGATTAGAAGGAAGTCCCTGTATAAAATTTTTACACCATACCTTTTAACAGTTTGCTTCATGGGCAGTCCTCATCAAGCGATGCAACAAAGGAACCCAGGCTACGACACAGAGCTTTCAATGCTATAAAAGGAGCAACAAGCGCAGCAATTAAAAAGAAACACTCCACTCCATAGCATGGTTAAGCAAGACGTTTCAAGGTGGATAGATTTGCCAGTCAAATGAGGATGGCATCAATGAGATAATAGGAAAATGTCAGAACAAGAATACTTGACACATTTTAAATAGGAGATCCCCACGTCCAAGCTGAGAAGATGCATTTACAGGGGCAGCATTTGAAAAGCCACAGCATTAAAAGGGAATCCACAGATTAAAGACCACGGCGTATACAAAGATGTCTCACGAATATAGAAGAAACCCATGTATCATTGATGTTTGCTGCAGTAGACAAGGAGTATCAGTTCCAGTGCCTTCATATAGAAGAATCCACCGTGGTTAAATGAGTCGCAGCTGATAGACACAGGAATAATGAATAACCCATTATCCCACATTGCCCAGGTGGGGCTTGTCTTTGATGTTTAAATACACTTTGTGTAAATATGATGGTGTGAAAACAAAGAGCGGTCTTTTGTAAGACAAAAAGGTACACAGGTGGGGCCCGCTCATTCGACCAGTTGGAAGTACGAGTAAAATTTTGACAGAACATGCCGAGAAAAAGGATGACATCAACAGGAGGAAAGTTGCCGGAAAGTTCCAAAATCCGGCGACTCGCTACCTCGCCATCGAAAAGTGGCGAGAAATTCTGACTAGCGAGGTAGCGACCTGCCAAAAAATTTGCAAAATCCAGTGAGAGTCAAAATGCTACGTTGATCCCATTTACAGTGCCATCAGTGAATCAGCAAGTGACATGTGGCACCGGTCAAACCAAGGTTGACCACGGATTCAAAGGGTCAGGAAAATTTGTAGAGTTAAAAATAATAATATTTTATTATTATTTTTTGTTAAAAATGCCCACGTCAAGTTTTAAAATCAAATGGGACATTTTCTAAAGTATATACTTCAGAATTTTTCAAATTTTATAAAAAATCAAATGGCAGGCATAACTTTCAGTCAGAAGAGTCATTTTCGAAATGATTTTTTTGGGGTTTCCTGGAGGCAAAATAGGCGATGTTATATATCGTCGGAATCGGGAGAAGACGAACTTTCCGATTCTGGAGTCGGCTTTTGCACAGGTATCAGTCAGTTTGAGCTACACGAGATTTTCTATCAGGTATCTAAAGTGCAACCATATTCATACCAGGAAGTTCAGATTTGTTTTTTGTCAAGATAATGACCTGAATATCAGTAGAAGGCAATGGAAATGCAGTTAGGGTCGAATTTGTTCTGATTTACTCAGTAAAAACTCATTTTCACTGGCTTTTTCATGGGGCAATCAGATATTTTGGCAAGAAAAGGGTTTTCATCATTAGGCAAGGATATTTTGCAAGTTTGTTACAGATTAATGATGAAACAAAATCAGGTTAGAAGGGATGAAAGAAGAAAGAGGTTTTTCAGTTACAAAGGATTGGATTTCAAGTGGACACCTGGCAATTGCATATCAGATCCAGGAATTCATTTCTTGCTATATCTTTCTTTCTTTCTTCATTTGGATGGGTTCCAGTTTTTGGGAAGAAAAAGTTCATTGCTGTGATACCATTGGGGATTCCAGTTTTTGCACTGTGAGACCATTGGTTCCAGTATTTTGACATGTTTCCATGACTGTGACACCATTTTCTTCAGCAGAACTCTCATGTGAACAGCATTGTAGAGATAATATAGATAGTTATGAGATATTAGGTTGTTTCATGTTTTAATTTTATGCATCTGAATGTATAGTTTCAAGGAAAGGAATACATATGAGCAACAATTTCACTAGTTTTGTTTTGGTTCTTGTCTCCTGTCTCAGCAATCTGTAAGTCTTATGTGGTTTTGGAACAAAGATTTGAGACCCATTTGCATCCCTTTCAAGTTGTATGTTTGATGTATTTTGCTGTTGGACCAAAGGGCCAAGTAAATGCTCAATATGTTTAAACAAGGTTACTGGTTGTTTGAGAAGGATATTTTGTGAGAATGAGACCTAAATGAACACTGATGTCTGAAATACAAGGTGGTTGGATAGATCTGATGTCTGGGTATATGAGATACGCCCTGATGTCACAGATGTATGTTTTGAATTCATGGAATTGCCCAATGGAGTAGGCACTGATCAGTTATAGGATCACTGGTTATACTGTTGCATTTTTGAAGTTTTGTTGAATCAACATCTTTAATCAAATGAATTTCCCTTTCATGTTGAAGAGCTCTAAACAGAATGCCCTCACTCAGCTTATGAATTTCATTGTTTTGCATCTAGCTACTGCAGATATACGTTATTTCATAAGTTATTAGGAGAAATAAGGGTTTCTATCTGCTTTGCATTAGATTCAGTGTATGCTTTGACAACTGGTACCATATAAAGAATCTATAGGTCCACCCGCCTAGGTTTTGCAGAGCCTGAAGTGCAGAAGGAGTATGGCCTTATAGTTGGCCTGGTGTCTGAATGGATGTGTTGATAATGGGAGTTAGCTGCCCCTAGATGCATCTTGTTCTCATTAGGGTAATTGGAAATGGGTAACATTTTCAAACACCAATAGGTATCATACACTTCGATAACATAAGTTATAAAGTGTAAGACTCCAAAATGGATTAGCCAACTCACATGAAAGTCATCCTACAATGCAAGACTCCCACTTTATAATATGGAAAATGAAATATAAATTGTGTGATAATTTTAGTGAACCGCAATTACCACTATCATGTTCCCTTTTTCATGAATGCAAATAACAATTAATATTAAGATACTCAAAAAATAATTATTAAATGATTTCTAATCTTTATAATTTTACAATAATGTTGGATAAGTATGAATAATATATATGATTGCAAAAAAAAATCTTAATTTTAATATATATATTTGTACAATCCACCTTATACTAAATTTAAGAAGTACAAAACTAATAAAGAAAATGTTTTAAGGGTTTTTTTTAAAAGGTAGTGGATCAAAGCTTAGATTAATTATTATTATGTGTTAAGTTCGAGTAGACTAAACCTAAAACCTCCCATATGAAAAATTCACAATTTCTTATTGTATTATAGAGTCTTGCCTACAACAATTTTAAGTTTTTGATAAAAGTAAAATAATATAATAATCTTAAAAAATTAACTAAAAATATTTTTATATTATGTATAAGTTTAATTCAAATGTGACATATCTTTTTGTACTAAATAAATAGAACAAGAATATATCATATTATTTAATACATTTAGATGTAATCCATTTTGTATGAGAAAACTTGTCATGGAGAGGATATAACACTAGTACATTTGTGACCACTTGTTCTTTCCTTATGACTACCCACTATCAGCATTTAATCTTAATTAAGATTAATTAATATAGTAACAAGAGCTCTCTAATAGAGCTAGAGTCCCTTCCTTCTATCAAGAATAAGATATTTTCTTTTTTGGTTAAATCATAGTATTTGAATAGGAAAAAGCAATAGAATAATTTATAGGAAGAAACATCAACAATCATTTTATAGGGAGAAGCATTACCAATCATTTGTAAATATTTCAACAGTGAATCAAATCTAGATTTTAGTTTAATACATATAATTTGATTTTAAAATTATCCTAAAATAAAGAGGGACGATTTAATTTTAAATAGAATATAAAATAATTTCTCTAAAAATTAGAATTTTTTTAAGAAAGCTTTGCCTAGGGGGCAGTACCCTTTATATTGCCAAAATAGAACTTACAAATGATGTTGGAGATATCTCTCCAGATACAAAAAAATCGATCCAAAATAAACACTAGTAAATTTGGGCCTATTTTTCAATGCCATATTCATCACAATTTCGATAATTACCTATTAAAATCTTTCGTTGCTAAACTGTCATCAAAAGTTTGTCATATTCAACAAGCGTCGATGTATTTGATGAAAATATCCATCAAAAATTAGCCTAATCTATGTTGTGTGTCAACACCAGATGACTAGTTCAACATGTCAAACTATCAATGCCAATGATGAATGATTCGATGAGCTTTTTATACTATCAATGGAAAATGACATCGAAATAGCGACGATGGGTAGAGTTCTAAAAAAAAATTGAGTTGCAATACGCCTTCGGCTCATTTTAAGAAGTAAGAATGAACTTGTTTGAGTGAGAGGAATTTGATCTGACACTCGAAGTTTCATTAGAGGGTATTCAATTTGCTAATTTGTTGCTAGGGTTTTGAGAGGTAAAGCAAACAATATAGAGAAGTAAGAAAAAACTTGTTTGAGTGAGAGGGACTCAATCTAACACTCAAAGTTTCATTAGAGGGTATGTGATCTGTTGATTTGTTGCTAGGGTTTTGAGAGGTGAAGTAGACAACATAGAGAAGTTTTGGAAGAAGTTGAAAATGGTGAATGCAGTATAGCACCCACAGGTAGCACCAGTGAGCTAAAAATCTTGTAGAGTTTTTGAAATCTCAAGATATTTTTGTTGGTGATGGTATGACAATAGTTGTTGTCATTGTCAGTGTGATGCTTAAACAATATGTAATTTTTTTATCTAAGCATGTTCATCCTACCATTATGTTGGAGGCCTTTCATAGGGTTTCTGAGAAGGTTGTTGAGGTTTTAACTACCATGGTTATTCCTATCAAATTGACAAACTATGACTCTTTGGTGAAAAGTGTGAGCACTTCTTTGAACAGTAAAGTTGTCAGCCAGTATTCTACCTAATTGGCCTCGCTTGTTGTTGACATCATCCTAAATTCATTACAAAATTCATTGTTGTTGAGTACTTGCTAGAAATTCATTACAAAATAAATAAATAAATACATGTGGATAAATCAAATAAATAAAGGTTGTCAACTAGTATTCTACCTTATTGGCCTCGCTTGTTGTTGACACCATCTTGAATGTCATTGACCCTGCAAAGCCTAACATTGTGGATTTGAGGGACATCAAAGTTTTGCAAAAATTAAGTAGGAATGTTGATGATACAAAGATGGTTAAGGGTTTTTTGTTTGATAAGAAAGCAAGTCATACGGCTAGTGGAGGCCCCACTAGGATCGAGAATGCAAAGATTGGCATAATATAGTTCTAGATTTTGCCTCCCAAGACAAACATTGAGCAGAACATTGTGGTCTCTGATTATACAATGATGGATACTATTTTAAAGGAGTAGAGGAATTATATTTTTGGTATGATAAAGAAGATCAAAGCCATTGGATGTAACGTGCTATTGATCCAGAAGAATATTCTATGAGATGTCGTCACTGATCTTTGGCTACATTATCTATCCAAGGAAAAGATTTTGGTGGTCAAGGATGTGGAAAGGGATGAAATTGAGTTCATTACCAAGACATTGAATTGTTTACCTACTACTAATATTGAACACTTTAGGGAGGAGAAGCTAGGGCTAAAAATGGATGTCTTTAATAATTTAGAAAGTGCATTTTGATCCATGAGGCTAAAAATGGATTTCTTTAATAATTTAAATTTATTATTTTGACAACATTGTTGGTCTTGATTTGTTAAACTTAGTCTTATCATGTGTATTATCTATATTGTTCATTGTGTATTATCTTTTAAACAAAATGAGAAATCATTCTTTGCCAAACCATTGTGGAGCTCAAGGTGAAAATAACTTTAAAAATGTAACTTGATAATTACTTCACAAAAATAGAATTCAATGTCATATAAATGTACTAAGCATGAGTCAATTTGGCACAACTTGCCAGAAATTTATTACAAAATAAATAAATAAATACAAACATAAATAAATAAATATAGGTGGATAAATACAAATAAATAAATAAATATAATAAAATACAAATAAATAAAGGTTGTTAGCTGGTATTCTACCTTATTGGCCCCAGTTGATGTTGACATTGTCTTGAATGTTGTCAACGCTCTTGACGTCAACCCTACGAAGCCTAACATTGTTGATTTGAGGGACATCAAAGTTTTGCAAAAATTAGGTGGTCAAGGATGTGGAAAGTGATGAAATCAAGTTCATTACAAGAGAATTAGGTGGTACTCATTCCAAGTGGAATAAATACAAATAAATAAATTAATACATGATTAAGTACTACCTAACTATGTCCAAGGCATCTACACACTCGAGGCATACTCTGCCTACATATCTGTATACATGGGATCAAGACCCTTGAACTACTTACTCTAATGAATATGTAGTTCAAGTTTCTAATTTTTTTGATTTAGGTATATTCCTATAACCATTGTTGAGCTTTACTCACCTAATATGTCTCTTCACCATCATACATTCACTCAGGTGAATCAAGAAGTTTTCTATAATTAAAATCCTATAATACCCTAGTGCAACCTTTGTGTTGTAGTTTATAGTTAATGTAAGGTTAACCTATATACATCCTAACTCACTCCTTGTATAGTTATGTTTAAAAGCTTGTGATAATAATCAATGGGTCTAAATAGACCAGTCAAGCTAATGCTAGCTAGGAACAATTGATTGTTCATTTTATTGTACCTAATCTAATGATAGTTCTATAAGAATTTGTAATCAACCTAGCTAATCAACAACTACACCAATTGAACTAGGTTATGGCTTTTCACTTAGCATGGGTTGAGTGAGTTTTATTGTCTTATTATTTGGATTCTAGAATATGTATGTAGCTATCCCAAAAAACTTTTTATAGTGTGCTAATATGTAATAAGAAACTTTAAAAAGATCTCTATATATATGTAAAGACCAATTCCATGTTCATGAGCTTGTGATGATATGATTCTGATATTTGTGTTGTACATAATAGTTAGTCTAAAAATTTCTATTGTTGCCTCTAATATGATTCTATTGTCATTGTCATAAAATATGCCTCTAAAACTTTCTATGTATGCCTCTGATATCTATGTTGCTCCTCATTGATAATGTCCTTGATGTAATGTCTCCTTTTATTAAAATGTGGGAAATAGGTACAAATAACATACAAAACTCAATTGCAACATACTTCTTTTCTTAAAGTCTCAAATAACACTTAAAACTAATAATGATTGATGTAAGAAAAATAGTCTACAGTACCACTTTTAAATGATTGTCCTTATGTTATACAATTGATATGACAAATGAGAACAATGCCACTGCTATCTCTGAAATAATTTTTTTATGGTTTCTATAATTGGTTTCTACTGTTGGAATGTCTTAATGGGAAGAGTGCTTCTAAGAGGGGGGGTGAATTAGAAGTACTGACCTTTTTTCTTATTATAAATCCTTAATAACATATAACTGAAATTTAACATGCATGCATATAAACATTAAACAATCATAAGAATCAAACATGCATCACCACATAACACTTGAGATTTTGGTGATCCAGAAACCCTCTAGGAATAAGAAGGTAAAACTGAGGTGGGGATGATACCCACAAAATTACTGCAGCAGTTGATTTCAACCACTTCTGATGGTTTTCCCTATTAAAGGCCTGCCCTATTAAAGGCTACAACACACTGTTAAATGTGACCCTATTAAAGGATTTCTACACCCTATTAGGAGTGTGCCTTGTTAAAGGACTTAAGAACATATAACTTAGAATGCCACCTAGTTAAAGGATTTACATAAGGCTATTAAACCCACCTAACTCAATAGGATTTCCAAATTCCTAATACAATTGTGAGAGAGTATTAGAATAATACACTTGATCTAATGCAATCATTGATGCTGATCTTAGGTACTTGATCTTCTCTTCTATAACTGATCTCTGCTAGATCTGATCTACCGATTGTGTTCCTTGTTCTATTCTGATTAACTAGATGTGTAAATGTCATCCTTTTCACTAAATCTTTGACACCAATGTTCTGCAACGACCTTAATAGTAGGCTCTACTTTTCCTTCTTCTTTCAACTTCTCTCAACTCCTCTACATTGTTCAATGGTGTCAAGACTCCCTTATAAAGATTAGTGGTTTGTTATGCATCCTTGATTCAAGTGTTCCCACTCAAATCCTAAAAGTTCAACCATTGGCTGCATGTAGTCTCCAATTTTTTGATTGGCCAAATGTAGAATACATGGATAAAAGAAAGGATTTTATCTTATCTCCTTATCCTAATATGAGTCATGCATAATCATTTTACATCTTTGCTTGCGATTGCACAAACTTTCATGCTGATCCTGCATTGTTCAGCACATGAGGTAATACTGATGCTCGGCACGATCTATTCTGGATTGCTCGACATCCACTGTGTTTCTTGGTTACTCGACTCCTATAGAATTAATGTGTTACTTAGCACTTATAGAATTACTGTGTTAATCAACACCTATAGAATTCTACATTGCTTGGCTTCTACTGATTTCTAAATCACTTGGCTCTTATTAACTTCGCAATGCTCAACTCTTGTTGGATCCTGAGTTACTCAACACATGTTGGTCTCATTTGCTCAACACCTATTCTGACTTGCTCGGCACATACTATCTTATGATCTACTCAACACTATCTGTAACTCGGCATGTGTTAGAGTTTTGGCTCAGCTTCCATTGTATACTCGACATGTATAGTGAAGATGGTTAAGTGTGTTCACACTCATTTGTCAATCTTACTTATTTGATCAACAATCTCCCCCTTTGACATGAGTGTGAAAAACACTTAACTAATCATTCATTATCCAATCCTTATGTGTACATTTTCACTTGCTTAACTTACATACAAAATTTCAAAAATATATTGTGAACAACAATATACCTTATGACTCCCCCTGAGTTGATTATGCCTTATCATGTCATGAATTCTGATATCTTGTGCCAATGTGCTTGATGTTCTCTGTTTTTGTCTTGTTCTTTCCTTCTACTCATGTTTTTTGTATCAAATCTATTTGACGACCCTGTCTCCATGTGATTAACAAAATTTGCATGTTCCTTCACTCCTTTATTGCTATTTTCAGTCATTCAACTTCAAAATGAATGAAAAATGAAGTGAAATCAAGCTGATCAAAATTTGTCAAAATTTCAAAATTTGGTAATGAATTGTGCCCAAAAATTTCATATTACCTTCTATGAGTAATGATTACTCCCCCTTATTTTATTCTCCTTTAATATATCTCCCCCTTAGAATATTATCTTCCCCTTTTTGACACTTATGTCAAAGGGTTCTAAATGGTAATGCCATGCTTCGCTAAAAATGTTTTATTTACCTCAAGGAGTATTTTGAGAGTTGCATCCCAGTTATTCAATGCAATATCCAATGACTTGTGTTGGATTGCAAGATCTGCTACTAGATCAACAAGTCCTTCATGTGTAGAAATTTTTGGATCCTTCTTCAGGACTATTTCTGCATTCATTTGCTCCTTGTGTAAGACTTCCAAATGGGGAGTGATAGAGGCTTGTATTTTCATCAACTTTTCTTTAATAGTGGCCTCTTATGTTGATAATGTAGTTAATTCGCTCTGAGTGTGAAGCGTTTGAGAAAAATGATTCTCATGCTATGTAGGATTTGAGGGTAGTTGCATGTTGGAGAGCTTTAGTTTTCTCTCAAGGTTCAAAATTTTTGGATTTATTTCTTATGTGAACCTGGAAAAATCACACAATTTTCTATAAAGGGAAATGATGTTCCCTAACACAATATTTACTTTTTCCAATTTCTTGGCTAGGTCAGCCTGTCCCAAAATAATGTTATTAGCTATCTTTTGGTTAACCTTTCTTAGAAACTTCTTTTCTGACCATTCCATTAGTTTTGCAATTATATCATGGTCTTCATTATTCACTTGGTCAACTTTATCAGATAGTTGATCAAGGATTGGCCTGCTTGCATCTAGAGGTTGTAGGCTGAAGGCATCCATGAATATATCCTTGATCTCATTCATTGCCTACTTGTATTTGTAGTCTTTCCTCATTGCCTCTTGCCTCCTCTTATCGAATGCACTTTGTATCTCATTCATCTTTTCCTCAATTAAAGTGCTTGAATCATAATAGGGTATTTGGATTTCTTCATCAAGCTCAAGAATACCATAATGAATGGTCCTGGCTACCCTAGTAGAACTTGAGCCTGGTGTACTGACTTGTAAGGTCAACTTGTCAGTATTCAGCTTCTGAACAGGTTTGGTAGGAGTTCCTTTTTTTGGCAATTCAACCAAAGTTTGTATTGTAGACTCCTCCTTATCCTGTGTTTCTTCATTATCCTCTTCTTGTGCCACTACTGATGGGGGTGTACTTGTTATCTGTACTGATGTTCCTGTGACTTCCCCTACTGTTACACTCCACTCCTGATGAGCTTGCATGTCTATTCTTGGTGGTGATGGAGGTGGTAGAAATGAAAGTCCAGTAGTTTGAGTGATTTGAGGTGGTTCTTGTGGTGACACCTTGGATTCTTTGAGTTTATCTACTAACTTTTGGAGCTCATCTACACTGACCAATATGGGACTTGTACACAATTGTGCTTGAAAAGTTGTTTGGTCAAAGATCTTAGTGAGATCCTTTGCAGTTAATGGATTGATGTTTTGACTTGAGGTGTCAACAAGATCCTTAATCTTTATGACTTCTGTAGGTGTGGTAGTAGAGTGAGGAGGACTAGGAGGTGGAATTTGTGTGTCTTGCACACTTTTCTGCTCATCAGTACCCCTATCTTCATCTTTTCCTTCCTCTTCTTCAACCTTTTTCTCTACTTTTGTCTTCTGTTCTCTCCTCTTTCTTCTCTCTTCTGGTTTAGCAGTAGCTTCTTCTTTGTATTCATCTTCAAGAACATCTTCAATTTTCTTATACAAATTCTTCCATGATCTTGTTGTCCTTTGTACAACTTCTTCAATTTTATTTTGCAAAATGGAGAATGCCCTATACTTAGGTGTAAACCTTTTATTATGCCTTTTGACTACTTTAATTATTTGTTCCCTTGTCAAATCAAGAAGTATACTTTCTAGGGTTGATTTCCTCATTTCTTTCTCCATTTTCAAATAGAAATGCCATCTATCTTCTACAATTTTAGAAAATTCCTTTGGCAATTGTCCATCTAGTTCAAGAGGTGTATACTTGAACTATGCCATCATTACATAAATTGATTCTTCTATCTTATTTTTTTCCTCTTTAGTAAACTTATTAAAGTCAACCTTTTTCATTTCAACTAAGTCTCCATTCCTAATCTTTTCACATAATGTAATGACTTACCTTTTTAGACTAATCTTCCTCATCAATATTAGGTTGAGCCACATATCTTTTTCTTTTCCTTGTCTCTTCCTATGCCTTCTTGGTTGTTTGCTTCTTCTTTTTAGCTTCCTCTTTGGCTTTTTGTGTGGAGGCCCTTGTTATAGCTTTGGTTGTTGGCTTCTTTGGTGTAGGCTTAGAAGCAGAAGGTGTCTTTGCCTTCCTTTTGATGACCTTGCCTTTGATGGGTGCTTCCTTGGCTTCTTCTTCCTCGGTGTCCTCATCTTTGTCTTCACCTTAGCCTTGTGTAAACTCAAGTGGCCCTTGTTCTGGCTCATCTTCATCTTTCTCATCATCACCTTCTTCTTCACCTTCACTAATTTCTTCTTCTTTTCCTACTACACTTGTTGCTTCAACACCAAATTTCTTCTTTATTTTCTTCACCAACTTCTCTTTCTTCTTCTCTGTTGTGGTAGTCTTGAGTTCTGTAACAACTCTTGATTTGATAGTGTCATAAGTTCCAAATGCCTTGGCAGATTTGTCCAATCCCTCTACAAGTAGTGTTTTAATAGCTGCAGAAGCTTGATCAACATCAAGCTCATATCCTAATGGTCTAAGCGATCTTACTCTTGGAATGACTGCTTGTATATAGGTGTAATCAATATCAACTACAAAAAATATGTCATTCTCATGTTGATTCACTAATGAGGCTGGTATCCTCATTCTTCTTTTTATTGAGCTTTTAAAATCATCAAAATATACAGTCATTTGATCATCAAAACTATCTCCCATTTGTGCAATAAGATCATTTATTTGATCAACAATTGTTTTGTTCTAACTCCAGTTGACTTTGCCAAATGAAGGGAATTCCTTCATTACGTAGAAGAACATGCATGCCAACACTAACCCAAATTTGCATTGTGCTCCCTTAGATTTTATAATAGCTCCAAGATTTTCATTAATCTATTGCATCATGAGCTCTGCAAGGTCATAGGTGTGATCTTTCTTTACAAGCTTATATGCCACATCCACTGCTATGCAGGGTACACTATTCAACCTACTGGATTGATAAAATTTATGTGATATGATCCTTACAGAAAAATCTAGAAGGGGATCAGTTATGGTGTCTATGGTCATGCCTCTGTTATTCCATTTTGTACCTATGTTCTTCTCAATTGTTTCCTTCTTTTCACTTCTCAGTGTCTTGGGCCGATCTAGAGTTGGAAATCCTGTAACCCTATGAACCATTTTCTTGGTAATCTTGACTGGTCCTTGCTCTAGCCAGAATGATGCATCATGAATTCTGCTAAGTATTATGCATATCCACTCAATTTTTAATACGATTGGAAAAACTAGGGCTTTGGTTAAACCCTTCTTCTTTACAATTGAAAATCCATCCTTCAATATACCATTATCACAGAGTTTATCATAGATGTTGAAGATTTCTAGGTCTCCTATGGCTCCTATTTTGCAGTTATAACATCTTCGCACATCTTGAACCATAACAACTTTTTCTGGAATCATAGACAATGCACCTATGGGATCATTTTTGTATGCTACCTCTAGTATGGGCCTAAACTCAGGTTGTTTAACCTCATTGCTAACAAGCAGAATCTCATGGCTTTCCTTCCTTTGGGTAGACTTTGAACCAGATGCCATTTTTAACCAAACTAGGGTTTGTTGTTTAAAGTAAACTTCGAAAACTATAGAACTTGGCGCCTGAAGGAAATACCTAGTTAAATGCTTAAATTGCTTGGGTGGATGTTGAATCGCTGCAAATCACTAGTTGAATGCTTGAAAATCACTCAATTGTGCTCCCAGTAATTGCTCTTCATTTGAATGGCTCAAAATGAATCAATTTTCATCTTTAAGAAGCTCAAAAACCTTGCATTTAATGCATTTTTGTACCTTCACCTATCACTCATCTTCCAAGGTTTTCAACTCGACATCTATTCCATTTTACTCTATAGCTATTCTCACTCGGCATCTACTAACTTCGGTAATAACTCGGCAACCACTACAGTTTTTACTCGGCTCCCACTAAACTTCTTGACTTGGCTTCTAAAGTAGTTTCACTTAGCAACCAAAGATAGCTCGACATCATTATTCAATTTTTTCTTGGCATCTTATCTCATGCAGATTCATACTTTGTAGTGCTTCTTCTCTGTTTAGGGCTAATGTATGATACTTCCTTATATGTATCAGCCCCATAGGCTCATCTTGTGATTAGTTGGATAAGGTATGATCACTTGACCTCTTGGGTGAAGTGACCCTTCCATTAGAATTACTTGGTACATCCCTTTTTTTCCATGTCTTCTTAATGTCTGTTCTAATGTGTGCCTCCTCAACTTTTTCTTTGCCCTTATTTACTTTAGTCTTGGGTGCTTTGGCATTTGTTGGACAATTCCTACTGACATGTCCAGTTTTTAAGAAACTAAAGCAAGTAGTTTGGTTCAACCATCTTTTATAGTTCCCTTTGAAATGTGTTCTTATGCAGTTCTGGGGTATATGCCCATACTCTTGACAATAATGACAACTTTGTCTTGTATTGTAGTCCCAATTGTAATGATGTACATAGTTGTCCCTCCTTACATGCTGATTTGGTGTCCACATAGGCTTTGATATGCATTCAAAGGCTCTATGTCCATACTTCTTGCAATTGTGGCAATGTCCATCAAATCTTTGTGTCCTTGTTACTTTAGACTTGCAGTCTTGTGTCATGTGACCTTGCATGTTGCACTTGTGACAATAACCCTTGCTTTTAGGTATTCTTTGTTGATTGATCCTTCTATTCCTACAAACATTAGCAATATGTCCCCTTTTATTATAGTAATGACAAGTGGGTTTAGAATCCTTACCTTTTTCACTTCTTTGCTTAGCCCTCTTTGATGATTCACCAACTTCAGTGCTGGTGTATCCAAGTCCCGATTTATCATGGGTTGATCTTGGAGATTTCAGCAACTGTTCAAAGTACTTGATAGCTTCGCTTGACTTTATGAGATTCTTTGATGTTTCTTTTTATCTCTTTAATTCATTTTGCAGTTGTTCATTTTGCATCCTCAAAGTAGAGATCTCAATATCTTTCATATTGAGTTCATGATGAAGGTTCATCAGTTGGGCAAGTGTATCCATCTACATGTTTGAGATCCTTGTTAATTTAGTACATTTTTCTTCAAGTCTATTTACAAGATTTCTTTTGTCATCTTCCATCATGACTCTATCCTCAACTGCTCTTTTCTTTTGCTCAGTGATTTCACATAGCATCATGGCCTGTGATTCATGCTCCATCTTAAGAGTTCTTATCTCTTCTGCTTGAACTCTATTTTTCTCCATTAGTTATGCTATTGCTGCATCAAATTCTTTGGAATCTCCTTTGGAAAATACTTGTGTGGTGTCAATCTCCTTGTAGTGAATATCATTTTTGGCTATAGCTATTTCCTTCCTTCTTTTTAAGGATTTTCTTAGTTCCTCTCTAGCTTCCTCTACCTTGTGTAGAGCAAGATGCACATCTATCACCTAGTTCTCGATGATCTTCCCAAGTTTGAAGACTTCCATCTTCAAATATTTTCCTCCAAGCTGTTAAGCTTCTTCTTGAGAGAACTTGGCTCTGATACCAATTGTTGGAATGTCTTAATGGGAAGAGTGCTTCTGAGAGGGGGGGTGAATCAGAAGTACTGGCCTTTTCTCTTATTATAAATCCTTAATAACATATAACTAAAATTAACATGCATGCATATAAACATTAAACAATCATAAGAATCAAACATGCATCACCACATAATGCTTGAGATTTTGGTGACCCATAAACCCTCCAAGAATAAGAAGGTAAAACTGGGGTGGGGATGATACCCACAAAATTACTACAACAATTGATTTCAACCACTTCTGATGGTTTTCCCTGTTAAAGGCCTGCCCTATTAAAGGCTGCAACACACTACTAAATGTGACCCTATTAAAGGATTTCTACACCCTGTTAGGAGTGTGCCCTATTAAAGGACTTAAGAACATTCAACTTAGAATGCCACCATATTAAAGGATTTACATAAGGTTGTTAAACCCACCTAACTCAATAGGATTTCCAAATTCCTAATACAATTGTGAGAGAGTATTAGAATAATACACCTGATCTAATGCAATCCTTGATGTTGATCTCAAGTACTTGATCTACTCTTCTATAACTGATCTCTGCTAGATTT
The DNA here is from genome assembly GCA_028749045.1 of Cupressus sempervirens. Classification (NCBI taxonomy): domain Eukaryota; kingdom Viridiplantae; phylum Streptophyta; class Pinopsida; order Cupressales; family Cupressaceae; genus Cupressus; species Cupressus sempervirens. The sequence goes on along the minus strand of CM053791.1, from coordinate 735,048,744 downwards.
GATCTACTGATTATGTTCCTTGTTCTGTTCTGATTAATTGGATATGTAAATGTCGTCCTTTCCACTAAATCTTTGACACCAATGTTTTGCAATGACCTTAATAGTAGGCTCTACTTTTCCTTCTTCTTTTGACTTCTCTCAACTCATCTACACTATTCAATGGTGTCAAGACTCCCTTATAAAGATTAGTTTTTCATTATGCATCCTTGATTCAAGTGTTCCCACTCAAATCCTAAAAGTTCACCCATTGGCTGCATGCAGTCTCCAATTTTCTGATTGGCCACATGTAGAATACATGGATAAAAGAAAGGATTTGATCTTATCTCCTTATCCTACTATGAGTCATGCATAACCATTTTACATCTTTTCTTGTGAGTGCACAAACTTTCATGTTGATCCTACATTGCTTGGCACATGAAGTAATATTGATGCTCGGCACCATCTATTTTGGATTGCTCTGCATCCACTGTGTTTCCTAGTTACTCAGCTCCTATAGAATTATTGTTTTACTCGAAACCTATAGAATTACTGTGTTACTCGAAACCTATAGAATTTTGCATTGCTCAGCTTCTATTTATTCCTAAATCACTCGGCTCCTATTAACTTCGCAATGCTCAGCTCCTATTGGATCCTGAGTTACTCAGCACATGTTGGTCTCATCTGCTCGGCACCTACTGTGACTTGTTCGGCACATACTGTCTTCTAATCTACTTGGCACTATCTATAACTCGGAATGTGTTAGAGTTCTGGCTTGGCTTCCATTGTATACTTGGCATGTATAGTGAAGATGGTTAAGTGTGTTGACACTCATTTTTCAATCTTATTTATTTGATCAATAGCTACATTTTTCCATTCATCCTTGAACTCATTTTTTTATGTAATAATTTTATTTTTATTTTTAAATTTGGACTGACAAAGCCCTTGACTTAAAAGATCATCTCATAAAAACTATGGAGGAGTTCTTTGGTTAAAATATTTTGAACAGAGCCCAACTTCTAAAAAAAGCTTGCAGACATCTAAAGATTGTGAGAGACCAGTACAAAAGGGCTCTAAAGCTCAACCCAAAGTATGAGAATCCTCCTATGGTGCCACAGTTGGAGTGGAATGAAATCATTGAAGATGCCAAAGAGAAGAGACTACTTGGGATAAAGGAATTAGCCCACCACTTAGAAACAAATAGATATGTGTCTCATAAACTTCAGTCTCTCATCGATTCTATCCTTCCAAGAGAATCTTCAACATCTCATGAATGCATACCAACCTTCAAACACACATGCACATCATAACCAGGCATCTGTCACATTTTTTTTCAAGAATGTTGATTCACTATTTTTGCTTGCAACAACAGTTAACATGTTGATTCATGGTCAACTATTCACAAGGAGAAATGGTTATGATTCAAAACCGTAAGATAACTATCAAGACAACCAAGAAACAATAAACACCTTCCTTAATTCCCATATAATGAGAATCATACAATCAGTGTATTCTTCATTCTAAATTTGTATAGTATTTATTGTCTAACAGTGAGTAGTGAGGCCTTTTTCCATTACATATTATTTACAAGAAGGTTAGTGCATTGTCCCAAAAGAAGTGCCATGATGAACATATGCAAATACAAGGATTTGGAGACATTTGGAGTTAGAAAATATTGTGGTGCCAAAAAATATTATGGTGATAGAAATGTCTGTCCTAGAACTTCTCCAACATCCCAAGGAGGTTCTTGGTCATTTTTTATGCCTTTTCACATGATCTGTAAGTGTGTTTGAGAAATGTTGCCTTACAACACAAAGTGGTAATATGTAATAAGAAACTTAAATTCTTCTCGCAATCTAGAAGTGTAAGAGTTAGATCATTATTTTGATCAAACATAGAAGGATGAAGTTGTAAAGTCAAGATTTGTGACATATAAATTGATTAGCTTCAACCTAGTCTAGGGTTGGAATAGTACTGTATAGATTTGGAATGAAATAGCAATCCTTTTGGTGGGAAAATCCTTACTCTTGCTGATTCGGTCTTCATCCCACCATAGCATATATATACATACATATATACATACATACATACATCTACATATGAAATTTTATTACCTCATTTAACTAATTTTACTTTCAAATGAAAATTTAGGAACTAAAATATTGGAATCATACAAAGGAATCATGGAGGAAAGTCAAATGCGTAAGCGAATGAATATCCATCTCTATAATTCCCAATAAAAATATTTATCATGAAGAGGGCTCATTAATGGAAGATGGAAACATAATGACCAAATTGAAATAGAGAGAAGAATGGAGACAGACCAAGCCAAAGTTGGAAATGAAGCAATGATACATATGCAAAGGATAAAGAGGATGACAGTACTCCTATAGTTGAACGTATGGATGAGGAAGCATCCAAATTAGAACCAATCTCTGTAGTCTAATAGGTTCAATCAATTAAAACTTTTAGATATAATGAAGATGCAAAAGAAAGTTACAAATGAATATTAAAAGGTGTAAGATGTCCTAGTCCAAGTGCACCTACAAAACCAATATCAAGTGTATTTCAAACGTTTCTAACGTCTTCAATCCTAGGTTTATCATGAATACCATGAAGGCATGGACCCATTTTATTATCACTTTATACCATCAAGAGCACTTTTTTGGTTCAATAAAAACTTAAAAATCTTAGACAGATAGGTCTTTATAGAATCCAATCGAGATTCAAAATATTTTTTCCCATTGTTTTGTTCAAGGGTTTGGGCACTTTTAAAATCCCTACTTACCTTTAAAAAAAAATTGTCGTAAATCCTAAATCCAGGAGTTCATCCAATCTCTGAAAATATAAAAATTACGCTACTGAAAATTGGGTCTAGTTCAAAATGGAAATAATATCAATAAATAATGTGTTTCTAGAACTGAAAATAGTGTATGGTAAAAAGAACATTTATTTTTCTAAAGACGAATATTTTGGAATAGGATCGTGAGCTAAGTCAAGTCAACTAGCAAGACATTGAATCCTTGTAATATCTTTATAGACAACACCTCAAACTTCATGTTTCCAATAGGCTCTTCTAGCAGCTATGCATATATATCCATTACCAAGGTATCAATGCCTCCATGGAAGATTCCTCACTAACACTCTCACTAGGAGATCAAGGAAGAGAAATAGCTTAACATCCACAAGTCTCCCAATTTTTTTCTAGGGTTATACATTTAGATTAATTAGGCAATCTGTTCAAAATTGGGAAATATGAACAATGTTTGAATCACCATAATTGATGACCAAAGTAAAAATTACCTTGAATCCTTACCCTAATACTAAACAATTTGCAAATAGAAATTACCTTGAACCCTTATAAAAAAAATGAAAAATACCTTCAAGTCATATGTTGAAATTAAGCAAACAAATAGAAGAGGATGATACCTTACCTTGAAAGTGAGTTCCAAATAGAAGAGGACGTGGATAATGCAAATGAATCAATCAAGCTTACCTTGATGGTACTAAAAATCTCTTAATTGATCATGCATGAAGCCTCTCATTTGTACTTTATTATGTGATATGAAATGAAGTTTCACTTCTTCATTTTTTATAGCCCTAATAACATCAAAATTTTGATGACAGTTTAGATAGGCGTCAAAATTTTGACATTATTAGGATCAAATTTTTAAAAAATGAATTTGACAAGCCAAATTGGCATGTTGTCAAAAATTAACATCAAAAAATACCCCCAAATGTACTAGTGAAACTAGGCTATCCAGCTTTAATGATAGAAATAGCCAATTCTTTTACTGATAGATATCATCCTAGTGGCCTCAAATTTACTCATATCATTCTCCTTAACTATGCATGACTTGAACAATGCCCAAGTCCTCTTCATAATCTTCTTCTTCCCTTTAGCCTCCAGACAAAAAATCCCAGCAAATCACCATCAGAGATATTGATGCCTATTATATCCATAGTATTGAGCACCTCCAAGTATAATTCCTCAACAACCATCTAGCAAATCATACCATAAGCTGGCATTTGATGTTCTAAGACTTGGATGATGGGCTAAAAAATATTGAATACAAGCTTTTCATCATGAACATGTCCTCCTTTCCAATATTTGACCCCCTAGTAAAGTGATCGTAGTCTCCTCCTGATCATTGGCAAGTTTGAAAGTCATGGTCATCTACTCCTCCAATGTCTCCTCTAGTGACTCCACCTAAGTGCATCTGTAATTTATGCCCAAGAAAGCTTCCATAATGCCACTGCAAAAATGTGTCCATAGTATGAAGGCTCTACTCCTTATATCAAGCTTGGAACCTACTCCAGATCTGCTAGAATCCTCTTTAGATATTCAAAGGATAGTCGCAAAGTTATTGGGGACCAAAAACATGTACAACTATTGTCACCTCCCTCCTATTGCATCAACTAAGACTTATTGAACTAGCCAATCCTAGTTCTTAGGAGTGTTGCAATTTTTGTCGTAATGACTTCATGCAGACCCATTGGGTCAAGATCATCCTAGTCAAACACCTACTCTAATACCGAATTGATCCCAGATTTTCTAGATAGTCTACAACTTTATTCCCTTCATAGAATACATGTTGAATATGGAAATCCTACAATAATTTTAATGCTTCTTCTATCCTTTGCAACCAGTAAACTAATCTCCAGCTATAAAATTCTACTCTAGCCACATCATTTATTATGATTTGAGAATCTCCCTCTATTACTAGATTATCTATAACATTGTTAGAACACTAATGTAACCTAACATCTAGAGCTGATATCTCAGCTTGATCATTAACATTTATCCCAATGTTGCAAGCAATGTCTTTAGCAATTTTCCTTGATAATCCCTAATGATTGCTCCTAAACCACTTCTACCCAGATTTCCTCTATTAGCATTGTCAAAATTCAATTTCTTCTAGCCTAATGACAGAGCCTGCCAAATTGTGATACTCCTCTGACCCTTCTTTTTTATGATCATGTGATCCTCACATAGTTTGAATTGTCATGACTTGTCCATAGCAAAGTCCCATCTTGATTGATAATGATAGTGTAGACCATGAGTTCTAGAAATGAAAACTTCCTCAATGGCTTCATGAATCTTGTGTTTCAACTCAATTACTATCAAATATTCCTCCTTAAAAATCCTTCAATTCAAATTTGTCAATATATGCCACACAAGCATTGACAAACTCACTAACCAAAGAAATCCCCATTTAGACTTTACTTTGTCTATGAGCCATGAAGATAGAAACTCAAATAAGGAGCAATTTTTGACAACAAACCATTACATCCTCTCTAACAACAATCACAACATTCCCTTGCAAAAGGGCACCAAAATAGAAGATGATATACCATCTCCTCTGCTTGCTTACATAAAATGCACCAATTGGGACCTGCAATACCTATTGATTCCAATCTACTACTTGCCAGGATCCTTCCATGCAATGCTACCCATAGAAAAGCCCTACCTTCAATAAAGGCCCTTTACCCCAACAAAGCTTTGATGGCTAGAATGGATTGATTTTCCTTTGTTTAATTAATTCATAGACAAGTTTGACCTTATATACTCTAGATTTGGAAGCAGATGAGATTAAAGAATCTTCAGAAGAAGAGCGAAGCACAATTCTATTCAAGAGTATATTATGTAAAGTATTAGAATGAGGCAAAGAGTCATCTCCTATGAACCTCCACCTTGCCCTCAAAGAGGATGGAGACTCAAATACCATGTAATCCACAACCCATTGACCCTCCATGGCTTCCATCAAGTTAACCCAATCTTTATCTAAGGAGTCAATAGGCGGATCCCCATTCCATGGATCCCTCCAAAATATCAATCTTCACCCATTCCTAATCTGCCATGATAGATTCCATGTTATTAACTCACAACTTTCCTAGATGTGTCTCCAAAAATGATATCCACTTGGGAGCATTTTCTACTATAAGAATTATGTCTGGTTCCCACGAGTCAAGATACTTTACCACCATAATCCAATGTCACAATTTCTCTAGATTCTTATACAATTTCCAAGCTAGGTTGGCCCCTAATGCCTAATTCTATAAAATAATTTTACAAATACCTACCCCTCCATCCTCTTGTGCCAAATAGGTTGTATCCCAAGTAATAAGGGGAATCTTCTTCTCATCTTTAGAACCCTAATAAAGAAACTTCTTGAAGATACTTTCCAGACCACTAGTAACTATGTTTAGGATTTTATAAACTGATAAATAATAAATTGGAATAGCTGATAAAACAAATTTAATCATAAGAATCCTCCTAGTCTAGGAAATCCACTTGTTCTTCCATGATGCGAATTTCCCCTAATATTTGTTAATGATTTCCTCCCAAAATCTTTTGTCCACTTGACCTGCAAAAAGAGGTACGCCTAAATAGATGATTGAGAATGTGCCTCGCTTGAAACCCAAAGTGACTAATATATTTTCCCTCCTTCTATGGCTGGTGTTGAGAAAGTACACCTTCGATTTGTGAATATTCATACTTTGGCCTGACTTTCTTTCATATATGTCCAACATCTCCTTGATAATCTCTACCTCCTTAATGGTAGCCTCCCCAAATAGGATAGCATCATCAAAAAATTTGGAGTGAGAAAAAGGTTCCAACCTATTGTGGATAGAGATCCCTCTCCATCTACCAAGTGAGGCTTGTTTCCTAATGAATCTACCCAGAACTTCTGCCATCAATACAAATAGAAAAGGAGATAGGGGATCACCTTGTCTCAACCCATTAGTCACTTGGAAAAAACCACATGTCACTCCATTCACAAATATGGAGAAATGAATAGATGACATGTAGAAAGAAATGCATTTAATCCAATCTTGAGTAAAACCAAATCTAGAAAGAAATTTCCATATGAAGGGCCATCAAACTCTATCATAATCTTTTCTAACATCAAGCTTAACAACCCTACCTGATTTCTTCATGGAATATAAGCTATGAGTTAACTTAGTTGCTTATAGAATGTTATCCACAATTTCACAACCTGGTACAAAACCATGTTTTTCTTTAGAGACTATCTTATTGAGATTATGTTTCATTCTATTAACCATGCCTTTAGACAAAAAATTATACAGAGCATTACATAAAGATATTGGATGAAAATCATTCATTGACAAACAATCTTGTTTCTTTGGAATCAAAGTTATAAATATAATGTTCAATTCCTTCACAAACTGCTCCTTTCTCCTAAAAGCTTCTACCACATTAAAAATGTCAAAGCCCATGAAATCCCAGCATTTCTGAAGGAAAATCATCTGGCCCCACCACTTTGGTAGGAGGATTGTCAAAAGTGGCTTTTTAAATCTCTTGAAGAGTGAATGGCTGCATAAGCCATATATTATCTTCAATTGATATTACTCGATCTATAGCATCCAATGTAATTGAGGAATCTAAGCTACAGTGTTAGGAGAAGCTCCTAAAAGAGCTTGAAAATGATGAACCGCAATTTCTTCAATTTTTGACGATTTGTCAAAACATCTTCCTTTCTCAACTTGTATGTGGTTAATTCTATTGGAGACTCTTTTGGATTTAACAAAAGCATGAAAAAAATTTGTGCTCAATTCCCCATCCTAAACGCATAATTCCCTAGACTTATCTCTCCAGCAAATTTCTTTTCTATGCAAAAGCTCCACCAATTCACTTTTAAGTAATTCCTTTTATTCAAATTTCGCATTAGACATACTTGCATTTATGAAAATCTAATTAAGCTCCTCCAATTCAGCCTCCACCCTAATCTTTTCTTGAAATATATTTTTGAAAGTATGCTTACCCAAAATTTTAATCTTATCTTTAACTAGTTTGAGTCCTTGAACAAAAGTAAAACTCAGGGTACCCTTGTAAATGTTGGTCTCTTTCCACTAGCACTCCACCTTAGGAAGAAAATCCTTGTTCCTCTACCACATATTCTGAAATCAGAAACAACCTTTATAATAATGATTATCAACTAGACAACTTGATTGAACTAGAAAATGATTTGACAAGGAAATAGGAAGTATGCTTTTATCCAAGTTGAAAGAAGAGTTGAGCTAAAAGGGACCAACCAAAAATCTATCCAATCTTTCAGATATCCTGGAAAATTAGTCTGTCTATTAGTCCATGTAAATCTTCCATTCGCAAGGATCACATCAAATAATTGGTTCCAAGACACAAAACCCTTAAAATCTTCCATGACTTGATTAGACATCCTCAAGCTGCCCAATTTATCATCCAAGTCCAATAGAGCATTGAAATCTCCTGCTAAAATATTCTTGTCATCCTTGATAGTAGCAGTCTAGATGTTAATGTTGTCCATAACTATGATTTTGCCTCAGTTTTAATCAAACCATAAACATTGAAAAAATGAAAAGAGAGATTATCTTTGACACTAACTACCTGGTCGTACAACCAATTTTCATGTTTTTCCAACTCTTGCATCTTCACAAAACAAGATCTCCACAAAACAAAAACAATATCACTTTCAAATTTTAATAATGCTCATTTTATCAAGTGTCTTCTGTCAGGAGCAAACAAGCCTCTAACATTCCAAATGACAATCTTCATTTCTCCCCAAGGGAGATCCCTACTCATTTGGTCTTCTTCATGAGATCTACCACACTAATAATACCTTTCTCCTTGGCTCTCTCTTCTCTCAATCGCCTATTAGATTGTTGCCCCCTACCTCCTTGAGCCTTGGCTAAAAGAACATTAGCAGATTGACTGACTCTTGGTTCCATATTATCCAAAGTATCACCTAAAGGAAATCCTCCATCGATTCCCTATCATATTCAATTTCGGTATTCGAGAAAGCTTGGACATAATGCAGATTGGTCACCACACATTTATTTGCTTTGTATGTTGTTCACTGTGTAGAGCCAAAGTATTCCCCTTCCTCTACATTGGTGGCAACTAGAGAAGATGTAAATGGAGACTTTTGTTTCTACAAAATGATTTTCATAACCATCTTTTAAGATTTGGTCTTTGGAATCCAGGCTTGGTAGTCTGAACATAGACTCTACAATTTTCCATTATGTGAGATTTGAGACCACATTTGGTGCACTCAAGAGTGGAAGTTTCAATTTCAACCTATTACTTCCAAGAGCAATTGCCTCTATTTAGATAAAAAAATGATGGAATAGTTTTGACCATCACAATCTTCATTCTGGCATAAAGGTATGAATCATTATTAATGATTGATTCATCCACTTCTAAGAATGTGCCCATCAATCTACCTATACATTCCAGACTAGAATCACCCCAATATTATAATGGTAAATTATATAACCAAATTCAAATGGGAGACTAATAAACTGCTAAAGGTGTAGGATCAAAATTGTGTTGCTATGGTTGCAAATATAGAGGAAGTGACTGCAGTGACCAGTTTTTCTTATTGAGAATCTTCTCGCCATCCTCCACTTCTTTAAAGATTACAATGAAGAATCCTTTCAGAATGAATTTAATAACAACTTCCCTGCTCTAATGTTCCAGAATCCAATTTTTGATTTTTTTCCCTCTTCAGACGACCTCCAACGAATCTGCCAATAATGCCCATTGTTTTCCCATAGTGCAACATTGTCTTCAATTTCTTCTAGAAGATCAATGTCTAAACTCTTAACTTTTGCATCAGAATCCTTCCTTAAATGCTCTGTATTTAATTCCCCTCTGCTCCATCTTCAAAAACCATGCCTTTGGTTTGGAAAATGCCTTTCATTACTGTAATTTCCTCCCCTCCATGCTCCTCTCCTCTCCATTCTCCCTCCTTTATCTTTAAAAATAATAATTTAAAAAAATTAGAATTATTTACTTAGCTAATTAAATTATATTGATAGTTAACATTAGTTTCACATTTTTTCCAAAGATATAATCATAATATATTTTAACATAAAAAGACAATAATGTTGAATAATTATCTACAACATTTAAGTGTATTATAGTTGTTCCCAAAAGATTTGTAAAATGTCTTTAGTAGTGTGAGGCTTTGGTTATCCAAAAGATACATATTTAAGTTTAGTAGAACAAAAAGTGACATGATATTTTACCATTTTTTAATATATCTTCATTCCACTTAAATATAAGATATATATATAAGTTTGATTAGATATATTAAGTATTCTTGGTCCATAAAAATAGTCATATTAATTTTTTATTAGAATGGATAATTGACACCAATAAATACTGATATGATTTTAATTGGTTCTTTACTATATTTATATTTTAAAGATGCTTCTTCACAAATGGTGGAACAAAAAAAAGATTTAAGAACATAATAAAAGTTGAAAGCTTTGGTACTTGAGATTTAGAGCTCTAGTTCAAAATGATGATGTAATGTAATGAAATGACTTGCACAATAGAAGAAATAATATGAAATATCATATAAATACTTGATAATAATTGAGAGTAACAGACCACTTCAAGGGGGCAACCTCCAAATATTTCAATGAGAATACACTTCACAATATGATGTTTAAAGAAGACTCACAACCTCCTATATATACCTAATTATGCTTAGGTTGAATAGACACAACACTACATAACACCTAGGCCGACCTACCTACCTAAATAATAACAATGATAACATGACTTAATTAAGGATTAAGATAGCCACAAGTTGACTATTCATAACCCTATATACACAAATATTAAGGGTGTAGCATTCCCCCTCTCTTGAAAGAAGCATTGTCCTCAATGCTAACCAAGTGTGGATTCTTTTGAATGAGCTCCTTATCCTCCCATATGGCCTCTTCAACTAGCAAGTTCTTCCATTGGATGAGATACTGAATCAGGGTTCTATTCCTCAGCTTCTTTTTGCTTGTTTGAAGAATGCACTATGGTTCCAAAATTATTCTTCCTTCTTCATCAAGTTCTGGTAGTATTGTTTGAGTGGGAATATTCTACCCAATTACCTTCTTTAAACAAGAAACATGTAAAATTGGATGTATCTTTGTTGTTGGTGGCAACTCAAGCTTGCATGAAACACTACAAATATTTTGCATGATTTTGTATGGTCCATAATATCTTGGAGAAAACTTATTATTCTTTTTTTGTTGCTTCATTGAGATTTGTTTATAAGGCTGCAATCTCAAGAAGACCCAGTGCCAACTTCAAATTTTCTTTCACTACGATGTTGGTCTACTTGTTGTTTCATTTGATTTTGTTCCATAGCTAAGTTCTCCTTTGTTGAAATGCTCCAAATGGGAAGAGTACTTCTGGGGGGGGGTGTGAATTAGAAGTACATAGTTTTTATCCTTTTAAACTCTTATTAACACATGTCTGAAAAATAATTTGCATGCATGTAAACATATAAACAAACATGAAATGAAAGCATGTATCAACACATAACATGAGATTTTCGTGACCCAAAAACCCTCCAAGAATAAGAAGGTAAAATTAGGGTGGAAATGACACCCACAAAAATTATTGCAGCAATGAGTTCAACCACTTCTGATGGTTTGCCTTGTTAAAGGCCTTCCCTATTAAAGGCTTTACACTGTGTCAATAGTGACCTGGTTAAAGGATTTACAAACACTTACATGAAGTGTCACCCTGTTAAAGGATTTACGACAGGTTGTTAAACCCACCTAATACAAATTTTCTTGACCTTCTCCAAAGGTTCTCCTATCTAGTTGTTAAGCTAACCTATCAACATAGGATTTCAACCTCTAATACAATTGTGAGAGAGTATTAGAACATTTGACTTAATTGAAGGCAATTTTAAATTGCTTGGTTTAGGTAATGGATCAACTCTTCCTATTCTGATCCTTGCTAGATATGATTTTTGATATGTCCCCTATTTTGTTCTGACCAACTGGATGTATAAATGTTGTCCTCTCCACAAAGTCTACACTGAAATTTTGCAATAATCACCCCTTATGCTATTTTCTTCAACACTTGCAAATGGTGCATTCATTCTCCTTATAAAGAATGCAAAGACTTAGGGTTAGGTATGGATCTACGATCCATATTGAATCTCAAATTCTCACTCATACTTTGCATATTTCTTATTGGTTGCATGCCTTTACCATTTTTCTAATTGGTTGCATGCAAATTGCATAGGGAATATAAATGATTCGTCCCTATCCTTTTTCTCCTTCAAAATTTCTCTGAGTCAGCTCCAAAAATGGTTCACATCTTAGTTTGTGCAAATACAAACTTGTATGTTGATCCTATGTTGCTCGACACATGAATTACTATTGATGCTCGACACATACTATTTCTAGATTGCTCAGCATTAACTACATTTTCTGGTTTGCTCGGCACCTGTTATATCTCGTATTGCTCGGCATATGTTGTTCTAAATTTCTCAGCATCTAAATGATTCTATTTACTCAACACATGAACAATTCTATATTGCTCAACACAAACTATTACTTAGCACCTATTGAAATTCTTGGCTTGACATCTATTGTGTACTCGACATGTATGATAAAAAGGTTAAGTGTGTTGATACTCATTTGTCAATACTATTTATTTGACCAACAATCTCCCCCTTTGACATGAGTGTCAAAAACACTTAACTAAGCATTGGTGATCCTAACCTTATTGAGTACAAGCTTTACTTGATCAGCTAACATGCAAAATTTCAAAAATTGTAAATAGCAATATACCTTATGACTTCCCCTAAGTTGATTATGCTTTTGAAATTGAAATTTTGTGCCAATGTGCCTGATCCTCTCTATCCTTTGACCTATTTCTACATTCTGAGCATGTAGCTATATCTGATCTATGTGATGTTTCTGTATTCCATGTGATTACCAAAAAATTTACATCTCTCCTTCACTCCTCTATTCCTTATCTCTCCCTTTTTGGTTGTTTACAATCATTCCACTTTATTCTCAAAATGAATGAAAGAATGGAGTGAAAGAATCTAATCAAAATGATCAAACTTTGTCAAAATTTGGTAATTACCCATAGTATCTACATATCTCCTCCTTTTCTTACTCCCCCTATAATATATCTCCCCCCTTTTGACACTGATGTCAAAGGGTCCTATGGAGTAATACCATGTTTAACCAAAAATGAGATGTTAACCTCCAGGAGTATCTTCAAAGCTGCATCCCAATTATTTAATGAAATATCCAATGACTTGTGTTGAATTGCAAGCTCTACTGTTGGGTCTACAAGTCCTTCATGTGTAGAAAGATTGGGATCTTTCTTTAGGACTGTCTCTACATGCATCTGCTCCTTGTGGAGTACTTCCAAGTGAGCGATGATGGAGGATTGAAGATGCATTAGCTTGGCTTTTATATTAGCCTTCTCTGCTATTAATATAGCTAGTTCCCTTTGAGTGTGAAGCATCTAGGAAAAATGCTTCTCACTTTGAGCTGGATTGGTTGGGAGTTGCATACTCGAAATCTTTAGATTTCTTTCCAAGCTCAATATCTTCTAGCCAGTTTCTTGTGTGAAATCAAAAAAATCACACAATTTATTGTAAAGGGGGAATATATTCCCAAGTATGATTTTGACTTTATATATTTTCTTACCCAGGTCAACTTGTCCCAAAATGATGTCATTTGATATCTTTTGATTGACCTTACCTTGGAATTTCTTTTCTGACCATTCAATTAGTTTGGCATTGGTGTCATGGTCCTCATTTGTCACCTGATCAACTATTTCTAATAGTTGCTCTATAATTGGCCTTGTCTCATCTGGAGACTATAGGCTGAAGGCATCCATAAATATGTACTTGATTTCATTTAATGCTTGCCTATATTTATAATCCTTTTTAAGTGCCTCTTGTCTCCTTCTTCTATCCAATGCACTTTGTATCTCATTCATCTTTTCTTTTGTGAGAGTGCTGGATTCTTAGTAGGGTATCTTTATTTCTTCATCAAGCTCAGGAATTTCATAATGAAGTTTATTGGCTACTTTTGTTGAGCTCGAGCCTGGTGTTCTAATTTGTAATGCTAGCATTTTATTGCTTGGCTGCTGAAGAGTTTGAGTTGGAGTACCTATTTTGGGTAGTTCAACCAAAGTTTGTATTGCAGATTGCTCCTTATCTTTTGTCTGTTCTTTCTCTTTAGCTTGTTTCTCTTCTATTTTCATTCTGGCTGGGGGTGTATATGTTGATTGTATTGATTTGCCTTTATCATCTCCTACTGCTGCACTTGGCTCCTGAAGTGCTTGTGTGATTTCTTTTGGTGGAGATGGAGGTGGAAGGAGTAGAAGTCCAGTAGATTGTGTGGTCATAGGTGGTTCTTGTGTTTGCACCTTGACTTCCTTTAATTTCACTACTGCCTTTTGCAACTCATCAACATTGACCAGTATTGGACTTAAACATAGTCTAGTTGCTTGTGTTGATTGGTCAAGGATATTTGCTAGCTCCCCTACAGTTAATGGATTGATGTTTTGACTAGAAGTATCAACAACATCATTTATCTTGATTGTTTTTGTAGGTGTGATGGTAGAATGAGAAGGGCTAGGAGGTGGCAGTTGTGTGTCCTGCACACTCTATTCTTGTTGCTCATCTGTCCCCTTTTCCTCTTCTTTACTCATTTCCTCCTCCTTTTCTTCTTCATCCTTCTTTTCTTCCTCCACTTTCTTCTCTTCTAGCTTCTTCTCCTCTATTTTCTTCCTTCTTGCTTCTTTTATTTCCTTTGTTTTGGCACTTGCTTCTATCTTGTATTCTTTGTCAAATACATCGTCAATTTTCTTGTAAATAATCTTCCACACTTTTGTGGATTTTCTCACAACCTCTTCAATTTTGTTTTGTAGAATACAAAATGCCCTGTATTTGGGAATAAATCTATTGTTGTGCCTCTTGACTGCATTTTTTATTTTACTTTTAGCCAAATTAGGCAACATTCTTGCTAAGGTAGACTCCCTTATTTCCTTCTCAATTTGTAGACAAAAATGCCATTTATCCTCTACAATCTTATATAGTTCCTTTGGCAATGAGCTATCCAATTCAAGAGGTGTATGTTTATATTCTGTCATCATACTATAGATAGATTTCTCTATTTTATTTTGCTCATCCTTTGTGAGCTTAATAAAATCTACATTCTTCAAATCATTCAAGTCACCATTACTAATCTTAGCACATAATTTGTCAATTGAAGTCTTAGGTGGATGACTTACCACTTTAAACTGACTGTGGTCTTCTAATTCTATCCTTTCTTCATCTGAATCGGATTGAGCCACAAATTCTCTTCTTTTTTTTGGCTCATCTGCAATCTTCTCAGTGGATATCTTCCTCTTTTCTGTCTCTTCTTTTGCATTTTGTGTAGTAGCTCTTGTAGTAGATCTAGTAGTAGGCTTCTTAGGTGCAGGCTTTGCCACTTTCTTTGGCTTGGGCTGAGGAGCAGGTGGTGCTTTTGCCTTTCTTTTGGTGACCTTAGTTTGGATGGATATTTCCTTGGCTTGTTCTTCCTTGTCACTCTCATCCTCATCTTCACGTAGGCCTTGAGTTAATTGAAGTGGCCCTTGCTCTAGCTCACCCTCATCTTTCTCATTTTCATCCTCTTCTTCATCATCACTTATTCCCTCTACTTCTTCTACAGCACCTATCTCTCCAATATCTACCCAAAATTTCTTCTTAACTTTCTTTACAATCTTTTCATTCTTCTTGACTATTGTTGTTGTCTTGAGGTCTGTAACCACCCTTGATTTGACAACATTATATGTCCCAAAGTTCTTTGTAGTTTTATCAGTTTCCTCTACAAGAAATGTTGTAATAGCTGTTGAAGCTTGATCCACATCAAGTTCTTAACCCAGTGGTCTAAGCAATCTGACTCTAGGGATGACTGCTTGTATGTAAGTATAGTCAATATCCACTAGAAAGAAAATGTCTTTTTCATATTGCTCCACCAATGAAACTAGAATTCTCATTCCCTATTTCATGGATTATTTGTAGTCCTCAAAATAACTGGTCATTTGGGCATCAAAGTTTTCACCCATTTGATCAATGAATCTATTTATTTGGTCAAAAATGGTCTTATTTGGATCCCATCTCACCTTGCCTACTAAGGGAAGTTCTTTTATAATGTAGAAAAACATGCAAAGAAAAACTGAGCCAAATTTGCATTGAGCCCCTTTTGATTTCCTTATGGCTCCCAAGTTTTCATTGATTTGTTGCATCATCAACTCTGCAAGATCATAAGTATGATCCTTTTTCACTAGCTTGTAGGCAACATCTACTGCTATGCAGGGTACACTATTCAACCTATTGGATTGGTAAAATTTGTGAGATATAATTCTTACAGCAAAATCTAGTAGGGGGTCTTTGATGGTGTCAATTGTCATACCCCTATTGTTCCACTTGGCACCAGTGTTTTTCTCAATTGCTTCCCTCTTATCACTCCCTAGGGTCTTGGGCCGATATAGGGTTGGAATACCTATAACCCTATGTACAATTTTCTTAGTAAAATTTGTTGGCCTTGTTTCTAACCAAAAAGCTTCATCATGGATTCTGCTCAACACAATGCATATCCATTCCGTTTTAAAGACAATAGGGAAAACTAGGGCTTTGGTCAAACCCTTCTTCTCGACTATAGAGAATTCTTGTTTAAGTATCCCATTTTCATAGAGTTTATCAAATGCATTAAAAATCTCCAAATCTCCTATTGCTCCTATTTTACAGTTGTAGCATTTGCGTACATCCTGAACCATTACTACTTTATCAAGAATCACAAATAGGGCACTAGCGAGATCATTTTTGTAGGCAACCTCTGGGATTGGCTTGAACTCAAGTTGTTTAACTTTGTTTTAACTAATTGAATTTCCAAATCTTCCTTTCCCTTTGCAGACTTAGAACCAAATGCCATTTCTAACCGAACTAGGGTTTACTGTTTAAACAAACTTTTCAAACTGCATAACTTGACACTTGAATGAAATACCTAGTAAATTGATGAAATGAAGTTGGGTTGCTATTGAATTGCTATAAATCATCTTGATCCCTGGGAAATCACTCAATCACTCTGCTCATCTTTGCTCTTTGTTTGAATGATCAAAAAATGAATGATTTTCACTTTTATTAGGCTTGAAACCAAACATTTATTGCATTCATGCTTATAGTTGTCACTCGACTTCCAAAGGATTTTCCAACTCGTCATCAACTCTGTTTCATTCACTCAAAAGCTATTATCTCATTTCACTCGGCATCTACTTATCTTGTTAATTACTCGGTAGCCATTATCAAGTCTTTCTTGACAACTACTAGATTGTTCAACTCGGCATGTACTAGAGTTTTACTTGGAAACTAAATGTAACTTAGCATCATCTTTCGCAAGTGGTACCACCGCCTACTCACTTTGTCGACTGACATCAGCATTCCATCAACTGATGTCAGCAATTCGAGCTATTGATGTCACTTTTCGGTGACACATCAATTTTTTTCTAGCCGATGCTAACATCATTTTTTGGCCAGGTGATGTCATCATTTTTGCCACTAACATTAGCATTCTAACCACCAAAAAAAATTTCCAGTGAAAATTGTAGGAGCATCAATTTTAAGACAATGTCTGTAATTTTCTAGAGAGCTTCTTTTTTGGAGCAGCAGTCAGTTTTTCATCCATAACTTGAGCATACAAACATATTTTTCTAATCCAAAAGAAGTATCAAAAATTTGACTCTGAGACAGAGATAATGGTGCTAGTTTTTTTTTATTCTAATTTTGTTTGAGCTTCCAATTTTGGCATTGAATTAGAGGCATTTGTTTTCCTCTTTTCTACATCCAAATTCCAAGTTCTTTTCTTAGTTGTTATGCTTTCTATAGTTATTTTCTTTGGTATTTGAGGGATATCATTATCTATTGTGGGGGGAGGGGTTACATTTTATTTTCTATAATTTAATTTAGAATAAGACCCTTCTACTTTTGTCTTCTTCTTTCTCTCAATGTTGGAACCTTCTGTGACACGACTCATGCCACACAACTAGCACACCTAGAAAGCACAAATGACTAGGCTTCCCATGTCACGAGGTCTATGGTCATGTCTAGATGAGAACCAACCTATTCTATAGTGCCATTTTGAGGTTCTTTACCACAAAAACAAAATGGATGAGGCCATGGGATTAATTGCACTAAACATTTCAGATAGTCTATTGTTTCACTTGGATGGTTTGGCCACTGCTCAAGCTATTTGGACCAAGTTCCACAACTTGTTTGGCATAGTGAATGAGTTATAGGCATTACAGCTTGATGCAGAGTTAACTTCTTTGTCACCAGCTAGCTTCCCCACCATTGAAGACTTCTTGATGAAGTTCAAATCTCTGCCTATAGTCTTGCAGGGATGTGGTAAAAATAAAATAGATGATGAGTGTATTTTTTTAATACTCTCAAAGTTGTGAGGATAGTATCAGATCTTTTCTTCCACTTTCTACTCCACTATGGATGCCTTGGGTAATAGACATCAGATGCCTTCTTTTGAGACATTTTATGATTGGTTGACATGAGAACAGGCTAAGATCTAATAGGTGGATGCCTCTAGCTCTTCTAGCCAAGAATTGGTTGCTCAAACTTCTCAAGGGAAACCAAAACAAAAAGCTAAATCGAAGAAAGATACACCAAAAACTAATGCCAAACCTCTAGCTAACCCTTCCAAAGGTAAATCTACTTCAAAGTCTACTAAGTCTACCTCCAAGACTAAGAAGAAATCAACTGAGACCTGCAGTTTTTGTGGAAAGGATGGACATCCCATTTCTAGGTGTTGGAAACATTTGGAGGCTTTAGAGGAAGCCATGTAGGAGCATCACATTTCAACTCCTAAGTCTGCTTCCCCCCTACAGGGAAAGGTCATGCTCTTACTGTACGAGCTATGACTTATGGGCCTACTTAGATTCTTGATTTTGATGCCTCTCACCATATGACAAACACTCAGCAATTGGTCACCTCCCTTGCTCCTTGTGCTACTTCATAGATTGCTATTGGAAATTCATCACATCTTTTAGTCATGGGTTCTAGTTCTATTGCATTAGCTAGGGGTTCCTTTCAGGATGTACTTTTTGTCCCTAACATATCGATGAACCTATTGTCCATTTATTAGATTTTCCACGTTGGCTCTAGCAAGAGAATGGAGTTCTCACCACATGATGTGGTTATTCTGGATTTACTTGATTTTGAGATGATTGTGGCTACTAGGAGTGTTGACTCTGCATCTCACCTCTACAACTTTGATGCATTTTAGTCCTCTTGCGACATAGGTTCTTGTCTTGTAGAACATGCAGATTCAGTAAGCAAACTTTGGCATGAGCATTTTTCCCATGTCAATTACAGATATCTTTAGCACATAAGCACATAGGCACTTGTTCTTGGGCTTCCCCAGATTTCCTATACAGATGGTGTTTGTCAAGGTTGTTCCCTTGGCAAACAACATAGGGATCCTTTTCAACATGGACGAGCCACTCATGCTTTGGCACCATTGGAGTTGATTCATAGTGACCTCATGTCATTTCCTACTCCTTCATTTTCAGGTGCTAGATATTTTCTTACTTTCATTGATGACTTCTCCAGACATACATGGGTGTACTTTTTGAAGTACAAGTATGATGTCTTCGATTCATTTCAAGTCTTTAAGACCTTTGTTGAGAAGTAGTATGGTCTTTCTATTCAATGGACATGCATAGATAATGGGGGGGAGTATGTGAATCAAGCTTTTAGGGAATTTTTCTCTGAACATGGTCTTTAGCATCAATTTTTAGTGCCCTACACCCCTCAGCAGAATGGTGTGGCTAAATAAAAGAACAAAACCCTTCAAGAGATGGCTAATTGTATGATTTAGTCTAGGTCCATGGATTCATTTTTTTGGGCAGAGGTAGTCAATTGTGCCAACTATATTCAGAATCAAATGCCTCATAAAGCAGTTTGAAATATGACTCTTGAGAAGGCTTGGTCTCATGTCAAGCCTAATGTATCTTCATTCCGAGTTTTTGGTAGTGAAGCATGGGCATTTATACCCGATGCTTAGAGGAGAGCTATGGAGCAAAAGAGTTGATGCCTCATTTTTGTTAGCTACTACAAGGATGTTAAGGCCTACAAGTTGTTTGATCCTGATTGTTGAGAGGTCCTATTTCAATAAGATGTCCAATTTGGCAAGCGCCTTCCTATAGTAGATACCCTGTCTCTAGAGTCTAGTTCACTTACCACTACTCCCTCATCCAATCCACTCTCTTTTTTGGATGATAAGGATGATGATCACGTTGATCCCCATTTACCTCTACCACAGGATCCTCCCTAGATGCCTAAATGGGCTCGAGCTATAGTTGAGCCTATAGGATCTCTAGTTGGTGACCCTACCACTTCCCATCGCACCCATTCACATACTATGGGTTCTAGTCTTCTCAGTTGTGCTATTTGTGATGATCCTTAGACTTTTTCAGCAGTGATAGGACATGTTGAGTGGGATAGTGCAATGGAGGAGGAGTATTCTTCTTTGATGAAGAATCATACTTGGTATCTTTGTTCTCTTCCTAAGGGAAGAAAGTTAGTGCAATGTAAATTGTTGTATCATACTAATTTTTCTACTGATGGTTCCATTGATAAGCGCAAGGCACATCTTGTTGTGAAGGGTTTTCCATAGGTCACGAGTATTGATTACACTAAGAGATTTGCCCCTCTCACCAAGATGAATTCTATTCGCCTTGTTTTATCCCTCATAGCTTCTCAAGGATGGCTCATTTTTCAAATGGATGTGAAGAGTGCATTCTTGCATGGTGATCTTACTGAGGAGATTTACATGGAGCTGCCTCAGGGATTTGTGCAGGATTCCTCCTTGGCTTGCAGATTTTGACGCTCATTGTATGGTCTCAAACAAGCCCCTCGAGCTTGGCATGAGAAGATGGACTCTTTTTGCTTTCTATAGGCTTCACCCCCTGCCATTCTAATCATTTAGTCTACATTCAGTGTCTTGAGGCTGAGGTTTTGATCCTTGTGCTATATATTGATGATCTTCTTCTTACAGGTAGCTCGTTCTCTATGATTATGGTTATCTAGAGAGCATTGATGACCAGTTTGAGATGACTGATCTGGGTTTGCTACACTATTTTCTTGATCTCTAGATTGTTCAATCCTCTACTGGCATTTTTGTTTATCAGAAGTATGCTCTTGACATGCTTCAATGCTTTGATGTGCTTGATTGCAAGCTAGCTCCTACACCTTTTCATTCGAGTGTTGTTTTGTCTACTTCTTGCACTTTTCCTTCAGTGGATCCCACTTTGTACTAGCAATTAGTTGGCAGCTTGTTGTACCTAACACACACTCATCCTAATCTCTCCTTCACAATGGATCTTATCTCTCAGTTTTCACACGAGTCGAGTCATGAGAGTCATTGGCAAGCTGCCAAGCATATTTTGAGATACATTCAGGGCACATTGATGTATGGCATTCATTACACAATAGGAGCTCCTCACATTGTTGGCTACACTAACTCAAACTGGGCTGGTGATGTTGATGATCGAAAGTCTACTTCTGGCTTTGTTTTTTGTCTTGGCTCTAGTCCTATCACATGGTCATGCAAGAAGCAGCATGCTCACGCACTTTTATCTATAGAGGCTAAGTATCAAGTTGTCATGCTTGCTAGTTAGGATATTTTATGGCTTTAGCAGTTGATGACTAAGTTTGGTTTTCCTCCTAATCAACCCATTGTTCTCTGGCGCAATAATCAGAGTGCTATTCATACTTCCCACAACCTGATAGAGCATCAACACACTAAACACATTGAGATTCATATGCATTTCATTCGTCATCTAATCCAGGATAGTGTTCTCTCTTTGGAGTACATTTCCACTAATGCATAGGTTACCGACATCTTCACCAAGTCATTTGCATCACCACACTATCTTCAATCGTGGTCTATGCTTGGGGTTTCAGAAGTTGTCCTTTGGGGGTCTTCTTGAGGCCTTCCTTCATGTTTTTTAAACATGTTTGTTCTATCTCTTTTTGGAGAGGGACTTTTCCCACTAGGTTTTCTCCTTTGTCTCCAGTTTACAGACATTTCCTAGTTTTGGGTACCTAATCAGGTCTTGTTGCCGAGACCCATTTTTTTCTTTCATAGCTTTGCTAAGTTAGCTTCCTTTTGAGCTCCGCTTAAGGGGAGTGTTAGAGTAATTATGTTGTTACACTTATTAATTAGATCATCTTGATTTAGTTAATTAAGTGGTTTATTAATCTAGTTACTTAAGCTTACTCTTAGGTGCATATAATTAATATTTTATATTAATTATAATTCGCAAACCTAGTTTTCTTTCCCTTTATGGTTTTTTTCACCTTTGAGGTTTTTACTTTTCATTTTTCATAACTTGGAATACATTTTGCTCTCACTTCATTAAGAATTTCCAAGCTCCGCTTTTTTGTTTTCTGGTTTCTCTTCATTGCTAGATATTTGCATGTAGGTGCTCTTGGTGATCTGTGAAATTTGTTTTCTCAATTTCTACAAGTCTTTGTTCCAAAAAATATTTTAGGCTATCATGATCTATCTTAACCTTGAAGTGTCGACCCATTAAATAAGGCCTCCATTTTTTAACTACATGAAGGATTGCTAGCAATTCCTTCTCGTAAATAGGTTTGAGTTGATTTTTACCTTTTAATTGATGACTCTCAAAACAAATTGGTCAACCTTCTTGCATGAAAATTGCTCCTATCCCATTTTTAGAAGCATCACATTCCACAATGAATTCCTTGGTGAAGTTTGGAGTAGAAAGCACTGGATTTGTAAACATACCCTTCTTCAATCACTCAAATGATACATTAGCATATTCATTCTAATGAAAAGAATCCTTCTTCAATAGAGTGGTAAGGGGTGCTACTATATGACCATAATTCTTCACAAATCTTCTATAGTATCCTATCAATCCCAAGAAACCCCTTAGCTTCTTAATAGTTTTTGTAATAGGTCATTTTGTGATAGCCTTAATATTGTTAGGGTCCACCTTTACTCCTTCAAGTGAAACTATGTATCCCAAAAGCACACTTGGATGGCTTAGAATAGAGTTGATGATCTTCGAGTAATTGTAATGCTTGATCTACATGCTGCAAATGTTCTTCCCAAGACTTGCTATAAATTAATACATCATCAAAAAACCCTAACACAAACTTTCTCAAGAAATTCTTAAAAATGGAATTCATCAAACTTTGCAATGTAGATGGTGCATAGGTAAGACCGAATGGCATCACCAAAAATTCATAATGACCCTCATGAGTTCAAAATGTTATCTTAAAAATATCTTCCTCCTTAATCTAAATTTGGTCATAACCTGGTCTAAGATCTAACTTGGTAAAATACATAGATCCATTTAATTTATCTAGAAGATCATCGATGACTGGAATAGAAAACTTATCTTTAATGTTGTACTTATTGAGAACTCTATAATCTAGACACATGTGCCAAGTTTCATCCTTCTTATGCACCATCACAAAAGGTGAGGAGTAAGTACTTTGGCTATGCCTAATAATTCCTACCTCTAGCATTTCCTTAACAATTTTTTCTATCTCACTTTTTTGTATGTGTGGGTACCTATAAGGCTTGATGTTTGGTGGTTGGCTCCCTAGAACTAGTTGTATAGAATGGTCATGATCCCTCTTAGGAGGAAGTTCTTTAGGCATATCTCCAAGAATCACTGAGTAACGATCAATTATTGTTTGTAAATCTGGATGAGTAAGAGGATTAGATTGAGAGACTTTTGATGAACATAGCTAGGCCACAAATCCATCTACACCTTTCTTAAGAAACTTTTGCATTTGATGAGAGCTTACCATTTGTGGGGATTTTGCATTCAATCCCCTTAGCTCCATTACCTTTCCTTTTGATTGAAATTACATGAATAGTTCTTGGAAGTTCATCTCAATTGTTCCCAATGTAGTAAGCCATTGTACTCCCAAAACAATATCTACTGCACCCATGGATATCACATACATTGGGGTATCAAGTTGCTAATCTCCCATGGATAATTTGATGCTATGACACTTCCCTGAACAACTAATTGTGCCCCCATATACAAACAAAACCTGAAACTCTGGGGCTGGATATATAAATCAATTTAGAAGAGTTGCCAACTTTTTGTTGATGAAATTATGAGTACTACCTGAGTCAATCAACACTGTTACTTTCGACTTCTTTAAGAAACCCACTGCCTTGAGGGTTTATGGTGCATTGAAACATGAAAGTGCATGACAAGAAATGATTGGTTAAAAATCATGTGATTCCTTAGCTGACTCCCTATCCTCCTCTACTATGGGCTCATCATCTTCTTCCTTGCTTGGACCTTCAATATAGAACAATTTATTTTCGCTACATTTATGTCCTTGACTATATTTGCTATCACAATTGAAACACAACTCTTTTGCTCTTTTCTCCTCAATTTGTTGTGGAGTCAACCTAGTAGGTTGAGGAAGAGAAGTTGTTGAATATCCTTTTTCTCTTGTCACATTAGCCCCATGCTTTCTAGCAATGATCAAGAACTTCTCCTCTACCCTGTGTGTCGATATAAAAGACTCATTTACTAAGCTGGGATAAAACATGCATACCTCATGTTGAATGTGATCCTTGAGACCACCCAAGAATAAACCATTCAAGTTCTCCTCTATAATTGTATCCACTCTTAAGGATATATTTTGGAATTTTTAAATATAATCCTTAATTGATCCTATTTGTTGAAGCTTAGCAAGTTGGCTAAAGAAGTTTTATGTCACACTATTGCTATATTGTGCTTCAAGTTCTTCTGTAAAAATTGGCCATGATACCATGAGACCCTTTTTCCTCCTATGAGTACAAAGCCAACAATACCAAATGAATTGATCTAGTTCTAGATATAAGGAATTCATCGTGACCTTTAGTCCATATGGGATTTGATGTACTTCAAAAAAAATTGTTTGATTTATCCATGTTAGAGGATCCTTGCCATCAAATTTGGGCATATCCACCTTTGGAAAAGAATTCCTAGATCCCTAGGATTATTAAAATTTGTGTCATTATTAGTCAACATGAAGGTTTCACGTTGATTGCTTGAGAGCTCCTTCCTTGTTTCATTCATATAGGTGCTTAACATGCTTCATATATCTGCTATATCTCCTCGTAGGTCACACATATCCTTCTTAACCTCTTCCTTGAACTTACTATGTTCCTCACTGGGATTATTATCCTCTACTGCTTCCCAATCTTGATCAGAGGATTTCCCTAGTGTGGTAGCATTCTTTTTGCCTCTTGTTGAAGGCTCTATCATGATGGAAACTAATATTTTTGAAATAAATGACACAAATGAAATGTAAATTGTCTAATTTATTTATTGATTTTTTACTAAAACTTACTAGGGCCAAGATACCCTTACTTGGAAAAAAATCCCAAAAAAAATAGCAAATTTGTTGCCTTGAGAGAGAATTTTCCTAATTTTGCAATATCTTACTTTTTTTTCAATTTCTCCAAGCTTTAAAATTTAGGCTCCTCTACTATGTATTCAAAAACCGAATACAAGTTATACTTCAATTCGGCAGGATGTGAGAGATATTAAGATCTTAATAAATTGTATAGAAATAGTAATTTTGCAATCATTTTCTCAAATTTGCTCCAATTCCTCTAAATTTTGGACTATAGATTCTTTAATACGGTCTTCAAAAACCCTTTAGAAATCTTTGAAAAAATCTCTAAAATTTGAAAGTTATACTCTTGCCAAAATTGCCCCAATGTTGAGAAAAATATTGTGTTTATGGAGCCAAGTTCATGCTCTGATACCACTTCTAATGAATAACTTGCACAATAGAAGAAATAATATGAAATTTTATATAAATACTTGATAATAACTAAGAACGATAGGTCACTTTGAGGGGGGCACCCTCCAAGTATTTACAATGAGAATACACTTCACAATATGATGTTGAAATAAGACTCATAACCTCCTATATATAGCTAGTTATGCTTAGGTTGAATAGACACACCCCTACATAACACCTAGGCTGGCCTACCTACCTAAATAATAATATAATAATGATAACATGACTTAATTGAGGATTAAGATAGCCACAAGTTGACTATTCATAATTCTATATACACCAAAATTAAGTGCGTAGCATGCAAACATTTCAAACCCCAATTATCTTAGCCATGCATCAAGAAATGAAGCATAACAAACTGAAATGTCATTGTAAAATATTAAAACAAATATATTAAATATAAAATTCAGTTATTTTCCTATTTCTTATATAATTTTAACAATAAAAGGAAAATATTTTTAGTGGTTAGAAACACTAAATTTTTAACAAATATATATAAATCTAACATTAACATATTTAATATTTATTTTTTTAATATTAGAACATTTGCTTTAAATCTTCTACTATAACATTTAAAATTTAAAAGATTTGATAAAATAATACATATTATTAAAATTATTAAATTTTAATAAATATCTCATTAATTATAATCTAAATATTTGAAGTCAACTCAAATTGTACAAATTAATTTATTTTCATTAATCATTACTTGAATAATTTTTCTAAAAGTTGATTATTCTCAAAGCCTTCTAGTTTAAAGAAATTCAATTCTTAAATCTCATTATATGAATGAATTGTCAGAAAAGCAACAAAACTGCAGAGAGTATAATTGCAATCGCATATAGAATTGTCTTGACATCAAAAGGGCAATGGAGAGAAAAGGATATGTAAAATATTTTTAGGGAGATGCTCATCATTGGCACCGACAAATGCATGAAGCAATAGGTAAGGTGTGGCAGGTGCATTTACAAGCATACATTTTTAAAAAGTTGTTTAAAAGTGTTATCAAATGTAAGAAGGCAAATAAATTAGTTTTTCAAATTTGTCCCACTTTTAGTGGAAAATGTAGATCTCAACTTGATAAGTAGGAGATAATTTCCAAAGCAAGTCAAATTGTGATATTGCAATCAGGATTTAACTATGTGATTTTTAGTCAAACTCATCGACCCATGTTTCATGAGTAGTGATTAAATGTGAATCCATCTCTCATGAGAATAAATGGAACACTTAGCACTCACTAGATCTAGGTGATGCTCATAGGGGTGAAGCGCCGGGACTTTCTGTGGAAAGTATCTCCTACTTATCAATTGATGAGCTTAAGGGGCTTTCTAATGAATGGTTCATATGGTTTGGGTTAAACCATGGAGAAAACTCTATAGTTAAGCACGCTTAGGTTGGAGCAGTACTAGGATGGGTGACCCCTGAGAAGTCTATGTGCTTCATCCCTGTGAGCATCACCTAGATCCAATGAGTGTTAAGTGTTCCATTTATTCTCACAAGTGATGGATTCATGTCGAATCACTACTCATGAAACATGGGTCAATGAGTTTGACTCAAAATCACATAGTTAAATCCTGATAGCAATATCATAGATCTCAACTTTTTTTACATAGTTTTTCTACAAGTGTTGTTAATTAATTAGGTCCATGATTTCATTTTCAAGGATTGAAATTTTACTTAATTTTCTTGGTATTTTCATTTTTGGGTACTGTAGAAATGTATTGAAACTTGAAATCTTTCTCACATTTTTTTAGTTCAAGGAGGCTTGAGCATTTGTTTGGTGATGGGTGACAAGAAAGAGGAAGACAAAGTAGGAGCAACTATTTGGGAGAAGCTATAGTTCATTAGACCTTGCAATTTTATCTCTAGGTCATAGATGGGAAAGTTGAGTTTCAACTACAATCTCTTGCTCATTTTGGTCCTAGGATCCATCCTCACTACAATACCATCAGATGCAACATACCATCGAAGTCCACCAAAGTCATACCGCAAGTCCCCAATACAGTTGGTAGGAGCAACCGTATTGCGCTGAAGTTGTAAAGGTCGTAATGTTTGTTAACACAGTGCAAGGGGATCATTTAACTCCACTGTAACCCCACCCCTTATCTTATGGTTAAGTTTATCAGTACAACAGTAAGCAACCAAAGGGCTAGCTATTTCTATCTAGTGCTAAATACTCAACTGCTCACTTCTGAAAAAACACTTTTTTTTAATACCTGTATGCACCTCCTTTGTTCTCATTTATGACCCACCTTGCAATGGATGCAATCACTCAAACTCTTGCTAGTTGGAATGGATAATTGGTGAACTGATAGCATTCGTACTGATAATGTCATTAATGTATCCTTATCTTATCATTTTTAATAGTATTATTTGAATTGGAAAAACAATATTAACCCTAGGAATTTTCCAATCAGAAAAAAGGAATTAATGAGAAAAATTAGATTTTATAAATAAAACAATTGAATGATGCTTTAAAACTGTAGAATTGAGAGTTTTTTATCGAACAAATAAATGAGAGGATCAAACGAAAAATGCCTTACGTAAGGCAGGGACTAATAACATAATTTTTAAAATATGTGTACATCAACGATAAAATCGCCTTTGCATTCAATGATTGCAAGTACGAACAAACTCCAAAAGTGATTGCATAAAAAAACCGTTTTCGAATCCATGTGAAGATTTTCATATGAGATTTGCTGGGAATTAAAATAATATTATTTTAGTGACCCTCATCTTGTTGCAGTTACCTAAGATTTTCAAAGGCGATTTGTTGCGAATAAAAAATTAACCATAGTAGAGAGATTTTGTGTTAATGAAATATATTTATTTTAGGTTTAATACGCCGCCCCAACATACACACCTTTCTTACTACTGTCTATATTTATCTCTGTACAGGAAGACATTTTCCGGCTTGCTACAAACACCGATCATTCAATGGGGGAGATCACAATCTTTCCTTGAGCTCTTCCGCCTTCCTGGTGTTTGAATGCCTCCACAACATCTGCAAACAAGTATGGACTCTTTGGATCGATCACTGGCTTCACTTTTCCGCTCTCAATGAATTTCGCCAGCCTTTCCAGATCGCTGCCTTCAGGCTTCACAATCACATTCACTGCTCTTGGATGCGCTGGAAATGTTGCAATGTCCACAATTTTACCCCCTTCCTTTGCAACCACATGAGATTTGAACGATTCGCCTGTAAATAACAAAGATTCCGAATTTTTTCGTCAAAACCCTTCTACGATTCTCAGAAACACAAATAACAAATCTGAAACCCTAACCCTACCAATTGTGTCGAAAACAAAATCAAATTCTTCATCTACTTGCTCGTAGCTCTGCTTCGTGTAATCCACCACCAGATCTGCTCCCAGGCTCTTCACGAACTCCACTTTCCCCGTGCTGCAAGTCGAGACGATTCTAGAAGCTTCGAATACATTCTTCGCCAACTGAATGGCCAGGCTGCCCACGCCGCCTGCGCCTCCGACGATAAAAACGCTCTGCCCCTTCTGAAAATGAACAAAATCGAACGCCTGCAGCGCGGTTAAGAGCGCAAGCGGCAAACTGGCGGCTTCCTCAAAAGACAAATTGCTCGGCTTCAGAGCCAAAAGATTCTCTTCCGTGACTGTGAACTCTGCCAGGGTTACGAACTGCTTGAACTTTTCTCCCGTGAAATATTGAATTAGGCCGTAAACTTCGTCACCTTTCTTGAATTTCGACACACCGTTGCCCACGTCAGCAACGATTCCTGCTAAGTCGCACCCTGGCACCACCTGCGAACCAGACCGTAAACAAAAATGGTGAAAATTAATGAAACCTGAAACAGAAAGTTAAAACCCTAAAAAACCGAAGTTTATGGTTGAGCATACAGGAAAAGGTGCATCTGCGCTGCGCACGATGCCGTATTGGCGAATCTTGTAATCCGCAGGATTGAGAGCAGCTGCACGAACTTTAATCAGAACTTGGCCAGGCCCCAAACTCGGAGCTTGGATTTCCCCAAACTGCAGAACGTCTACAGATCCATACTCGTTGTAGAACCATGCCTTCACCATTTTCAGTCACAGAAAACTGCTCTTTCCACCCACTTTACGCACTCTTAGTAATGCTATGGTATGTACCATGTATGAAGTACTTAGTAGGAACGAGGGGGATCTTAAAAAGAATCCCAGGACTCTCTTCCGGGCTCGACGTAATCAGTGATGTCGTTGCAACCTTTTTTCCCGTGGCTATACAGCCACGAAAATGAAAAATAGTGCGATGAAGGGAAAAGGAAAATTCACGTGATTAAAGGAGCTCAGATTCATTGAATCTGGTTAAAGGTTGTCATTCAATCGCCAGAACAAAACACATATCAGATTAAAACCTCAGACATCACACTTCAAGACATCCTACAAATCTTTCGAAACAATTATAGTGAACTTATAGATACAAATAATTTAAACTAAAAAATAAATTTCTAAACAATTATTGACACCTATAACCCCTACCATAACTCCAAAAGATAGGGACTCTAGCTCACAAAGAACTCTTGTTGTTGAATTAATATTTGATAAAAATAAAATAAAATATTCAATCAATAACAACCTCTAAAATTTTTATTTTAAAAAAAAAATTCCATCTCTTTGGCACCATCTATGCAGCATCTAAAATGTACCTTTTATTGTGATGGGATTCTAACTTCTAATCAAAATAATAATTAGATAGACAACCTTAACCATATTCAATGAATCTGAGCTCCTTTAATCACGTGAATAAAGGTTTGAAAGTCATAACTAAAATTAAATCTATTTCTTCAGTAAAGTCAAAGAAATTTGAAATATAATCTTACTTTGTTTAACTTAAATAATATATCAAAAATTTGTTTAATGCAAATTGTAGACTATGCAAATTTTATGAATATAAATCTTAAATTTGTTTAACAAAGATTGCACATAACCTGCATTCCATTAACAAAAATTGCTTAGAACAAATTTGCATAGCTCAATATTCGTCCATGCCTTGTTGGTAAACAGATTTGTCACAGTAGAATTGGCCCAACGGAGTGTGTGGCAAACCATTCACAACAGTTGGATAGGCCCTTGATATGCGGCCTTCCTCTGCGTTTAGAGGGGCAGCTCCCTCGTATGATATAATTTTGAAGCTTTTCAAATAGATATAAAATTAAAATTGAAATGGGAGAAAGCTCATGATGACGAATGCACCACACAACTTCAAGGCTTTCCCAAACTACTAAATTAAAACTGCTAATAACAACAATCAAGATCTACACTTGAAAATTATTACTAGCACAATGTTGATTCACAGATTCATAAACATCTACACCATACTGTGAGAATGCTCACTACAAAGAGAATTAACATTCTAAACAATTTAGATTTAGAATCAGAGAACTCAAATTGCACGTTCCTTTACTTTCTTGCACCAAGAACTTAAGAGGAATTTCTAATTATAAAGACAAATTTGTACATACTTTCCAAATATCATCTTCTAATCAAAATTTCTGCATAGTGTTCCCTTCTTCTAAAGCCAAAAATTCCTTTTACAAAGCTCAAAAGCACCCTTATATAGACATAGAGGTTAATAACTACCTCTTCGTGGTTAATAACCACCTCCAAAATATGTAATTTTGGAAGGTTAATTAACCTCAAGAAAATTAACCTCACATAACAAATGACCATTGATTGAAATGCATAGCTTGGAACATGTCTTCAGATGGTCGAATCACTGACTTGTTGTGTTACTTGATAAGACTCTTCTTCATGATCATCACCTCCTCATGTCTATTGCTCTCTTTCTCCCTTTCTCTTATTCTACCACTTGAAGATCTGGATGATATGTTCGACCCTTCTCTCTCATCAAATGAATGGGACCTATAAGAAACCATCTGCCTATCCCAATGCACAGAGCTAGAATCAGAGGTTTTAAACTCTCTTTTTTCTTAAAGGAAGAGGCACCAGAGCTATGGAGTCCTTGGGCTATCACTTTGCAGGGTGCCTCCTATCCATGGAAGAGGAAGGCACTAAGGCCCTTGAGCTACTTTCTCTATCCAAATATCTCCTACTACCAAAGGAGAAAGAGTCCTTTGAAATCGACTCCATATGACCACGAGCTCGGGTGCTAGTGGAAGCAGGGCTTGTCTTTGAGGAAGAGCTAGAACTGTCTACTGCCAGACCTTGTGCATAGTCTAATCTCCCAAGATTATCTGATATTGTTGGTTTGTCATTTACTCATAACTGTCACCATAAAATCATGTATTCACAGGTTAGTTTATCCCTTTGATCGATTCAATCACAGAACCTTCAATCATTTGGGGTGAATTTGGCCATTCTCTGTATCCATCGCAACATTAGACAACGACTGCTCTGGCTTTCGGCTTCAAAACTAGAAAGCTTCCACATCGAGAACCATACTTAGCTAACTCGAATTATATTCTTGGGGTATCATTCAATATTCATCCGCTTTTCATTATTGGTGCATTCTCAGATTCATTTTCCTTGGGCTCCATCTTATTCAATTTCACATTTAATTTATCTTAAGACATTATGGAGTTCAATGTCTGATGCTGAACCATACTGCGAAAAGCCAAATAACATCTCTGCTCAACATTGATCTTAGGATTTCATCAGACACTCCTGCCATCATTGACAAACCTAACGCAAAGTTGGAATTCACAGGCCTTTGGAGGTCACCGAAATTTTGTCGAACCTCTGGCGCACCTCTTTCATATACCTTCAAATTCCTATCTCGATGATTTTATCGATAAAGTGCATATGCTAGGATTGGGAAAATCCCGTCATATGGAAGTGATTGGCCTTGCTCTGCACAAATGCATTGTAGCATCCTCTATTCATTATATTACAATGCTCGATAACTTCATTCAAACAACCACATCAAGCTTGGCTACATCACAAACTTCACAGTCACTTCCTACAGTGATGTTCATACTTTCAATATCAGATAGATTCTTCAATCAAGATCTGCATGGGTTCTTGGGACTTTATGCATTTGTCTGGATTATTATCATAGCCACGTTTTACTTTCTGCATTTTTTTCTATATAGCATGGTTGTCTCAATAGGGTTCAAATATTGAGGCTTTTACAATATTTGAAACATCTTTCATCGACATCAGGTGGGTTCATCTTTCCATGAAGACATTTGACACTTCCTACCTTGAGGCCCAATGCCTTGATCATTAATTGAATCCTTCCTTAATATCTGCACAAGACTACCTTCGCACTTGACAGTGGAAACATTCATGTTTACTTGAAGCCCAATTTAGACGCTATTGGTAAACAGATTGAAAATTTTCACTCTCAACACCAAAATCTCTAAGCATTTTGAAGTTATTTGTGAACATAATTGCTTTTCAGCTATCCTTTTCCATTTCCTCCACCTTAAGATCAACCAGGCACAATATCCATACTTGTCTTTTAGATGATCTTACTTCTAGTTCTTAACCTTAATCAGCTAAACAAAGAAGGTTAATGATTGTCTCAGAGAGGTTAAGAAAAACATGTTTTTGGACGTTATCATTAACATTTTGAGAGGTTAATGGTTAGGAAAAACATGTTTTTGGGTCTCTCCATTAACCTGCAATAACCTGAGGCTTAGAAGTTAGATTTTAAAAATTTCAAGTGCTGTGTAGACCTCGGAACGAGCCAATGACATGAAGATTTAGAAACTCACAAGAATTCAAAAATAACACGGCCATTTTAAATCTTAAAATCAGGCAAGTTTCAAAAATTAACCATGGCTTACAAAATTGAAGCAAATTTTATAACTGGGCAACAGCTGGCTCTAACTGGGGACAAGGATTGACAAGGACGAAGCTCGAATCTAGAATGAATAAAATAGTGCCTTATCCATTGGGCTATAAAATAGAGTCATCTGAGGGACCAATTTGCAAAAGGGAGGAAACTAGCACCAAAAACTAGACAACTAAAAGAAAACTAGGCACAACAAAAACTCCTAACTAGACTATGTACAAGGCAGGTTTCCCTACCTCTAGTGACTCAAGGTATAATCATGCAAATTCATTCACAGGGTGGGGAAAATAAATACCATGGTGCACCAACATGTGACAATTCTTAAGCTTCCATGGGTTCGAACATAAGTGTGCTACTTGAATTCTAACTCTGAGATTTGTAGCATGCCCCACATCTCTTGATGAAAGAACATATCCAAATAACCAGGCTTC
Organism: Cupressus sempervirens; assembly: GCA_028749045.1. Taxonomy (NCBI): domain Eukaryota; kingdom Viridiplantae; phylum Streptophyta; class Pinopsida; order Cupressales; family Cupressaceae; genus Cupressus; species Cupressus sempervirens. The sequence goes on along the minus strand of CM053791.1, from coordinate 735,014,888 downwards.
ATCAAAAATCTTAGACTTCAAAATCAATCCTGCTTCCTGTTGCATGTCATTGATAACTTCATTTTCAAAGAGTTGGAGTATAAGATTCTCAAGTTGTTGAATTCATTTCTGATCTTTTCCTATGCTTGGCAAACCCTCTTCTTTTTCCATTACCATGATCTTGGTTGAATCTTTTGTAAAATTATTCCAACTTAGATGCACATCTGTGTTATATTGAATCTTCTCATGATCCATTTCTTCTTCCTTATCTTCCAAAAGATCATCTTGAATCCTCAGTTTCTCTTGAGTTACATTGATACCATCATCAACATGATTGGTCGTCACTTCAATTTCCCTTCCATTAATATCAAAATCCTCCTTCTGAAGATCCTTCTGGTGATTAAGACTAGAAGATATCAAACCTCGTATGGGATTTCCTTCATATGATCTATGATGCAAAGCAATCTGTGGAGTTGTAGCCATTGGACCTTGTCTTTGAACACCTATTTGAGAAGTACCAATACAAATGCCTTCGTCTAGAAACAAAGGATTAAAGTAAACACTTTCTCCACACAAAAAATTACCATCCAAAGCTTCTGAGCACAAACTTGGGATAAGAATATCATGAGAGTTGCCTTCATTAGGTTCTTCCATGAGATCGCCTGCTAACTCATTACTCACTTGATCATCATTATTTTCTTCATAAAATCTCTTAGACATAGAATCTCCTATTTGATGAGAAGGCTCAAAAAGAGGATTTCTGTGTCCTTCAAATGATCCATAGGACTTTAATTCCACTCCCATTGGATTAGAGGAACCTATCTTCATGTCCATATTGCTTACATCTTCAATATGTTCAGTGATATATATCCCCTCTTGAATCATCATTTCTTCTCTAAGACATATTTCATGAAGTGTGAAATTTGGCATGCATGATAAAGAATTATGATTACATGGTTCATCTTCTTCTCCTAGAAGCTGATTTTTAACTTTTTCATCAACCAATCGTTTAATCACAATTTCATCAATATCATCAAATGTAAAGGTCTCCATTTCCTCAAGGAAAGTAGATATTTGTTGAAGTTCATGACTGCTTTTACCTCCATCAATGGTAGTGATTTCATATTGTCCCATAACATCTAAAGTGTGGATGTCATCAATAGATTCATCATCTTGAATGATCATTGAAGGATGATTGGGAAGATTTTCTCCACATAGGAAGTCATCATCTGAAGCATCCAAGCACCAAGTAGGAATAAAAGCAGTACAAAATTCACTTCGATCCACATTTTATTCATCTTCAAAATTCACTTTTGATATTTCTTTTTCTTTCTCATTAGGATCGAGATGATTGAATAGTTTCTCTTGGGTTTGAAAATTTTCACAATGATGCCTTGATACATTACTAGACTCTTTTTCTTCTATAGGCACCATCTCTTGATCATCTCCTTGATTAAACATTGAACCTTTGTCTTCTTTCATGCAAGCAGATTTAGATGAATCCTTTCTAACATTTGGATCAGGTGATGTTCTTTTATCTAGAAAATAATTCTTGCATGGGTCTTCTTTCTCAAGTTCTTGCAATGTTCGGAGTAAAGAAGGATGTACTTTGTTAGGATCTAGGCATGCATTTCCATAGAAGCTTTTTAAAAATTCAACCTGATTGGTATCAAAGGAAGTATGACTTTGATGAGCAATAGGTGCAAGAATGGAGACACCTTTTTGACCACCACTATCCATCTTTGCTTGACAAGAATCACTTTTATTATCAAGTTCTTCCTTATGCTCACATGTGGAACTTCCTTCTGAAAATGATTTGGGTCTATGAGAGAAAAATTGATTATCTTTACCATCTTCTTCGTTTATCTTTTGCAAAGTTCGGAGCAAAGATGGATGAATCCCTCCTGGGTCTAGTTTTCGTCCACCATAGAAACTTTTCAAGAAGCTTGCCTGCTTGGGATCAATCTGATTTTGTTGAGATATAGGTTCATGAGAGACATTTTTAGTATTCCTCATTGCTGGTTTAGATGAAGCACATTCTTCAGCAAAGACTTCTTTATCTTTATACGCTGAATCTTTTTTCGAAAAGGATTTTTTATCATGAAAAAGAAAACCATAATTCTTTCCATCCTCTTCTTCAATCTTTTGAAAAACATGAAGTAAGTGGGGATGAACCATTTTAGGGTCCAACCTCCTGCTGCCATAGAAATTCTTCAAGAATTCAACTTGCAGAGGCTCATCAGGAATTTGTTTCTTAGGATATGAAAAGTATTCATCATCACTGTCACTATCACTATCACTTTCAACTTTTCCTTTGTACCAAACCATGATTCTCGAGTTGCTGCCTTCAATAGAGTCGCCGATAATCAATCTTTAAAATAGAGTCACCAACCTTTATTCCAGGGAAGGTACCTTTTATCAACCATGTTATTGATTATTGTTCACTTGGTTTTGGATATGACCAAGATTTTGCCTATTTCTTCTCGGGATGACTATTATTCTTTCAATGACTATGACGTTCTGACCAATAGGATCACTTCGCAAGATTTCCCCAAACTTTTCTTCTTCTTCGAAAAATTTGATTCACCAGATGGTATTGTTGAGCACTTCGTCTACACCTCCAGGCTAGAGTGTTCAGGTCTGAAATAATATCCTCCTGGGTGTCTTCGAAGCCAAGGTTTAGTTGGAGAACTGGACAAATGTTCTCATGTGGTAGCACCATAGTGCTTCATTACAGGCGACTATCAATCATTCTTGTTCAGTCTCCCCAGCGGAGTCGCCAAAAATCATTTGGTAAACAGATTTGTCACAGTAGAATTGGCCCAACGGAGTGTGTGGCAAACTGTTCACAATAGTTGGATAGGCCCTTGATATGCAGCCTTCCTTTTCATTTAGAGGGGCAGCTCCCTCGTATGATATAATTTTGAAGCTTTTCAAATAGATATAAAATTAAAATTGAAAGGGGAGAAAGCTCATGATGACGAATGCACCACACGACTTCAAGGCTTTCCCAAACTACTAAATTAAAACCGCTAATAACAACAATCAAGATCTACGCTTGAAAACTATTACTAGCACAATGTTGATTCATAGATTCATAAACATCTACACCATACCGTGAGAATGCTCACTACAAAGAGAATCAACATTCTAAACAATTTAGATTTAGAATCAGAGAACTCAAATTGCACGTTCCTTTACTTTGTTGCACCAAGAACTTAAGAGGAATTTCTAATTATAAAGACAAATCTGTACATAATTTCCAAATATCATCTTCTAATCAAAATTTATGCATAGTGTTCCCTTCTTCTAAAGCCAAAAAGTCCTTTTACAAAGCTAAAAAGCACCCTTATATAGACATAGAGGTTAATAACTACCTCTTCGTGATTAATAACCACCTCCAAAATATGTAATTTTGGAAGGTTAATTAACCTCAAGAAAATTAACCTCACATAACAAATGACCATTGATTGAAATGTATAGCTTGGAACATGTCTTCAGATGGTCGAATCACTGACTTGTTGTGTTACTTGATAAGACTCTTCTTCATGATCATCGCCTCCCCATGTCTGTTGCTCTCTTTCTCCCTTTCTCTTATTCTACCACTTGAAGATCTGGATGATATGTTCAACCCTTCTCTCTCATCAAATGAATGGGACCTATAAGAAACCATCTGCCTGTCCCAATGCGCTGAGCCAGAATCAGAGGTTTTAAACTTCTTTTTTTCTTAAAGGAAGAGGCACCAAAGCTATGGAGTCCTTGGGCTATCACTTTGCAGGGTGCCTCCTATCCATGGAAGAGGAAGGCACTAAGGCCCTTGAGCTGCTTTCTCTATCCAAATATCTCCTACTACCAAAGGAGAAAGAGTCCTTTGAAATCGACTCCATATGACCACGGGCTCGGGTGCTAGTGGAAACAAGGCTTGTCTTTGAGGAGGAGCTAGAACTGTCTACTGCCAGACCTTGTGCATAGTCTAATCTCCCAAGATTATTTGATATTGTTGGTTTGTCATTTACTCATAACTGTCACCATAAAATCATGTATTCACAGGTTAGTTTATCCCTTTGACCGATTCAATCACAGAACCTTCAATCATTCGGGGTGAATTTGGCCATTCTCTGTATCCATCGCAACATTAGACAATGACTACTCTGCCTTTCGGCTTCAAAACTAGAAAGCTTCCACATCGAGAACCATACTTAGCTAAGGTTGACTCGAATTATATTCTTGGGGTATCATTCAATATTCATCTGCTTTTCATTATTGGTGCATTCTTAGATTCATTGTCCTTGGGCTCCGTCTTATTCAATTTCACGTTTAATTTCTCTTAAGACATTATGGAGTTCAATGTCTGATGCTAAACCATACTGCGAAAAGCCAAATAACATCTCTGCTCAATATTGATCTTAGGATTTCATCAGACACTCCTGCTATCATTGACAAACCTAACACAAAGTTGGAATTCACAGGCCTTTGGAGGTCATCAAAATTTTGTCGAACCTCTAGCGCACCTCTTTCATATACCTTCGAATTCCTAGCTCGATGATTTTATCGATAAAGTGCATATGCTAGGATTGGGAAAATCCCGTCATATGGAAGTGATTGGCCTTGCTCTGCACAAATGCATTGTAGCATCCTCTATTCATTATATTACAATGCTCTATAACTTCATTCAAACAACCACATCAAGCTTGGCTACATCACAAACTTCACAGTCACTTCCTACAGTGATGTTCATACTTTCAATATCAGATAGATTCTTCAATCAAGATCTGCATGGGTTCTTGGGACTTTATGCATTTGTTTGGATTATTATCATAGCCACGTTTTACTTTCTGCATTTGTTTCTATATAGCATGGTTGTCTCAATAGGGTTCAAATATTGAGGCTTTTACAATAATTGAAACATCTTTCATCGACATCAGGTGGGTTCATCTTGCCATGAAGACATTTGACACTTCCTACCTTGAGGCCCAATGCCTTGATCATTAATTGAATCCTTCCTTAATATCTGCACAAGACTACCTTCGCACTTGACGGTGGAAAAATTCATGTTTACTTGAAGCCCAATTTAGACGCTATTGGTAAACAGATTGAAAAATTTCACTCTCAACACCAAAATCTCTGAGCATTTCGAAATTATTTGTGAATACAATTGCTTTTCGGCTATCCTTTTCCATTTCCTCCACCTTAAGATCAACCTGGCACAATATCCGTACTTGTCTTTTAGATGATCTTACTTCTAGTTCTTAACCTTAATCAGCTAAACAAAGAAGGTTAATAATTGTCTCAGAGAGGTTAAGAAAAACATGTTTTTGGACGTTATCATTAACCTTTTGAGAGGTTAATGGTTAGGAAAAATGTGTTTTTGGGTGTTATCATTAACCTTTTGAGAGGTTAATGGTTAGGAAAAACGTGTTTTTGGGTCTCTACATTAACCTGCAATAACCTGAGGCTTAAAAGTCAGATTTTAAAAATTTCAAGTGCTGTGCAGACCTGGGAACGAGCCAATGACATGAAGATTTAGAAACTCACAAGAATTCAAAAATAACACAGCCATTTTAAATCTTAAAATCAGGCAAGTTTCAAAAATTAATCATGGCTTACAAAATTGAAGCAAATTTTATAACTGGCCAACATGCCTGAAATTTCAAATCTGAACAATGCTAACAGACAACTACAAAGTCCAAAGCCACAACTTTTCTAGAATGATGATTTTTCCACACTCAGAGCTACACTTGTCAGAAGAAGACAAGAGACTAAAAACAATAATGCATGGTTTGTGAAGGCCAATACAGAGAATGAGTAAAAAATGACACGTAGCAAAAGTTTACATAAAATATCCAAGACATTCTTACAACTATATTAATCACATTCTTATCTTTTGATTTTCTAAATTTTTTCAATTTAAAAAATAGAATTTACGCCCACAAAATAGGTCTTGACCAATCAAAAAACAAGATTTTAGTGTTGATAAATTATTTTAAAAATCCAGTGCTCAAAACTTTAGGAATATGATTTGGCTTTAAAAAAAAGAAATACTAGGGGTTCGAAGTACTAGATTCGATGTTAAAATAAAAAGTTAGAGACTATAGTTTTTGAGGCTATATTTTTAAATTCAATTATCCCAACCAATTTTCTGATTTTTTATTGGTTATAAGTCATTTTCTCAGGCATTAATCATATTTTCTGAAAATTAAAAATTTACAAAAAAAGCAACAAATAAGATTGTAGTTAATATTTGTCAAAGGCCTTTTACAATTACGGATTAGAAAATATATTTTGAAACAACAACTGTGGGTGCCACAAATTAAGCGCATTTTGATTAACAAGATAAAGATGAACATACAATATTTTGTCTACATAAATCATTATTTGTTTTTTAATTATTTCCAGAACAAATTTCCTCTTAGTGATTTTGAGTGCCTTTTTAAAAAAATAAAAAATCCCTAGTTGAAGCCCTAATGATTCTCTTTTTGTATGTCACCTTAGAGAGTGCAAGTGGCTATATTGATGAAATTATCCAAGCTTAGGTGATTTAGCACACTATTTGTTTTGTCTCTGATCTAGCCTTTAGTGCAAAGATAAGTTGCCAATACTTGTAAACCAAACCCTAAGTTGCTAAAGACAATAGAAGTATGAACGGATTTTGGACATGAAATGTTCTAAAAAACATTTGAAATTTCTCTCTATCCAATTTTTTTTTCTGAAGCCTCACATAAAAACCCTTCCATCTTTTTGTGGCTTTATGTCTCTCTTCATTGCTTACCTCTGCTTATGACTATAAAGCCTATGTATCTCAATCATTATGTCCATCTACTATTTGATTGTGAAAAATCTAGTCTAGCAACTAAGGAAATTGGTGTTTAGTGAAGCCATCAATGATAGGTGCCCTCGATATCACACACTGTATGCTATAAATGATGCATGCACAAGTCAAACTCTCTATCATACCACCACATTCGTGTGTCAGGGTTGGAGGATAGATCTAGGAGTCCCACTTAATGGAAACAGGTTTTCCAGCCGATATCAGGCCTTGCTACTGACTGATGTTATGTTCTTTCTTGTTGTCTTCTGAAGCAATATGCTTTTGTCTATGTCTTTGCCTTTGCTATTAATAAAGGGTTTTCTCACTTCTACCCTCTAGCTCCTAATAATTTTCCCAAATTTTCCATCCAAAAATATTGGTGCCACAAATTGTGTTGCTCAAAGTGACAAGGGTTACGGTGTTCTTAGGATATAATTCATGGTGTTTTTGCACAGATTCATGTGTGATCTGCACATATTTTCTTTCAGGCATGGATAAGCATGGGGTGATTGCTTCATTGGAAGGAATAGAGTAGGGTCAGGATATATGATCCTTTGGGAAAGCTAAACAACCAACATTCTATAGATTTGGAAGGAAGAATGTTCTAAACTTTAATTTTTGGAACTTTTTTCATCAAAAAATTAATTTTACCCCTAGGAAAATGGGGGCCAGCCAATCAAAATAAAGAAATTAATGTGTAAAAATTAATTTAAAAATAAATCATTTTTGAACTTTATGAATAAGGTGATTTGAGGTATACAAATTAATTGGTGGACCACTACTAAAAACATTAGTTCCCTGCCTTATAGATAAGGCAGGGACTAATAAGATGTAGAAGTGGTTGAAAGGTTGTTGGGTCCATTGGTGAAGTTAAAAGGTTAGAAATGAGTCCACTAAAGATAAAATATTATTCGTTAGAACTCTGGGACATCAAAAGGAATGACATTGGGACCATGCTAGAACTACCTTATAGATAAAAATTATTCATAAAAAATAAAAATATATAGTATCTTTTCCTAATCCAATATTGAATACAATCACGTGATTAAAGGAGCTTAGATATGTTGAATCTGGTTAAGGTTGTAAGTTGATCACCAGAACAAAAGACCATTGTCTATAGTGCACCCAAAATGTACCATTTTTTCTTAATTATTATTTTGATTAAAAGTTAGGATCCCATCACAATAAAAGGTATAGTTTAGGTGTTGCATAGATGGTGCCAAAAATAAATGGAGATGGAACTTTTTTTAAATAAAAATTTTAGAGGTTGTTATTGATTGAATGTTTTAGTTTATTTTTATCAAATATTAATTCAACAATAAGATGTAGAAGTGGTTGAAAGCTTGTTGGGTCTATTGGTGAAGTTAAAAGGTAGTAATGAGTCCACAAAATATAAAATATTATTCATTAGAAGGCTAGGACATCAAAAGGAATGACATTGGGACCATGCTAGAACAACCTTATAGATAAAAAAATTATTCATAAAAAATAAAAACACATAGTATCTTTCCCTAATCAAATATCCATTTCAAATGAAATTTACAAATAAAAATTGTAATTTAATATGGCTGTAGGTTAAGATTTAGAATTATAATTATTTTGATGGTAGCTATTATTTATTTCTCCTCACTAAGACTTGGTGTGCATATTTTGTTATTTTATTCTTGTATTTTCTCATTTTGATGATGGATCACGGAGTGTGGTCCGAAATATTAATGATAAAAAAAATATACATAATCAAATTCAAAAACAAAACAAAATACTCATGACAAATGGATTGTCTTTAAACTCAGACTATGTTATAGATAACATATATAGCTAGAACAACAAAAAATAAAAATTGTCTTTAGACCTATATTTTATCTTTTATAATGATTCAAATTTTAACTCGCTTGAAATCGATAGTTTTCATCTCCCACCACATTTTTCAAAACAAATCTATTCTAACCAAAAGAAAAATTATGCATTCTAGAAGAGGATTCTCTCCTCTAGAACGCCATATAATTTTTTTTAAAAATTGATATGATTTAATATTTTTTCTTTCTCAAAATCATCATCTTTTTTAGTGTTAAAATATGTGCTTGTAGAATTTATTAAATAAAATATACTACATCGAATTAAAACACTATAAATCTGTATGAGAATATTCTTGACTTTGAGCTCTATAAAATGGTGTTTATATGTTATTAAAATAATATCATAAAAAATAGAAAAAGCTATTGAAATGATACTCTTCTAAAATAATTTGATTTCTTTAGTAATTGGATACAAAGTAGTATAAAACATGCATTTAATTGGCATTTCCAATTGGAAAAGTGTGAGAACATATATAACTTAGCTACAATGAATTTATCTAGATCATATGTTTGAACGAAATTGTTTTTTAGATAGAAATACTCAAGTTTAGTTGTTCTGATAAGTCAGCCTGAAAGGTGACATAGCTTTGTACTTTTACCCATTACAGTCAATTGCAATTGAACTTAAAAAAATGGAACAATTAATTTTTTATGTTAAACAAGATCTTTGATGGAGCTAGAGTCCTTGTCTTTTATTGTAATTCCTACCCCTAGTTAACTTTTTTTATTTTATTTCCGAACTCTTTTAGGTCAGCTTTATGTTTATGCTCGATAATCAGTGACATTTATTTTCTACATTGTTATATATATATATATATATATATATATATATATATATATATATATATATATATATATATATATATATATATATATATATATATATATATATATAGTTAGTTAGTTAGTTACTTAGTTATTTCAATTATCTCATGATTGTTTGATGATGATATATATGTTCATGTAGTGACTTCTAGTTATTTAATGATGTTAGTTAGATAAATGATTTTTATGCAATTTTTTATGAATACTTACCCCATACTTGCAAGTGTATGGTGTGTGTGTATATTTTCTTTATGTTTGACATTTATGGCATGGTTGAGGAAGGGAGTCGTAGTCACCTACTATTTGGGATCTACACAATGTAACACTTCCTATCATTACTTGTTTAGTTTAGAATATATGTGTTTGTACATGCATGGTTTTTATGTAGATTGCAAGTACAAGGTATTAACTTCCCTGAATTGCCTGGATGAGTGTACCTTATCACAATATCTCAATGGTAAGAGAGGGGAGATAACTCTCGAGTCCAAATCCTACCCTTAAACCATTTGTCCTAAAAAGTAGGGAAAGAACTACCTTCTAAATTCGTCAAGTGACATAAATTTATGATTATGACCCTTGAGTTTGATCTAGTTTTCTATACTTTGTTATGGATATTCATTTTTAGTCTTGTGGATCTTTGTTGTATTCTTTTGTTATATTAAATCGATTTAAAATAATAATTAATGATTTAATTTAATGAAAGATTTATTAAGAAAATTCAATATTTAATTATTTTAATTAATTGAGAAACTAATTAAATAAAAGAATTAAATTTAAAGATAAATTTATAGTTCTAATGTTGCACCATATTAATACTTATTTAATTTAATAATAATATATTTAGGAGATCATTTTTAAATAAATGCTAAATATTATTATTTACTTAAGTTAATAAATATTTCTATCAAAAATGCTTCGAAAATTAAATTAAAGAGAAAACAAATTAATTTAATAAAGATATTTTAAATTGAAAAAAGTGTGCATAAAAATGTAAAAGTTAATAAAATAATAAAATATTAGATCATCGAGTTCCCTCATGTGATTGCTCAATCAGAGCCCCAAATTTAGGGGAAAACTCTTTATCAGAGATCTAGAGCTCATCTCTCAGGGACTGAGATTTTGGAGAAGGGATTTTCAAAGAAGAAGCTTTTCAAAAGGAAGGGTTTTTCTCACGTGCTTCGTGCATTTGCATGTTTGCATATTAGCATCAGATTTGGGTAGAATCTTGTGACCAATTTACGCAAAAGATTTCCATTTTCCAATCTTGTGTCTACTTTGTGTCTGGATAAATTCGTTCTCAAAAATTTGTAGACTCATTTGATATCATTGATAAATTTATGTTGTGAATCTTGGTTTAATTTTGTTTCGAAGATATCTATATTTGAGGAATTAATGCTTTTGAAACCCTCGTTCTTTTAAACTTTAATCAGATGAGTTTTAGATTACAAATTGAATTCTAGAATGTAAATTCGAATGCTTTTTCTAGGTTTCCCTATTAGAACATCATTCACAATTTATTATTATTATTATTATTATTATTATTATTATTATTATTATATATATAATCTAATTACATAGTAATTTGTAATTTTTGTATAATTACATTATTCAATATTTTTAAAAAAATGAGATTGGTGTGAATTTGATATGAATGGGGGTTGTGTCATGTCTATTTTAATTTTTTAAAATAATAATAATTTAATTGTTTTGGGAAGCAGGATCCCAACCCCACTTCCTCCACTTCTTCGGAGGCTGTCAAGGCAACAACTGCCATGGCAGTGGGTGTCGTAGCAGTAGCTGCCAGGGAAATGGTTGCCTTAGGCAACCAAGCCGCTAAGCTGCTTACCTCTAAAAAGGGATGTGCAATTTGAAATCACATTTATTATTGCAATTCTTTTTTATTATTTTTTTAATATATTTTTTATTAATTAAAATAAAATTTAACATCATAAGATTTCCACAATCCATTTATAAAAACAAAATTTTCTGGATTCGATTGTGTGTGCTTTTTTACCATCAAAATAAAAAAGCATACACAATCGAATCCAGAAATATTTTTTTAAAATAAAATTTTTTATATAGTTTTTTAATTAACATTAATTTTATTTAATTTTGTTTAATATATTAGATATTAATAATTTTTAATATATTAAATATTAATGAATTTTAAATTATTAAATGTTATTTAATAAAAATATTATTATTAATTAATTATTATATATTAATAATGTTATGATTATCGATTTAATTTTCAATGATATTCAATTAAAGGTTTTAATTAATTTATTATTAAAATGTATGAGTGCAAGTTTATTGCAAATTATGAATTGAGGGAAATCAGTAAAACTAGGTCTTGGTTGAGAGTTCAAGGTCATATTTAATTGACTAATAATAAGATTTTTGAATCTATTATTCTTGTGAATTCGAAACCATTAGCAAATCAACTCTTTGGAAGAATGAAAACTAGAACCCTAGTTGTAAATGAAAATTTTATCAATCTGTCATGTTTGTAAAGATGAAATCTATATGTGTATATTTATTGCATCTTGTATTCTAGAAATGAATTGAACTATGAAACAATGTTTAAACCAACTTTATATGAATTGTTGAATCATCTTGGATTCTAGTGAACTTGAAAATGTTGGCGAATCTGCAATACCTTAAAAAATGAAAATGAAAACTTGAAAGCTTTTAGTGAAAATTGAACAGTCGTGTTTTCAAAATGTAATGAATTGAGAAAATGACTTATGTATGTACTCTTTTATGACATGTGATTTTACTATTGGGTGTCGGGATGACTTAGTACTTTGACCAAATCAGGATGTTTACCAAAGGCTTGGGAGCTTTATTTTGTGATGTCATGATGATGTTTTGATCTTGATATTTTATACTCAACCATAGTTATGTCTTGTATGCTCTATGAGGAGTTTTGATCTATTGATTGTTATTGCTTTCCAGTGTTCTTGTGTGAAAATGAGGTGAATGGTGTGATCTATCTGATTTAATCTTTGAGTCTTCAATCAATTATTTTTGGATTTCTTTCTAGTCACTTGTATAGGACTAAGGTGTTTGTACGATTTGTCCTTGATGATGTCATGTTATGATGTGGATTGGTTTATGTGCACTTGATTTTCAATCAATTATGTTAGAATGATTGTATTGGTGAAAACTGTGATTCTTTAATTTGTATTTTTATGAACCTAGGGTACGTAATATGTATGCGATGTCTGGAAGTGGCTTGCAATGGAGGCCAAAACCCTAAGTGGTTGTGTAGGTAACCCATTGTAAGTTATTTAATAATTGATAATACTACATTAAATGAGAGTAAAATGAATTAACAAGAATCATTTTTTTCGCCCATGCCTCGACTGCTAGTATAGGCTAGCATGGGAGTAGAGAGGATGCTTGGTTATGACCTTGCATCATTAGTATGCCTTATCAGTATGAAAGGATACTAGTGCCACATAGAGTCACTAGGGGGTTGAAGGATTAAAAGACTAGCTGGGTAACCTTAGATTTGGCTCATGTGATGACACTTGCCCGCTTGCATAACAGATTTCCTATGTGTGATTATTGCCTCTGGGTTTAGATGTCATTTGTATCTTGGTACCTTTGAGTTAGATTGCTTTTAGGTTTTCCTTGAGTTATATTTTGGATTAGAATTTTGAGTTTGTTATCCTATTTGGGACTTGAGACTATCTCCTCAATGTGGTGGGAGTGGACCTTTTTTGGTTACCATGAGGTTGGGTGCTAGTGCTATTTACTTTTACCATTGAGATTCGTCAGTTTGATGTCATGGCTGGAGTTCCTTGTTCTGTATTTACTTTCATTCTATCTTTGTGTACTATGATGAATGATTATACCTATTGTATTGTATTTTATTTCATGAATCTTAAAGAGATGATGTAATCAATTTTATAAAGTATATTATTTTAGTCTTTCATACCCTGTGACCTATACAGTGGATGATTGTGCATTCTAATTATTGCCAAGTGGCATTTGGTACAATTGTATATTATTTAAATGGATTTGAACTTGTACTAATATTAAATGTGGTTGTGTTATATCTATTGGTTTTAGTATTAATTAAATTAAATATGATTCAACATCATGAGATCCTTAAGGAATGTAATCTTTTTATGTGTTGCTTATGTATGAATGTATGTTATTGCTTCCATTGTTTTATAATTGTTGTTATATGTTATCTTTAAAAAAAATGTTTGGCAAACTTAGTGAAACTTTAGGTTAACTTCTTTTGGGTCCTTGGCAGGGCATTACATCTGGTGTCAGAGCCCAATTTTCTACATTGGGAGCTCTGGGTATATTTCAATGCCACTAGTTGCTAACTAGTTGAATTAAAACAAAACTTGAATTGTTATATATATCTATGACAAACTTGAACTTCAAGCTGAAACAAAATTTTAACTATTATGTATCTATTATAAACATGAAACACTTGAACCTCAAACTGAAATGTACTTAAACCTAGAAGTAGGTAAACTGAATTGAAATCTTGTACCATATTCAAAACATGTTCCTTATGTGTATGCTTTACAATAGTATGTTCTTATGGTTATTATAGCATCTTCTTGTTCTTGGATATTATTGTAGGATGCTACCTGGGATGAGATCAATAGTTAGAGGTCATGGGCAAGGTAGGGATGTTAGTGTGCATGAATCTACACATGAAGGTCTTGTCCAAGAGGAGAACATGGAAGTGCACCGTAGTGAGCATCAGTCGATTCAAAGGAAGTTGACTTGTGACAGATAATGAGGATCATCATAGATCACTTACTTCCTCCTCAAGGTGTTGATCATCAAGAGTCATAGCATGTAGGAAACGAGGAAAGGCATAGGTCTAGGAGTCCTTAGAGGGATTGTCACTTTTTTAAATAGAGGTCAATCATAGCTGAGTAGATGAAGGACCTTAAAAGGTCCAAGATCAAAGCTTTCAATGGGCTAGGTTCAAGTTATGTAGCTGAGTAGTGGCTTAAGGCACTAGATAGGTGTTTTATTATTCAGGACTTTGACTCTAATGTCAAAGCAAGGTTTTCCATTACCAACCTCAAACTCTTTGGGGCCACTTGGTGAGACGTCGAAGAGAAGTGGAGTATAAACATGAACACCATTACATGGGAGTTATTCCTTAAGAACTTGCATGAATATTTCCTACTAGAGTAATGGCACCAATAGAGGGCTAATGAATTTCATAGCCTAAGATAGTTTACTTTGACCGTAGCAGAGTATGAGTAGTAATTCTATGAGCACGTGCCTTATTCCAAAGCTAGTGAGAATTCATCACTGATGGTTCATCACTTCAGTTCAAGTCTGAAGAACTGTCTTATTGGGGGTGTATAAGTTTTCAAACCTAAAGCCCTCAAGGATGCAGTACATCAAGCTATCCTAGTAGAGCAGAGCATTACCTTTGGACATAGTGGCTTTGTAGGAGCACCTGTAGCCTCAGGTTCCAAAGGTAATTAGGGAGTAGGTAGTGTTAGGAAGCCTCCTTCTTCTAAAGGTAATCAAAAATAGCATCAAGGAGGATCATATCCTTGAATGCAGAGAGGTGGTGATGGTCATTATTTTAGGAATGCTCAATGCAATAAACTCAATTGGTTTGACCAATTTTTGCAGAGTACTTAGTCTTTTTCTAGTGAAAGTAGTTTTTAGCAGTTCGACACACCTAGAGACATGGGTAGGTCATAGAGAGTGTTCTTAGTAGAGTCATATCCTCCTATGGGGGGGAAGGGTCCAATGGGACCCACACAGTGAGTGCTTTTGTTCTATCTTTCGTGTAGGCTTCTAGGAGTAAGCCTAAGCCTAGGGGCATTGGATGTAATGCCTACCCCTAGTTAAATTTTTTGATTTTATTGCCAAACTCTTTTAGGATAGCTTTATGTTTATGCTTAATGACTAGTGACATTTATTTTCCAAATTGTTGAATATTACTTCATATTTAGTTTATATATATATATATATATATATATATATATATATATATATATATATATATATATATATATATATATATATATATATATATATATATATATATATATATATATATATATATAGTGAGTTACTTAGTTATTTTAGTTATCTCATGATTGTTGGATGATGACATATATGTCCATGTAGTGACTTTCAATTATTTAATGATGTTAGTTAGATGAATGATTTTTATGCAGTTTCTATGGATACCTACCCCATACTTGCATGTGTGCGATGTGCGTGTATGTTTTCTTTATGTTTGATGTTTCTGGTGTGGTTGAGGAAGGGAGTCATAGTCACTTGCTAGTTAGAATCTACATGGCGTACCACTTACTGTCATTTCCTATTTAGTTTAGAATATTTGTGTTTGTACATGCATAGTTTTTATGTAGATTGCAGGTATCAAGTATCGACTTCCCTAAATTGCCAAGATGAGTGTACCCTATCACAATATCTCAATGGTAAGAGAGGGGAGATAACTCTTGAGTTTGAATCCTATCCTTAAACCATTTGTCCTAAAAATTAGGGCAAGAATATGAGCTGTCTACCTTATGAATTCGTCAAGTGACGTAAATTCATGATTATGACCCTTGAGTTTGATCTAGCTTTATGTACTTTATTATGTATATTCATTTTTAGTCTTGTAGGTCTTTGGTGTATTTTACTGTTATATTAAATCAATTTAAAAGAATAATTAATTATTTAATTTAATGGAAGATTTATTAAGAAAATCAATATTGAATTATATTTAATCAATTGAGAAATTAATTAAATAAAAGAATTAAATTTTAAAATAAAGTTATAGTTCTAATGTTGGAGCATATTAATATTTATTTAATTTAATAATAGTATATTTAGGAGATCATTTTTAAATAAATGCTAAATATTATTATTACTTAATAAATATTTCTATCAAAAACACTTCAAAAATTAAATTGAAGAGAAAACAAATTAATCTAATAAAGATATTTTAAATTAAAAAAAGTGTGCATAAAAATGTAAAAGATAATAAAATAATAAAAGATTATGATTGTCAAGTCCCCTCATGTGATTGCACAATCAGATCCCCAAATTTAGGGGAGAACTCTTTAGCAGAGATCTAGAGCTCATTTCATAGGGACCAAGATTTTGGAGAAGGGATTTTCAAAGAAGAAGCTTTTCAAAAAGAAGGGGTTTTCTTGTGTGCTTTGTGTGTTTACATGTTTGCATGTTTACGTATTGGCATCAAATTCAGGTAGAATCTTATGATTAATTTACGCAAAAAGATTTCCATTTTCCAATCTTATGTCTACTTTGTGTCTGGATAAATCTGTTCTCAGAAATTTGTGGACTTGTTTGATATCATTGATAAATTCATGTTGTGAATCTTGGTTTAATTTTATTTCGAAGATATTTGTGTTTAAAGAATTAATTCTTTTAAAACCCTTGCTATTTTAAACTTTAATTAGATGGATTTTGGATTACCAATTGAATTCTAGAATGTAAATTCGAATGCTTTTTATGGGTTTCCCTATTAGAGCATTGTTTATAAATATATATATATATATATATATATATATATATATATATATATATATAATTACATAGTAATTTGTAATTTCTATGTAATCACATTATTTAATTTGTAATTTCTATGTAATCACATTATTCAATGTTTTAAAAAAATGAGATTGTTGTGAATTTGATATGAATGGGGGTTGTGTCATGTTTGTTTTATTTTATAAAAATTAATAATTTAATTATTTTGGGAAGCAAGATCCCAACCCCACTTCCCTCCCATTCTTCCATAGCCACCAAGGCAACAACTACCATGGTAGCGGTTGTCATAGCAGTAGCTGCCTTCGGCAGCCAAGCTACTAAGCGGCTTCCCTTTAAAAAGGGATATGCGATTTGAAATCACATTTACTATTGTGATTCTTTTTTTATTATTTATCTTTTTGATATATATTTTATTAGATAAAATGAAATGTGTTATATAGTTTGTTAATTAATATTAATTATATTTAATGTTGTTTAAAATATTAAATATTAATAATTTTTAATATATTAAATATTAATGTCTTTTAAATTTTTTATTTTATTTTTAATGATCAGTAAACAGCTGAGGCCTAGATCAATTGTTGTTATTTATTGCAATTAATTACTTTTATGTGTTAATCGAATTTGAACCCAAGACCTCCCACATGAGAGGATCACAAGTTATCGTTGTGTTGTAGGTTCTTGCCTATATGATTTTTAAATTGTTCAATGTTATTTAATAATATTATTATTTTTTATCGGTAAACGGCCTAAGCCTTGATTATATTGATTAATATAAATAAATAAACTACATCAGAGTACCTCCATTTAAACGAGCATTGGTAGGAAAGAACAGAGAAGAAAACCTCCAGTCTAGCCCAAGACCATGGTCCTTTATTATTACAACATAAAAGAGACACGCCCCAATTAAATTACTACACATGTTATTATTACAATAAAGTGGCTCATAGTCCATTGAATGTGAATGAGTTGTTGATTCTTATATCAAACAAAAGCCTGTTGCCAAATAACCATTCCAACCATTGCATTATGCACCCATCCATTGCTAAAAGATAAACTCACCACTACCTTACTAACTTGACAATCGGAATGATTAGTAATAGCAATGAAATTAACTACCTGATCATATATAAAATAAGATAGCTTGGAAGGGTAGCCAATAGTGGCATATTGTGATGGTTAAGTTGTTATGTTGTTATCCTTGCCATCAAGGTTCAAATCTCATGGGCATGAGGTCCCCTATTTGTGGCCTCAGTGGTTCATAGCTCCAGGTCAAAGCGTTTACCCCTCTTAAAAAAAAAAAAAAAGATAGCTTGGAAGGGTTAAAATAATATACCTTTTCTTTTAGACTTATTATTACTACATCCTACAATAATTTAAGCAAAGTCATCCACCTCATTAAAAAAAATTATCTTACCATTCTTTACTAAATAAATCTATAAAATCATCATCAATAGTTAGTATTAGTTATAATTATTAGTTTAATACTTATTTTTATTAATAAATTAATATAAATTATTTTATTAATAAATAAATAATTATTATCTATTAATAATGTTATGATTGTCGATTTAATTTTTAATAATATTTAATTAAAGGTTTTAATTAATTTATTATTAAAATGTATGACTGCAAGTTTATTGTGAATTATGAATTGACAGAAATCGGTAAAACTGGGTCTTGGTTGAGAGTTCAAGGTCATATTTTATCGACTAATAATAAGATTTTTGAATCTATTATTCTTGTGAATTTGAAAACATTAGCAAATCAACACTTTGGAAGAATGAAAACTAGAACCCTGGTTGTAAACGAAAAATTTTATCAATTTGTCATGTTTGTAAAAATGAAATCTGTATGTGTATGTTTATTGGATCTTGTATTTTGGAAATGAATTGAACTATGAAACAATGTTTAAACCATCTTTATATGAATTATTATATCATCTTGGATTCTAGTGAACTCAAAAATGTTAGCAAATCTACAATACCTGAAAAAATGAAAATGAAAACTTGAAAACCTTTAGTGATAATTAAATATTCATATTTTCAAAATGTAATGAATTGAGAAAATGACTTTTATATTTACTCTTTTTATGACATGTGATTTTACTATTGGGTGTCAGGATGACTTAGTACTTTGACCAAATCAGGATGTTTACCAGAGGCTTGGGAGTTCTATTTTGTGATGTCATGTTGATTTTTTGATCTCGATCTTTTATACTCAACCATAGTAATGTGTCTTGTATGCTCTATGAGGAGTTTTGATCTATTTATTTTATTGCTTTCTAGTGTTCTTGTGTAAAACTGAGGTGAACGGTGTGACCTATCTGATTTAATCTTTGAGTCTTCGATCAGTTGTTTTTGGATTACTTTCCAATCACTTGTATAGGGCTGAGGTGTTTGTATGATTTGTTCTTGGTGATGTCATGTTATGACGTGGATTGGTTTATGTGTACTTGATTTTTGATCAGTCATGTTAGAATGATTGTATTGGTTAAAATTGTGATTCTTTGATTTGTACTTTTATGAACCTAGGGTAGATAATTTGTATGTGATGTCAGTAAGTGGCTTGCAATGTAGGTCAGAGCCTTAAGTGGTTGTGCAAGTAACCCATTGTAAGTTTTTTAATAAGTGATAACACTGCATTAAATGAGAGTAAAATGAATTAACAAGGGTCATTTTATTTTTCTCGCCCATTACTCAAGTGCTAGTATAGGCTAGGATGGGAGTAGAGAAAATGCTTGGTTGCAACCTTGCATCATTTGTATGCTTTATCAGTATGAAAGGATACTAGTGCCACATAGAGTCACTAGGGAGCTGGAAGATTAAAAGACTAGTCAGGTAACCTTAGGGTTGGCTTGTGCAATGACACTTGCCCACTTGCATAATAGATTTCCTACGTGTCATTGTTGCCTCTGGGTTTAGATGTCATTTGTATCTTGGTACCTTTTAGTTAGATTGTTTTTAGGTTTCCCTTAACTTGGATGTTGGATTTGACTTTTGAGTTTGTTATCATGTTTGGGACTTGAGACTATCTCCTCAACACGGTGGGAGTGGACCATTTTGGGTTACCATGAGATTAGGTGGTAGTGTTATTTACTTAAATACCATTGAGATCTGTTAGTTTGATGTCGTGGTTGGAGTTCCTTGTTTTGTATTTACTTTCATTCTATCTTTGTATACTATGATGGATGGTTATACCCATTGTACTGTATTTTATTTCATGAATCTTAAAGAGATGATGTAGTTTATTTTATAAAATATATTCTTTCAGCCTTTCATACCCTGTGACCTGTACAACAGATGATTGTGCATTATGATTATTGCCAAGTGGCATTTGGGACAATTGTATATTATTTAAATAGATTTAAACTTGTAGTTAATATTAAATGTGGTTGTGTTATATATATATATATATATATATATATATATATATATATATATATATATATATATATATATATATATATATATATATATATATATATATATATATAGATATTGGTTTTAATATTAATTTAATTAAATGTGATTCAACGTCATGGGATCCTTAAGCAATGTAATCTATTTATGTGTTTCTTATGTATGAATGTGTGTTATTGCTTCCACTATTTTATAACTATTTTTATATGTATCTTTATTAAAAAAAATGTTTGGCAAACTTAATGAAACTTTAGGTTAACTTATTTTGGGTCACTGGTAGGGCATTACATTTATCAAGAATGGAGGATACATTTTTCTATGGTAAAGCATAGTGCTTGAATAGGAAAAATAAATAAGACAACAACATAGCTCCAAACAAGCACATCATCCAAATGTACATAAATAAGTCACATTATTATATAGTTATGATATTACTCAGCAACAATAATTTATGCTACTTTTTAAAATTGTAAGCTCATAGTATTGTGGTCGCTAATTGTATACATGTACATGAAAACTTATCAAGGGTAAATAAATCTAAGGATTTTCAATTTTATGACTTGAATTTGTAAGGCTTAAAGCTCATTTGTGAGATGATAAAGAACTATGCAAACATTTTTAGCATTTTTTTTTTGCATTTGTAGTAATATTGACATTTTATGATCTGATGCTTATCATATTTCTTCAATTATTCATCACCGGTATCTTAGTTCATCAGCAATCCAAATCTCATTTTGAATATCTTTCTTATGAATTCCTGCAAATGGTTATATAATAGAAAACTCTAAGGTTTAAATTTGGGTAGGTTGTGATAGTAGAAAACCAAAGCATTTTAAAGAGTAACAATTTTGTAAGTATGGCAAGTTTCTTTCATTGGCATTAGAAAATGAAAGTAGTAGTAGACTCGCCATTTTATTTCTAATGTCCATTAAAATATATATAGTTTTGTTTAAATATAAATGGATCTTGATTATGAATTAGATATGCCACATGAACATTTCCTAAAATGTTTTTTCTTAGTAAGGATTGATTTTTGCACTTTGGTGGTATATTTTAGTTCTACCAAAAAAGAAAAAAAAGAAAAAAAAAATAATTTCTGAATTTGTAAAAATAAAATTATCGATTCTTGAGCTACAAGAGAATGCATCATTCATTTTTATTGTCTCCTTAATTCCATATGTTTCTATTTTTTGGTCTTTGTAAGTTGTGCAGTGATAAATGGTTAAGTGCACAAAGATGTGGTACCAAATGGGGGACTTAAGATGTCATATTTTTATAAAATTAGTAATTTTCTAAACTTTGATGAGAAATTAACTATAGTTAGACTCAAAATTTCATGATGCGACAATAATAAAAGTAGTAATCTTCTTAATCTAGTTTCTAAACTACTATTTTTTTGGTTAAATGGTGGAGTTTAAGGCCCTAAAAAAGGGGTCCACATAAAGAGATGTTATTTTTAAAGTAAAACATAACATAGAGGCAAGTGTGCCCCCCTAAAATGTTTTAAAAAAACATATTATTTAATTGTTCTAACCAAAAGTTATCAAAGTTTATCCCATTTTTTTGACTAATTTTATGATGCATATTTTATTTTTTAGGAATTTTGTAAGTGGATACTTCCTTAAATGTAAAATATCTATGTACACCCCCTAGAAATCATCGAAAACTAATAAAAATAAAATATTTATTTTTTAAAGTGTGTATAATAGAGCCTAGTTTCTAAAAAACTAACTTGTTGCAAAATTTGACAAACAAGCCAAAATCTAACCCCCCAAATACTACACATAGGTTTTTGACAAAAAAATGTACATACACTCAAAAGAAAGATAGTTGAAAGGTTTAAAATAATCTAAATACAAAATAAATTATATGGTTAGATAGTTAAAGATCTACAACTCAAACTTGCTTGAGACCACCAATCCTTTGGGTTGGATATCTAAGGAAAAGTAAAGCCTTAGGATTGGTGAATTCTAATGCATTATGAAGTAAGTTCACTCTATAGCATGATCGCACTATAATGCATACACACTAGATATAAATAAAAGTATACACGTGCTATAGACCAATCACACTATAGTGTATACACTACTTAAGAAATCTAGAAAGGTGAGAGAGAGAGAGAGAGAGTGGGGGGGGGGGGGGGGGATTAGGATGGAGAGAAAGAGAGAAGGAAGGGAGAGAAATGTGTGTCTCTACATAGTATGATCACTCTATAGAGTGATTGTAATATAGTGCATGACACTATAGTGTGATTGTGGTATGTGAAAACATACAAACAATAATAAAGGAAGTTTACTATTGAAAAAGACCCACATTCTCTATTTTACTACTTGTTTTGTACAACTTTTCTATATAAAAATATTATTTTCATGGTGTTGGATGTCACAAAGTACTGAATTCAATTATTTTACACTATTTTTAAAGTTGTAATCAATATTGCAGTGAAAAAATCAAGCATAGTTGAGGTAAGTGAACACTTTTTGCATGAAAAATGTGACCAAAGATACAAATCTATTCTAATTTGATATTTTTTAATATATTAAATTCATATAAATCATTGTAATTTGTATGTTTGAATGATTCTACATGTAGAAATCAATGTAATTCATATGTTTGAATATATTGAAGTCATATAAATCATTATAGTGTGTATTTTTGCATGATTTGATATGTAGAAATCATCACCATGCCAAGGAAGAAAGCAAAAACTCAAACACAGTGTGAGAGAGATTTGCCTACTAAAAGGGATAGAATGAGACTATTACATGAACAAAAATAATTGTGATCAATTAATGAAGCATTTTCTTTAAATGAGGAACATGAACCACCAAAAGAAAGAAAAAGATAATTAGAATAAGAAATACAAAGACAACGAATGAGACCCTTATACTCAACAAGGCAATTGAATTGTGAAGATTCATCTATTATTTTTCATGTTGAAGTCACACCATCATCATGTTGAAGCTACACCATCACCTAATATTTGAGTTGCATCATCATATCATGTTGAAGGTACATTATTTTCTATATGTTCGACGGTGTACACACTCCATCATGTCATGTTGAAGGAACAACATCAATATACCAAGTGCAGGTGATAATCCATCTTTCATATCTTACTCCTAAGGGATATCATCTTCAATTAAAGGTATGGGATTCACCCAAAACAATGTTTATGTTCCTAATATTAGGCCCACTAAAGAGAATATAACACGTACAATTCATTTTAGGAACCCAAAATATTTGATGGATGTTGATACTAAAATTTTGCGACTAATGCCTTGCAAGATTCCAAAGCGCGCTTATCAAAGAATAGTTAATTGTATGGGCAATTTTTTGTAAAGAATTAAATATGACAAGAAAATGTCAACTATTTTTTGATATGACATATGTGAAAGTGGGCTATAAGTCATACACCAAATATAGTAATGCAACAAGATGCATATTTACAAAAAGAAAAAATAGTAAGAACCCCAAAAGAAGAGAGCTTGAAAATAGTTAGGGTACTCTAATGAGAGCCATAGGAAAGCATGAAAGAGTAAAAGATCCAAAAAAAAAAATGATTTATGGACTTTTTTGGTAGACTACCACGAAAGGATAAAAAAATTACTAAAACTTTGAAATTGTTGATTGAAGATTGTTGGAAGCATAATACACATGTTTCCCCTAATCAAAGAGATGTTTTAAGAAGGATTGGTAGTTGAATCCATGATCCACATGAAAAAAAAAATTGGATTCAACTCAAACATAATTCTTTGCAATATGTATTGTTATGTATCCTCAAATTAAAATTAGTCAAAGATATTTTGAAATGGGTAAACCATTATGTGCAGATAAATCACACACATGCAACATGTATTGTAGGGTACAAGTTAAAAATTCTAACCCTTTTTAATGTTTTTTGGCATGTATATGTTTTCTTTTGCATTCTAATCTTATTTTTTAGGATTGTTACATAACTAAGCCACCTAGATCTTCAAGGGGATTCATATACCATTTTGTGTGAAAGAGGCCCAATAGTCAACAATTTTATAAGATGTCATGTTTGAATGGTACATGCATAATTTTTGGTGGTTTGAAACTATTGAAGTTGATTAAAGATAAACCTCATAACTCACAAGAATTACCTACATGCAAACACCTATCACAGAAAGAGAGGAGCAAAAGCTATGGAGGTTGGAATTTCCAAATCCACGGATGAGACATTATTGATGATAAAAAAGAGAATTTTCTATAGATCAAAAGTGAATGAATGAATTAAAAAGAGATCAATCTTTATAAAAGGAGATCAAAACCCTAACAAGTGACTAACCTAGGTTACATGGAAATAATTTAAAAAAGAATAAATTATTATATGTCCAATGTTTAGCTTAAGTAAACTAGAAATAATAAGTGACTTAATAATTAAATCAATGTGACTTAATTAATAAGAAAATACTTTATTACTCTAACAACAACGTTTATCAACTTGTCAACATATGGATAGTACACATGTAATTGGAAATTAAATAGTAGATTTGTTGGTTTTGTTAAGTGTCTTGGTGTTAATTCTTAAAATTTCACTAAAGAAATGGCTATGTAGCGAGGCATTAAGACTCTCCAATAAAATGGTGCATGGAATATCATTGTTGAAGGAGACTTTAAGATCATAATTGGTATCCTTCAAAACTATGATAGAATCCCATGGAAACTTCTAAGAGTAATGGAGAAATGTAGAAGATTGCTATCTCTATTTAGCAATGTCAAAATACAAAAATACTTTGAGGGAAGTAAATAAACTAATGTAACACCTGTTTTCACTTAGGTTTGCACCTTTGTCCAAAGCCTATGCATGAGGACAACCTAGTGAAACATGGAAACAACCTCCAAGCTGTGGGACTTGAACTGTGAGGTTGAGTCTCCGGAGAAGGCCGACTTCCTCTTACTATCAGGATGCACCTAACTACTCTTGGAGGGGAAAAGGGAGAAGGAGAGCATGAAATAAAATCTACCTAATCTAATCTAAATAGGTGATGTACCAAAATAGAGGGTTCAGACCAAACTCTGCCCATATATGCACTATTGAACCAGAATGAAACTAAGGATATACACATTCAGACTTGCTTTAATCTAATAATCACATGCAAATTAGAAGACCAAGATGAATGACACAAGGAAGGAGAGATTCACTTATATAATCATTCACAGGCCAAGGAGATATAGTCATGCAGATCATAGATCTCTACAAAACACCAGTAAGAGGCAAAGAATTCTTGCACTTTTATACCAATGGCTGAAGGAGATAAGATAGAAAATCATGTAGTTCAGAGGCACAGGGGAATTTATACTGAGAATCTACAGAGTAGTAACAGAGAAAATAGATAAAGGTCGACCTTTTCAAAATTCACAAAAATTGCCTTTATAGTTCAAGCATAACTAAGATTTCCTTTCCCTGCAATTACTCCACAACTACTGCATTAAGTCCTGCAGAGAACAATCATGTAGAAAATTTGATCTAAATACGGATCCAGATGCAATGATATCTGATCCTCTGTGTCAAATAATGCCTTGAGAAGACAGAAACGGTGCCATTAAGCCACTCTAACTAGGTAGATGGATTGGATCGGAGGTGGAGTGTTCTTCCTTGTCTCGCATTAATTCTAGGTTGGTTGGGATTGATTACAGAGATCAAATCGCCTAGCAAAACTTGATTTCTTATCATTTTTTGGTGCATGAATCAGCAAAGTCAGCAAGTCAGCCAAATCTCACAATGAAAATGCACCACGTGGACCAATAGTCTCATTTCTTTATGCCACCTTGTGGGGCTCCCCAAATTTTGACTAGGTATTCAAACTGACTGTGCCATCTTGCAAACCCTGACTGCAACAGTCACATTAACTGTTGGTCACATCTAACCGTTACTGCCTCCACCGGACCCACTGGGACACATGTCACTAAGGTGCTATGTCGGTATGGCAAAACAATGTGCAACTTTCCATAGCGAGATAGTGCCAACCATTGATTTGAACTGATCTATGGGGATCAACAAAATTTTACAACTACACACCAAGTTGGCTGAGTGGACCAATGAAAAACCACCATTGTATTTTGACCCACCTGACAGCTATCACCGAGGATGAGTCGTAATATCACTTTGGAGAAGGGCAGGCCCATTACGTCATTTGTGCCACGCTTTGCTGAGGCTCTATGTCGCTATGGTTAACATCCTCGCAACTTTCCATGGAAAGATAGCACCCACCGTTGATTTTCCTAAATCTGGCAGTGAGCAAGATGGATCTGACCTATCAGTATACCAACCAATAGAAACTGGCCACATGCCAATCTATCTAAAAAATCCTTATTTGCAACCCGCCAAGTGAAGCAGGACCCACATTCTTTCTAATGTCATCGTAGTATCACTTTCTGTCTGGGTGCTATGTCGCTAATGGTGAGGAACAAAGATTTTTCGATAGCGCCATAGCGCCCACAGTGGATCTGTCAAAACTCGGCATCGAAGAAACACCAGGGAAAAGGAGGACCCACCTGACACGCGGCCAAAAGGCACTATGTCGCTATGGAAAAGGACCATGCAACTTCCCATAGCGAGATAACGCCAACCGTAGATATTGCTCGATCCGATGATGGGGACTTGTAGGCCTGCAGAAACATTAAAAACACAGGGAAAGAAATATCATAAGGTTAGATCATTTAATTTTTTGATATTCCTAAGACGTTTAAAATAACATTAAACCGAGAAGTGACTGTTGGGTGGGCAAGTATTTAAAATTCAAATATTTGGCGAGGGGCACAATATGTAACAACACCCAACCAGGAAACCCAAAGGAAATTAACCTAGTTATGTCACTAAGTTTGCTCAACATTTTTTTTGAAAGATTAAAACAACAAGAGATAGCATAGTGGAAGCAATAACTCACATACATATATAAGCAATACAATAACAATGACATCTCTCAAGGGTTCCATGACATTGAATGACATACATAAGTTTATTAAAATTAAATCTGATACATAACAAAGTCCACATCACAAGATAACCATAAGTACATAATCCAATGAAATAATATACAAGTACATAAGATGCCACATGACATAACCAAAATGCTTAATCATCCTCTGTACAAGTCACAAGGTATGAAATGCTAAAAGAATATAAATCATGATAAGATACAACATCTCATAGGATTGCAAATCATCAAAGTACAATAAATGAGAATACTACCATAGAACGAAATCACAAGATCAGAAGGATAGAATAGTTCTGTGCAAGTACATCTAGTAATAACATCCAGTTGTCGAATCTCAATGGTATAAGAAACACTACCACCCGACCTCGTAGAACCTAAATGGCCCACTCCCATCATGTTGAGGAAATAATCTCAAATCCCAAAGGGATAACAATCTAAAAATGTAACAAGAATTCTAGGTCAAGGAATCCTGATAGAAAACTATCTCATAGGTTCCAAGTACACAAGTGTAATCTAATCCTTGAGGCAACAAAGACACATAGGAAACCTAATATACATGTGGGAAAGTGTCATCACATGAGTCAACTCTAAGCTTACCCTGGCAGCCTCTCTAGACTCTGACCCCCTAGTGACTCTATGCAGCATTAGTATCATTTCTTATAGACAAGGCATATTAATGAGGCAAGGTCGCAACCAAGCACCCTCTCTACTCCCATCCTAGCCTATACTAGCACTGACTCTTGTTAATTCATTTTAACCCATTTAATAAAATGTTATCACTTATTAATACAACTTACAATGGATTACCCAAGCAGCTTCTTTAGGGCTCTGGCATCCATCACAAGCCACTTCCTAGAATACACATAGATAACCTACCCTAAGCTCATAAAAAGTATATCTCATAAAACCACAATGTTCACCTCAGTCTTATACAAGCAACTAGAAAGCACCAATAGATAAATCACAATATTCACCTCAATCCTATACAAGAAACTGGAAAGCACCAATAGATAAATCACAACATTCACCTCAGTCCTATACACCCAATTGGAAAGCACCAATAGATAACTAATCAAAAACCTTATAGGATACACCAAGAAAATCACAATACATGAGCTTACAAAAAACACTCAATCTCATCACACAAACATGTGGATATAGCACATTGGCTGGGAATAAAATAATCATGACAAAACAACATCATAAAAACAACCACTTCCCAAGCCTCTAGTAAACATGTGCATATCTGATCAAACTACTAGGTTTCCCCCAAACCAACCACAAAATAAAACATGACATCTCGACATGCATTTAAAACAAGTGTAGTTTTTTATTTTATTATTATTAAATAAATTTAATATTTTAATTATAATTTTATAAAATAAAAATAAACATGCAATTAGTATTTTTTCATGTCTTTGATCTCTCCAATCATGCAACCATAATATACTTACTTTTCTATATTTAGTATAAATTTTTTTCATATAAATGTATAAGTTTAGCTACAACATGCTTTTCTCTCAATTAATCTTTTTCTTTTCCAATAAATTTTGTAATTAAATAATTTTAGATAAGAAGAATCTTTATCTTTATTTAGAAAATTCATGATAATCACATGACAAATTTAAAGTTCAAACCCTAGTTCAATTTGTTGTTTTCTTCTAATTTTCTATAATTGAATTTGAAAGGGTTTTAAAAGAATATAGTCATAATAATTTTCTAAATTTTTCTACAGTTTTCCTTAGTCACATTTTCTTGATTAATAAGTTTTCCTTTTAAAAATTTACAACATAATTCTTTATCCAAAAATTAATATAATAAATTAATAAGCATTATGCAAGCACTCAGGAAGACACGAAGTAGACAGATCTTTAAATAAAATTCTACAATGGGTTTTCAAACCCTACCTCAAAACAACAACTAAAATATGAGATAACCTGTGAATACATGCAAATCCAAACCCTCCAAAACTTTCAAAAATTCTTTTGCTCCAATTCCACATTTTGCTCCCCAAAACCTATGTCTGTAGCAATGAGCTCTAATCTCCTAATAAAGAATTTTCTTTTCTTAGGGTTTCAGTTTTATAAACATACAAAATTCTTTCTTTTTATTATTTTAATTAATTTAATTTCATGTGCATAATTTTTGTGTTTCAATTATAATAAAGTTTATTTAAATTATTCTCACTTTGTCTTTATTATATTATAAGACATAATTAGAAAGTATATTTATTAATTTAAGTAATAATAATATTTAGAATTCATTTTTAAAATGAAACTTCTAAAATCATTATTATTTAATTAAATAAATATAATTACGCCAAATTTGGACTTTAAATTTATTTCCTCAATTTAATTAATTTCTCAATTGATTAAATAAATATATAATTAAATTTTGATTTTTATTTATAATTTTTTTAATTAAATCATTTCATAATATCTTTGTTTGATTTAATTATAACTGAAAATCACAGCAAGCCCACAAATTGAAAGAGAAAATCCATCTAAAAGACAAAGTACAAATTCAAACTTAAGGGTCAAAATCTTGAATTCACGTCACTTGAGAAATTTGGAAAGGTACAAAACTCAAATACTTATCTTATATTCTAGGATAATTGGCTTAGGGTTAGGATTTGGACTCGAGAACTATCTCCCCTCTTTACCATTAAGATACTGTGATAGCTCACGCTCATCTTGGCAATTTAGGGAAGTCAATGCTTGGTACCTGCAATTTGCATAAAAGTCAAACATGTACATATGCATATATATCTAAGCTGAACAGGTAATAGCAGGGAGTGGTACATCATGTAGATCCTAACTAGAAGGTGACTATAACTCCCTCCTTAACCACATCAGAAATGTCAAACATAAAGTAAAACATATATTTACACCATACGCATGTAAGTAACCATAAAAACACATATAAATCACTCATATAATGGTAATTATGAAAGCAACTCAAATCACTATATATATGAAACATACAAAGCATCATCATTGAAAGAATAACTATGAACACATGAAATAACTAAGTATCAAGTAGCTCATCAAATAAATAATTAAGTAGGAAATAACATCAACCAAATCAGGTAACCAAGTATCATTGAATCATAACACATAACCATAAAATTTGGCCTAAACGAATTTGGCAATATAACATGAAAAGTAAATTAGGGGTAGGCACTACATCCCCTCCCCCCTAGACATACACTTACTCCTAGAAACCCACTATCACTACTAAGATAACAAAGATAAAACATATAGTCACAATTATGAATCCAATTTTTATTTTCATAGTTCTATTATTTCCAATTTTTCTATTTATATTTTCAGTTAATAAGTCTTGTTGTTTAATCTTGTTGCAAGTTTAACTAGTTGTTATCTAGTGGTGTTCCAATATACCCAAAGCTCCTAATGTAGAAACTTGAGCTCTAATACCAGAATTAACACCTCGCCAAGGAGCCGAAAAGAAATTAACCTAATTATGTCACTAAGTTTGCTAAACTTTATTTTTTGAAAGATTAAAACAACAATAGATAACATAGCAAAAGCAATAACTCATATACATAGATAAGAAATATAATAACAACTACATTTCTCAAGGGTCCCATGACGTTGAATCACATGCATAAGTTTTATTAAAATTAAATCTAATACATAACAAAGTCCACATCATAGAATAACCATAAATAGGGAATCAAATGAAATAATATGCAAGTACATAAGATGCCACATGACATAACCAAAATCCATAATCATCCTATGTACAAGTCACAAGGTATGAAATGCTAAAAGAATATACATCATGATAAGATACAACATCTCATAGGATCCCAAATAATCAAAATACTACCATAGAACGAAATCACAAGATCAGAAGGATAGAATAATTGCACAAGTACATCTAGCAATGACATCCATCTATCAAATCTCAATGGTATAAGAAACACTACCACCTAACCTTGTGGAACCTAAATGGCCCACTCCCACCATGAAGAGGAGATCATTTCAAGTCCCAAATGGATAACAATACAAAATTGTAACAAGAATTTTAGGTCAAAAAATCCTTATAGCAATCTATCCCAAAGGTACCAAGTACACAAGTAACATCTAATCCCAGAGGCAAAAAAGACACATAGGAAACATAATATGCATGTGGGAAAGTGTCATCACATGATTCAACTCTAAGGTTACCCTGGTAGCCTCTCTAGACTTTGACCCCCTAGTGACTCTATGTGGCATGAGTATCCTTTCTTATAGATAAGGCATACTAAAGAGGCAAGGTCACAACTAAGCACCCTCTCTACTCCCATCCTAGCCTATACTAGCACTCAAGGCATGGGCGAGGTAAAACACTAACTCTTGTTAATTCATTTTAACTCATTTAATAAAATATTATCAATTATTAATACAACTTACAATAGATTACCTAGGTAGCCTCTTTAGGGCTTCAGCCTTCATTACAAGCCACTTCCCAACATACACATAGATAACCTACCCTAAGCTCATAAAAAGTATATCTCATAAAACCACAATATTCACCTTAGTCCTATACAAGCAATTGGAAAGAACCAATAGACAAATCACAATATTCACCTCAGTCCTATACAAGAAACTAGAAAGCACCAATAGATAAATCATAACTTTCATCTCATTCCTATACAAGCAACTGGAAAACACCAATAGATAACCAATCGAATTTTTTTATTTTTTTTTTAATAAATAAATTTTAAAATTTAATTATAATTTTATAAAATAAAAATAAGCATGTAATTAGTATTTTCACATGTCTTTGACCTCTCCAATCATGCAACCATATTATACTTAGTTTTCTATATTTAGTATTATTATTTTGACATGCATGTATAAGTTTAGCTACAACATGCTTTTCTCTCAATTAATCTTTTGCTTTTCCAATAAATTTTGTATTTAAATTATTTTAGATATAAGAAGAATATTTATCTTTATTTAAAAAATTCATGATAATCACATGACAAATTTAAAGTTCAAACCCTAGTTGTTCAATTTGTTGTTTTCTTCCAATTTTCTATAATTGAATTTGAAAGGGTTTTAAAATAATACAATCATAATTTTTCTAATTTTTTCTACAATTTTCCTCAATCATGTTTTCTTCATTAATAAGTTTTTCTTTTCAAAATCTACAACATAATTCTCTATCCAAAGATTAATAAACATTATGCAAGCACCCAGGAAGACACAAAGTGGACAAATCTTTCAATAAAATTCTACAATGGGTACTCAAACCCTACCTCAAAATAACAGCTAAAATCTTAGACAACCCGTGAATGCATGCAAATCCAAACCCTCTAAAACTTTCAATAATTCTTTTGCTCCAATTCCAAATTTTGCTCCCCAAATCCTGTGTCTGGAGAAATAAGCTCTAATCTCCTAATAAAGATTTTCTCCTCTTAGAGTTTCAGTTTTATGAACATGCAAAAGCCTTTCTTTTTATTATTTAAATTAATTTAATTTCATGTGCCTACTTTTTACATTTTAATTATTATAAAGTTTATTTAAATTATTCTCACTTTATTTTTATTAAGTAATAAGACATAATTAGAAACTTGTGCATTTATTAATTTAACTAATAATAATAATTAGAATTCATT
Source organism: Cupressus sempervirens (assembly GCA_028749045.1). Lineage (NCBI taxonomy): Eukaryota > Viridiplantae > Streptophyta > Pinopsida > Cupressales > Cupressaceae > Cupressus > Cupressus sempervirens. The sequence goes on along the minus strand of CM053791.1, from coordinate 734,981,874 downwards.
TTAAAAATGAAATTTCTAATTTAGTTATTATTAAATTAAATAAAAATATAATTACGCCAAACTTGGACTTTTGATTAAATCTTTAAATTTATTTCATCAATTTAATTAATTTCTCAATTAATCAACTTTAATTAAATTTTGATTTTTCTTTATAATTTTTTATTTAATTAAATCATTTAATAATATTTTTGTTTGATTTAATTATAATTGAAAATCATAGCAGACACACAAACTGAAAGAGATTACCCATCTAAAAGACAAAGTACAAATTCAAACTGAATGGTCAAAGTCTCGAATTCACATCACTTGACGAATTTGAAAAGGTACAAAACTCAGCTACTTGTCCTATATTCTAGGACAATTGGCTCAGGGTTAGGATTTGGACTTGAGAACTATCTCCCCACTTTACCATTGAGATACTGTGATAGTGCACGCTTATTGTGACAATTTGGGGAAGTCGATGTCCGATACCTATAATCTCCATAGAAGTTTAACATCTATATCTATATATAAACTAAATAGGCAATGGCAGGGAGTGGTACATCATGTAAATCTCGACTAGCAGGTAATTATGACTCCCTCCCTCAACCACATCAGAAATGTCAAACATAAAGTAAACCATACATGTACACCATACATATGCAAGTATGGGGTAAGTAACCATAAAACCACATATAAATCACTCATATAATGGTAATTACGAAAGTAACTCAAATCGTCATATGAAACATACAAAGCATCATCATTGAAAGATTAATTATCAATACATGAAATAACTGAGTATCAAATAGTTCATCAAATAAATAACTAAGTATGAAATAACATCAATCAAATCAGGTAACCAAGTACCACTAAATCATAACACATAAAATTTGGCCTAAAAGAGTTTGAAAATATAACATGAAAAGTAAACTAGGCATAGGCACTACAAGTGGCATATTACTTGCCTAATTGGAGGTTGAATTCAATGGAATAGAGGCAACTGAATGATAAAGACTACCTAAAGGACATAAAGAATATTCTATTAAAAGATAATACAACTTAGACAAAGCTTAAGTGATAAGTGACTCAAAGGATTTAGCCTTCTATTTTTCTTCTGATTGTTCTAACTAAATTTCTCTACGACATCAACATGTTCAAAAAACTAATTTTGTTAAGTTTAAGGAACTCTATATTTTCAAAAAGGATTTTGGCAGGAATGATCAAGATGTTGGCCTTTATCACTTGTTGGTTAAAAATTATTAGTTGGGGACCTATTTTTAGAAATACCACTTTAAATGGGAAAAAGTTAGTGTTGACATTTTTTGTCATCCTTTAGCCAATTGCAGATAATCGATCATGGACATCTTATATAGGCTAAGTTCTTTTTTTTTTGCCAAGAAAATTTTGTGCATTTTCAACATTCTTAGGTGCATGAAAACACTATGAATTTTTGAGCATTATGAGAGCTAGTCAAATGATTTTTCTTATCATATGAGTATTTTTTTGGTCATTCAACTTTCAAAGTAAAAAAATGCAATGCACTTTTTGTGCCTGCGTAGGATTGCAGGACAATTTGAATAGAAGGGACTCTTTGTCACTATGTTGCACATGACAAAACTAATTGGATTTCTATGTGTTGTAGGAGATGGCATCAAATGACTTTTGGCATCGTAGGAATCTTTTTTATGTTTATTTGACACTTTTTCTCATTTGATGTTACAAAGTTGCGATCTTGCGTAGATTGCGATCTTACACATGTTGCGATGTTACGTTGCAAGATTTTTTTTTGTACTTTTCACATGATCACAAGGCTTGCCAGGAAGAAGGAATTTGATGTTGTGATGTTGCATTACAGTGCATTTTTGTGTTGTATGACATCACAAGGCTTGTGAGAGGAAAGAGAAGTCTCCTTGTGATATCATGTCATGGTATATTTTTGTTCCTACACGACATCATACATCTTTTGTGCTGATGGAGTTTTCATGTTGCGATGTTGCATTGTGGTGTGTTTTCATTCTCTATGCGACATCGCGAGTCTTTTGCACAAGAAGTTGTTCCATGTGGCAATAGTGCACAGGCCTAAAATGTGGTGTACTTTTGCAATTGTGTTAATTTTTTCTGGTGACTTTGATAAGACCTAAGAGCTCAATATCTATTTGCCTAACTCATTTTTTGAGCTTTTGCACACAACATAAAGACTTTTTTTACCACTTGTAGAGGATATGTGCATGATTTTTTTGATTGTAGGAGCATTTATTGGCCCATTTTTTTGTCACTTCATGAGTACATTTGTGTATAGAAGCATATTTTTATTATTCTTTCTTGATATGTAAATCTGTAATTTAACTCCATTTGGGTTGGAGTTTGAACTATTCTGCTGTAGTCTAAGCTATGCCTAATCTCTTTAAAAGGTAGTTTTGTACATATTTTCTAGGTTGTGCTCTATTTTATTTCTACAATAGCCTTATGTTGTGTAACTATAATTCCTATTGCCTTCCATTAATAGAATTCTCTATGTTTTACCTATTCTTAGCATTTTGTATATGTGGATATTATTTGCCTTATGGTAAATCTTTCTTTCTTATTTTTTGTAGTTAAGATGTTGTACCTATTTTTCTTATGACTGTTATATAAGTGAATTCATCTTACTTATAGCATCTCATCAGTTCTAATATGCATATGAGTCTTTATGAAATAAAAATAGAGTTGAGGGTAGTGTATGTTATGAGTGTTTTATTGATGCATAGGGTAGTCCTAGGAAGAGCTAGTAACCAAGTTTTAATCTAGTGCATCACCTTTCCCTTTCAAAATTTAAATTTTAAGCATCCCCTTCTCTCTTTTCACTTAAAGTAGTGGTTTAGGTGCATCCTAATTGTAAGGAATCCAACCTTCTCTGAAGATTCAACCTAAAAGCACAAGTCCCACACTTGGAGGTTGTTTCCATGTTACACAAGGTCACTTGAGGGTCATACCTCAAGCAAGAGTGCAAACTTTTGTGTCAACAGTTAGCAAGATAAATTGTTCACTAAATCTTTATCATCCTAAGGGTACTTTTTAAAGTAATTATTACTCATTAATAAATCTCAAGTATGGGGGATTTCTTGATTGTGGTATAGATGGGAAATTTGATTTTATATTGCATATATTAATTAGCTTTTTTCTGATAAGAGCTGGAGTGATACCAACATGATGAAAAGTCTTTTCATAAGGCTTTTGGACACTCTTTTAAGCTTGGATGTCATAATAATCATTAGCCATAACTTTATTATCTTTCACTCCAGTTCCTTATATCATTGTATTGTTCTTGACAGTTCTCTATAAGTGGCATTAATCTGAGAAGGGGAAAAAGAGGAATCATATAGAATATCTCTAGTAGCATTACAAAAATTAATAAGGAGATGATTAAAATTCCAACAAAAATTTAAGAATTGGGGAAGGTGCATGTGATGGGAGGTACTTTTAAGAAAGTGGAAACTAGAGAATGTCACAAGCTGATACAAAATAAATAAATTGGGAACTATTTCAAGAATGTGGGGCTTGATGATTACAATCTATCTATGAGAGGCTTCAATAGCCTCATGTTAACTATTTTTCCAATTCATAGCATGAGGGAAATATCATGATAGGAAGCATTAAGCTTCTGACCACTCTTGAGTTGATTGTAGATGCGATGGGCCCTGAGTGCAAAGGAGGATGTAAGGAACGAAAAAGCGCAAGAGATTATAGTAAGTACAAAAAGTTATTCTTTGAGGCTAGGAAAAGCATGTACAGGTAAAATCCAAAAAAAGGGTATGAACATTTTTCATTACCTTCTCCCTTTGTTGTTATTTTTTTATGGTTTATGAAGTTTGTTTTTACTTTCAAAGGGCATTTTACTACTTACCACAGGTACCATCTCTCTTTGCTAAATCTTCTTTGGCATTGGGATAAAATTAATGTCTTGATTTACCTATTTACCTCCTTGAGAAATAACATTACTATTGGGGATAACCCTCTTCTTCACCAAAACCTATCGTTGTCTTACATCAACATGTTTTCTCTTATTGCCTAGGGTTTGGGAGGCATTTGACATTTTATAAGGAGGCCACTACTAGTGGGTATTTCTCTATTATAATTAAAGAGATATGTTATGATCCCCTACCTAATAATCCTCCCTCTACTAAGGAACCTAAGAAACCTTATTTTAAGAAAACCTGATACATGAGCATCTTGGGTCATTGAGCAATCTTGCATCAACCAAAAGAACATTCTTGTTTTTTGTACATGTCCATTGCTTGTGAAGTAGTCATTCTTACTTTTGGTTTCATGTTATGTGCATTTTTCATCATGTCAATGACCTATCCTAGATCCTTTTCCTAAGCACGCAAATTCTTATATTCTATAATTCTCAAGTTCTATGTCATTCCTTCCAGTCTTGTTTTCCTATTGTTTCCATCCTACATAGCATGTTATTCTAATTGGCATAGTTTATGTTGATTACGTGGAATCTTACACAATTAGGAGCGAACTCCTAACACACATATCAACCTACCTTTAAGTGCGCATTGTTTCATATTGTTGTTTGTGTGGATCTTGGTTTAGTCTTCCAAGTATGGACATATATTATAATTAAGTGATTGATTAGTTAACTTGTGGCTTAGTTGGCTATAAAAGAAGCTTGGTTTGATGTAGGAAAGTAGTAATAGGAGAGAATTTTTAAAGAAAAGAAGATAGAAAATGTGAGCCAAGGAGCTGAGATTGTATAGTTCTCTTGTTGTGTATAAGATCGCAACCCAAAAGGCCTCATAACTGGTTATGTTGGGGTTTCTTTATATGTGAAGTGAAATAATTACACCTACAAAATTGTTGCATGTAGCCTTGTGTTCTATGTAGTTTCATTAATTTGTGTGTAGCTTCCATGTGTATCTCTGAGTGGGGAGTGTTGAATGCTTTAAGTTAAGTGTATTCCACATGTTTCAAAATCTATGTACCTCCTTGCATCAAAACCAAATTCCTATTAATGGATGACAAGATTTCATAACTAAAACCCTTTCCAAAAGAAAGAACAATAGCTCCTAGGAACAACCTTGTAAGTACCCCTAAGCATGGTAAGATTGAAAAGGAAATTATAGATGTTGAAAAATAAGGGTCATAATATGAACATGAGGATGAAGATTTAATTCCTCAGCTACTAAAAAATGATATGATTCATGTTCATGAGAAAGGAGATCAAAAAGACTAAGAAAAAATAAGTATACTTTATACATGGAGGATAGTAAGGAACGAACATATGAAACCCAACAATAAGAGGGGGTTTATGAGATGGAAACTAAGGTCTCCCAGGGAAGCCATGAGGATTTTGACTCAAAGGATGGAGACTATGAAGAGGAAGAGGTCAAGAATACTGATGAGAAAATGGATGATTCTTAAGAGACTTGTATTGAGGTGGAGAATGAGGTGGGGGAGACTACTCTTAATTTGATTAACACTCAGCTCAAAGAAACGGAAAAGAACTTTATGAGCCACGTTGATAATCTACAAAGTAAAATAAATGCTTTGAATAGTATTTTCACTAAGGCCATTACCAACATTATATTTGGTATCATGGTTTCCACAACTTACAAAATTTAGAGGGAGATGATGGTGAAATTGGTCTTTGGTGTCATCATTGGTAAGGGAAATCTCAAGAAAGCTAGCAAGGTTAAAAAGGAAAAACAAAGGGAGGAGGAGGGTTTAGAAAATCTTACTCATTGGATTGAAGATCTTAATGAATTGGTGAATGATTGTGAGGCAATCAAGAAGGCATAACAACTCTGGTCCCACTTAGTGTGTTGCTTTTTCAAATTTTGTTTTTTTTCTTAGATACTTAGTTATTTCTAGTTATACTTTATATATGATGTTTAAAACTACTATTTTAAGTATCTCATGTTTAGACATTCTCAACATCACCCTGTTTTGCAAGTTGAGTGACTAGTTTATCTTTGGCTATTGTAGTAGCATTCTCTTGAGCTTGTTGTCTTATGATTTGGATAGTAGTTTCAATAAGAACATGATTATTTTTTATTATTTTGTTTGAAGGCTTGGCATTTGGCTATAATGGTCATTGTTGTGCTAGGTTGATGCTTGGTTGTTGTCATCCAGGGCAATGCTAGTTGGTTGATTATTGGTACTTCATAGGTTTAGGGTCCTTCCCTACCTTCTTTGATAATAAAAAATATCCAATAATAATATTTTTCGTAACTAATTCATAAGTCAAATACTATATTATATTTTATTACGCTAAGAGACAATATATGCCACTATTTTTATTGTGTAATAAGAACAAAAATATATAAGATTGTTATTTTCTTCTTTATCTAGTCTAAAATTCTACTTTTTTTTCATTGTAGACCTATGTTTAATGTTATAATATAAGATTAGTACTCGCTTTAATTGACATGTTGATTTAATTTATAGTATATTTTGATCATTATTATAAGATCTTATATATTAAAAAAAAATTATTAAATATTTACTTATGCATCAATTCATACATAGAAAATTAGAATAATAACATTTGATTCAGTATAAAATTTAAGTTAATACTCCCTTCATATCGTGTTGAAATAAACTGATATTTATAAATACATTTGTTGGAACACTATACTTCATAATAACCACCACCTCTTTTCCAAAGAAAGAATTCACCTCAACTCATAAAAGACTAGCAACGCATCTTTTAACTTTACTAACGGTCCCTAAAATATCAGGCCAAGGAAAAATCAAGGCTAGAGCATTTAAACCTTATGCTTTACACCAGACTAGATGTATTTATATATAACTCCTGAAAATTTAGAATGGAGTATAATTTACAGGACATACGAGAATCTCCATCAGTCAATTGGAAATATGACAATCTTTCCTCTGGCTCTTCCGGTCTCCTGGTGTTTGAATGCCTCCACCACATCAGTAAACGAATATGGGCTCTTTGGGTCGATCACAGCTTTCAGCTTCCCCATCTCTATGTATTTCCCCAGCCTTTCCAGATTGGTAGCGGAGGGTACGAGATGAAGATATTGAGCCCTCGGATGATGATCATACAACGCCGCTACGTCTATGATCGGAGCGTCTTCCTTTCCAACTACATAAGACTTCATCGATTCACCTGCAACTCAAAAGTTAGTGTTACAACTCCTGTTAGACAGCCCACTAATTAAATACAAAAGTGGTGAACAGTGAACAATAAAATACAAAGTAGAAACACCTATGGTATCCAAAACGAAATCAAATTTCTCATCCACTTGCTCGTAGCTCTGCTTCGTGTAATCCACCACCAGATCCGCACCCAGGCTCTTCACAAACTCCGCTTTCGCCGTGCTGCAAGTCGCAACAATTCTAGAAGCTTGGAAAACATTCTTTGCTAGCTGGATCGCCAGGCTGCCAACGCCGCCAGCGCCTCCAACAATAAAAACGCTCTGCCCCTTTTGAAAATCAACGGTATCGAATGCCTGCAGCGCGGTTAAGAGCGCAAGCGGCAAACTGGCGGCTTCTTCGAAAGATAGAATTTTGGGCTTGTGGGCAGCGAGATCTTGTTCGACAAGTGTATAGTGAGCGAGAGTGCCACACTGCTTCAACTTGTCGGATCCAAAGTAGTGGATTTCACTGTAAACTTCATCGCCCTTCTTAAACTTGTTCACGCCCTCCCCCACTTCCTCAACCACTCCACTCATATCGCAGCCCGGCACAGCCTGTTACAACACATCTCTTTTTCAATTCTAACTAGATATATATTGTCATCAATATTCAACTCAATTTGACGATTTAGGGAAAAAACCTTATTATCGATCAAAGGTTTTATAATTGTTATTATTCTAATGACAGACTTTATATATATATATATATATGTACTAATAGTGGATCACAAATGTACAGATCATTTTTGTTTGGTTATTGATCTATTTATACAGGACTATTAAGACATTTCATAAAGACTTTTGGGACATTTAGTCATAAGTACTGATATTTTTCAACAATTAAGCATCATTGGTACAGAACATAACGACTGAATGAATACCCAAAAGCTACACCTTAGCTTTAAGCTCTTCAATTATCACTTGCAAAGTTGAAAAATTATTTGACAAAATCATAGTATATATAGATAGGTAAAGTTAACCTTAACAGCCACTGAAACGTTTCCCCTGATGTAAAAAAACTGGAACTAAACAGTCAAACAAGAGAACAATCTAATTTTAAGTATAAAAAAATCTAATAACATTCACCGGTACAAGTCAATCTCATACTGCCCAAAACCCAGGAGTTATTGAAGTACGTACTGGGAAGTCGGAATCGTTATTCTGGAACAAGCCCTTTCGTCGCTTGACATCCACGGGATTTAGAGCAGCTGCGCGCACTTTAACCAGAATCTGACCAGGCCCTGGTTTTGGCAGAGGGAAATCTCCAAGCTGTAAAACGTGGAGAGATCCGTACTCGTTGTAAAACCAGGCCTTCTGCATTTCTTTCCTCCTCTTTGGGCGAATATTTCTTGACTTGTCACACATGGACGGATAAAGATTGGTGGTTGAAGTGCGACCCTGCTGACTAGTAGTTACATGCTTCTTTCGCATCGTGTAGCGGCAAGCTTTGTGGCTAAGTGGCCAGCTCTTCAACCACACCCACATTTCTGGATATCATTCCATCCTTACAATCAGAGGTCACGATCGTGGTTTCTTAATCTGGACTCCACGCTTTATTTATTTTTCCACATTGTTAAGGGGCCATTTCCAAATAAAATGTACAAGAGACAAAAAAAAATCAAAAAAAATTCAAGATTCACGCTGAATTTTTTTCTTTCTATTTTGTTGTTTCAACTACAAACTATGCAGATTATGAAGATCAAATGCTGAGATTTTTAGAAAAATCTATGATATTTTTTATTTTTTGAAAATTTGTCAACTGTAAAGTTTGTAGGGAGGATAATTGCGTCCTTAAAAAGGAAGGTGGTAACAAGCATATCAAAATGTACTTATCACTTTTATGTTTTATACAAAATAACTACCTTTAGCTTCAAGAGATGATCAGTAGCATTGTTTTCGTGTTACATTTCTAAAGGGTTTTCAATAGCTCTCTCACCAAGGGTCTTGTATAAGTGCAATCTACGATAGTTGAATTAATTTTAATTATTTATCTTATAAAAGGTAAGTAAATTATATCACAAATGTGGAGGGGAGATATTGAACACATTTCATTAGGATGGGTTCTTGGAACAAAAATATAAGCTAACTTTTGGTTAGATATAACTTGGTAAGTATACTCTAGTTTTGGTCAAATTGAACTCGAGATACCTTTTGGGTCTTCTACATGATGTGCCCTTCACTTTGATTGAATTCATTTTGATTAGGCAAACTACCACAAAAAACAACCCAAAACAAAATTTGAAAAAAAAACTTCAAATGTTTTTTCTTATTGATCTGTATAGTTAAATGCTCTACAATATCCATTAAATTCTAACTAACATTACATTTAGTCAAAGTATTGATCTAACAATGTTGACCATCTAAACTTGGTATAAATTGCATCCAACTATGATGAGCCTTTGTACAAATCCTTACCCATTTGAAAAAGTACTCCATAGACCAAGAATAATTTTTTCTCATAACAATTTGATAGGAACTATAGTGTGATGCCTATGCATTCATCTTTAAGAAGACCCAAAACATCTACTCCTCCTTTACTTTGTCTATGGGAAAAAGATGAACAAGGGAGCAATGTTACAAATTTTACCTGTTAGCCCTATTTTGTGATAGGCTAGATTTTCTTGACCTAAATTGTAAGTTTTATTATTTTACAAAGCAGTATGTCTTGAGCTTATTATGTTATATTTTTTACCCTATGTTTCAAAGCCCTAGGTCCCCTTACACCTAGTATTAGTTTGTGATTTTATTCCATGCCTTGTCCCATGATATGTTTACTTTTAAAGGATTCGTAGCTTCGCAAGAGGTTTTAAGCCTTAGGTTTTAAGTTGTGAAGCGACGATGTGCTTAAGGTCATGGTATCTCTAATTTATTTGCAAGGTTTAACATTAAGGTTGTGATCAAGCGATGTGCTAATTGTGTGGCTTCACAATGTCAATTCATGCCTTAGAGTTTAAGCCACGAGTGGCGATTGGCAGTCAAGCGTTATACCACTGGCCTCTTTTCACGGTTTGGTTTCCAGTTGCGAAGTTGCAACCCAGAAGATTTTTACGGGGGCGCTACATCTCCACAATTTGCATGACAGTTACCTCTTAAGTCCTGATGTGGCGATCCACTTTACTATCTCGGAGGTGCTACATCGCTACAGTCAGTCTTGACAATTACGCGAAAGCCGCGAAGTGGCAAGTGATTAGTAGGGTAAAGGTGAAGCATCGTTGGCTTTGAAGCATTGTTATTGAAAGGGGGTTGCGATGTCACGATGATCAGTGTAGAAAGTTAAACGTAACATCTCTTCTCAAAGTATTTTTAACCTCTTGACCCCTATGATGATGCAATCACAGCTTGTAAGACAATTATGTGCGGGTTCGCAAGGGTGAATTTTAGATAGTAAGATGGGGTAGCGATCTTGTGATGAGAAAGGTAAGCGCTACTTCATGACTTGAGTTAATGGTGAATATAATAGATTGCGATGTTGCGAAGAAAGCAAGAATAATGAAGTGCAACATCTTTGTCGTGTATACGGTCTGCTACTAACCACAGAGACGTGGAAACAAATTGAAAGTGGGACTTTGCAGAGTTTTCAGAAGCATCATTGTTTAGGGGTGTGACGTTCTAAGCAGTTACAAATTGCTAAGGCTAATGGTTTTGGGTGACATTGTCGCGGTTGGTGAGTATGAACAAACAAAGCTGCGAAGTGGAGATGAAGGTGAAATAATGAAAGGCGCATCTTCGTGGAGGTTAGAAGGTTTCTAATATAAAAGTTGCAAGGCTATGACTACAATTGATACAAGGTCAGTCACAACATCACAGTCTCTTATTTTAATGCAGTGGTGAAAGATAGGCAGTTTTAACGCGGAAAAAGGAAGAAAAAGTAAAGTGTTGACAAGAAAAATTGATGACAGGACAGTACAAACACCGCAAACTATGAATTAACTAATTTTTAGAGACTTCGAAATTTTTCATGCATGTGAAGTTTTTAATGCAGTTAATGCATTTCTAATCCTCAAAAGCTTTTAAAGCTATCACACCATGAGCCATTGTTACAGTTTTAGAGCTTTGAAGATTTGCAAAGTCCACCAAAAATTCATAGAAATTTGTTGACCAGTGAAATTCAAAGTTGGTAGCAAAAGAAGGTGCACTAATTTCACAAGTAGAGGTTGAAGAAGATCTGTCAAGTCCACTACAGGGTAAAGCCAAAAGCCAGAGCCCTTACGCAGATGAGTGGGTATATTTTATCCTTGGGTCTTCCAATGCACGAGGTGTTAATTCACATGTAATAAGGGATATTTATGGCTCTTGTAGAGATGCAACTATGCCAAATACAAATGCGACCAAGATTTTTTGGTTCTTTTATAAAAATAGATTGAAGAATCCCCCAGCTTCAAACCCATGGTACATAAATATGGGTAAGTTGGTAGTGCTTGAGGTTTGTTTTTAGATAGACTTACTCAAGAATTTGGTTAAAGGAGTGTTCTTTGTTCATTGGATAGAGAATCTTTCATAGAAGCATTTGGTCTAGAAGGACCAACGAGTTTAGAAATTGACTTAGAGAAGCTTGAAAATACTTTCAAATCATAAAAGAATTTCTTCACAGGATGGGTCATGATACATCACATCCCTATGGAGAAGAAGTAGAATGGAGAAATTCTAAAGAAAGTAAGTGAATTTATGCCTCTTGAATACTTCATAAGGTATTTCCATTATATCAATTTTGGCTTGGACTTACTAATGCAGAGAGAATTTAAAACCTTTAGAAAATCAAATGCACAACTTTAGGCTTCACATGCATGAATGCAGATTTCAGCTAACGTGTAGAAATTTAATAAAATGAGGGTCAACACATGAAGATGTTGCCCATTCAAATTTGCATTACAATTGGGTTTCCCTGTAACATGATATGAGACAACAATATAGAAACAAATAAATGCATGAAATTATAGAGGATCCTCCAATGGCCAACAAAAACCATTGGAGGATCTTTAGAAAAACCCCATGCAAAGACCACTCTCAAAACAACAGAGAGATCCGGCCGATAGGAAATGAAAAATAAGAAAATACTAAACTATTAAGATATATTTTTAGATTTCTTCCAAAATGATGATCTAAATACAAACAGAAAGATGCATGTAGAATACTACACAATCACAACCATATAACACTAAAACTCAAGAAAATTACAAGAAAACACAAGGACTTCATTCTATTCACTTTCTCCCAAAAAAATCTCTCTTACAATATGCACTCTTTCTCTTTTTTGAAAAGCCTTCTAATGTAACTCCCAAGAAACCATCATAGCTTTCTTGTGGTAGTTACATTTTGAATGCCTACACATGATGCTTTAGGAATATTCATCATTTTCTTCCTTTTGATTTTTTCCATAAAACATTTTCAAAAATTAGAAACCTTTAACACACCCAAAATAAACTAAAATAAAATCATACGAAGTCCTAAGTGGATAATGTTGGGTAGGCTTATAAGAATGCCACCTAAAAATTTCCACTACATGAAAAAAGGACATTTATTTTAAAACATAAAACTCTAAACTCACACACACACAAACATTTCAAGTTTCATATTTTCAACTCAAAAATTTCTGATATTTTCTTTGTGCCCCTACATTTTTGTAATATAGTAGGTTGTCTTCCTATCACCACCAGACTTCCTATTGCAATATAATTCTACATAAATAATGTTGCATGTTATCTTCCTTTTGCCACTAGACTTTCTATCGCAGATGTGCTCTTGCACCATACTCCCGAATTTCAAAAGTTTCCAAGTCCCTTGGAAACACCTGCAAAATAAGTCATTAGAAAAACATAGGGATCCCTTCAACTTGACTTTTGGTTTGTACTTGTCCTCCATCAGAAAACTTGGTCTTGCTTGAACTTGTATCTTTTGAATTTTATCTTTCTCCTTTATCTTTACCTTTGGTTTGTCTACCATTGGTAAAATAAAAATAATTTGTTGCTCACTATGCATCCATTTCATCATATTCTGAGTTTGTATAGCTACTACATACAGTTGTAACTTCATCACATTCTGAATTTTTATTATTGTTGCATACACTTGAATTTGTATTCTAAATTTTATGTCCCAAAAATAATTTGTTACCTTGCCATAAACATATTTAGCCTCATCTTTTTTTTCCATAATATCATTAGATATCTCTTCTTTGGAAACTTCTTCATGTTGAGTCTCCATGCTACCACCATGTCTTTTTCATTCTCCCAAGATGGTTGCAAACTCTTCCCATAATCAGATTCTTCTTCATGACTTGCTGCTACACATTATTTATCTTCATCCTCATGTCATTCCTCTTGGCATTTCACTTCACCATGCAATTTTAAGGCTTAATCATTTTCCTCCAAAATCTTATTCATAGGAGTACCTTCTAGCATTATACTCATCCCTATTTTCAAAGGACACATTAAATTGTTCCAACCATAACTTTATCACACTCAAATCCCATAGGACTTGCCTCTTTACTCCTCTCATCAGCATTTACTGGTTGTACTTCTTCTTGCTGCAATTTATGTTCTTTCTGCACTTCATGTTCTTGTCATTCAAAAGGACAACATACATCTACCATTGTTGAGATTTATGTCAAAACTTCACATACATCTACACTCTTTATGGCTGCCTTCTCTATAGTTTCATTATCCTCTACCAAAACTTTTTTCACTTCCTCTTTCACTTCATTATGCATTGGAAATGCTATCCTATTAATAAGGCCTAGACTTCTTGATTCCTTCCATGTTTCATCATCCTTCAATAGAAACAACACCATCTTCTTTCCATCCTTGTTGATGGTATATGTGTTCTCTCTAAAATCATATATGGTTGACCTGTCACATTGTCATGCTCTTGACAATCATTTAAAGGCATAATATCACATTCAATGGTATCAAAATATGGTTCAATATTAAAAGAAACATATGATTTTTCAAACACATCAATCCACTATTCATCTCCTAACCCATATGCTCTGTAAGGTAAATCATGAGGTACTCTTGGAAGATTCAGTTTCTCAACCATTTCTACTGAGATTATATTTTCAAAGGAACCATTGTCAACTACAACTTTGCATACCTTATTTTTGCACTTACACTTTGTTCAGAATATAGAATGTCTTTGGTTGTAGCTTTGTCTTTATGCTTCTTCTTCTTCCATTATGATGCAGAGCTGCACTCTAAAAACCTTTCGTGGATATACTCAACTCGAAGGGTTGCTCCAAAGGCTCACACTCATCAATTTAGAAACCTTCACAATTTGCACATTGTATTATGCTACACTAACATAATCTACTACATGTACATATGACATAAACATACTCTATTATAATTTTCACTTCAAACTCTGCTATAGGAGGAACAAATGCTTCACAAATAGAGAACCAATATTCTTCTAACAAACTGCAATCTTCTCGATCTTTCATTTTCTATCAACAATCAAAGCTAAGTTCATTTACTTCCCATTCTACTACTTAAATATGGCACACTGTGTACAAAGAAAGATCTCTTCTTTTATTTCTACAGTCAAAAATACTTTAAGTTTATGTCTTCTTTCTGCTACATGAACATAGAATGCTTTAGCAATATAGGACATTTAAATAGAACAAATCTTTTTCCTTCAACAATTTCATTCTTGATCTTTTACCCATTTCCTTTAAGTAGTGGTAATTGTGTCTTCACATCGACAGGAATTTTGTCAAAGACTTATCCCCTCAACTAAAGAAAACTAACCATACTTTAACCATGACCAAAACAAATTGTCCAACTCAATGCTGCTGATTTTAGAGCTGGTGATTTATTTCCAAATAGTAAACTTGAATTTTTTTCAATCACATTCCTTCCTAAAACTGTGAAAGTCAAGGAAGAAAAGACTTTCCAAACCATTGCCTTCCTATAGCAACAGTGATAGTAAACAAGATAGTTTTTAGAAATGGGTTTGTTTGACCCCTCAAATCATGAGATATTTTTTTCTAAGAAGAATGAAAATTATTCAAAACATAATTAACTATCCTTCCACTAATTTTTAGGTCTCTATGAAACCATGTGTGACTGTTACAATTTTTTCTTTGGACTATAAATCTAAAATCTGAACAGACCAGCTTCACACAACTGTGCATAACTTGCTCATTTCTAAATGAAAATGTATCAAACTTGAACCAAATGAGAGTATATTCAATAATATTTCCAAAAATATCTCATTTGTAACAAGGAAATACTTCATGAAAAAATAAGGAAAGGCTTTCCACCACACTGCCCAAAATCAAGAAGCTTCAAATTTTAAAGAATGTTGATATGCATGTAATAGTTTCAACTTCAAATATTTCTCTTTCAAATGATAGTGATTTACTTCCTTTGATCCATCCAAGTGATTTAGTAACAAATGATTTAGTAACAAATCAATCCAAAACTCATTTTGATCCCTTCTCCTTCAGCATTCACAAACAAATATGTGATTTGATTCTTTCCTACATGGAACCCCATATTACTTGAAAATCAAATACCACATCACCTTTCTCTACCCATATCTTTTTCTGAGCTTTGATACCAAAAATGATACAGAGAGATTTTAAAACCTTTAGAAAATCAAATACACAACTTCAGGCTTCACATGCATGAATGCAGATTTCAACAAATGCATAGAAATTTAATGAAATGAGGGTCAACACATGAAGATGTTGCCCATTCAAATCTGCATTATAACTGGGTTTTCCTATAACTTGATATGAGACAACAATACAAAAAAAAAAATGCATGAAATTATAGAGGATCCTCCAAATGGCCGACAAAGACCTTTGGAGGATCTTCAGAAAACCCCCATGCAAAGACCACTCTCAAAATAACAAAGAGATCCTAATAAAGGGTGCTCCCCTTAGAACCATGAACTCATAATAGAAAAAAAGAAACAACAATAAATGCGAGAACAAAATATGGACTTCTTATTTGCACCGCAAATGCAGAATTATAGAATTCACAAGTACAATATGCTAACCCACATGGGCGCCTTCATTACAATAATCTACAAGACAAGCTGCGAACTATCACCCAGAGCTGTCATAGACAATGTTCGAGCCTTTCCTAAATAAGCAATTTTATGCCACCGAGGAAGGTTCTAGATGCTCAAACTTAATACCTAGGGCTGATAGACCCTAACAATACATATAAAGTCGGCCAAATACATTTTTGACATTTATTTTAAGAATTTTTTGGGTAGTCCAACTTTGGAAGGCCATAACTCTCAAACTGTTGCTCTGATTGACTATTATAACCACTTTTCGAAAACACCAGCTCATGGTCTACAAGCTTGAAATTGCGCAAGCGCCCTTTGTCAAGTTTTCAAACCTTATATGGGCACTCTAAGGCCTCCAACAGTGAGCCTGAAGATTTTTTCTACAAATTTTTCCACCAAAAATTTGCAATAACTTCTCTGATACTTAAGCTGGAGCAATGAGATATTCGTGTTAGGCTTATAACTCTATAGTGAACCTTCATATAAAAAATGAGAACATTCCGAGCTCATATGACAAACTTACTAAAAATAGTAAGTTCCCATAAATAGTAACCACCCTATTTACTAGTCCTTATTATAATAGAAAAGATTGAAATGAAAAATATTTTTGGGTGATGCAAATCTTGCATCAGATCTCACTGATAGGAAATGAAAAATAAGAAAATACTAAATTGTTAAGATCTAATTTTTAGATTTCTTCCAAAATGATGATCTAAATACAAACAGAAAGATGCATGTAGAATACTACACAACCACAACCATATAACATTAAAACTCAAGAAAATTACAGGAAACTCAAGGACTTCATTCTATTCACTTTCTCACAAAAAAATCTCTTCCAAAAATCTCTTATGGTGTAGGAGCATGTCTATGATAGGAAGTCTAGTGGCGATAGGAAGATAGGATACAACATTATTTATGCATAAATATATTACAATAGGAAGTCTGATGGTGATAGGAAGACAACCTGCAATATTACAAAAATCCAGAGGTACAAATAAAATATCAAAAATTTTTGAGTTTAAAATATGAAATTTGAAATGTTTGTGTGTGTGTGAGTTTAGAGTTTTATGTTTTAAGATAATGTCCTTTTTTCATGTGATGGAAGTATTTAGGTGGCATTCTTATACTTGCCTACCCAATATTATCCACTTAAGACTTAGTATGATTTTATTTTAGTTTGTTTTGGGTGTGTTAAAGGTTTCTAATTATTAAAAATGTTTTATGGGAAAAATCAAAAGGAAGAAAATGATGAATATTCCTAAAGCATCATGTGTAGGCATTCCAAATGTAATTTCCACAAGAAAACTATGATGGTTTCTTGGGAGTTACATTAGAAGGTTTTTCAAAAAGAGAAAGAGTGCATATTGTAAGATATATTTTTTGGGAAAGATTTTTTTGGGAGAAAG
Source organism: Cupressus sempervirens (assembly GCA_028749045.1). Lineage (NCBI taxonomy): Eukaryota > Viridiplantae > Streptophyta > Pinopsida > Cupressales > Cupressaceae > Cupressus > Cupressus sempervirens. Next base: position 734,964,317 of record CM053791.1, on the reverse strand, counting down.
TGAATAGAATGAAGTCCTTGAGTTTTCTTGTAATTTTCTTGAGTTTTAGTGTCATATGGTTGTGATTGTATATTATTCTACATGCATCTTTTTGTTTGTATTTAGATCATCATTTTGGAAGAAATCTAAAAATCATATCTTAATAGTTTAGTATTTTCTTATTTTTCATTTCCTATAAGTCGGATCTCTGTTGTTTTGAGAGTGGTCTTTGCATGGGGGTTTTCTAAAGATCCTCTAATGGTCTTTTTCGGCCATTAGAGGATCCTCTATAATTTCATGCATCTATTTGTTTATGTATTGTTGTGTCATATCATGTTATAGAAAAACCTAGTTGTAATGCAGATTTGAATGGGCAACATCTTTATGTGTTGACCCTCATTTCATTAAATTTCTATGCATTTGCTAAAATCTACATTCATGCATGTGAAGCCTAAAGTTGTCTATTTGATTTTCTAAAGGTTTTAAAATCCCTCTGCATCACTTACTACTAGGGATTGATAGAATAATGAATGCTACTAGTGTGACATATGTGATGGCCATCAACATTCAGGATAAATTCATAAATGTTGGTTATGACTATGTCAAGCACATCATTATAGTTATACACAATGAGTTTGTATCTTCTCAACAAGGAGAAGTGGGAAATTTCAAGTTCCACCACTACTAACTACTAATGCATTTTCTCTTATACAAGAACATTGGTCACATTAGTCAAAATTTTATTAAGCAAACTAAGAGATGGGAGAAAATTTATCACTGCAATTATGGATAAGGGTATGGAATAGAATAACCCTTATGCAAATTCTATTTTATTTTGCAATAATTTTATATTTCCCATTTTTAATATGATAAGTGATGATTTAGAAAGAGTCCCACAAAATATAAGAAAACTCCTCAAACTATCTAGGTGTTTGGATTATAACCATAAGCTAGAACATAATTAAGGAGACCTTTTCTTATTTGATAACTATACTATTATGAGTGTTTATGTATGTCCACAACCACCACATGTATTGCTTAGGTTTGTCCTAGAGAGATTGGAAATCATGAAATTCTTTTGGCAACTAATTTTAATGAATAGAGAATACATAAGAACAAAAAGGAGAAAGGGTACCTTCCTGCACAAAAAATTTTTAATTGGGGATTTTAATATTGGAAAGGATGTAATAGATTTAATTCATGCTTTCCTCATACATTATATACTGCCATCCTCAGAACTACTAGAATATATGACCCTAATGGTGTGATCTGGACTGCACTAAGGCAGATGAGAGGATAGAATTTTTTGTTGCGACTATTTCAGATCACAAGGAATTGCTAGAACATCATGTTTTGGAGTATCATCTAGCACTACATAATGATTTTATTTATTCTCATCATATTGCAATAGATCTTTGTACAACACTAAACCCTTGTGGGAGGAGAATATTATTCAAAAAAAATTATATAAAGATATATGTAGAGATAGGGAGGTGAAATGGAAAGACATTATAAGGGTAGAAGAGGAAATGATTAGAAATGACCCCTCTTTCCTAGATTTTTATCATGAAGAGAAGTATTTTGATAGAATTGATAAATGCTTTCATAATTATCAGTAGATAATGGCATGTGTGCTCACTGAAGTAGGGGATCAAAAGGAAGAAAGGGTGAACCTGAACTCCCATGAACCTAATGTTGTGCTTGAGATAGATGATGAAGAAGAAGAACTTGAAACTTCAACTTGGGTAAGGGGAGGAAGAAAGAAGCAAAAAATAATTGGTATTCCTCAAAAGGCAAGGGGGAAAGCCTTGCAAATTCTACTTGAGAAAAGTCAATATTTTGCTAACATGAGGCATAGTTTTATTTTTAACTAGGCAACTGAGAGTGAGAAGTACCCTACTGAGATGGAGCTTGCAGCAAGAAGGTCGGATGATAGAATCATCCAATCCCAAGAGTTTTTGAAAGATGATGTTTTTGTTAGGAGTGGTGAATTTAAGAGTTTCTTATTCAAATTAAAGAAAAATTAGTTATATTTAAGATTACAGCCAGGAGATTTAGATGAAAAGGTTGTTGAGTTAGTATAGAAGTTGCAAGTCTATGATCCCAACAGTAAAGCCCTCACTGATGAAGAGGCTAGAGATTTGGTGAAGAGAAGTGGAATGCTACTATTGTATGGTTGGGACTTAAATTCCTCTTTTATGTTAGAAAAAGCCTCACAAATTCTCCCTGGAAAAAGTCAATATTTTTCTAACATGAGGAATACTTTTCTTGTTAACCAAGAGACTAAGAGTGAGATGGAGCTTGCAGCAAGAAGGTTGGATGACAGAATCATCCAATCCCAAGAGTTTTTGAAAGATGACAATTTTGTTAGGAGTGATGAATTTAAGAGTTTCTTAATCAAATTAAAGTAAAATCAGTTATCTTTATGATTATAGCGAGGAGATTTAGGTAAAAAGGTTGTTGAATTAAAGTGGAGAAGTTGCAAGCCTATGATCCCAATAGTGAAACCCTCATTGTTGAAGAGGCTAGAGATTTGGTGAAGAGAAGTGGAATGCTACTATTTCTTGGTTGGGACTTAAGTTCCTCTTTTATGTTAGATCAGATAAGAAGATAGGAAAAGTCCTTTTCTATTGAAGCTTTGGGCCTAGGTGGTTTGCAAACGGGGTCTAGATACAACATAGATGCTCAAACCATGGTTGTTTGGTGTATAGCTCTAGAATCAAATAAACCAAAATTGATGGAGGTAAAGGACACAACTCAAGAAAATATAATTTCCTAGAGTGTGCAATCTACTCATAGAAAGGAGATATCTGGTTTGTTACAAGAAATGTCAACAATGAGCTCTGATAAGATGATCCAAGTTGAGGATCAATTGGATCAAATTTTCAAAGATTATGTTGCCACTAGAAATCCATATGAGGAAGAAATGAAGAAAACATATCTGATGGAACAAAAGATCACATAATTGAAGACTAAAATAAGAACATTGAAAAGTGCTACTAGACCTATCATACAAGTCAATGATAAAGAAATTCAAACATATGAGGAAGGGACATAGCATCAGTGTTTTGAAATATTCATACTATGCATATCTCTCTACAAGGGACATAGCATCATTTTTCTGAAACACTTTAATTATTGTCTCCATTATTTGAAAGATAGGGTCCTTATACCCTATTCTTTGAGAAACTCATCCCAATTTTAATCCAAAACAAAGAATTGTCGAAGGAAATTATTGTTCCTATAAAGAAAATGATTGGCAAGGTAAAGGTGCTCAAGGAGTTTTTCTTTGGAAAGATGCAATTGATTCAAAATGAGATGAAATATATTTCTAAAGTTGTACTTGATTTTATTCCACCTATTATTGATAATGATGAGAATTTGAAAGAATGGAAGGTGTAGGCCACATCATTTGAGGATATTTTGAATCATGGAAGAGTCACAACCTATTGTAATGGTGAAGCTGATGTGTCTAATTTTTATGAAATGGTTGATGTTTTGTACAAAATTGAGATAGAAATTAATAAATATTTTGTAAGGATCTCTTGATCCCTCTAGTTTCAAAATATTTTGATCCCTTAAGGTCTAAGGTGTATTGAAGATTGGATCTCTTTTTCTTTTTGGTTTTACTCTTATAGAATAGAATATTCTTTAGGGTGAATCCTTGATGGGTTGACTAGTGAGTAGCCACATTCACTAGGAGGTCCAATTCCATCTTCCTAGTTGTGTAGTTTCCTTGTGTGGTTCACAATTGTACATAAGTTCTCATTGGGTGAGATAATCACACTCTCTCTTTTTCTCTTTTTCTAGAGATGTCTCTCTTATTGTGATCTTAGAGTTGACGAAGACTTGAGTCTCTAGGTTCTTGAGGATCTTTTTGTCCCTCTAATTTTAATAAGATCATCTTTTCATTATGATCTACTTTACGAAGAGTTTTCATTGAGTCCATACTCTTGCTAAAGTGGGGCCAAAATGTATCATCTTAAAATGGAAGCACTTCCATGTTAAGAGTGTTTACCACTCTAAGTAAGTGGCCTAGGTTCATGTCAAGCATCTTGAATAGGTCTTTGCATGGATCTAGTTGTTTTACCCCTGTTCTACTTCTCTCCCTCCATTTCCAGCCTCTTTCTAACAAATTTCTCTATGAATCTGAGGACTTTGACTTTCTGGGTCAAGGATGACCTAAAGGTTTAAGGTTGACCTTGAACTTGACCTAGGTCAAGGATGACCTCGACCCTAACCTAGGGTAGGGTCGACCTCATCCCTGACCCCAGGTCCAAATTTCAATTTCTATGAGTTTCAAGATATCAGTCTTTAGAAAGTTTCATTTTTTCACTTCCAGGTCATCCTTTTTAGGTTTCAAAATGGCAGACTCTTAAGTTACATTTAATCCTGGTCCATTTCTAGTGGTTAAGGTTAATTTGGATTTAATGCTCCCATGTCAGCCTTCTCTAGGAATTTGTGCCCTAGATCTCTATATAAGGAAGCCTTCTTTCATTTTCTCCGAAAGAGATCAATTGAAGATATTATAATAGATGATCCATTATCAAGAATTCAAGCATTCAAGCATTTAAGATCCAATTCATCAAGGAGGTCCATTGTTAGCTATTGAAGGATTCAATCTATATGGAGCCCTCTTGTTGAAGATTTCTCCATCCACATTCATCCAAGCCTCTTCCTATGCAAAGATCCATTCAAGATTGGTTTTGAAGATCTAATGTCATTGATTTGAGATATCCTACATACATTTGGAGCATCCATACTTGTGGGTATGGATTCAAGCATTTGAATCCTCCACAAGGATTTCAATATAAGCAAGGTGAATAGTTCCATTTAGTTTGTTGATACATATTGCAATTTCAATTACATTTCAAGGTTGATTCCAAACTGGGGTTTGACCAAGGAAAACCCTCCCACCCAAAAAAAACAAACCATTTTTCTTGCAGATATATATGTGGAACAATGAATTAAAGTGTAGATTTGGATACCCTTTTCATCAAACTTGTGGGATTTGTGAACAGAAATTTTTTCAGAGCAATGTAGGTCAAGATCAACTTTTTGGGGTACAATTGTGCCCTAGGGTAAGATTGTGCCCCTTTATCTGGCTCAAGGTCGACCTACCTTCAAAAAGACAAAAAAAAAATTGGGTTTTTTTCATCTCGACATTTCTAGTCTGCAACATGTTGCAGAATTTCTTGAAACTATACATAGACATCAAAAATCAGCATTTTCCAGATTTACTCTACTTCAAGGTAAGTATTTATCTTCCATTTATTCAAGATTTCAAGTACTTACATTCCATGGCAAGATTATAGGATCTATTCCTCTCTTCATATTATCCATTGCTTGATCCATTTGCCCATTGATCACTTCCTTGTGGTTAATCAATTTGGATCATTCCTTTTGAGAATTTGGGTTGACGATAGGTCTTGTTATCTTCCTATTCAATCTTATATATAACAAGTTGTAAATGTGAAATGAAAAAGTGACATTTCTCTTTTCTCTCTATCCCTGAAGCCTATTGCAATGAGTTCATAAGGCTTGAGAAAAGGTCTGAATCTTGGAAAGGAATGTATGAATATTCATGTTTTAGGTCGGTCCAATATTATAATAAATTTAGAAGTTTCATTTTAATAATGAACTTTAAATATTATTAACGGTTGAATTAATAAATATATTTTCTAAATATGTCTTATTATTTTTAATAAACAATGAAGTGAGAATCATTTAAATAAAGTTTATTTTGACAAGAGGCTTTTCCATGTTTGTAAAATTGAAACCCTAGGTTGAGGAATTCTTTAATAGGAGATTAGAGCTCATTTCTCCACACATAGGTTTTGGGGAGCAAAATTTAGAATTGGAGCAAAAGAATTGTTGAAAGTTTTGGAGGGTTTGGATTTGCATGATTCACACGTTGTCTCAAATGTTAGTTGTTGTTTTGAGGTAGGGTTTGAAAACCCATTGTAGAATTTTTATTGAAAGATCTATCTACTTTGTGTCTTCCTAGGTGTTTGCATGATGATTATTAATTTATTGTATTAATTTATGGATAAAGAATTTTGTTGTAGATTTTGAAAAGGAAAATTTATTAATCAAGAAAACATGACTAAGGGAAAATGTAGCCCAATACATAAGGCAGTGATCATAATTTGATGTTGGGAATCTTGTCAGATTATATAATATCCAAGTTTATAAATCCAATCTTTTGTATTACATGCCCAATTTATAGATCTATAAAGTTAGCATGTGTTTGGTTTAGAGAGGTGTACAGTATGGGAAATTAGCTACTTTGGATCCTGCATCTAGCTTCTAAATTAGAAGAATCAAAGGAAAATGTCTACTATATAGGAATTTATGGTGAAAATTGTCACAAAGGGAAAAAATAGTAAATTCTACGCTATACCCGCCTAAATCCTGTAGAATTCAAAGGGAAGAAGAATTAAAAGTCTGGTCAGTTGGTCCTATTATCTTGCATGAGAATATCTATCATGGTATTTAGCTAAATTGTAGGTATGTCTTGCATTCTCAAAGGTATTTAAAATTCTATCAAATCAGGAGCCAACAATACCTCAATGTCTCTTCTTTAGGTTAGTTAAATTCAAACTAAGTTGTTTTGAGAATTTGTTTTTGATATCAAAAACAACCAAAATGGGGGTTGACCCAAGTACAAACAAAAAAAGGTTGAAAATTAGTTGGAAGTCATTACCATAAAATTAACCAACCCCTTCCTTAATATCAACAACCCCAAAACTAACATATTCTTATAACTAAGCCTACTAGAGTTAACACAAAACATATTATCACAATAATATAAAAGTCTAGCTCAATTTTTAAGTTTCTAGGCATAAACTAGGTCCAATGATTAATAACAAAATAAGTGCTATGAGCCACATAGAAAACAATAAACATAAACACCAAAAAATAAAAGACAGGCAAATAAAAGTTAACTCTCCTTAGTCTGATTGTTAAGGTTCTCTAGCAAGAGCCACAACCAATCATCCACTAGGTAAGTATACGAAGTTGTGAAACAAAAACATGCCACTTTTTTTTTTCTAATGTAAGGTATAGTGTGATTGCACCATTGGAAATTTTTATAAAAATAAAATTGAGACCCATTCCTTATTTCTCTCCATGCCTTTGCATTTTTTTCTCTTCCAAGGACCAAAGACTGAGTGTGTGCTATTGCTGGCCATTTTTAACCCAAACTTGCATCAAATATGGTTCCACTATAAGTTTTCTGCAAATTCTGAAGATATAATACTAATGTACTATTATTACCTTACTAAAAATCAATCTACTATAATTTTTGGCTGAATGTTATTGTTCTAGAAGTCTGCAATAAATTTTGGAGATTATGTTTCATTTCTACACATACTAAATAGCCAAGGAGTAGATTCTTAGAAAAATATACTTAAGATTGTATTATGTGTCTTCTATCCACAATCTTTCTCCTACCTATATATTACCCAAGAGTCTTACCTTTTCAAATAGACACAACCCCTTCTAAGTTGGCCCTCCATGAAACAAACTACTCCAAAAATTGGCACCCTTGCTCATTAACTAATAATCAATACTTAGTTAACTACAATAGCCAATAGAAGGCATATAAATATGCCTATCAAATTGCCAATCTGTTCTAAGGGAGATGTAATTATCATGAGACTGTATATAAAGGAAATGGCATGAATTTAGATTTGTCTGATCTGAAAATCAAAACATTAATATGATCAAGTTATTAGGATTTAACACTCCCTCTTAACTTGATAATATAAATGAGAGAAACATATCTTTCACCATCAATTATGATGACTAAGCATAGATTGATAATATATATCTATCTGAATATTTCAAGCATGCAGTATCATTGTACACATTATACTTTATCATATTACTAAACCTGTAATATGAATTGTCACCTAGTCTTGTGATAATAGTATTGTATGGAATGCAATACACGGGATAAAATCTGGAGACTAATTAAATTCTTCCTTTATCCATGTTGTGACTCATAGGTACTGACAAGCCTACATCACAATATTATCCTAAGATAAGATCTGCCAGTACACAGAATAAAATCTAGAGAATGATTAAATTCTTCCTTTATCTAAGTTGTGACTCATAGGCATAGAAATGTATACATCACAATGTGATCTAGAACTCATCCAAATGTGACAGTAGTTATCTATTGTTTAGTACATTATCTCAAAGATTGTCATCTCCCATAATGTCTTTTATACAAGTGTTCATTATCTTAGAGATTGCCACCTCTTAGATAATGAATACAAATCATGAAGCCCATAATAGTCAAAAGCCTAACAATAATAATTTTAACACAAAATTATTTCATTAATAATTAAATAATACAAATGTATTATAATTCAACCATACCAAGTCTTTTTCTAAAGTGATCTATCTTCACTCAAGAGAGAGGTTTGGTAAGAATATTTATTGTCTGATCTGCAATGCAAATGTATTCTAACTTGACATTTTCCCTATCTACCATATCTCTTACATAATGGTAAGGAATTTCAATATGCTTGTATCTGTAATGAAAAAATGGATTTATAGAAAACTTGATGGAACTCTGATAATCACACTAAATGATTGTGGGATTCATGGGTTGATCAAATAATCCCACAAGTAACTTTCCAAGCCAAAATACTTCCCGAGAAGCCATTGCAGTTGCAATGTATTCAGGTTTTGTGGAACTCTGTGCTATTGGTGATTGCTTTCTGCATATCCATGATATTGTTGCTAAGCCTAAATTGAAATAACATCCTAAAGTGCTTTTCCTATCAATAAAACTTCCACCCTAATCTGACTCTATGAATCCATGTAATTTTAGGTCAACTTTCTTATACTTAAGCCCAAGGTTAAGAGTGCCTTGTAAGCATCTCATAATGTGTTTAACTGAAACCAGGTGAATCTCCTTTGGCTCACACATAAACTGACTTGAGGCATTAACAACATAGCAAATATCAGGTCTTGTATTTACCAAGTACATAAGAGACCCAATCATATGTCTTTAAAGAGTAGAATCTGTGGAGGTGATTCTATTGTTGCTTCCTTAAGTTTGTGTAGATTAGTCTCCATTGGAGAAGATATAGGTCTGTACTTCCACATTCCAAACCTCTTCAAGATGTCTAATGTATACTTTCCTTGATTAAGTATGATTTTTTCATAGTTCTGACATACTTCCAGTCCTAGGAAGTAACGAAGAAGTCCTAAATCTTCCATATCAAATTCTCTAATTAGATATTTCTTGCATTGATCTATAAGATGATCATCACCTCTTACTAATAAATCATCAACATATAGTATCAAAATTATCATATCATCTTTATCCGTTTTATAATAGAGATTTGGATCAGATCCATTCTTAGAGAATCCTAAACTAGAGATATGTATTGATTCTTTCATACCATGCCCTAGGAGCCTGTTTAAGCTCAAAGAGAGCTTTCTTTAGTCTGTAAACAAAGATTTTAGGATTATGAGTTTCAAATCCTTTAGGTTATTCCAAATATACCTCTTTTGTAATCTTTCCATTCAAAAATGTTGCTTACACATCCATCCAATGTACTTTCCATCCTTTTGATGTTGTAATAGCTCCTAGTCTGCTCTTATAGAGGTGTATCTAGAAATTGGAGCAAAGGTTTCTTCAAAATCAATTCCCTCCTTCTGAGAGAATCCTCTAGCTATGAATCTAGCCTTATATTCAATGCTACCATCAATAGCATGCTTGATCTTAAATATCCACTTAGAAGAGACAACAAATTTCCCCTTAGGCCTTAAAACAATTTCCCAAACATCATTCTTAATAATGGATTGGTATTCTGTTGTCATGGCATCCTTCCAACCTATATGTTTGATAGCATCTAAAACATTTGTTGGTTCTGATTTAGATAAGTCACTCATGTGTATTACCTAGCTAGAAAAAAAAATTGGGTCTTTTGTTGTCTCTGAAGGTTCCAAATGGTGCAACAAAGTCATGTGCTTCCTCTAGAGTCTTAATAGCCCAAAGTGGTCTTTTCTTAGGATTTTGAGTTTCCTCAAGATTAAGGTTTTGAATCTCACCTTCTATTTCTTCAATGTTCTCCTTTTGAAACTCAGGATCATGATTTTCTTCAGAACTAAGTATATGAGAAGGTTCTTCAAAACTTAGGGCTCTATTGAATGGACACTTTTCTTCAAAGATAACATATCTACTAAGGTCAATGTTTTTCTAACCAGGTATGTAATTCTATATGCTTTTGAGGATTCACTATACCTGACAAAAATGTCTTTCCTTCCAAAAGGTTCTAACTTAGCTCTCTTTTCTTTTAGAACATGTATGTATACAGAGCACCCAGAGATCCTAAAAATACTTATATTTAGTTTAACCTTAGAAAAGACTTCTTCAAGAGTTTTATCTCTAAGGTGGAAGTGAGGACTTCTATTTTGAATATAGATAGCAGTACATGAGGCTTCTACCCAAAGATAAAATTCTAAGTTTTGATCCAGTATCATAGCTCTTGTTGCTTTGATAATTGTCCTATTCTTCCTTTCTGCTAACCCATTTTACTGGGGATTATAAGGAACAATATACTCCCTCTTAATTCCTACTTCTTTACAAAAATCTTTAAAAAAATCTGAAGTATATTCCCCTCCATTATCAGATATAAAAGTTTTAATTTTATGTCCTGATAGGTGGGTGAATGCACAAAGTTGGGTCACAATTCTACAAAATGAGATCTCTTTAGAAATGGGTACCCAATTTTAACAAATTGGGTACCCATTATGGTTCGTGTACCTGATCCATATTCAAAAATCAGGTACCCAATTTTTGAATACAGACTGGGTACCCCAACTGCAATTTTAAAATTGGTACTTGAATTCTAAAAAGCACAAAACCCATTTTTTTGTGGGTTTTTATCATTTTCATGGTCATTATAAATGAGAGCCTGATTTTAGCTTGGAAACAGGAGCCTATTTTTGGTTTTCTACTGACCTCATCAGGCCTTGTTTGTTGGGACCCAAATCTACTTTCTATAGTAGTTTCTAGGTTTTTAGTATTCCCTGAGTTTATCTTAAGGGGGGTGTTAGAGTAATTAGATATTTCCTAATTAACTCTAGTTTACTTAAGCTAAACTTTGGGCATCTTATAATTAATTGTTTTATTAATTATTATGATGCAACCTAGGTTAAACCTTGTTAGGGTTTTCGATCTCCTTTTTAAGAATGATCTATCTTTGTAATTATTGAGATTAATTCATTGTTGATAATAGCAATCTCTTTTTTGCTCATCAAAAATGTCTCATTTATGGATTTAGCAATTCCTGCCTCCATAACTTTTTCTTCTCTCCTTTTGTGATAGATTTTTGCATGCAAGTGATTCTTGAGAGCTATGGGGTTGATCTTTCATCAACTTCAACATGGTATTAGAGAAAGGTTTACAATGAGAGATCATCCTTATAAAGGAGATTGAAACCCTAAAAAGGTCTAACCTAGGTTGCATCATAATAATTAATAAAAGAATTAATTAGATGCCTAAATTTTAGCTTAAGAAAACTAGAGTTAATTAGAAAATATATAATCACTCTAACATTTAACTCCTAGTAAACCCTTGCTGGAGGAGGATTCTATTCAAAACTATATATGTGAAGATGTATGTAGAGATAGGTGGATGAAATGGAAAGAGATTATGAGGGTAGAAGAGGAAATGAGAAGAAATGACTCCTCTTTCCTAAGTTTATATCATGAAGATAAGTATTTTGACACAACTGATAAATGCATTCAGAATTCTCAGGAGATAATGACACATTTTCTCATTGAAGTAGGAGATCAAGAGGAAGAAAGGGTGAACCCGAACTCCCCTAAACCTGATGTTGTGCTTGAGATAGATGAAGAAGAAAAACAACCTACAACTTTATCTTGGGCAAGGGGAGGAAGAAATTCAAAGCAAAAATTAATTGATATTCCCCAAAAGGAAAGGGAAAAAGCCTTATAAGTTATGCCTGGGAAAAGTCAATATTTTGCTAACATGAGGCAGATTTTTCTTGCTAACTAGGCCACTAAGAGTGAGAAGGCTCCTAATGAGATGGACCTGGTAGCAAGAAGGCTAGATGACCGAATCATCGAATCCCAAGAGTTTTTGAAAGATGATGGTTTTGTTAAGAGTGATGAATTTAAGAGTTTCTTATTCAAATTAAAGAAAAATAGTTATCTTTAAGATTATAGCTAGGATATCTAGATGAAAAAATTTATAAGTTAGTAGAGAAGTTGCAAGCCTATTATCATAGCAGTGAAACCCTCACAATTGAAGAGGCTAGATATTTGGTGAAGAGAAGTGGAATGCTACTATTGTCTGGCTAGGACTTAAGTTCCTCTTTTATGTTAGATCAAATAAGAAGACATGAAAAGCCCATTTCTGTTGAAGCTTTGAACCCAAGTGGTTTGAAAAGAGGGCTAGGATACAACATAGATGCTCAAACCATGGTTGTCTAGAGTATAGCTCTAGAATCAAATAAACCAAAATTGATGGAGGTAAATGACACACCTCAATGAAATATGATTTTTTGGAGTGTATAATATACTCATGGAAAGGCGATATCTGGTTTTTTACATGTAATTCAACAATGAGCTATGATAAGATGATCCAAGTTGAGGATAAATTGGATCAAACTATTGAAGACTATGATGCCACTAGAAAGTAGTATGAGGAAGAAATGAAGAAACCATATGTGATGGAACAAAAGATCATATAATTGGAGATTGAAATTTAAGAACATTGAAAAGTGCTACTAGACCTATCATAGAGGTCAATGATAAAGAAATTCAAAGAGATGAGGAAGCGTTGATACCCACTATGACAATTGAATGAGCGTCAACTATGGATATAGATGGAAGATATGTGGAAAGAGAGAAAGAGACTAGAGAAATTAAAGGAGTTCTATCTCATAGGATAAATATGTTGCAAAATATGTCTCAAAATGTTCATAGTATGTATATTTACTTGCAAGGGACAAAGCATCAATGTTCTAAAACACTTTCATTATTTTCTCCATTATTTAAAATATGGGGTCCTTATATCCCATTCTTTGAGAAACGCATCCCAATTTTAACCCAAAAGAAATAATTGGTGAAGGAAATTAGTGTTCCTATAAGGAAAATGATTGGCAAGGTAAAGAAGCATGATGGATTTTTCTTTTGAAAGATGCAATTGATTCAAAATAATATAAAATATATTTCTAAAGTTGTGCTTGATTTTATTCCACCTATTATTGATAATGATGAGAATTTGAAAGAATGGAAGGAGTGGGCCACATTATTTGAGGATATTTTGAATAATGAAAGAGTTGCAACCTATTGTAACTAATGTGTCTAATTTGGATGAAGTGGCTGATATTTTGTACAAAATTGAGCTAGACATGAACAAAGTAGTTGCAAAGGTGAGGGCAATAGAAGATGCAAGTTGGGCTAAAGGTCTAAGCAAACTTAATATGGTTAGAGATGCCACATGGCCAGACATTGACACTGATATTGCCATCTGGGAAGTTGTTGCAGAGATCAAAGCATTGCCCAATGGAGTTAGTGATTGAAGAAAGATGGAATAAAATCTTGAAGAAAAAATAGAGGAAAGACAACCACTAGAATAGGATACCTTATTTTTGTGGTTCACCTGTTATGGGTACACCTACAAATCAAATAGAGAGTTGATCTTAAACATACTCATTACCAATTGTTTACTTTTGGAACTATCTCCATCATATTATCTTTTTCTTATTTTGTCTTATAAGTAATAAGATGTAAATATCAAATAAAAAAGTGACATGCGTCTTTTATGTCAATGTCTGAAGCATGTTGCAACCCATCTGTATAAATGACTTCACAAGGCTAGAGAAAAGGTCTAAATCTCAGACAAGGAATGTATGTATATTCATGTTTTAGGCCAGACCAGTATTATATGGCATAGTATATTATGTCTAATTATTGTTGAAAGAAAAAAGTTGTAGGGTGTTCTTAATTTTTTGGAGTCCATTTTTTTTTCAAAAAAATTGACACTTGGATTGTATTGTTTCAAAGAAAATTAATACAAATGAACAAAGACCTAGTTATCCAGTTTAGATCTTGTCTCTTTTCATGCTATCTTTCAATTTAATGTAATTCAATGACAAGTACTTTAAATTTTATTTTTAATTCATTTCAAATTATATCTTGTCTCATATTTCACTATTAATCAAAATGATTATGTAAATGCTTGATATGACCTAAGAGAATTGAAAATATCATAAGAAGATTTTGATAAGTATGAGATTTTGAAGTATGTATTGATTTCATTTTCACAAAGTGAGAAGATAGATTTTTTGTAGTGTGTCAAGTTTTGTGAGTAACTATCCCAATAGATAAGGCACTAATCATAATTCAATGTTGGGCATCTTGTCCAGTTACATAATGTCCAAATTTATAAATCCAATATTTTTTATTACATGCCCAATTTGTAGATCTATAAAGTTAGCCTGTGCTTGATTTAGAGAGGTGTAGGGTATGGTAAATCAACTACTTTGCATCCTATATCTGGCTTACTAACTTGATTTAGAGAGGTGTAGGGTATGGGAAATCAACTACTTTACATCCTACATCTGGCTTTTAAATTAGAAGAATCAAAGGAAAATATCTACTATATATGAATTTATGCTGAAAATTTTCATAAAGGGAAACAATAGTAAATTTTAGGTTATACCCTCCTGAGTCTTGCAGAATTCAAAGGGAAGAAGATTTAAAAGTCTTGTTAGCTAGTCCTATTGGTCTGCATGGGAATATTTATCATGATATTTAGCTAATTCCTACATATGTCTTGCATTCTCAAAAGGTACTTAAAATGCTATCAAATCAGGAGCCAACAGTACCTCCATGCCTCTTCTTTTGGTTAGTTAATTCAAACAAACTTGTATTGAGAACTTTTTTTTTATTTTAAAAATAAGCCAAAATGGGGGCTAACCCAAGCACAACAAAACATGGTTGAAAATCAGCTAGAATCGTTACCATAAAATCAACCAAACCCATTCCTTAATATCAACAACCCCCAAACTAACATATTTCTATAGCTAAACCTACTATAGTTAATACTTAACATATTATCACAATAATATAAAAGTATAGCCCAATCTATGTTTCTATGCATAAACCATGTCCAATGATTAATAACAAAATAAGCCCCATGGGTCACATAGTAAACAATAAACATAAATGCCAAAAAAGAAAAGACAAGGAAATAGGAGCTAACTCTCTTTCTAACTGTTTCATGTTCTCCAATAGGAGTCACAACCAATTGTCCTTTGGGTAAGTGCACAAATTTGTGGACCAAAAATGTGCCACTTTTTTTCCTAATATAAGATATAGTGCGATCGCGCTATGGTTTGGGCAGCACAAGCCTAAGGCTTGTGAAATAGGTAGGACACTTGCACTATTTAAAGATAATGAATTAAGTAGCATGATCTTGCTATTGAAAATTTTTATAATAAAAAAATGAGACACATTTCTTATTTATTTCCATGGCTTTTCATTTTATTTCTCCAAGAGGCATGGAGTGCGTACGTGCTATTGCTTCCAATTGTTAACCCAAATTTGCATCAAATATGGCTTCACAATGCTAGAAATCCCAAACCACTCAAAGAGTTATGAATTTTAACTCTTTTTTTTATTACGTTTTATGTTTCCTAAAATTTTGATCGGGGTTTGTTTAGTTTTTATAAAATAGTATCTTTTTAATTGTCAAGTAATGTAGAGAATCCACCGCCTAATCCACCTATGAACAATCAACCACCTAATCTACCAAACCCTCCATAAGATCAACCCAAAAATGATCAAAAATGAAGAACAACCACATCCACAATCTTCACCAATCTAAAGACCTCCTTTAGGAACCCAAGAAATTTTTTTGAATGAAATTGAAAGAGGAAAATAGAGTTAGAAACAATTGTTAGGAGGTTGAAGGGTTCACTTCATAATAATCCTAGTAGGGCATTATTACACAATCCCTTGAGACCATTATGGGTGTTACCTTTCTTTTTGTGCAATATGGAGTGTTGTCAGCCAAGACTCCTTTTCCAAAACTTGAAGTCGAACTTAAACTCTTAACATACTTCAACTTCAACTTCAAGTCCACCCACTCTCCTTCACCCAACAAATTATTTACCCATCAGCCTGAGTCAAGTCCTGTGAAGTTGAAGTTGAAGTTAGAGTTGATTCAAAGTAACTTCAACTTCAACCTCATCTTTCTGATTTTCTAATGTTTTCTTGTTTTCTCACATATGATGTACTAGAAGAGATGAATGTCATTCCTAAGGCAAAAAATGAGTGCCACCTGATGGCACTTTCGAAGACATGAAAAGCAATAACTAAGAAACCTAAGGAAACTCGTGCCAAAGTACAATCATTTTTGGGAAAACATAAAATTGAGATTTTCTAACATCATGAAAAGCAAATCCACATGCAAATTTGACAAGAATTAACTATAAACAATATTGTAAGTTTTGTCAAGTACATATGACATGCTTGTTATAAATGCTTTCGTTCACCCATATTTGTCTTGATATTTCCCAAAATCATTTCTTAAAATTTTCCTTCTATCTAGTATAATTACTCGTTTGGTCACTTTGAGCTCTCAGCGTCAACTGGTAAGCAATAGAGGTGGAGGACTAAGCTCTATCAATAACTGTAAGTGCATAATACAATTTTCCTCTATCATTTTTATTGTGCCTAGTTTTGGTTTAAAGTGTTTCAGTTTCTCTCTATAAACCCTCCTTTTTCAAACCAAACCATGACTCTCTTCCATCCTAAGCTGCCTAAACTAGAAAAACCATTCCTATTAAGCTCCCTCCCATTAAATTCGAGATACTTTTTTGGTGAACAAAATCATAGCCGATATATTGGAGCAGGCGAAAAGTATTCAATCTAGACCCATATACCAAAAGTTGGCCAGTAGTGGGTTTCTCAAATATGTCACCTTTCCATCAGCCATTGGGTGTCCACAACTGGTTATTGGATGCACAAATCATTATGACCCTAGCACCAAGTACATCAGGAAAAATTTTGGAGAAGTGTTGGCTAGGATAAATAGGGTTAGTATCAGTTCAGCTCAAAGAATTCCTCACAAAGAACCTTAGGAGCCCTGGACATTTGAGGAATTAGGATGTCTATATAGTAACAATAAGAAAGACTATGATTCTATCATAGCTCAAACCTAGCTTTTAAAACTAGCCAAAGGAGGCTCTAGATTACCCAAACCCTTGACTATTGAGTGTTTCATTAGAGAAATTGTTGACATTGTACTACACTTAAATAGAGTTAAGGGTAATGACCACACCTTTCACTGGGAGAGCTAGATGTACTTCTTTATCCAAAAGATTTTCGAAGGTGAAAAGTTCATTGATTGGGCTGATTTGATTGCTGAAAATTTACATAAGAGTTTGTTAGCTGTGAGTAGTTCTGGCCCATTTTTTATATCCTCTTTCTTAATCTACACTTTAGCAATGTCTAAGCAATGGGAAGGTCTGCCACACTTTTCGTGGACCAACAAAATGACTACCTATAAGTACTACAAGGATCTCCAAGTGGGTGAATTTTGCAAAGAGTTCAGGATGGTAAATGATGTATTCCTTGGAAGGATGGTGTTCGAACTACGAGGGCATGAAAATAGCAGGTTGTCTAAAGAATCAATGCAAGCCATTAAGATTTATGGTGGTTTCTATATTTAGTTTTCCAAATTCACATATCTTGGGTTTGGAGGTTTTTTGGTGAACCTCTCAGGTTACTATGTTATTGTTTGCACAACATTATTTTATCTGAGGTATGCAAATAGTTTATTTATGTGATGGAATCTCCTAAAAACACCCAAAAGTCATCTTATTTCATATTTCCCATAGAGACTGCCCAGTATAGATGCTCAAATTTCAAGCAAGTTGTGTTAACAAAAACAACATTGTCCCATCTATGCCTCAGACTCTACCTTCCCAAAAAAGATTTAGACTACACAAGTTTTGCCAGAGATAATTTCAAACATGCAATTCACTAGTCCATGTTCTGCATCTAGAAGATTATTGGGTTAACTGCTTAGATGAGTTTGAAGTTAGAAAAAGGTTGTGTGTCAAGGTTGGTAGTAAGCCAAATTAATATGTTCAAAGTTAACCTCAACACCAATGGAATAAAAGAAGATGAAAGTGAAGAAGTGGTTCACCCATTTTATGTCAATCAAATTGAATGTATCCCAATTCCCAAAATTGATTAGAGTAGAAGGGAAGAAGATGATTTGCGTTCCCGTACCTCAAAGGTTTTGAAAAGAACCAAAAATTGGTTGGAATTAAAGACTATTAAATTAGCTACCCCCAATGCACCAGAGAAATACTCAAAAGCCAGGGGTAAAAGCACAAACCTATGTCACCCCTTTTGTAAAGGAAAAGGCTAATAAAAATATAATTGTTCACCTTCAATGATATAAAATTGGTATTATTAATTTGAATTTGAAAATGTAATAAACTAATGAAATGTATAGAAATGGATGAATTTTAGGATTATAGTTATTGGAAATAAGAATTGATATATTTTCCTAATTTTTATAGATAATTTTTTAGCTGTTGAAAGACGTTAAAAATTAGGGGTTTAGTTCCTACCACAAAACTTTATGGAAATCAAATTGTTTCCCTTTGATCTCAGACTATGTTATAGATAACATATATAGACAAAACAATCAAAAATAAAAATCGGTTTTAAATCTATATTTTCTCTTTTATAGTGACAAACTTTAACTTGCCTGAAATTGATAGTTTTCATCTCCCACCACATTTTTCAGAACAAATCTATTCTAACCAAAAGAAATATTATACAGTCTGGAAGAGGACTCTCTCCTCTAGAACATCATATAATTTTTAATTTTTTTTATATGATTTAATATTTTTTTCTTTCTCAAAATTGACATCTTTTTTAGTGTTAAAATACGTGCATGTAGAATTTTTTAATTACAATGTATTATATCTAATGAAAACACTATAAACTCTATATGAGAATATTCTTGACTTTGAGCTCTATAAAATGGTGTTTATATGTTATTAAAAAATATCATAAAAAATAGTAAGAGTTATTGAAACACAACTTTTCTTAAATAAATTTATTTCTTTAGTAATTGGATATAAACTAGTATAAAACATGCATTTAACGAACATTTCCAATTGGAAAAGTGTGAGACCATATATAACTTAGCTATAATGAATTTATATAGATCATATATTTGAAAAAAAAAAATTAGATAGAAATACTCAAATTTAGTCATTTTGATAAGTCAACCTCAAAGGTGACATAGGTTTGTACTTTTACCCCCAGACATAAAAACCCATACCCAAGGTCAAAAGTTATTACTAACCCTAGTATGAATGATCCTATTGTAGTTTCACTTGAAGTTGAAGCTAAAGTAACTTCTCAACCACTTCAACTTCAAGTTCTTAAAGAGGCACTGAATGTCAGAAGGATAACCCACTCAAGTACTAGGAAAGCAGTACCAGGTAAAGGAAAATATAAGGTGACCATTGATTTAGATCCCACAGGAGTGAAGTCAAATCCAAACCAACTCCCCAATTTTCCAATGGTAGATAGTGTATCTAGCCCTAAAAAGTTTCCTGAGAGTGACAATACTTAGCTGGGTACTCTTGCTTTGACTAATGTTTCTCCCATGCCTGGTAAAGATCCTATAACACCTAAGTGGTTGGAGATTTCCATTGAAAAGAAAAGAAGTATGGTGCCCCTGACTATGCCTATTGATGATTTGGTTAGCAAATGTTCGGGAAAATCTTTGAAGGATAAGAAGGCCAGAATTGAATCCAAAATTAAGTTTGATAAAAGTTTAGGTCATTGGTCAGCCAAGATTACCAAACCACTAGAAGGTAGCCTTCATGAGAATCTTACTCCTCAAGATTATGACCTTGGAAAGGGAAGTTGTGCAGTAGATATGAAGATCTTTGAAGCATAAAATTAAAAAATTGCGGACAGGTTCTGGAAGGATGCTCAAGATAAATAGGATATGAAGGAAGCAATGAGGAGCATGGCACAATACGTCAACACAATCTTGTACCTAGAACCTAAACCTTTGAGTGAGATGTCTACAATTGTGGATGTAACATCTTTAGCCAATTAGCAGTTCCTTGATAATTTACAAAAATGTGAACTTGTTGCAAAGACATTTGAAGAGTGGTTACAGTATGTCTTGAACAAAATTGTGAAATAGGTAAATCTTTTAGACAAAGATTTAAAGGAAACCACTATCATCATTAAAAAAGTGAAGTTGAATAAAGAAGGCTGTGAGAAAGAAAAGAACAATTGGGTAAATGTGGTGCTTTGGATAGAAGTAATTTAGGGATTTGGGTTGCAAAGGTTTCTAGCTGAATACCCTGTGGATGGCCTTGATGATAAGACTCTGTATTTAATTAAGGATTGTATTGAATGGCAAAACAAGGTGCTTGTTCAAGGGGTAACTGAGATCAAAAAAATTTTGAATGGTCTCAATGAAATGTCCCTTTTCTGATTTTTTTATGATATTTCCAACCTTTAATCAGATCTTTAAGATCAAACAACTGATATCACAAAGATCCACCAAATTCCTCAAGAAACCCCAAATCGGGTATGCTGAAAATAGTGCTAAAAGCTTCACAACTTCACAAATTATTAATGAATCTGAAAATGGAAATTTTTACAGAACTTTCAGCAGCATAACAGCCTACAAATTGACATTTCCAGATCCGTATAGCCTTTACACAACAGCTCGAAAATGTAGGACCAAAACTATGCTCATCGGGCTCCCGAAATAGCACAAAATATGCCCAGAAACACCACAAAAACACTAATAATCTATCTCAGAAGTTTAATCACATCCCAATATATATATTCAGCTATATTTTAACATTTAAAAGTCTGATATACAGCAGCAACCCACACTGATATGAAATACTCAACTGTAAACACCAAACTCATACAAAAACACACCCGAAAACTCACAAATCTGCACTGTTCAGCACAAAGGCAAACTCTGTATGAGCATGCACATGGAATGGCTTCAAACTCCCGTCCTTAGCCTTCCTGGAAACCTGCAAACTCCCATTCTTGGGTCTCCCTGGAAACCTGCAAACTCCCGTTCTTGGGTCTCCTTCTCCACAGGTTTGGCAGCCTCTGAAGAATAACAAAGAATGAGCAAAAATCAAGTTCTGGAATGAGCCCAAAATGCCTCCAAACCCCTTAAAAGAGGGCATAACTGTAACTCACGTCCAAGAGAGGTTAATGAAACTTATTTTAATAATAATTTTCATTTATTAGTCCAACGGTTTCCAAAGATTAACCCCCTTTTTCCGAAACTTCACTTTCTTGGGCCTGCCTGCCTTAGCAAAGATTTTCTTTTTTAATTATTTGAAAAGGGGACATGACAAGTCCTCCCCTCCCAAACATTGCTTGTCCTCAAGCAATGGCTGAATAATAAACCAATCAATCCACCTGGATCCCAAATGTAGTCATGAACTATACTACTACCAATTAACACAGGCTCCTGCAATATCCTCTGCAATATGACCAAGAGGAATCCATAATCAAATTGACAATTATAGCTCAACCAAACTCCGAAATCACCACTACCACAATCAAAAACCCATGAGGCACAAACTCTTAGAGCATCAGAACCCAAGTAAAGTGGACAAATCAAACTACCAACACAGTAAATACCATCAACGCATCCCACTGGCCTATATGGAATGTACAATCCAACTCTGCAACAATGGTGAACCCTCTCGAATGAAACTGTACCAAGTATGGAGAGTCCACACACTGTACAACTCCTGCAGTCAACACAACTCTGCAAATCATCGGCCACTATCTCATAACCATAACTCCCATACACTGCTGATGGTGAAAAGACATTACAAGATAAAGAGTAAGACATGGAATCCAAACCAAATTTGTCTGCCATCAACTCCTCAGCACAAGGATCAAATGCTAACTGATGTACATACCCTGCAATATAATGTTGATAAAAAAAACCAACCTCAGTCAACAGCTCACTATGAAGAAGTGATACAACCCACTGTGACTGATCACCAGCTAAGTCAAGAGATGTCATAGCCAAAGGAGTAGAATCAATAACAACACCTGCTAAAGCATCACTCCAAAACTCCTGCTCTAAGTCATGTATTATCAACCTGTCAATTGCAGGACCTATCACCATGTCATGCCCATCACAACTCTCATCCTGAGGCATCAAACTATCCCATAACTGATGATAAGCACTAGGAACCAAAGTACATCTCTGTATCATCATCTCATCAACATGGTCATCAAAGGTAGATAGATGAGCATACCTCACAGTGTAATGCCGATAGAATGCACCAATCTCAGTCAGTGGCTCAGACTGCAATCCAGATGTAACTAACTGTAATCGATCATTAACCAAGTTGGAACTGACTACTACCTCTGAAGACATTGCGAAGGGAGTAGTATTACTAGCAGGAACCATGCCAACTGTCGACTCACCAACATCACACATGACCTTTGATACATCTCTAGTCTCTGTGCCTTCAGTACTAGAGGCCACCACCCTGTTAGGCATACAATAATCTGCTACAATACCCAACTCAACTAAACCTGACTCTAGTGGGAATGAACCTGATATGCCAATGTTAGTATCAAGGATGGATGCATCCCCATCTCCACTGTCTCTGACAATCTCAGCCATGGACATCCTCGAATCACCAAACACCATAGCTTGTGACTGTATAGAATCAGATAAAGACTGTAGTCGCTCTAACTCCATGGTCACCTTAGCCAAATGAAACTATGACTCCTTGAAAGCCAACTGTGTACTCTCAAGAATCTCAGAAGTCACCTCAAGCTGCTCAGTAAGCTCACTCACCTCATCTTCCTTGGCCAACAATGCATCATATGCTGTACTACCCCACTCCATAAGATAATCTCTGTCAGCTACCAACTGCATATAATTCTGTCTCAAAATCTGAATAGCCTCCCATAAAGAGTGGATCTCTGTCAAGGAAAGATAACTTCCTTCCTGCTCATCATTAGTAGGAGAACCCCATCCATAAACTGCTAACAACTGACGAGCAGCATCGAAATGTTGGCAAGTGATAGCAATGTCTTGGTCACTAACTCTCAACTGATTAGACACATGATGGCACTGGCTTGACTGTCTCCTACAAACCTCCTCTGATGCACTGTCTGAAGGAGTGTCCTCAAAGTTACTAGTCTCTAGAGTATTACCATCCATATCCTGTGAATCAAATCTAAAGCTCATATCAACATACGGAGTATCAAAAACTGTAGCACTGCTGTCCAACTCCTCTATACCCAAAGAAACCAAGTCTTCAAAATTTCCCACTACATCCTCCTGGATGTCATCAATGCCAATATGATCCTGGGACTCATCTATACACACTGCCAAATATGAAACATCATCAACACATTCCAGCAAGTATGGTCGACTGGATATATGAACAAAGCCCAACACCGGTGTATAAAAACTAATACCAACATCAGACAAGATACTGGCACAAGAAAAGACAACACCGTGTAATCTGCTAATCAAATCCATGATAGCACCCAAACAAACACTGCTACCAAAAAGTGTTAAAGATCTCCAGTCAACTGAATCCCAAATGCCAATATAACAATCTCGAGTCCATATCCGTAAACTAGAATCAACTGGTAACTCAAGCAAACTCCTCACCTGAGTAATATGACCAATACCAACTAACTCCACATACCTGTCATGATGAGATAATGAAGTCACAATACTATCTTGGTTCACCTTCAGCTGGCTGGACAATTCATGTGAAGTACTACCAGCCTCAACCTCATGTGATGAAGCATCTAACTGTGCCTGGTACTCTTTCTCAGCAAAGTCATGAATGCTCAATGTCTGCTCATCTCTACCAGGTATCTCACCATCCTGCATAACAACATCCTCATAATCATCATCTGAACCCACTACACTGTAGTCACTGCCTGTTGTAACTATACCATCTTGAATACCTGTGGCATCACCCTTTGACGACCTGTAAACAATTGTCTCAATTTGAGTATCAAGTTGACTGTTACTATCAATCTGTGTGATATCCTTTCCCACCACCTCCTGTAGCAGAGTAGAATCTGAGACCTCTACTTGGCTATCAGCTAGTTTCTCAAACTCCTCATGCAAGTTCTTATGAATTGTGTCATCTGTCCTGTGAGAAAATTTGCCAAATAGAAATCTAGTCAACTTATCCACCTTAGCTGGGTCGGACAACATGTCATTCATTATACGGTGGTGCTCAACCGACTGTTTAGACATGTCATGGCTTATTTTCATAAGTTTATCTCGAATGTCTAAATAACCATCCTTCCTACTGTTTTGACTTTGGATATCAATTGTCCAAGATCGTGTCCTCTGAGACTCTGTACTATACCTGTCCATTCTGGATAAAGTAGAGTGTAACCCCAATAGGATATAACTTCTTCAAAAACCAAGAACTAACATGCAATTGATTAGAAGTAGCATGCAACCATAGATTTTGACATGCAACTGATTAGAAGCAACATGCAACCACCAAATTATGACATGCAAGATCTGGGTAGTTGTCAAAACTGACATGCAAGATCTGGGTAGTTGTCAAAACTGACATACAAACTTCTACAACCACCAAATTCACCAAGAACTAACATGAAACTATAGATTTGGACATGCAACTGATTAGAAGCAACATGCAACCACCAAATTATGGCATCCAAGATCTGGGTAGTTGTCAAAACTGACATGCAAGATCTGGGTAGTTGTGAAAACTGACATGTAAACTTCTACAACCACCAAATTCACCAAGAACTAACATGAAAATGATTAGAAGTAGCATGCACCCATTAATTTTGACATGCAGCTAATTAGAAGAAACATGCAACCATAAATTATGACATGCAAGATTTGGGTAGTTCTCAAAACTGAAATGCAAGATCTGGGTAGTTGTCAAAACTGACCTGCAAACTTCTACAAACCCTTAGGCTGGCAAGATCATGGCTCTGATACCACTGAAATGTCCCTTTTCTGATTTTTTTATGATATTTCCAACCTTTAATCAGATCTTTAAGATCAAACAACTGATATCACAAAGATCCACCAAATTCCTCAAGAAACCCCAAATCGGGTATGCTGAAAATAGTGCTAAAAGCTTCACAACTTCACAAATTATTAATGAATCTGAAAATGGAAATTTTTACAGAACTTTCAGCAGCATAACAGCCTACAAATTGACATTTCCAGATCCGTATAGCCTTTACACAACAGCTCGAAAATGTAGGACCAAAACTATGCTCATCGGGCTCCCGAAATAGCACAAAATATGCCCAGAAACACCACAAAAACACTAATAATCTATCTCAGAAGTTTAATCACATCCCAATATATATATTCAGCTATATTTTAACATTTAAAAGTCTGATATACAGCAGCAACCCACACTGATATGAAATACTCAACTGTAAACACCAAACTCATACAAAAACACACCCGAAAACTCACAAATCTGCACTGTTCAGCACAAAGGCAAACTCTGTATGAGCATGCACATGGAATGGCTTCAAACTCCCGTCCTTAGCCTTCCTGGAAACCTGCAAACTCCCATTCTTGGGTCTCCCTGGAAACCTGCAAACTCCCGTTCTTGGGTCTCCTTCTCCACAGGTTTGGCAGCCTCTGAAGAATAACAAAGAATGAGCAAAAATCAAGTTCTGGAATGAGCCCAAAATGCCTCCAAACCCCTTAAAAGAGGGCATAACTGTAACTCACGTCCAAGAGAGGTTAATGAAACTTATTTTAATAATAATTTTCATTTATTAGTCCAACGGTTTCCAAAGATTAACCCCCTTTTTCCGAAACTTCACTTTCTTGGGCCTGCCTGCCTTAGCAAAGATTTTCTTTTTTAATTATTTGAAAAGGGGACATGACACTCAAACTTGTGGATGAGATAATTCAAGGAGACCTAAAGTGGTTTAGCAAACATTGCGCAAGTAAAGAAAATGACTCCGTAATAATAAATGAGGTACAGAGAAAGTTTCAAGAAATTTAGGAGAAGAAAATGCCTTCAAGACATGAATTTTTAAATGTCGCTCATAATAAGGCCATGTTAATAATCAACCAAAAGCATTTGGAAATGCATGAAGAGAAAGTAATAGAGCTAAAGAGGGGAAAGGAAGTTTGGAAATAGAGAATTACCTACATTGGATTACCCCACCAATTGGTTATTTCTGCATTCACCACTACTTATGAGACATGGAAGGCCACAAGAACTACAACTAGCATGGATAGTTCTTCCTGATATGGCACGTGATCATTGTATAGTTGCACTTTTTCTCTTATTTATTTCCTTTTATGCATTCATTGACATAGTTGTGTTAACTAAAAGACAATTTACTCCTGGTGGGGTAATTTTGGATAGTTATCCAGCCTTGTACTGTATAAATATGTAATTGCTACTATCTAAAGGGGTTCATCTCTCCATTGACACTAAGAAAAAAATACTTTTGTTTAAGGGTTATACACTTTGAATTTTGAATATAGTCTTTCCTGAATTAGCAGCAAACTTAAATAAAATTCTATAGTTTTATGTGCTGAAACTTTTTGAAATAGATACTATTATCTACTTTATAGTAGTTTGCATTCTTGAGAATATCAGTTATGCATGAAAATTAAGTTATATTTGTTGTATATTCTAGAATTATTTGCTTTTGAAGCTTGAAGGTTGTGAGAGGTAAAGTTCATATTATTCATCTATTTATCAATTTTAACATTCAATCATGTGGATGATACTGATTGTTAAAATTAAGTGGTTTTTTAGTATTCACATTCTCTTTATATTCATGAGATGATTTAAGCTTTTCATTATTTTCAACAAAATACTCATTGGGAAGATTTTCCCTCAATAGAGGACTTAATGATTATCTTTTCATAAAAGGCTAGCTACAACCTTATATAACATATAGAAAATTTCAAGAAGAGAATTCCTTATCTATAATTATGAATTCAAACTGTTAGTTTGCAAAAATTTTCCTATTCAAAAATTTTTAATCTTGGGAAAAATTGTTCACTAACAATTGTTTAGGTTGCATAATTTAGTGGCCAACTGAACCTATGGCATAATAAAAGAGAAGAACAAAAAAAATATTATGTTGATAAATTACCCTATGAAGATTTTAAAAATAAGTAGATTACCAAAGATGACATATGTGTTTTGTTTAAAAATACTGGAGAACAAAATGCATTGAGAACTACAGCTAAAAGGTTTCCCATCCATTGGTGCATTCATGAAGGTATTAGAAATAACTTTTGGGATAGATGGTGGATGGTTTTTTATGCCCCTCCTTGTAACAATCATGAGGTTCCAAGATATTTCTTGTTAAAATTGTATTGTGATTTTTTCCTTGGGGAGATCCCCAATTATTTTGATATTCTTCCTTCTCAGGGTAGAGGTGGGGGATCATCATTTGATAGGCCAAGGGCACTTCATGACCCTAATGTTGTTAGGGCACCTATTGGCAAGCCACATGTGGATCATGTTACTATTTCTTATGTTGTGAAGGAACACGTAGAAGCTATCACTCTAGTTACTATTAGAGCTTTGACTCGGAGCCTCATTCATTGTGTCTCTCCTTTAGTTGTAGATGAGCCTGCTTATATTATTGGTCACATGTACACGTCATGTAGATCTCTATGCACATTTGGCACTTGTAGGAGACCAGATGAAGATATTGGGATTATGACATATGACTTCCTCAATGTCGTATTTGGCATTGATACATAGGTAAATATAAATAATTATACTTTAAATCATTTTGATCACATCTCATATGTACATGAATGACTAATAAATTACTATGTCTTGACGTGCTTGAAAATCAGGGCTAGAGTGTTGCAAGCACTAGCACTAATCCTCCAGCCTCATTTTACACCACGTCAACAAGCCCACATGTATGCATCAATGTATTCATTTAAATTAATACATCTATTTATAATGTAATCATATCAAAGGTTAACTCAAAACTTATATCCATCTGAATTAGTTTTGTGCTAGACCATCAAGTTTCACATTGGACTCTGAGCATGGGCATGATACCATTCATGTACAAGTATATTCATTTGCATGTTAATTTGATTCAATTTAGTACATTTATTTAATAAATGAATGAATAATTTACTTATTTGGTTTATTATATGATCATATGTAGAGCTGGAGTGGTAATGAAGATGTTGATTTGGGGTACTTGGCTTTCAGATGAATTCATTTTCCCCAGAGGTATATACAAATTCTAATGCATTTTAATTTGTATGTCTATAGAACATTATTTTGTACATGAATGCGACTAATTTTTGATGTCTAATAGATTTTCATACATGTGCGATAGGTAAATTTTGCACCTTCGGGATCAACACTGCACAATGAAGGACGCAATGCTACATTCACATAGGTAACCAAATATTTTAATTGATAATGTGGCATAAGAAATATATATTCTTGATAACTACATATGATTCTTGTGTTATGTCATTTTTAGATAATGGAATCAGAGACTCCTCCACATCTTTGTCATTGTATTGATCAAGGAGTCATTGTTGTTGTTACAAGTTGTGAGTCATTGACTAAGGTATGAAAGAGTTTGCATTATAATTTAGTTATTATTGAAATTAGATATCATATTCATAAGTACAATCAAGTGATAATGTTGATGATTTTTGTAGGGCCTTAGTACTCTTTATCATCCATGTGCTCATAAGGTGGATGTAGATTGGGATTATCAACTATCGGTAAGAAAATATTGGACATACACTTTGTATATTGTTTTTGATCTCTCTCTCTCTCTCTCTCTCTCTCTCTCTCTCTCTCTCTCTCTCTCTCCCTCCCTCCCTCCCTCCCTCTTTCTCCCTCTCCCTCCCCCTCCTATCCCTTACACACATACTCTATCTCCCTCCATCAATCCCTCTCTCACTCTATCTCACTCTCTCCATGTACTATCTCCTCTCTTTAGATTCCTATCCCCTACTCTATCTCTCCATCAACCACTTTCTCACTCTATCTTGAACTCTTTCCATACTATCCCCTCTCCTTCTTCATATCCCCTACTCTCTCTCTCTCATATCCTCCCTCTACATCTCCTTATACTATTTATTTGATATATCTATCTATATATATATATATATATATATATATATATATGTATATATGTATATATGTATATATGTATATACATGTATACATATATATATATACATGTATATATATATATATGTATATATATATATATGTATATATATGTATGTATATATATGTATATATGTATGTATATATGTATATATGTATGTATATTTATATATATGTATGTATATGTATATATATGTATGTATATGTATATATATGTGTGTATATGTATATATATGTGTGTGTATATATATGTATGTATATGTATATATATGTGTGTATATGTATATATATGTGTGTGTGTATATATATATATATATGTGTGTGTGTGTGTGTGTATATGTATATATATGTGTATATATATATATATATATGTATGTACATGTATATATATGTATGTATATGTATATATGTGTATATATGTATATATATGTGTATATATATATATATGTATATGTATATATATATATATGTATATGTATATATATACATACATATACATATACATATATATACATATACATATATATACATATACATATACATACATATACATATATACACATATATATACATATATACATATATATATGTGTGTGTGTGTGTGTGTGTGTGTGTGTGTGTGTGTGTGTGTGTGTGTGTGTATGTATGTATCTCTTCCTATCACCTTCTCTACCTACCTCCCTCTCTTTTAGCTATGTAAAATATCCCCAATAGTATGTACGCACTTCATAATGCATTCAAAATCACTAAACCTAAGTCTTGGATTTGCATTGGAGATCCAACCCAAAGGTTTTATAGTTTCATTCTAGTCTCAAATGTGATTTCCAAAAAGTATACCAAAAATACAATTACCTTAAAATTAAGGAATACACTACATTATGTTAGTTAAATTTTGACCAGAGTGATTAAAGAATTTCCAAAAAAAAAAGATTTTAGGGAGACCACACTTTGCACTATGTTACATTTTTACTAAAAAATAGTACCACTTTATGTGGCCCCCTTTATTGAGGGCCTTAAACTCCACCATTTTAAAAAAAAACATAGTAGTTTAGAAACTAGATTCAGAGGACTAAAACTTTTGTTTTAGTCATATCTTGAAATTTTTAGTAACTATTTTCAAATTCTCGTCGAAGTTTACAAATTTTTTATTTCAACCAAAAAGTGGCATCTTATACCCCCCTTTTTGTACCACAATTTTGTGCACTTACCCCACTAGGAAGCCATAAAGATATAACGTAGTCTATATGTCCTTGGCATCATTGATCTCCTCCTTTCCAACCTATAGAATATGTAGGGTGATAGTATTAGAATGCATGACATGAATAAAAAATTTGGTCACCCTATCAAAATTATCCTTTAGGTCCTCATCTTCTTAATTAGACTAGTAATGGTTTTCTCTAACCTACAAAAGTTCATCTTAATAGGAGGTTGTTTATTGGTAGTAAACTAAGGTACAATATTCTCCCCCTTATGATTATCACTTTCCACGTACTTGTCAACTTGAGTCTCTATTTTTTTCTCCTAGTGGCTTTCCTCTTAAGTCTAGGGCCTCTTTTTTTCCCAAAGTTCTCTACGGATTCTGAACTAATTAATTTTTCTTTACCGAGTGGGGTATAGGGTATCTTGTCTCTTAGTGTCTTGCTCGACCTATGGGTTCCCTTCTCAGTCATAGCTCCAACATTTTCAACATCCATGTCCTTAATTTTTTTCATTTTAATCTTCTTAACAATAGTGAGGGCTCATTTTCATCCCAAATTTTTTAGAAGGGGAAGACATCTAAGGAACATCAATGATTTTGAGAAGGGATGGGGTTGTGCCTTGTATATGAGGGTTAAGACCTTTATTAAATTTTAAAAGGTGGAACATTAGGGCTTGATGATATGTGTTGTAGCTCTTACCCTCTTCTATCTTCTTACGCACATTCAAGACACAATCCTTTATCAAATATAGTAACATGTAAGAAAAATAAATAATTTCCCTATTCCTAAACTTATTAAGGATGGAAAAGTGGTAATAGTACATCACCTTAAACATTTCTTCCATGGTGATGTGCCTCATAATCACATAGTAGACCATATCCTAGGGCTTAGACAATTGCTCACAAGTAAACCCCATGAATGCAAACAAGAGCCTCCTTGAGTCAAAAAAAATTCCTCAGGCTTGTTTCATCTACAATCCTTGCTTATTTTCTCTAGTTCTCAAGGCTAGGCTAGTGGCATTCACAATGAGCTCCTCACTAACTTCAAACAAAATTTTGTTCACCATCACCCAATAGTTCTTCCAAGATTTGAAAAACTTGCAGGAGACCCTATCATCATGACCCTTAATGGATTCCATGAAAGGAATCAAACCCCCTTCATTTGAATAGGTCCAAGAAGATTTATCCTTCCTGTTAACTTCCTTAATTCTTGGTGGCTCAATTTGAGTGTTTCCACACTCCATGGCTTCATCATATCCAATCTCAATCACCAAGTCATCCAGAACTTCAGTTATATCATCAACAATACAACTATAAAAACTAGGTGAAATGCATAGAGATCCAAGAAAAACACCTTTTCTTTTTTTACAACAATACTCATTAATATTAAGGGCTATGGTATTATGAAAATGCTTAGATTTATCGCATGATAAAAAGGAATAAAAAATATTCCCCACTTGCCACCTCATCTCCTTTCCATAGCCTATCCATAAATATGATCATCGAGAATTAGAAAGTCTCATCCTTTAGGATTGAAGAAAATACTCCAAATTTTGCCTCAGGTTATGGACCTACACTTTCCATAAAGAAGCATGATTATGGTATTTATGGAAGAGATGTTCCAATTTAAAATAATAATGATAAAATCCTACACCTTGTAAGGTGTCATCTTAAATTCATTTCCAACAAACCACTCATTTAAAATGGTCATCATTACATTAAAAAAATTTCTTTGTTCAAAAGTGATAAAAAAAAATTATTGGTAATTTGTATTCCCAAGTTCCCATGTTTTTGATTAATGAGACCATTCTCGTACTTGACCAGGGTGCCAACCATTAGTTTCCCTTGTGCTACACATGATAGATGATGGTGTTAGTAAACCTACTTAATAGAATCTGAGCATCTCCAATAATCATTGTGGCATGCCAACTCATATTTTGAACCCCTTTAATGGCCTCAATCACAAGAAAGGAGTCACCCTCAACCAGTAATCTTTGAATACCCAAGTTACCAACAATCTCCAACCCCTAGAGTAGACCCATCACTTTTGCATCATTGCTAGATATCTTACCATAGTTAGCTGCGTAACCCTTAATGTAATTTCCCTTATCATTGCATATGACACCTGTTGCAGTCATAATACCATTCCTCCTAGATCCATCAAAATTGAGTTTCCACTAATTTTGAGGGGGTGATTTCCATTTAGCACCATTCACTTTAAGAGCCTTTGTGTTATCCATTTATTCCACGAGATGAGATATATTCCATACCTCTTCCCATCTCTTGTCTAGTTGTGATGGTGGGGTGGAGGGGGGGTTTCCATTTCTAGTTCAGAGTACATTCCCTAATTAAGGCCATAGTGTTAGAAATAGGAATTACTAAGAGGGGGAGTGAATCAGTAATTTACAAACTTTAGTTTCCAATTGAATATTATTTATTACTTTGAACAATACATAAGAAAGTAAACAAGTAATGTTGAATAGTAATAGTAACCATGCACAAAGATAACTCTTAACACCATATTTTTTTAAATAGGGAAATCTTGGCCAAGGGAAAACCCCAGTGGGGATGATACCCACTAGATAATATATATATATGTATATGTGTGTGTGTGTGTGTGTGTGTGTGTTCTTTGTTAGAGGATGGACCCTATTAGGAGTCAATGAGAAAATTTAGTATAGAGAGGCCCTGTTAGTAGACTTCAAATCCCTATTAGGAGATTCCAACCCTATTAGGAGTTGTAGTACAGTAGATGCAAGAAGAGCCCACTATCCAAACATGCACTTCCAATTACAAGAAGAGCTCACTGCCCAAAAGATTAATTAGTCTTTAGGTATATAGGTGTTGTAACTTCTTTCTTGACTGATCTCTGACCTTAGCTAGATCTTAGATCACAAAATTAGGTTCTCAAAACTTCGCATATATCACTTCACAAAAGTTTGCATATCATTTATCACAATACAATTGCTCACTTCAACACATTTGAATTTTCAAGATGTCCTTTGCATAAATACCATGCCTTTTCACAAATTATTGCTAGGTCGACTATGACCATAATATAGTTTTCCAACTTAGAGTAAACATCTAGGATGTTGGCCATAAATGGTCAAGTAATTATTTTGTAAACAAAATAATTCCTTTACCTTTAATTTCAATATTTTGTTTCACTTTTAGAATGTGAATATCTATTTTTTGTATGTTGTCTGTACTCATGTCCAAGGTTATACACATCATCATCAACATGTATAATATCTCTACCTAAATTTTCTAGTCATAGTATGATGTCAGTAACAAGTTACATACAAAATAATACATTGTTGTAAACCAATTTCATACTTAGACAATTTTTTGGGCACCAAAAGCTAAGTATCTTTATTTCTAAGGTTTTCTACAAGAATGTACATCATGTGTTGCCATAAATGATAAAAATTATGTATCTTCATTAGCCAATTGTCAAAAATCTCCCACTTTGGCACTGATGGCAACAAAATAGGGAAAATTGGCTAAGTATCAAAAACTTGTCCAAAACATTATAGTATCAACACATTAATCATCTTTTATAGCTTATCTACCTTACGCATGCTCCCCCTTTCAATATTATTTCATACCTTACCTTATTTACATTTTTTTAATGCATATTTTCCCCCTTTGACATGAATGACAAAGGTCAGAATGTCAAAAAAATTTCATCTGCTATCAAAAACTTTGTTCATCTTCCTTAAACTAATAATATCATCATGCAATCGTCAAAACTTGCCTTAAGACTATTTAAACCTTTTATCCATGTATCCTTAGTTGTTTTGGCAGAAGTGAGAATTGCAAATAGAGTATATGATGCAATCTCAACTACATTGAGATCGAAGTATAAGAAGTTTGAATAGGTTGCCCTTGGCTTTGACACACTCCTCCCACTGTCTCTCAATAATAGATATCTTCAAAGCAATAGACTCTCTGAATTCCAATTTTCTCTTCAAAATTTGTTCTTTCTTAAGTTTCAGTTTCCTTATATCACTATGAACACTAGCCACTTGTCCTTCAAAGTCATCAACTTTGTTGGAAGGTTGTTGTATCTGGCTTGTTAGAGCTTCTAACTCACTCATCTTTCCTTCAATCTTATTGTCAAAATCCTAGGTACACATAATGTACAATACCTTCCCATCTTGCTGACATCTCTGAAGTTCCTTGTTACAAGTATCAAGACAAATGATGCTAAATATATTAGCATCATGTGAAATATGGGTCTTTGACTCTACAACATTCCAGAAAATTATAAATTCTTCATCAAAATATTTTAACACTATTTGTGCCCTCTATTTAGGATCTACCTTTATATGCTTGACTGCCAGAGTACTATGTAATATGTCAGTTACCTCCATTAAGGTTCTTTGTAAGCTCTTTACTTTTATGTTCTTCTCAATAAGTTTTGTCAGAGATGAGATCAATTCAATCTGATGATCATCATCACTTGTTAGGATAGTAAGGAAAAGTGGAGTAGATGAACTAGATGGTTTAGTTTCATTTTCCCTTTGCTTTCTTCTCTGCGACCTCTTTAGCTCCTCTCTCTTCTTTCTCTTTCTCTTCCTTTTTTTTCTTTCCTTCTCTTTCTTTTCTTCCTCTATTATTTTCTTCTTTTCTTCCTCTACTCTCTTTTTCATTTCTTCTTCAAGCAATTTCTGCTTGGCTTCTTCAATTTTTCTCTTTTATGCCTCGAATAGCCTCTTTTCCTTTTCAATTAGTTTTAATTGATCTTGAATAACCCTTGCTTGAGATTCAAGCTATTTGAAACTCTCAAAAGGGTTAGTGTCATCAATGTTAATAGTAACATTGGTCTGGTCAATTTGCATAGTGTCACCACTTACTGACACTTTTGAAGTTTTAGGTGTTGGTGTAGGTTTTTCCTTTGACTCTCTCAACATCTGACTAATAGTTGTAGTTATTTCACTCCTTATTTTATCCTTCTCACCCACTATAAATAGAAATGGTATCACCATGTTCCTCAAGTAGGGTGCTAGATTGTTTAAAAATTTCTTGACTTCTTCCTCATCATCTTTCTTGCATATGGTCCTTGTCATAGACTTCTGAAGTTTTATATCCTCTTCTCAAGTTGGTGCCTTCTTCTCTATAAGTCTATCATAGACTTTCTGATTCACTATGCCTTCAATATCCTTAAGTTTTAGATTGTTAGCAATTATATATCTCACAATAGAGATATCAATCTAATCTTTCTCAATATCATTATATAAATCATAAAAAAAATTCATCTGAACAAATTTCCCTTCATTTGCAATGGATGAGTTTATCTTCTCAATCTTTAGCTTCCAAGGTTAGCTTTACCTGCAAATTATTTAGAAATAGTTACTTTCTCTGTCTATTTTGTTTCCTCTTCTTCTTCTTCTTCTTCTTTTCTAGATTCCAAAATCGTCAACAATGACTTTTGTCTTTTTCTTGGTCCAGTAGCCAATAGCTTGACTCTTTCAATCTTGGTAGTAACGGATTCCACTAATATTTTTAATTTTCTCTTTGGCTCATTTGGTTGTTCAACTAATATTGCAGCATATAGAATGCTCTATTCTGAAGATGTTTCTACAATAGACATTGATAATGTTTGCACATACATTATTCCTTGTTTCATTATCTGCCTGACTGCCTGTGACTCACTTTCTATCATATTGACCTCAGTTAGAGCTTTCTTCATTATTGTCTCAATCTTCTTGTGAGATGATTTCTCTAAGGATGCTTAATGTGTTGATTGTGTAATTTCTTCATATGTCCCAAATCTATACTCAGCTTAGTCCTTCTCAGAGTTAAATAATAGATAAATATATCTAATTGCTACATCATCACTTAACTCATAACATAAGGGATCAAGGAATGTTTCCTAAGGTTCTACTACTTGAATATGAGTTAAATCTGTATCAACCATAACACATATATCATTTTTGAATCTTTCTACAATTGCAGGTGCAATTCTGAATCTTTGTCTTATCCCATTCTGAAATGTTTTCATGATCAAATTTCCACTATTCAAGATTTTATCTGTTGGATGTCTTCTACATACATATTTAATCTTCTCCATGGTACACTTCTCACTACTCATAATCTTTGTAACTGATAAGTATGGAAATCTCTTAAGTGCATGAAAGAATTGTTGGAAATATATATGGTAGGCTAAGTTATTAAGAGGGGAGGGGTGAATCAGTAACTAATAAAAATTAACCTTATTTCACCAATTAATCCTTCATGTGTATTATTTTTTTGATGAATAGTCCTTTTCTATTAATAAATAATATACTAAGATTACAATTCACAAAAAAGGGTCAGGGGATAAAAGATCACCTTGCAAGAGTTCACACGGCCAAAGCTAGAATCATAAACTATTCATCAAAAAAACATAAATAGCAACCCTCAAGTGGTTAAAGTAGTGCTTGTTGAGGGATGTGGCTCATTGCAATCATGGAATCCCCAATCATCTTTGGGATTGGGAGGCAGACTAGGAATAGTCCAGCCATCAGTAGCAGCATTAGTAGCCTTAGTGGCCTACTCAACATCCTTCATATCTGATTGCGGAGGTGAAATAGCTAGTTCCAAGTGAAAAAACCTTTTCCCAAAGACCACTCGCCAAGCACTAGGAAGAGGAGCCATGGACTAGCCAATGCCACCATAGGGTGGGGAAACTGAGCGGTGCCTCCATCCATCATCACCACCACTGGGAGAGAGGTGGCGAGAAGCCTAGGAATGCAAAGTATGTGAGCGATAGCCTGAAGAGTTGCACCTTTGACGACAACCTCTAGGCATCAAGGTATCAACTAATGTATCTAGAGGTACCTTGGCAATAGTTCAAGGGGCATTGCCCTAGTGATTAAGTAGATCTTGCAAGTGGGCCACCTCCAAGTCCACCTTGTTATCTTGAACTTGAATCTGCATCATTACATTATTACAAATGCATACCTTGGTGTACATAGCAATATTAATGTCAAGAAAAATGTGAGTGAAAAGAACAACATTTCTGTCTTTCCATAGAGTGAACAAAATCTCCATCTTGAAGGTATGCCAAATTTGGGTAAATGTTTGAGGGATCCTGGGGAATTCACCCAAAATAACCATGTGCCAAGAAAATGGTTTAGATTGAAAAGGCTTACAAAAATCATGAATCTAGTGCAAAAAATATGTAGGAAAGACTTTGGTTATCCATAGAATGGACATCTAGGATGTGGAACCCCAATATGCTTGAGCCAAGGCCCAAGGGGAAGGCCTTGAAAATTCAGGCACTAAGCAAAATGGGCAATCTTGGGTTCTATAATAGCACTCCAAATAATGTCAAAGTGCTTTTCCATTGAGAAAGAGAAGATTGCAAGTGCCATCTCTATGTGAGCATATCCACCATTGGCAAATGGGGAGAAAGACATCTATAACCCAGACTTGGTTTGTAACTGGTGAAAGGAGTGGTAGGATACCACTTCCAATCAGTCCACCAAGGTATAACATAATGAATACCCACTTTATGAATTAAGTGCACTAAAATTACAGAAAGCAATAAGTCAAAAGTCTGTTGATATGAATGAGCAAGATGGTACTAGACTTGCATATATTCCCAAGATCTAAAACTCATGGAAACCCTATAGAAAATATCTTTAGGAGCCTTGATACCTCATTTGAAAAAATGTAGAGCACTAGAACCTTGAGTCTTGGCAAGGGGAATACCTTGGATGGCAAATAGGAGAGACCACCAAATGTTCTACTAATTCAAAGAGAGTCCATCACAGAATTCATCACCAGACTAGTGAAGCCAAGGCTTGATAGCTTCCCAAGCTTTCCATATGCTCTTGATAAAAAAAGAACCCTATATGAGCATAGCCTCTCACATGATGAGAAGGGTGTGAAAACCTATTCCCTTCCATGCAGGCCTGTTGATGAGAAATCTGGAAGAAATGCAATGCCAAACCAAATCTTCCAGGCTTCATCTCTAGTGATGGCAGAAATAATCCATTTGGAACATAGAGCAAGGCCTTGCTTCTATGTGGAAAGCATGCCGAGGCCTCCAAACTCTTTTGGGAGACAAAAAAATCCCAAGTAACTCTATGAAAGCCATGACGATCAGAACTAGAGGCCCAAAGAAAATCACAAAGCAATCACTCTAATTTTTGATAGGAGGATTTAGAAGGAGCCCAATAAGAAGAATAATAGACATGTGTTGCTACAAGAACTTTAGAGAAAATATGGAATTTCCCTACAAGAGAAAGCAGTTTTGTAAGCCAGTAATCTAGTTTCTTAATAATATTCGCAAGCACTACATTCCACAGATCCACTAGCGATGCTTGAAAAGAAAAAGGAATGCCTAGAAAGTAGAAGATCTCCCTGTGAGTGACCCATTTCCATTCAAACTAGCTAAGCCAAGGTGGAGCTGGAAAAAAAGACTAGCGATAACAGAGCATTTTATGCCATTGAATAGTAGAAAGGCATTAATGATGTTTTATTCATCCTCCAAAAGAGTGAGAAAGGAATCATTAGCAAAATGAAAATTGACCAATTGGGAAGAGGATTCTGGAAAAGAAATTCCATGAACCAAACCTAAAGACATGGAGTGCACTAGCAGATAGCCAAACCCTTCAGCAACAAGAACATAAAACACCAAAGTCAGAGGGCAACCTTGCCTGATGGAATGAAAAATCCCAAACACATCAAATTGGGAGTTATTGATGGTAATATAAGCATTAGCATCTCCAAAGATCATTTCCACAAATTGCAAAAAATTGGGACCAAAACCAAGAGCTCGGAGCATAACCAATATGAAAGGCCATTCAATTCAGTCATAGGCTTTAGAAAAATCTATTTTCAAAAAAATAGTCAGCTACTTGGACTTGCAAGCCCAGAGCATAGCCAATATAAAATGTCATTCAATTCGGTCATAAGCTTTAGCAAAATCTATTTTGAAAAAAATAGTTGGCTACTTGGACTTCCCAGCCCACTCCATTCCTTCTTAGACTGCAATAATGTTGTCAAGAATATATCTGGACTTGATAAAGCTAGTTTTTTCAAGCCGCACAATTAAAGGCAAGAGGTGGTGAATTTTGAGAGAAATTTCCTTGGCAATGATCTTATAAGACACATTCAGAAGGGTAATGGGTCACCAATTACAAATATCCTCAGGATCTCTAGCTTTAGGTATGAATTTAATGTTTCCTTTGTTGATAATAGTTCCTAAAATTTTAGAGTGATAGGCTTCAAGGTAAACTTTGTGCAAATCTGCACCATTATGCTCGTAGAGGTGTTTATAAAATTCACAAGGAAACCCATCATGCCCAGGGGATTTATCATTTGCCATGGAGAAAACTACCTCTTTAAGGTCTCAGAGGGTAAGAAGTTGCTCACATAAAGCATGTTGCTCAACTACTAGGCAGTTTGGAGTAACAAAAATACACTTTCTGAGAGCTTCCTCCTAAGCAACCTAATTTCCCTATGAAGTAAAAACATCCTCATAGTGATGAACAAATGCTTGCCAGATGTCAAGGAGACTAGAGAGAATAGAAGTGCCTTTTTTTTTTTTTTTAATCCCAAAAATTAGTATGTCGAGCTTGAAGAGCCTAGAAGAACTCCTTTGAGGCTTTATTGCCAACCTCCAACCAATGGAGGTGAGCTTTGATTTGGGCTCCTCAAGTGGCATAATTATCTATAACTTGTTTATCATGGAAAAGTTTGGCAAGATGAATTTGTAAATCAACATCAAAAGGATTAAGGGTGAGAGCCTCTGAAGCTTTTTTGAGCATAGAAGTAGTGGTTTCATAAGACAACCTTCTAAAAATTGCCAACTGTCATCCATAGATGCGCAAAAAGAAAGCAGTTCTAGTAATAGCATCATTCCACCACTTAATCCACCTTATCTAGGAATGCATGAAAAACATTCATAACACTTTGACGCACAATATGGTGACCCAAAAACCTTCCAAATAGAAAGTAAAACTGGGGTGGGGATGATACCCACAAGCTTTAGTGTTGTAGTATAGAGTTGGTCTGTTAAGGCTTACAATGATCACTTCTAACGATCTACCCTATGAGGAGCAATAAGGACTACTAGGTCCATCTTGTGAAAGGATTTACAAACGTACAATGAAGTATACACTTGATAAAGAGATTTACAAAAGACTATTAAGTCTACCTTGTGAAAGGATTTAACTGATCCACCTATTAGGATGAAACAGTGGCTGATCTCTAATTTGCAACTTGATTCCTTGAATGAGATTCCTTTGAGTGTAATGATCACCTTGCTATGATAGATAAATCTTTGTTGCTCCTTATACTATTATATCCTTTGTACTTCACACTTCTGCTCTTCTCTCCTTTTTATATTACTTTCATACATATTTTGGATGTGATACAATACATTACATATATACCAATCCAATTTACAAATCAACAATGTTGGTTATATTACAAGTTTACACAAAATACAGAAAGTCGGCCCAACTACAGGAACTTGAGTTCCAAAGACTAGCTCGGTGAGATTCTGATACTCGGCATCTTCTGTCAATGCTTGATATTTTCACGCATTCGATAGATGTAGAATCTCGGTCCATACTAATCACTTCCAAATAGTCTAAACTTGGTTTGAACTGGTGACTCGGTGAATACTGCAAAACTTGGCATATAAATTGAATCACTTGATTTACACTTCATAGCTTGGTCAATGTTATTACTACAAGCTTAGTATAAATTGAATCACTTGGTTAACACTGAGTGACTCGGTCAACATTGGATTCACATCATTGAAATTGTGAACTCGGTAACCACTACACAACTCGGTAACCATTGCATAACTTGGTTTGCACTAAGAGACTTCATAAACCTTATGAAGCTCAATTTATGCCTATAATCATCAACATCATACAAACTACTTGACACAAACTTAATATTGTTCCTTGACTTAGTAGCTGTAGACACCCAAAAAACCTTTAGAAAATAAAGTATTTTTATTTTCTAAAAAATTTCTGATGACTTCATCATTTATTAATTAATTAATTAATTTTTATGCCATTAAATTCCTTTATCTTAATCAAAAATATTTAATTAAGGAATCCCTCCCAAAAATGTTTAAATCTTAATTAAACATTATTTCCTTATTTATTAATTATTTAATTAATAAATTGACCAAAAATTCTAAAATAAATAAAAAATTTATTTTTTGCCCAAAACTTGGCCAATTTCCTTAAGACCACTAACCTCTTCCAAAATCTTCTAATCCTTCTTTAATTTTGATTAAAGGCTAATCCCATCATTTCCTACCCCTAATCCCAACTCAAAATATTTAATCAAGATTAAATATTAATCCTCATGTTTATTAAAAATATTTTAATAAATATATCCTCAACCCAAACCCTTGAAATAAATAAAACTTTATTTATTTCATTAAATCTTATCCTAGGAAGTTCTAGACTCTTCTAGAAAGTCTTCATCCTCATCCAAAGCCTAGACTCTTCTAGAAGATGTCTTTAACCCTAATCCTAATCCCCTCCTAACCTTGTCACATTCCCTTAACATGGGTTAAGACTTGCTAACTCAAGCCAAAGTTAACAAATATCTCCTCTTTCACCCACCCTCATTAATTGCAATCCACTTGCCGTCCACTTGCCTAGTCCTAAGCCATCTCTAACCCTTCCTCTAATCATTTTTACAACCCTAAGCAAGCTTAAAACTTCCCTAAACACTCAAATTCTAATTTCATGGTATCTCTCACAAATATCTTCAACCACAAAACTTTATAAAGCCCACAAAGTCATAAATGTTCTTACAAAGCACTTATGAAGGGTCTTTATGAAGATTTTATCCCTTGAGCCTCCTTTGTTGACTCATCCTTCCCCTTTCCTCCATCCTCTCACC
Source organism: Cupressus sempervirens (assembly GCA_028749045.1). Taxonomy (NCBI): domain Eukaryota; kingdom Viridiplantae; phylum Streptophyta; class Pinopsida; order Cupressales; family Cupressaceae; genus Cupressus; species Cupressus sempervirens. The sequence continues at coordinate 734,922,035 of CM053791.1, read as the reverse complement.
ATGTGACATGTGTCACTCCTTGATTGGTTGTAAGGAAGCACAATCCATGTGTTCTCCTCTCATGCAATCTAAGCCCTCCATGAGCTTTTTCCCATCCTTGCATTCTAGCCCTTGATCCCTCAAGCCCTTTGCCTATTTAAGGAATCCTCTCCCAAGCCATTTTAACACAATCCATGAAGTAAAGTCATAATGCCATTTTGAGAAGCCATTTTACATCAAAACCATACACTCACACCCAAATTCCAACTCCATTTGAAGCCCTTTTTGAAGCATAATCTTGAGCATACATCCTATCTATTTAGATAAAGCTACTCAAAAAGAGAGCTTCTCATTGAGAGAGCCCATTAATGGCTCATATTCTCAATTGAGAGCTCATCTTAGTCTATCTTAAAGTTTATGAATTTTGTTTAGTTTGTAGAAGCTTTATTTAAATTTGGTTTCTATTAGCATACTAACATTGCTCATATACATTTTGGCACGCCCGGTGGGACCCCGCATGGGTCATCTTCATTAGCTTTTTTAGTCAAGTTTTGTATGTCATTTGCTGATTTTGGCTAATTTTTCTTGTTTTTGTGATTGGTATGATTGTATAAATTGGTTTTGTAGGTCCACATGAGCATGAAGAAGACAAAGGAACTCATAGTCTATCTCATAGTATTTGCAGATTTTTCAAGCTTATAGGTGGACAAAGCACTTGGAATTCTTCTTCCTCTTCTTGTTTATATTCTTCTTATTCCATCTACTTCTTCTTCTTCTTCTTGTGGGAGATCTTGGCCAATTTTTTTTTTAAGGAAGCAAAATCATACACACTTCTTTTTAGTGCTTAAAATGAACCCCCAAATCATACTTAAATCCATTGAAAAATTAAAAATTTGCAAAAAAGAAAAAATCTTTTAACAAGTGAAACTAAACCAATCTAATCATTTGCATCCTTGCAACATCAAGGTTTTAGATGCATTCATGCAAAATTAGGAACACTTCATTTTTGGAAATTTAAAAAGAACTTCAAGTTTCCATTTCAAAAGGTTCAAAATCAACACTAAGTGCACACTAAAATCTAAATCAAACTCAAAGCATCAATCAAGGATAAAATGAACCTCATTTGAAAATATTTTAAAGTTCTTTTAAAAATCTCATGAAAACTAAGAGTCCTAAATGGTTGCCAAAAATTGTCCTAAAAGCTTTGTTATTTGTTCCAAACAAATGTCTTGTTGCAAAATCTTGAATGTTTCTTAGGTTTTTCATGCATCAAAACAATCTAGGAATATCATTTTTGGGCTTAAAATATGCAAACTAGAACACAAAATCTTGAATGAAAACCAAAGTCCAAAGAGTCATTTTCACTTTTGAGTCCAAAACAATCTTGAATGATCTAAGGTTAAAACAAAGCACTTCAAAGTTCTTAAAACAACACACAAAATCTCAATCTTGAATGCTCAAAGGAAAAAACTTGAATGTTTAATCACTTGTCTTTGAATGCATGTTGCTAAACACACTCTTGAATGCCATGGATTAAAATCAAATTTTCTTTGAATGCATGATTAAAACAACAAATTCAATCTTGAATGCCAAGGATCAATTAACCATTGTAATATCAAACACTTCATTTGGAGCTTCTAAAATTGAACAAAACAAATCTCTTTTCCACATGCAATTTAGGTAAAGTTTGGTTTTTGGACATTTAAGAAACTTCGTTAAGTTAAACACAAAATTGCAAAAATCAATTTGAGTAGTTCCGTGGACTCACCTCTTTTCTAATCACCCATCAAATATTAACCATTGGTTGCAATCTCAGCAAAATTCATGGGGATGGGTCTACTTGAAAAAGGTGTTAAATGTTCCACAATCTAACTCACTCACTTGGTCTTTGAACGTTTGCTTTAACTTTATCAAAATTCTTAAATGACCAAAAATCTAGATTAAATCGATCACACTTCATTTGGGTACTAAAATTGAACAACTATTGACGTAGAGGGCCTCCGGGTGCGTGCTTGAAATCGAATCTCACACACCTTTGTTTTGGGCTTAAAATAAACTCACACTCAATCTTGAATGCCTTAAAGAAAAATCAATCGATACTTGACGTGGAGGGCCTTCGGGCGTGCAAGTTTACTTTCTTGTTGACCCTAACTCTTCTTCTTGTTCGCATTCTTCGATCGATTTTATTTTTTTCGATGCTTCAAAGTTGGAATAAACATTGTATCTTAAACATGAGTGCTTGCAAAGTCTAGATCAGAAAACTTAAGCGTCAATTGGTAAAAGAACAAGCATGTTTTTTAGCCCAAGATCATCCAAGTCTTCTCTCCCCTTGTCGTCTTTCGAGGCCATCTTGGGTGCATAAGATTAGGATCCAAAATCTTGTCTTAGCTTTTTAGGAGGCCTTCTTGGGGATTTCATCACCCCTTGGGACAACCTCAACTCCAGCGTTACAGTGGAGTATAAAGATCGGGAGGTGAATCCAAAGACACCTCTCTTGGGATCAAAATTTTGTCACTCGGGCTAAGCCTCAAGGAACTTTATACCCTTGAGAAGTGAAAGAGGAGAAGTGGGTTACCGCTCCTCTCGGCTGTGTGACATCTTTTTGGTTTTATCTATGGATTTGGGCCTCACGTACCTTGCGTATATCAAGGACTCCCTAGCTATAAAAAATTTCATCCTTGTAGAAAGATTCCTAGGATGTTGGTGTGTTTGACGTGCTTGCTCAAAAATTTTGTCTGCTTATTTGTTCATAGCTTTTGAATGAATGTTTGCCAACTTTGGTCAAAATCCCAAAAAAGCAAAAATCTCCCAGCTCAAGGCATACTTAGCGTAGTCACTGCCTCATCAGAAAATCATCCAAGCTCCCCCGCTGCAACCAAATCTATCTAGTTCCTTGCTTTAGAACAATCCCAAATCCAAAGTCTCTCCAAATCATCCCCCCCTAGCCAGCTAGAAACCCAATCCAAAATCACACCCAAGCCTTTAGAGAGTTGTTGTCATTCTGCTAGAATTTTTTATCCAATCAATCCGACCAATCCACCAGCCTCACCACTGTTATCCTTTTGACAAAGCTTTGTCTAGGGTAATCTAGCTTTGTCACCTGTTATCCCTCATCACCTTGAGCTAAAGGTTGGGATCCACAAGTGATCAATCTCGTGTCATGCCCATAGGATCATTAGTCTATTCTTAGGTTGACACAATCTCCACCAATCCAGCGCATAGGAAAGCAAAACTCTCACTTTTTGATAGCATATCCTTTAAGTCTTCCATCCACAGGAAAGCCAAAAATCTCTAGCCAATCCTCCTTAGGTCTATCATGTAGCTTTGACTCTCCCTAGGAAATCTTTCATCAGCCAATCCAAAATCTAGGCTTAATCCAAATCCAACCATGAGCTTCCGTGTTCATCCATATGCAAGACCCCATCCCCATCAAACTCATCATCAAAGCATGAAGTACCAATCCTATCATGATGTGTTTGGTCGCATTGTCCTTGCTCCTGCCACCTCCTATTCCAATGATGATGAAAATCTTGTTGACTATGACGGGTATATTGAAAGCCTTAGAAACATTCCCCCAAGCATCCCATAAAATCCAAGAGTTATTCCAAACTATCTAGTCATGCCATCCGATATTCCAGCTTCCCCTCCATCACCCCATCAACCAAGCTTCCAATCTTCCACCCCCATCACACTAGCTATTCCTGTCAATCCACCTCCACCTTTGACACACGAGTCTCCAAGGAATCTCCTAGAGGAAATACAAGAAAAGTCGCCTCCAACAGCCGATAAGCCATGTCATCTAATCCAACCATGTGAAGTAGTCAGTGATGAAGCTTCCCCATCTATAATATCATCTCCATCTCCCATAGCTATCATCCCCATACCATCCATCAAATTGCTTAAAATCCTTCCACTTCCCGCAAGCATCAAAATCCCACCACCTATCAAATCCCTCCAAATCCTATCCACATCACCTCCAAGCATTTCCCAAATCTCTCGTAATGACCCTTATGCATCCATCTTCTACTCACCCATCTCCACTACTGAATCTCCCATCTATCCATCCGCTACCTTTGAAGAATCCATCCCTTCACCTCCTATCGCACCATCCACTCCAAACCAATCCTATCAAGATCCTGCCCAAAATCATGTTGACATCCCCCAAAGCATAAATGAAGATATCATCGTACCATGTCTTCCATCCATAGTGCAGTCACCATCTCCTCCATCTCCAAAACCTCAAGCCATATCTCCTCCACTACAAGATATCTTGTCATCCCACCAGCTACATCAAGATCCTATCCTTCCATCTCCCCCACTCCATGCTTCCATCTTACCACCTATCCAAGTTATTCCACCATCTATAATCTACCCTCTTGGTTCACCTACATTCATCCATAGTGGCCCTCTCTCAGTAGAAGAATTAAGAACAGTATCTCCCCATTGCAATACACCTAATAAATCACTTCTACCATTTTTTGCAAGCAAAAAGTTTCCTCAGCTTGTTCAAATGCTCAATCGATGGCATTATCAAGGTCAAGGTTTAGGACCACAAGAGCAAGGAATCAGAGAGCCTATTATTGCACAAAAAAATCTAGGATTTCATGGTCTTGGATATGTATCCAAAGGCTCACCATCTAAAGGTGTTGGTACACCACACCCCCAAACCAAGCCTATCTCCAAGCCCACCATGCCAGCCTCCCATCACTACTTCAAGAAATCTTATGTCATCCCCCCTCTACCATCTTTGCAACCCAAAACAACCTACCATATCCCCCCTTCATCCGCTAAATCCATTTTGGGTCCCTATGTCCCAAAATCTACCATCCTCCATCCTCCTATTAGCCATCATAAAAATCCTATTCCATCGATTCCTATGCAAGATCAACAAAGGCACATATCAGGGCACATCATCCATCATCATCCCCCTACATGCTCTTTCATATCCTCTCCATCTCACAAAGCTTCTCCTAACCATCTTCCCAAAGCTTACCACAACAATGTAAATGCCAACTTCAAAATGCATAAAGCTAAAAATCCACATCCTAGGCAATCATATGTCTATTCTAAAAGACATACTCCAAAAAGGCAAAATCCAATCAAAGAATGCAAAACAATGCAAAAGCCTATGAAAAGAAAATCCAAAACCATGTGGATCCCCAAGAAAAAAGTTGAAACCCAATGCATAATGGCATCCACCATTGCTAATCCCCCATCTAGTGACTCATGTCCCCCATCTCCTAACTCCATCTTGGGTGCCTATATCCCCAAGCATGCTTCCACAAATCCTCCATCACGCTCGCATCTACCATCTATCCCCCATATGCTCTTTTCACACCCGTCCCAACATGTGCCAATGTTGCTCTTGCAAGCATCCCCATCTCATGCTCCTTTCTAGCATTTTCATCCCTCCATCTCCTACCATCAATCCCATCTAATCCGATCTATTGCATAAATCACACATCCGGTGTACCAACAGCTAGCAACAAAATTGAACATTCCAACAGCCAGTGAAAAATCCCAAAAAAGCCAAAATAGCTGAAGAAAGCCAAAATCATTCCAGCTAAGTCCAAAGTCAAAAAGTCAAAAAAAGAAAAGAAAAATAAAGCGTCCACTGGTGAAAACTTGGCAATTCAAGCGCCTTGGACAAGTACCATGATGAAAAATTGGCAAACAAGCATCATGCGTAATCCGGCCATCCCCAGCTTAGCCTATCACCCTCATGCTTTTGGTCATCTCTTGACATCCAACTCCATCTTCCAATCTATCCACCTATCCTCCATCATCCAGCTTCCATCTCACACCATCCACTAATCTTATGCAGCTTCAGCCAATCATCTCAGCTATCATCCATCTCCCTAGCCCCTTCAGCTTTTTCCATCCTAGCTTCAATCCTATCACATCCATCATAAGACCTCCTTCCGCATGTTATCTTCTGATTGGGGGCACTATATTCCTTGGAGATCTTCTCTTGTCCATCCTCCCTTGTCATTGGTATCTAGCTCTAGGCTATCCTCATGCAAACCCAATGTCATCTCTTTATATCCATCATAATCCTAGCTATCTACCATCCTATCCAGCCATCTCATCCTGCTCCTCTAGCTATCCTTCATCACAAAATCTCTCATCATCATTGGATGCATCCTGCCAAATCCATATCTTTCGCTATCACCCCACCCTTAGCTTTCACATCTTGCACAACATCGAACCATCCTGCTATCCTATCATCCTGAGCTTTTTCTTGCTTGTAACTATCTTGGTTCATTAGCTTGTACCATATCTTGATTAGCTCACTTGTAAATATCTTGGTCTGTCAGCTTGTACATCCTCTTTAGCTTAGTACCATTGCATCCATCCAACGTTCATTTCAGTTTGTCCTTGATCAGCATCTTGCACCCATCGCACATCTTGGTTAGCTATTCCAATGCATCCTTTAGCTATATTTCCTATCACCAAAGTGTTATCTTTCTTAGTTCAGCTTGCCAGATGCATCACTCATCCAAATCCACCAGCTTAGGTGCTCTCCGATAGGTCCTTGCAGGATATAGCTTTCCTCATGTTTGATCTTGGTCCGTTAGTACCTTGTCCTACCCATCTCGTTGGCAAACGGTTCTCTTTTGGATTTTCGCTTTCTTTTGATTTGGACTCTTCCCTATTGGGTCTTGAGATATCTTTTCCAAGCAATCTCCTTGTTCCCTCCTCAAGGTTGCCACGATCTTCCATATCATGGTATACTGTGAATGGGGCAATCAGAGCGTAAGGTCTTGATCATGTCTTTTGCTTGTTTTCTTTTTTGCTTGTGGGTTACCCAGTGTCGTTTCCACACTGCTTCCTCTGGGATTCATGTGTGATACTGGGGCAATCCTTGCATGTTTGTTTTGAGTCAGTTCGTCAGTCCTCTGGACAGTTGGTGAAAAGGCCTTGATGTTCTTGGTAACCTTGGCAATTAACCAACAGTCCTATAGCAAATCTAGTGCTCAACTACATGGTGGTACTTCTCTTTGAAGTATCCCCCCCGCTCAAAAAGCTTCAATGGTTTTCCTTCATCTCCATTATCCCCCATCCATATCCAGCATCCGTCTCTCCTACCCCAGCTTATGCATCAGCATCTCTTTGAATCACTCCTCATCTTTAGCTTTAGGGATCCACAATCCTAGCCTTAGGGATCCACCAATCCAAATCAATCCACCAAGCCTCATCTTTCGAGATCCACAATCCTAGTCCTAGGGATCTCCAAAACCCATCTTCTGCCAATCTGACTCTTTGAAATCCTGTTGCATCAGCTTTTTTAATCCCCTCATCCATCTCCCCATCCTGGATTCCTTTTATAGCGCTCCGCTCCTTCATCCTCTGCAATCCCTGAGATCTTAAGCTTGCTTCCTCTTGTGCCTCTGATTCTCCCTTTATCATTCTCCTGTAGTGAGAGTTTGAGCTAACCAAACCTCTTCTCTTAAGTAAATCTGAGTCTTCTTGCTCATCTCGGATTCTTGTACTTTTCAAGAAGTCGTCAAGCCTCGCTTTCTCTCCCCACCGCCTTCTTGAGGGGGCATCTCATAGTCTCTCCTCTTCTGCTCTAGCCTTGGGCATCTTATTTTCTTATCTTTGATGTCATGCCACTTGCGGCATCACATCAAAGAGGGGCAAAATGTAGACACCTAAAAAACCTTTAGAAAATAAAGTATTTTTATTTTCTAAAAAATTCCTGATGACATCATCATTTATTAATTAATTAATTATTAATTAATTAATTATTAATTAATTAATTAATTTTTATGCCATTAAATCCCTTTATCTTAATCAAAAATATTTAATTAAGGAATCCCTCCCAAAAATGTTTAAATCTCATTTAAACATTATTTCCTTATTTATTAATTATTTAATTAATAAATTGACCAAAAATCCTAAAATAAATAAAAAAATTATTTTTTGCCCAAAACTTGGCCAATTTCCTTAAGACCACTAACCTCTTCCAAAATCTTCTAATCCTTCTTTAATTTTGATTAAAGGCTAATCCCATCATTTCCTACCCCTAATCCCAACTCAAAATATTTAATCAAGATTAAATATTAATCCTCATGTTTATTAAAAATATTTTAATAAATATCTCCTCAACCCAAACCCTTGAAATAAATAAAACTTTATTTATTTCATTAAATCTTATCCTAGGAAGTTCTAGACTCTTCTAGAAAGTCTTCATCCTCATCCAAAGCCTAGACTCTTCTAGAAGATGTCTTTAACCCTAATCCTAATCCCCTCCTAACCTTGTCACATTCCCTAAACATGGGTTAAGACTTGCTAACTCAAGCCAAAGTTAACAAATATCTCCTCCTTCACCCACTCTCATTAATTGCAATCCACTTGCTATCCACTTGCCTAGTCCTAAGCCATCTCTAACCCTTCCTCTAATCATTTTTACAACCCTAAGCAAGCTTAAAACCTCCCTAAACCCTCAAATTTGAATTTCATGGTATCTCTCACAAATATCTTCAACCACAAAACTTTATAAAGCCCACAAAGTCATAAATGTTCTTACAAAGCACTTATGTCTTTATGAAGATTTTATCCCTTGAGCCTCCTTTGTTGACTCATCCTTTCCCTTTCCTCCATCCTCTCACCATGTGACATGTGTCACTCCTTGATTGGTTGTAAGGAAGCACAATCCATGTGTTCTCCTCTCATGCAATCTAAGCCCTCCATGAGCTTTTTCCCATCCTTGCATTCTAGCCCTTGATCCCTCAAGCCCTTTGCCTATTTAAAGAATCCTCTCCCAAGCCATTTTAACACAATCCATGAAGTAAAGTCATAATGCCATTTTGAGAAGCCATTTTACATCAAAACCATACACTGACACCCAAATTCCAACTCCATTTGAAGCCCTTTTTGAAGCATAAGCTTGAGCATACATCCTATCTATTTAGACAAAGCTACTCAACAAGAGAGCTTCTCATTGAGAGAGCCCATTAATGGATCATATTCTCAATTGAGAGCTCATCTTAGTCTATCTTAAAGTTTATGAATTTTGTTTAGTTTGTAGAAGCTTTATTTAAATTTGGTTTCTATTAGCATACTAGCATTGCTCATATACAGTAGCAACTGTAGAAATAGATAGAGTCTGAAATAATTAGTTAACAATGTACAATAAGCTCGGTAGATACTTACTATCTGAATAAGTGTGTGTCACTAATAACAAACTTAACTCTAATGTCAACAAGAATATATGATTAATTAATGACTAAAATCTAAACACAGCATTCTTGGTCTTAATTTTCTCTAATTTTTCAAGGAGTTGTACTCTCAAAATTTCACTTAGGTTAACTTGTTCCTTCTCAACACAAATCATATAAGTTGTATAGATAAATCTTGTTGGTAATTCATCAATCTTAGAACTTGCACAAATAGAATAGGCAATGATTCTTCTTAGAAACATTGCATCATCTTGTTTAATGGTGTTTATCACCATGGCCTTCCCATTATAAATTGCTTTTGTGTAGCTCTCAACCTTCTTCTTAACAAGTTGCTCACCTATAGGTATACTACCTTGTTTGCTAAGACTAGTTACCCCGTGAATAAGGTTAGCTAAAATTTCAACTACATTGTCTTCCATCCACAATTTTCCATCATGAATTCTACTTAGTATGATCTGAGTCCACTCTTCAGTGTCCAATTCTCGATAAAAGTGATATTTGAATAGGTCTAGTTCTTTCAAATATTCAAATCTGGGCTTTACAGTCATATCATGGTTAAAGAAAACTTCCATATCTTTGTTCATATACTCGCTCCCAATAGCTTCAAACTACTTGTTAAGATAGCTTCCTACATCTTCCAAATACACTACATTGTTCAGAGTAATAGATAATGTTGAATTAGGGTTTCCTTCTACGGTTTTCACGAAAACAACCATCAATTTTGATCTCTCCTCATTCTCAACATTATGAACTATTGGTATATCCATGATCTTATTAATTATATACTTTATCGAAGAAATTTTGCAGAGAAACCATAAAATATCTCTTTCTAAAATAGGGTTTAGTTCAAAATTTCCTTGTCAAGTTACTTCTTAGTACTCTATGCTTCTGATGTGATTGCAATGAAGTGGTAATTAATTATGTACTTCATTTTATTCATTCAATTTTAACTTGCCTTAATTACATACTTTGCAAACACAAAAAAGTTTTCAATTACATTCTAAAATCAAATATCTACTCAAAATCTTTGTTCGGTCTTCAAATGCTACCTAAAGATTATCATAGCTTCCTTACATTATGATAATGCTCCAAAAATCTTTTCTCCACAAAATTCTCTGTAAAAACATAGTTTTCATCTTCTGCTATAGAATTAACTTTCTTTGTAATAACAATAATTCTTAATTCCTTCATAAGAAGTTCTTCTAAGCTTCAAATTTCAAGCGAGTTTAACTACCATCTAAACTTATCTCAATACACCTTTTCCCAACTTCGCTACCCATAGTTTGATCTCTAATTGAAGTTTCAAATTTTGGTGTTGTGAACAAGCTCAATTCAACTTAGTTGAATCAAACTCGATTACTAACTTTCATCTTCCTATCTCATCATCTTCAAACTTTTCTTCTGAGATGTGTAATCCTTTTTTTGAATGCCTCATTGAGTTCTTCTCAAAGTTCACTGACTACATTTCTTTGTTCCTCATTATCTTTTTTAGTTTTGGAGTTCCTTTCATGATTCCTTCTGTCATTTGTGACGTTTCTTCCATCATTCCTTCTATTTTCAAATTTTCTTCCATTCTTCCTTATATCTCTAATGTTTTTGTCCATTCTACAATAGTTTGTTGTATGTCTGAAGTTGTTGCATAACTAACATACTGAGGTTCTGCTTCTAGGATTTTATTGATCAGCAGGTGCATGACAATTCAAGGCTATGTGTCCAAAGTTGTTACACTTATAACCCATGGTCTACTTTATTTCTTCATAAGGTCTTCCTTCTCTCAATGTCCTCTCATTAGATCTTCTTCTATTTGCAGGGCTAGTATTTCCAGGCATTCTACTATTCCTTCTATCATCATCATAGTTAGGTTTCCTACAATCAATTTATGTATTACCCATCAGGGTATACTTTAAGAAACCCCTCCTTTAGAAAAGGTGTAAAAACTTTGTGAAAGGTGTAAAACACCTTTAAAAAAATTATTTTTTGTGGCAAAAAAAAATAGTTTACAAAGAAAAAATAATAATCTCCATTGGCGAAACATTCATAGTCTCTCAAACAATGCGTAAAATCAGGGCGATTGTGTTATTTTAAAACCACAAAAAAATTATACTTTGGCGAACAAAAAATAATAATTAGTAAAATTTTAATTTTTTGGGCAAATCATTTCATTATATTCAAGGTTAACAAAAACATATGTGAAGTCAATGGCATCAGAGGTTCGCAAAGGGTTTCATCAACTTGAAGTTGGTGGTTGCGAAACTATGAGAAAGGCTTTAACAGGTCTATCGCAATGTCACTATCAAAGTGAAAGTTAATTGTTTGTCCGGTTGGAAAGATAAATGAGGAGTTAACTTTGCGACTTTGCAAAAAGGAGATTTTGCAAAATTGGCAGTAGCAATTAAATTATGGTGATTCAGTAAACTTTTATGTTATGAAGTTGTGAAAAGGGAGATTGCATCATTGGAGGTTTTATTCAAGCAGTTAGTCTATTGTTTGCAAGACCGCGAAATGTTAATTCAGGCAATTTTCGCATGTTTGCAATAGTTAAAGGGAAAGGACTTCCGATAGTCGCGAAAAGGGAGATCGTATCATCGGAGGTTTTATGCAGGCAGTTAGTCTGTTGGTTGTGAGACTGTGAAATGTGAATTCAGGTAGTTTTTGCATGTTCGCAGTGGTTAAAGGGAAAGGACTTTCGGTAGTCGTGAAATGGGAGATCGCATCATCGAAATTTTTATGCAAGCAGTTAGTCTATTGGTTGCGAGATAGAAAAATGTTAAGTCAAGTCATTTTTGCATGTTCGCAGCGGTTAAAGGGAAAAGATATGTCATCCTGCGAAGTTGCAAAAAGTTAAGATGAAGCAGTCTTCGCCACTTCGCATTGGTTAGAAGGAAATGGGTTTTGACAACTGCGACAACGCGATGTGAAACATTTAAGTTCTGAAGCTACAACAGAAGGGGAATCTCATTGGAAGAGGATATAAGGCTTATCACAAGGTTGCAAGGATAAAGTGAATATTTGATTTAACAGTTGTGATAGCCCAAGAAAAGAAAAAGAAGGGTTTTGCAGTTTCGCAAAAAGATTTCAAGGTTAAGTTGAACCGATTGCGACAGAGCATAGAAAGAAGGGTTTTGCAACTAATAAGATTGTACAATGAGAATGTATTTTTAAAGCTTGAAACTTTGAAAGTACAAAAGAATAGTTTTTCAAATCTATTATCTAATTCCGAATAGCTGATGAGTTGACATTCTAACGCAAATGAAATAAAGGTAGTAGTTACTACTGGTAGTGGTCGATAATAGATATCCATGCACGTGCAAGCTTTTAAACTTTAAAGCCATTAAAATTTAACAATTTAACATCGTGGCCCATCACGAAGTTGCAGAAAACTAGAATTCTCATATATCTAGAACTAACAGAGCAAAAAGATTCAAGAATTTGCAGTAAGATCAAAATGGAAAAAGCAAAATCATCAGTAAATAAGAGCACTGGAGAAGGCAGCAAGGTTTCGTTGTCTGCCAAATTTGTAGAAGAATGGTTGAAGATTCTCCCTAAATCTTCCAATGCTCAAAGTGCTAATGTCCACGCATTTAGAGATGCTTACAGCTTCTGTAGAGATGCTCAAGTACTGGACACCAATGGAACTGAATTGTTTTGGTACTTTTACAAGAATAGGGTGCAGAAGATTCCCATCTCAAATCCATGGATGAAGAACCTGGGAAAGTTGATAATTCCTGAGGTATACGTGGATCTTAACCTTATCAAGGCACTGGTAAATGCATATAATCCAACCACTTGGTCCTTTCATAGAAAGGATAGGAGCATTCTCTGTATGTTAAGTAAGGATGCTTTTGCTAAAGCATTTGATTTGTAGGGTCCCATGTTAGTTCCTATTAACCTGGAAAAATTTGAAGCAGCATTTTAGAAATAGAGAGGTTTCTACACAAAACATGCAATGTTGCAACATATCCCAAGGGAAAACAAGATGAAAGGAGAATTCCCAAAAAAGGTTATTGATTTTATACCCTTGTCATATTTCTGTGCATACTTTCAAAAAATAGTTTTTGGATTGAACAAACTATTGGGAGTAGATGGATCCATGGATGCCTCCCCAGCATTGTATGTGATAGCTCTAGACATTCAGGACCCACATACTAAGTGGGGTATGATTTTGGAACATTCATTGCTGATAGTATTCATCAGCAGATGGTGACAACTCAACAAGGTGATCTTGGATATTTCAAATTTCTACATTACAACGTGGTCCATATGGATTCTAGTTTCATTGAAGCTTTGGACAATTTCAGAGAGGCATTGCCTATTCAAAGATGGACAAGATTATGGCAGAGGTTCTACTCTTTTTCTAATTCCCTCTCTTTTTATAATGATTTTGTTGCAACTATTCATAGGATGTTAGGTTCAAAATTGGAAAGATTACCTAGGTTAATTAGGAAGATTGTTAGACCAACTATGTGTTTTGATGATGAGGGACCAATTCATCATGATTGGGGCAATGCCTTTTTGTTAGCAAACTGTACAGTGATTAGAATTTTTGGTTGTTCCCAACCCCCTCATTTCCTGCAGAGATATGTACCGGAGAGGGTGGGTGTAGTGGAAATTTTCTGGCAGTTGTTATCCACGTATAGAGAATATCTAGGGCCAACCATTAAAAAGGGGTCTTTTTTGTGTAGAAATTTCAAAGTAGGGGATTTTGAAATTGGTAAAGAGGCCATTGAGGAAGTTGATGCCTTCCTAAGAGAGTTAAATTTCCCCACTGCCCCCACTAGGGTTTATGACCCATATAACATTGTTAGAAGTGCTCTTAAAAAAATGAGGGGTTATAATGTCATCATTGGAAGGAAAAATTGGGAAGAGGATGTCATTAGGGATCAATTGGATGAAGATGTTTGTGCTGATAGGATGCAGAAGTGGAGACAAATCCTCTCAATAGAGGAAGAAATGAAGAAAGTAGATCCTAATTTCCAGGGCTTCTATTCTGATTTACCCTATTTTCAACAAATTGATAAGTGTATTGAGGAGTTTGATAACATTATGGCTCAAGTTCCTCAAAATGCTAGAGATAGGGTAAACCCTTCTTCTCCAGAGGCAAATGTTCTATTGGCAATTAGTGACAAAGAAGATCAGCCTGGCCCTTCAAACTGGGATAAAAGGGGCAAGAAGAAACAAAAATTGATTGAGGTTCTGGAAAAGGCTAGAGAGAAAGCCTTAAAAGTGCTTCCAAAAGGAACTAGGTATTTTGATGATGCCACACAAAAGTTCTTAATTGATCAAGCTACTCAAGAGGAGAGGAGACACAATAGTTTAGAACTACAATCCATGATGCTGGATGACAGAATTATACAGGCTCAAGAATTCATGAAGGATGATGATTTTATCAAGAGTGAAGAATTCAAAAGTTTTCTGTATAAACTCAAACAAAATGAACTTTCTTTGCATGTCAAACCTGGAGACACGGATGAAAAAGTGACTGAAATGTTGCAGAAGCTCCAAGCCTATGATGCTAATAGTGAAAGCCTCACTATAGAGGAGGCTAGGGAATTGGTACAAAGGAGTGGTATGATAGTTTTCCCAGGATGGGATATTAGTTCATCATTCCTACTTGATCAAATGAGGAGACAAGAAAAATCAATCTCTTATGAGGAGATTAATCCATTTGGTGAATTATAGGGGGCAGGATTTAATATAGATACTAAGACAATAGCTATTTGGAGTGTAGCTCCAAAATTAGAGAAGCCTGCCCTAATGGAAATTAAAGAGACACTAGCAGGTAATGCAATTTTTTGGAATGCACATTCAACTTCTTCAGATCAAATTTACAACCTCCAAAATGCTGCTTCTATGCTAGGCAAGAACAAGATTGATATTCTTCAAGAACAACTAGTGCAGACATATGAAAAGTCCCTTGATGCCAGGAAGAAGTATGAAGAGGAAATGAGAAGAACATATGTTCTGGAACACGCTTTGGAGGAATCAAAAAAGGAGAATGAAGATTTGAAAAGAGAAGAAAGGTCACTAAGAGTAAGGGAGATACAAGACCAGAATATTCAAACTGACCAGATAGTAGAAGAACCACATCCAGTAACACATATGGATGTGGATGAGTTTGAGATTAGCAAGGATGCAAAGATCTGGACAATGAAACAATTTTTAATTCATAGAATCATTGCTTTAAAGAGAGCCTCTGTAAATGTACATAGTATGTACAATACTCTGCAGAGTAATGAATACCAATGCTCTAAGGCTTTATCACTATTATCTCCATTGTTTGCCCAGTGGGGGCCATACATTCAATTCTTTGATAGGTTAGTTCCTTTACTCACACAAAAAAAGGAACTACCTAAGGAGATCATTGTTCCTATAAGGAAAATGATACATCAAGTTAAAGAATTGAATTCATTCTTCATTGGTAAGATTGAACCAGTAAGGGGAAAATTGAAAAGCATAGCATTGGGTACCCCAAATTTCATTCCAACAATTTTGAACAATGAAGGGTATGTCAAATCTTTGCAAGAGTGATCTGAATCTTTTGATCTAATATTAGACCATCCAAGATTTATAGCATTTTCAAGAGGTGAATCAAGTGATCAAGTTGTATATGATATGACTGATATGACATACAAAATTGAAGCAGAGAAGAATAAAATTATAGGAGAGGGTAAAGCCATCACAAATGCAAAATGGACTAAAAACATCAGTGAATTAGAGGCAGTTAGAAATATAGTGTGGCCTGTTGTGGATATAGATATTGCCATCTGGGAGGTTATAGAAAATATCAAAGCAATCCCTTCAGTAGAAGATGATTAGCAGAAAAGATGGTGGCCCCGGGGAATCAATTGGAGGACCAGTGTTGCAGAAGAATATCAAAGAGAAGTTGTTCATCATAATAGATTACCTTACCTTTTTAGTACATCCACTATGGGTAATGTTGTAGTTAGAACTAGAAGATAGGCTTAATGATCACTTGCCACTTGTCACATTTTGTAATTGTTTCCCCTTTTTCTATTAAAATATGTCACAAAAGGTTTCAACAAATTGTAATGATTATCTTAATTGTTGTTATCTTTTGTCTTTTGTAATGAATCATGATGTAACCTTTCTAAGCCTGAAGCTTTTTATTACTCAAGTGATATAAATATGAGTTCCCAAGGCTTAGAAATGGTCTGATCTATTGTTATTTTTTAGATTAAGTATAATTTTCTTTAAGAGCATATATTGTTCCAACTCTATGTATTTCAATTTTCCATTATGTTTTGTAGTCAGTAGTTCTCTGTGATGTTAATGTTAATGAAAAGTGTCATTCTATGATGATATTATGGCCTTTGCACACATCTTTATTATCTCTTTTTTTTTTATCAAACAACTAAATCAAGAGAAAGATACAAAAATAACATTGTGTCAACAATATGAATAGAGTAACAACTAACAAAAATCTTGAACTCAAATCAAGAGGAAGGTACAAAAATAACATTACGTCAACAATAGAGTAACAAAAATCTTGAACTCAATTTTTGTAAATTGTAATTGCAATATGACTGAATATAGAAGAACTGAAGTAGAGTATACCTATAAATTCCTTAGAACTGAATGCTACATTATTAAATCACGATTCACTTCATTGACTCAGTCTCAAATGTGATGCTTCTATATCCCATATGGACTCCAGATCCTAAAACTAAAATCTAACTAGTACTAATAGGTTCCTCTTCATTCGAATCTGTAAAATCTTCATCTTCATTTTGACTTGGAGACATAAATTCATCATTTATGTTGGAGTCAGCAGTAGAAGTAGAACCACCATCTTTAAAAGTGTTGCAAAGGCCTCATCTTTCATGTGTGGAATTCCAAATGGCCAATGACCTATCATAAGGAAAATCTCTAACATTGTATTGAGTTATAAACAACCTCAAACAAGTTTCCAAATTTTTGTCTAGTTTGTTTCTGACATTTGATTTCAAAAACCCCAATGCAATGAAAACTCTCTCATCTTCTACCGACCCTAATATCATTGTTTGACATAAATCAGCAAGTTTGAAATATTCTGATATTGAAGTACGTAATACTTCACTCTAATTTATCCTTTTCCAAATCCTTGTTATTGCACCATGATCGAATGGATTCTCAAAGTTTTCCATCTGTTTTTGCATACACAATGCAAAAACTTTACATTGTTTTTTAAGATTATTTGAATCTAAGATTTGTTGTATTAGTTGTCCATTGCAATTTGTATGCTTTGAAAACTGTGTTATCAATTTGTCAAGTTTATTATGAAACAACTTTGCATTAGTTGGATTATGTCCAAAGTCTTTCCAAAATTGAGGAAACACACAACTCATGGTTTCAAAAATTTCGTCTCGAGGGAATCTTTCACGAATCTCACTTGAAAGTTGGTAGGAAATAGACTTCACATTTTCACTAACAGATTTAACAATCTTGTCAAAATCATCCTTTCTAAACTGGTAGTACTCTGCCTCTCTTCGTTGTTTTAGATTGGTGCATTGGTATTTCAAATCCTTTCACAAACACACATAGCTCATTTTTCCCATTGAATTGTAAAGAATTCTTAGCATGATTCAAATTTGTAATTATCTCCCACCTTGAAAAAATTGGGCTATGACCTAAGAGATCTGAATACAAAGAATCCAGAGCCATGCATGTCATTTTACGTAAATCAGAATACTCGTGAATATACATAGTTCTATCTTGGGCTTTCTTAACAAGTTTGTTCATTAAATCTAGCATGGGGAGAATACTGGCTAAAGTTAATAGGTTCTCTATATCACTTAACTTATTTAACAAATTAGGAGCTCTATCCATTGCTCATATAGAGCTCCAATCAAGGATTGATATTCTGCTAGAACTCGTTCTGCTAGTCCATGCAAAGATATCCATCTGGTCTCAACATCCTTGAGAATCTTATTTCTTGATTTTACTCCCTCGGAAAAAATCTTAAATTCTGCAAAGTGTTTAGGACTTCTACAAAAGTACCAGTGGAGCTCATAGATTAGATCTTCAACTTTTGACATTGTAGGAAAAGTACTTACAATCTTATATCCTAAATTCATTCAGTGGGCCATGCAGTGTATGCCAAGCATGTAAGGTGCAATACTAGTTCGTAATCTTGCACAAAGACCAGTCCTTTGCCCTTGCATTATTGTAGCTCCATCAGCTCCGACACACACTAACTTCTTTGCAATTGTCAAGTCATCCATACCAGCAATTTCATTTAAAGCTTTCTTAACTTCTAAATATAAATTTTTTACAGTTGAATTGGCCCTCATTTTACGAACACAAAATAGATTAGCTTGACGGACATGATCTTTTATAGTATATACATGCATACATACCCAAGCAGTGTTATCTACCATAGTGACTTCATCTAAGGATAATGAAATGAACTTGGATTCTTTTACTCTCTCCTATACATTTTTCTTTTCCACCTCAGCAAGACATCTTGTCATTTCCCATCCAACGTATATTGACTAATGTGACATAGGATAGTGAGGAACTCTCAAAAAAGATAATAAATTACCATATTCTAAAAAGTCTCTCATAGGACACCTTCTAGATAGAATATGAAAAGTAAAACTCATCTGAACGGTCTTCACCAATTTTGCATCATTAGCTGCATGTTGAAGCCCATCCTTGATTGGATTACCACTACTACCACTACCAATTACTGCTATTTTCTTGAAATGCTCTTCGTATTCTATGGAATACTTAACATGAAGGCATTCTTCCTTTGATTTCCATCTCACTGCCGCTACTTCCTTTCCATCTATGATTTGTTTTTCATAAACCTTACCAATATTTTTTTCTATAGTGTCGAGCTTTAACTGCAACTTTTTCTCTCTTTTAGTTTTCCAAGTACAAATTGTACACTTGCATTCTGTTGGTGGTTCATCATTGTTGGTAACTGGTTCAATAAACTAGTACTTTGCTACCCAATCAACTTGGAAAGTCCTTTTCATTTCCCACTCCTGCCCCATTTTTACATTCCTTTTTCTTTTCTTCCTACCAACATCAATATTATCTTCTATTACAACATCTTCTACTGTTCAAACATTGTTATCCTCATTTGATGCATTTTGATTTAATTGAATAACAACCTACTCTTCTAGTGGTGGTGAGGTATTGTGATTTCCTTCTGCACTTGTACTTGCCAAAGTTGGTGGACCAGAAACATTGTCAATTCCAAAGAAAGCCTTTATGGTAGTATCTCTAAGTTTTTGGCATTTTGACGTAAGATTAATCCCTTCACTGCCCTTGGGGGTCTTAACCTTATCACTTCCCTAAGACTGAGAAATATTAGTTACAGACTAACCCTCCCCTGACATCTCAATCCACTGATAATCCATTTAAACTTTACTTCCCTAAGAATAAGTAGTATTACTTTTAGACTAGGAATTGAAACTTAAAGAAAAAAAGTTAAATTTCAAATCTGATTTTTGACAGTTGGTGAATTAACATTCCATGGCAAAGGAAATAGGATATTGACCTTAGGTGGTCAATATCCATGCATGCAAGCATTAAAAACCATTAACGTCGCCAGCAACTTTCAACATTGCATCCACTTTTTGAAAAAATTCTAATGAAAATGAGATAAGAAAGGAAACTGTAGATAAGCTTCTGATTAAATTAAACTACATAAGCTGAAGGAGAGTATTTTACAGCATAGCTACACATACCAGTGTACCACCACTTGTGGAAGCTATCTCTGGAGTCCGAGTCATGCCCGCAATGTGTCCTACACTGCCAAAAATTTGATGGAGTGCCAGCAGTATTTAGTGAATGTCTCATTGCTTGGGCAAATTCAGATTTATACATATTACAAATCAATACAATTACCAATTCACCATGCCAAACGAGCCGACTCCTCCACAACAAAATGAAAGCATGTTGGCAAAACGAGCCAACTCCTCCACTTTCCATAACGTGAAACAAGCTGACTCCTCCACAGTAAAATGAAACTGGGATGGCGAATTCTCCCATACCGCATGAAACAAAAACTTGAAACCTGACGAACATTCCACAATAAGCGTTACTTGGTCAATTGTATGAAAGGTGAATACCGCTAGGGAAAAACTCAAACATAACATTTGCCTTGGTGATTACAATGCTAGGCAACTAGGTAAACCCAACAAAGCTTGGCGACCAGGAAACCATGGAAGGGCTTAGAAATTGCCAGAAATAACACTGGCAAAATGTCAAATTCGCCAAAATATAAAAATTTGCCACTATATTATACCCTGTTACCCATACCATGACAATTATGACAATAAAAATCCATAACATGATTAAATGATTTATTTGTACAATCTCTTTTCATATGATATATTTCATTAAATGAAAAACACTTACCTCTAAATTCATACTTGGTTTCTTTAGGAGATTCCATTTTCTTAGGTTCATCCAATTTCACAGTTTCCTTGTCTTGTCCAACTTCTTTAGGTTTATCAGAAGATTGACTAGATTCAATCTTATCATCAGATTTATCTTTTCCTTTTAGATATGATCTATTTTCAGGTTTCTTTACAAATATGTTAAATACATAACCAAGACCAGTCTTATCATAGGTAGGTCTGTGTTTTGACATTGAATCATCAAGATTTTCTCTACTAGAATAAAGCTTTGCAAGTTCTTGCTTGCATTGAGTTAATTCACTTTTCACAATAGTGTTGGGTATGTGCAGGATCATGGTGTGCCAAAAAGTGGTGATGTGAAAAACATGTAATTTTGAAATGCCTAAAAGCATTTCAAAATGCGCTCTGACTTTTTTCCCACCCATCCTAGTACCAAACCAAAAATGTAATACCTTGCCTGATCAAGTATCCGATTTGAGAATAGGTATTCGATTTGAGAACAGATATCCAATTTGAGAACAAGTATCCTATTTATGTTCCCAAATTATGGCACCAAATTCAAATGTAAAGGGAGTGGGGATCAATTTTTAAGATAAATATTGATTTTTATTTACCAAACTCTAAGGGGGGACCAATTTTTAAGTTGTATCAAGTCATAGTATAATATAATTATAGAATAATTGGGGGGGGTTGCAATTATTATATATAGTTACTAAAACTTATTATATAGTATTAAATAATAATGATTATTTATTATATTATTATTTATATATAGTTATTACTTATTATATATATAATATTATTTATTATATAATTATTTTATATATAATTATTGTTTATTATATATAATTATGTATCATATGTATTATTATTATATATTATATATATTATTAACCTTGGTTAATACATGATAACATATGTTCCTAGGGGTCCTAGGACCCTTATAGACATATATGTTGTGTTCCAATGGGTCGAAAGGGTTCATAGAGTATCCTATTACCCTTTCAAGCCATTACATGACTACAAACATTCCTAGGGGTCATAGAACTCCTAGGAACATATGATGTCATGTAATGGGCCTAAAGGGATCATAGGGTATCTGATGACCCCTTTTGACCGATTAGAAAACAACATGTATGGCCCTAGGGTATTAGGACCCTTAGGAATATATGTTATCATGTAATGAGTCAAAATGTGACCCATTGGAGCACAACACACATGATAATAAGGGTCCTAGGACCCCTAGCAACATGTGTTCTCGTATAATGTGTTAAAGGGGTCATAGAATACCCTACGACCCATTTCTACCCATTGGAATATAAGACGTATGTCCCTAGGGGTCGAAGGATAGTCTATTACCCCTTTCTATCCATTGGAACACAACATATATGTCCTTAGGGGCCCTAGGATCCCTAGGAACATAAGTTGTCATGTATTTGATTGAAATAGGTCATAGGTTATCCTATGACCCCTTTCAACCCATTTCAACACAACATGCTTGTCCCTAGAGGTCTTAAGACCCACAAGAACATATTTTGTCATGTAAAGGGTTGAAACAAGTCATAAGATATCATTTAACCCAATTCAACCCATTGGAACACAATATGTATGTTCCAAGGGGTCCTACAAACCCTATGAACATATTTTATCATGTAATAGGTCAAAATGTGTCATGACATGCCCTGTGACCCCATTTTATCCATTATAACACATCATGTATGTCCGTAGGGGTCCATGTGTTTGAATGGGCCGAAATAGGTCATAGGGTTCCCTATGACCCCTTTTGACCCATTAAATGATAACATATGTTGATAGGGGTCCTATAACCCCTAGCAAAATATATCATGTGTTCAAATGAGTTGAAAGGGGTCATAGAGTACCCCATGAGCCCTTTTAATAAATTATATGATAATATATGTTCTTAGGGGTCTTAGAAACTGTAAGGACATAAATCATGTCTTTAAATGGGTTGAAAGGGGTCATAGGCAATTTTCACCCATTAAATAACAACATATGTCTCTAGGGGTCCTAGGATCCCTAGGGATATATTATAATCATTTATATGGGTTGAAAAGGGTCATAGGATAACCTATGATCCCTTTCGAGACATTTCATTACAACATATTTCTCTAGGGGTCCTCAGACCCCTAGAGACATATTATAATCATTTATATGAGTTAAAAGGGGATATAGGATAACCTATGACCCCTTTCGACATATTTCATTACAACATATGTCTCTAGGGGTCATAGGACCCCTAGGGACATATTTCAATCATTTCTATCATTTGAAGAGGGTCATTGTATAGCCTATGACCCCTTTTGACATATTTCATTGTAACATATATCTTTAGGGGTCCCAAGACCCCTATGGACATATTATAATCATTTATATGGGTCAAAAGGGTCATAGGATAACCTGTGACCCCTTTTGACACATTTCATTACAACATATGTCTCTAGGGGTCCCATGACCCCTAGGGACATATTATAATCATTTATATTGGTCAAAAGGTGCCATAAGTTAACCTATGACCCCTTTCGACACAATTCATGACAACATATGTCTCTAGGAATCCCAAGAACCTAAGAACATATTATAATCATTTATATGGGTCAAAAAGGAGTCATAGGATAACCTATGACCCCTTTCGACACATCTCATGACAACATATGTCTCAACAAGTCCCAGGACTGCTAGGGGCATATTTGAATCATTTATATGGGTCGAAAGGGATGATAGCCTATGACCTCTTTTGATACATTTCATTACAACATATGTCTTTAGGGGTCCCAAGACATCTAAGAACCCACTAGAGACATATTATAATCATTTATATGGGTTTAAAGCATCATAGGGTAACCTATTACCCCTTTCAACACATTTCTTGACAACATATGTCTCTAGGGGTCCTAAGACCCCTAGGAACATATTATAATCATTTATATAGGTCGAAAGGGGTCATAGGAGGGGTCTCAAGACCCTAAGGGACATATTAGAATCATTTATATGGGTCAAATGGGGTCATAGGTTATTGTATGACCCCTTTCAACATATTTCATTTCAACATATGTCTTTAAGGGTCCTAGGACCCCAAGGGACATATTATAATGATTTATATGGGTCAAAATAGGCCATAGCGTGTCATATGACCCCTTTCGACACATTCATTACAACATATGTCTTTAGGGGTCCTAGGATCCTTAGGGACATATTATAATTGTTTATATGGGTTAAAAGGGGTCATAGGATAACTTATGACCCCTTCCGACACATTTCATTACAACATATGTCTCTAGGGGTCCTAAGACCCCTAGAGACATATTATAATCATTTATATGGGTCAAAAAGAGTCATAGGATAACCTTATGACCCCTTTCGACATGTTTCATGATAATTTATGTACTTAGGGGTCTCAGGTCCTCTAGGGAGATATTATAATAATTTATATGGGTTGAAAGGGGTCATAGGATAACCTATGACCCCTTTCGACACATTTTATTACAACATATGTGTCTAAGGGTCCCAAGACCCCTACGAATATATTAGAATTGTTTATATGGGTCGAAAGGGGTCATAGGATAACCTATAACCCCTTTCGATAAATTTTATTACAACATATGTCTCTAGGGGTCATAGGACCCCAAGGGACATATTATAATCATTTCTACAGTTTGAAAGGGGTCATAGTATAGCCTATGACCCCTTTCGACACATTTCATTACAACATTTCTCTCTAGGGGTCTTAAGACTCTTGCAGACATATTATAATTGTTTATATGGGTCGAAAGGAGTCATAGGATAACCTTATGACCCCTTTTGACATGTTTCATGACAAAATGTCCCTAGGTGACCTAAGACTCCTAAGAACATATTATAATCATTTATATGGATCAAAAGGGGTCATGGGATAACCTATGACCCCTTTCGACACATTTCATCATAGCATATGTTTTTAGGGGAACAAGACCCTAGGGACATATTATAATCATATATATATTAGTCAAAAGGGGTCATAGGAAAACCTATGACCCCTTACGACACATTTCATTACAACATATGCCTTTACAAGACCTAGGACCCCTAGGGACATATTATAATCATTTATATGGATCAAAAGGGGTCATAAGTTATCAAAAAAATTCATGACAACATATGTCTCTAGGAGTCTCAAGACTCTAGCAACATATTATAATCATTTATATGGATTGAAAGGGTCACAGGGGTCTCAAAATCCCAGGAACATGTTATAATCATTTATATGGGTTGAAAGGGGTCATAAGATAACCTATGACCACTTTTGACACATCTCATGACAACATATGTCTCTAGGGGTCCCATAACTCCTAAGTACATATTAGAATCATTTATATGGGTCAAAAGGGGTTATTGGGTAACTTATGACCCCTTTCAACACATTTCATGGCAACATATGTCCCTAAGGGTCCCAAGACCCCTAGGGACATATTAGAATCATTCATATGGGTCCAAAGGGGTCATAGGACTCTTGGAGACATATTATAATCATTTTTATGGTTTGAAAGGGGTCATAGTATAACCTATGACCACTTTCAACACATTTCATTACAACATATGTTTTTAGGGGTTTTAGGACCCCTAGGGACATATTATAATCATTTATATGGGTTGAAAGGAGTCATAGGATAAACTTATGACCCCTTTCGACATGTTTCATGACAACATATGTCCCTAGGGGTCCTAGGACTCTTAAAAACTTATTAAAATCATTTATATGGGTCATAGGATAACCTATGACCCTTTTCGACACATTTTATGACAACATATGTCTCTAGGGGTCCCAGGACCCCTAGGGACATATTAGAATTGATTATATGGGTCGAAAGGGGTCATAGGATAACCTATGAACCTTTTGACATATTTCATTACAACACATGTCTCTAGGGGTCCCAAGATCCCTAGGGACATATTATAATCATTTATATGGGTTAAAAGTGGTCATAGGATAACCTATGACCCCTTTCGACACATTTCATTACAACATATGTCTCTAGGGATCATAAGACTCATGGGGACATATTATAATCATTTATATGGGTTGAAATGGACCATAGGATGTCCTATGACCCCTTTTGACACATTTCATTACAACATATGTCTTTAGGAGTCCTAGAACCCCTAAAGACATATTATAATTGTTGATATAGTTGAAAGGGTTTATAGGATAATTTATGACCCATTTTGACACATTTCATTACAAAATATGTCTCTAAGGGTCTTAGGACCCCTAAGTACATATTATAATTGTTTATATGGGTCGAAATGGGTCACAGCATAACCTATGACCCCTTTCGACACATTTCATGACAACATATGTCTCTATAAGTCCGCTTAAGGACATATTAGAATCGTTTATATGGGTCGAAAGGGATCATAGAATAACCTATGACCCCTTTCGACATATTTTATTACAACATATGTCTCTAAGAGACATAGGACCCTAGGGACATATTATTATCATTTATATGGGTTGAAAGGAGTTATATGATAACCTTATGACTCCTTTCGACATGTTTCATGACAACATATCTCCTTAAGGGTCTGAGGACTCTTAGGAAGATATGATAATCATTTATATGGGTCGAAATGGGTCATGGGATAACCTATGACCCATTTTGACACATTTTACTGCAACATACATTTTTAGGGGTCATAGGACCCCTAGGGACATATTATAATCATTTATATGGGTCGAAAGGGGTCATAAGAAAATCTATGACCTATTTTGACACATTTCATTACACCATATTTCTCTAGGGGTCGTAGGACCCCTAAAGACATCATAATTTTTGACACATTTCATGACAATATTTGTCTCTAGGGGTCCTATGACCCTAAGAACATATTATAATCATTTATATGGGTCGAAAGGGGTCATAGGATAAACTATGACCCTTTTTGACACATCTCATGACAACATATGTCTCTAGGGGTTTGAGGACCCTTAGGGACACATTAGAATCGTTTATATGGGTCAAAGGGGGTCATACGATAACCTATGACCTTTTTCGACACATTTCATGATAACATATGTCTCTAGGGGTCCTAGGACCCCTAAGGACATATTAGAATTGTTTATATGGGTCGATAGTGATCATAGGATAACCTATGACCCCTTTCAATATATTGCATTACAACATATGTCTCTAGGGATTATAGGACCCCTACAGACATGTTATAATCATTTCTATAGTTTGAAAGGGGTCATAGCATAACCTGTGACCCCTTTTAACACATTTCATTATGACATATGTCTATAGGGGTCTTAGGACCTCTAGGGACATATTATAATCATTTATATGAGTTGAAAGGAGTCATAGGATAACCTTATGACCCTTTTTGACATGTTTCATGACAGCATATGTCCCTAGGGATCCTAGGACCCCAGGAAACTTATTATAATCATTTATATGAGTCAAAATGGGTCATAGGATAACTTATGACCCCTTTCAACACATTTCATGACAACATATGTCTCTAAGGGTCTCAGGACCCCTATGGACATATTAGAATCATTTATATGGGTCGAAAGGGGTCATAAGTTTTTTGACACATTTCATTACAACATATGCCTCTAGAGGTCCCAAGACCCCTAGGGACATATTATAATCATTTATATGGGTTGAAAGGGTCATAGGACAACCTATGACTCCTTTCAACACATTTCATTACAACATATGTCTCCAGGGGTCGCAAGACTCCAAGGACATATTATAATCATTTATATGGGTCAAAATTGGCCATAGGATGTTCTATGACCCTTTTTGACACATTTCATTACAACATATGTTTCTAGGTGTCTTAGGACCCCTAGGGACATATTATAATTGTTTATATGAGTCGAAAGGGGTCATAAGATAAATTATGACCCCTTTTGACACATTTTATTACAACATATGTCTCTAGCGGTATTAGGACCCCTAGGGACATATTATAATTATTTATGTGGGTTGAAAGGAGTCATAGGATAACCTTATAACCTCTTTCGACATGTTTCATTAAAAAATATGTCCCCAATGTTAGATTGTGGTAACTGATCAGGAAAGTACTATACATACTTCATAAATTCTTTGGGGTGAAAAAAAAAAATTGGGCCCTATTTTATCAGGATTTTGGGCCAACATGTATTTATTAATTATAACCCTAAAGTGATTTAAATACTTGTATAAAAGGGCTTAGAATTAAGGATTATTTCATAAGGTGTGATGCAAAATTGGTTCTTGCGATAGTATTGAGCTGTAAAGGATTACATATTGTAATCAGGTTGTAATAACTGGATCATAAAAATATTGGACTTGTTGTTTGGTGGACATAGCCCAAGGATTGGGTGAACCATATTAAATCTTGGTGCCTTGTGTTCTTTTTTATGTGATTTATTAGTTTCTATTTTTGGTTATATTTGCATTTAATTGTTATTTTTGTCCGTGGTTTAATTCTAACAAGTGGTATCAAAGCCTAGTTGTTTTTTCAATTATCCTCTATAGGAAAGTTTCATGGTTGAGTGGGAGTCTCACAGTTGAGTGGGAGGAATGGAAAATGAGGGTAAGCTAAGGGTTGATAGGTTTAATGGGCAGAACTTCCAATGATGGAAGATGCAAATGGAAGACTATCTATATCAAAAGGATTTATGGAAGCCGTTGGAAGGAAAAGCCAAGAATCAGGAATCTATGTCAAATGATGAATGGGATCTTTTGGACAAAAAGGCACTTGGAAGCATTTTATTATGACTGGCACCATCGGTGGCATTTAATATTACAAAAGCAAAGATGACAAAATAATTGATGAAAATCCTAGTGACAATGTATGAAAAGCCCTCCGCTTCAAACAAGAAATTTCTCATGAAGCATTTATTTAATATGAAATGGAAAAAGATGGATATGTTACAAATCATTTAAATGAGTTTAATACTATTACTAGTCAGTTATTTTCTATGGGTATAAATTTTGAAGAATAAATTAGGGCTCTCTTGATTTTGTGTTCTTTTCCTAAAAGCTGGAATAGCTTGGTAATGGTTGTGAGTAATTCTATTCCTAGATCTAGTACCCTAAAATATGATGATGTGATCAGTGTTATTTTGCGTGAGAAAACTCATAGGAAAACTTCAGGTGGATCTACATCAGGAAGTGCTTTAAATGCACAAAGTAGGGGTAGAACGACTAAGAGAGGAAGTAATTCTGGAAATCATGGGAAATCGAGAGGAAAGTCAAAGGGGAGGAGGTCTCAATCGAGAGGACCAAATGACTACTAGTACTGTGGGAAACTAGGGCACAAAAAGAAATATTGTTGGAATCAAAAAAAAAATGAAGGAGATAAATCAAATGGAGACAAAGAGGCAGATGTGGTAAGTAACAAATTCGAAGAGGATGCTTTGTTTTAGATTTTGGTGCTTCATTTCATGTTACACATTGCAGAGGTTATTTCATTGATTATGTCCAAGGGGATTTTGGGCTTTTTTATTTGGGGGATAATGAACCCTATCAAATTGTTGGAAAAGGAAAAATTAAAATTAAGTTGTAGAATGGGAATCATTGGCTACTACGTGAGGTAAGACATGTTTCAAGGCTGAGTAGGAATTTAATTTCAGCAAGGCAACTTGGTGATGAGGGTTGTGTAGTTACTTTTAATGATAAAAATTGGAAGGTTTCAAAAGGTTCCCTTGTAGTAGCAAAAGGTGTGAAAGTAGGCACCTTATATCTTTGTATAGGTCATATTGTTCCTTCTACTTTAATTATTTCAGAGAAAAATGAATGTTTAGGAACAATTGTTACAGTTGAGAAGGGAGAACAAATAGCTGCTGTAGATTCTGATACAGCACTGTGGCACAACAGAATTGGGCACATGAGTGAGAAATTTATGAAATTACTTCATTCAAAGAAAGTTTTACTAGGTTTGAAATGTGTTAATATGGATTTCTGTGAAAGTTGTGTGTATGCAAAACAAAAGAGAGTGAGTTTTGTAAAGATTAGAAAGGAAAATATACAGGAGAAATTAGAGCTTGTGCATACCAATGTATGGGGACTAGCTCAAGTATCTTCCCTTGGTGGCTCTCATTACTATGTTACATTTATTGATGATGAAACTAGAAAAGTATGGGTTTATTTCCTTAGACATAAATTTGATGTATTTAAAACTTTTAAGAACTAGAAATGCTTGGTTGAAAATGAGACTGGTAAAAAAATTAAAATGTCTCAGATCTGATAATGGTGGTGAGTATTGTAGTCATGAATTTGAAGATTATTGCTCCACTAATGGTATTTGTAGATAGAAAACTATTTCAAGGACTCCACAGGAAAATGGAGTGGCTAAACACATGAACAAGATTATAATGGAATGTGCAAGGAGCATGAGGTTGCATGTTGGGTTGCCCTTACACATGTGGGCAAAGGCTATCAATACTACTATGTAGTTGATTAATAGAGGTCCTTCTACTCCTTTGGGTTGTGGTATTCCAGGGGAGGCATGGACTGGTAAGAAGGTGAGTTATTCTTTTCTCAAAACCTTCGGTTGTAAAGCATTTGCTTACATAGATTCTAAAAATAGAACCAAACTAGAAGCTAAGTCAAAGAAATATCTATTTGTTGGATATGACATTAATGAGTTTGGTTATAAGCTTTGGGATTTTGAAAATCATAAAATTGTAAGAAGCAGGGATGTCATATTCACTGAGAAAGTGTTGTACAAAGATCTTTTGTAGCAATATGAGAAGAAAGAATGTGATTATGTAGTGTTGGATGATACTCCAAAAGCTTATGTTCCAACCATTCCTCATTATGTGCAACAACCGCAACAAAAAATACCTCATAAATTGGTGAATATTAGACAGTCAACAAGGCAAATTAGACCTCCAGAAAGATTTTCTCCCTCTTTGTATTCTATTTTACTTACTGATGTTGGTGAACCTAAAAGTTATGATGAAGCTATGCAGGTGGATGCTAATATTTAGTGGGAGTTTTTAATGAAAGATGAAATGGACTCTTTGCTAAAGAATAAGACATGGGATTTGTGCAAGTTGCATGCAAGTAAAAAGGGGTTATAGAATAAGTGGGTTTATAGGTTTAAAGAAGAGGAAGGAGGCAAGAAAAGATTTAAAGCCACGTTAGTTGTAAAAGGATTTGCACAAAAAAAGAGAATTTTATTTTGATGAAATATTTTCTCCTGTTGTTAAAATGATTTCTATCTGTATTGTTTTAAGTCTAGTGGCTACTAAAGATTTGTTTTTAGAGCAGCTAGATTTTAAAATAGCATTCCTTCATGGTGATTTGAATGAAGAGATATATATGGCTCAGCCACAGTGATTTGCGGTCAAAGGTAAGGAGAATTTAGTGTGCAAATTGAAGAAAAGTTTATATGGCTTGAAGCAAGCACCTCGGCAATGGTATCTGAAATTTGACAGTTTTATGCATGAGCATGGTTACAGTTGGTCTCATTTAAATCATTGTGTCTACTCTAAGAGGTTGGATGATGATAGCTACATTATTTTATGTTTATATGTTGATGATATACTTATAGCTAGGTCTAACATGGATCACATTAAGGGGCTAAAAAGCCAATTAGCACATGCATTTTTTATGAAGGATTTGGGGGCAGCAAAAAAAATTCTTGGTATGAAGATTTGCAGAGATAGGAAAAATAGAACATTGACACTATCTCAGGCTAATTATGTTAAGAAGGTGTTGCAACATTTCTCTATGGAGAATGCTAAAGTTGTCAACACACCTTTACCTAGTCATTTGAAATTGACTAAGGATATGTATCCCAAGACACAAGAAGAGGAGGATAAGATTTCCAAGGTACCCTATGCTTCAGCTGTAGGAAGCTTGATGTATGCTATGGTATGTACTAGGCCAGATATTGCACATGTAGTGGGAGTTGTTAGCCGGTATATGAGTCATCCAAGAATTGAGCATTAGAATGTAGTCAAATGGATTCTCAGATATTTGAGAGGAACATCCAATAAGTGTTTACACTTTGGGGGCTCTACTACTGATTTACAGGACTATGTTGACTCAAATTTGGTAGAGGATATTGATACTAGGCAGAGTACTATACATTACATCTTTATTGTTGGTGGGGCAACCATGAGCTGGGTTTCTAGGTTACAAAAGGTTAATGCTTTATCCACTACAAAGGTAGAGTATGTGGCTACTATAGAGGTAGCAAAGGAGATGATATGGCTTCAATTCTTCTTGCAAGAATTGGAACATCCTTAGTAGGATATTTATTTGTTCACAGATAGTCAGAGTGCCATTCATCTTGCAAAGCATTCAGCTCTGCATTCAAAGACCAAACACACAGTTGTGGTACCATTTCATTCGGTCAGTTTTGGAGGATGGACAGTTAAAGCTGGAGAAGATACATATCAATAACAATCTAGCAGATATGTTGACAAAGGTAGTAACAAGGGAGAAGTTGAACTCCTCTTTAGCTTTGGTTAGTCTTCTAGACTGAATATGAATAAAATAATCATAGAGTCTAGGGTGTTTTGATCCAGTGGGAGCCCCATGTGGTATCAGTATTGCTATAGGATCAGTCTCCAAGTGGGAGATTGTTGATTACTGTGGAGCCTGATCAGTACTGTACATACTTCATAATTTTTTTGGCCTAAAGTGATTTTAAAAATTTGGGCTAAAGTACTCTAATTATTAATTATAACCCTAAAGTGGTTAAAATACTTGTATAAAAGGGCTTAGGGTTAGGGATTGTTTCATAAGGTGTGATGCAAAATTGGTTCTTGCGATGGTATTGAGCTATAAGGGATTACAGATTATAATTAGGTTGTAATCACTGGATCATAAAAATATTGGACTTGATGTTTGATGGATATAGCCCAGGGATTGGATGAACCACGTTAAATCTTGGTGTCTCGTGTTCTTTTCTGTGTGATCTATTATTTTCTGCTATTGGTTATATTTGCATGTAATTGTTATTTATGTATGTGGTTTAATCCTAACACCCAGGGGTTCTAGGACTCCTAAGAACATATTATAATCATTTATATGAGTTGAAAGTGGTCATAAGAAAACCTATGACCCCTTTTGACACATTTTATTACAACATATGTCTCTAGGGTTCCCATGAACCCTAGGGACATATTATAATCATTTATATGGGTCAAAAGCAATCATAGAATAACATATGACCCCTTTTGACACATTTTATGACAACATATGTCTCCTAGGGTATAATCATTTATATGAGTCGAAAGGGGTCATAGGATAACCTATGACCCCCTTTGACACACCTCTTGACAACATATGCTTCTAGGGGTCCTAGGACCCCTAGGGGCATATTATAATCATTTATATGGGACAAAAGTCGACACATTTCATTATAGCATATGTCTCTAGGGATTCAAGGACCCCTAGGGACATATTATAATCATTTATATGGATTGAAAGGGGTCATAGGATAACCTATGAACCCTTTCACCACATTTTGTGACAACATGTCTCTAAGGGTCCCAAGACTCCTAGGGACATATTATAATTGTTTATATAGGTTGAAAGGGGTCACAGGATAACCTATGTCCCCTTTCAACACATTTCATTACAACATATGTCTCTAGGGGTCCTAGGACCCCTAGGGACATATTCTAATCATTTATATAGGTCAAAAGGGGTCACAAGATAACCTATGATCCCTTTCGACATGTTTCATTATAACATATATTTCTAGGGGTCCTAGGACCTTTAAGGATATATTATAATCATTTATATGGATCAAAAGGGGTCATAGGATAACCTATGACCTCCTTACGACACATTTCATGTCAACATATGTTTCTGGGTGTCCTATGACTCCTACGGACATATTATAATCATTTATATGGGTCCAAAGGTGTAGGATCACATATGTTCCTAAGGGTCCTAGGACCCCTAGGCACATATATTATGTGTTTGAATGGGTTGAATGGGATTAGAAAGTTCCCTATGACCACTTCTAACTCATTAAATTAAAAAAATACATTCCTAGGGGTCCTAAGAATATATATTGTATGTATGAATGAGTCAAAAGGGGTAATAGAGTATCTTATGAGCCCTAAGCACACTTAATGTCATCGAATGGGTCAAAAAGGATCATAGGATATTTTAAGGTATTAGTGAACAAATTGTCCTTCGAGAAAATGTGTGCAAATCCGACCTTAAATGCCCAAGTGAAAGCACAAACTAACACCAACATTTGGAGAGGTAATCATGGGTTGATAACCTTCCTCTGAATTTTATCAGGTACAACTCCCCGTACAAGATATTCAATGAATTAAATGTGGGTGCTTTTACCAGAAAGCACGAAAAGATATCAAACATCTACCTGTAAATACAATGTAGATGCGGGAACCTAAAAGACTACAAGAAAGTATTAACAAATGACACAAGGTTCATTTGCATGCAGCGTTACAAATAGAATGAAATCTGAGAAACTAAAGAAACAGAGCTTTTAGAACACTTTGAAATCAAATATATTCAGGAATTCATGACATAAATGCATTTAGAGAAAACTGAATGTCATACAAAGATGACGATCAGTGGAGAGAAAATTGCCCAGATTCAAAGCTCCAATATGCAACTATCTCCCAAATCTCCCTCCTCTAAAAATGCAAAAACAACAAAGTTTTCAAAACATTATGCATCTAAATAATCAATTAAAAGGAAACTTGAATTCCCTTCCCCCGGACACATTCAAAAATCAGAATATTCATTATTTTCCAACACAAAGTTCAAAAATTAAAACCAAGCATTGCCCTTTCTCTCTCAACAAATATAGAAAATAAAACTTCCCATCAACCCTTCCCTTCTGTAGCTCAAAGTCTTCAGTTCAGAAAAGAAGTGGAACCCTCTGCACCTCTGTTGTTGGCTTATTTAACTTTTCTTTGCCATGACTTTTTCTTTCCATAACTGATTCCTGGAACTGTGACCTTATCAGCTTTAATCTTCTACAAACATTCAGAATATGAATAGATTAATAATCACATTTCATATTAAAATATGCACCCATATACTCTTCCACAACTAACATAACGGATCTCCTTTTTTTTTTAATCTCATGACCATTTAAAGCATGCTGACAGGTGGCATTTGCCAGTGACAAAGTGTTGATTCGACAAAGATGCACACGTGTATCTCATGAACAAAAAAATATTTTAATGATCGCTTCAGTGAGAACTTAGAAAATTAGGATTATTCCAACATATCTCAATTTCACAAAAAATCCATCAGTGGAGTTGAGAGTTATGGCCCCCGAACCGAGACCCAATTTGGTTGTCTGCATTCTATAATTGTTATTGCTGAGCTGATAGAGGTGCAAACGGTGATGTATATCTCATGATTCTGGACACATTTTTGAAATCGCTCTAGTCAAAAGGTAGAGAACTAGGATTTCAAACATATATCCAAAATTGAGCTCGATCCAATGATTGAATTGTGAGATCTGACCCCTGACATATGATTGTTTTTCTGCCATCAGAGAATCCGGGATTCCTTCTGTTTGTATATGTTTATTTCACTTTAAGATGGATGAATTCTAATGTAATCTCATTGATTAAATGGAGCTGGAATGTCAATGGATACTCCATTTGAAAAGTTCACTGCCTTTAGATCCATATTGTTTTTATGCTATTCACTTACATTAGAAAGCTGATCATCTCTTATCTATTTATGGTGCCACATTCATATCATTTTTGCCACGATTCTATTTAAGAAGAATACAATCTAGATTGTCCTTTTCAAGCTCAATAGTATATGGTACACGTTGAGTGGTTGAAAGTGAGTAACACACCTTTCTAATGATTTCTATGTGTATTCCGCTTTCTTCTTTATGCCGAAAACTAGATTTTGAGAGTTTGTTCTTTTCTTCACAAACATTCTTC
Source organism: Cupressus sempervirens (assembly GCA_028749045.1). NCBI lineage: Eukaryota > Viridiplantae > Streptophyta > Pinopsida > Cupressales > Cupressaceae > Cupressus > Cupressus sempervirens. The sequence continues at coordinate 734,886,597 of CM053791.1, read as the reverse complement.
TCCAACTAGATCAAGAAATGGTTCATATATGATAGAGTGGAAAACCACACACACAGCACTGAAAATAGAAACTGGCTAATGACTTCAATTGCATGTCTTCCAATCGAGAGCCACTTTTATGGTGTTGGGCATTTGAATTATTACACTCTAAACTTCTATACTGAAAGGTTGAACTTGACAATTTAAGCCAGGATCTGAATCTGCAAATTGAACCAATGAGCCACCTTGAACTTCTGAAACACTTTGAACCACCACACTTGAACTTCATCTTAATCTGCACCTCTACACTTTCTTGAAGTCGTGGAACTAACACACTAAACCTGGTGAATGCATTGGGATAGAATTCTGAACTTTCTAACCAATCTACATTTTGAACCCATTTGAACTACTTTGAAGCACTTTGAACTACTTTGAACTTCAATTCAAAGTGGTTCAAAAACTCTGAACTTGAGGTTTTACTTTGATTGTATTGAACCTGCAGGATGGGTTATTTGGACCACTAAACCATTTTGAGCTACTTTGAACTACTTCGAACTTCAATTCGAAGTGGTTCAAAGAGGTTCAACATCTGAAACTGAAAGCTTTAAAACTTTGACCATATCGGGTACTAATAGGGGCTCTAACTGTGGGATTGATTTTGATGCAAAATCAGAGAACTCCAGTAATCTCTAGGAAAAGAATAGTGCATTATTCATGGGAAAATAAAGTCAACAAGAAGAGAAGACCGGGAGCTGCTTGCAGAGAGGGTGGAGGGGAACAGGGCAAAACTAGCAAACTCAAACAAACAACACACACCTAAACTACCAGCAAGCACGAGGCTTGTGCATTATTCCAACTACCACTACGCACAACAAAAACTTATTTACAATATTTACAAAGGTAGGAAAGAACCTACCACAAGAACTGGAAGAAAGAAAAGGAGTCATGTGAAACCATTTACTGGTTGGGAGAAGTAACATCCTTTCCGGAGTAGTAAGTCATGTCTCATTTGAGCACCTCTAAACCAGTACCTATAGGCAACTTCTTCAATGCTAAACCGCAAGCTAAAAGCACATATCAAGATGTTGACCAACCATTCCTTCCCAAACAGCCACAACTCATCATAGAATTCTTTTTCATCCAAGGATTGATCTTCAACATACGACAGGCTAGATTTCATTCCGAGCTCTTGCATATGGTTGTTAATATCATGATCAACTTGCAGGCAAAGGAACACCTCATCCATCATAGAATTAATTCCCAAGTATATGTTCTCTTCATCTTTTTCGAGAATCAGACTGTCATCGAGCATGTAATGCATAATATCTTTTATCTTTCCCAAGGTGCTATCACAATTTCCAGCACTACTTCCACAATCCAAATCAGAAAAACCATGCATAGAGGAATGAAAAGAAAATTGATCAATGAATGCTTCATTCTCAATCTGATTTGAATCAATACCTGAGTGGTCATCAAAGGAATAATCTGGCTGGAGTGATGATAGAAATATGCCTATAATTTCCTCTTCTTCATTGGAAAAAGTGCCTTTTGGCATTCTGGATCCTTCCATGTGCTAATTATAGATTTTTAAACATGAGAGATCATCTTTATCTTCCATAAAAGTACAAGATTCAATCTTGGACTGCATGTTATTCTGAACCTTCTTACAAGGGAAAATCTCTAAAGAAAGATCACTTTCATCAATTTCATTAACAGTAAAAGATTGATATTCTAGCAGCATGTTGTTGTCAAATCTTTTACACACAAGAACTTCTAAAATGAGATGACTATCATCACTTTCAAATCTGAAACTTTCAAAACATGGAGAAACGAAAGATTCAAAAGTACCTTTATTCATGTTTCCCTAAGTATCAGCATGATCATTGAAAATAGAAGGATTGTGAGGATTGAAGTAAGATGGTGTTACCAAGGAATCTTCTTCTTTCACTATCACCCTTTCTTTATCCTTGTTATCACTGCGGCCATGTTTTTTACTTTCAGCCTGAATGCCTTTATCTACCCATTTCTGGTTGTCTTCAGGATGAACTATGGCTTTAGCTTCCTCACTTTGTTGAGATATGTCTATACTGCTAGAATTTACTAGACAACCTTCTCCTTGCTCTTTCTTGTTATACAGAAGATCATAGGGTACAAAGAAAGGGTTGTCTTTAATTTTAACATTTTCAGTATATTCAAAAGGTAAGTATAATGCATTCATGTTGCCCCAAACAATCTCACCATCAGCATCTTGGGATTGATTCCTTACTGCTATCACATCTACCATATTTTTGCTATGGCACATAAGAGGGAAATCAGATTTATTACTCTCTCCTTGGGTATCGAAAGATGAGTTGTCCTCATGGCATGGCAAGGATTTTGCACAAATCTCTATATTCATAGGAACAGACTGAAAAGAGACGTCTTCCTCTTAATGTATTTAAAATTTTCTCCAAAGGAAAATGAAGATGGGTAATCCAAAATATTTACCTCCTTTTCAAAATTTACTAGAGATGGTGTGGAGATGGGAATCATATGTGGCTGAGAGGTGTCTAGATATTCATCATTTTCTTGACTTTCAACTACTTCTTCTTTTTCACATGCATCTCTTTCTTCTTCTAGATCTTGCACTTGAGGTTTCTTTTGGATGAGAATTGCACCATAAAAAGACTTTAACCAGCTCACTTGTTTTGAAAGTTCTTGAGTAACCTCACTAATGGGATTATCTTTGAAAGGTGGGATAAAGATGAAGATTTCAGAGGTATCTCCATCCTTTGTTGGAATCCAATCTTTCAAGATTTCTTCATATATAATGAAGGTTTTTGGGTATTCTTTCTCCATACATCTGCCAATCTCCTGCATGTGGAGATAATCATAAAACTAAGGAAATAAAAGTTAGGCACTTAAATCTTTAGTTTGATTCCTCAACAGAGTCGCCAAAAATTTGTTAGTGAACAGATTGTCCTTCGAGGAAATGTGTGCAAATCCGACCCTAAATGCCCAAGTGAAAGGACAAACTAACACCAACATTTGGAGAGGTTATCATGGGTTGATAACCTTCCTCTAAATTTTATCGAGTACAACTCGCCATACAAGATATTTAATGAATTAAATGTGGGTGCTTTTACCAGAAAGCACGAAAAGATATCAAACATCTACCTGTACATACAATGTAGATGCGGGAACCTAAAAGACTACAAGAAAGTATTAACAAATGACACAAGGTTCATTTGCATGCAGCGTTACAAATAGAATGAAATCTGAGAAACTAAAGAAACAGAGCTTTTAGAACACTTTGAAATCAAATATATTCAAGAATTCATGAAATAAATGCATTTAGAGAAAACTGAATGTCATACAAAGATGATGATCAGTGGAGAGAAAATTGTCCAGATTCAAAGCTCCAATATGCAACTATCTCCCGAATCTCCCTCCTCTAAAAATGCAAAAACAACAAAGTTTTCAAAACATTATGTGTCTAAATCATCAATTAAAAAGGAAACTTGAATTCCCTTCCCCCGGACACATTCAAAAATTAGAATATTCCTTATTTTCCAACACAAAGTTCAGAAATTAAAACCAAGCACTGCACTTTCTCTCTCAGCAAATACAGAAAATAAAACTTCCCATCAACCCTTCCCTTCTGCAACTCAAAGTCTTCAGTTCAGAAAAGAAGTGGAACCCTCTGCACCTATGTTGCTAGCTTATTTAACTTTTCTTTGCCATGACTTTTCCATTCCATAACTGATTCTTGGAACTGTCACCTTATCAACTTTAATCTTCTACAAACATTCGGAATATGAATAGATTAATAATCACATTTCATATTAAAATATGCACCCACATACTCTTCCACAATATAATGGATCTCCTTTTTTTTAATCTCACGACCATTTAAAGCATGCTGACAAGTGGCATTTGCCAGTGACAAAGCGTTGATTCGATAGAGATGCAGATAGGCACGTGTATCTCACGAACCCAAAAATATTTTAATGATCAGTTTAGTGAGAACTTAGAAAATTAGGATTATTCCAACATATCTCAATTTCACAAAAATCCAACGGTGGAGTTGAGAGTTATGGCCCCCAAACCGAGACCCAATTTGGTTGTCTGCTTTATGTAATTGTTATTGCTGAGTTGATAGAGGTGCAAACAGTGATGTATATCTCATGATTTCGGGCACATTTTTGAAATCTCTCCAGTCAAAAGGTAGAGAACTAGGATTTCAAACATATATCCAAAATTGAGCTCAATCCAACGGTTGAATTGTGAGATCTGACCCCCGACATATGACTATTTTTTTGCCATCAGAGAATCCAGGATTCCTTCTATTTGTATATGTTTATTTCACTTTAAGATGGATGAATTCTAATGTAAGCTCATTGATTAAATGGAGCTAGAATGTTAATGGATACTCCATTTGAAAAGTTCACTACCTTTAGATCCATATTGTTTTTATGCTATTCACTTACATTAGAAATCTGATCATCTCTTATCTGTTTATGGCGCCACATTCATATCATTTTTGCCACGATGTCTATTTAAGAAGAATACAATCTAGATTTCCCTTTTCAAGCTCAATAGTATTTGGTACACGTTGAGTGGTCGAAAGTGAGTAACACACTTTTCCAATGATTTCTATGTGTATTCCACTTTCTTCTTTATGCCTAAAATCAGATTCTAAGAGTTTGTTCTTTTCTTCACAAACATTCTTCTCCAACTAGATCAAGAAATGGTTCATATATGATAGAGTGGAAAACCACACACACGGCACTGAAAATAGAAACTAGCTAATGACTTCAATTGCATGTCTTCCAATTGAGATCCACTTTTATGGTGTTGAGCATTTGAATTATTGCACTCTAAACTTCTATACTAAAAGGTTGAACTTGACAATTTAAGCCAGGATCTGAATCTGCAAATTGAACCAATGAGCCACCTTGAACTTCTAAAACACTTCGAGCCACCGCACTTGAACTTCATCTTAATCTGCACCTCTACACTTTCTTGAAGTCATGGAACTAACAAACTAAACCTGGTGAATGCATTGGGATAAAATTCTAAACTTTCTAACCAATCTGCATTTTGAACCCATTTGAACTGCTTTGAAGCACTTTGAACTACTTCGAACTTCAGTTCGAAGTGGTTCAAAGAGGTTCAACATCTGAAACTGAAAGCTTTAAAACTGTGACCATATCAGGTACTAACATAAGGCTATTTTGAGTCACTAGATCACATCATTTATGTGGTTAGGGGTCCTAGGAACCATAAGCATGCATATTGTTATTGAATGGGTTAAAGAGTGTCAAAAGGTACCTTATCAGCCCTTTTGATACTTTGGAACCATTATATGTATGGTTAAGAGACCTAAAGCCTTTTAAAAACATATTATCCTAAAAAGTGGTCATACTATTATAAAAGAATTTTTTTTTTTTAAATAAAAATAATAATAATAATTTTTAAAAAATTTTAAAAATTAAAAAAATTAAAAAGGGTATCCGATTTGAGAATAGGTATCTGATTTGGGAATGGATACCCAATTTGGGAATGGGTACCCAATTAGGCTTGGTTTTGCTTTGGATGTGAACCCTCCATAGTTAACACCAAAAACGTCCCAAAAATGCATTTTTGGTTTGTTTTTGTGTATTTCTGATTTCGATGATGTAGCTAACGACTTTTTTTCATCCAAATTTGATGAAATGAAAAGGGTTTATTGAGAATGTTCTTAGCTTCCCATCAATATATGTCTGTCAAATTATGAGTTAAGTAATTATTACTTATTTTCTAATGGAGTTAGCTACAAAGTGTTGATTGACATACTAATTGAAAAATAGCTATAACTTTCAAATCATATAAGATTTGTGAAATCTAAAAGATGCACCACATTCTATGCTTTGACTAGTATAAGAAAAAGAAAATTTTGATCATTTTTTAACTAGTTAAGGTGGTCAAACACGGGAGTTTTTTAATTCTGAAAATAGTATAGTAGAAAATTCATAATTAATTATTTATTTGGAATAAAAATTTCCAAAAATATGCATCACATCCAGGCATGAGTCTAATTTTTATATCTATAATTATATTAAAAAATATTATCATTTGATTTTGATTAGGGTGGTCAGACATACACCTACTTTTTATTTTTGCCCTAAAATTTTTGTAGTACTATATTAAAATCCAAACTTTTAACCAATCAAATTTTTTTTTCTCTAGATAAGGCCTAGTAGTTCAGAAACTAGATTCAATTTCCTACAAATTATTTTCTTACAACTTGTTGATATAAATTTCATAACCACTTTAAAATTATGTGTCAAGTTGACATAACGCTAATTTGTTAGTTTTTCATTGCCACTTAAGGCCATAGTTTGGTTGACCATGATCCTGCGCATACCCTATTGTACTTATGAAGTTCTTCATGATCTTCTTTCAATGTTTCAAATTTATATGTCTTCTTTTCGAGACTCGCTCTAAGATCTGTAATTTTAGTCTTCAAATCAGATTCAACTTTGTTAATATGATCATTCTTCAAAGTCAAGTTTAGTTTGGTAATCTTCAATTCATGCTTCAAGATCTTGTACTCTGTCTTTAGTTTTGAATAATCATCATCACTGGTTTTAGATTCAGTAGATTCATGCTTTGATTTGAGATGTTCAATCGTGTCCTTCAATTGTCCAATATATACTTTGGATTCTTCATATCTATCTTTCAGCATATCTCTTTCTTTGGTAAGGAGATCAATTTGTTCAAGTGCCTCTTCAAGTTTCTTCACCAACTGTTCCATATCCATAGGGATCTTACTCAAGCTTTTAAGCCTCTTCTGAGTAACTTTGGTCTGATACCAATTGTTAGAAACAGGAATTACTGAGAGGGGGGTTAATTAGTAATTTACAAACTTTAGTTGCCAAATGAATATTATTTATTACTTTGAACCATACATAAGAAAGTAAACAAGTCATGTTGAATAGTAATAGTAACCATGCACAAAGATAACTCATAACACCATATTTTGTTAATTAGGGAAACCCTGGCCAAGGGAAAATGCCAGTGGGGATGATACCCACTAGATAATATACTGATATATATGTTCCTTTTTAGAGGATGGACCCTGTTAGGAGATAATGAGAAAATTTAGTATAGAGAGTCCCTTTTAGGAGACTTTGAATCCCTGTTAGGAGATTTGAACCCTATTAGGAGTTGTAGTACAGTAGATGCAAGAAGATCCCACTGACCAAACATGCACTTCCAATGACAACAAGAGCTCACTACCCAAAAAATTAATTAGTCTTTAAGTATATAGGTGTTGTAACTTCTTTCTTGACTCATCTTTGACCTTAGCTAGATCTTGGATAACAAAATTGGGTTCTCAAAACTATGCATATAGCACTTCACAAAAGTTTGCATATCATTCATCACAATATAATTGCTCACTTCAACACATTTGAATTCACAAGATGTCCTTTGCATATATACCATGCCTTTTCACAAATTGATGCTAGGTCAACTAAGACTATAATATACTTTTCCAACTAAGAGTAAACATCTAGGATGTTGGCCCTAATTGGTCAAGTAATTATTTTGGGGAAAAAAAAATTCTTTACCTTTAATTTTGATGTTATGTTTCACTGGTAAGACATGAATATCTCTTTTTCATACAGTTCATGCTGATGTCTGAGGTTATACACATCATCATCAACATGCATAATATCTCTATCTAACTTCACTAGTCATAATATGATGTCACTAACAAGTTACATATAAAACAATACACTGTTGTAAACCAATTTCATATTTAGACAATTTTCTGGGCACCAAAAGCTAAGTATCTTTATTTCTGAAGTTTCCTACTATAAGCATGTACATCATGTGTTTCCATAAATGACAACAATTACATATCTTCATTAGCCAATTTTCAACACAAAATTATTCGGGAAACAACCTCCAAGGGGGAAAATCCCTCTCCAAATATGTGGTTGTTCTGTTCTTTCCATATGTTCCAATAGATATAGGGTAGGATGGCTTTTAATAGCATTTTCATAAGGGGGTGGTGGGAGGGAAAATTATAGTTAAAATGAACTACTAGACATCACTATAAAGACCCAAAGAATCCCCATATGATTAAGGACATTCGGCCAAACCATTTTTGAATAGGAGCAGTGGATTAGGAGGTGAGAGGTAGTCTTCTCCTCACAATTACATAGCACAAACTAATTAAACATCTAGAAACCACGTATTTGGAGGCTATCTATCATGAGAATGTTATTATGCATAATATTCCACCAAAAGAAATTAATCTTGGGGAGGAAGTGAGAATTCCAAACATATATCCAGCTTTCTATAGAACATCCCACACTAATAATATTGTAATAGGTTGACCTCACATTGAAATCACCCCAAGATTTTTTATCCCAAACTAATTCATCCCTATTAAGGAAGGAAGAGATACAAGTTTCTTTTAGAAGGTTCCCCAACTCCTCATTTAGTGCTTTATCCATCAGAGATAGATTGCCCTAGTTGAGGACTTTCCATTTACCATGCTCAATATAATTGACCACCCTAAGACCATAGTTGGTTAGACTACAATCTTTCAAAGTTGAGAACTTGGTGCAAATTAGAGGAGAGTCTCCAATCAATCTATCTTCCCATAACCTAATTGAATTATCATCCCCAATACTCCATCTAACTCCTCCCCTTTAGTGCTTTCTATTTTTAACAATGTTAGCCTAGATTCTAGACTGAGGAAAGAGATCGATATTGTACAATACTTGATTGAAAGACCTCCCTTGTAAGTATTTAGCCCTCATAATTCGGCACCATCTATCAAATTCTTGGTACAATATCCATCCTATCTTGGTCATGAGAGCCTTATTTCAATCTCCTATTCTCCTTATATTCAACCCCCTTGAGACTTTGTCTTGCAAACTTTCTCCCAACTTACTAGACACATTCTCATTTTTTTCTCCATTCTTGTCCATAGAAATTTTCTCTAAATTTTCTCTAGAATATCCTTGAAATGGCTCAAGATCTTAAATAGGGGTAGGAAATAAACTGGGATCCTCTGAAGTGAAGAAATAATAAGTTGGAGTTTCCCAGTATTGCTAAGCACCTTGCCTTTCTAACCTGCCAACTTCCTGTGCATTCTTTCAATAAAAATATTCTAGAATTGAGGGGTGACTTCTTTAGCTGTAAGGAGAAGCCCAAGGTAATTTTTAGGGAGGGACGCCACTTGATAGTTCAATTCTTGAGTTATCTTCTATTGGAGATCCATCTTCGTGTTTAAGAAATACAGCTTTCTCTTTTGGTAGTTAATGTGTTGTCTAGAAACCTTTGCATATTGATTTTAAAATTTCCCATATTAAAAAGTATCATCAACAAATTGTTGCAGCACCTCTGGCAATAGAGAAGTTGTTGGCTTAATTCCTACAATTTTTCCCTAGGCAACCATAGGAGTCTTCTCTCTAGGATTTCTGCCACCATAATAAGTAAATAAGACAACAAAGGATCACCTTGACATAACACCCTTTTAGATTTGAAGAACTCTCCTAGGGACCCATTAGTCAAGACCAAGTATTGGACCGAATTTATCATTTCCCAAATTAAAGAAATGAATCTCTCCCCAAAACCAAACTTTCCCAATATTTTCAATAGTAATTCTCTCCTAACTTTATCATAAGCTTTAGAAATGTTTAACTTCATAGCCATACCTAGGTTTCCACTCTTTTCCTTAGAATGTAGAACCTCATGGGAGGTTATCACTGCATCCAAAATTTGGTGCCAAGGAAAAAACCCATTCTAAGTGGGACTAATAGCTTTATCTCGAATAGGTTTTATACGGTTCACTACCACCTTGGAGAGAATCTTGTAAATGGTATTACAGAGGCTGATTGGCAGAAATTCCTCCAAGCGAGAAAGTTCTCTTTTCTTGGGGACTAGAACAATATAGGTTTGGTTAAGCTCTTTGAGCATTCTACTAGTCCTAATAAAGTCACATCTCACATGCACCAGATCATATTTGATGATATACCAAAATTCCTAGAAGAAGGCCAAAGGGAAGTCGTTTTGTCCTAGGGCTTTAAATGCTCCCATAGAAAAAATTGCCTCTCTAATCTCCTCTTCACAAACTCTTATGTTTAGCTCTTGATTCATCCTATTATCAACAATCTAGTTGATGACATCCAACAAGACCTCCTCAACATTATGGTTCACTTGAGTTAGAGAGGGGTTATAAATTTCCTTGAAGTATATGGTGGTCCAAGCCCCAATCTCCTCCTCATTAGTAAGTTCCGCAATAAAAAAAAGTATTATTAATGGTGTTCCACTTCTTGTATTTAGAGATCGACCTATGAAAGAAGGTTGTATTTTGATCACCTTCAATGGGCCACTAGACCCTAGATCTCTACTTCTAGAAAACTTCTTCTCTTCCTATTATTAGCTTCCATTTCCTCTAACAATCATGTTCCTCCTCATAATAGCAAGAGATAGGCTCCCATTCACCATACCCTCCCAAATCTCTTCTAATTTGGTTTCTATCTCCTTTTGCTTGAAAATATCTCCAAAGGATGACTTGCTCCATCTTATAACCTCCCTTCTAATATTCTCCAATTTTCTAGCTATGTGAAACATGGTAGTACCCTAGACCACTATATGCCACCATTGAGTAACATAGTCCCTAAATTGAGGATGAGAATGCCACATAATCTCATACCTGAAAGGTTTCTTCCTATTGGATCTCTAGCCCATCCAATTAAATAGAAGCATAGAATTATCATAAACAATCCTTAGGAGCACATGTGGGGAGGTGTAAGGAAGAATGTCCCAATCAGCTGATAGGAGCACTCCATCTAGTCTAATATGAATAAGATTGTGATCCAAACAATTTTTGGACCAAGTGAATGGGAATCCCTATAAGTGCATATCAATTAGATCATTTCTCCTAAAGAACACATCCAAATCATGCATACTCTCTAATGCGTCCTCTAACTCACCCAATTTTTCTCAAGGGTACATGGGAGGATTAAAATTCTCCACACATATAATTTTAGAACCCTTACAATTTTCAATACATAAAGAGGCCTCCTCCCATACCTAAAGTCTCCCGCCTAGTGTTTGGAGCATAAAAATTGAGGAGGACCCAACTACTAACCTTATCAAAAAAAACCACTGTATATTGTTTTCTTAAAACTGTATAATGTTGTATCTATTATAGAATTTGACTATAATGTCATTAATATTTTTAGTGAAGCAATGCACAAATTAGCAATGTGCTAATAGAGATAAAATTTAGTTCTAAATGATGCATTAAATTTCTACAATATCTAAGTGTTCTAGGAGTTTTTTGAAAAAAATGCAACATTGTCAAAAAAGAAAATATTATTTTTTTGATTAAGAGATTGCAATAACTTTTTAGTCAAATTATCAAAGACCAAACCAATTGATGATGAATAAATTACAATTGCATGCTTATATATAGGTCTTTGATTCTAGAAACTTCTTGTTAAAAAATAAATAAAGCCAAAAAAAAGTTTTATAATCATCCTAAATAAATAAAATAAAATAAAAAGAATAAAACTATGAAAGTAGAAGGAATTACTAATATTCCAACATTTTAGACTCTTGCATGCTAGGATCACTTTTAAAAAGGTTGATTCAAGGCTAAATTCTTCCTTATATTTTGTATACTTAAATTTGTGAAAAGAATTGTGATTATTTTCATTGATAAAATTGCATGTACAACCACATTTCCACAATTATAAGCATAAATTCACACACACTTGTAAATTTACACATGAACATATTTATTCTTATTTAAATATCTAAATTTTTAAAAATATTTTAATTTTCATGCCCATTGAAACAAATAGCATTGAATTTTACACAATATAACGATGAATCATATGGTAATAAATATATTCAAATATTTATAATGTTTTATTTGGCTTGGCATTAGGAACAAACAATCTTAGGTATAAATTAATCTTATATCTTAAATTAAATTTAATGGTATAAATGGAATGTGTAGATAACAACTTTCTTATATTTTGATGGTTGTTAAAAGAACACTATAGCAATTATGTACTAGTGAAAATGTGTGTGCGCGCGTGTGTTCCAATACACTTTTTCAGTGAACATTTAGGCCCCGTTTGGTTGCTGGAAGATGAGGGCCAAAATCAGGTTACCAGGGTTAAAACCGAGTTTTGCAGAAAAACATGAGTGTTTGGTTGGTTAAAATTATAACCTGGTTTTCAATTTCATCTTCCAATTTTGGTCAAAAATTGGAAAATGTTTCTTCCAATAAAAAGGTGGAATTCGAAATTAAAACCAGGTTTTGAATTTTATGACGGTTTTTTAAATAATATTGTGGGGTCCACGGTATATTCATCTTCCATGTCAACCAAATGGATCATTGTCTTTCCAAATCACAAAACCAGGTTTTTGAAAACTTGGTTATAAGATAACCTGGTTATGCGACAAATTCATCTTCCCCAACCAAATAGAGCCATATAATAAAAGAAACCCAAAGATAGTTGCAATCGAGAAGGTTGATGACAATTTCATATTTTATATTTATTATAACTAAAGACATCATTTTATTAATAACAAATATATACACACATTTACAAGAGAAGGGAGGGGAAAAACAGAGTGAACCTTCACAGATATACAGGGAGTGCCTAGAATGGTAAATAAAACTAATAACAACCCTAAAACTATGAAGTGGCCAGAGCAACACTTTTGAAGCTTTCATTGGAAAGCTTGCCATTATTTATACTTGCAAAACATAAAGGCAAAGTTATATGTCCATAGCATGGTGTTCAAATATGTCCACCTGATGAGGTTCCAGCATGAGCCACACATTGACTCCTCCTTGAGAGCCATTGGAGAGCAAAAGAACAAATTCAGCCATGCCACTAACAACAGGGCCCGCATACAGAGGCTTCCCCCACCCAAAATCCAAATCATAGAAAGGCAGCTTACACCAAGCAGATAAAAAGAAACTGTCATTAATGACGGCAGGAATCCCACGGTTTATCTGAAGCCAATCAATTGCAGACCTCACATAATCATCTGTCAAGGAAGCAATGGCGGTCTGAATCTTTTTAGCACAAAATGAGAGATTATGCCGCTTGATTTCCTCCACTGAAGCGCTTGCAATGGCAGAGGAAACTCCATTGCCCACAAATCCTTTCGGCAGGGGAGGAACCATTTTGGACCGTATGTCCACTGCAAATAGAACCGTGCTTGTCTGTTTTGGGTCATTGAAGATTGCCATAGTTCTGGCCTGCCATAGATGAGCCACCATGGCCTCAAATGTGGAGCACTTGCTTAAGCTCTTGTCTTGCAGGGCCTTTTGCTTTAGGCGTTGGAGCATCTTTGAAGAAAAGGTGAACACTCGCCATGATTTGTTTTGTGGGATTGTGATAAGAGAATGTGATTGTGTGTCCGAGGTAGTGAATGTTGTTTGTATGGGGAGATCGTCGAGCTTCACGTATTCATGGTGAAGGTAGTTGATCTGTGGTGGAGAGCGAGGTTTGAGGGAGGTTCTTAGGAAATTGGGTTTAATAAGGAGGCCCTGTCCCCTGGCCATTGATGCAAGGTTAGATAAGAATTCTATAGCAGATTGGCCGTCCATTAGGCTGTGGGATGTTACCATTCCTATGCAAAATCCTCCACACTTGAATCGAGTGACCTGCAGATTAACATTCTCTAAGTTAAGGAGAAACTCGAGCAAGAAAAAGGATTTGATACTTATATTCTATTAAAATATTTTTATTTTTATTTTTGCAAATTCATCAATTCAGGTTCATGATTGTATATTTATTATTTATTATATTAAGGCGAAGATTCTAAGTATTTGGAATTTTCTAAAAAGTCATCTATTCTAGTACGATTCTAATTCAAGTGTACTGCACCATATAGTTTCCTTCAAGATTAAACCTACCTAGCTTGTTATTTAGTTTGCAAGTTTTTTTCTTATGAACCATTCATTATAGAACTTAATATATAAGTACGAGACAAAAAGTCAAAGTATGATATTGCCATCAGGATTCAATAGTGTAAAATTTAATTCAAACTCATTGACCCTTATTTCATGAGTAATGACTCACAAAAACCTTTCTCTCATGATAGATAAAATAGTAAACTTATTAAATATTACATTCTATTCTAATATTTACACAATAGAATATATTAGAATTTGATACTTCCATTCCACTATGATATTGTTAATCTAATATTGTAATTTTTGAGTCAAATTCATTGACTCCTGTTTCAGAAGTTGAGTTGCAGCTCATAAGAACTATCTCTTATAAAAATATACAGTATACTTATTACTCGTTGCACTCGGCGAAACATTGAGACTTTTCAAAAAGCCACATATCTTAGTGCTACTCTAATTCAAATGTACTGAATGATAGAGTTTCCTCTATGATTAAATCTACTTAGCTTGCTATTCCATTTACAATATCTTTTCTTACGAACTATTCATTCTAGAGTTCTTTTAGCTCATTAATATATAAGTAGGAGATTTTTCTACAGCCAATTAAATTATGATATTGTCATCAGAAGAGTCAAATTTGTTGACCTATATTTCATGAATAATGACTTACAAGAACTTATCTTTGATAACGCAATACTTATTACATCTACATAATATTCACAAATGTAATATTAGAAATGACTAAAGAACTTCAACTCAATGAGATATGAAAGCAGCTTATTAGAGTCCATTGCTGTCAGGCCAAGAATTCAAGAGCAAGAGAACCCTATCATGGGAAAAAAGATGAATAACTAGACCAATAACACAAACTTACGTTCATGAAAAAAGTGGCAGAATGTTAGTCAAAACATTGCTAATAGATAAACTAGTAGATAGATAAACTAGTAGACACTGTGACCTCACATAATAATGCTTAACCTGCAAAGCACATATAAAGGAATAAAAGCTTAAATAAACGATAATACCAGTATTTCTAAAAATTGTAACATGTATACACGAGTTTATACCTGCATGGTCATGACGGGAGTCTCGCTAAGCTTCTTGAACTCATCAATGGTGAAAACGAGATTTCTAAAAGAAGGATTTGGAAGCGACACATCTCCAAGCTGGGAAAGAGTAAGGTGTGAAGAAGCTTGTGCAAAGAGAACACCAGCTCTGTTATAGTTCATCTCCACTCTTCCATCATCAGCATTCATCTGCAGCCTTCCGGCCATAAAATGGTATTCAACCAGCACATCTGCAAGTGCCTCCCTCATTTTACCCACCACATCAACTCCACTTGAATCAATACAATTGTTCTTGAAAAAATACACCGTTTCCACTGGGAAAACAACTGAAAGATCAATGTTGGAAAGGTAGAGTATTCCTGTGGGCGTTGGCTTTGAAGGAACCACAAACTCAGTAGTTCTTTCTACCATAAACTCCAATCCAGGCATTGTTGAAAATGTTTTTTATGATCTTGGTGAACTAAAATCAATTGTGCAATTGCGAGATTGGGTGGTATAATTATGGAGATGGTTGTATAGTTGTGACAATTTAGATGATAAATAATTGTAATGGTGTGTCTATTTAAGGAAGGATTCAGATTATCCTGCATGTTCTCGGTGTGAATTATCAGTTGAAAGAGATTGAAGAAGAGTTTAACACGGAAGAGAGTCTGTCTTTGACTTGACAAGGGGAATTTGCTTCAGATAAACAGTTAAAAAGAGGATTATATTGCAACGAGGCTGGCATTTCACCCAAGAGCTGGCTACTTTTATGATCACAAGCCAAGTGCTTTACCGAATTTTGTTCCTCTTTATTTGGTTTAAGAATAGAAAAGCATTAACATTACCCAACTAAATTATGGGAAAGAACACCATGGGATAACCTTCTATACACCGGGTTGGTTCTAAAATTATTATTGATTTAAGAATATTTGTATTTAGGGAAAAAAAAATTGTAAAAAATATTAATAGATATTGTTATTATTGTTAAGGTAATTAAAAATAAATGAAATCTATTTGTTTGTTTTTTAAATAAATCAAATTTAATGTTTTATATGAATTGAATTGTGCTAATTTTTTATGTCTATCAATATAATAATGCTTCATTTATGTGAGCATCACCTAAACTTAATGAGTATTAAGTGTACCATGGGAGATGGTTTTATGTAGACTACTACTCATGAAAGAGTTTGACTTGAAAACTACATAGTTGAATCCTCATAGCAATAACTTTATTTAACTTCTTATGATTACTTGTCAGGAAATCATAATATTTTGTTACTGTATGATTAGAAATATATTCTTGGGCCATGATGTAATTAAGATCTCAACATATCTTGTAAGTATTTCATCATCTATAGTATTTGGTGTTTGATTTTTTAATTGTCATTACACATCGATTTATAATCATGAATGTATATGACAAAAAACAAATCAGAAAACAAAGAAAAAAAATATAGAAATCAAACTATACCTCAGTTTCAAGTATACCTCCATTTAAGTAAGAAGAAGATAAATGTGCCCAAAACTTTGAGAAGTCTCAAATGGTCTCCTAATAATCATCCTAACATCTTTGTAGACACCTAAAATTATCATCTGCACTCTAATATTAATTTTTATTAATATTATCCCTTAACATTATGTTGAATTTATTAATTGGCTATGTTATTATATTTATTTAATTAAATCAATTTATTTTCTATGTGTATATAAATTTCATTTAAATGCTATAAGATATTAAATTTAACTTAACATATTATCCCTCCATCACTTAATATAAATATCCCTCCACCAACCTAAAGCTCTTTTAAACTATGATTAAATTAAATTTAGTTTAATTTAATCATTTCCCCACTTTTCTAATTTTATTGTCTTGCTAATTATTCCTCTAATTATGATTAAAAGATAGATTACCTCTAATCATGTGCATACAATCACCTTTTCCAAGGTAAGCACTTGTCCATCCCTTTTCTCCTCCAATCATCTTGAATTCCTCCCTTTGAAAGTGGAGTTAGACTTTTCCATTCTTTTTGCCTATCAATCCTAGACACTTATTCATTTTGCCTCTTTATCTTAGCTACACATTCCTTTTGTACCTTAATCTTGACCCTCCACTGTTTTGCCTCTTGATCTCCTCCATCCAATTTTATTCAACTTCCATAAAGGAAGGTATCTCTTCATTTGTAGGCTAATAACCATTAATAACCATTTATCTTGCAACCATCACCAACCATTCTATAACACTTGAGCACATAGCATTCTATAATTCTAACATTCTACTATTGGCATTGTTAGCATTTTATTTCTATTAGCATAGATCTTGCAATGGCATTGTTAGTTTAGATTTAATTTCTTGCATAGTTTCATTTTCATAGTTTTTTAAAAATCTTGTATCTACATTATTAGAATAGATCTTGCATCTTAATATTAGATCTTGTATCACTTTCTAGTGCATTTTTTCCTCATAGATCTTGCACTTGCAACCATCTTGTGAAATTTGGGGCACATTTTCCATACTTGTTCTCAAAACCTTCACTTGTGTAGCTCTTTGTAAATAAGATTGTATTTTAGTTTCAAATCATTGTGTTAAGAAAGCATACCCACAAAATCTTTAAGAGAAAATCAAACAAGGTTTATTGGGTGCCCTTGTTTAAACTCATTGGAGGTTGTAGTGTAAATTGCTTGTTTGGTACATTTTATAATGGTTAACATGAAATGTGATTTTGTTTGACATTTTTTTGTTTCTACTTGTAGCAAACACATCATGATTTGTATTGCATACATTTTGGCATGCACAGAACTCAGTCCCAATTTTGCTTCATCTGGCTATTTATTTTTTGGTTTTTTCAGTTAGATCTATGAAATCGAAGTTTGTTGCACACACAAAGGTTTCTATGCTTCTACATTTTCTTGTGTGCATTTGTGTCTCCTCATCTGCATCTCCATGTATCCAAGTTTGTGCTCTAGTTCTCTAATTGAGAAGTAGTTTGCATTTTTTACATCATTTTAGTTCATTTAATTTAGTTTTTTCTCTAGTTTTTGGGGTTTTAATTATCTCATTTGAATCTTTGAAGCCATTTACATACTTATAGGTTTGTTTTATTGCATTTTTAGCTTTCCCTAGTTGCATTTTTGTCTCTAGTCATGCATCTACATTTCCACTTCTAGATATGTGTTTGTGCATGTTAATCTGAGTCTCCACTCTAGTTCATTGCACATCAAGATTTAAAGGTCCATTTTCATTTCTTTCATAATTTGAGGCTTTCAATTTTTTTTTTTGATAGAGTATCACATTTAGATGCATTTTATTCTGATGAGAGCCAGTTTTGCATGTGTTTACATCATTTTTTTTCATATTGTTATATGCATATGCATTTGCGCTTGTGAACCCACATTTGTGCACCTAAGTATATGCCTATCTATGTGTTTTTGCATTGTGTAATCTAAGTCTCAACTAGCACTTAGTTTTTTCATTTTTTACTTAGATTTCTTGAGGCAAATAATCATTTTTTTTAAGCTTATGGAGTATTATTTGTTACTGACAATGCTTTTCTAGGACGTTTGGCCAAGGTTGATCATCGAAGACTACTAATACTATTTTTTTTTGTAGATTGCCTTGGATTTTCAAGTAAACATTATTCTTGTGTTAGATTTTACTTTAGTTTGTATTAGGCACATGAAAAGACTCATTATTATTGGTTTCTTTATTACTATAAGATTATGTCCTTGTCTTTTTAAGATAATTAAAAACCTAGACACATTAAATTGATTATAGAAAATGAGCTTGGAGATATTTTCTCTTTAATGGCTATAATTTACAGCTTGTTTGGTGCATGGGGAGAAGCATTTAAAGTAGGAAAGTGTTATCTTTGCCTTCTAAGGAAATGCGTAAATCCAAACCTTCACTTGTTATCCATTTTTCTTTAGTTTCCTTTAGAGGGCTTGTAGTTGAGGAAAAATATCATGGGACTGCCCCAAGTGGGAACATGAAGACCTGGTCATTCCAACCCACTATAATTAAATTTCTCCTTTTGAGATTAAAGTCTTAGAGGATGTAGTTACATACATCTATTTGCTAGGTCACTTGAGGTCTAAATCTTTCTTATGAGACTATTATAGTGGGTTTTCTTATTTATGTGTAGGATCGAGAGGTCTCAATCCTACTTACAAAAATACCATATCTAAGTAATCCTAGGGCTGAGAGGTCTCAATCCTATATGTGAGAATATGGGATTCTATGAATGGAATGCTAAATATGAACCTTAGGATAGAGGCCACTTGGATCAGCTCTAAGAGTATCATTGTCTTTGTACAAGGAAGATCCAAGTGGATTATTTGGATCTCCTTAAGATTACTCATTGTATGTATTCCCTTGCATGTTTTAAATCATGAATGTGGCATTAGGGTGGCCTTGTCACACAATAATTGTGATACTTTCTTGATCCAAAATGAGCATGACCCTTAGGAAAACCAAAATCATTTTGTGTGAGGACAAGTTATGGGAAAATATTTTGATACTAATTGATTCCTTTAGATAGATTTTACTAATCTAGTGGAACTATTTTGAACATAGGTATACACTTGACACTATTATTTTTCACACAAAGTTAGAGCTCACAAGTGTTTGTATTTTGTAAGGGTCATTTGTCATTTGTGAGACTATTTGAAGACTACTATTTGTGTCACATACATTATTATTGAAAGGTACACTTAGCATAGTCAATGCCTTTGGTATGAGTGTGAAAATTTATTCTTTTCCTTGAACAAATTAATCAAAATTAGATTATACTTTTTTTAACATCAATTCTCATCCACCAAACATTAGTCAAAAATATCAATATTTAGATTCTAGCCCAAAAACTACATAGTCACATCTTTGCACCTAAACCTATGTCTCTACATCCTGACCTAAGTCTTTGAACCTACATCTCTACACTTTAATTTGTGCCTCTTCTTGAACTTGTGTCTCTTCTTGAAACCTCATAAACTCTTCAAATTTGACATTGTCAATCCCTAATCTACATCAGAGACCCTCAAAACATCACTCTAAGACTTTAAAGTTATAAGATCATCCTTCCATTCATTCCTCATTCAAATTCTTAATCTTTCATCCTCTTAATATTACACTACATCCCCCCTTGTCATTTTGGTGACTTGGAGAACCATCATTGTATTGGACTTTAATAAAAGACCAAATTAATCTTTGTCTTTTATACCTCCATCATATTTCCATCTCACATCTTCTTTTTTTATCTATAACATTGTTGATATTATATTGATAATTAAAGAGAGTTACAATATAGTGGTATGGCCAAATACCTTACTATCTAAGAACTACGCATTTTCTAGCCATACTTATGCCATTACACAAAAGATCAGACTATGAACACACTATAAAAGACTAGACCACCCGCCCCATATACAAAAAGAAACAGGGTACCTACTTGTATTCGCCAAAGTCACCACCATTTGGTATTTTTACTCCTTGAACTAACGCATTGCTTCCTCACAAGTAAAGGTTGGTGTTGATCAATCGTCCATCACCAAAATCCCCTACATCCTCCGATGGCACTTTCCACTACCCATTCCCTCTTCTTTAAGTAACAAGGCATCCACCCAGACACCCTTTGATGCGGACGCACCCCCTTTCAGTTTGTGATTCTTCACTATTTGGTGGTGTAACTGTTTCCCTAGAGCAAGCGTGCTCTTTCTCAATGCGGCCTTCATGAAGCCTCATTTATTCTCTACCAATGCCCAAATTTTCTCAATTAGGAACTCCACTACCTTTTTCCATCCATGTTCATCTTTAGGGATATAGGCACCTTGTGGATTTGAGGAGGTCCACACAACTAGTAGTTGAACCAAAGATTCCCCTTGACCAATTAGCCTCCAAGGCTCTGGACCCATCACAATGCCTACACCCAGGACAAGTTCCTCAATTATGTCTTCCAACCCTAGTAGCCACTGCCTACCCACGCATTATGCAACAGCATGACGGACATCCTCCTTCGATTCCCCCACCATCAATGCAAGTGCAACAAACATAGATGCCACATATAGGTTTGATCCCCTCTTCCAAAATGCATTTAGGTATTTTGGCCCAAACATCTGTTGCACTCCCTCTAGGAAAGCTAAGTTGTCAAACACAAATATGTGTTTAAGATGTTGCATGGTAATCTAGCCTTCGTAGGTCTGCATCTAAGAATCAGAGCCCAGAGCGAGATTTGACTCCATTTATGTCACAATAGAAAATAAATGAGTTTTGCCTTCCTTCTATCTAGATTTAACTTCCTTGGAACTCTCTGGAACCGAAGTACCAAGGAAAGAAAACACTCAAGCTGGCAAACATGGAGGATTGGGTATCTCTACATGTTGTGGTATGATTTAATGTCATTGGAAGTAGGAATCAAGATGCCTTCCCTTTAAAATCACCCAGGACAAAAAGTTTCATGAATATGTGATTTAATGTGTCTAATGGCCAAACAATAATACTCTCTTTAATCTAATGCAAGGTGTCATAGGTCCTCAAAGATTTCATTTTGGGAACCCATTTTTGCATTAGCACCCATGTTCGCTAACATGTCCACCACCCTATTCACTTCTTGGAATGAATGAGAAACCTTAAAAGTCATCGAATTCCAGAAGCAAGTCTTTAATTTGTTGGATAAATTTATCAAGGTGTCATGCCTCCATATTCCCTCTCTTAATGCCATTATGATGATCTCTTAATCCCCTTCCAAATATACTCTTTTAAAGCCTATTTTTTCTCCTAAGACCATAGCTCCTCTAGCTACATAACATTCTGCAATATCATTTGTGCCATCCTGCAAGTGGTTGGCTGCAAAAGTGAGAATATTTCCCTTATGGTCTCTTGCTACACAACCACACCCTGATACTCCCAGGTTTCCCCTAGCCACCCCGTCAAAGTTAATCTTCACCCATCCATCCTCTCGAGGTGTCCAACACATTGTTGCCCTCTTAATAGTTGGATTAGCCCTAACAAGCCCATGAACGGTCCATCTCACATCTTAGGTCTACACAGAAATTTTTATCCTTAGAAGGATCCTCATCCTTAGAAAATAATCAATCCTTTTCACTTGAGAACATTGTTCCATATTGGGTGATCAATCATATCCTATCATATTCTATCTTTTTTAATACTGTTAATCTATCTTTGAGTAGGAAATCATCATCACCATCTATCCTTATTGTTTTTACCTACAAAGTCCCCTCTTCTACCAAGGTTATCTCAAACCTTTATCAATCTTAATCCAATCAATCCATCCAATCAAATAGTTAATCCAATCGAAATAAAGTCCACATATTATGATTAATCTTGATTTTATATCTCACATTCAATGTCTTTCATTTTTTACCTTTCTATTGAAATCATCCTCTGTCTATTTCAATTCATCTAGTCAAGGTTTTATCTTTCTTATTCATCATTCCTAATCTACATCAACATCCAATCTCATTTTTATCTTTTACCAAATCTCATTGTATTATCATCAGTCTACTTTGATCCTTAACCTTACATCATTCCAACCAAATCCAAATTCATTTCATATCCTCCTCACTTATCTAAATCAATCACCCATTTGTCATTCACATCTCTTCAAGCATCTTTAATCTATCTTCTAAATTCATCCATTCTCAATTAAAATCTTCATCCACATTATCTTTTGATTCAAATCAAAAACTCCTCATTTTAATATCATGAGCATGGATTGGTTCCAAAAAATTGTATAAAACTTTCAAATGCCAAATCCTAATCCTGAAACTATACCCATTATATATCATGTTACTTATCCTTCCTCTACCTTTGATAATGGAAACCCACCTCATTATCTTTCATCACATATGATTCCCTCCCTCACCAAAATCATGCTTCCAACCTCACCAAAAGATTGCGAAGACTAGAAAAAATGTCTAAACATATCAATACCTTGTTCCAAAGCATACTACCATGGATTCCTCTCCTCTTATAGATCTAAACATCACTCCATCCCATGATCCACTTCTAAAAGGGGAAATGTGAAGCAGTTGGAATAGGTATAAATTCCTTCACACTTTAAGGGTGGTTGATTAACCTTTTATATCAAAGGGAAGTAAGGAGATTGATCCTTTAAATCCAAACTCTAAGTTAAATAGATCTAGGAGGATGAGCGTCAACCAAGTGATAAATGAGAACTAATACAAACAATAATCTAATGGCTATAAGGTTGTAGAAAGAATGTAAAGAGTCCTAAAAACCCTAATGTAGAAAGAGATATGAAGAGAAATTAAATATATGTGCAATGTAAGAGCTAAGCACAAGGAAGTGGAAAAGTGTACATTAAAATACATAAGAAAGAAAAACTTACCTTGTGAAATAAAAACCTGAAAATGGGTAGTCAAACAACCTCTAGAAGGGTTGATTCTTGCAATCTAAATTGAAAATTATGAGAAAAATAAAACCCAAAAATTGTTTGGTGATACGTCAAGGTCAACCTCCCTAATCGGGATGAAAATGGTCACCCTTGAAGTATCAAGGTCGATCTAGTTAGTCCTGATGGAAAGAGTGTGACATTG
Source organism: Cupressus sempervirens (assembly GCA_028749045.1). Lineage (NCBI taxonomy): Eukaryota > Viridiplantae > Streptophyta > Pinopsida > Cupressales > Cupressaceae > Cupressus > Cupressus sempervirens. The sequence goes on along the minus strand of CM053791.1, from coordinate 734,863,071 downwards.
ATTCTAATTTCATAGTTCCATCAAAAGCTTAAAATGGTACTGTGATGTTGGACCTGTTTACCAATTTGAGATCCACAACTTGTAATAAAAAAGGCTTTTTTTTATGGGTGGTTTTCCTTGGTCAAACCCTAGCTTCGGAATTAACCTTGAATTGAAATAATTGAATTGCATAAATACAAAGTAAATATATGAATTTGCATTACATTAGTAGGATCTCTTAGATCAAATGCAATGTGCTTACTTCACCAATTGATTTGAATCAAGAAGGTAAAGATGAATAGATGTAGAAGATGTAATAAAAGATCTTGAATAGATTGAAGGAGATCTTGAGGATGGCTCATGTAGTTACTCGAATGCTTGAATCATTGATTTTCAATGGAGGAATTGCTTGAAGAATTCTCAGAGGCTTGAACGCTTGAGTGTTTGAGCACGAGTGCTTGATCTTGTGAATGCATGATGATGTGAAAATGAAACAAGAAGGCTCTCTTTTATAGAGATCTCAAAGTGGACAATACCACAAACTTTAAAATGACATATTGTTGGAATTCTTTAGAATAACTAAGAGGGGGGATGAATAAGTTATCAAAGGTCTAGATGTATAATTAAAACTTTTCACAACTTAGTGAACCCATATCCATAAAACATTTTCATCATGAATGCATCCATTAGATTATGCAATCACTTAAACTTGTAGGTTACTATCAAATCAACTTTGCAGAAATGTAAACATGAAACATAATAGATTAAATAACACATTTGATACAATGATTTAATATGGAAACCCAATTTGGGAAAACCCACCAGTAACATGCTACTCATTCTCACTCTTCTAAAGTGATGCCTTATGAAAGGTCAACCAAGTTAAAGGTTACAATACACAATATTAAATGTGACCTAGTTAAAGGATTGCAATTACCCTATTAGGAGTGGGCCTTGTTAGAGGACTTTAGATCATTCACTTGGAATATCACATGGTTAAAGGATTTACAAATGACTATTAGGTCAACCTTAATCCAAAGGATTTACCTTAGACTAATACAATGATTAGAAAGTAACAGTAAGGCTTGATCTGATAACAACTTACAATACACTTGTAGATTAAAAATCTTTGTTTTTGCTCAACTCCAACTGATTTTATGCTTGACTTGAACTAACTTTGCTTAGAACCTACTATGAAAATTATTAAGCTTCACAGAAAAACTTTGTTTAACTTGTTATTCTAAACTTAATCAGTGTAACCATCCTTTGCAACCTTAAGTAGAAAATCAATGTACTATAATATCACTATCTTAATTGATCCTTGTGCTCCTTTTCCATATCATAACTCAAATTTTCCTCTAGGTGCTATTGCTACCTCATTTGATCAAATCATCTTCATCAATCAAACAAATGATAGTACTTAAATCATATAAGCAATTGTCTTACCAGCAAGTAGCAAGTTTGACATCAGTGACAAAAACAATGATTAAAACACATTTATCATACTTACAGTATTAATCTATTTTAAATGATCTCCCTCTTTAGCATTAATGGCAAACCAAACTGACCAAAATTAATCAGTATGACCAACAAAATACCAAAAAGAAAATAACTCCTTGTATTGAAATCTCTCAATCTATCAGCAACTTTCATCTTTTGAATAGGTTACAAAATTATGTTCTGATTAATAGATAATCAATCAACTCATCTTTATGACTCCCTCTCAATCACTTCTTATATCTCCCTCAACATTATCTCCATCTTAATAGGTAGATGTAATTTACAGGTACACTTTTTCCCTCTAAGTAGATATTCCATAGTTCTTCTATCTGTATCTTCTATCTGGATTTCTCCCTCTTTATGTCTTTCTTCCTCGGTACTTTATCTCCCTGAACTCAAATTTCTCCTCTTTGACAACAATGCCAAAGACTTTTCATCTTCATATGTAGATATGAATATTCTTAGTTTCTCCTTTGGTCACCTAGCTTGTGACTTATTTGTAGCTCCAACTCTTTGATTGCTTTAGGTATCTCCTAAAGTAAGATCCACTACATCAATGTGTAACATATGTCAATCAACTTGTTTAATGTAGGGAACTCCTCATACTTCTTAGATAGCCTTTGATAGGGGTATCACCCCTAGTTTATCTCTTAGATACTCATGAGCATCCTTAGGTAATGCTTTTGTGAAGATGTCTTTTCTCTTTTATGTTAACATATTCCATCTTCATGTCTTTATCTTGAACTAATTCTCTCAAGTAACGATACTTGATTGCAATGTGTTTAGTCTTTGTATGCATCACATGATTCTTTGATATATTATAGCACTTGTATTATCACAATAAAGTATCCCAGGTTCAATGATTTACTCCTTCATACCTTTGAGTAGTTGTTTGATCCATACAATTTTTGTACAATTTACCACAGCAGCAACATATTCATCTTTAGCAGTAGATTGAGAAATATTGTTTTGTTTCTTGCTAGTCTATATAACCAACCTCTTGCCTAAGAAAAATGCTCCTCCACTGGTTCTCTTTCTATCATCAATATTTCCAGCCCAATCAACATCAGTGCAAGCTCTCAATTCAAATTTCTCATTTTTCCTGTACTATAGACCATAGTCTTCTATTCCTTTCAGATATCTCATTATTCTCTTAACATTCATCAAATGAGTCTCCCTGGGATTGATAGAGAATCTTTCAACTATCCCTATAGATAATGCAGTATCAGGTCTGTTGTGTACTACATATTGTAATTTGTCAATCATAGACCTGTATAATGTTTGATTCACCTCAGTTGAATCATCATTCTTTGACAATTTATGTCCTGACACCATAGGTGTACTTATTGGCTTAGAATCCTCCAATCCAAAAGTTTTCAATATCTCCTTTCCATACTTTGACTGAGTGATGTATATACCATCATTCATCTAATGTACTTGCAAACCCACAAAGAGCTTGATCTCTCCAAACATAGACATCTCAAATTCTTTCTCCATTTCATTTGTAAATGCCTTAAAGTATCTTAACCTCCAAATATGATATCATCAACAAAAATTTTAGATAATAAAATACCTTTTCCTTTCTCTATCTTCAAGTATAGATTGTTGTTATCATCAATCCTCTCAAATCCAATCTTCACATGATAAGTATGAAGCCTTTCATACCATGCTCTTGGTACTTGCTTCAAACCATATAGAGGTTTGTGTAGTCTACATACCATATTTTTGTTGTCAACATCAACAAATCCTTCTGGTTGTTCTATATAAACCTCTTCCTCTAATATACCATTCAGAAATGCATACTTAACATCCATTTGATAAACTTTGAAACATTTGTATGTAGAGTAAGCAAGCAGAGTTCTTACTCCTTCCAGTCTTGCAACAAGGGCAAATATTTCTCCATAGTCAATCCCTTCTTCTTGTGCATATCCTTTACAAACTAATCTTGCCTTGTTTCGTATAACTTCACCATTTTCATCTAACTTGTTTCTATATACCCACTTGGTACCCGTCACATTTTTGTCTTCTGGTCTATGAACTAGATTCCATACCTTATTTTTCTCAATTTGTTCAATCTCTTCTTTCATGGTTTTACTCTAGTCCACATCTTCCAAGGCATCTTTCACTATTTTGGGTTCTTGCATGCTCAACAAACATGTATTATATCTCAACTTGTTCCTTGTCATTAGTCCAACATCTTTATCTCCAATGATTTTTGCAATAGGGTGATGTCTCTTGACATACTTAGACAATCTTAGTTCAGCTCTAATTTCTTCATTTGGTCTCTCAACTTTTGAATCACTATGCACATCTTTGTTAGGTAGTTCAACATCTCTTTCATGTACACTAATCTCAGAGTCAACATGTGCCTCAACTTAATTCTATAACACAGCACCTAAATGTAGCTTTGTTCCTGAATGCAACTTGACATGCATAGTATGTGACTCGGTAGTCACTAAAACTTGATGTTAGTTTGCAACTTGATTTACAACACTTTATCAGCAGGCATACCTTCATAAAAGTATACACATGTTTTGTATTCTTCTAGTTCATTCATAGGTTCAGCCTCATATACTTCTATATATTCATCAAATTTCACATTTTCACTTTCCACAACTTTGTTAGTGTTAGTATTTAAACACTTATCAACTTTACTTCTTGTGGAATAACCAAAAAATATACCTTCTTCACTTTTTTTCATCTAGTTTACCATTTCTAAAATATTCACTTGCTTCCAAATACCTTAAACTATTTTACATTGGGTGAGTATCCATACCATAGTTCCAAAGGTGTTGAATGAGTGCATTTCTTGACTTGTACATGATTCAAAGTATAGATAATTGTACTTACAAGTTCTCTCCAAGATTTCAAAGCAACATTTATCTCCATCATTAGTGTCTTAGCATAGTCCATTACAGATCTGTTCCTCCTTTCAACAATTCCATTTTTTGGAGGGGTCCTAGGAGCAAATGTTTGTCTTTTGAATCCTCTGTTATTACAAAACATCTCAAACTCATTTGATGTAAATTCTCCTCTGTCAGATCTCAAACATTTCAAAATTTTACCTGTTTCTTTCTCAACTCTTGCTAAGTACCATTTAAACATTTGGAAAGCATAAAATTTCTATTTCAGAAATATAATAGTCATCATTCTAGAATAATCATCAACAATTAGCATAATGTACTTATCTCCTTTGTAGATTTTCAATTTAATTGGTCCACACAAGTTAGTATGAACAATCTCCAATATTCCTTTAGTGACTTTGTCATTTTTTCTAACTGACATTGTTTGCAAATTATATTGTCAAGCTTCTTCAACTTAGGCAAACCTCTGACTCTTTTCATGTTACTCATACTAACTAAGTTATTAAAATTAACATGACATAACCTCTTGTGCCATAGCCATACATCATCAAATTCTACAATTAAACAAGTAGCGTCCTCTATATCAAGGTAGAATAGATTACCTCTAGTTTGATCAGCTTTTTCGATCGATTTTCCATTAGTATCATATATTTTAGCAATCTTGTTCTCAAACTCAACCTTACAACCTAAATTATTCAATTGTGACACACTCAACAAATTATAGTTAATTCCTTCAACATAGTAAGCACTATCACATAAAATATTTAATGTGAGCTTGATAGAACCTTTTCTTTTTATCAGACATGGTGCATCATTACCAAACCTTACACTATTTCCATCATAATAATTCAAGGTTATGAACTTACTTTTATCTCCAGTCATGTGATGTGAACACGCACTATCAGTGATCCATCTGTCATTCTTGTCACACAAGACACTAGTGCAGTTGCCTCATTCTCATCAGATTCATCCTTCATTACAACATACACCACTTCATCATCATGATCATCATGATCCATCTTTTGTTTCTTCTTCAACAATGTAGCAAGACTTCTTGCCTTTGTCTTTGTAATCTTTGTTGTCTTCATCTCTTCTACTTTTCTACTTGTCACCACCTCTATAATTCATCTTCTTTGGACATCTAGCAGCAATATGACCAACCTCATTGCAATTGAAACACATGATAGGCAACTTACCTTTGAACTTGTCTTTACCTCTATGAAATCTCCATGAAATTAGTGCTTCAAGTTGATCTACATCTTCCTCATTTGTATCACTGTCAATGGACACATATTTTTCCTTCTTCTTCTTCTTGTCATTAGGTTCCTTCAATGTCATCTTAGCTTTGAAAGAAGATTCAACATTGTCAAGTTTGTAATTATCAAAATTAGATAGCTCAAAAGAAGTGAGCCTACCTACCAAACCTTCAAGAGTTAGATCATTCCCTAGTATACATCTTAGTTCTTGTATTGCAGAAACTCTAATAGCATAGATGGGAAGAAGTGTTCTCAAAACTTTTCTTAGTATTGTATCATCATCTATTATACCATTAGCTTCTCTTATTACATTAACAACATCGTTTATCCTAGAGCAATATTGAGCAATATTCTCACTTTCTTGCATTCTCATGTCATTGAACTTACCTCTAAGACTTTCAATTTTGACTCTTAGAACATTCTTGTCACCTCCATAGATAGTGTGTAGAGCATCCCACATTTTCTTTGCACTACCACAACTTTTGACATCATCAAACTCAATATAGCTTAGGGAAGAAGCAATCTCCAACATTGCATGGTTGTGTTCTTTCTTCTTTTTAGATCTTTGGCAATTAAGACTTCAACAAGATCAACATGCTCAACAACAATGGTAGATTGTGCATGATCTCCAAGACCTCTTAGGTGTAGCTTCATCAGACTTTTCCATGCAAGAAAGTTATCTTTATTAAGCTTGGGTATCTCTCTTTTTGACATCTTGATCTTTTTGCTTCTAGTACCTTAAAAATAGTTCTCTTAAGCAGATGGCTCTGATACCAATTGTTGGAATTCTTTAGAATAACTAAGAGGGGGTGAATTAGTTATCTAAGGTCTAGATATACAATTAAAACTTTTATAGCTTATTAAACCCATATCTATAAAACATTTTCATCATGCATACATCCATTAGATTATGCAATCACTTAAACTTGTAGGTTACTATCAAATCAACTTTGCAGAAATCTAAACATGAAACATAAAAAATTCAATAACACATTTTGGCACAATGATTTAACATGGAAACCTAACTTGGGAAAAACCATCAGCAACATCCTACTCATTCTCACTCCTCTAAAGTGATGCCCTATGAAAGGCCAACCCTATTAAAGGTTACAATGCACACTATTAAATGTGACCTAGTTAAAGGATTTCAATTACCCAATTATGAGTGAGCCTTGTTAGAGGACTTTAGATCATTCACTTGGAATGTCACCTGATTAAAGGATTTACAAATGATTGTTAGGTCAAACTTAATCCAAAGGAATTACCCTAGATTGATACAATGATTAGAAAGTAATAGTAAGGCTTGATCTGATAACAACTTACAATACACTTGCAGATTATAGATCTTTATTTTAGTCCTCCATTCTGCTTGGCTTTCACACTCTCCAACTCTGATAGCTTGTTCACACTTCAAGCATCTATAGTCTTAAGCCTTCTTTCTTTGCTTGCCAATGCAATCTCTTCTCTTAGGTCACTGAATGAAGCAATACCTTAGACTCCTTGTCTTCCTTAGGTTATCACACATGAAAACCTTTGCTTCTAACCAGCCATCTCAATAAATAGAGAATTAAGATCTTTTGTCATTCATCCTCCATCATCCATTTTAGAGCAAGGTTAGATTAGGTAGGATTCAATGAATCTACCCATCATTTCATTATATTCCCTTCTAGAAACTTCTCCTTTAATCCTCTTTGAATTTGTCTCAAAATGGTTTACCATGAATTTTGTACCACCAACTCATCAATCTTATCTTCCACACAGTTCACAAAATTCAAGAAATCAAACTTGTCAGCTCGGATTCATCAAATTCTCGATCTTTCTCATAATGTTGACACTTAGCATTTACTGGCTTCTTATGCTCGGCACATACTACATTGCTCAACATCCTCTATCAAATCACTCAGCATGAACTAAAGTTTACTGGTGCTTAGCATCAACTAAACTTTACTCGGCTTACACTGAAATTGTCTTTGCCCAGCTCCAGCTGATTATCTACTCGACTTGCACTAACTTTGCTCGATACCTACTATGTAGATTGTTAAGTTTTGTTTAATTTTTTCTTCTAAACTTAATCTGTAACCTTAAGTAGATTATCAATGCACTATAATATCACTATTTTAACTAATCCTTGTACTCCTTTTCCATATCATAACACAACCTTTCCTCTAGGTGCTAATGTTGCCTCATTTGATCAAATTCTTTTCATCAATCAAACAAATGATAGTACTTAAATCATATAAGCAATTGTCTTACCAGCAAGTAGCAAGTTTGACATCAATAGTAAAATAATGATTGAAACACATTTATCATACTTGTATCAATCTATTTTCAATAGGTATGATCCATCTTAAATTGGAACAATAAAATATTGGTCATAATAAGATTTCATGAGGTAGTAAATGAAGGGTTAGGTCAACCCCAATTTATAATGTAAGAGGAGACACATAATATAAATTTATATAAGAGATAAAATATTATCTAACATAAGACCAATTCTAAATGTTAATTTAAATCAATTAATAAATGAGGAATCAATATTTAAGAAAAATAAAAGACCAACCCATTTCTATTAATTTACATTAATAAAAGGTCCAATGATATGAAATGAATTATTTAAGTAGAGGGAAATTAGAGGATAAATGAAAATAAATGATGAATCACATTAAATGGGTGCTAAACCTTCATTAAATTGGAGTGCTTCCAATTTAAGATGGTACATTTAGCCCTCACTTTAGTGGGAGTATGGACTCAATGCAAACTAAAGTAGAGAACAAGACATGAGATAATCTTATTATGATCAAGGAGACCAAGAATCAACCAAGCATCCAAGGGCTTAAACCCTTGATAACTCCAAGATCATAATAAGTGAGAAATCATTAACTAGGAGAAGTAGAGAAAGGAAGGGTTTGATTATTCTCTAATGAGAAATGTATATCTTATTGTGAATCATAGAAAAAATAAAAAATAAAAATGAGTTACCTGTGGGACTTAGCATGTTGTGCTTGAATGTATTACCTATATATGAGATTTAGTGAGGTTGTACATGTTTCCCATAAGAAGATATTCTAACATGTATGTATTGAATGTGTTACCCATGTATGGGACTTAGAAAATTTTTATGTGTTATCCATAGATGAGATTTAGCATGTGTGTGCAACGGGAGGGGGGAGAGAGAGAGAGAGAGAGAGAGAGAGAGAGAGAGAGAGAGAGAGAGAGAGAGAGAGAGAGAGAGAGAGAGAGAGAGAGTGTGTGTGTGTGTGTGTGTGAGAGAGAGAGAGAGAGCCAATGTCAAGTATTCTCTATTCCCACAAAGAATCCATGCTTTAGGATTATTCCTTATCCATATAGAGAAAATATGTGTGAAAAGTATGGATGAAGTAGCAATGCATATATTTGAGGATAAACTAGGAATCATACCAAGCCCCCAAGGTTAGATTACTCTAAGAGATACTCAAAATCTATATTTACCACTCCTTGAGAATGATTTAAGAATGTGGAAGGATAATTCAAATGGTCTAGAAAGTGTGTGTATCATGCTAGTAAACCAAAAAAAGACATATGAAAATAAGGGGACCATGTATGCCACCCCTTAGGATGGAAAAATAATTTCTTATTTTGGCATCTTAGGGAAGTGATGAAGAAGGATAAAGCAATTTCAGCATCAAGATAGTATCCTCCAACAACACCCAGTCCAAACCAAAGAAGTTGCAACTCCTATGAGGCCATAGAAGGGTAGGGTGCAATGAGACACCATGAAAGAAGTAAAAAAGAAAATCTTTGAAAATGATAACACACTATTATGAGTATCCAAGTTAAGTTATCTATCTACCATGAAAACCCATTTGCTAATAATAAGATTGGATGTGACATGATAAACAAATAACACTTAACCAAAATAATATTGAACCCTTGAAAGAATGAGAAAGATGGACAACATTCCCTTGCACTTGAAGTGTAGGAACAAAGAGAAAAGAGGATCTATTATGCTACTCACAAAGTGAACCATGCATGATAATGAGCCTCAAGATAGAGGCTAACAATGTTACATGATGTAGAGAAACATAATAGGGACCTAAGTGTTATTTAAATAAATGAAGATTAACATTGATTTCATCATAAGGAGATATGTGAATAACCTTATTATCAATGACTTGGTGAATATTGTAATATAAATCTTGACTTTCATTAGTAGAGTGATCATGATAATGGTGATACATGCAAAATGAAAGATTCATGAGTTTTTTCCTATATTTTTTTCTATGTTGAGGTCTAGTAATCATCTTAGTAGGAAGAATTAGAAAAATGAGCTCTTTATTATTTGAAGATGAGAAAGGAGAGGTTGTGGAAAAAAGGTGATGATCCAACACTTCATTGCACATCCTACTGTGTGAGCAAAAATGGTGTTGAAAGAATGCTTATACCCCCCATCACCTAAGGGCATACAATTTTCATCTTTAGGTTTAATATATTTCTCATGACTAGAAGTAGAAATAACATTAGTGAAGAGAGTAGAAACTTAATTTCTCATGAACAAAATATCATTAACTCTATAGTCTCCAATAAAAAATAGAATAAAATCTAATGCACCTCAATCATCTTTGGATAGATTAGAAGAAGAAAGGTCTTCTTTAGATTAAGGTTTCTTCATGTCCTATGTAGAAGGAGAAACTTGAGAATATTTTGTGTTTAAATAAGGATTAGGCACGATGTTAGCATGAAGGGTATACATAATATTGTTATAAAAAAATAAAAATAAAACCTAACCTTGTGATGAAGAGTAGAAGGAACAACATGCATACAACACAAAAATGGTCTTCCTAAGAGAAGGTTATAAGTGAGGGGTCTAGACATAACATGTATAGGAGTATTCAAGATAACTAGACCAAATTTCATAGGTCGCTTTATAGCAGCTAATTTTTTCTTAGCAATGTTATCAAATCCATGAATAGGAATTTTATCATGTTTAATAGTAGAAAGGTCAGCACCATAGGCTTTAACATATCCATACTAAAAATATTCAAACCAGACCCATTATCAATCAAAGTTTGTTGTATGTTGGTTTCATTAATGAATATATCTACCATAAGAGTATTATAATGACCTTGAATCTCTTTAGGAGGGAAATAATCATGAGTACCATGAGTAACATCAGAGCTAGGATAGGGGTAACATGCATGCATTGTCAGAAGGCATTAGTGTTATCTTGATTAGGAGGTGAAATTAAGAGATTGAATAAATCATTTTTCAAGGCTTCATGGTAATTATGATACTAAATCATAACCCAACCCAAGATTTTGAGGAAGACAAGGTGGAGGAGGAAGACACAGTTGAGAAGGTGGAAGATAAGTAGTATATTGAGGACTATTCCTTGTATGATAGGCATGAAATACTTCTTGAGGATCCAAAGGGACAATGGATTTTCTCTTAATAATTAGAGGAAGACAACCTTTAATTGTGAGAATAATGTAACCTTAAACACTGAGGATGGGTTGAGCAACATTAACTTGATTAAGATATTGTGTCTCTATAGATCCATCACTAAAAGGGGGAACATTAAGGAGATGACCATTATTGTATTTTTATAAGGAATCCATAGAATATGAATTATAGATTTTCATTAATGGTTCCTCTTTACTAGGAGCATCAAATTAAGGCAATGCCACAAAGAGAAAAGAATTTATAATATATTCATCTTATTCTAAAATATCAAGCTTAGCATGTTGAAATGCAATATCATCTATGATATTGTCTTTTGAAACTAAGGTTCTTTCATGAGGAAGTGAACAATCAATGTCATCATACAAGGGTTCATCTCAAATAAGAGAATCGTCAACAAGAACAGTATCTTGATTAAGAAAGTACACCATGGAAGAAAAATAAGAGTAATTGAAAGAAGGTAGAAAATTGTCCTTACAAATAAGGTCTATTAGGAGAAAGGTTAACATAAAGCCTTAATTGTTCCTCACAAAGAGAAAGAGCACTAATAGAAAGGTTTAAATTATCTTCTTGTGCTTTAATAATTTTGTAGGAGGGAATGCAGGAGAAGAGAAGGCATCATCACATACACAAAATTGATTCCTTTTAGGAGAAACATATTTTAAAGGGGGGGGGTTTTTAATGGCAAAGGGTATAAAGGAATAGTGGAAAAATGCACTAAAAACTTTTGCAACATGAAGGAAATGCTTTCAAGAAAGATCCAAACATGTAATACAAAAGGAAACTAAGTAAATATAGTCTAACTCCCAAAATGTAAGAAGAGAATGCAATAATATCACTCCAAAGAAAGATGAACACACAATATCATGCAGTGACATAACTATAAAATTAAATGTGGAAGTTTTTGTGTCAAGTTCACCAAAACGTACAAGGTGAACACATAAAAGAATACAAAGGATAATCTAGCACCAAGATTAGAAGTGTAAATTTTGATAATTGAGTTCACCAATATCTACAAGTTGAACACACCATGTAACACAAGGAAGAATCTAACAATACAAAAGAAAAAGTTGATGCAATCGAGTTCACCAAAATTTCCAAGGGGAAATGTAAAACAATTGGAATAGGTCTCAACTACTTCACACTTCAAGGGTGGTTGATCAAACTTGTAGCTCAAAGGGAAGTTAAGGAGATTGTTCCTTTCAATTCAAAGTCTAAGGTAACTATATATAAGAGGATTGGTGCCATCCAAGCGATTAAAAAGCACTAATACAAACAAAGATCTAATGGTTATAGGATTGGAGAAATAACACAAAGAGTCCTTAAAACCCTAATGTGGAAAGAGCTATGGAGAGAAATTAAGTAGATGTGCAATGTAAGAGTTAAGTGAAATGAAGTGGAAAAGTGTATTGAAATAAAGAAGAAATAGGAACTTACCTCATGAAATAAAAACATAGAAATTGGTTGACAAATAACCTCAAGAAAAATTGATTCCTACTAATTGGATTGAAAACTAAGAGATGAAAAAACCCAAAAAATGTTTTTTGATATTTCAGGGTCAACCTCCCTAATCAAATCAAAATGATTGCCCTTGAAGAATCAAGGTTGATATGGTCAGCCTTGATGGAAAGAGTATGATGTTGATTATGGTTTCACAGTTTTGTAAAAAGTCAAAAAGGGTACTAATATCTACAACCTATTCACCAATCTGAGACCCACAACCTGCAATAAAAAGGGTTTTTGTTGTTGGTAGGGGGTTTGTCTTGGTCAAACCCCGGTTTAGGAATTAACCTTGAATTGAAATAATGGAATTTTAGAAATGTAAAATGTAAAAATTCAGCTTACAATAGTAGGATCTCTTGAAATGAATGCAATGTACTTATTTAACAATTTTATTTAGATGAAGAAGATGAAGATGAATAGATGTAGAAGATGCAACAAATGATCTTGAATGGATTGAAGAAGATCTTGATGATGGCTCCCATTATTTCTTGAATGCTTGAATCCTTGATCTTCAATAGAGAAATTTCTTTAAGAATAGTTGAAGTCTTGAATGCTTGAGCATGAGTTCTTGATCTTGTGAATGCATGATGATGTGAAAATGAAATAAGAAGGCTTCTTTTAATAGAGATCTCCAAGTGGCCAATGCTTCAAACTTTAAAATGAGGTAAGACCCATCTTAAAGTGGAGCAATAAATGATTAGTCATAATAAGATTTATTGGGGGAGTAAATGAAGGGTTATTAAATTTGAATTAATAAAGTCTACCCCAATTTAAAAATAAGAGGAAACACAAATTGTTAATTATAGGGGAGATAAAATATTATCTAAGATAGGACTAGTTTTAAATAGTAATTTAAACTAATTAATAAATGAAGACACGATATTTAAGAAAAATAAAGGTCCAACCCATTTATATTATTTTTAAATTAATAAAAGGTCCAATGAGATTAAATGAATTATTTGAATAGAGGAAAAATAGAGGATAAATGCAAATAAATGATGGAATCGCATTAAATGGGTTCTAAACCTTCTTTAAATTGGAGTGCTTCCAATTTAAGAAGGGACACTACTAATATCTAAAGATCCATGTATCCCTCTAAATACACCTCATGATCTCATTCCTAACTAAAATCAAGACATCCCTTGTCCTCCATTCATTAAATATATCATTTCATGTCAAGACTTAACATCCACAAGACTATTTGCAACAACCTAGGAGTGCTTCTAGAGAGTTCTATCATTTGGAAAATGTGCATTCCCTTAGGAGACAAGCTCAAATCAAAAAATCCCTCTAGTTGGTATATAAATGAGAAGGTAAACCTTTTCTTAATCCACCAAGTTCGGACAATGCATTTATGATAGTAATGTGACATAAGGAAATAAGTTCCTATGACTTTAGCATGGTAAGAATAGACACTTAAGTGGGTTACATGCATAATAACCGATTGGGAGGATGCCATAGATCTTATTATGAAACACTTAGTAGCTACCTTTTTTATCCTTGGTTTGTTACTCATGGTGCAAGAGAATATAAGGCTTCCCTGAAGTTACCTGAAATTTGTATTTTCCTTGGAAGAGGCATAAGGCTACTTGGACTTCATAGCCAAGAGTCATTGTCCCCATAGAAGGGGAACTTCTATTTATCATACCTTGAAGGATCATTAATGTATAAGTTTGTCAATCAACTATTGTATCGACTCACCTCTTAGATTGAGAGGGAAATATCACACCAGATCCATAAAAAATCATAAGGCATTTTCCCGATAGGCTCAATGAGTAACATGTTGAAATCAAATTGACCATAGGGATAAAGCATGCTTGAAATGGATGCATTGTGAAACGACCTCGTGAAACCATTTGTCAAAACATACACATTGTTTAATATCAAATCCTTTCTCTAAAGAGATGACTTGTTTGTCTCTTTCATATTTGCTTTGTCCTTTGAGAGATTGTTTGCTCACAAAGTCTCATCCACTGTTAGAAAGTCTTATCTTTTTTTCCCAAAAGTTTGTTAGCAAGTCCATTTGCAACAACCCTAGGCATAGATTTCTCTATTTTACCTTTTACTTCAAACCAATTTCATCACTTCATCCTTTGAAAAATATCATTTTTGCCCACTTAGAGTCTACTATTCAAAAGTTCATGATTTCAAACCCAATTAAAAGGAATACTTAGTGTAGTCACTATCTCAAACCAAAAGTTGAGATAAACCTAGAGAAATAAAGTGGAAACCTCATGTCAAACCAACCAAAACCCAAGTTCATAAAGGTCAAACTCAAACAACTAGTAGTGTATAGAGAAATAAGAGCTAATGCAAGAAACACACACCCAATCCAAGACTTGCTAAATTTGACAAAATTAAGAAAGAAGGTATTGAGGTAGCCCTACAAATAGAGTGGTATAAAAGAATTCAAAACATGACCTTAAGACTTGGAGTCAATCAAAACCTCATCAACTGCACAAGATACACCCACTTTGATTAGGTCCATCTTCTTCCACCATACTTTGCACTTATCGTATCATAGCTTTTCCCCTTTAGGGTTATCATATAGGTCATTATCCTCCTTAGACATTTTTGTAGATTCATTTTCCTTAGACCATGCTTTAGAAACCCATCCCCATCCAAATCAAAATCATAGATCAAAATCATCCATCATCCTTGAGCATTTTGTATCATTTTGTTAGAGTTGTCTAGCCTACATCCTCCGTCCATCATAAGTATCCCTTTGATTAAGCATTTTTTAGGGTAGTCTATCCTTGTCACTTGTGTCCCTCATCACCTTAAGCTAAATTTTGAGCTCCAAATTTGATCATCACTCATCTTTTGAAGGGTCATTAGTCTATCCTAAAGTTGACATAATCTTCACATCTTGAGCTTGCACATAGGACAGCATCTATTTTACTTAGACATTATGTTGCTAATCCTTTTAGTCCCTTAGATATCATATCCTTAGAAGTAGGATCATTCATCATCCCCCTTTGCATCTATCATATATCTCCATATCCTAGGAAATCCTTGCATCATAGGTTGTCACATCTTTAGGAAGCTTAGAAAAAAATCTTCTTGCATATTAAACTCATTATCATTCCATCTTGCATATCACCTTTAGAGAGCATCATCATTTCATTCCACCTACCACATATCACACAAAGAAAAAAAGGAAGAAGAAAGACAAGGATCCTAGTCTTAGTGGTGGTTCGGCTAGTAAACAACTTGACCCAATAGCTTTTGTAATCACACATAACTTGCCTCCACAGAATCCAGGAGATTTGGGACCCTCACCATCAGAGATAGATGCCTTTATGATTCAACCTGAGCATGCAACCCTTGTCAATGTCATCATAGATAAAAATAGAGAAACCATCATGGAAAATTTTCAAAGAGATAACATTGGTGCCTTTGGCTTTGGGAGACCACCACATTTGCACATAGCAGACCCTACACATCCTTTGTTTGGAAAATTTCTACCAACCCTTGGTTCCTCTTATCCCAACAACCCCTTTTTCATACCTGGAAGAGGACATCAACTAGTAATACAACAAACCTTGCCCAAATGTAACATCTACCCAACTTGGTGCTCCTCTCCCACAAAGAAACCAACCTGCCATCATACAACCATTAGTCCACACAATGCCTCAACAATCCACCATCACACAACCCACATTTTCATATATTTCCACCACTACTACTGCAACTTCATAAACCACATCCATCCCACTCAACATTGCAAGACCTTCCAACTCTCAAGCTAGCTCTTCTACCTCATACATACCCACTAATAGTGCACCCCACCCATTCCAACATAACATCAAATCAATACCACAAGGATGCCATCAATAGAGCCTAGAAACCAACCTCTCACCACCCCTAATGTTAACATCAATCCATTTGCATCCACTCAAAACACCACCACTTCATTTTCACTAGGCCCTTGGAATTTCACACAATCACAAGAGTAGATAGCAATCCTCTTGACTAGTAGTTCATTCATTCCAACCTTCCAAGCACAATAGCCACCACCACCACCAACCAATCTACTACCACCCATCACTAACTATTTTTCCATGCCACCTTTAGGGAATAATGAAATGATACCACAACGACAACAACTAGCAATGGGGGCAGTTCCCTACATCAACTATTTGGCACCCTTTAACACACAATTTCCCTCGAAAGTAGGAGCTCATCTAACTTACATTGGACAAAATGAGACATCCTAAAGAATGGAACAAGCATATCCACTAGCACCCCTCCAACAATAGCCATTCTAGTAGCAGTATGTGCAAGCACCCGCACAGAACCATCCACCCAGACAACAATCCCACACTTATCCACCACAGAAACAACTATAATATCAACAAAAATCACCCAGCAAGTGCAACAGTATGTCCAACCACCACTACAACAATTCATAAATCCTATCCATTTAGTAGGACAATCCACTTTCTACCCACAACAGTACACCCATCAAAACCATCCATATTCACCTGGTCAATTTGACACATACCCTCCATCAGGGGCACCAAGACTATGGACAACGCCTATAGTACCTATTGTAATCACCTAAAAATGGTTGTCTAGACTATTAGCCTCCTTCTCAGTATTTTGCCTAAATTAATTAATTAATTACCTAGACCAAATTGCTAAAAATCAATTAATTTGATTATTACCCATTGTTTGACTATGCTATCCTAAGTTCATTATTTGATTAAAAGAGCATGTCCCCTTTTAATTAAATAAAAGGCCCTGTTCTTCTAACCCACTTAATCTAGACACATAATGTCCCTTTTTCTATTTTACAAATTAAAAGAAAAGGCTTTGTGACTTTTGTCTTACATGGGAAGTCAACTTCTATTTTATTGGTTGACTTGCTTATGCACATGGATCACTCCTATTTTCAAACTCTACCCTTGATCCTCCATCATCTTGACCTTGATCTCCACTGTTCATATGACTTTAAAAGAGAGAGAGCTTTCCCCCTCAAAGCATACACACTATTGACAATTGTTATGCTATAGGTTTACCATTCGAATTCTTGAGAGTCTTTTGTGGAGAACTTCCATTTCTTGTCTACATTCTCTCATACCATAGCATTTTAGCTTAGAGTCATGTTGCATGTTAGTTAATCTTCTATTTTGCAATAATCTAGCTCACATAGCTTGAATAGTTGGATTTGTAACACTCTCATCCTTGTAAACATATCTGCATTTTGCATATTCATACTAGTTTAGTCTAAATTTGCATTGCATTCTTGAGGAGTTCTTTGTGGATATTTGCATTCTTGCATCTTTTCTATAAGAGAGCCTCCCATTGCATGGTTTACTAGCAAGAAGAGCATCTCTAAGGCTCAATTGAGAGCCTTCTTATGCTTAAAACATACTCTCTTACACTCCATTGATAGGGAGCTTTAAACTGGCATCCAAGTATTTTGAACTCATGGAATCACTTAGATAGAAGGGTTTAGAGTGTCACACAAATATAGCGTACATTTCTTTAAATTTTTCATTTTAAATGCATTTATGAGCATTTTCTCACATTTTAGGCTTTGAAATATAGAATATCGTGTGATATTTCAAAGTATTGCATGGGTAGTTTGTGAAATATCGCACAATATTTCACATTAAAAAAAGTATCGCGCCCTTTGTAAACTTTTTTCTTATGGGCTATATCCCTTTGTCACATAGACCGATGCAAAATATCGCCCAGGCAAAAAGTATCACCCAGGGATTATAAAAAGTATCATGCAATACTTAGACAGCAAAAAGTATCACCTGCATATAGAAAAAAGTATTGCACGACCTAATTTTTTTGTTTTTTAGTTAAATTTTGAAGTTTTGGTTTTGCGATGTTACTAATGTTTCTTTGTCATTTTTTTGTAGATGGTATTCCTAACATTTTTTATCAGGGCCCCAAAGTGGTGGGGTTGCATATTTTAGATCATCTCATTGATGACAAGAAGGTCGCTATATTGAATATGGAGCTGAAGTGGGTTACACAGATGCTCCACATACCGGCAAACCATGGGTTGTTGATTGCGCTATCCAAATGGTGGCATAGCGAGCACAACACCTTTCACCAACCTACTAGAGAGGTGACAATCACTTTGGATGATGTATATTGCATCTTTTGAGTTCCATGTTATGCAAATTTGGTGAGTTCTACATTCATTTTCTCTGTGCATTTTTAGGTTTGATATCCAGGTGAGGTATATTGATGCAAGATTTGTTATATGTCATAGGTTTATTATAATCAAACTCTGACAGAGGGGAGAGCAGCAGTGCACCAGATGTTCTATGATGTCACCATTTCAGATTGCCATTTGAGCTAGGAGTGGCTTACAGATGAGTATGGTGATGATTACCTAGTGTAGTGCTTGATTTGCTCTCTAGTTGCTTAGGCTCTAGTTATTGACAAGGGCCAGAAGGGCTTTCAATTAGGATGGGGTAGGTTAGTAGCAGACTTGATTGGGTGGCCATGGAGGATGGCATGGGGGTCAACAATCCTTGCAAATATGTATTATAAGTTGCATGAGGTTGTTTATCAAGAGGGACACTCTTGGGCATATGGAGTAGTGTTGGCTCAGATATGGGCATGGGAGAACATTGTTGTGATCTGACTATCAGTACAACTACAAGAGCATATCTAGCCTTATATGTTCAAATATAGAGGTTTTGTGCCACAAACACATAGCAAAGATCTGACATATCATCGACAAGTGTTAGATGAGCTCATATCCTTTGAATGGAAGCCATACCAATAGTGCCATAGATGGTTTGACTCATGGGAGATGGAGTATATGAGGTACAATTAGCATTTATTTGGTAGGCATGCAGAGATCATTGAGCAATTTGTGATCAGTTGAGTATGGTGACAGTTTGTGGAGTGGTAGGTGGTTTTAGTGGAGATGACCACTTATGCGTAGTTCCATGGAGAGAAGACATAGGGTTGGCTCCCCATGCTAGACTATCACACAACACTCCAAGAGAAAGCAACATTAGTGTGAGAGCCTTGGGATTATAGGCCAGAGGTAGTAGATGTAGGTGTTGATCTTGTATATCTTTATGAGAGGTAGAGACATCCTTTCCCATGGTTTACTTAGTCAGAAGCCCCACTAGCAGTAGTAGGATAGGGGAGATAGGGGAGATGGTGGTAGAGGCAAAGGTAGAGGTAGATGGATAGAGGTTAGGGATAGTTCTTGAGCAAGGAGGAGGTAGGTACGGTCCTAGGTCATGATAAAGGAGGAGGATGAGGAGGAGGAGGAGGATGGTGGAGAGTGGAGTGAGTGGAGGTGAACTCAGAGAAACTAGCCAGAGGTGAGGATAAGTGAGATGCTAGGCTATGGACTATGGAGACTAAGTTGCAAGTGACACGAGTAGCTATTGCAGTCTAGGACCAACAACTCATAGATAAGAGGGAAAGAGTGGATGATCTTCATCGGGAGAGAGATGCTACTAGGCAAGAGGTAGTGCATCATGGTGCACGAGCCACATATTATTATGTCACCTATAGGGTTGTGGTGCTGCCAGGGTAGGGCCTTCCTAACTACTTAGAGTGGGCTAGCATATCAAAGGGTGTGGCACAGCTATCAAATAGGAGATAGGCTCCTCCACTTGGGCCAGCACCAGCTGCAAAAGAAGTGAGTCAATCTTAGGTCTAGGTTGATGGATCATGACAATTTTTATTGTACCCATGCATTTTGAGATGGATATCCATATTTTGGATCTCACATTGTATATGTATAGTGACACATTATGATATATATGAGATATTGGATTTGATCGAGAGTTTTGTGTACTTGTTTCATTTTGATGGATGTTTCATATTTTAAGTTTCCATGTAATGTTTTAGTTTCTTGCTCATGTATGTGTTATTTTATGCTTATGCTAATATGCTCATGGATCTCTCTTATGTGTGATGTTTTAGCTCTCACATGTATGATGTAGACTTATGATTTTGTAAAATGTAACACTTGGATAAATTAGATGTGATGCTTTAGATTAACTCCTTGTGATTACAAGATGGCAAAAGAGGTGAAGTAAAATATCAAAAAGATGAAAAGTAATGATTAAGATGAAAATAAAGAAGGTATGAAAGCAGTTAGCTGATGTGTCAGAAAAGGATGAAGAGAGAGCTCTCTCCATATGTAGAAATGCAAGACTAAGCTAGAAAATGAACCTAAAATGCAAACTAATATGAAAAGTGGTTTACCACCAAGAAATACATAACATTTAGACTCTAATTTCATCATTAAGCATTTATTAGGGACATCATGAGATCATACAACCATCACTAGTGTAACTATGAGGATATAAATATGATTGATATCATATAGAAATGTGGAAATCCAATCTAAGCATCAAAGACATGAAAGTCAAGATGGCTATGCGATTAAGTTCCCTAAGTTTAATATATCAAGATTACACCTATATCAAGGCATAAGTGCCAAGATAACCCCTAAGTGTGGTCTTGCAAAAATAGTCAAGGATGATACATTTATGAGTCAAAGTGTCAAATAGGACAAGCATGAATGCTTTAAACATTGTAGACAAACAAAGTATACCCACAAGTAGAAAGCAAGAAACATGCCCCATGCCCCCAATCTTCTAGTTCATGACATCCTCGAAAAACTATTAGGGAGGGAACATATATCAAAGAAATCATTATAGACAATAGACAAAGTAGATAAAGTTCATCATAGCTCAGTCATTTAAATGTTTAAGTGCATGTGTGTAAGTCACTTGGCTATTTCTTCAAGACTTGGTTCTGATAGTCAGAAATATTGCAACATCTGAGACTGTAGGTAAACTATCTGAAAAGTGTTGAGAAACACTTGATGTCAAAGGAGGTAGTGTTGGGAAACATTGTTTTATGAGTTGCCAAAGAAACCCTAATTCAAAAGGAGACCTCAATAGGCTAAGTACCTATGACCCCGAGATGAGGACAAGAAAAAATTCCAAGCTAGGAAATGTGTTGCAGAGTGACTAATTGAGAATGACAGACATAGGTGCAAGGGTCTCAAGTAGTGCCTATTTCTAGGTTTTCACCACTTGCAAGATTTTTCAGGACTTTTTTCATTTTTTTTGTATTTTTTTTATTTTTTGAAATTTTCGGTGATACATCAAGTGCCTATTTGCTAGGTTTTCACCAAGGTGATTACTTTTTTAGGACATTTTCTAATTTTTAGGATCAATAAATATATACAAAAGAACTGAGCAGTGAGCCTCTAAGCATATAACTTCTTCAAATGTAGGACATTGATAGGCTTTGCGAGTTGTTCCCCTTCTAGAGTAGAAAGTTGATAAGCACTAGGCCCAAATGCTACTATGATGTCGGCCCAATGAGTTAGCTTCAAACTTCCCTTTCTATTCCCATTTCTACTAATTTTTAGGATTTTCTCTAAGTACAAGTTCACCCACTTGAAACTCATGAGGATAAACTTTCTTGTTATACTAAGTAGACATGCACTTCTAATAAGCCCTCATGTGCTCAAAAGCAGCCTTGTAGCATTCATCAAGAGTTTCTAGCTCTTGTACTCACATAGCCCTATGGTATTCATCAGTTATTAACCCATGTAAGGAAACTCGCGATGAGGTGATCTCAACTTCTAAGGGAGGGACAGCCTCATACCCATAGACTAAAGAAAAAGGTTTGGCTCCAATAGGAGTACAGATAGTAGTTTCATAGGCCCATAGTGACAGATTGATCTGTAAGTGCCAGTCCTTCCTAGATTTGTGAAGCGTTCGGTGCAAGATTTTCAGCAATGTTTTGTTAGAGGCCTTAGCTTGGTCATTCCCTTGAGGGTAGTAGATGGAGGACTGATGTTATTTGATTCTAAATTTCTTGCACAACTGTTTGAGGTCCTTATTCTTGAATCATCCTCCATTATCTATAAGAATGGAGGAAGGAATACCATAACAACAAATGATGTGGTTTAGTATAAATAGGGCAACATGTTTTCTTATAGCAGTAAATAGTCGCATTGCCTCAACCCATTTGGTGAAATACTCAGTTGCTATGATGATGAACTTGTGGCCACTAAATGAACTTGGATGAATTGGGTGATCCCACAATAATGGGTTCCATTTTTTGACCAACTTTGACACTAAATCAATATTTTTGAAACAAACCTCACATTTGAGTGACTATATCTCTAAAACTATGAATAATTTTAAGATGATGTAAACTAGTGATTTCCAGTACTCTGTTCCTACTTTGTAACCATATTTTTTAATTTTTTTTATAAAAATATTTGAGTCAATTTTTTCTTCTCTTTCGAAAAGTGGTACATATAAAAAATTAATATTTTTAAAGAGTGACAGTCTGCTTGACATGCATAAAAAAAAAAATTCTAGAAATGATAATGAGGTATTTCTTTCAGTGTTGGATTTGTAACATCAATATTTAGAGGATGCATTTGGTTTGATTCAATTTGGTTGACTATTGTATAGTTTATGAAGTTTTGAAGTGACATCAATCGTAATTCAGAAATACGTTCATTTTGACAAAGATAACTTGAACTCAATTTATCATAAATCTAATTTTCTTTTTTTTAATTGAAAGATATCTCAACAACCCATTTCCTAGATATTTATAAAAATAAAAATAAATGGACCTAATTTACAAATTTTCTTGAAATGTTGAATTCAGTTGATGTTCAATCAATAATCAACCTATAATGAGTTAAACTCATATTTGAAAGTCTTAATGAATATAATATGTATTACAATTATAGTTTTTGGAAGGCTTACTCTGAGCAGCACAAATTGGCATTTTTAATTTTACAGTAGGAGATCATTCAATCTCAATTTTGGGGGTCAAAAGAGCCAATTTCTCCTTTTTTTCAGAAAAGAGCACCAAAATTTTATAAATTAACATGTTCGGGCTAACATTATGTTCATGTGAACATGTTTTGTATGTTCGCACAAACATATGTTCATGCAAACATATGTTTTTGCGAACATACAAGCCTAAATATTATGGGGTTTTCACATCAAAATCATCGTAAAAATGTGTTCGCATGAACATATTAATAAGGGATGTTCGCGTGAACATCCCTTATTTAAACTAAATATGTTTGCATGAACATGCAATTCTTTTAAGTTCACGTGAACATCATTAATAGGTTCGCATGAACATATGTAAAACTGAATATGAGAATTTTGCATCGTTTCGCAATTTCCTTCATGCAACAAAAGTGGTACCCATTATTGTGGGTTCACCCAATTTTGCCTATCAAGTCAAAGGCCCATTGCTGAAATGGCTAATATGTCATAGAAGTAATTAGCTCACAACCAGGAGTATGAATCAAATTACCAAGAAGTTGACATTTCTTACAAGACTTAGCATAACCAATAGCGTCAACTTTCATGGTTGGCCAATAATAACCCGCCCTAAGAAATTTCCAAGCAAGTGCAAGGCCATTAGAATGTTCCCCACAAATTTCATCGTGGACTTTGGCTAGTGCCTTTTCAAACTCTTCTAGCTCTAAACAGCTAAGCAATGTTCCATTTAGACTCTTCCTGTACAAGTCACCAGAGACCAAAGTGTAATGTGAATTATTGCGAAGGAGTTGGTGTTTTTGGTTGCACGTGAGGGTTTCAGGAATAACCTAATCACACAGGTAAGAGAAGATAGGAGCATAGTGGGAGGAATCATGACCTGCAAAGATGCAGATCACTTGGTTTTCTAAGGAATCATAGGTAGGATGATGTAGTTCTTCCACCAGGAACTCAAATTGGAATTCATGTTCTTGTAACTGGAGGATAGATACTAGAGTGGCCATGGCATTGACATCCTTTTTTTTTTCTCTAGGAATTTGTTGGAATGTCACAAAAGTGATATGTAGTGCCAACATTTTTTAGCCCAAAGGGCATGACATTCCAATAGAAGGTGCCCTAGGCACATGTAAAGGCTCTATTTTCTTGATTAGCTAGAGTAATCTTAATTTGGTTATAACCTGAAAATCCATCCATTAGGTAGTACATTTCATAACCCATCATCATATCCACTATCATGTCTATGTTTGGTAGCGGAAAGTAATCCTTAGGGTATGCTTTTTTTAGATCTCTAAAATCAGTATAGACTCAAATGGATTTGTCATGTTTAGACACAAGTTCAATGGTGAAAATCCACTCCATATAATCAATAGCTCTAATAAAGTTTGCACTTAGGAGATTTCCAACTCTGCTTTCACCAAGAGGGCTACATGTGGATGCATCTTTATCAATTTTTGTTTAACAAGTTTTACACTAGGAGAGATAGATAAATGATGCATGATAAGATTTGTGCCAAATCCTGGCATATATGAGTATGTCCATGCAAAATTTCTCTTCTTGTCTTGAAAGAATTTCATAAAACTCTCATTTTCTTTAGTTGAAAATTATTGAGCCAAATGGATAATTTTAGGATATTCCTATGTCCCCAAGTTGATAGGGTATGTAGGTTTGATGACAACCAAAGATTTGTCCTAAAAATTGCTTAGCAGACTACCAAGTACCTCATCTGTAGGGGCCTCAAGGAGGTTTTCACCATTGGATACTTCTTTGTTTTTACTTTTTTTAGGTTCAGATACCACCACAAAGTGGTTTTTTCCATCTAACCACTTATTTTTTCTTTTAGTTTTATGACTAAGATACTTGATATCTGATTCTGTCATGTTAAGAATGGGTTCACTGGTGGAAGAATTGATGGGTTCAATGGTGTTGGGGTAGTAAGAAATCTCATAGTCATTTTGAAAAAAATGATATTTCAGGTCTTTGATGTTGAACTGACCAATCTATGAGATTAGGATGAAGCAGGGAGAGAGATGTGGAAGCTTCAAGGTTATTAATATGAAAAGAGGCATCTTCGGTGACATGCAAAGTTGAGCCTATAGTGAATGTTGCAAAGGAATCTAGATCGAGAATAGACCTAAAAGGACCAACATGATCCACTAAAGCATTTTGCAAGCCAAACTCATATGACCCTATACTAGACTCATTGACTACATTCGATTGGTTGCATAGTTGCGAATTACATCCACCTGTAATTCACAAGATGCATCTGAGAGGCTTTCCCATTCATACTCATGAGATTATGTACTCTGATCTCTAGCAATTAAGCAAGAAATGTTTTATTTAATCCATCCTTTGTTTATGTCCTCATGGTCTGATTCATCTTGTTCCTATTGTCGAGAAGTGGAAGCTTTAGCATCATTACAGATAGTTAGTGTTTCTTCTCCCCAAAGGAGAGAAGTGAGAGGCATATAATCCTCATCTTGCAAAGTGGCAGCAAAAAAGGGAGGATCATCATCCTCTAATTTGCTAGACATGGGTTCTCTTCTATCAAATGTTGGTATTTCATCTTCTAGCCCAAAACCTAGTCCAGCAGTATCTCAAGTGTCACAACCTTGAGTATGACTTAAAGGTTCAACTAGAGCTTTTTGTTAATAATTAAGGACCCGTAGCCCTAATAGCCCATTTTCTCAAGAAGTTTATATCCTTTTCCATAGCATTTAGGAGAGATGGGAGTAGTGACTATGACTTCCTCCTCATCTTCCTCTTCTCTATATATCCAATCTTTGATTGCTTCTTCTTCTTTTTCCACTTCTAGGGGATCTAAGGATTGTACAAAGGTGTCAAAAAGAGTCACTATAGAAGTTGAAGGTTTCTTGTTGGTAGAAGGTTTCCCCTAAGACTAAGATGAAGCAGGTAAAGTAGCAATAGAGTCCAGAGTGTACTCGCCCATGCCTAGGCTCATCATTTTTTGTTTTTGTTCACACTCTATAAAGGATGGTGTTAGCTCATGAGAAGAGTGATAATGTGGAACCAATTTTTATGTAGTAGATAGCATATTGATAGACATCGAGTTGTCATCACAACTATCTTGGTACCATTAAAAGGGAACTTGATACACTAATTATACGTGGAAGGTACCACTTGCATGTCATGAATCCATGGTCATCCCAACAACAAATTGTATGCAACGGGTATGTCTATGACTTGTAAAATGACATCTTTCTCAACTAGACCAACTCTAATTGGAATCACAATTAGACCTTTGAAAGGTTTTTCGACCTCATCATAGGCTTTTATAGTGATCTTGCACCTGGGATCAATGGCAAATTTGGACATTCCTAACTATTGGATCACATTGAATGAGATGATATTCAACCCTAAACCATTGTATATTAGGACCTGGTGAATGTGAGTAATGGAAGATTTGGACTTTGACATGGAGGGCAAGGTTGTGGGGATGATTGAGAGCTCGGTCATCATCTTCAAAAAATGTGAGGTGGTGAGGTGAAGAGATATGGTTCACCATAGCTTGGAATCATTTTGTGTCGATATCTATGGGAACATTAGTAGAATGTAAAGCCTTTTCAAGGATGTGCTTGTGCAAAAGGGATAATCTAACAACTTAAAGATGGAATTTTGAGCTGGGGTATGTTGCAGGTGGCTGGCAAGGTCATAATTGGAGATTGTTGAGGTAGTTGCTTGTTTAGATGATGACACATTTTTAGGATCCTGAGTAACTTTTAGAACGACTTTAGATTTCCCCCTAATGATAATGTTAAGTGGTTCACTCTGTGAAGAGGAAGATTTGGCCACTCAAAGTACCACCTTAGGTCTAGCATCCTTATGGTGTTGAGGAAAATTTCACATTTTGAGGATAACTTTGGGTCTTTCATCCTCAACATCATAGTTGGGTTGATTGTTAGATTTAGAATTCATTGTGCAAAGATACTCAATAGGTTCAAACATGTTTATAATGATTATTAGGTTCAAATATACTTGACAAAAATCTTATCATGCATCATTTATCTATCTCTCCTGGTGTAAAACATGTTTAACAAAAACTAAGAAAGATGCATCCACATGTAGCCCTCTTGGTCAAAGCAAAGTTGGAAAAACTTCTGAATGCAAACTTTATTAGAGCTATTGATTATGTGAAGTGGATTTCTAACATTGTACCTATGTCTAAACATGATAAATCCATTTGAGTCTATACCAATTTCAGAGATCTAAACAAAGCATTCCCTAAGGATGACTTTCCACTACTAAACATAGACACAATAGTGGATATGATGGCAGGTTATGAAATGTACTCCCTAATGGATGGCTTTTTAGGGTATAACCAAATTAAGATTACTCTAGCTGATCAAGAAAAGACAACTTTTACATGTTTTTGGGGCACCTTCTATTAGAATTTTGTGCCCTTTGGGCTCAAAAATGTTGGCACTACATATCAACAAGCAATGACCACCATATTCCACGATATGATGCATAAAAATATGGAGGATTATGTTAATGACACACTAGAAAAATCTAAACAATGAGACACACATCTTGATGACCTTAGTTTGATCTTGGACCATGTGGAATAATTTGAAATTTAGCTAAATCCAAAAAAGTGTGCCTTTGGTATCACATCTGGAAAACTGCTAGGCTACATTATATTAGCAAAAGGCATTGAACTTGATCCTAAAAAAGGTATAAGAAATCATGGAAATGCCTCCACCAAGAAATATCAATCAACTCAGAAGTCTGCAAGGACATCTGCAATCCATTAGCAGATTCATTTCTTAGTTGGCTAATAAAGCTCAATCTTTTATCAAGAATTTGCATAAAGTCTCTTCTCATATCTGGAATGTAGATTGCCAACAAAGTCTAGACCAAATCAAAGTGTGCTTGGCTAAACCTCATGTATTAATGCCACCCATACTAGGAAAACCTTTGATTTTGTACATTTCAACTACAACTTCCTCTCTAAAAGCATTATTGGCATAGAGTGATGAGGCTAGAAAAGAACATACCATATACTACATCAATCGCACTTTGGCAGCTTATGAGATGAATCAACTTATGAGATCAACTATAGCAACATTGAGAAAGTTTTCTTGGTAGTGGTTTTTGCTTCTCAAAAACTCATACATTATATGTTGGCACATATGGTTCACGTGATTGCTAAAATTGATCCCTTGAAATACTTGTCGAACAAAGCTACACTTACTGATCATCTAGCTAAATGGATGATGATTCTTTTAGAATATGACATTCGATATGTCAAACATAAAGCTATCAAGGGGCAGGGCATACTGACCAAGTAGGTAATTTTCCACTAAAGGATACAACACCTATGCAAATTGAGTTTCCAAATGCCTCAATTATGTAGATCACTAAGAGAACTTGGAAAATGTTCTTTGACAGTTGTCATATATAGAATGGGGCTAAAGAAGGTGTCTTTTTTATTTCCCCTGATGGTTATACAATCTCAAAATCCTGCAACTTATTATTCTCTTGCACTAACAAAATTGTACAATATGAGGCATTAACAAATGGGATCAAAAGGGCTCTTGAATGGAGAATCATTGAATTGCACATCTATGGAGATTCCCAATTTGTTATAAATCAAGTGAACAATGAATATCAAACAAAGGATGACAAGTTGATACCCTGTAAGAAGTTGATTGATGCTCTAAGAAACTATTTTACTTTTGTGACACTCCAGCAAATTCCTATAGTAGAAAATAAGGTTATTGATGCTATGGCCACCCTAGCTTTTATCCTGCAATTGTAAGAACATAAATCACGATTTGAGTTCCTGGTGGAAGAACTACATCATTTTGCCTATAATTCTTTAGATAACTAGGTGATTTGCACCATTGTAGGTCATAATTCCTCCTGGTGTGCTCCTATCTTCTCTTACCTGTGTGATCAAGTTATTCCTAAAACCCTCATGCACAACCAAAAATGCCAACTCCTCCACAATGCTTGACATTTCACTTTGGTCTCTGGTGACTTGTATAGGAAGAGTTTACACAAAACATTTCTTAGGTGTTTAGAGCTAGAAGAGTCTAAAAAGGCACTATCTAAAGTCCACAATGACATTTATGGACACAGTCTAATGGCCGTGTACTTGCTCAGAAATTGCTTAGGGTGGGTTATTATTGGCCAACCATGCAAGTTGATGTTGTTCATTATGCTAAGTCCTATGATAAATTTCAACTTCATGGTAATTTGGTTCATGCTTCTAGTGGTGATTTGATTCCCTCTGTGACATATTGGCCATTTTAACAATGGGTCTTTGACCTGGTAGGAAAAATTCATCCAATTTCATCTAGTGGCCACAAGTTCATCATCACAACAACTGATTATTTCACCAAATAGGTCGAGGTTGTGTCACTATCTATTGCTATAGGCAAACATGTTGCCCTATTTATACTACACCACATCAGTTGTCATTATGGTATTCCTTCCTTGATTGTTATTGATAATGGAGAACAATTCAAGAACAAGGACCTCGAACAACTATGCAAGAAATTTAGAATCAAACAACATTGGTCCTCCATCTACTACCCTCAAGGGAATGGCCAAGCTAAGGCCTCCAACAAAATATTGATGAAAATCTTGCACCGAACAGTTCACAAATCTAGGAAGGACTAGCACTTACAAATCAATCCAATGCTATGGGCCTACTTAACTACCATCTGTATTCCTACTGGAGCTATGACTTTTTCTTTATTCTATGGTTCTGAGGTTGTCCTCCTCTTAGAAGTTGAGATCCCCTCATTGAAAGTCTCCTTACATGGGTTAATAACTGATGAAGACCATAGGGTTGTGTGAGTACAAGAACTAGAAACTCTTAATGAATATCACAAGGCTTCTTTTGATCACATGAGGGCTTATTAAAAGTGCATGTCTACTTAGTATAACAAGAAAGTTCATCCTAGTTAGTTTTAAGTGGGTGAACTTGTGCTTAGAGAAAATCCTAAAAATTAGTAGAACCGAGAACAGAAAGGGAATTTTGAACCTAATTGGTTAGGCCTATACATTATCACAGCAGCATTTGGGTCTAGTGCTTATTAGCTTTCTACTCTGGAAGGAGAACAACTGGCAGATCCTATCAATGTCCTACATCAAAATAAGTTCTATGCTTGCAAGCTCACTACTCAGTTCTTTTGTATATACTTATTGATCCTAAAAAAAGCCTAAAAATTAGAAAATATCCTAAAAAAATAATCACCTTAGTAAAAACCTAGAAAATAGGCAGTTTGATGTAAATAATTGAAAGAAGTCATGAAAAAAAAATGTCAAGTGGTGAAAACCTGGAAGCAGGTGCTACTTGAGACCCTTACACCTATGTCTATCAGTCTCAATCACTCACTCTATAACACATTTCGTAGCTTGAAATTTTTTCTTGTCCTCATCTCGGGGGCACAGGTGCTTAGCATATTGAGGTCTCCTTGTGCATTAGGGTTTCTTTGGCAACTCACAAAACATTGTTTCTCAACACTACCTCCTTTGACATCAAGTGTTTCTCAACACTTTTCAAATAGTTTACGTATAGTCTCGAATGTTGCAATATTTCTCACTATCAAAACCAAGTCTTGAAGAAATAGCCAAGTGACTTACACACGTGCACTTAAACATTTAAATGGCTGAGCTATGATGAACTTTATCAACTCTGTGTGTTGTCTATAATACTTTCTTTGCTATATGTTCCCTCCCTAATAGTATTTCAAGGATGTCATGAACTAGAAGACTGGGGGCATGTGGTATGTTTATTGCTTTCTACTTATGGAATAATTTTTTCATCTATAGTGTTTAAAGCATTCATGCTTGTCCTATTTGACACTTTGACTCACAAACATATCATCCTTGATTGTTTTCACAAGACTGCACTTGGGGGTTATCTTGATGCTTATGCCTTGATACATGTGTAATTTTTCTATATTAAACTTAGGGAACCTAAACGTGTAACCATCTTGACTTACATGTTTTTGATGCTTAGATTGGATTTTCGCATTCCTATCTGTAAGGCCCACACTAGTACCCTATTATAGATCTTGATGAAATAAATATGATTATGAGTTAATTACATTATGAATGACATTATTGTTACTAATGATGAGTTATGAGAACCTATTAGAGACTAAAGAAGATTTTGGTTATTATGAGTGTAATACCTATTCAATAACATTAGGTCAATAAGATAAGACCACATGAAAATGGGACTTAATATTTTCAAGTTGAGAACCTAGTCATGAGATTCAAGGTATGATTTACTAGACAAGGGGAGATGAATTAACATTCACTCTCGTAAGAAATAGCAATGAATATAGATCATAAGATAACAAACATAATAACTTCACTCAAAGATTGGTTTTAAAATATGATGACATAATTTGGAAACATTCAATAGCATGAGAAATTAACCCTAGTGGCACACACACCTCATAACAAGATAAAAAGTACATTATTAGAAGTATTACTTTGGTTCATTGATTTGAAAGGATACTAGTTAACAAGTCTGCACAATAGTGATTTTCACTTATGACATATATACTAAGATCCATTTTACATGTTTTAATAATTTAATAGATATAACTTCAATGTTTCATTGTTATGATAGACAAGGATTGTGATGGTATTTAGAATGGTAATTTTGTTATAAAGATTAATGTTATACATATCCTGATATTTCAATGTTTTGAATATTTTATGGAAATGATTAGATGAAAGATAACTAAATACGTTAATGTAATTTAAGTGATATTGGAATATTGTGCACTTATCTACATGTATTTCTATATTATTTCATTGAGCTACTGACATTAAGTTGAGTGTGCAGGAAAGTTGAACCATGGAGATTATTCGGGAAAACAAGGTTCAAACCTATGTGAACACGGTAAAGCCAAGGTGAATCTTTGAAAGATTCAAAACCTCATTGTAATGTGTTTACTTTGTAATGTGATTGTGCATGGATGTTATAAGTTAAAAAATCATGATTAATTAGTGACATGTCATCATGATGTGTAAAGTATTTAATGTGTGTGTGTGTGTGTGTCATTTGACACTTGTGTTGTCCATGTGTAAATGACATGTCATATAGGATTTTTGGGCATGAAGTCACTTAACCTAAACTTAATCCCATTATGAAATTAAGTCAATCCACCTTGAAGAGTGTTAGGGTGAGTCACCTTCATGATGGAATTCAAATTTAATTGATAGGAACTTTAGAGAGCCTAAAAGTGGTTCCCAACTGTTATTTTGGTGAAAATAAGTCACCCACATGGTAGTAGTATAGGTTGGGGGTCTAAATATACCCATAAGTTGGTCTAGGGGACTTAGGAGACCCTCTAAACTAGTCATTTCCAAACCAATCCGATAATTTGAGTGTCACATGACTTCTTCCCTCATCCCACCACTTGGTTAAGGTCTTATTGGTAGAAAGGTACAAGGGTGTAAGAGAGGTTGGTCTGGATGGAAGTGGAGGTCTTTTAGGGAGCTTGTGCCAAACTCAGTGGTTGTTCACCCACTCTCTAATTGTAGAGACACTTAGGGGTTTGAAAGAAGAAAACTTGGAAGAATAGAAGGGAAGCTCTCCATCACCATTTTTCATAACCCTAGCTTGGAAAGAGGCTAGTGCTTCATGCCATGTTCTCTCTCATCTCATGAAAGTTGAAAGAAGGAAATTGGAAGAATGTTCTTGTAAGATGTATGTGTTTGCATTTGGTATGTAGTAGTTGTTGTGTATGTAAATGAGCATGTTGGATTCACTTGCATTTGATTTTGTTTCTTGATTTTGTTGTGGTGGATTGTATGTTGTGTTGGGTGTGAAGGCTTCACTCACCCTTAGGAGGGAAGAGAAGCCTTGGGGTGAAGGGGTTAGTTGGGCTTTTCATTGGAGTTGAGAAATCCTTCTCTTGGAGAGGGGATAGTTTTTTTCATGGAGTATGGGCTCCATTGAAGCCATATGCCTTTCTATTGTTCTATGGGAGGTATAAGTGAGGATATGTGAAGAGAAGTAAGTGTTAATAGCCTTGTTAAGACATGTGATATTAATAGCCTTGTTGAGGCATGTGATATTGATAGCCTTGTTGTGGCATGTTTCTTGGAAGCATTATTGAAATATTGCAATTGTAAGATTTGTTGTTTAACAAGGATATGGCATTCTCCTCCTTGTAGAGCCCACCTTCACCCAATGTTTATGATTCCATCTATGAATCATTGTTCAAGCCTTGGTTGGGGATTGTAAATGTGTTGTTAAACTGTGGTATTCACGTTGGTTCTTGTTATTGTGATGTTGTTAGAATGTATCCCGGTTGAACCTTGTTTCCCCTAGCGCAGGGGTGGCCTCCTTGAGGCCTAGGTTGGGAGGTGAGCCTCCATGGTTCATCATTTTTATCTCTCATTTGCAGGTCCTTAATGGATGATCTTCAAATCTTGGGAGCTTTTACTATCCTTCCTTGTGCATAGGAGATGAAGACCTTTCCTTGTTGTATTTGAGTTTAGGCTATGAGCAAAAATCGATCTTGATTTGTTCATTTAAATGTATTACAAGAGTAGTGTTTTGCTTCTCATTAACAAGGAGACTTGTAAAACATCTATGTTAGTGAATAGCATCTTCCTTGTGTTAACATACAATGAGATATCACCACCATTTTGTGTAATGTAAGAGTTATGGGAGGAATCATGTTTTGTTTGTAGGAAGATAAGATATATTGGTTCTCTAAGTTGTTGTGCTCTTGCACTTCTATGTTCATTGCAAGGAAGAACCTAAATATCATAGAAGAAATGTAATATTAGGAGAATTGGGTTCATAGGATGATACTATCATTTCAACTCTCTTGAATAATAATTTTTATGTGCATCATTGAATTGGATTCTTGCATGTGTATATAAGGTTAGATCTGGGGCAGATGGTTTACTAAATTTTGTTACTCATATCTAAGAATAATTAGTTGAGTTAGTAAAAAAATTCTGTCATGTTTACTATCTGTGCTTGGTATTGAGTTTATTGTCTAAAGGAATTCAATAAGTTCATTAAGTTAGACTTTCATAACATATCTAATGACCTTAATGTAGCATTGCAATAACCTATTACGAGTACCTTAGACTATAGAAGAAGAAAAAATAAATAGATGATATAAAATGTATAAGAGCATAAGATATAACTTGCTATAGGTTCTCAGTTTATTCCTCTAGAATTTGAATGAAGGAAGTGGAAATAATGCAGAGACAATACAGACTAATAAAATATTTAAAAGAATATACCATAGCATCTTAGAGGGGTAAATAATAGAATACCTAGCTAAGAAAGTATGATATAATATCCAATCCCAAGGTAATCCTCTAAGTACAAACTACCATCTTTTAAATAGAAAGTCAAAAAATTAATTAGCCGATAGGCTTTCACCTGGGCGATAGCCCACCGGAATGTTCTCACGCTGCTGCTTGTAGCCAATAATGTGGTTGTTGGAAACTTGGTTGTTGCCCATGATTTTGTTGCCATCTATTACCACGTTGCAGAGGAA
The DNA here is from genome assembly GCA_028749045.1 of Cupressus sempervirens. Lineage (NCBI taxonomy): Eukaryota > Viridiplantae > Streptophyta > Pinopsida > Cupressales > Cupressaceae > Cupressus > Cupressus sempervirens. Next base: position 734,828,236 of record CM053791.1, on the reverse strand, counting down.
TAAGGCCACAGTGGCACCCTGTCCATCAATCTGCCAACTTATGGAGGCCATGTGTCTATGATCAGGGCATCGCTCGCTCTACAAATATGTCATATACCACCGCAATTCGACCGCCCAGGTATACAGAGGAGAATTAGCAATGAAGAAAACATTGTAGTGAAGCAACTGTGGAATAGCAACACTGCGAAGCTCAGTCATTCAAAAGAGGAAGTATTGAGCAACCGCCAATTTGAGATGGAGGTGGAAACATTGGGATATATCAAGCACAGAAATGTAGTGAAGCTGTATTGCTATTTTTTGTGCATTGGAATGAAATTTGTGTGCATTTTTGCAGAATATGCATACACATACAAGGTGAGCAAGAAGAGCGATGTTTACAGCTTTGGGGTAGTGCTAATGGAGCTTGTGACTGGAAAATGGCCCATGGAGGTTGAACTTGGAGACGACAAGGGAATAGTTCACTGGATTTCTCACAAGATTTCCTTGAGAGAGAATGCATTAGGGGTTTTCGGTAAGAGGGTTTTTGAATTTTGTGAGGAAGAGATGATGAAGGTGCACAAAATTTCATTTCTCTGCACCAGTTGTCTTCCTACACTTAGGCCTTGTATGAGAGAGGTGGTACAAATGTTGGTGGAAGCAGATCCCTTCTTGGATTCCACTCAACAATTTTTTAACAGATCATAGTCTAGTAAGATATAATATAATGTTAGATCTCCCCGAAATTAGATTGCTTTTCAGAAATGCCATAGAGCTTAGATTCAAATTACATACGAACAAGGGCCTGGAATTTGCTAATGGAAAATTAATTTCCATGGAGTAAGACTAATACAGCCTACATTGTGTTTATGTCTGAAATGACTCTTCCAAATGAATAGTCAGTCCTATTTGAAATTGAGAAGGAGACACTTTGAACTTGACCTATTTGTTCTGTCCTACAACACCTTCAATGAAGTGAGGGAAGTGATTGTTAGGTATAGGTGTTAAAAGAGTTTCAAGTTTCAAAGCAGGGACTTGTTGCATCTTGCAAGCACTTGCTCTCTACAATTATCCCCCTCAATGGGAGTATACAATAAGAGGTATGGAGCTTTGTCGACCTTAATGTTTAACCTTGTACCAGAAATTGGGGAATAAATTGCATTTTAGGGGAAACTGGAAACTAAACTAAGTTTCCTCCCTTGCTATTGAATGTAATAATGTTAGCAATCTAGTAAATTTTCTTAATAAGATTTAACTTTCTTGAGTTACTGGATATGCCAACATGATTAGTTTCTTCAAATTGTTGAAACTGAATCTTCGTTAATGTTCGTTATTTACAAATTGTGTTGGAAACGTCATTCATCTAAAAACTTGACAGACAAAAAGGGACAGCCATAATTACAGTGAATCATTACACATTCTGAGATCTGAACGAATTGGCTTAACCTCAAAGAAGCCTATTGAGAGGATCATGTGAAGAATACTTTCAACCAAAACAATTCGACCTAAACTGTAACAACAATGTTAGAGAAAAGTATTTATTTTTTATTTTAATGTAATCACGTTAGCATATATGTGGATGTTGGTATTTCTATTTTTACATGGCAACTTGCATTAGAGATGCTAAGACACTGGACAAAAGGAAATACTCTTGATGGTAGCTCTGAGATGCTAGAAATAGTTTTATGAGATGCTAGAAATAGTTTTTTGATAAAAACTGCAAAATGTTGAAAATCATTTTCAATAATACAAGCTCTTATGTAAATATTTTCATAATTTAGCGCTATGGACACCCACACTCTAGAATATCTATAGGATGGTGAACAAATCTAGTGCTGAAATCATCTAAAATCATCTATTCTTCGGCTTGAGTTATAATGACCATATTAATTGCTATCGGGATGACATGATATACTATGTTATTGCCCACAAAGCTTATGACTCTATTCCGAAAGCATGCTCAGCTAAAGTTTGTACAGGAAATGTAAGGTTCTTCAGTGGCTCTGTTTTCCAGCATATTATGATGTTTAATAGGTTATGTATGCATATAAATTTCATATACCTATGCTTTTCAAATAATGGATTTGAAGGAAGCAGTCTACCTTGACCGGGGTTAAATTTTTTTTGGCCAAGTTAATTGTGCATGCCATGTATTCTTTGTGCTTGTATGATGAGCTGGATAGATAAAACATCAAAATGAATCACATACGCACATCTTGAGTCTTATGATAGTAAGTTGAAATTCTATTTTTGTACTATTGGCTTATATGTTTATTTGTCTCATGATGTTGTATTTGGTTTATATAATACTCATTTCTTATTTGATAAACAGGAAAGTTTTGACAATCAAAAAATAATAATTTATTCTTTTTTTAGTAGTATTCCATAGATATATACCAATAAGAATCTGGAAATAGCATAAATGACTGCCAAAATGCCTTAAAGGATTCAGGAAAAAAGAAGCCGAATGTCCAATTTGAATTCAAAAATTTGTTGAGCCAGCAAAATTAGTATTTTAGGATGGACTTGAGTTCTTCCAATTTTACATGAGAAAACTGTTAAATTAACTATGCTGATATCTAGTTTGGTTATGTATTGTTTTGTGAGAAGTTATGCAACATTTTGTATATTGCAGTATCCCGCCGTGTGGCTTCAATGATGCTTTCTTATCCCACTGTTAAAGAGTTGCATAACTTTTGGACTTTCTAGGCATCACAGGATGTTACATGCACATTGGTTGTAGTGTACAACAGGAAGGTTTTCCATTTTTCATTAACATGTTCAACATGTACTCTATGCTTCTATAAATTTATAGGCAATATGTTTCTACAACCCATGTGCTAAGAATCGGCTTCCGAAATAGATTGTGAATTTTCATCTGCATCAAGATGTAAATCTCAAACTTGTCCCCTCAGAGCAAGTGTAGGGCCCACTTGTCGTTGCACCAAAAGCCATGACTGTTAGTGAACATGGAACACCACATAATTAACCACCTGTGGGCAGGGGAGCATGTCGCATCACCCAACAATCTCCCCCTCGACGCGTATACCAGGTGCTTACGTGGGTCGGGAAGGCACCGGGGAGATTTGAACCCATGACCAAGCCAAAACCAAGCTCTGATACCAATTGTAGGGCCCACTTGCCGTTGCACCAAAAGCCATGACTGTTAGTGAACATGGAACACCACATAATTAACCACCTGTGGGTAGGGGAGCGCGTCGCATCACCCAACAGCAAGTGCATCTATTTGTTTTTTTTCAGTAAATTAAGCAGACAGGATGGAACATGAAATCTCCAATTCGGGTGGGATCATTCACGCGTCAATAATAGATTAATGGAGGTTATAAGCAATTTGTTGTAAGGATATACTTTGCAGTTGTATAAGATGAACATAATGCAACGAGTTTCTTGGGCAAAGAAAATAGCAACAATGTCAGCATATTTTACAAACGGATTTTAGGGATGGAGATGTAACTGCAATTTTCAAAATAATAGAATAACATTGGGAACCTTTCAATCTTTCAATGAAGCAAAATCTTCAATACAAATTGGAAACAACCTGTATCACCTATCAGCTGTAATCTTGGACCCTGCTGGGGTACAAGCCCTAGTTAATTAAGGGTTAATCCCAAGTAAGGGTCAACCACGGTGTTGAAAGAGACATAAGTCGATAAAATAATACACTAGCATATATTCTACACTATCCTATACCATATTAGGTGTACCTTAATTTTCTTGGCAAGCAAAATAATCAATCAACATTTATATTTACATGTTCCTAGGCAGCTAAAGGGAGAAAATACATATAAAAAGGACAGGAGGTCCCCACTAACAAGGTGCCAACTCCCCAAAGGCTCCAAGGAAATCGTAAGGGATGTAATGTCCCTCTGACATATATGTCATCAATTTAATAAGGGTTCCCCATTTTCTTTGAAACCATAACACTCAACCTAGGGTGGACAGGTCAAATCGCATGAGTAGTAGGATGGAGTATACATTAGCCTCGGCCTTAATTAAGATTACATAAGTGATGATAAAAAAAAAAATGTGCCTACCTTTTTGTGTTGTGAAGGGGGCTTTTGGGCTATTAAAATGGGTTCCTTTACAACCCACATCTTCCCATTAGTTTTCCAGGAAAGGCAGATGGTGAAGAGAAGAGAAGGAGTTTTGCAGAAGTCACCAAAACTTGGGACAAAAATAGCAAACACCCTGATATGGCAAGAGAAGAGGCAAAGATTCGTGTGAACACGCAAGACAAAGAGGTCAAGGAAAGGTAGCTTAGGACATCCAATATAATTATCAAGGGGATAGAAGACTATGGGGAAGGCGAACATACCCTTGACCTAACGAGGGATTTCCTACAAGATGTGTTGTTGTGGCAAGGACAAATCTGCCAAGCTTGGAGGGTTGGCAAACCACATGCTAAGAGAAATAGGCCAATCAAGGTAGTCATGCTCAGCATTAGCGACAAACAAAATCTACTTAACAAAAAACAGCTCTTGTGGGGTTCTCTCTTCATTTTAGAGGAGGATTTAACTATGAGACAGCAAGTAGAAAGAAGGATGGAAATGGAAAAAATTAGAACAGCTAGAAATGAAGGCAAAAGAGCTTGGATGTTCAAGGGAAAAGCAGTTATTGCTCATTTTGGCCACCGCTACAATGAAGGGCAGCAAGAAGGCAACAAAGGTGCAACAACAAACACCTTAGCAGGCAGCGATACAACAAGATCCATAATCACACCTAGCGATAATAACTCAACTTTGAGTCTTTCGCATCAAAATAAATAGCAATCAAGCTTAACCCAGGCATCCTTAAGTTTAGTTTGTTGGAATTGCAGAGGTTATCTGTGGAGACGTGGGCCTGGGTTAGGGCCTATTGCGGAAGGCAAAGACATTATTTGTCTCATAGAGACACATGACCATGAGGGATGTAAGACCCCATTGTTTGAAGGCTACTAGAAAATGGCAGTGTGGAATGAGGCAGCGAGAAAAGGTAACGGTTATGGAGGTATAATGGTTCTAGTAAAAGAAAAATAAGGTCATGTCATTCAGCTGGAAAAGACTGATTCTAATAAACAATTTATATGGCTCAAAATCATGGAAAATAACACTCTTCTCAGGATTGCAGCTTGTTACTTTGCTCCACAAGTATCTAAAATTTATAAAAAGTGTGGTTTAGATCACAATGACCCTTATCTATGTTAAAGAAAGATGTTGCTATTTTTTCACAATGTGGGGATGTCCTTCTCGTTGGAGATTTCAATGCTAGGACAGCAAATTGGCAAGCAAGTATTTTCAGCTTCGAAGTAAATGATAACCCTATTTGGCTCACAGAAGAGAGAAATCATCCATGGGATAGAATATTCGAAGATGCTAAAGGCTGCAATCATTTTGGGGAAGAATTGATCACTTTGTGTGGCACATTTGATCTAATAATCTGTAATGGTTTGGCTAGATGGGCTAAGTCGGGCAATTTCACTTGCAACACATACAACGGGGCAAGTGTGGTAGATTATGTAATTTGTTCACACCATTTGTATAACAATATTGAAGAAGTTGAAATTGAAGAGCACATTTGGGATCTCAAATCAGATCATAGACCACTGTACGTAAATTTGTATTGGGCAAAGGATAGACGGATTGGGGCAAAAATCCAAGGCCCTCAACACCCACCTTCTCAGGGCAGAATTTTGTTAACTTCAGAAAATAGTAACACTTTCAGGGCTACTCTTGAGGAACTTTGTATGGGACACCCTATGTATAAGCATGGTGTTAATAGTCATGATTTATCAAATCTGATTCACAAGGCTCTTTCAAAATGCAAGAGAGCAAAAAATAGAAAATCTGAAACTAATTGTTTTCCAGCCAATGCATGGTTTGATAAGGAATGCAAGAGGGCTAGGAGAAATCTAAGGGAGTCAAATAAAACTAACCTTGACATTAAGACCTACAAACAGATCCTAAAGAAGAAAAAAATCAATTTTATGTCCACAAGGAGAGAGGAGCTAATTTTCTTGGGTAGAAATAACCCCAAACGTTTTTGAAAAGAACTCCAACCAAGGAGGAAGCAAACTGAAAATAATATTACTGCCACCCAATGGTTTGATTATGCTAAGAAACTTTATGAACAAGAGGGTGGAGTGGGACAGCCACCTTTGGTCAATGATACCACAAATATTTTTACTGTGCAAGAGATAGAGACAGGGATTAAGAAGTTGGGTGGAGGCAAAGCAAAAGACCTTGTTGTGCTTCAAGCTGAATATTTGAAGTGGGGTATGAAAACTCTTGCACCGCACATCACTAAAATCTTCAACAAAATATGCCAGGAAGGGTTTCCGAAAGATTGGACAATCAGCCTTGCAATACCACTTTTTAAGAGTGGTGATGTTAACAATCCCTCCAACTACAGAACTATAATGATCAATCCCCTCTTTGCTAAACTTTTTGGTAGTATGATAGAAACTAGGATCAGCAAATGGGCAGAAGAAAATCATAAACGTGCTAAAGGGCAAGCTGGTTTTAGGCCAAAGCACTCGGTAGTGGATCACTGTGTCACTCTGAGACACATTATTGAAAAAGAGTGGGAGAAAAAGGAAGAGGTTTTTTGTTGCTTTGTTGACTTCAAAAAGGCTTTTGATACCATTCCAAGAGACAAGCTTTGGTTGAGGATGGAAGAATTGGGGATTCCTAGGCATCTCAGAGCTACTGCTCATAGGATGTACGAAGAGGTGAAAGTCAAAATCAAAACTTCAGATGGCATTTCAGAATGTTTTAGGAGCGATATCGGGGTCAAACAGGGCTGCCCTTTATCCCCTACTTTATTTGGTTTATATATTGACAAACTGGAAGAGTGGTTAAACACGCAAGAGCGTGAAGGCATTCAGCTAGGGGAATTTGTTATAAAGCTACTCCTATATGCGGACGACCTCATTTTAATTGCCAAATCTGCTTGTGGTTTGCAAGACCATCTATCTTCTCTTGAGCGCTTTTGTAGAATGGTGGGGATGCAGGTCAATATCAGCAAAACCAAGGTTATGATTTTCTCTAATAATAAAAAATAGCATCAACATGAATTTTATTACAATGGAAGTGTTCTCGAAGAAGTTGCGAAATATAAATACCTTGGCATCGATTTCAACAAAAAACTAAGCTAGTCTAGCTGCAGGTATAAAAGGACATTAGGTGGATGGAAGGCTTTCTACGCTCTTCAGAATAGGTGCCGTGAAGCAGAGTTGTGGGATTGGAAAACTATTCAAACCTTGTTCGGTCTTCTTGTGCTGCCAGTTGTTCTTTATGGGTGTGAATTATGGGCCAGCAGCACTACTATAGCACAATGGAAACAAATCGAAGGAATCCAAAAGCGCTTGATTACAAGCAAGTTTAAAATTAAAAGCACTGTTCCATATGACATCATGCTAAGTGAAATGGGGGCTGCACCTATCGAGGCACTTGCTATGGTTCGCCTTTTAAGCTATCTAAAAAGAATTAAAAAAATGGAAGAGGATAGATGGCCGAAAGTTGTCTTTAGGGACACACTATGTAAGCGAAAAAGGACATGGATGCAACAAAACATCAAGTGGATGAGTAAATGGAATATTCATTTCAATATGTGCCCCACAAATAATAAAGAAATAAAGGTCTTTGTTATGGAGAAATTCTACAAGAGAAATTGGGGAAGCAAGATTGGGAGGAAGAAACTATATTATATAAATGAGTTCAACCCCACTTGTGATCAACTCGAAAAAGTGTACATAGGAGCCAACATTTCTTGGAGAGCTAAAATTCTTATTGCTCAGCTGAGAACCAACTCTCACCAACTTTGTTGTGAGACCGGGCGTTGGAAGAGGCCAAAGGAGGCTTGGGAAGAGAGAATTTGCAGATTTTGCAATTCTGGGAAAGTGGAAACTGAACAGCACTTTATTCTAGAATGTGAGGCCTACAAGGATAGCAGGGATAAGTTTGCGGATACTATATGTGACAGTTCTTGGCATAACCTGTTCAACGAAGAGTACATTGAGCAATTGGGGGGCCTCATCATTAGTCTACACAAGAGGTGAACAGCGCTACTTAAGTCTGCTTGAGTTGTCTTGCTGTCCCATAGGCTATTTTTAGCCTCGTGGACGTTAAAATTTTATCTATCTATCTATCTATCTTCATGAGTGCCTCCAAAAGTTGCCCCCACTCTTACACGTGCATGGAGAAGCTTCATTGGAAGCATGCAAGGAGTAGAGGAATTAAAGTTTTAAGGGCTGGCTTAGTATAGAGGAATTAAAGTTTTAAGGGCTGGCTTAGTATATAGTAAGTGGAATGTGTTATAGTTGGTTAGTAATTAAGATTAGTGGATTAAAGCATAGCTCACATGGGCTTCCTTGAAGTTAGGTGTGATTATTAAGGTTAGTATATGATAGGTGTTAAGTCACAAGCTTATTTGGAATAAAGTAAGTTGGAAGGGGGAAAAAAAAAAACTTCTTGTTAGTATAGGATGATATTAAAAATAGAAATAAACTATATTATTATCAATGAAAATGTTAGGATATATATATATATTCTTTAAATCAATTAATAGTGAAGAGATTTCACTAGTAAACTTTTGTAGACCAAGATTAAATGACTAACATACTAAGTTAGCCAAAACTATTTTACGATGGAACTATAAGAATATGAATAATTTTAAAATGATAAACAAATTAGATGGTGTGTTAGTATTAGCAAGTTAAAATAATAATAATGGATGATGATGATGATGATGCATGTAATAGTTGAAGTTAATGAACCAATTAATGTAATTAGCCATGATATAATATAACATTTTAGTTGTTTATGACTTGATTATTATTATGATTTTATGATTATAAATGAACAATTTATGGTGAATATATAATTACAAATGACCACTATATTATACCTTCACTATTATTTTATGCTAATTGCATCGACATTCAGAAATGGAGTTGGTCTAGACACATGCCTATACCTATATACCATCATTAGAAAATGATGATATTGGATTATTATTATATTTAAATCATGTGTTAAGGGTGATGAGAGATAGCATTAAAGTAAGTCTATTTCATTTTAATGGTGTTAGCAGTTGGAATTATGGTTAAGCTTAGTGAAAATGAAATGAAGATTAAGGCTATTGTTAATTCAAATGGTAGTTAGGAAGTGTTATAGTATAGATAGAAGAAACTAATAAATGTAGATGTTAGTAGAGCATTAAGATTAATATTATTGAGCTTATAGACCTAAATGAACAAATGATAGATCTTAATTTGGAAATTAATTATAAATAGTTAGTAAATAAAACAAGTATAGAAAATAAAAGTAGTAATAATGAATAAATGAATAATTAAAAAGTATAGTATATATAATAATCAGTTGGGTAACAAATACTCAAATAAATAATCTAAATATCGTCCATTGCACATACATGAATAGAATGAAAGGGTGCTAGCCATAAGGAATGCACTAATTGGTATGCCAAACTTTAGTAATGGTTGTTTTGATTAAGTATAGGATTGTTATTAGGATTAATTGTTAACTTGTTATGATTAAATATTCTTGACTTGATTCAAATTTAAATAATTAACACTTGGATAGTGTTGGGGTTTGTAAGTATTGTATAAAACTAAAAGTCGATCAATTGTTCTAATCTGGGAACAATAATTAAATCTTTTAAATGTACTTTAACCATATCCATTTACCTTAGTCGAATCAAGTTTTTTGAGCATAAACTATAAACCCTAGAACTATAGTAAGCCATTTATGTAACTTCCTAACTCTCCACAACTTATCCAATATTAGTATGTATTAAATATATATCTATTATTTCCCTTTTTTTTTTTAAAAAAAATTTGGTTATGTTTTACCTCGTAATAATTTAGGGCATGACACTATCTAGTATCGATCATATTCATATCCCCATAATTACACTAGTGATGGTTGTATGATCTCATGATGTCCCTAATAAATGCTCGATGATGAAATTAGAGTCTAAACATTATGTGTTTCTTGATGGTAAACCACTTTGCATATTAGGTTGCATTTTATGTTCATTTTCTAGCTCAGACTTGCATTTCTACATATGGGGAGAACTCTCTCTTCATCCTTTTTGGACACGTCAGCTAATTGCTTTTATACCTTCTTTTCTTTCACCTTACTCATTGCTTTTCATCTTTTTGGTCTTTCATTTCACCTCTTTTTCCATCCTGTCATCACAAGGGGTTAATCTAAAACATTACATCTAATTTATCCAAGTGTTACATTTTACAAAAATATTAGTCTACATTATACACATGAGAACTAAACCATCACACATGAGAGAGATCCATGAGCATATCAACATAAGCATAAAACAACGCATACATGAGCAAGAAACCAAAACATCACATGGAAACTTAAAATGTTGAAACATCCATCAAAATGAGACAAGTACACAAAACTCTCGATCAAATCGAGTATCTCATATATATCATAATGTGTCATTATACAAATACAATGTGAGATCCAAAATCTGGATATCCATCTCAAAATACATTGGGTACAATCAAAATTGTCATGATCCATCATCCTAGACCTAAGACTGACTTGCTCCTTCTACAGCTAGTGGTGGCCCTAGTGGAGGAGTCTGTCTCCTATCTAGCAGTTGTACCAAACCCACTGATCTGCCAGCCCGCTCTAAGTAATCAAGAAGGCCCTACCCTGGCAGCACCACACCCCTATAGATAGCATAATAATATGTGGCTCATGCATCGTGATGCATTGCCTCTCGCCTAACAACATCTCTCTCCCTGTGGAGCTCATCCACTCTCGCACACTCATCTATGAGCTGCTAGTCCTAGACTACAATAGTTACTCGTGCTACCTACAGTTTGGTCTTTATAGCCCATATCCTAGCATCTCGGTCATCCTCACCTCTAGCTAGCTACTCTTCCTGTACCTCCACTTGCTCCACTCTCCACCATTTTAGTGGTTGCTACTCCTACTCCTCCTCCTTATCCTCCTCCTCTCATAGTTTGGGCCAGCATTCACCTCCTCCTAGCTCGGGAATTGACCTTGACCTCCATCTATCTACCTCTACTTCTACCACCATCTCCCATGTCTCCCCCATGTCCTACTACTATGAGTGGGGCATCTGACTAAGTAAACCATGGGAAAAGATGTCTCTGCCTCTCATAAAGATATGTTGGATTAGCACCTGCATCTGCTACCTCTGGCCTGTAATCCCAAGGCTCTCACACTAATGTTGTCATCTCTTGGAGTGTTGTGTGATAGTCCAACATAGGGAGCCAATCCTATGTCTCCTCTCCATGGAACCAAGCATAAGTGGTCATCTCCACTAAAACCACCTATCGCTCTACAAACTACCACCATACTCAATTGATCACAAATCACTCAACGATCTTTGCATTCGTACCAACTAGAGGTCAGTTGTACCGCATATACTGTTGAGATAATAGGTGTTGCACACATTTCATAATATTGTTATATTGTATTATTTTATTTTATTATGTAATGTTGTACCTAGATGGACATGCAACATGGAAAGATTCCCATGGGATATACTTGATGAGTTGTATTGTAACATTGTGATAATATTTCATGTAATTATTTAATATTGGGGAAAAGAATTAAATTTTCAATATTAAATGTGGGGTCAATGGGTTAGGTAGCACATGGTTTATGTAATACTACTTGGTGGTTTTGTGGGACTTGCTACTATATAAGGAGCCACAAGGGTAGTTGTTGTGTGACAAGGAGAAGACAAAAGGCAAGAGTCGAGCGAGACAAAGCTTGACAGGTTAGTCAAGGGAACATTTGTGAAGGTTGGAAGCATGACATGGGATGTGTGGATTCATGCTTTTTCACATGAATTTCTTGGTAGTGGCTATGGCTTTGAAGGATTCCATGGTTGTATTGCAATGGTGTTTTTGTTGAATAATACATGGTGATGGATGCTTTTGGAGGCTAGGTTTTTTCCTCGATGAGAGTTTCCTAGGGTAAAGCTTGTGTCACAATTTTTGTGGGTATGTTGTTTATTCTCTTGCATGTGGATTCCACTTACATATTTATTTTAGATCTATTATGGATTATGTGAAAATGGTTATATTCTTTGTCGCAAGTTTCCTTACAAGTGGTATCAAAGCCAGGTTTTATTATTGTAACCCTAGATTAAATCCATGGGAATGCATGAGATGATAAAAGAAATGGCAAGATATATGAGTTGTTTATAAAAAATATGAGGGTTTTGGATTTGTTGTTATGATGGGATGTTGGTAGATTTTGGGCATGTGAAATTGTTGGACGAAAGAGTTTTTCAGATGTTTCATTTAAATGAGGGTTTTAGGGGGAGCTTGTATAAATGACCTCTTGGGTAAAAACAGACCTAACCATTGGATCTAGGTCGACATTTCCATAAATTTTGATATATAATATGCCCTAGTTTGGCCATGTTTAGAGGAAATGAAAGATTTTTTTTAGTTTCAGGCCATGATGGCTGTCAAATTAAATCCTGTCAAAATTTTCGTCACCAAAAAAAAAAAATCATAGTGAAAATGGTAAAAAAAAATTTCTTAGGAAAATGGCCATAACTTTCTCTCAAGATATTGGATTTCAGAGTTCTTATAGGCATTGGAAAGCTAATTCAGAGCACTACAACATGGAGTAGGTTTGCTTCTATGATTTTGATTTTTTTTAGGTTTTAAGAGCCCAAGATTCAGATGTTATTTATTTGGAGCACAGATTAGGGCATAACTTGGGCATACGAAGTCAGATTTTGGACTTCAAGTAGTCAACAGAAAGCTCTTGGAGAGCTCTACACATTGGTTCAAATTTGGTGTAGGTTTGGCATGGTTTATTTGATGATATATTAATCTAAACAATTTATGGTATATATTGACTATGGTAGCATTATGAGTTTATGGTATTATATATGTTTGGAGATTTAAGATTTGATGTCATTGTATACTCAATTCATATTTCAAATTGGTCTCATGATGATATGATTATCAGTATTTGGTTTGGATATGTATGATGACTTGTTGGGTCTACAAGTTGTGCAGTGTTGTAAGCGGTCTATACTTACAAGTTGCATTTATGGCTTGGATATGGATTGTCTTTGATACATATTCAGATTGGTGGTTTGGATTTGGGTTGTCTATGTGTTAAGTCACATGATTTGCTAATTTTTTCTTTATGTAGAAGGGATGAGATGTTGTTACTAGGTACTGTCATGGCAGAGGATTATGGTTTACTATTTTATGCTGACAAGTTGGACATATTGAGAGCTATATGCTCGGTTCATGGATGTGATCATGGTGTCATGGATTTTGGCATGACATGATTGGATATACAAGTACATCCTTGATGTTCATTAGCTTGAATTTTTTATTCAGTTATGGTGGTATACCTTCTTGGTTCCGGATCATGGTCATTTGGTTTCTTTCAAGGAGCTCATGATGTGCACTTTGAGTTCTTTGATGATTTGATGTCTTAGTTCATTCTCATAGTTAGAGGATGATTTTTTCATCATAATGTCATGGATATCTTAGATACACATTTTAGTGGGAGCCTCTGACAATGATGAGGTGACAATGCAGGATTGATCCTGGTTAGATTTGTATCTTCTTGATTTGGAGATCTTGGTTTCACTTGGTGCTAATACTTTGATTATGTGAGTGTAGACCTAGACGATCTTCATGTAGGAGATGGATTTTATGATGCCATAGGTGACTTGGTACCATGGTTGAGTGAGAGTTGTTGGCATTGATATATTTATTGAGTGTTTGTAGATGTTGGAGGTTTTTCTTAGATCTTGTTGCTATAGAAGCGTCTTTAACATTTGCATGTTGCATTTGTTATCTTCATGGTTTGTGGAGATGGTTCTTCATGGTATGTGGACATGGTTTTCTTCATGGTGTATGGAGATGGTTACATCTTGAGGACTCACAGGGTTCTTGGTAAAGGTGTGGTTTATGCTTTTATTTGACATGTTATTTTTGGTGTGAGGATGGTTTCATTATTATGTCATGGTATACTCTTGATACGCATTTAGAGTTGTGACATGTTATAGTATGTTCATGTGGAGCATGTTATTTCGTTGGTTGAGATGGTTAGATCATGTTGTCATGTTTATATTTCTAAGGCCATGGTTGGAACTTTGACATTGATCTTGGTTTAGTTTCTTAGTATTGAGTACATTGTTCATAAGTTGGATACTTCATGATATTGCTATGTTGCATTTGGAGTTGGCATGGATTGATTGGTTACATGTACTCATGGATACTTAGAGATGGTGGTGATGTTGATTTCTCTTAGATTAGAGATGTATTTGTTGGGACGGTTGATGGTTTTAGCAAGAAGTCTGAGGGGCGTTCACCTAATATGGACTTGAGAGGAGATTGTTCTTAAATGAGTCTTGGTTGGAGACTTGGGTATCTTGATGAGAATTCTCATTCCCCACTCTTGGTCTACTCGGTAGTTTGCTACTTGAGACGTATAGCCCATAATTTTTTCTCAAGTGCATTATATTTATGCTTGTCTTTCATGGATATGAATCTTGAGCTATGGTACATGAGTTAGTTCTGGAGGGTTAATTTGAGAGATGGTTTAGCATTGGTTATCTCCATGTGCATATGTTGTTATGTTGGTTGAGTTTGGGAGATGGTTTTATATTGGGCATATTCCTTGGATTAGGAATGGTTATTCCTTAGTTTAGGAATGGTTTATGAGTTTGATCTTCTTGTGAGAGGCTTACATCCATGATTAGTTACATGGTATGGTTTGGGTGTTGTTGAGGCTTCTTGGTTGGGGTTTTATGGAGGAGATCATACTTGCATAGTTTACATCTAGAGGTGTGTGTAGAAGGACATGATACAAGTTATGATTTGCATGGTTTCTCTTTGGTCTTGGTTATCTTCTTGGATGTTCAATTTCACTTACATTGGATTTGAGATTGGTTGGAGATTGTGATCATTGGTTTGTGCTCATGTATGTCATGTGAGAGATGACATGGTTATTCCTTTATCTCTTTCCTCTATTGGCTATGGAGAGCTTGGGAGACTAGTGAAGATTGTTATGAGAGTTGTTCTTGCAGGTTATTAGTTTAATTTGTTGTGGATGTCCTTGAGACTACATGGATTCACTTCTTTGAGATGTGAGTGAATTAGTTATAGATTTGACACTATATTTTGTAGTGGGAGCTTCTTGGTATATATGTGGCAAGTATTGCTCATGAGGCTTGTGATTACAAGTTACAGATTGAATATGTTAATGATGTGAGATTCACTTGATATACCTTTGGAGGCATGGATAGTTGGATGGGTTTGGCACTTGATGTGGGTGCTATTTCAACTATGGATATTTTGACAACTACAAACACAAGTGATTACCTTTGGATCAAGTTTTTGTGCTTGTATTTCAGTTGGTACAAGATTTTATGATCTTCTAATGCAACAGGTTGGGTGGCTTTCTCTTTAGATGGCTTCTATATATGTCCAAAGTAGTGGCATAATATGAGGTGGCTTCATTCATGTTTGAGATGTTGGATACTTTGATTTTGTTGCAGGTACCAGGACGGAGCACATGGTGTACTTTGATCCATGATGGTGGATGTACTGGGAGGGATTGTTCTCTTGTTCATTTATGTGGCTACAGATTGACCCTATGCAATGTATACAATAAGTGGGAGATTGTTGAGATAATGGGTGTTGCACACATTGCATAATATTATTATATTGTATTATTTTATTTTATTATGTAATGTTGTACCTAGATGGACGTGCAACATGGAAAGATTACCATGGGATATACTTGATGAGTTGTATTGTAACATTGTGATAATATTTCATGTAATTATTTAATATTGGAGAAAAGAATTAAATTTACAATATTAAATGTAGGGTAAATGGATTAGGTAGCACATGGTTTTAGCACGTGGTTTGTGTAATACCACTTGGTGATTTTGTGAGACTTGCTACTATATAAGAAACCACAAGGGTAGTTGTTGTGTGACAAGGAGAAGAAAAAAGGCAAGAGTCAAGCGAGACAAAGCTTGATAGGTTAGCCAATGGAGCATTTGTGGAAGTTGGAAGCATGACATGGGATGTGTGGATTCATGCATGTTCACATGGATTTCTTGGTAGTGGCTATGGCTTTGAAGGCTTCTATGATTGTATTGCAATGGTGTTTTTGTTGAATAATACATGGTGATGGGTGCTTTTGGAGGTTGGGTTTTTCCCTCAATGAGAGTTTCCCAAGGTATATCTTGTGTCACAATTTTTGTAGATATGTTGTCTATTCTCTTGCATGTGGATTTCAATTGCATATTTATTTTAGATCTATTATGGGTTATGTAGAAATGGTTATATTCTTTGTTGTTGAGTTTCCTAAAATATACTCCATCTCCCAAGAGTCAGACCATTTATGGCACTGTTGGTATGGCAGCCATACAAAGAATGTGAGCTCATCTAACACTCGTTGATGATATGTCAGATCTTCGCTATGTGTCTGAGGCACAAAACCTCTATATTTGAATATATAAGGTTGGCTATGCTCTCATGACTATACTCACAATCAGATCACAATAATCTGCTCCTACACCCATATCTAAGCCATCACTGCTCCACATGCCCAAGAGTGTCCCTCCCAATAGATGACCTCATGCAGCTCATGATACATATTTGCAAGGATCATCAACCCCTATGTCATCCTCCATGGCCACCCAATCAAGTCTGATACTAACCTGGCCCATTCTAATGGGAAGCCCTTCTGGCCCCTATTGCTAACCAAAGCTTGAGCAACTAGAGAGAAAATCAAGTACTGCACTAGGTACTCATCACTATACTCATCTATAAGCCACTCCTAGCTCAAATGGTAGTCTAAAATTGTGACATCAGAGAACATCTCCTCCACCATTTTTGTTCCCTTTGTCGAGGTCTAATCATAATAAACCTATGACATATAACAAATCTTACATTAGTATACCTCACGTGGATATCAAAACCTGAATATGCACAGAGAAATTAAATGCAGAACTCATTGGATCACCATACAATGGAACTCAAAGGATGTGATATACATCCTCTAAAGTGATTGTCGCCTCTCTAGTAAGCAGGTGAAAGGTGTTGCACTTGCTATGCAATCACTCAACTAGTGCAGTCAACAACCAATGGTTCACCCATATGTGGGGCATCCGTGTAACCCACTTTAGCCCCATACTCAATATGGTGGCCCTCTCCTCATTGGTGAGATGATCTAAAACATGCAGCCCCACCACTTTAGGGGCCATGATAAGTAATGCCAGGAATACCATCTGCAAAAAAATGACAAAGAAACATTAGTAACATCCCAAAAAAATGCTCAAAATTTAAAAATTCAACTAAAAAACACAAAAATTAGGTCATGCAATACTTTTTCCTCAATATTTTTTGATGTCTAAGTATCGCATGATACTTTTTATAATCCTTGGGTGATACTTTTTGCCAAGGTGATATTTTGCATCGGTTCACGTGACAATTGGGTATAGTCCATATGACAAAAGTTTACAAAGGGTGCTATAATTTTTTTAATGTGAAATATCATGTAATATTTCTCAAAGTACCCATGTAATACTTTTGAAATATTGCACAATATTATGTATTTCAAACCCTAAAATGTGTAAAAATTGCTCATAAATGCATTTAAAATGAAAAAAATTGATGACTTACCGACACCTCGTAGCCAAGAGGCCGGTTGTGTAATCGGCTATGCTCAAAATGGTGTCATGTTGTGATGTAGAGCCTAATCAAACTTAGAGGTTTATTCATTGCAATTTCCCTCTAGATTATTTCTATGGGGGTTTGGGGGCAGTGCCCCTAAGACGGGGTGAGATCGAGGGGCAACGCCCTCGCGAGGGTTTTCAGGGCCAGTGCCCCCAAAGCCAAAAATTACCTTATATTGTAAAAGGTGTTAGCTACTATTTTTCTATTATTCTATCCCTAATTTTGTAAGCGACAAAAATCTTGTCTAAAATGGCTTAGGGTTAGGGATTTTCATAATGGGTGATGTGAAAATTGGTTCTTGCGGCAGTATTGAGCTGTAAGCAATTATGGATTGTAATCAGGTTATAGTCACTGGATCATAATAATATTGGACTTGTTGTTTGATGGACATAGCCCAAGGATTGGGTGAACCACATTAAATCTTGATATCTTGTGTTCTCTTTTATGTGATCTACTATTTTATGGTATTGGTTATATTTGCATGTAAGTATTATTTTTGTCTAAGGTTAATCCTAACAATTGGTATCAAAGCCAAACTGTTATCATTTTTTTAGCCAAATTGTCGTCATTTTATTTTTAGCAATCCTCTATAGGAAACTCATGGTTGAGTGGGAGTCTCACGATTGAGTGGGAGCAATGGTAGATGAGGGTAAGCTAAAGGTTGACAAGTTTAATGGGAAGAGTTTTCAATTATGGAAAATACAAATGGAGGACTATCTCTTTCAGAAGGATTTATGGAAGCCATTGGACAAAAAAAAGAATTAGGGAACTTTGGCAAATGAGGACTGGGATATTTTAGATTGAAAGGCACTTGGAAGCATTCAACTATGCCTAGCACCATCAGTGACATTTACCATTGCAAAAGCGAAGACTATGGAAGAGTTGATGCAAACCCTAACAACGTTGTATGAAAAGTCCTCTGCTTCAAATAAGGTATTTCTCATGAAGCATTTATTTAATATGAAAATGGCAGAAGGTGGATTTCTTGCAGATCATTTAAATGAGTTTCATACTGTTACTAGTCAGTTATTTTGTGTGGGTATTAATTTTGCTGAAGAAATTAGGGCTTTCTTGATTTTGTGTTCTTTGCCTGAAAACTGGAATGGTTGTGAGTAATTATATTTCTGGATCTAATATCCTAGAATGTGATGATGTGATCAGTGTTATATTGAATGAAGAAAATCATAGGAAATCGTTTGGTGGATCTACATCAGGAAATGCTTTGAATGCACAAAGCAAAGGCAAAATGACTGAGAAGCAATAATTCTAAAAATCGTGGGAAATCAAGAGGAAAGTCAAAAGGGAAGAAGTCCCAATCCAAAGGATCGAGAGATTACTGGTACTATGATAAACTAGGGCATAAGAAGAGAGATTACTGGACTCGAAAGAACAATAAAGGAGATAAACTAGAAGGGAACAAGGAAACAAATGTGGTAAGTAACAAATCTGAAGAGGATGCTTTGCTTCTTTCTTTAGAAAGTATTGATGACTCATGGGTTTTAGATTCATTTCATGCTACACCTCATAGAGGTTATTTTATTGATTAAGTCCAAGGGGATTTTGGGCTTGTTTATTTGGGGGATAATGAACCCTGTCAGATTGTTGGAAAGTGAAAAGTTAATATTAAGTTGCAAAATGGGAATTATTGGCTACTACATGAGGTAAGACATGTTCCAAAGCCAAGTAGGAATTTAATTTCAGTAGGGCAACTCGATGATGAGGGTTGTGTAGTTACTTTTAATGATAAAAATTGGAAGGTTTAAAAAGGTTCCCTTGTAGTAGAAAAGGGTGTGAAAGCAAGCACCTTATATCTTTGTACATGTTATATTGTTCCTTCTACTTTGATTGTTTCAAAGAAAAATGAATGGTCAAGAACAATTGTTGCAGTTGAGTAGGGAGAACAAATAACTGATGTAGATTTTGGTATAGAACTATGGTACAATAAAGTTTGGGCACATGAGTGGAAAAAATGTGAAATTAATTTATTCAAAGAAAGTTTTACCAAGTTTGAAATGTGTTAATATGGATTTCTATGAAAATTGTGTGTATGGAAAACAAAAAAAAAAGTGAGTTTTGTGAAGACTAGGAAGGAAAAGAAAAGTGAGAGATTAGAGCTTGTGCATACAGATGTATGGAGATGAGTTCAAGTATCTTTCCTTGGTGGCTCTCATTATTATGTTACATGTATTGATGATGCAACTAGAAAAGTATGGTTTTATTTCCTTAGATAGAAATCTTATGTATTTCAAACTTTTAAGAAATAGAAATGCTTGGTCGAAAATGAGACTGGTAAGAAATTAAAATGTCTCAGATCTAATAATGTGGTGAGTATTGCAGTCAGGAATTTGAATATTATTGCTCCACTAATGGTATTCATAGACACTAAGTTGTTCCAAGGATTCCATATGAAAATGGAGTGGCTAAATGCATGAACAGGACTATAATGGAGTGTGTAAGAAGCATGAGGTTGCATGCAGGGTTGCCCTTAAACATGTGGGTGGAGGCTATCAATACTAGTGTATATTTGATTAATAGATGTTTGTCTACTCCCTTGGGGTGTGGTATTCTAGAGGAAGCATGTACTGGTAAGAAGGTGAGTTATTCTTTTTCCAAAACCATCGGTTGTGAAGCATTTGCACATGTTGATTCTGAAACTAGAACCAAGCTGGAAGCTAAGTCAAAGAAATGTGTATTTGTTTGATATGGCATTGATGAATTTGGTTGTAGCCTTTGAGATTTTGAAAATCATAAAATTGTAAGAAGCACAGATGTCATATTCAATGAGAAAGTGTTGTACAAAGATCTATTGCAGCAACATGAGAAGAAAGAAAATGATTATGTCGTGTTGGATGATACTCCAAAAGATAATGTTCCAAAAATTTCTCATGATGTGCAACAACCACATCAACAAATACAACACACCCCAGTGAATGTTAGATAGTCAACAAGGCTAAGTAGACCTCTAGAAAGATTTTCTCCCTCTTTGTATTCTATTTTTCTTACTGATGCTAGTGAACCTAAATGTTATGATGAAGTTCTACAGGTGGATACAAAGATTTAGTGGGAGTCTACAATGACAGAGGAAATGGACTCTTTACTAAAAAAAGCAGACATGAGATTTATGCAAGTTGCCTATAGGTAAAAGGGTTTTATAGAATAAATGGGTTTACAAGTTGAAAGAAGAGGATGCGGGTAAGAAAATATTTAAAGCCATGTTAGTTGTAAAAGGCTCTACACAGAAAAAGGGCATTGATTTTGATGAGATATTTTCTCCTATTGTTAAAATGACTTCTATTCACACTATTTAAGTATTGTGGCTACTGAAGATTTACATTTGGAGTAGCTTGATGTTAAGATAACTTTTCTTCATGGTGATTTGGATGAAGAGATATATATGGCACAACCACAGGGATTTAAGGTCAAAGATAAGGAGAACTTAGTGTGCAGATTAAAGAAAAGTTTATATGGTTTGAAGCAAGCACCTCGTCAATGGTATCTAAAATTTGATAGTTTTATGCATGAGCATGGATATAGTAGGTTTCATTCAGATCAGTGTGTTTATTTTAAGAGGTTGGATGATGATAGCTACATTATTTTATGTTTATATGTTGATGATATGCTTGTATTTGGGTCTAACATGGATCACATTAAGGGTTTAAAAGAACAGTTAGCACATTTATTCGCTATGAAGGATTTGGGGACAGCAAAAAAAGCCTTTGGTATGAAGATTTGTAGAGATGGGAAGAATAGGAAATTGACATTATCTCAAGCTGATTATATTGTGAAGGTATTGCAACATTTCTCTATGGAGAATGCTAAAGCTATTAGCACACCTTTACCTGGTCATTTGAAGTTAACTAAGGAAATGTGTCCCAAGACATAAGAAGAGGAGGATAAGATGTCTAAGGTACCTTATGCTTTAGCTATAGGAAGCTTTTTGTATGCTATGGTATGTACTAGGCTAGATATTGCACATGCAATAGGAGTCATTAGCAGGTATATGAGTCATCTAGGAATTGAGCATTGTAATACAGTCAAATGGATTATCAAATATTTGAGAGGAATATCTAGTAAGTGTTCACACTTTGGGGGCTCTACTATTGACTTACAGGACTATGTTGACTTATATTTGGTAGGGGATATTGATACTAAGCGGAGTACTGTAGGTTATATATTTACTATTGGTGAAGCAACAATGAGCTGGGTTTCTAGGTCACAAAAGGTTAATGCTTTATCCACTACAAAGGTAGAGTATGTTGTTGCTACAAAGGAAACCAATGAGATGATATGGCTTTAGTTCTTCATGGAAGAATTGGGACACCCACAGAGAGATAATTATTTTTTCACAGATAGCTAGAGTGTCATTCATCTTGCAAAGAATTCAGCTCTGCATTCAAAGGAAAAACACATATAGTTGTGGTACCATTTCATTTGGTCAGTTTTGGATGATGGATAGTTAAAGCTAGAGAAGATACATATAGATGACAATCCAATAGATATGTTTACAAAGGTAGTGACAAGGGAGAAGTTAAACTCCTCTTCATCTTTGGTTGGTCTTCTTGACCGAATAGAATACAAGAACAACAGATTCTAGGGTGGTTTGATATATTCCAATGGGAGCTATAGGTTTAGCAATGCTATGATCAGTCTCCAAGTGGGAGTTTATTGTTGTGGAGTTTGATCAGTCTCCAAGTGGGAGATTATTGTGATGTGGAGCCTAATTAGACTTAGAGGTTTATTCAGCTTGGTTTCCCTCTAGATTATTTCTACAAGGATTTGGGGGAAGTGTCCCCAAGAAGGGGTCAAGGGGCAAAGCCCCTACAGGGTCCTGGGATAGTGCCCCAAGTGCACTCCCTATCATAGTATAGGGTGGGGTCGAGGGTCAACGCCCCCGGGGGGGTTTTCGAAGGCAACGCCCCCAAAGCCAAAAATGACCTTATATTGTAAAAGGCATTGGCTACTATTTTTCCATTATTCTAGCCCTAATTTTGTAAGCAACAAAAATATTGTAGAAAAAGGCTTAGGGTTAGGGATTTTCATAACATGTGATGCAAAAATTGGTTCTTGTGATGGTATTGAGCTATAAGGGATTATGAATTGTAATTAGGTTGTAATCAATGGATCATAATAATATTGAACTTTTTGTTTGGTGGATGTAGCCTAGGGATTGGGTGAACCATGTTACATCTTGGTGTCTTGTGTTCTCTTTTATATGATCTATTATTTTCTGGTATTGGTTATATTTGCATGTAACTGTTATTTTTGTCTAAGATTAATCCTAACATGTCGGTGGGTTGGAATGCTTGCTAACACCATTTTTGTCTCTCAAACTCACTCTAAGCTCTCCAAATTCACAAAAGACAAAATGATTTGAAAATGACACTTGGACCCCTTATATAGCCTCCCGACCTAATTTTGACCCATTTTTCAAACTCCTCAAAATTTTGCAAAAATTGCAACCCTGGTTAATTTCAACATCTTGGATCTATTTTTTAGGATCAAAATTGAAATTTGAGCTCATCTTAATAATCAAATCATATTTCAAAATTCTACCTTCTTCTAAGCAGTTAGCTGACCTCTTGAGGTCTAATCTTCGAATCTTCTTTGGGGCTTCTTCATTTCTTCATGTCTTCATCATTTCAACACCTCATATCTAGTTTAATTCACTTTTTCATGTCTAAAATTACCTTTCTACTCGATTGGACCTAATTTTCATCCTTTATCCTTTGTGGTCAACTCTGGTCAAACTGGGGCATTCAATCATTTCCTTATGGTCACTCTTTGGTTCTAATCATCTATCTGTCATCATGGACTTTGCTATGTCTCTATTTACTCATATATAGCTTTTTTTATGCATTCCCCTTACCTTATTTTTATTTTGATCTCAAGGGGGCAGAAATACTCTATCATCACTTGCTACAACTATCAGGAGCATATGTTTGATATTTTCATTCGCTCTCGATCTATCTTCTTTGCTTGGTGTAAACATTCTTCTTGAGTGTTGACATCGTCTCTTTCCTAAGTGTCCAATACTACCGCTATTAGGCTGTACATTCAGGATTTGCTATCTCTTTCTGCATTTCGTTCTTCGGAATCATATACTTCTATCTATTGTTGCCTACTTGGCTTATGTTTCTTTGACATCATGTGTTTCTAGATCAATCACACATTAGTCAAAGAGAGGAAAGTGTAATCACCTAAAAATAGTCGTCTAGACTATAAGCCCCCTTCTTAGCATTTTGGCTAAATTAATTAATCATTTACCTAGACCAATTTGCTAAAAAATAATAAATTTGATTATAACCTATAGTTTGACTATGCTATCCTAAGTTCATTATTTGACTAAAATAGCATGTCCTCTTTTAATTAAATAAAAGGCCCCATTCTTCTAATCCACTTAATGTGCACACATAAATTCCATTTTTTCTATTTTACAAATTAAAAGAAAAGGCTTTGTGACTTTTGTCTTATATAGGAAGTCAATATTTATTTTATTGTTTGACTTGCTTATGCACATGGATCACTCCTATTTTCAAACTCTACCCTTGATCCTCCATCATCTTGACCTTGACCGTCCATACAACTTTAAAAGAGAGAGCTTTCCCCCTCAAAGCATCCACACTCTTGAGTATTGTGATGCTACAGGTTTACCATGCGAATTCTTGAGAGCCTTTTGTGGAGAATTTCCATTTATTGTCTACATTCTCTCATACCATATCATTTTAGCTTAGAATCATGTTGCATGTTAGTTTAGCTTCTATTTTGCAATAATCTAGCTCACATAGCTTAAATAGTTGGATTTGTAACACTCTATCCTTGTTAACATAGTTGCATTTTGCATATTCATACCAGTTTTGTCTACATTTTCATTGCATTCTTGAGGCATTCTTTATGGACATTTGCATTCTTGCATCTTGTCTCTAAGAGAACCTTTCATTGCATGGTCTACTAGCAAGAAGAGCATATCTAAGGCTTAGCTGAGAGCCTTCTTATGCTTGAAACATACTTTCTTGACTCCATGGATAGGGAGCTCTAAGCCAGCATCCAAGCATTTTGAACTCATGGAATCACTTGGATATAAGGGTTTAGAGTGTGACACAAATATAGTGTACACCTATCAACTTAGAGTGGGAAGAGATGAAGAGAACTTTGAAGGCACTCAAAGATGACACTGAATCCAAAACCTTCAAATTTGAAAATGTATGCCCATACCCATTTGACAAGGCTATCACAATGACACCCTTCCCCAAGCACTTTGAGATCACCAAATTTGATAAATTTAAGGGGAGGGGTGATTTAGTCACATACATCAAAGAGTTTTACATGCATTTCCAAGAAGTGGCCTACAGTGACTTATTTCTCATGTCAAATGGCTATCCAGCCGATGGAATTGCTGCCTATTGCAATTTATTAATTATTTATAAATTCTAAAGCAATTATTTTGTAATTTTAATATAATTTTTAATAATAGATTAATGTCTATTCCATCGACTGGGTAGACACTTCCTTCCTCATGCACCTCTTTCCCAAAATTCTAGGAGGCCCTACTCTAGAATGGTTCTATCACATATCCTATGGCACGATACACACATTTGTTAATCTTTTTTTTAGAAGACTTTGTGGCATAGTATCTCTATCTTGTCGAACCGAAGTTGATAGTGGTTGACTTAGTCCACACTAAATAGAAAGGAGGTGAAAGCCTCACTAATTACTTGCAAAGGTGGAAAGCTCTCACAACATAAATCTCTTGTAATATATCAGAGCACCACCTTGTCAAAATGTTCATTGACAATGCACATCCCAAAATCTCTCATCACATGGTCATGAACTGCCTACAAACATATAAAGACATCAAAGAGAGGGGCATGGACCTTGAGAAAGGGTTCATTAATGATGGTATCATAAATATCTACAAAGAGCATAATCAAGAGTAGGGACAATCTAATGAAAAACCACGGTACTAGAACAAGAAAATGATAACATATGGTACTAGTGATACACAACATGTCCATGTGGTTGGTGTCATGCCTAGCACATCAAACACCCCTTATCAATAGAAATTCTAGAAAAAAATATCATATCAACAAAATGTGTACTATTAATAAGCATACCAAGAAACCCCTATAACAACAGTATCAACACAACAATCAACATGTGCTAGCAAATCAGGCCAATGCTATCACCATCTCAGTTGGATAAAAACCAAAGGTCCAAAAACCACCCCAAGCATACACCCCCTTGGAGGAACCACTCGATGTCATTTTTTGAAAAATTAGCCCAAGACAATCTCATCCATGACCCATAAACACAACCGCTGGACCCAAGCCAACCTAAAGCACCATGGTACAAAGAGAATGAGTTTTGTAAATTCCATCATGTCAAAGGGCATCTCACTCTCAAATGCATGCAACTCAAATATTATGTACAAGATCCCATAGACCGTAAGGAAATCACACTAGGAGCATAAACCTCTTGAAATGCATGACTATTGATCTATAAAAATGCATTCCCACCACACAACAATAACCAAAAAAGTGTGAACAAGGCACCCATACAGAACAATGATATCAATAACAACAAGAGAGAAAACAACACCCAATCCAAGAAAGGCAATAGTCATTATAGATCACAAGACTTTACTTTAACATACCTTGACTATGATAATTTGATCGGATGTATATCCCAAGATGAGCCCTCTATTGACATGTTAAATATCAGGGGCCCAAATAATCAATGTGTAGTCACAACACAATGAACTCATCTCAATATTGCAGGGCAGACAACACCTACTCCTTTAGGGATGCAATACAATAGTTTGAAACACCTTGGGAATATGCCAACCCAAATCTCCATCTTGGACCTCCTCCACACTAGCCAACTTCATAGGGAGATCTATAACAATTCACTCCATAAATCTCATGTCCCCACTTATATCAATGCCACATAATTCAGAAACCTAGAGGGACACGTCTTTGCCTCGTATGTGTTATCCTTCAAACCCTCTAATTCCCTAGAACATGAGCCCGACAACATCCAACCACTCTATATTGCCATTATGGTCTATGCCTTCATAGTCATGAGGGACATGATAGATAATGGATCATCCCTGAACCTAAGCACTTTGAGGTTCATTAAACAAGTAGAACACACTGAGGAAAACATTATAGATGAGATCATTACCATCAAGGCCTATGATAACCTAGAAATAACCCTAGAGGGGACTATCTTGTTGCCCATCAGACTTGGGCTTGTTACTCAAGAAACAATATGCCATGTAGTTGATCTTAACCTACCCTTCAACATCCCCCTTGGTCGACCATGGATCCACACCATAAAGGTCATTCCATCCACTTATCATTAGTGCATCAAACTTTTGCATCGTGGCACTGAGATAACCATCTGTGTTGATCCATAATCCTTTGCATATTGCAATGTGGTAGAAGCATCCTATGATAATCATTGCCCTAGAATTGAGATTGGCACTGTTGTCGCCATCTCTTATGGTACCTATCATGAACCTAACACCATCCTAGCCTCTACACTCTCCACCATTAAGATCAACTACTAGGGTTGTGGTGAATATCGTCTCTCAAATTTATTTGTTGTTGGCACCTTGTCACTTGACCCACACACACGTGGCCGACCAACCCATCAAGAGCCAAATAAAGACACAACTCCCCAGCTCAAACAAATTGAACCCACCATATTTGTTTCCAATGGGATCCTTAATGGAAAAGAAATTGCCCTAGACATCAGCACATGGTTATACAAAGACCCACCTCCAAAATAAAAATCTTCTTGACTACCTTAAACAAAAATATCCCCACTCATACCAACTTGCTACCAAATAGTGGGATTATCAAAGAGGTGGCTTAGGATGAGAATATTTAGGCATTAGACAACTTTTAGAAGCATAAAAGAGGAAAAGAAGAAAGGTCTAGGCTTTGTATCTCCCACAACTAGGGGCACTAGTAAGGATAGTCATGCCTTCTTGAACATCCAAAGCGAACTCATAAAGGTCAAAGACATCCCTAAAGAAGTTGAAAAGAGAGCCTATGATGATATCCATGATGACGACATCTCCCTAGGAGGCTTTGTACTCTATCAATTATCCATCAACCTCATAAACCTTCCTCTCACCCACCCTGGACTCATTGATTGGGACCAACCAAGTCTACTCCACACTGATGAGTTCCCTATGAAGGAAGCACTCCTAAGATTCATGGGGGTCGAAACTCCACACAAGAAGTCGAAGCCATCATCACCATATGTCTACCAATTGGACCCAAAAGGATATTTTAGGGAGGATGAAATTTCTAGTTGCAAAAGCAAACCAAAAAATAAAAAAATAAAAAAATAAAGGCATTCCTTGATGAAAACTCCTCTGGAGCACCATTGAATGAATCAAAAAATGAAAAAGAAATAAAGGACATATTTAACGATGAAACCCTCTCAAAGGTGTCTGAGGATGGAGATTTCTTCCTTCCCCCATAGGATCACAGGCTAAAATTATCATCCATCCTAGTTGAAGAAACAAGACTACTCAATATCAGTCTAACAAAGACTCCCAGGATCACGTACATTGTAGCATTCTTGCCATAAGACCAAGTAGACCTTATCATAAAGGTCCTATGAGAAAAAATCGGTCAGTTTGCATTGTCATACCAAGTAATGTCGGGACTAGACCCTAAATTAAATGTACACCACCTAGTAGTAGATCCTAAGGTCAAGTTAGTCAAGCAAAAACTCTGAAAGATGCATCCTATGGTCACCTTATTGGTCAAAGTAGAACTCAAAAATATGCTAGAAGCAAAGGTCATTCATCTAATTGACTACTCAGAGTAGATTTCCAACATGGTTCCACTCACTAAATCTTCTGGGGATATCAAAATCTATATGGATTTCAGAGACCTCAACAAAGATTGCCCCAAGGATGACTTGCCTTTTCCAAATATCGATATGCTCATAGATCTCAACTCTACGCATGAAGTCTTGTCCCTCATGGATGGATTCTTTAGGTACAATGAAATACTGATAACAAAAGAAGATGAACATAAAATAACATTTACAACCCCATGGGGGACCTTCAGCTACAACATGACGCCTTTTGGGTTAAAGAATGCAGGAACAACCTATCAAAGGGCCATGATGGTCATCTTTCATGACCTCATCCATAAGATCCTTGAAGATTATGTGGATGACATATTGGTAAAATCCATCAATGCCATAGACCATCTATTTGACCTTGAAGAAGTGTTTGATCAACTACCAAAATATCACCTATGTGTCTTTGGTGCCACATCCAAAAAGATCTTAGGATTCATTTTATCATGACATAGCATTACGATTGACACTCAAAAAGTCACAACCATCATAAACATGCCTCCTCCAAAGACATTGAAATAGTTGCACATTCTGTAAGGAAAATTGTAATCAATCAGATGGTTCATCTCATAGTTGGCAGATAAATGTGAGTCATTCATGCATTTGCTGAGAAAATATCAGAATTTCAAATGGGATCTTATATGTCAACGTTGCTTCAAAAAGATCAAGAAATACTTGGCCAATCTGCCTATCTTGGTTCCAACAGTTATAGGGTGATCATCAATACTATGCATATCGACTACTGCAACCACACTAGGGGCTCTCTTAGCCTATCTTGATGGCAATGGATGAGAGAAGGCCATATACTACATTAGTCAAACTCTAGTTGGCTATGAGCTTAACTACACCCTAATGGAAAAAGCCTTCTTGGCAGTGGGCTTCGCCACTACATGTTGAATCACACAAGTCAACTCATCTCCAAGATTGAGCTCTTGAAGTACATTCAATCATGCATAACACTCACCAACCACCTGGAAAAATGGATCATGCTCCTCAACAAATTTAACATCCAATATGTTGATAGAAAGCCAATCAAGGGAGAATCCATAGCAAATCATTTGGTTGATGCACCTTTGTTCAACACCTATCCATTGGTCATGGAATTTCTAGATGAACATCTATGCATGATAGAGGAATAGTCATCATGGAAACTATATTTTGATGGATCTTAGACATCTCATAGATTAGGAGTAGGGATGTTGTTGGTTACCCCTCAAGGTGATTGTATCCCCAAAGCCTTCAAACTACGATTTTGATGCACTAATAACATCTTAGAATACAAAGCTCTCATTGCAGGACTCAAAATAGTCGTTGAATAGAATATTACAGAGCTATAGGTCTTTGGAGACTCGCAATTGATCATCAACCAGGTCTTAGATGAATACTAAACAAAAGACGACAAGTTGTTACCTTACAAAGAATCAGTTAACCAACTATAGCAATACTTCATCAAGATTCAGTTCACACAAGTACCAAGGTTGCAAAAC
Organism: Cupressus sempervirens; assembly: GCA_028749045.1. Taxonomy (NCBI): domain Eukaryota; kingdom Viridiplantae; phylum Streptophyta; class Pinopsida; order Cupressales; family Cupressaceae; genus Cupressus; species Cupressus sempervirens. Next base: position 734,798,131 of record CM053791.1, on the reverse strand, counting down.
AAATTTGCAGATGTAATGGCCACTATTGGCTCACTCTTAAAAATCCCTTGGGAAGCTATGCAATACAAGTTCTTAGTCAAGAAACTATGTAAGCCCACATATGAGAATGATTAATCAACATGGGTATGTGTCTTGGTTGGTCCCTGTCTAATCAATATAACACCCTTTTAGTTGTAGGATTGGACATCCCTTACCACCAAAGTACTATGCTGATTTTCATTAAATGTCAATTCGGGAGTGTGAACTTGAGATGATGTCTACAAAGTATATGCTCTAGTTTTCACTAAAAGTCACTGCTACTTTGAATGCAATAACCGTTAAGGAAATCTAGTTTATCCAAAGGAAAGATGACTATCAAATACTTGGAAGGAAATTCTAATTATTTAGCCATACATCTATGCACCTACTGCTGCAGGAACAATGACTGGTTCTGTTTCCAGTGGCTGCAGAAATAGCAGTTCTAACTTTAACTTAGAAAATTGAATCTAACTCCTACTTACTAAAGTAAAACTCCACCTTCTGTGTGGGCCCCCACGGAAGAATGAAGGAAAGAAAAACTCAGATAAAAGTTTAGAAACTCAGCAAAGGCATGTATTCATCAAATATACAGTATTACAATAACTTAGGAAAAATAGTAAGATGTCTATCAACTCTGTCTGTCTATTCACTACTTAACCTCATAGATATAGACGAGGTCTTATTTATAGGGAAGAACAAAAAAATCCTAAAACTACGACTTCCTAATGAAGGAAAGTCAGTTACAACTTTAAGACTGCAAACATGCAATTGGAAAGACATTAATTCTCCCTTAAATTCCCCACAAATATAGAGATCATAGAAAATGCTAGATTTGCTCATTTATCTGTCTTCAAATAGCTTTCCAGGAATCTAGGTATCGTGCTTTGCATGTTTAACTGATTACTTTGATGCTTACTTCCTTGCTCAGCTGCTTTATTAGGTCCCGCTTGGTTATTCATTAAAACAGGTCCCCTCTGACTTTACCACCAAGTCTTCTAGCTGCAACGATGTCATAATGCTTCTCCTTAATGTCATCAATGCCTTAGCGCTATTCCTTCATAGTTTGTTTAACTCCCGCTCAGCTTGTATCTTGCGATCAACATTTAATACACACAAGACTTCCCACAAACATTTATTTTAATTTATTAGTTTATAAAGAAAAGGCATTAATTATTCAACTAACAATTTCTGCAATCTCTTCAGCTGCAGGAAGATCTACCCATATCAAACATTCATGAAGAAAGATTTTTACCACAAAATGAACCCCTTTTAAAATATAATTTTGATTATCATTTTATGCCCTATGTCCATACTTTATACATCAAAAGTTCAAAACATTTATACTAAAAAATGATAAAGTTTAGTATGTTATAGACAAATGTTCACAAAAAAGGCTAATAAAACTTCTATTTCTTCATGTCATCATTTTTCCCCCCAACCGTCCTGAGGCTGGTCCCTTATGCATCTATAGGTTTTTGATCCTCATCTGCAGTCTGAGGCCATTGGCGATTTTCTCCCCTAATTCATGAGCTCTGTAATTGAAATATCCATGATTTTGTTTCAACCTTTCCCATTTCTGTTCTTTAGCAGTCATGTTATATTCAACAAACAAATCATATTTAAAAAAGCATAGGATGCAAAAGTATTGGCAGTTGGAAACGAAGAGGTACCCAATAATTTTTATGATTTGTTCCCAATGTCAGATACCAAGGCATCCTGCTGATGGCTAATTCTAGATTTTGGGGAGAGTACAACTCCCTGGTTTTCAGGTCTTCTGGCAATCGAATCCATCTTTGAAGAGAAGCTTGTATAGCATCAGGGGCATTTTTAGAACAATGTTGCTCCTAATCCAGAAATGCTTGTTTGTGAATGGGGTCGATTTTGGCAGTAGCAATACGATTATTGTTAACAAAAAGCCAATTGAAGAATACTCTGTAAGTGTTATGTATTTCTAGCCGAATGTACAATGGTTCAAACATTTCCTTTTCCCTGTAAGGAGCAGCCTGGTTCTCTCAACTGATCTCATTCTGCATCCATGACATAACGACCCTAAACTGTACATCTCCCACATATAACAATGAATTCCAATCTTTATCATCTGGTACAGCAAGATTATGAACATATAATTCATAGAGGAGATTCTTCAAAGTCATTGGAACTGAATAGAATGTTGCATAAAATTCCTGAGGAGTATGTAAGGAAGGGTTCAACCCCGAGTAATTCGAGACAACTGAAAATTAATCATTTGCTCCTTTAGGAACAGTGTGTAAACTGGAGATGGGGACCTACAATTTACAAGCTCTGGAATGAGCTCTATGATCTTTGTGACACGTTGCTGCAAGATATTAATTTCATTATCCCTTTCTTAAATTTGTTGTGTTTGTTCCTTGATAGTTCTGAGCATTTTCTTCTTCTTTAAATCCCAATTTGTTTTTTCCCATCGAAATTGTTGGTACACACTAAAACTGGTTGTTAATGGAGTGGAAATGTCCGGTGGTGTATGACGACGAACAATAGGTCTATAATCTTCAAGGCAGTGCTCAGGATGATGGTGGTCAGAAGTGCTGTCATCTTAAGAATGTTGTTGTTCAACAAAATTATTATGTTGAAAAGCAACAGTGTTATCAACTTTTTCTGAAGGGGCAATGGCTGCAGGATGGGGTGCAATAGTCGTTTGATCTTGAAATGTTTCAACAATTTCTTGAACCATTACTTGTGCAACAGATGGATATTCCTCTAGTGGTAGATTATCAGTTTCCTCCACTGGGTGTCCAACCTTGGGCACTATTTCGTCTGAGGACTCTATGTCACTATCAACATTAATAGGACTATTCAGTTTTGCAAAAATTTCCTCAGGATTATTTTTATGTTCAGGAGTAGGTGTTGTGTGCTCTGGTGATTGTGCAGGTGTAGGTACTAGAGTTTCAATATCAATAGGTGGTATAGGAGGCTCAACCGGTGGCATAGGAGGTTCAGTTCTTATATTTACCCCAAACATTCTGGTGACTCGCCGTGGGGTAGAAATTGGTTTCTTGCCCTTATCAATAGATTTCCCTTTATTTGGGTTAAGTGTAGGTTCTTGTGATACTGGAGGTACTTCTTCTGAACCTTTCTCTGCGGTAATTGTGCGTGATTTTCTCTTCCTAGGAGTTGAGGCTTCTATGGTCAAAAATTTTCTCTTTGCAGTTTTAGGCGTAGAAGCAAAAGCTAAAGCTTCTTGAGCCATTCTATATACTACTTTTTTTACTCCTACAACAGTTTTCTCTCTTGTCCCTACTCCTTGCCCTTTAGGTCCACCCCTTCTAGGTCCTTCTGACCTTAGCTTTACAAAATCATCTCATGTTCCCAAGTGCTGCCTAGTCAACTCCTTTTCAATTATAGCCCTAATCAAGCAATGGTGGGATACCGACTGGGTTTTGCCTTGTTGTACATAGGTAGCTTGCCTTTTGATGATATTATAAAGGAAACTTGGAAGATTTACAGGACAATCCCCATGCCGCAAACCACTCAAAATTTTGAAATAAACAGCATGCAAATAGGAATATCTTCCTTCACAAGTAAAATATCTTATAATAAATTTAGCAGGGTGGATGAATTGCAAAGGGAGAGATAATCGTAATGTACCTTACTTTTTGTTTTCCTCTAGCCGAGGATCTCCCAGTACTGAGAATTACTCTTTTGCTTGTCGTGCATTCATATCCTCTGTCCAACGTTGTCCAATTGTGGGTAACCCAGAAACTTCTGCCACCACTTCTTCGGTGAATTCTACCCAAATGCCCTTAAAAGTTGCATATCCATCCCTCAATGTATTATGAAATTGGAGCTCAATTTCTTGATCAAACTGCTTCAAACTGAGACAATAAGCCAACCAACCTCGTTGTTGAAATAAACTACATGTTGTTGGGTCTACCAGTAAGACTCTGTGATCTGCTGGTTCATGCCACTGAGATTCTCCACCCATATTTTTGAACAAAAAAAAAATGCTAGTACAGGCGATTTCACTGCAAGTGATTTTGAAAGTATGGGCGGTAATAGCTACAGGGGTTTCAACAAAGGGAAATTGCAATACTTCAATACTTTCCAAACATCACATCCTTCAGTACTTCATGACGACATTTTTATCACCAAACCATAATGGGAATAAAGATCGTGCTCAAAAACATACGCCATATTAATGAGGAGTTATGCGAAATCATGATTTAATATTATTTCACACATTTCAGCAGTACAAAGGGTTGCCAGCTCATTACTGAAATGAGCCTTCCCCGTACATCCTATATGCTAACTTAAGATTTCCTTGATTTTGCATTCATGATTTCGATTTCCCCTCCCCCCAACCTAGCAGAGACTGGGTGCCACTAGATCGTAAAGATTGCAAATTTCAAAAATTGAAATAACATGCTTTCCTAAATTAAATAAATGCAAAGGGATCGAGTGTGACTAACCTAAGGTGCGATAGGAAGGATAAACCGAGAAGTGCCTTATTAGAGAAAGAAAGTGAGATGAAATGATGATGGAAAGACAAGAAGATGGGATGGAATGAGGTGGAAAAGGAATGAATTTGCGTATGAGCATGAAATTTTTATTATGAAGGCCTTCAAAATAAATTCAAGGGGTTGTAGGCGTCTGAGTGGAAGCCTCAGACGAAGTGGCTGTAGGAAGAAATGTTTCTGTTGTTGTGAACTATTGAAGAAATTCTTCTCTAGTTACTGGTTTATGATATAACTTTAGGCGATGCCCATTAACCAAGAGCTTGAATTTGACTGGATCAATCGTTGATAGTTGAACTGCTCCATTGTTAAAAATTGTAATGACTTCATAGGGACCAAGCCATCAAGTTTGAAATTTGCCTTGGTGATGCTGATATTGTGAATCATACAGGAGTGACCAATCACCAACAGAGAATTCTCTGTCTTTAATGAATTTATCATGTCATTGCTTTCTTTGACTTTGAATTAATTCTGTATTTGAAGCGCTGATTTTGGCCATTCATCCAACTCATTGAGATGCAGAATGTGATTCTATTGTGCTGTAGGAAGGGTAATATCAAGTTCTAAAGTTGTCTACGGAGTTTTATGTTCAAATTCATTAGGCATGACAGTTGTCTTCCCATATAGGAGTTGGAAAGGCGTAAACCTAGTAGTGGATTTCCATGTTGTTCTATATGCCCATAAGGCTTCAGGAAGTTTAGCTGCCCAATCTCTACGATGCAAAGATATTGTTTTAGTGAGAATATGTTCCAGCTCTCTGTTTGTTACTTCTACCTATTCATTGGCTTGTGGATGATACGGAGATGATTTTCCATGCCGAATTTTATATTCCTCCATGAGTGCTGCAATTTGACTAAAATCTTTGATAAAACATCGATAATATCTCGCATGTCCTAAAAAATTCCTAACTTTTTTCAATTTGGCTCGTATAGCTAATGTATGTATGACTTCTATTTTTGTTGGATCTACTTCAATTCCTTTAGGAGAAATAAAGTGTCCCAAGACCACTCCTTCTTGCATCATCATAAAGCACTTTTCGCTATTTAAAAACAAATTGTAGTCTTTGCATCTTTGTAAAACCTTGTCCAAGTTTTCCTTGGCTTCTTCAAATGTTTGCCCATATGTGGTGAAGTCACCCATATATACTTCCAAACAATCTGCAGATATGTCAGAAAAAATGCTAATAATAGCTCTTTGGAAGGTTGCGGGTGCATTGTACAAACCAAATGGTAGGACAGAATAAGCAAATGTTCCCCATGGACATGTGAATGTTGTCTTGTCCTGATCTTCTGGTGCTATCTGGATTTGATTGTAACCACTGAACCCATCTAGCAATGAAAAGTATTTCTTTCCTGCAAGATTGTCAAGCACTTGATCGACAAACGATAATGGAAAATGATCCTTCTTGGTAGCCAAATTAAGTTCTTTATAATCTATGCAGACTCACCATTTTCCCCCCTTTTTGGGAACAATAACTAATGTTGACACCCATTGGCTATTGAAAATAGGATATATGAAGCCAACATTGAGTAACTTTTGCAATTCTTTTTTGACAATATCCCTTAATGTTGGGTTTATCCTATGCTGAGGTTGTCGCACAAGTTTATAATCTGGACTGATATAAATTCTATGAGTACAAAGTGCAGGATCCAAACCTTTCATATCTGTATACTCCCAAGCAAAAGCATCTTGATGCTTTTGTAACAGCTGTAGGGTATCATGATGTTGTGCCTGAGATAAGGACTTGCTTATATTTAATTCTCTTCCTGGAATGATTGTTGTTTTGACTACTTTTTCAGCCATTGGAATTTGCACAATTGGTTGTGAATCTATCTCATGTGGCAGGAGTGAATGCAGTTCATCAGATAAAGGCAAAATGCTTTCTAAGACATACTCTTGTGTAGAAGATGTCTTAAGTTGTGTTCAATACTCATTCAGTATAATAGAAGAAATGATATCATCTTCTTCTTTAATGTTTACAAATGAGTGTCATGAGATCATCATCAATTGTTGAATAGAATCTATGTTCATATCAGAGTCATCCATATTTGGCCAGACAACTTGATCATCCTGTAGCAAAGGTTGAGCAGGAGAATACAAGGTCAAATTTTTAGTGTTTGTTCCATCTGAAATAGTCATTTTCCCTTATTGGCATCCAATATAAGCCTCTGTTGTTGCTAACCATGGTCGTACTTATTTTTGGAGAGAGTACAACAAAATCAACTGGATACTCCCATGAATGTAATATGACAATGACATCTTCTAGCATACCATCAGGAATGATGGTAGAACTATCTGCTAATTGCAAGATTGTTGGGGTCTACCTGAGACCAATGATACTTAATTTGGACACTACTTCCTTGGTCATTACATTGATGGATGCTCCTAGGTCTATTAAGACATTATGTACTTGTACTCCTTGAATGGTGAGGGTTACTACTGGGCTACTAGGGTCTGCATACTTAGGCATTTTGCAGTTATTAAGCATAAGATCAAAAAGCTGTCTAAGGACATGGATAGTCTTTGGGTCTTTCTTTTTCCTTCTTGGCTTTTTAACACAGGCTTCTCTGATGACTTTTGAATATATAGGTACTTCCTTGATTGCATCAAGTAAGGGAATTTTTGTCATCATTTGCTTAAGTTGCTCAAGCAAATCTAGTGCAGCTTGATTTTCACTTGGCAGTATTTGCTCTGTTAACCTACTAGGAAATGGTGGTGTTTTGGTTGTAGGAGAAATAGTGGTGGCAGGTTCTTGAACTGACTCAGCACTTGTATCATCTATTTCTGTTATAATGGGCTGCTGAGGTGAGGCAAATGTTGTTCCAGATCTTAGATGAATATCATTTAGGGTGATGGAATAACTTTGTTGCTAGGTTGAAGGTTTTGCACTATTAGGGTTAGGTGCAGGTTGTGCAGGTAACTGTGGCTATTTTGGAGGAGTTGTATTGGCTGCAGGGAGGCATTAAGGCTTGTTGTTGAGGAGGTTGAGTCAAAGCTGGCTGCTGCTGATGCTGCTGCCAATTTTGGGTTTGCTGCCAACCCTGCTAAGGTTGGTGCCAACCTTGGTTAGGCTGTTGCCACCCTTGGTTGGTCTGCGGCCAACCTTGGCTAGGCTATTGCCAACCTTGGTAAGGTTGTTACCAACCTTGGTAAGGTTACTTCCAATGATTAAAATTACCATGTTGTTGTTGTTATTGACTATTACTACCGTAATTATGGAGTGGGTCTTGAGGAATACCTGATCTTGGAGCCCATGGCCTTCGTTGAGCAACATAAAAGACTTCCCCGTCTTCATCAATTGCCTTGAACTTAGTAGGCACATGCTGTGATTCCACGCTAGCAATAGGCTTACATCGGCAGTTTTGTTTCTTTTCTCTGCAATGGGGGCAATATTCTGCCAACATACTATCAGCATCTTCCTTCTTCCTACGTGCTTGCATGGTATCCAATTGTGTAGCAACATCATTAATGATGTCTTGCTTGAAATCTGACAAGAGGTTTGACAATTCTGTCTTAGATACTCCTGCCCCAGGAGTCTTTTGGAGTAAATCCCTCAAACCTCATCCTTTTTTGTTGTTGCTCTAGAATAGTTTAAACAAATATTTCAGATTTCAGCCCACATCTTCTGTGTAATGTCACCTCCAACCATTAAGTCTAAAGCTTCCATACTCCTGTCATGTACTCCTTTCAGAAAGAGATGCTTTTGAGACTCCTCGTTCAGCTAATGTTGTGTGTTGCACTGTAGGTTAAACATGAACCGAGCAACATAGTCCTCCAAAGTCTCATCCTCCTTTTGTGAAATTTTAAAAATGTCATCTCCTTTCAAATCATGGCCTCTGTAATATTCCTTATATTTATTAAGGAACAGGTTACTCATAGTTGGCCAATCTATCACAACATTGGCACCTAAACTCATGAACCATCTCAAAGCAGCTTCTTTGAGAGTTGATGGAAACAATTTTAGCTTATGGGCATCAATTGTGTAGTCATAACTTCAACAAAGGATGTCGAACTCAAAGAGAAAAGTTTTTGGATCTTCAGTAATAAGGCCATAGAATTTAGGTAGGGCAGTTGAGGGTATATTTTTCAAATTTTGATTACCCTGCTGAGGAGGAATTGGAAAGGGAAAGGTAGGTTGAGCTGCTGCCATTTGTAGATGTCCTAGTGGTGGCTGATAAATGACTAGAGCTAATGGATTATCTTGATATTCTGGCTCAGCAAAAAGATTATTCAAATGAAAAGATTCTTTAGATGTGGTTGGTGATTGTACTTGTTTTCGTACTTCTACAAATACATTCTCAAACAGTTCTTCTTCTCTTTCTTCTCTTTCTTCAGAGTTAGTATAAAAATGATCTTCCTGATTGAAGTTGGGAAGAAATCTTCCAAGGTGATTTCTTCTTCTATGCATGCAATAATGCTGAAAATGAAACTAAATGACTCAATAGTAAATACTAAACTGACACCATTCCCGGCAACGGTACCAAAAATATGTCTAATCAATATAACACCCTTTTAGTTGTAGGATTGGACATCCCTTACCACCAAAGTACTATGTTGATTTTCATTAAATGTCAATCCGGGAGCGTGAACTTGAGATGATGTTTGCAAAGTATATGCTCTAGTTTTCACTAAAAGTCATTGCTACTTTGAATGCAATAACCATTAAGGAAATCTAGTTTATCCAAAGGAAAGATGACTATCAAATACTTGGAAGGAAATTCTAATTATTTAGCCATACATCTATGCACCTACTGCTGCAGGAACAGTAACTGGTTCTATTTCCAGTGGCTGCAGGAACAACAGTTTTAACTTTAACTTAGAAAATTGAGTCTAACTCCTACTTACTAAAGTAAAACTCCACCTTCCACGTGGGCCCCCACGGAAGAATGAAGGAAAGACAAACTCAGATAAAAGTGTAGAAACTCAACAAAGGCATGTATTCATCAAATATGCAATATTACAATAACTTAGGAAAAATAGTAAGATGTCTATCAACTCTATTTTTCTATTCACTACTTAACCTCATAGATACAGACGAGGTCTTATTTATAGGGAAGAACAAAAAACTCCTAAAACTACAACTTCCTCATGAAGGGAAGTCAGTTACAACTTTAAGACTGCAAACATGCAATTGGAAAGACATTAATTCTCCCTTAAATTCCCCACAAATATAGAGATCATAGCAAATGCTAGATTTGCTCATTTATCTATCTTCAAACAGCTTTCCAGGAATCCAGGTATCGTGCTTTGCATGTTTAACTGATTGCTTTGATGCTTACTTCCTTGCTCAGCAGCTTTATCAGGTCCCACTTGGTTATTCATTAAAACAGGTCCCCTCTAACTTTGCCGCCAAATCTTCTAGCTGCAACGATGTCATAATGCTTCTCCTTAATGCCATCAATGCCTTAGCGTTATTCCTTCATAGTTTGTTTAACTCCTGCTCAGCTTGTATCTTGCGATCAACATTTAATACACACAGGACTTCCCGCAAACATTTATTTTCATTTATTACTTTATAAAGAAAAGGTATTAATTATTCAACTAACGATTTTTGCAATCTCTTCAGCTGTAGGAAGATCTACCCATATCAAACATTCATGAAGAAAGATTTTTACCACAAAATGAACCCCTTTTTAAATATAATTTCGATTATCATTTTATGCCCTATGTCCATACTTTATACATCAAAAGTTCAAAACATTTATACTAAAGGATGATAAAGTTTAGTATGTTATAGACAAATGTTCACAAAAAGGGCTAATAAAACTTCTATTTCTTCATGTCATCAGTCCCCAATTTTTATGGTACCATAAAATTCATTCTTACCTCAAAGATGGTATCATCTCCCCCAACCTCACACAAACCCAATGCTACAACCTTATTCATAGAGCATCCTACTACACTATTGTAGTCAATACCCTATATTGTCGAGGCTATCATGATATTCTCTCTAGGTATATAGACCAAAGTGAGCTCGCAATGGAATTAAAAGAGGTCATTGTGAAATTTGTAGTGCTCACATGAGTGGTATAGTCCTAGCATGATAGATCCTAAGAGCTAGCTATTATTGGCTTTCCATTGAACACAATGCATGTGGTTGTGTCAAAAGGGTGTCTACCTTCTCAGCAACATGCAAACTTGATATGAGCTCCAACACAAAATCTTCAACCCATTGCACCACCATGGTCATTTGCATGTTGGGGGTTTCATCTTGTTGGTGTTATCGAACACCTTTATTTAGAAGTCCACAAATGGATCATCATGGCCACATATTACTTCACCAAGTGGGTCAAGGTAGTCTAACTTACCAATGCCATAGGAGTTCAAGTGTCTAAATTCATCCCATATCATATTGTTTTTCACTTTTGTATCCCCGTCACTATTGTCACAGACCATGGAGGTAATTTTAAACCTAAATATGGAAGAGTTGTGCACCTCCCTCCACTTTCACCACCGCTACTCCACCCTATATTTTTCACAATGTAATGATTAGGCTAAGGCAACTAATAAAACCCTACACAAAATCCTCAAGAAACTTGTCGATGATTCTGACTATGATTGGCATCTACAAATCAATCCATCCCTTTGGGATTATTATAACTCATTATATAATTACACATGCACAACTCCATACTCCTTAGTCTCTTGTGCCAAAGTGGTCCTACTTGTTGAGGTTGAACTCACATCCTTGCACATATCATTGCAAGGACAAGTATTATGAAGACTACAAAGTCGTTAGACTCACACACCTGGATCTACTAGATGAAATAAGGCAACAAGCCTATGACCACCTCACAACCTATCAAAAAAGGTTCACTTGCACTAATTTCAAGTAGGTGACAGGGTCGTCAAAGAAAACATGAAACTCCAAGAAGACTGTGAGAACAAGAGCAAGTTTGAGCCCAGATGGCTTGGTCCATACATGGTTACAACATCTTTTGGCTTATGAGCATATTAGCCATCAATGCTAGAAGGTAAACCTTTAAACAAGCCCACCAACATCATTCACCTCAAGAAGTTCTATGCCTGAGCCCCTAATTGTATCATGCTAATCTTGAAAAAGGAAAAAACATTCTTAAAATATCCTTTAAAATGTTCATCATGGTGAAAACCTGGTAATTCAGGCACCTGATGATTAAAAAAAAAAAAAAAAAAAAAAAAAAAAAAGAAGCAAAAATAATAAAGAAAAATAAGCGTCCAATGGTGAAAACTTGGTAATGCAAGTGCCTTTGATATGTACCCTAGTAAAAACCTAGCAATAGCGCCATGTGTACTTGACCTTCCCATTATCTATTAATGATCCAAACTCTCCCACCCTCTTCCTACATCTGATCATCCATCTCCCCTTGTTCAAATGGTGTTCCAACATCACATTGCAAAACTATATGTATCACTATCCCAATTCCTAAGCTTGGAAACAAAATCAAAGCAATGTATTATATCATAGCAACTTCACATTATCTCATTATCATAGAAGTCCCACATGTATAATATCCATGTATCATATATGTGTATCATATCTATATATCATACCTCTTGTATCATAATCAATGTCTTATATCTTGTTGCTGCTATCTCCTCATCCTGAGTTTTTCACACTATCGCCTCATCCTGAGCTTTATCCCAATTGTATCCTATGACATATTGGTTTTTCTATCATATCATACTAAGATTTTGTATAGTAAGCTCTTTTATAAATATCTTGGTCAGTCTATTGTATATCCCTTTGAGTTAGGTCTTAGTTTAGTCCATTGTATATATCTCAATTTTTCGTGTCAATTCATGTCTGTTCACAAATTGTAGCTCTCTTAGTTAGGTGCTTTAGTGAATCCTCATATGAGATCCCTTGCAATTGAAGTGTTTTCCTAAAGGTTTTGATTGTCTATCTCATCATAGTCCTAGATACTATTGATAGGTCCTTATAGAGTGCATCCTTCCCCTCGTCTGATCTTGTTCCATCAATATCTAGGCCTAGTGATCTCTTTGGCAAAAGGTCACCTTTTTCATGAATTTACATTTTCTTTTAGTTTATTTTCTTTTTGGGATTTCAAATTTGGTTCTTAAAGTATCTTTTCCAAGCGATTTGGTTGTTCCCTCCTCAAAATCCTCACAATCTTTTATATCATGGTGTGTTATGAATGCGGCAACTCGATAACAAGGTCTTGATCAGGTCTTTCATCTTTCTTTCTTTTTTGCTTGTGAGTGAGTCAGATGTAACCCTTCCATATTAAAAACATGTGATCACTTGTGGTGCACTTGAGAAATATCATTTGCATGTGGGTTACTTAGTGTTGTTTTCACTCTTATTCCTCTGGGATTCATGTGTGATGATGGGGCAATACTTGTGTGTTTGTTTTGAGTTACTCCTATGCAGTATGGGCAACAAGGCCTTGTTGTTCTTCGTAACCTTTGCAAATCTCCAATATTCCTATTTCAAACTAAGTGCTCAACTACATGTTGGTACACTTTCTCAAGGTACCCCTCATTCAAGCTTCAATGGATTCCATCCCCCCAATTCATTCCATGGAAACACAAGTCATTTTTCAAATCCTACAAAATCCCACTAAATCAATTGATCCAAGTAATCCTATCCAAAATCGCCAATCAAATCAATCCTACAATCATGACCTTGCAAATCCTATAGTCCCAAAAGTACCTAAAGTTTCCAAACTCCCCCTCTTCCCACAATCACTGTCCCAAGGGTTCATTTTTAAAAAGTCAATCACCCCCCCCCACCCAACAAAACCTGAATTCTTAACCCATGGTTAAAATTAGGCAAATGGTTTCCCTTTGTCACGTATTCCTGTAGTGAGCATATGATTCCCTTTTAGTCATCTCTTAGCTAGTTTGAGCCCTCCATCTCGCCTTGGTTTGCTTACTTTTCAAAAAGCCATCAAGCCTCATCTTCTATCCCTGTTGCCTTCTCGAGGGGGCATCACATAGTCTAGACTCTACTCTTTCTTTTCTAGGCTAGGGAAACTTTTTTCTTTACAAGTCTTCTTCGTGTCGTCTATCTTCAAACTTCTTCAAAATAGTGTTGTCCCAACACTGTGTTGAAGAGAGGCAAAAGATAGACACCTAAGTCTGATTACATCATTTAAGTAATCCTATTTAGTCATCTCTTAAGGCATTATTGATTAACTATCTAATATTTAATTAATTCAATGTCATCCCCTGGTTAATTAATTCATTTAATTAAATATAGTCCAATTGATAAATTTAAACAACAATCGAAAGTATAATTATCAATTAAATCCCTATTCTTCTATTAAATTAAATAAATACATAATATCTATTTAGTTTAATCCCAAAATTATCCTTTGATTAAATAATTCCTTTTAATTAAATCCTCAACCCCTAACTAACCCTTAACATCCTAAGCCCTTAGTTCTAACTCAACCCAACCCATTCATCCATGCTAACTCATTTAATTAAATAATTGGACCTATTTAATTACCCAACCCACTTGCATTCCTCTAACATTCCACTTGCCTCCTAATCCCCCCTCTAATCCAAGCCCAATCCTCATCCTAATCATGTGCACAACTTTAATCACAGATTAAGAATTCCTAACCCACACCAAAGTCAAACCTCTCATCCCATCTCTTACACCCCTCTTACACTCCCACCCACATGCGATAAATGCTCTTATAGAGACTTAATAGCTCCTTACACATCCCATACACTCCCTTACATTCCTCTTACACACTCCATATGCCTAATAACTCCTTTTTCCCCCCTCCACTTTCCCTCTATTTTTTTTCATCTTCTTTCCTTGTGACACTTGTCACAAGGCTATGGATTTGAAAAAATGCAATCCATGTGCTTCACTCTCCTTGCATCCTATTGCTCCCTCAACTTTGTATCTTGACCCTCCAGCTTTACCTCCCTTGGTCTTCAAATGAACCCTCTCCCTTCACAATCCATATCCACTCTTTATACTAATGTTATAATCCTCTTGTGAAGAAAAAAGTCATCAAATACACCCTTACCATGCTCAAATTTACACCCATCTCACACTTCCATCTCCCATATATTGAAGGCTTGAGGCACACTTAAGCACACACCTCCATGACTTGGACAAATCCTCTTCAACTTGGAGGTACATAAAGGAGTGAGGTTTGCATTCCTTTTAATTATTTTTGATTTCATGTTGAAGTTCTTTCCATAGGTGTTAACCTTATTGTTTTGTTGAATGCTTTGTCTAACCTTGGTATTCCATTGACAATAATAATCATAGGTGATACATTATGATGTACAATCTCCAATACTAGATAAGTGCAATTTCCTCAAGTATTTCCATTTTGGGAAGTTCTCCTTGTTTAGCTTGGGTATCTCTCTCCTGTACATCTCGATCTTTGACTTGAGTCCCTTCAAACATTCTTTACAAGAACCACTGCTCTGATACCAATTGTTAGGATGATTAGAATAATTGGGGGGGGGAGTGAATCAATTATCCTTAGGTCCATATGCACCAATTCAACTTTTGACAACTTCAAACAACTTAATCAATCTCATTAAACAACTCATCCAATATAACATCTCATAAGCAACTTAACATTATGTTCATTACCTAACTAATTTTTGTATGTGCTGACTGATAGTAAAATAAAAAACTATAAAATAGCATGCATAAAGTAAAATTGACACAAGTAAATGATGATTTAATGTGGAAACCCAATTTGGGAAAAACCACCAAGTAACATGCTACCACTTTTCGCTCTTCTAAAGTGAGTTGATTAAGAGCCAACCCTGTTAGAGATTACAAAACACACTATTAGGTGTGACCCTATTAAAGGACTTCATCACCCTATTAGGAGTGGTCTAGTTAGAGGACATTGGATCATTCCATTAGAATTTCACCTTGATTAAAGGATTTACAAAATGACTATTAGGCCAACCTTGATTAGAGGATTTTGACTACCATAATGGTTAGAAAGTAACATTAGGTTTAATCTGTAAAACATAAATTACTTTGCAAATTTATATCCCCATTCACTCATCTGTCAGTTTGTTGTTTGGACTTTATTATCATCTCCATCACGAATCTGCTTGGCACCCCTTCAAGCAATCACACTTCACCAATCTCTTCACTTCTCCTTTGCTACTCTACTCTTCACAAGTTCTCATTAAGATCTCCAATCAACAATGGACCAACCTAAAACATCTCTTATACCTCCTTAAAAAATTAACTTAATTGTTTACCACTTGAATACATCTGTAGATCTTATCGTTAGATCATATTCATTGAATCCTTCCATCAATTTGTTCGTTCTCTCTCTTCACACTTATAGAAACATCTCATCAAATCCTTGCCTTTGATCACATAAAAAACTCAATTCTAGCATTAAATATTCCATCACATCAATTATTATCTTCACATATTTTGACCATCTTGAAATTCCAAATATGTCAGCCTCAAAACTATATTCTTTCAAAAATTATTATTTTGCTAACATTCGGTCAACATTGTGTGCTTCTACTTGGTCATCACTAGATTATTTGGTTACTACTGATACTCAGCTTCAATTGGCTAGCTCAATCATAACTAACACTCAGCTAATATTGTTTGCTTGACTAATTCTTAAATTCCTTAATCTTCTACTTCATTGACCTAGTGAAATTGTCACTCAGTCAAGCTTAGTGTTTTAGTCAACTTCTAAGAAACAATTTCAACTATCTTCTTTGCTTCATATAATGATTAAAAAAACATTATCGTGTCAATGAATAACTTATCAAGTTCCCATTGTAATTACATGGTACTTAATTTCTTTTGTCAACAACTTGACTAGCTCACCTTGCTATCTCCTATTTTCAAATCCTCTTCATCAATAAAATGATATGGCACTCTACACTATTAGTAAAAGTCTTACCAATAAGGTTTGACATAAATGAAAATATAATAATTTTTCCAATTGTAGTTTCTAACATAACCAAATGTTTGAAAAAATATAGAATTTACCAATCAAAGAAAGTGGTTTGGTAATCTAGTAAGAAAGGTTTTTCTCTTTTCAAGAAAACACTTCATTCCAAAGGTCAATAATAGAATCTTAAAAAGTAAAAGGGGTGACCACGAATGTAAAAAAAATTCTATATTAAATCCACTTTCATTCATACCAGCCATAATAGGGTAGGAGGAAAAGATTATTTTTAACACTAGGTTTTATGTCATTGAATTGTTGACCCTAGAGCTTGAGAAAAAGTATCAAGGCAATAGAGAGAAGCTTGGACATCATCTTTATCCTTAATCAATGTAAGGAATGAGTTTGGTTTAGGAGCACCCACATAAAATATTTTGGACATGATTTCTGCACAAAGAATTTATCCAGATTTCGTCATCAGGATAAGATATTTTCTTACGATTCATTCAGATCATTATGGGGTCATTCTTCCCTATTCTATATTGATTTAGATGATTTTGTAAGTCATTTTGGCAAGAAGTCACTTTGGGTCAGTTTTCCTATTTTGTGATAATCTAGAATGTTTCGTAGACTGTCCTAGCAAGTATAAATAGAGTTTTTAGGTTTAGGTTTAGGTCAAGTTTTTGGATACGAAGTTATGGGGAGAAGAAATCTTTAGAGAGCAAGTGTATATACAGTTCATTTGATTAATCAGTTAGAAGAATATTGTTATCTATCTCTTTCTAGTGTTGGTTCCTTTTGTTTTTGCTTCTGTTAAGTTTATCTCTACATCATTTTTGGTATCAAAGCTTGGGGAAAGCTCCTAAGGCACTTGGTAAAAGCTTGGGAGAAATCTTTCAGCTTCTAAGGTGAATTGGATTTTGTAATAGGTTGAGGAAAGAACCTATAAGTGTGGCCAAAAGAGTAGGTTGAGTGGAGAGAACCTAGATAATAGAAATTGGTCACAAGAGGAGATTTATCTCATGATCAAAAGATACTATTTTATGCATGGGTTTCATATTGGGATTTTTAGAACAAGAAGAAGGAAGAAGCAAGGAAAAGAGCAGAAGAGAAAAGGAAGAAAAGAGAAGAGGAAGCTAGAATAGATCAAGAGATAAATGAACGAATGGAATTCCTAATGCAAGAACTGAGAAAGCATGAAGAAAATTCAGTACGACTAAAAAAAGAATTGTAGAAAAATATGGGAAAAGAAAATACAGATTTGGAGCATCAACCAATTCATATTACATAAGCCTGTACTGAGACATTGGAACAGAAGAGTTTTCTATTGAAAGAACAACTTGATCACATTGATGGTGATATACCAGATGAATAGATCGATGCTGACATACCAAATGAACACAATGATGTAGATATAAAAGGTGAGCAAAAACATGTTTTTGATGAAACTTATGATACAAAAGTTATTGAAGATAGAAAAGAGGTTGAAATGGTTGATGATCATTATGATGAAATAGTGCATAAAGAGTTGGATGTGATGGTCCTTAATACAACCAAGAAATGGAATTTGAAGTTAAGAAAGAAGGTGGTCTGCCTATAAAAAGGATACTAGCAGCAAGGAAGAAGACTTGTGATGAAGCTAAGAGGATAGAGGAGGCACCAATAGTGATGAATTTGTCTCCAAGCATGTAGATATTGTAGCATAAAGACATCACAACAAAGGATGCAACAGCTCCTACAATAACCCAAATTGGTGAAGTCATATTTAATGAGGTTCCATCTAATCCATTCATTATATGTTTGCAGGAGTTCTATCTAAATATGGCAAAAGTTTACGCTCATATGACAGTTGATTTAGATATTGGTCAAGAGTACAAACAAAAAATACCAAAGAATTGGAAAGCATGAAAGAGGAAGGCAAATACAAGGGACTTGGATTCTATTGTCCCCAGAAGTATGGTACAGGAGCACCCACATAAAATATTTTGGACATGATTTTTGCACAAAGAATTTATCCTAATTTTGTCATTAGGATAAGATCTTTTCTTGGGATTCGTTCAAATCATTGTGGGGTCATTCTTCCTTATTCTATATTGATCTAGAGTATTTTGTAAGTCATTTTGGCAACAAGTCTCTTTGAGTCAGTTTTCCTATTTTGTAATAATCTAGAATGTTTCGTAGACCTTCCTAGCAAGTATAAATAGAGTTTTTAGGTTTAGGTTTAGGTCAAGTTTTTGGATACAAAGTTACAAGGAGAAGAAATATTTAGAAAGCAAGTGTATATACTGTTCATTTGATGAATCAATTAGAAGAATATTATTGTCTCTCTATTTCTGGTGTTGGTTCCTTTTGTTTTTACTTTCATTGAGTTTATCTCTACATCAGAGTCATTAACAAAGTAATGATTAACAAGTTCATAAGGTGTCTTAAGGGAAATTCCCTTAACATTAGTATAAAAAATGGTAGAAATAAGAAGATAGCCAAACTCATTAACCATAAGGACATAAATAGAAGATCTTGGATGACAAACCTGCCAAATAGATCTAAGCAAGCCAAAAATAGTTCATTGTTGATCATTGATGGTAATACAAGCAGATGCATTACCGAAAAACATTTGATCAAATGTAATAAAGAGAGGTCCAAATCCACAAACTTTGAAAAATTGTAAGAATGAATGACCACTCAATGCAATCATAACCCTTGTCAAAATCATTTTTGACAAAAAAAACATTTTTCTTAGAGAGACAACCCTATTCCATTCCTTTCTAGACAATAATAATATTATCAAGGATGAACCTTTACTTGATAAAGTCAAAGGAATATGGAAATCTTATGAGGAAGATATTTGGAAATGATATTTTAAGAGATATCAGGTAAAGTAACATGTTAATTGCATATATCCTTTAGATTCCCAACTTCAGGGATGAACTTGATGTTCCCTTTACTAATGAGGTAGTTGGGGGAATGGTTTTGAAATGCCTCTACATAGACCTTATGTAAGTTAGGACCCATGCAAGGCCAAAAGGAGTGTTATCTTGATAAAATCCTAAAACCCTATTGGTAGGATTTTTGTGATGTTGTCAATGCTGGAAAAAAACTATATTATAAAGATCAAAGGAGATATGCTATACTAAAATATTGTATTTCTATGCTTAAGCATAGATCATTATAAGAGGTACTCATGTTATCAAAACCCTAAGCTTATCTTATCAGAGATTTTAAGATCTATTAGAGTCATAAGGGGGAAAATCTAAAAAAGAGGTTTATGGAAGGGTCTAGAAACCCTAATTAGGTCAGGAAGTGGAAATGAGTAAGTAAGAACAAATGAGACAAAATAAGAGAGAAGGATTAAGTGTAGCTATCAGAAGCAATACAATAGAATGAGTCATTGAAGAAGAGACTACATAACTAGCTATTAGTGTAGAGTCAATAAAATAAGATATCAGAAGGATAGTTGATAATAGAAGCAATGGACCTACAAAGCAAAGGAAAGGAAAAGAATGGGTCAATTTCTTATTGTTTAAACCTAACAAGATAATCAACAAGATTGTAAAATCCTTTTACAAGATGGTCTTTGACAAGACTTAAAAGTTCTTGTCTTGAACATTATTTGTATATCCCTTAATCGGGCAAACAGTGTAATCGTGGGATTAAAACTCTTGACAGAGTAATCTTTAATAGGACTATTGATACTCTTAGCAGGGTATTAAACACTTTTAGTAGAGTGTAGTCATTTAGTAGATGACATTATTTTAATCTTTTAACCGAGCACCTTGTAACTGTAGTGATGAGTTGTGGGTATCATCCCCAACATAGTTTTTCCCTCTAACCAAGGGTTTTCTATGATACTAAATTAGTGTGTTATGTGATATAAGTTTATGGTTTGGATGTTTATTTTGTTTTATTGTTAAGTTACAATAACTATCGGTATCACTAAAGATTGTAAAAGGGAACTATCTGTTACATGTTTTATGTTGACTGTCAGTTAAATTATGAAGTTACTTACTTATTCACCCCCGCCTCCCACCCTCCCCTCGGTCGCCCTCAGTGCCTTATTTTACTTGTATCTACCAACAATTGATATCAAAGCTCCTGGTTCTCACAAGGAAGTTTAACAACCTAAGTAAGTTATGGACTATGTCTAGCTAAAAATATCATAAAGAATTGGAGGAAGCCCTATAGGATGCAAATGAATGGATTTTTGAACTAAAAGACAAACTGAGAGCCTTATTCATGAAATGAAAGGAACTCACTAAGAATCTAGAAATGAGTCTTTATGACTTGGATAAACTATCAAAGGGAAGTGTCAATTATGAGGAAGTTGATGTTGTAATAGAAGAACTACTAAAGAAAAATGGTGAACTACTCAAAAAGATCAAAGAACTAAAACAAAGGTTAAATCTAATGAAGACAGAGCAAAGAGACAAGCAGTCAGATTGATTGCATTGCTAGATAGAATGGGAAATCTTGAAAGTGAAAAATATGATAGTGAATCAAGATATTAAGATGCACTAGGGACAATGACTGGAAAGGACCTAGTTGTGGAAAAACAACAAAATGATATTCAAGCTCAAGATGATTTGATCAACAAAGTTAGTGGAAGAAGTCAAAATCTTGAAAATGAAAACGAAAGATTGAAGGAGAATAATGACCTAAGCAATGAACTTAAAATTGAAAAGGAGATAAGTTCAGACTTACCAAATTTGTGTTAGATTGTGGTGACTGATCAGGAAAGTATTATACATACTTCATAAATTCTTTGGGGCTGGTGAACCTAAATGTTATGATGAAGCTGTGCAGGTGGATACTAAGATTCATTGGGAGTCTGTAATGAAAGATGAAATGGACTCTTTGCTGAAGAATAAGACATGGGATTTGTGAAAGTTGCCTACAAGTAAAAGAGCTTTACAGAATAAGCGAATTTATAGGTTGAAAGAAGAAGGAGGAAAGAAAATATTTAAAGCTAGGTTAGTTGTGAAAGGATTTGCACATAAAAAGGCCATTGATTTTGATGAGATATTTTCTCTTGTTGTTAAGATGACTTCTGTCTGTACTGTTTTAAGTCTTGTGGCTACTGAAGATTTGCATTTAGAGCAGCTTGATGTTAAAATAGCCTTCCTTCATGGTGATTTGGATGAAGAGATATATATGGCTCAGCCACAGGGTTTTGAGTTTAAAGGTAAGGAGAACTCAGTGTGCAAATTGAAGAAAAGTTTATATGGCTTAAAACAAGCACCTCGGCAATGGTATCTGAAATTTGACAATTTTATGCATGACCATGGATACAATACATGTCATTCAAATCATTGTGTTAATTTCAAGAGGTTGGATGATGATAGCTACATTATTTTATGTGTATATGTTGATGATATGCTTGTAACTAGGTCTAACATGGATCATATTAAGGGGCTAAAACGCCAGTTAGCACATGCATTTTCTATGAAGGATTTGGGGGCAGCAAAACAAATCCTTGGTATGAATATTTGTAGAGATAGGAAGAACAGAACATTGACACTATCTTAGGATGAATATGTTGAGAAGGTGTTGCAACGTTTCTTTATGGAGAATGCTAAAGTTGTCAGCACACCTTTACTCGATCATTTGAAGTTGACTAAGGAGATGTGTCCCAAGACAAAAGAAGAGGAGGATAAGATGTCCAAGGTACCCTATGTTTCAACTATAGGAAGTTTGATATATGCTATGGTATGTACTAGGCCAAATATTGCACATGTAGTGGGAGTCATTACTAGGTATATGAGTCATCCAAGAATTGAGCATTGGAATGCAATCAAATGGATTCTTAGATATTTGAGAGGAACATCCAATAGGTGTTTACACTATGCGGGCTCTACTACTGATTTACAAGGATATGTTGACTCAAATTTAGTAGGGGATATTTATACTAGGTGGAGTACTATAGGTTATGTCTTTATTGTTGGTGGGGTAGCTGTGAGCTGGGTTTCTAGGTTATAGAATATTAATGCTCTATCCACTACAGAGGCAAAGTATGTTTATGCTACAAAGGCAGCCAAGGAGATGATATGGCTTCAATTCTTCTTGGAAGAATTGGGACATCTTCAGAAGGATAATTATTGGTTCATAGATAGTCAGAGTGCCATTCATCTTGCAAAGAATTCAACTCTGCATTCAAAGACCAAACACATACAGTTGCAATACCATTTCATTTGTTCAGTTTTGGAGGATGGACAATTAAAGCTAGAGAAGATACATATAAATGACAATCCAGCAGATATGTTGACAAAGGTAGTAATACGGGAGAAGTTGAACTCCTCTTCAGCTTTGGTTGGTCTTCTAGATTGAACATGAATAAAAGAATGACAGAGTCCAGGATGGTTTGATCCATTAGGAGCCTCATGGAGTAGCAGCATAGCTACAAGATCAGTCTCCAAGTGAGAGATTGTTGTTTAATGTGGAGCCTAATCAGTCCCCAAGTGGGAGATTGTTAGATTATGGTGACTGATCAGGAAAGTACTATACATACTTCACAAATTCTTTGGGGCTTGGAACATCGCCCCAAAAAATAAAAATTGGGCCCTATTTTATCGAGATTTTGGGCTGACATTTAATTATTAATTATAACCCTAAAGTGGTAAAAATACTTGTATAAAAAAGATATTAGGGTTAGAGATTGTTTTATAGATGTGATGTGAAATTGGTTCTTGTAGCGGTATTGAGCTATAAGGGATTACGAATTGTAATCAGGTTGTAATCACTGGATTGTAAAAATATTGGACTTGTTGTTTGGTGGACGTAGCCCAAGGATTGGGTGAACCGCATTAAATCTTGGTGTCTTGTGTTCTTTTTTGCGTGATCTACATTTTTTTTTGTTATATTTGCATGTAATTGTTATTTTTATCTGTGGTTTAATCCTAAAAATTTGAAGAAAGTATGTTGGAATTGGACAAACTTTTGGTGAAACAAAAAGGAGCAATTGATTAGTACTGACAAAGTCGTGCTATAAAAAATGTTACAAAAGAGAAAGGTGAGACATCAAACTCTGAACAATTAATGACAAAAGAAGATGTAGGAAGACTAAACTATCTTCTAATTTGTTACTATAGTGAAGAATATAATCATGCAGAATATGTCTACAGATACAAAGAGGAAACAAGTACAAAAAAGACACCATTTAATGGCTACTAGTACAATTGCAACGCATATGGACATAAAGCCTGAGAATGCAAGATGGGAACAAACAGCAAGACAAATGGAAAGAACTTAAATAGTTTCTGCTACAAATGTAATCAGCATGGTCACAAAAATGATAATCAATAAAACTATGTACTATCCAGAAGACTATGGAACTGAACTTGTAAAGTGTCATCAATGTGGAGGACTGAGACATATAACTTCATAATGATGATCATGATTAATGTGCCCATGGAGATAACTCAAGATGCCATGTTACTTTTTTTTAAAGATATGGACATTCCACCTACAACTGCTGGTATCAGTGTGGAGCTAAAACATATCATATTGGAAAAGGGAAAGGAACCAAAGACAAAGAACAAGTAAGAAGTGAAATACAAAGAATATGGATAAGTAAAGGAGAAGAAACTTCCACAACTAAGAAACCCTTGTCAAATGACATGGGAACTTCTTCTGCAAGCTAGTCAACTAATAACATAATTGGGACACAAGAGTACATTGGCTATTTATAAGGTCCCAAAAGTAAAAAGGTGTAAAAGAGAAAAGTTTGTATGGATACAAGTTAGTAATCAGTATAAGTAAGTAAATATCTTGTATTATAGGTAAATGAATAATTAGCTACTATCAGCTAGAATGTAATGCTTTTGGTCCAGTGGTCATTGGATGTTAACATTATAAATAAAGGTAGATGTTCCTCAAAGTTTTCATATAAAAATAAATAAATAAACATGTGAACACTAAAAGGAGAGCTAAAAGTGCATTACAAACCAAGCGAGATTCTAATTGAGAGGTTGAAATCAAATTACGATGATATGAAAGGCATAAGTACGTTGATAAAGAGATTTGATGAAGATGAGCTTGAATACAAGTTATGTTCACTAAAAGTTAAATATCTAATTGGAGTTGGAGCCCTATCAAGAATATCTGATGAAGTGCTATTAAAAAAGGATGTAAGTAATATATTTGGACTAAGAAGATTGAGTTTGGAAATGAAGAAATTGAGTTAGCATATGAAAAACTATTTAAGACAAAGGAACCGTAGAATGATTTCAGACAGGCACATATTGTTCACCTACCTAGAAATCTTGATGAATAATAGATCAAAACTATACTTAACATAGTTCATGGAGAATACTTATGGTTGGAGAATAGGAAAAGGGAAATCACAAAGGATATCATTAGTGTTGTTACAAGAATACTAGAAAATGGTTGCAAGTGCACGAACGAATTGGATCCCAAGATTCAAATTGATGGTCTAGTCAGGTATAGGCAATATTAGAATATGTTTGATGTAAGAAAAATTAAATACAAAGATAAAAGGTTTGCATCTCTAGTAATAAGATATTGAATATATCAGGCTAAAAAATTTGATAAAATACCTAGAGGATCCATACATGTAGCTTATGAAATGATTGTTGAAGACAAGAAGTTTGATCGAAGTGAAATGTTAAGAGATCGGCTAATGTTTAATATATGAAAAAGTAAAGAAGAAAGAACTAAGGTATGGATGCATATTGGTTTGCATATACTTATATGTGCAATATTGTTTTCCTAGAATAGGAATAGTTAATTGGTTAGCTGGTGAGTCGATTGCACATCAAATGAATAGATTAATTGAAATGTGAGGAAGAAATTACAATAGTTTTATGTGGTTTCACTTCAAATAAATTCAAGATAAAATTAAAAAAAGAGATTGAATTCCATCCCAAATAGTAAATAAATACAAGAAGGACATATGTTTCTTAGTAAGTACACATTCTTGTGTAGTGAAGGTTGTAGTACCTAGATTATCATGGATAACATCACTTGGACATGAACTATATGATAATGAACTTAAACTGATATCTGAGCAATTATTGGCTAAAGAAAAGGATGAAGGAGTTGAAATTTTTGGGACATTTGAGGAAAACTAGAGGAAAATCACCATGGAAGAGAAAAAGTCCAAAGGAGAAGGTGGTAGTAGAAAGAAGTCTATCAATATACCATCTACATACACAAAGATAAAGAAGTAGAAACAAGCTAGAAAATGCAAACAAAGAAGACAAACAAGATTTACAATAGCTTAGAGAACAAGAAATCAAACTTTAGGAAAGAAACAATCGAGAGCACAAAGAAAGAAGGCAGAATCACGAATAGTCATGCAGAAACCAAGAAATAAAGTTGAAATAACTATTGAAGAACTGAAAAAATGAAAAAATGAATATGGAAGTATTGGAACCATATCAAACTAAAAATTTTCTAAATGGAGTGAAGAATAAAAATTAGTTAAAGAGGAAGCAATAATGTATACAATTCATAAGATTTCATATTTTCCAAGCAAATTGAAGGATAGAATTCCTATGTAACTATATGAAAAAATCCTAATCAAGTAGAATAATGCAGATCAAATAGAGAAAGAAAGTAGAGAAAAAACTTTACATATGGTAAAACCAGACATATCTGTTACTAAGTTAGTCAGATTACTGGAGGAGCATGAAAATAAATTATCTATTAACTACAATAAAGCTAAGATTACATATGAATCATTACCTATAGGGACTATTTATAATACAAATGAACAATTAAGAAAGCATATTAATTTGACAGATGATTAAAACCTAGAGGAAATATAGAGTGAATATGAGTTATTATAGACACAAGTACAAAATTAGAAGAAGTCAAGAGACAGGTAAAAAAACTAAAGATTAAGATATAGACACATCTAAAGAGAAGAATGAAGAACACATAAATGCATCAAATGAGGAAGTAACCAAAGATGGAGTAATTGTTGTTGATAATCCTACTATTATTGAAGAAATAAAGGGTACAACTAATGAGAAGGAGAAAAAAGTCCAAATGAAAGTTGTGGAAGACAAGAGCAAATCTCGGGAAGTGTAAATTGCAAGAACATTGCAATAAATGGCACAAGTAGAAGTAATCACAAAAAAGAGAAAAAGAGAAGTTAAAATGAAGAAGAGGAGATTAATAATAGAGCTGAATTTAAAATATTAAGAAGGCCTTATGCAGAATGAAATCATAGGAAGTTATATACAAGAAGACTACAAGAAAGGATAAGCTTACTAAGTAAGTTGGAAGACAAGTAGAGAAAGAGGACTGCGAAAAGAAAATTGAAAACATTATCTCATTTGCTACATGAAGTACATATTGAAGAAGAAAAATAAAGTGGAAAACAATTACAAACCTTTTTGGATGTAATAAATAACAATTAGAATATTTAGAAGGAATTAAGTACAAAGTTGCAAAATGGAACTGACAAAGACAAGTTAGTTGAAGTTACGACAATACTATTGGAGAAACAGAGCAATTTTAAGAACATAATAGAAGAAGGACTAAAAGATATGCAAATAATTCTACTAATGGTTAATGCTACAGATGTTGATTCTTACCAGTTATCACTATACATGAGTCTCATGTAGCAACAAATGGAAACAAGTATTATTTTCTTAAGTACATTATCGACGGGAAAAAGTGCATACACTATTGGACAAATTATACAAGTAAAAGGTTATATTTGATGTATTTTAAATTTGCAAGACAATTATAATAACATGATGTTAAGTATAGTAAGCAAGATGAAGTATATAGAGATAACCAAGTAAAAGAAATCAATTACAAGTTTTTCACTTTTGGCATTATTGTCAAAGGGGTAGAGATTATGTGAATATGGGATAAATTAATTGAGAATAGAAAAAAGGGAGATATTATGTATAAAGACAAAAAGATGGTGCTTAGCAGAGAGATTAACAAAAAGGGCAAGTCACATATTGAGTTGAATTGAGAATGTATAGAATTTTGCGATAAATACAAAACGGGGAGATTGTTATCTTGACAAAATCCTAGAACTTTGTTGGTATGGTGTTTGTGATGTTGTCATTGTTGGCAAAAATCTATATCATAACATGATTGTTATGTTTAGGTATCTCATTATCAAAGGTAAACATATTATCGAAACCCTAAGGCTTAGCTTATCTGAGACATTATGATCTATCATATTCATAAGGGAGAAAAAATAAAAAGAAGCTTTATGGAAGGGTTTAGAAACCCTGATTAGGTCAAGAAGTGGAAACATGTAAGCATGAACAAGACAAAAATAAGAGAGAAGGATGAAGGAAGTGTGGCTATTAGAAGCAATGCAATGGAATGATTTATCGGAGCAAAGACTATTATAATAAGATATCAGTATAGAGTTAGTACAAAATATCACAATATACAAAAAATAGCATGAACACATCAATTTTAACTTCTTGAAGATGAAAATCATTAAGACTAGGAAAATGTCAACAAGTGTCTCTAACAAAACACTTCTTGGTGAGGGCTATTAGACCTTGTACACTCCATGAGATTCAATTCATGATTCAATTTTTGGCCATCAAAATATTTAATTTGTCAAAGAAAGGAATATATGGGCCCCATTGATTAAAAATAGGGGATAGCCATGTCAGAGCTTCACTACATGTATATTATGTACTTTGTAAGGATAATAAGATACTATGAACATGTTGGGAGATCCTTTTCAATATTTCCACCCTATGATTCAACATTCCCTTCAATGCATTCAATCTCAATCAATTACCTTGGCTTGGAGCTTCAGTCTCCATTGTGGCAATTGCTTGATCTGTCCCAACTACTTTATCCTTTATCATGGAAGTAACTTGTTCACCGACTCCCTCTTCTTCGTCAACCCTCATCTCACTCTTATTTTCTTCTATAGCTTTGAGTTTTTCTTTTAGAGTGGAATTTCATTTTCTAATCTTGGTATCTTTTCCTCCAACTCCTTTACCCTCTATTCTAACACATAGCTCTTCTTGAGCTCCTCCTCACACAACTGCTTTATGTCAATATATTCCTAAAAGTTTGGTGAGACAATCTTCAATTTGCTCTACTTTAGCTTCTTTCATGAAAGTAAAGTGCTTCAAAGAACTCGATATCTCACTACCAGTGGTAGAATCTAATGTACATACCATGGCACTGCCTTAAGTTGTATCTTGCATGTCCATTAATTTGGGCTTGTTTGTTTAAGGGGAAAAGCTCCATGCAACTAAGGTCTTTGTATCTATATTAAAACTTGATCCTCTTTGTAGACCCTGTGCCCCAAAGGCTTCATAAGAGATGGACTTATTATGTCTCCTGATTTGGTCTAGCACAAAGACTATTCCCAAATCCCACCCAGGAACCAACAACATTCCACTTCTTTGTACTAGATCCCTAACCTCATTCACCATCATGGTTTCATTGTCTTGATCGTATGCCAAAAGCTTCTCTATAAGCTCTTTTGTCTTCTCCTCACTCTCCCTTGGTTTTAACATCAAAGTTAATTCACTTTGCTTGACTTTTTATAAGAAGATTTTAAACTCTTTTAATTTTATGAACTCACCATCTTCTAAAAAAACTTCATCTTGGATGATCCTGTCATCCAGCCTTGTTGCAATTAACTACAAATCTATCAAGGAGCTCTCTACTGCTTTTATTCTTTGATGCAAATAATTTTGCCTAATGTCATCAAAATATTGGCTTTTCCATGTATCAATTGTAGTGTCCTCTCCTTGACCTTTTTAGGCATATGGACAATCTTTTGCCTCTTGTTTCCCTTTGCCACCCATGTAGATGTCTCAAGTTGATCCTCTTCTTCTTCTAGCTCTACATCTGGCTCTGGGGAGTTTGGGTCCACTCTATCTTCCTCTCCCAAGTTTTGTGGCAATCATGGCATGATATGATAATATTCTTGTATTAATTTTTCAAGCCTAAATGGATAGGCAACTTCTGAACAAAAACCCTCAAAGTTAGGGACTCTTTTCTTCATCTACCTCTCCACTCTTTGAATATCTTCAAATTTCCTCAACCTATCCTCCACATCACTCTCAATAAGATTTTTTCTTATTATATCCTCTTGAGGTAATCCTTTATTATTTCAGAAAGTGTAATTTCTTATTTCATTTAAAGCATTTCTAACCACACTTTCAGGATCATAAATTCTATAGGGTGTAGAAGACAAATTGTAGTGCCTCAAAAATTCATGAATCTGGTCAATAGATTCTTTTCCAATTGTAAAATCTCCAATCTTAAAGAATCTACAAAAAAATGTTCCCTTATGGAATTTAGGGCCTAAGTACTCTGTATCCATCATAATGAGCTCCCACAAAATCTCTATTATTCCTAATCTAGTAGGTATATATTTAGGTAATATGTGTGGGGGTTGTGGGCAATCATACACTATCATGACTAAAATTGTTTGGAACAAGAATTCATCCCCCCAGGTATGATCTAATTTATCTTTATCTTTTAACCATGTGGGCCTCAATATTCTCCTTAAAATTTTGGGGATTTTATCTTGTTGGGCACCCAACATTCTCATGACAACAGAACTGAAATTATTAAAAAAACAAAATAGAAGTAGAATAAGGGTAATGCCTATCCCATACCTGAGTCCTCAACTACACTGGAAAGTCTCCATCAAGGTCTAATGTTTTATCAATGAAATCAGTATAGAAGTAGCCAACATTCTTATATAGAATCAGATGCATCACCAATGAATAGTGATGGAATTTGAAGTTTCCAAATTCCCCCCTCTAGGCAACAATAATCCATTCTCACATCTTCTCAATGATGTATTTCACACTATCATATTCAATGCTTGTGAAGGGGTCTCAAATGTTTAGAGGCATAGGTATGGCCCTTCATATACCATATCTAACCCATTACGTCCCAACACCTTGTGCAAACCATAGATTGTATTTTGCATATAATTGCATAATTTTTCAACTAGTAGCATCTTATCCACCTTTTTTGGAGTGTCTCCAACTAACTTAAGCTCATAAGGAATATGGTGGATCATTACCTTACTAGTATAGAACCTAAAATTTCTCTCAAACTTTTCTTGAAAGTCTTAAACATCAATTTCCATGCTCATTTGGCCTTTAAGTCCAAAAGCTTCAATGAAGGAGGCACAATCAAGTGTGCATAATATGCTCCCATCCTTCTTATGAAAGGACTTTTGTTGTAGTGTTATAGCTTTCTATGAGGGCCTTTAACAAGTCTACATCAACATATACTTTAGGAAAGATAAGTTTTGCCAAATTTCTCCTCCATGGGTTTGAGGTCAATGGCTTCTTGAATCTATTGCTATAGAAAAACATAAATAGTTCATACCCATTAGTATATGGGAAAATAACATTTTTCAATACATGTATGGGTCACTGAAATTATGATAATTTTTTGAAATCGCATTGGACAATCCATGCAAGAGAGGAAGCCATTCTTCTACATATTAATTCGGCCTTCTTTTTGTTGTTTTGCCAGTGTTTGAAGATGATGCTTGAATTATTTCCACATCTTTAGATTTCCTCCCATCACCTCCTATTTTAGACATCTCTTCTCTACAACTAAACCTCAGATTCTAAAATTCTCAAGAACAATTTGATAGTCTAAAAACTTGATTACTTCTACAACTGAATAGTTTCTCCTTTGGAAACTGGTATCTTTTTCGGTTGCAAAGAATGTATTTATGTAAGAGAGACTTCCATCAACTTCATTTATTATGATTGCATGCATGAGGACTCAAACTTCACAATAGGAGTTTCATTTCAGATTTTGGTGTTGTTACTACCAGCTATGCCTTTTATTTTATGCCCAAAACCTATGATTGGTTGGAAACCCTTAACTTTTTCATATTCTATGAAATCACTTTATGTCTTTTCGTCTTGTTAGGGCTTCCTCTCTTACACCACACTGAACCTTCCCTTTCTTTATAACTCCATGAACTTAATTGTTAGAACCCTTTACTCTTACACTCAACAACTTATCGACAGTTAGGATCTTTAATTGTCAAACTCCTTTTTAACCACAAACTTATGCTAACTATTAACATCACTTCATCGTAGCATCATAACCCTTTAAAAATAGACCTCTAGTTTTGTGCCCAACAAATTTCATAACTTTGGAAGGCATCAGAATGAGTCTTATGATCTCACATTTAGCCTTTAGTCATAGCATTGAATCTGCTTTATAGCACACTTATGATTTTATGCTTCCCTTTATAACGTAAGATCATAAAACTTTATACCCTAGTAGAAAATACCTTTTACACACTTACGCTCAAGCCTTAAGCATATGATTGGGATAACCTTGAAACATGACTTCTGCACTTACATTTTCCCTTAGAACATATCATTGTGACTTATTTTATGACATAAGGAATTTGGTTTGTGATATTATGCTTAACCCTTTAGCATAAGGTCAAAAACTTTGCATAATAACCCTTACGGTGCTACGCTCACCCTTAGTCATGAGATTGAGAGAATATGGAATATTCCCATTTAGATTTACGACCTCTCGCTAGGGTAAAAGGCATAGGAAAATTAAAGTGTCAACTATAGGATAGAGTTTTTTGGCTAGGTTTGTGACATGATCAAACCATTTTCACATAACCTTGAGTCATAAAGAGTGACATAAAAACTTAACCCAACCTAGGGCACATGCCAAACAATTTAGGGTTTCTCTACTAAAACCTTTAGAACAAAAACATGGAAACCCTAATTTCATTCATTCACCTGATTTTCACAATATTTTTCAAAAAAATTAGAATGGTGAAAATATGTGCCATCGACTCTCAGGGAAATGAGGATGGACGGTGTCTGTAACTCGTCGCCAAGCTAGGGCAGTCATGCCTTAGCTCCTTTTTGTTGTGACTACGACTGCGTAGGTGGGGGGTGGTTGATCGAGTGTGTGGGGGGGAGTCATTTTTCTGCTGTCGACGATTCTGGTTATCCTTTTCTGGTTGTCGTTCTATGCTGAGATGATTTTTTTGGTTTGTGTATGCATGAGGGGATATTGTGTCTATGTTTGACACCTCTATTCTCACCTTTTCTGCCTGCAGATCTATGCAACGTCTGTGATTTGATCGCAGTGCTGTTGTGATGGGTCGAGGCTGTGGTGGGCCCGGACGGATCCCATTGCTATGGGGTGTCCAAGGCTGGGCGGGTTAATGGCCAAGGGAGAGCCCTCTAGGGCAGTGCCTGGTACAAAATTTCAAGAAATGGTGGGTATGAATATGTTGGGTCAGGAAGCAAGGGTTTTTGAAAATGCCCTCTTCTCTCAAAATACAGGGGCTACGGATCCAGGCTCGCCTATGGGATCTCGGATCACAAAGATTAACAAATGTTTCGAAAGATGCAAAGATAGACCCAAACTGGTAATTCCCTTTGAAATGATTGCTGAAGATGTTGAATATTACTCTAAACATTCGTTGTATTGCAGGTTCCTAGGTTTAAGAGTTTCTCTCCAATTTCTGGAGAATTGGGCTCAAAAAGTGTGGGAACCAGAAGGCGAAATGGAGGTTATGCTGCTAGCAAACAATTTTTTCATGGTAACTTTTCTTTGTATGGTTGATCGAAATAGGGTTTTTGAGGGTGGACCCTATTTTTATAGCCAAGTAGGGCTATTCGTCAAACCATGGCATGCAGGCTTTAATCCTTCTGAGGAGCTTCCAAATTAGGTTCCAGTGTGGGTTCGGTTACCCAGATTTCCTATAGAATGTTGTCGTGAGGATGTTCTCCATATGCTTGCATCGATGCTCGGGAAGCCAGTGGGTCCTTCAACACAAACCTTGGGTAAGAAAGTTATGACTTTTGCTCGAATTTGTGTGGAACTTGATTTGAGTAGACCACTGCTTGATGCGGTGGAGATGTGTGTGGGCTCACATTCCTGGGTGCAACAACTGGATTATGAGACCCTTCCTTTTCGATGCCGCCTTTGTCATGAATATGGCCATCTTGTGAGAAGATGCCCAAAGGCCAAGTCAGTGGAACAACAACTTTTGCCTCCTCCTCGTGATATTCCTAGTGCGGACAAAGGGAAGAAGCCTATTGTTGGGGAGGGCAAGGATGCTGAGGGCTTTGTTCAGGTTAAGGCTTGAAATCGGAACAAAGGCTAGAAGCAGACTCTAAGGGAGTGATAGGAAGAAGATACCTTTAACAGGTTCCAGATCTTGGATGAATTAGGTCAGCCAGAAGTTAATCTTGGATTAGTTATTAAGGATCAACATGCAGGGGATTCTAGAATGGAGACTACTTTGTCCATTCCTCCTACGGATTCTCATGTGGAGCCTACCATGCTTATGGTTACAGATGGGCAGATAGGGGTTCAGATGATATTAGAGCCAAATGTTGAATTGGGACAAGGGGTAGAGAACATTTCTATTCCTGCACAAAATGCAGCTCCAGATTCGGATAAGCGAGGTAAATCTTCTCCTCATTTGGGCATTCTTCAAAAAGATGGTAAGAAGGGGGTCTGAGAGAAAAATGTTAAGGTAGGACAAAAGAAGGACCTAGAGAAGATTAAGATGATAGGGGAGACATTGGTGGAGTCAGGTTCTGTGAAGACCTTGGATTCCCACTTTTTGACTCCTTCGAAATGATAGTTATTTCATGGAATGTAAGGGGCTTGAACAACAACCCTAGACAAAAGGTTGTTCAGGAATTAGTTAGGAGTCATTCTCCTGATGTTCTCTTCCTTTAGGAGACTAAGGTTTCTGTGGAATGCATGATGAGTATTGCATCTAAGCTGTGGAGGAATGGTCTATGTCAGTGTATTGGAGCTTAGGGATCTTCGAGGGGTGTGGCATGTCTCTGGAACCCACGAAAGATCCATCCTGTGTCCTAGATTTCCTTTAAGTCCTCCTTATCCTTGGTTTCTCTGTGCACTGAGTCAGGGGAATCTATCATTTTTTCTAATGTCTACGCTCCTATTGACTTCCAAGGTAAGCTCCTTGTCTGGAATAATATTTTTTTGGTTTGTAGTTTATTTCCTTACTTGCCATGGATTATTGTTGGGGACTTTAATGCTATTCTTGATCTCACAGAAAAATGAGGAGGTAATACAAGACTGGATCCATCTTCTTTCTTGCTCTGAGATAATATCTTAGCACTCAATCTTGTGGATATCAAGCCTAACAATGGCCACTTCACTTGGAATAATAGAAG
Organism: Cupressus sempervirens; assembly: GCA_028749045.1. Lineage (NCBI taxonomy): Eukaryota > Viridiplantae > Streptophyta > Pinopsida > Cupressales > Cupressaceae > Cupressus > Cupressus sempervirens. The sequence goes on along the minus strand of CM053791.1, from coordinate 734,763,616 downwards.
GGAGGGTGACAGGTGCATTGGTGAACACTTAGACCGCTTCACGGTTTCCTATTTTTGGGTGGGCGAAATGTGGTCTTCCAGTTCTGAGATATTAGATTGGAGAGGCTCAGATCATTAGCCAATAAAGCTTGTCATTTCTTTAGCTTGCTTGCCTCAGAAGCCACCTTTTAAGTTCCAGCTTATGTGGCTTCGTGACCCGGACCTCTTTGGTTGTGTTGCCGAATGGTGGCAGGTTGGTAGGTCGGCTTTTGGTACAGCAATGTATTTTTTTGCTAAGCTTCTCCAGTATGTTAAGTACCAGCTCAAACGGTGGAATCGACAATGCTTCGAAAACATTTACCAGGCAAAACATGAAGCTCAAGTGGAGTTGAATGGTATTACCAGATTGATTAGGGAGAAGGGAGTGTCTAAGTATTTGTTGTGGGAAGAAGCCAGAGCTTTAAAAGCATTGGAAGAATGGGAGCTGAGAGAGGAAATATTTTGAAAACAGAAAGCTCAGATTGAGTGGCTTCGAGAGGGAGACAAGAACACTGCCTTCTTTTTCAATTCGGTGAAAGCCAGACAACATGGTAATGCTATCTCATCTTTGGTGACTGATGGGGGGGGGGGGGGGGGTTATTTCCTCTACTCAGGGTATCGCTAATGAAGCATTGCAGTATTTTGCTTCTTTATTTAGAGAGGATGCACAGGGAGACTCTGTTGCAGAGGCCCAGGTCCTTTCCTGTATTCCTTCTTTGGTTTCTTTGGAAATGAAACAACATCTTATGAGTGTCATAACTTTGGAGGAGTTAGAAAAAAAAATTTCCAGATGAAAAAAGGTAAGGCTCCTGGTCCAAACGGTTTCCCAATTAAGTTCTTCCAATAATTTTGGGACATTATCAAGTTTGATTTATTGGCAGTTGTTCAAGAATCCCAGAAGAATAAGCAAATGCTTCGGGTCGTGAACTCTACCTTCTTGGCAGCTGATTGTCTGGCTAAATGGGCGTTAGAAGATATTGATGGTTGAAGGATTGATGAGTGGGAGCAGTTTCCCTATGAGTTATGTCAGGTTTTGGAGAGGATTCTTGTTGAAGATGAAAGTGGTGTTGGGGAATGAAGTTCTTGTTCTTGTTCTTTCTATAATCTCTAGTAGTTCCTAGGGCTTTGGCCCTTTGTTGTTTTGTACTCAGCTGTTCTAAGTTTCAATAAAGTTTTTACCCCTATTTTTTCAAAAAAAAATATGTGCCATCAATGACCGTGGTTTGAAAACAAGCAAAGAAGATTAGACAAGGGGTTGAAAATAAATAAATAGAAAAGAACCCTTGGTGAGGTTTTGGGTGCCATAAAACTAAAGCCTATGAGGGGACTAGGCTTTAGAAATCTAATCACACAACATAGTTTCATGTGGAACCCTCCCACAAATATCCAATCAAAGTATATTTTGGTAAGAAATTTGAGGTGCTATCAAAATCTTACAGAGGTAAAAAAATATTAGGAGTGCTCATGGTTGTACATCGTGGAACACCTTGCAAACAAACTTGTAAGGTCACTTGTTTGGAGTTGTCATGATTGCCCACTACCAAAAATCCAGACACTGGCATCAAAATCTATGATGAAGTTGGTTATATCCACAATAGAAACTAAAATTCCTATAGTAAACATGTTATGACAACACAAAATCTTGTCATAAATAAGACATGACAACACAAAAATGCAAGATCAAACAAATAATACAAAAACCAGAGCTAAACCCTTATAGATCTCTAATTACTTTTTCATCTGTCAAATATGCTTAAACCACCTAACTATTTATATTTTTAATCCTTCTTTTCAAAGGTTTATGGAGACGTATTTGCATAGTGTTGAAAGGAATACAAATTAACTAATGATAAGTAGGAGATATTTTTACACAAGTCAAATTGTGGTATTGCTATCAGGATTTAACTATGTAGTTTTTGAGTCAAACTCATTGATCCTTGCTATCAGGATTTAATTGTTGACCCTAAAGGAAAACTTGTCTATTAGTGCAAAATACTTAGTTATTTACTAGGCAATGTTGGTCGGTCATCACTTCGACTGAGCCATCATACAACCCAAGCTATCAAGTAAAGAAGTATAGAAGTTCAGTTGGTGCCTAGGCAGTTATAGTTTCTGAGTACACAAACGTCGTCGAGAATTTTAGTGGTTGTCGAGTGATTTAGGAGGCAAAATTTGCCAAGCAATTTAGAAGGTAAAATTAGTTTTAACTGAGTCAAGTTTATGCCGAGGGACAACATGAAAGAACAAGCATAACCGAGTGCTAGAGAGCTATATACACTAGTACAAAAACAACAATATATTACTAAATAAACTACTAAAAATTGTAGATATGTGACTAATTTTGATCACATGACCAATGGTAGTTTATTGCCAGACATTTATCTCCCAACCAAATTTATGACTAAAATATTTTAATCATTGATTAGGTTATTGATTTAGTCATTTATTGTTGTTACTTAGTAGTTTATATGGTATTTTATTTGGTAGTATATTTGAGAGTTTTTTGGTAGTATATATGGTAAAATATTTGGTAATATATTTGGTAATTAATTTGGTAGTAAATTTGGTATATGGTAGTATATTTGGTAATATATTTGATAGTTTATTTGGTAGCTTATTTAATCATTAATTTAGTCATATTAGGGCACGGTGGAATTGAACCACCATCCTCCTACTTCTAAAGCAAGTGCTCTTCCATTGAGCTAGTACCTTTTAAACAATAATGCAAAAAAATGACAAAGTTGTCTTCCCAACATTAGATCTACCATGATCATGGTCATTGTAACATGGTATAATCTTCTCAAAGAACACAAATTTTAATTATTATGAAAAAAAAAAAATCTAATCTTTATCAATAACAATTCAACAATTTTAAATTCTTCGGTTCAAGCATTTAAAAATCATATTTTATGTCAATTACACTTCTCTAAATTATTGTAGTGATAGACTCTTATAAATTATAATTTGGAGTGCTTTGGCCACTCACAAGTATTGTTTCTTGTGCTAACTTCTTAGAAAAATATACAAATGATTATGCAATTTATGTCAATAAAATAGACCTTTACATTAAATAAAAACATCAAACCCTATTAAAAAATCACATCTATTAAAACGTACGAAAGACAATCAATTGAAATACTCACTTTTTAACATATGGAGGTGCCAAATGATCAAATATTTCCTCTTCCTTATGTTAAAAGTGTTCATTACACCGGATGTTGACATTTATTGAACCTTAGTCTACAAACAACATAAAAATAAGAATTTGATAAAAATAAGGCACATGAAAAAAAAGTTTTTATTTGGAGTGTCAAGTCCAAAAGGGCACAAATCATGTCTTAAAACCCTCATTTGAGACATGGAAGAAACACATAATTATCTCAAGAGATCCATGTGTTTGGTTAATTTTCTACTCAAATAAGAAGAGAAACCCTCTTGTAGTATGTATCCTTCACAGTAATGTATACCTAAAAAAATAATGAGCATCAAAATATATACAGAGTTGATAACTATTTTTTAGAGAAAATTTACAAGAGAATCATATACAAAAAGAATAGAAGGGGGAACTTACCTTTAGGCCCAAACTTGCAACATGAAGATTCGTGCATTTATTAATTTTTCCATGATGGATCATACTAGATAGAGTTAAAAGATGAAAATCAAATAGGGGTCACTAGATATGATTAGAGTACTATCACTCCAAGAAACCTTTTCTTTTTAATTAATTATTTTTTAGTCATTTTTATATATCATGTCAATCTATAAATTTTGATAAGTGATGTTTAATGTCACCTTATAAATTTTTACATTAGATAAAATAAAATAATGATAACATATATTAGAGTGTAATTAAAATTGTTTTATTTAATATTATTATTACTTTCTTGTTATCATTTCATTTAAATTATATTGCAATTAATACTTATTAATTGATCAATTATAAATAAATTTGATCAAGATGATTTTTTAGAGAGTCTCGTGACCATGGAACTAAAAAAAGAAAAAGACCCAAGACCCATATATCTTGCTCTGGTTGGAAACACCATCTTTGGCAGTACATTAACCAAAATACATGGCAAATCCTGGCAGCATAAAATTTAGATCAGTGCATTGAGGGAGGGGAGTTCTTTTTGCAGTTAATAATAACGTGTCAAAACATTTTGAGTTAATGTCCATCTTATAAAAGATTGCAACTTCAATGAACAAACTAACAAATCAGAAAACAAATGTTAAGAAGCACTGAATTATGACTGGATGTTCTCAAATCATTTAATCCTTGCTTCAAGTTAGTCCTTGGTATAGTTCAGTGATAGGAAAAATCAAATCTAGGGGTTTTTGGAAACAATTTGTAAAGCTCGTTCTAGCATTGGAATTCATCTCTTTAATAGTGTTCTCCAGCTGGCGCACCTTGTTTATGTATCTCTATTTTGCATCAAACCCCTCCAAAAATTTGTGGGGAAATCTCCATTATGTCACTCACACTTTTCTTAGGCTTCTTTTCTTGCACAACCATTTGTGAATGCTACAACTAATATAAACCAAAATAAAATAAAATGTTCTATTAGATGTTTGAGCTCTATAGAAGAAGAACTAATTCAAAATAAATTTAGAGCTGGTTGCACCACAGAGGAGAGTGTCCATGTTGATATAGAAATTAGGGTACTTAAAAATGTCAGAGGTGCAAATTGAAGATGTGGAGTTGTATAGATGAGGCAAGTAAGAGCATGAGGCATGTGTCAACTATCATGAAGCTCATTAAATTTGGAAATGCCTTAGTCTTGAGATATCTACAATTAGTAAGAAATGCATTGAGATATGTGAGTTCTCTTCCATAAAGAAGATATCAAGTTTTATTGGTATACTACAACATATTTTGAAAATATTTTACTAAAATATTGTCATCAGGTATGTTTTGATATTAACACCTTCTCTAGCCTCAGGAAATTCTAAATCTCTACCAAAAATCTATAGCTATTAATTTAGACCAATTTCAAGTAAAGAAATTATTAATTGTTTAACCTTCAAGCATATTACTATTTATCATTAGCAAGTATAAATTAAATTTTGAGAAATTTGAATTTTGATTGGTCTTGGCAATCCAGTTTAATTACGGTTTAAAATAGATCCCTTGGCAATAGTTCTTTGCCAAAGCAGGAACTAAAAAGCCATTTTCATGTTCATTTTTTCATACCATTGTTCTTATCAGGCATCACCTTCATTCCTAGATATGTGAAAAAGTTCAAGATTTCAAATCTAAAAAAAACTAAAACTAATTAAAACATTGAACATGGTAGTTAAGAGACCCTAAACTTGATAAATCATTTTTTCTTAAGAAGTTTTCAACTAAATAATGAATTTCACTATATGTCATATTGAGGTATATACATTAAGAAATTCCTAGCTAAATATTTTATCTATTATATTGTCTCTCACCATCTCTATGCATGGCATAAAATTCTCGATTGCACCACAAACTTATACCACAATTTGTGACTTTTTCATAGTCCCTTAGAGATTCTTTCCACCACTCATGCTTGGTATTTGATGCAACCTATCTAAGAAGAGCCTTGGTATATCTGGGTTGAATGCTCAGGGATAGATTATAATCTTCAACTAACATCTCCCATTGCCCAAGTTTTAATCTGCAGGTTGCCCAGTTACAAACAAGATGATCCTTAAGGGATCATGTTCAAGCCCTTCCCCATATGTTGCACATGCTTATGAAGTGACAATTTTGAAGAGCTCATTTCCAGCTAAATGTGCATTAGCTATAGGTTCGGACCTTCTGAGTATTGAAGATAATGATTGCATGAATCTAATCAAGTTGTTTTTTCTATAGCTAGAGCATCATTATCAAACCTTCCCAAGGCCATGTCCACCTAAGTTCACACCATAAGAACATAAGCATAAATTATGATACCATGGAATGGAGTGGATGAAACAAAAATTGCAGCCTTATCTACACTTGTAAGAATTGTATTTTTCCCACCTTAATCTATTTAGCTTCAACAATGCTTCTACTTTAGATGAAAATACCTGCAGTAAAGTGTTGGCACCAACCGTAATTGTTGTGTCATTGTGCCTTAATACATTCTTCTAATCCCCAATCAAAATGGAAATGTATAAAAGTAAATATAGTGAAGGTACATGCAGTGTTGTAGAGGTTGGATGTGAAATCAAAATGGAAATGTATACAAGTAAAGACAGTGAAGGTACATACGATGACTTTCCCATGGTTATTACAAATTTCAAACAATCAATGATTCCAGTTAGTGATGATATGATTCTAGAAAATTCATTGCAATTAGAAAATTTAGAAAGAGAGAACAAACGTATACATAAACTAGATAATGGAGGGAGTCATAGAAGAGAGTTCTCAAAGATATCAATCCCCCTGGATACACAGAACAATGAAACTTCTTTTCATGAAAATCTACTTTATGGAAGTGATAAATGTATGTATTTGGAGTGAAAAATAGAACAATTTGAAATAGAGGACGCCAATGGCACTGCACTTAAACTAGAAGGATACAAACCAATACAAATAGATGATCCTAAAAGCCCAATATTTATAGTTGTGGGAGATAATTGCAAAAATAATTGGAAATGTAATATCATCTATTTCAAAGAAGCTAGTACTGAAAATCACATGGAGAAAGTAAGTGCAATGGCATCACATATTGATGTTTCTTTAATGATGGATAGAAATACAACTTCAGTGATTCCTGTACATTTAGAAGAACCAAACAAAGAAAATAAATGTAGGAGTCTCAAGGAAAAACCAAAAATTAAATAAGAGGCTTGAAAGAAACAAGGATTTTATTCTGTTGGCCATAATGAAATTGCCAAGGAGGGTAGGCCAGAAGAAGGCGGATTTGGCACTAAGTGTTTTTCAAAATTAATTGATAGGGATTTGTGCGGAGATCAGTCGACTTCCTTCCATAGTGAGATACAAACTTTGGGGAATCTTAATTATTTGTAGGCAGTAACTAAAGTTGGCAATTCAAGTAACATTTCCCTATAAATTGGAGAAAATGAGCTTATGGAGATAGATAATATAGGGACACCATTTGTAGTAGTTTTTGATAGTACAGATAGTGAGGATACTAATGCTAATAGTTGGATAGAGGAAGTAACTCCAAGGGTGCCAAATGTAGGTGCATCTAACAGAACAATTCAAAAAACATCTCGTGTGATGACTATAAGCCAAGAAAACCAAAACAGAAACCTTGAGCATCAAAGCCATTATAAGGACAGAAAGAAGCAATCAGGAGCAGTCCAACATGGAAAAAGAACTGCATTCTTAAGAAAAAAAGAAAATGATCTATGGGTTAGTGTAGAGAAAAGAAAAGAAATTTTAGTGGACATAAAAATGAAGTTTCAACGACTGTATCCATCCATATAATTTGAAATTCATAAACCTTCCCCTCCTATCCTTGTTAGATGGTCAATGATAGAGAAAAAAAAATGAGGTCCATGAAGGATTGGTATCTGATTATATTATTAATGAGATGGATTTGACTTTAGTGGTGCAACAGAAGAGAAAAGTTTAGACCTCGAGAGTCTTTGGGAAGAAATGGAGCAAACACTCAATGGGGATGTTCATGATTCAGTAAACATGGTACGGGATGAACCATCCGTGAGAGGCTCCTATTATATCCACTTTTTTAATAGGAAATGTACATTTTCCAAGTAAACTACTTATGTATTATGTGAAGCCAAAGGTATTCTGAATTGTTCAACAATAGAAACATTAAGAGTCCATCCACACCGCACCCCTATGCAGTAAGTTCTCAACGAGGTTATGACTAGCTCTAAGGTGTGTGAAAAAGTACCTCTAGGTAATTAGTTTCTAATTTACAAGTCTGCTAGGCAAACACAAAAACTATCATTGGAAATGATTAGATTAAAAATTTCAATGAACTAGAAGGCAATAGATTCCTCACTTGAGATCTTATTATGGACTAAATAATACTAGATTTTATGTCTGATGACTTGAGCACCAACAATCTCAGCAACACGAGTCACTTATTTGATATTATAACTCTCAATCATTTATTTTCAAAATTTGTTTTGGTTGTTGTCATTCAAATTGCATGTATGGCCTAATTAGAAACTACAGACCTAATGTTTTTACTTTATGAAGAAATTCAATTGTTAGGGTTCAAGAATTTCATATAGTGCCACCTATGTTTTTCTTTTATCACACTCATGTATTAGCTTCTAGCATGGTCATGGTACTGATAAATACATAATTCTATGCTATTAATGACCTATCAATTAAAGAACATAAGCTATGAGTATGCTTTACTATTTTGTTCATCCCTATAGGCCTTACTGTGTGACTATAAATTAAATACCATTTCTAGAGAAACTACCACAGATGTAAATTTTAATTTCTGCAATTTATTATAACTATTTGTTTGTTCCTATTCTATGGATCAAAGACCGTTTATCTTTAGAATTTGTAGGTAATCCATCTATTAAATACAACCCAAGAGGTCCTTATATTGCATTTGATTAATAGCTTCAACCTCCTGTTTCTTCTTGTTGGAATTTAGTGGATCTTATTCAGAGGTTATTATTTCATAATATATAAAATTATGCGTCTCTACCAATTCACAAGTAGTAAACTATTTGAAATCATTATAATTTCAAAACTAAGTTTGAGAGAGTTGGAGTCATGTCATGTTAGAGTAGGCTGAATTTCTTTGTGTTCATCTTTGTAACTTTACTCTTAAATTTTAATCTTAAAGATAATGTCCTTTACCCACCACATTTTTTTTTAATTCCTGTGTCCTACCTAGATTTCTCTTCACTCATTGGGTGTTGTCTCTACTTTTCCATTTATAGCTTTCTATTTTCCTATTCAAATGTCATTTCTAGGATATTTTGATTACTTCTGTGCGTCCATTTTTTTTTGTATAGTTGTGTTTTTCCATTCACCAAAATAAGCAGACTTGGTGGAACATGAGTTTGATTGCCTTGTCTATCTTACATCTCTATATTTTTGTGGACAGTCACATTATTTTTATACCATTGAGAAAGTGAGTCTTCATGTAATGATGGATGCATCAACAAGGAAGAAAGGTTCTAATATGTAAATCCTTTGTAAAAAATGTATTGGTAGATTTAATGAATGTGAGAATCATTTTCTTTTGGAAAACTTGATTAATTCTATCTCGTGCATTTCCAATGTTGTTGAGTGTTTTTCATTATGAGAAATGATCTTTAATTGTTTGTATCATTAAGAAGTTTGAATTGAAAATATCTTGGATCTAAGATGAGTATGTGTCGTGAGTTATGGTGAAAGATCTAACCATTTTCATACAATTATCTCAAGCCTGTGTTTAGAAAATAGTGTATAAAGGTTTATCATATATTTAATCTTATCCAATGGAAATTTGATATTTCTAATTCAAATGAAAGTAGACTGATAATGATAAGAAGTGAATTTTGTTTCATATTGAATGATTAAGACTGGAGTGAGCAATTTGATGCCCTAGCAGATGAACAAGGCAATTTTGTGAATTATTTTTATGATAGCAAAATGGATCTCTGTGCGCGAGGCATAAATCACAATTTGACCATTGGATTTCCCTTAATTTTGGATACGTTTTTATAAAAGTAGTCCTCCATAGTCTGACTAGAGCGATCTTCCATATTAGGTCTTTTGTGAAAGTTATTGTGTTTAGAATAGAGTACTATCAAAACTATCTGAATGTTGACAGTCAACTTTGTGCTTGAATCCTTGATCTTTTGTGGGGTTATGGTTGAAAATTCATTGTGGAATGATGTATTAAAGAGTTAATGACCAATCATGCTTTAATGAAATTTGAAAAAAGAATGAGTGACACCTTGTTGACTATATTCTGTAATTTGCAAGTCTTTGGGAATAAAGATTGAGTGGCTTAGTTTTAACTTTTTCCTTTGTTCATGATTATAGGATTCCATATTCAAATTGGCCCATTGCTTTTCATATTGTACTTTCACATTAACATGAGATTAGTTATCTAATACCTAGAATAAGGTAGCTAATGAGTGTATTATATAGCTTCAAACTTAATGCAATTAGTAGATTATGTAATGAGTACATGATATGCATTTAAAAAACAATTTTCATTAAAAAAAAAAAAAAAATACTATGCATTTTATGCATTAGTAACCCAACAAACTTTAATTTTTTCCAGAATGGATAATTGAATTTTATAGCATATGCTTTTCATATTTGAAAAATGGATTATAGCTAGTTAGATATATTCGTTGGGATACTTGTTTCAAGCTTTGAGAAACCTGTCCATATTTTTATAATTTAAAAGTATGCTTAGGATGAAGAATGTGTACTTCTAAGAATATTTCAATCTCACTGACATGAAATTTTTTAACCTCAACTGCACTTCTTAGAAGCCCTAGTTGTCAGATAATCTAAAAAATCTACTGGAACGAATAGAAAAATTTCATAGAATAAACCCATAGTTTTCCTTATTTCTCTTATAAATCTATTTATGTACCTCGTGTTTTTGTCCTTCAATTTATTTTAAAAACATCAAAGATTTCAGAGAAATTAAATCACTTATATCTACATCATTAAGCTTATATTAAAAAAACCTAAAAGTTAATTATAAAGTAGTGAGTTTTTAAGAAATGTGAATAATTACCTAAACAAAGCGGTAGGCGGTTTGAATCTATGTGCCCTGCGCTACCTCTTAAGCCTCCAATGTCCAATGAGATTTAAGGAAAAAACCATTTTTAGGAGGCCACACTCATTAAATTTCAGGATTGAAATCTCATTGAAATCAATATGAAAATTTTCATGGTCAAAATCTCATTGAAATTAATATGAAATAAATTAAAAATTGAAGTAAAGGAGGTAAAACTTGTGATCGCAGAGAGCTTGGATCCAGGCTTGGCACACACTGATGATGGATTGACCAGTGACATAATATCTCTATGTCCATCTTTAGAAGCACTATCTCCTTGGGACACTTTGATTTTGCACAGGGGAATTTTTGGGAAGGATTTGCATTAATAAAAATACTAGATTGTTAGAGAGAAAATAGGAGATGTAGAAACAACAAAGAGTCGTGTGAAACCAAGGAATTGATAATTAAAACCTATTTGTTGTGATAATTAATTCTTGAAGTTCCTTATTTTTTTAGAAATTAATGTTTAATTATATGTTTAAGTAATGTCAAAACACATTAAACAAATAATTATTTTGATCCATATATATTCAAATTTAAAAATGAATCTGCGTTCTTTAATAAACCGAATGAAAAATAAAATGTTAAACCAATGCATTTATGTTATTTTATTAACAAAGAGTAAGAACATTATTTTTACCTTTTATAATGAAAAGAATGAGAATAAGAAGACTAACTATCTTTCATTCCCTAAGACCCTCATTTTTCTAGACATTATAAGAGATTACCAAATGATAAGTAGGAGATATTTCTTAGAAGTCAAATTTTAAAATTGCTATCAAAATTCAACTCCATTTTCATCTTTGTTCTTATATTTCACTACTCTAAACTATCCACACTGTCACTAGATTATAGAGTACACATATCTCTATCGTCCTCTCTTTATATACTTTCCTTCTTCTTTATCCCCCCCTCCATCTCTTTAAAATTATAGCATACAAAAGGCATTCAAATAAATCTTCACCAATAATTATATGAACAAATGAAATAAAAGGCAAACTCTTCCTAGATGAAAAGTACAATTTCTAAAACAACTATTGCTAAATTTCAAATCATTTTTTTTTTTCATTTTCTTGTTATCTACATTCTGCCATGTAAATTTATTTCATTTAAATTATTTAAAATTCTATGCTCTCTAATGCCTAATTTGGACATATTATTGATTCTAAGTTTATATAATTCTTGAAAATAGAATAAATCTATTTTTTTAATACACCTTACAACTTTGATAGTTATCACATTTTCACTTAAATGATAAATCATGGAATAGTGATGTGATAATCTAATGAAAATTTTAAAACATTAAAGTTTAGTGGGTGATCAACATGAGTATGTGCACCTGAAAGTAGTTTTCAAAGATCATTTTAAAAGGTTCATTTAGTCACTTCATTGTCCTAAAGATAACATTGAAATAGGATAGGAGCAATTGGGGAAAATGATTTGATAATGAAGAAACATATACATCATTTATCCTAAAATTATCAAATGTTAGTGTAAAAAAAAAAAGTATTCATTTAATCATCTTTATTTGGGTGACTAATTATTTAGTCATTTATTTTCTCATTTACTTAGTCATTTTGATTTAGCTAACCTTATAATTTTACCTAACGAACAAATTAGTCATTTATTTAATCATTTATACTTATGTACTACCAAAAAATGGTAGAATTTTATCATTTTTAGTCACGTGACTAAATTGTTTGGTCATGCGTCTAAAAATCTTAGTCGCATAGTCATTTATTTGCCCAAATTTTACTAGTGATATGTTGAGTAATGCAATCTTTCGTATTTGAGTTTGAAATGACACAAACTCATATGTAAACCATTTGTATTGAGTTAAAAGTATGTTTTTATGATCGAGGAGGTAACCATGGAGGTAATTATGCCTATAATTGTGGATCATTAATCCCTATGCAATGAGATCAACCAATTAAAAAATTGGAAGGACTTGTTTAGTGGTAAAACAAAAACATTTTAATAAGGATGTAGAACTTAATTTTGTGGGGACACTAAGCCATTCAAATATGTGTGAGGGAAAGAGAGAGATTTTCAAGTATGATTATACTTATGATCCAAATTAGAGTAGCTAGGACCCAAAGGAAGAAGTGTTCTAATACTAAATTTGGGTTGTAAAGAGGAATGCAATACAAAGAAATACGCTCTCTTAGGCCCTTAATAAGATAATGTAAATGTGAAATTGGACTACTTTCTTAGGAAATGTAAATCTAGATGCTATGTGAGTACAATTAGCCCAATTAAGATGCAAATCTAAAGTAAATATATGAAAGGAAATAAAATGTGAAAGACTCACCTTAAAATGTGTAGAGAAAGATGTGTTTTCACTCAAGAACTTTTAGATCTAAATCTTTTCTAAACTTTCATCCATAGATCTTGGAATGAAACAATGAAAGGAACAAAACCCAAAAATCTCCTCAAAATTTGAGACCAAAGTACTGGGTCAACATGGAAGGATGTCCTACAACTAGGTTGATGTAGTTCACGACTCTAAAACTGACGACTCCAAAAAGCTTGCAAACCGTAAGTTCTAGATCTCCAATTCTTTTTGCTCTCAACCTACAAATCACCATAGAAAATAAAGGTTTGGGGGTTGGGGTTTGATGAGGGCTTGACTTGGTCCAGCCCTAGGTTAAGGAATTAACTATAAATGAGAAATGTAAATGACTATAAAGAATAAGATAAATGTTAGTATTCACCTTGCTCATGTGTATGTAATATGTATCTAATGTAGATCTTGAATTAGGAATGTAGGATATCTCCATACCTGGTAATGGATCTTTCATAACTCCATCATGGTGTCATGGATATGGATATGCATCAATGAAGATGATGAATGCTTCAATGTGGATCTCCTCCATTGATGGCTACCAATATGCTAGATCTTGAAGAGGAAATGCTTAGAAAGGATTCTCCATGCTATATAAAATCTTCTTTCTTGAATGCTTCAAAAAGGCTTGAATGCTTTAACTCCTCGAATGCAAAAGGTTGAAAATCTTCACTAGAGAGCAATGCTTGAGATATGAAATGAAGCCTCCCAGTCTCCTTATATATGATTTTTCAGGCGGGAAAATAATACACACTAACTAGATAACAATCATTAGCTAATTAAACCCTTGAGGACTTTTGTGGCTCGAGATACAAAACTGTCGAGGACTAGGTCAACCTAATTTGACCTAGTCTAGGACTATGTTGACCTATGAGGACTAGGTTGACTTGGGTTGACCTAGTCTAGACTAGGTTGACTTGGTCCAGGAGGGTATGTCCTGGGTGCCATAGAGAGTCAAGGTAGATGGAAGGTGGAAAGATGGAATAAAGAAGAGGGAAAGGAGGAAAAGAAGAGCAAGCATGAGCATATCCATGGTACAAGGAGGGAATCGTGAAGAGGACAGAGCTCAATAGTCTTAAAAGGCAAGTGCATCCATTTTAAGATGGTACATTAAGCCCTCACTTGAGCTGGAGTATGAGTTTCCTCAAACTTACAATAAAGTAGATCAAGAGCAAAAGAACAAATCTTATTATGACTAAAGAGGAGAGAAATCATCAAGCCCCCAACAAAATTGAGTCTTATCAAATCCAAAGTCAAAATAAGAGAGATAAGAAATATAAAATAGATGGGTGTAGTTTCTTTCCCAATAAGGTTTAATTCTTGGTCTTCAACTCACTATTACAAGGTAATCATAATAAAAACAAGGGGGAAATATTGTACAGAGATTTAGAGAATCAAAAGGTAGAAATTTTGTACACCAAGGAACATGAAAATGTATATAGTAGTTGAGCTAAGGTATGAAGCACACCTAAAGGGGGAGTTCTAATTTTTTAAAGTTTTGTTATACATGCATTATTGATAATGCTAAGTGTTTTCACCACTAATGCCAAATGGGGAGATTGTTGACCCTAAAGGCAAACTTGTCTATTATTGCAAAACACTTAGTCATTTACTAGGCAATGTTGGTTAGTCATCACTGCGATTGAGCCACCTTATAGGCTGTGCTATCAGGTAAAGAAGTATAGAAGTTTAGTTGGTGCCGAGGCAATTATAGCTGTCGAGTGCACAAACATTGCTGAGTATTTTAGTGGTTGCCGAATGATTCAAGAGGCAATATGCACCGAGCGATTTAGAAGGTAAAATTAGTTTTAGCTGAGTCAAGTTTATGTGTGAGGGACAACATGAAAGAACAAGCAAAGCCAAGCACCAGAGAGCTAAATATGTCAAGTAATGCAGTTTTGTATTTGAGTTTGACTTGTCACAAACTCATATGTAAACTATTTTTGTCGAGTTGGAAGTGTATTTTTATGATCAAGGAGGTAATCATAAGGTAATTATGCCTATAATTGTGGATCATTAATCCCTATGTAATGAGATCAACCAATCAGAAAATTGAAAGGACTAAGAGCAAAAAGGATGAATATGGATCATTGCTTGAGATCTAGAAACTTCTAAGATGGCTATTTCAGCATGATTCTAAGCCATAATTTGTTGTTGCGAGTTTGAAGGATTGCACGTATGTGAATTGAAGGTTTGCACGTATGTGAATTGAAGGTGAATTAGTGATTGTGAAGTTGTGAAGGACTAAGGTGACTGAGCAGTACAAAGAGGAGATATTACATATCTATCACAATGAGGTGATTCTATATTGGAAAGAGAAAATCTATCATCAACATTTAAGTGCAAACTGAAGGACCAAGCTACTGATTACATTCTAACTAGTGTGCTAGGTGAATCCCTTATCAATGTGGTCCTAATTGGCCTATATAAATCTCTTAACAAAGTGCTTACTTTATTGTGATGTAAAAATCCTTTAATCAAGGTAGACTTAATAGTCTTCTAAGTTTTTAGCAGGACAGACCCCTCACAGGGTAGATCATCAGAAGTGATCAAACTTTGTAGCCCTAACATGCACACTTTATTGTTGCAATAGTGAAGATTTTGTGGGTGTCATCCCCATAAGAGTTTTACCTTCACCTTGGAGGGTTTCTGTGTTACCACATCTGGTGTTATGTGTTGATTTATTGTTTATATGTGTTATTCATGTTATTAGATGTTAGATCTGACATTACATGTTGCTATATGATAATACACGGTTAAGGTTAAGGTTGAGATGTGTGGTGAATAAAGGTTGAATGTGATTCATGTTTGAAGTGATAAAAAATTGAGAGATTTTGATTCACCCCCTATCTTAGCATCTCACTTTACCATTAGATTTCCAACATTAATTATGTAGTTTTTGAGTTAGCCTCATTGACCCCTATTAGATATTTTTCCATATCAAGTCAAATTATGATATCGCTATCAAGATTTAACTGTGTAGTGTTCCATCAGAGATGGAATCGTGCAAATGACTACTCATGAAAAAGGGGTCAATGAGTTTGACTAAAAAACTGCACAATTAAATCCTGATAGTGATAGCAATATCATAAATTGACTAATGACAAAGCTTAGATATTTTTTAAAGTTGTATATTATATTATATTATTATTAATAGAAACATAATTAGCTGATAGGCTTTTCTTCTGGAGTTGCCTCCAATCGGGATTTGTCTCATGCCACAAAGTTGTTGTCAGTAAATGGTTTTAGATTATCAGTAGATGGTTTGTTATTAAAGTTTTTTAAGCTTTGCATATTTTAAGTTGAAGTACTGTACGCCTCTCTAACATTGCTCAGAGTGAGTTGGAAAGCAACACTCATCGATTAGTACAATGCACTAATTTTACTCTTTGTCATAACAGTTTGTCAAATCTTTTCATTATATGTGGTTGCCTGGTTGGGCATTGCAAATTTTTTAACAATGGTGAATGAACGGAGCTCATCGACTCTACCTGCAAGAAGATAGCATATCCAAAGATTTGTGTTTCAATATTACAATCGTATTGGGGCATCAAAGGAGTGAGCATAAAGAATTTTGCTTGAATTATTTTGATCTAGCATCGAAAGCAGCCCCCTAACTTCAAGAAATCAAGGCTTTTGAAGATTACATTGTGCTTTATTTTGAATTTATGGAATACATCAACATATCGATCAGAGAAGCAAACGACTTGAACATGAAAGTCTCCAAGGCCCAGATTTCAAATTTGAAGACGTGGTTAAGTGCAACCCTGACAGATGTGAAGACATGCTTGGACGATTTCACAAAGACGGGGAAGTGATAGCTTTTGCTAAAAAAAATTGGATTGCAGTACAATAAACTAGCATATTTAACATAAATTGAATAGTAACAATACAGTAAGCAATTGAATAGTAACAACGTTATCATAAATTGAACAATAGTAGTATAGTATTGGATAGTTAAAATGATTCCATGGATGATGCTTATTATTAAAAAAATGAAAAAAACGAACAATAATAGTATAGTAAGCAATTTTTTTGGGAGAGTTTGGAAAATAAAATAAACATAAAAACCATTTCCAATTTACTGTGTTAATACATACATACATACATACATACATACATACACATACATACATACATACATATATATATATATATATATATATATATATATATATATATATATATATATATATATATATATATATATATATATATATATATATATATATATATATATATATATATATATATATATATATATATATATATATATATATATATATATATATATATATATAGTTGAAATTCTGCCCCCCCCCCCATTTTTGAGAAAAGGTCTATTCATAAAAAAAGAAGATTTCCATTCATACCCATACTCAAAAACAAGTTTTTCAATTTATTCATAAAATCTTAATCCTATTTATCACATGATGGCTTTTGCGAAAAAATATTGACAGTCATCATCAAAAAGTATTAGCAATGCTTTGGCCATGTTCCAGTGCTTCTTCCTCAATAATGATAAGTTTCTCTCCCAGCGTCCTTTGATAAATAACTCTTTATTCACCCAGGGGCTCCTTTTCCTACAAGAATGTTCCAGAGTATTACAAGTGCCTGTGTTGCCATTATAGATGAATCCAACTATGTCTTAGGATTACAATGGATAGTATAAGACCAATATCTAATAGGCTCTTATGCAAATTCCCTCTAATAATAGTCAGTGATATGTTGTTTATGTCAACTCTGGAGTCCATGAATATTTAATGTGTTGCTCCACTAGGAGAATCTATGAATGTGATGTTTCTTGGTGATGATCAAGAGCGAACCATTTTTGCATCCATTAAGAGTGTCAAGTTCTCCACAACCTTCGCCTCTACAATGTTTGGTATATTTTTGACTCTTTCTCTTCTCCAATTTAGCTATAGGAAAGATTATTGTGGTTTCATTCTTGTTAATTAAATTACACAAAGAATGATTAAGTCATGGACTATGTGTTTGAATTTGGTCTTTCTTTAAGGGAGGGCTTGCTTCAACTCTTCAAATTTGTTAAGTCTAGGTTTCCAAATAAAGCATTTTTTTCATTTTCTTGACCATGGGGTATCTATATACCATAGATCCTTTTTTGGATTCATTATAGAACACTACAATGATCTAACTGTGCTTGATGGACATCCATACCCTATTTCAAAAACTTCTATTTTGACTCAGGTGGAGGGATGTTGGCAGAAGCTGTAGAATTTGTTTACTCCTGCCACTTGCATTTGCTTCATGTGGACTATTTTTCCACTGTAAGGCCACATGATCATAGGCAAGGGCACATTACAAACATTTGTAACTTCCCTCCCAGTGCCAAATGCCTCGTTTGATGAGCTACAGTAAGGAAAATGGTAAAGACAATGTGGTAAGACAAATAATTAACATAAATCATGCTCATGAACGTGTGGCTTTTAACACACCCATAAAATCCTCTAAAAAATTATTCTTTGACATCTATCAACAAGGTTATGCATTCTTATTAGTTTACAAATCTAAGATTATGCATTAGATCTCTAGAATATCAAACTAGAAAGTTCACAAATTAGAACTAGAACTTGTACACCAATGAGGTGCAATGGTTACATTTATAAAAAGGTACGCTTTGGGTAATATATTGAAGCATTAATAATAAATAAATAATAACAAAAGAAGTTAAATAAATACCTATCAAAGATATATGTCACTAAGGTGATAAGGAAATTTTCCTACATTCACAAAAAAAATTCAAAAAAAAATTCAAGGGAGGAGAGAAGGCCAAAATAAATCAACAAATTATTCTAAATAGGCCCTTAATGAGATATCACAAGTAGTATGATGAGTCAAAAATTGGGCATGATCAAAGCCTTCTATTAGCATGAATAGCTCACTAGGTTTGTTTTGCCAAACCTTTCTTCGACTCGTAGTTGAAAGGGCATTCATAGTCCATTAAGAACCTTCCTTTACACATCCTTACTTCTAATTCATAGTTTAAGTACTTATTGATTTATAGCTATGATTTTTATCCTTTCCTTTTTTTAGGAATTCTAATATTTGGTTCAACATGTGTCTAGCACAAATTAATTTGAGATGTGACTAGCAAAAATAGAGTAACGTGACATATCTTAATATGAATAACCACACCATCATAGTCAACAAAATACAAAGTGCCATCTAATCCACCAATGAAAGGAAAAATACTCCTTTTAATACATATTTCATCCTCCCCCTTTGGATAAAAGAATAATACCATGAGTCATTTTTGAATGGACAATAAATTGGAGGAGAGATTGCAAGATTTTAAGCATCCATGAGAGTTTGAAGAATATAATAACATCCCTTCTAAAGACCCATGAGCTTACCATTATTCTACCAAATAAAATCACTTTATTTTTAGATTGATCATCTTAGCACCTAGAGATTTACTTGTCCTCCCCTTTTGGATAAAAGAATAACACTACAAGTCATTTTTGAGTGGACAATGAATTGGACGAGAGATTGCAAGATTGGTATCCACGAGAGTATGAAGATTCACACCAACAATGAAAGGGCGCACCCTCTCACTCACAAAATGTGACTCTTTTCATGCATCAATGTATACATATCATTTATGAATTTTATTTTCTTACATCGTATTTTCATTATATGTAATTGACTCCACATAGAAACAAGTAGTATAAAATTTATCCTAAAACATTTTAGGTATGGAACAAAAAATTTCATCCTCTTCTACCTATTTTCCTCTGTAAATAAGAGTATTATGGATTTTAAGAAGAAAACATACGCTAATCCTGCCTTCCATGAGGGTTAGTTATTACTCATATATAAGAATTTTAAAGCTCAAACTCGCGGAAGGGTTGTTGCCCAGAAGGTAGATTCTTCTGAGCAGACAGAGAGCTCTTACCTCCCTTCAGATACAGAGGATAGTGCTAGCCTACACTTGGATGATGAAGAGGAGGTGGCTAAAATCACGAAGGATATGGGTAGGAAAAAGAGAAAGAAGCCAAGGAAAGGAACATAGAGAAGGATAAAGTAGGAGGAAAACTCAGAGGAGGATTATAATGATGAGGAAGAGGGGATAGACATGGATGAGGAAGAGGGGATAGACACGGATGAGGAAGGCAATGTGAGAGAGGAGGGCACCAATAAGGCTCAGGTAAGCCGAAAGGATGACAACTCGGTCAAAAAGTAAAGGGGTGGAAAGAAGGATGCTGAGAAGGCACTTGGTAAGGGTAAAGAGAGCAATATCGAAGCTTTGGAAGAGAGAAAAGAGGAAGAGGGCTTGGCTAATACCACTATTACTGTTGATGCTAAAGGAAGGAAAACTGCATGGAGGAACTTTCATGCTAGCACTACGAAAATGGGTTTAGTTAGAGAACATTCCACTCAGAGGTTTTGGAGGGAAGGGATGGCAAAATTCAGTTGGAAGAACTCATTGACCTGACTTTTGTGATTCTTAGTGACAATGCGCGGGAAATAGGGATGAACCTCCTTAACAATGCCCACAATAGTTTGGTGGACAGTTTTCGGTCCATTAAATGGATCTTCCATGAAATTGAAGAGATTAAGTTCAAGATGTAGGAGTAGGAAACGTCCGAAGGGAAGGACGGGAATGTCTAGATATATTTAAAAAATTGTACAATTCAAACCAACTCTTTAATTGGGATGTCGTACATTAAGTAAAATTTTGAAGTTGTACAATTTTATAATCTCCAAAAAGGGTATTAGTGTGTTTGTGACTCAATTCTATATAACAACTAAATTTTATGCTATCAATTTTAAACCTTCCTTTAATATTACGTCTCTTTGACTTTGATTTTAGAAAAAAAAATCTATCGGTGTACCCCTTGCACCTCTTTTTGATGCAAGTGCTAATCTACCATTAAGAAAACAAATTTGGAAGTATAAGCTATCTATGAAGACATGACAAACAATTACGGTTTAATAACGGAATAAGCTTGCAGCGATTGCTTGGTTTACCAAATGGATCATATGTTCGCAAAAGCAAGAACCCTCATGTTAAGGGTTTGACGCCCGTGGTTCTAAAGCCTGTCGAGGGAGAAACGTTTGTTGAACTTCCACTTTCTCATCAACAAGTCACTTCAGGTGAGCTGCGAGCAGTCAAACAGTGGTGGAATACCATCAACCGTAAACTCTGGGCTGTTTGCTTTTCCACCTTCCAGGACATTTCTTTAACCATCCAATCGTTTGTATTTTGATCATCCTTTAATCATTCTTTTCAAAGGTTTCTTTGGGTTTATTTGCAGTCCTGAATTCTTGTAGAAGAAGACGACGGAGGGAAAAAAATAAAGATGAGTGGGTGGAAGCCAATGGTGGTATTGCTGGGGGATAAATGCGCTGAATATGGAGGCCAAGTTGATGTCGAAGTCCACATTGTAAGTGTATATTTAAGAATACATATATTTCTTTGAATGCATTTTCTCATCATCTCTCCCATTATATTGAAGCATAAGAAAACCCCGTTCGTATACAGAAACCAGAACACGGTCTCCATGATCAATAAAATCAAGACACAGAAATTATCCCATATATTCTCTTTGAATGCATTTTCTCATCATCTCTCCCATTATATTGAAGCATAAGAAAACCCCGTTCGTATACAGAAACCAGAACACGGTCTCCATGATCAATAAAATCAAGACACAGAACTTATCCCATATAAATAGTTTGAATGTGTTATTTGAACTCATTTTAGGGATTATATGCACTTTGCAGCAACTCTTTTGCTGTAGTTTAATACAAAATTTAAAATATTTAGGTGCATTTTTACATTTTCCTCGACTTTGGAATATGCCACAGTCTTATAAGGCCGCTAGGCTTAGTTTCTTATAAATTTGCATTCCCTTTGCTACGTAAATTTTTATATTTTCTTCCACATTGGAAGGTGCCATTAAATTGTAAGAGCACCAGGCTGAGAAGTCGTTTCCAATGGGTTTGTACTATGCCAAATTTGGCTGAAACTTGCACCCAGCCTGTTGTAGGTGCGGCCTTTATAAACATGGAGATCACAGTGAGCATGGTTCATCATCAAGCTGATCACCTCCTTGTGTCGTGTAGCATGTTGAATCTTTCACTAGAGCTGTATCGATGTAATTGCCTACATTTAATGGTCTTAGAACCAGGATCTCATTTCTGGCTGGAGTGATGATTACTAAGTTATTTTTCAGGCAAACAACCTCTTTAAGTGTCTGGCTTTTAAGGAAGATTCGCTTAAAATTGAGGTTTCTAAGGAAGAACTGGCGTGGTGGTTTAAGCAAAGCAGTAGAAATCTTGTGGAGAAAAAATCGGCAGATCAAAAAGTTTAGATCTTTTAAAAAAATGAGGATTTGATTGGGAAAAGCAGGATTTTCAAAAATCACAGAAATGAGCAAAAGCGGAGAGAAAAATGTGCTGATTTTTAAATTTATGGCACTGCCCATGAATTGTGGAATATACATTTTCTCACTCATGTTCAGATTGCTGATTGCATTGCATTGTACAATGCATAAATGATAACTAGAAAATAGTCTTCAACATTCCGATTGCATCTATTTTGGTATGAAGTCAAACCTACAAAGTAAGTAGAAAATCTTATAAAATAAAGACATAGACAATGACTCCAGGGCATCAAAGTCTTGGTGATGAAGCTCGTAGGCAAGAGTCACTCCTAAGTCCTTTAACCATTCACTATCAATTTTAGCCTCTGTTAGGATATCAAAATCATTAAGATTGAGTACGACATCACCACTTGCAATTTACTCAAAAGTTGAATCTATCTCATCAAGTTCAATTGGCTGGCCTTCCTTAATGGCACTTGATTTTTTTCTTATATAAATGAGATTTGGAATTGAAACTGAAACAAAAACAATGGTTACAATTTATAACTACAAGTGCAAATATATTAAAAGTATAACCTTGAGCTTTCTTCAGCTTCAAGTGGAGGTGGTGATGATTGAACGATTTTTTTTTTTTGGTTGAACTAGGCAATTGTGTTTCTTGGAATGTAGAATTTTATAAACTCTTCAATTATGCTTGCAAGTGAATGAAATCATGGTTGGTTTAAAGTGAGCATTGCTATCTATTGAATCTCTCTGACTTCTTGGCCACATTAATATTCCTTGCAACAATCTGCTATAAATAAATGCAGGTACAAGATAAGTATTTGTGAGTCTTTGACCTGAATAATAGCAAGAGATATGTAATAACCACCCCTGAATTTTTTTTAATTACATGACGCAATATATAAAACTAATTAAGAGTAACATGCTGATTGTTAGCTTTAGATTACGTGTGAGATAATAAAACATCTAGAAATGCTTTCAACATCAACTAGATGGAGTGGGGGTTTAAGACCATTGCCACTTTGTTAGTATAATATGATAATAAATGGAAGAGTAACTAGATGAAGTGGGGACTGCCCCCACCACTCAGCTAGTACATTTGAATAGAGATAAGGACTGAGTTTAAGTAACAAGATAACGAGGGGGCTGAGCCATCACCTTTAAATCATTACATAATTATAGGAAACATTAGATGCTTTGTAAAGAAACTTCTTTCAAGTTATCAAACATGTATTAGCTCAACAATCAAAGAGGAATAAGCACTCAAGTAAGATTTTTTGATAATTAAAATCAGACGTTAAAACGAGAAGCAACTCAATCAAACTTCTCAAGAAGGTGTGATGTCCCCTATTTGAAAATAGGATTTAATAATAGTAAAATTAGAATATAACAACAAATGCATAGTAACCAATTATAATAATATATAATTAATGAAAGCATCAAATATAATGAAAGGAAATGACTTGTCAACTCCAAAAGCTGCCACCTCTTGGATTTGGAGATATAAAAGCTAAATTCAAACTCAATCAATGAGCACCAATCAGGGGAATAAGAGTATACTAAAAAATAGAAGTAAGAGAATAATTAAGAGAAAAGTAGATGGAGATTATAAAATAAATATTAGATATTGATCGATGGAAGAGAATAATCTGAAGGGTCGTACTTAATTTTGAAGACTGTAGCTGTGATAGAGATCTTTATCTCTGATTTTGCTATATGCTGAAAATGAGATAATACTGATATTGCTATCAGGATTCAACTGCATAGTTTTGTGAGTCAGATTCATTGACCCCATCTTTCATGAGTTGTGGTTCATAGAACCCATCTCTCATGACAATGGATGGAACACTTAACCCACATTGGATCTAGGTGATGCTCATAGAAGTGAAGCACCAGGACTTCCTGCGAGGTCACCTATCCTAGTACTACTCAAGCTTCAAGCTTGAGCGCATTTAACTACAGAGTTTCCTCCATGGTTAAACCCACTCTGCTTGCAACCCCAATTGCAAAACCTTGACCAAGTGTTGTGCCTTATGAACCATTCATTAGAAAGCCCCTTAAGCTCATCAATTGATAAGTAGGAGATATTTTTCACATGTCAAATTGTGATATTACCATCAGGATTCAACTATGTAGTTTTTGAGTCAAACTCATTGACTCCATGTTTTATGAGCAGTGGTTGACAAAACCATTGACGGTGGCCAACAGTCATATCACTATCATGATCAGAGTCATTTCCATCTGTGATCCAGCAGTTTTTGAACCACATTCTTATTCAAAATGTTTTTTACCAAGTCTTCATATACATCACCTTAGATCTTCATAGCATATTCTCTTTAAATCTGGTGTATACATGATTGTTCTTCGCATAACACACCACAAATAATACTTCTCCATCTATAACCCTTATGTATATTTTCTTCAAAAGTGACATGTCTTTTACAACTGAACAGTCACATTATTTGTTAGCCACCTTTTCTTCTTTAACCACTTGATAAGTTAATGCATTCCTTAATTAATTTAATCTCCATCAGTGCTTTTTAAACCTCATAGAGGATTGTTCAATATAAAATAATAACATATGCTTGTTTTAATAAACTGATTCCCATGGACTCACACCTCTTCTACGTGGTCTTTTTGTCCATTCCTTTGACATAGAATGATTTGTTTTCAGAATTTGATTTCCTTCTCTGTTAAGAGATCAAGCTTTGTCCCTTTTATTTTGTCTTTTTTTGAAATCAGCGTAAAATATAAATCACATATACATTGTTGTGATTTTGTTCATATTATCTCTCTTTAATGAATCAATCAAAATATTAGTTTCTTTGTTTGTTAGTGGACATAATTGTGCCTTTATATTTTATATTGACTTTGTCATAAACAATAGTTGCTGGTGCGACATATACTGAGCTGACTAAAACAAATCACTAGCCGTAGCTTAGATAACTCACTCAAATACCTTGTCATAACTTCTCATATCAACCATATCCTATCAGAAATACCTATTACGTTATATACTTCTGTTCACTAATGTCAAGTCTTAGTCAAAATATACACCGTTTAATTGCAATGTTTAATCAGAAAATCAAAAGAAAACACAATCTCTCTTAGGCAAAATGTAGAGATTCTGAAACAACTTTTTATACTACCAGAACTAATGTGGATGCCTAGAACTTATAATCAGTGATATCGGAAATATATTCTTCTTGTTCTGGACTCTTCGTTGACTTCCAAGCATTTCAATAGATGTTCTCGGTATGGTAAGGTATATTTCTAACTAACTTGGACGTTTCTAGGAATATGACATCTATCCCTGAATGACTCAAGCTAATAGTCACTTGATACTTAGCGTGCAAAGTTATATCTCATAAAGCTTGGATGATACAGAGACTCCTGTCTTCCCATACTTTGCTATGATGTTGGCTTTTCTACTCCCAATATCTTATTTCTCCATGTGGCATCAGTGTTGCCAAAAAATCCAAATAAGTATTTGGTTCAATCATAAGATAGATTCTCAATTTTCGTAGAACCAAATAATATGCTATAGTCGCTCATCTCTACAACAATGTGTATTGAACTAGAGCTCAGTATAGTCATATCGATAATATAATAATTCTTCCTAATATCTCCCATTTTGTATATGTCCTTAAAGCATAGATTACCATGATATATCATCTTGATGGAGCATTTAGTCAAGCACTTTGCGTGCGTCTTCAATTCTCCATATTGCAAAGCTTATTTTATCTTATGTTACCTCAAGTTTCTGGGATAGGGGGACGGGGAAACGGGTTTCTGGGACAATTTTTTTTCTTGATGTAGGGGATGACAAGGGAAGATGGTGGGAACAACTATATAAAAAATAGGGAAAATTTAAAATATATAGAGAAATTTTAAATATACATATAAAAACATGAATAAAGCATGTTTATATATACTATAAAACCTTAACATATAATGTTTTTCTTAAATAATTTAAGTTTAGAGTTCACATGAGAGTGGAAATCAAACAAATTATCAAAATTGAAACATTAATTAATGGGATAGCCAAGGGAAAGGTTTCCGAGTTTTCGGGACGTCTTGGAAATGAGGACAGGTCAAATTTTGCCGGAAACATATCCCCGGTTAACATAAATTTTATCATGAGCGTGATAAATCCTTAGCTTGGATAGACATTTCATTTTCTATAGTAGACGAAAATAGGCAACACCTGTATCGACAAGATTTAGCAGTCTTTCTAAAGAAGATAATTTATCGGCTTGGTGTTTAGTTTTGACAATTGAGGCACCACTTTTGTGATTGTGGTGCTCTTGAAACAGTTCCTTGTTTGTTTTGAATACTGTCCAAATACAATGTGAAGCACTCAATTCTTCAAGCTTAGGTTTCCCTCGTGCTTGTGGTCATGAGGGGATTTTTATGACACTTATTATCTGTTTTTCTGGCTTTTGCTTGATTTGGCAAGCAAACATGATGATAGTTTTTCTACATTTCTGATGTGTGATGCAAGAACAAACCTTTTTGCTGCTTATAGTCCATTGGCCCCTCTTGTTTCAGAATCACAACCTCCTCATTTTTACTCCTCTCGAGCTGTATATTGCTAGCATAGTATGTCATCAAAATTTATATGAAGCCAAGATTGTCATCTTCTTTTATACCATGTTGTTTCTGTTGTGCTTGTTTAACCCCGGGCAATGATTGCCCTCCCAATCATAGACAATATTCGAATGTCTCCCTCGAGCACTTCTTATTCATGTGTGATATATATTGTTGTCAAGAGAGTAATCTTCCTTTATACGTTTTGTGGCACCCCTTAACCAAGGAACACCACTCTTCCAAGTGGCTCCAATTATTATTATTAATTGTACCATCTTTGAAAATGTACACTTGCTTTGTCGGACCTTTTAGCTCTCCCTTTTGGCGATCTCCTAGGGATGTATGTATGCTCGATCGGCTGTCTTTTTCTGGATTTCTGTTTGTTTTTGACCATTGTTTCTCCATCCCTAAGATCTTGAAGAGCATTCCGATGTAGGAGGTCTCTTGGGTCGAGGTCGAGGTTGACCTCAACTTGAGGTATTTTGCCTCGGGATCCTAGGCTCATTTGGGTTTTCAAATTGTTTTCCTGCCAAGTGTAGTTGACGCTTTCAACTTTTATCCCAAAATTGTTATAAAATGAGGCTTTCTTACTTCATTTGATCATCCATTAGTATCCACGAGATCCATTCTTCATGCAAGCTACTGATTTAGTACACATACAAGCAATCCTGCTTTCATTGGAGTCATTATTTGTAAGCAATCTTTTAAGGTGCATTCAAGGATTTCAAATCTACCAAGCAAGGATTTATTGAAGACCCTCATTTCATGTCATCATTTATGTATTTCCTTCTCAAGGTCTAGGTTCTTTCTTGATTGGAGAGTGGTAAAGTGCCTTGACAATTTTTGAAGTTTTATCCCTGTTTTTCTGCCTTAGGAATTTTGTCAAACACTTCCCTTGCAGCCTCAGTTTGCTGATGTTTGTTGTTTTGCTATGATTTTTGAATGCCAATGATATTGATGAATACAAATGATTGCAAAATAAGTAATTGGAAATCAAAGTGACATGCAACTTCTTTTTATTATTTTCCAAATGCAAGTACATGAAATTATGATGTAAAATGTACACCTACAGCCAAGAGGTATTTTCACAAACACTTGGTATGCATCCTATGACTATGCAATGAGACGTTTTTACAAACATTTGGCATACAAACTGAACAATTGAATCAAATTGATTTGCCTTCAATACTTCAATGTTCACAATGACTGAATACTTTGGTAACAAAAAGACATATATTACTTGTCAAAGGTATCCATCTACGATTGCCAAATGTAAATACCAAAAGAACCTGGAATAAGTAGTTGAGATGACATGCTTTTTGGCTTTGCTTTTTTCGGATTTGTTTTTTCAGACTGCTTTTTCGGCTTTGCTTTTTCGGCTTGCTTTTTCGGATCTGCTTTTTTGGACTGCTTTTTTGGCTCTGCTTTTTCGCTTTGCTTTTTCGGATTCGTTGCGAAAACTAAAACCTTTCTCCTTGCCAACTGATGTCAAAAATTAGATGCACGGGCTGAACAAAAATCACTGAATATTATCTCCCAATTAATCACAAATGAATTGGTTGAATACCAATTCCTCCACTCCCAACTAGGGTTGATATCTCACAACCGAAATTGGCACCTTAGAGTCTTCAAACCCTCAGGCAAGTATGCAAGCACTAAGGCTCTCAGCACAATAGATGAATATGCAACTCAAGATGTGTAAAATGACCCCCCAAAGGCTCCTTATAAAGATTTCACAAGCAACTCCAAGAAGCTTCTAGAGGAATCCAACAGTTTATTCTTTTAAGTGACTTTTTGATATTTTGTTATGTTAGTCACTTTAATATTAAATCAATTAAATATAAAGTTACTTTTTAATATTTCATTGTTTAGTAACTTTATAAGTAATTAATTTAATATATCTTTTCCCCCTTATTTCTTCATTTTTAGCTTCCGAGGAAAATAAAGGCTAAAATAAAATAAGTAGCTGGTGCCTGTCAAAAAAGGGGACATTACAAGAGTGGAGTTGGCCATCAAGGAAGGAGACTCACATTCATCAACCTTGCACAAGCATTCAAGCATTCAAACTTTCAATCGTTCAAGAGCATACTTACATCTGTGGATCTATGATTTGGCACTTGTACATCTATTGCATTGGTGGGGAGTCTGGGGACATCCCACATTCTACATAATTTGTCAATATACAATACATCTTTGTGGATAGCGGATTTGGATCCATCCATAGAGGTTTGGCAAGTATTGTGAATATTTGCATTGATATCATTCATCAATATACATAATTTCTCATTTCAAGGTTAATTTCTAAACTAGAGCATGACCAAGGCAAGCTCCCTCGCCAACAAATTTCAATTTTCATGTGTAGGAGTAGATCTATAGTTTTTCGAAGCAGAGAATTTGTATTTTGGAACCAGGGTTTTAGATTTCTGCTGCACTTTCGGATTTCAAGTTTTTGATATAGAGCAGGTTGAGGTCGACCTTTACCAGAGGCTCCTCAATTTTCAGGGTCAACAAATCTTAGATTTAGGTTCCTGGATCTAGCTTTTTTCTAGTTTGAAGATTCAGGAAGATTCAAAACAAGATTGAAACACCGATCAACTTACAAGATTCAAGAAGAGTTGGTAGATTAACGGATTTTCGGATGATTGATTGATAAACAGAGGAACAAATGTGTTCCTTATAAAGAATTTCAAGGACGTTGTTTCTAAAAGAAACAACGTAGACTGAAGACGGAATTAGAAACAAAACTAGAGACAGGATAGGAAACATTCCTATCTGGACTGAAGAAAAAAGAGACGGGATAGGAAACATTCCTATCTAGACTGAAAGACGAACTACAGACAAGTAGTTGACTATTATAGAAAGTATAAGATATTATCTTAATACCCTCCCTTAATGGTCAACGTACGGATGTCAGAACATTCTGTGATAACTGAGACCCTCCTTGGATCTACAGAATGCTGAAACCAAGAAGCTTTGCCAGAAGAGTGCTATGACTCAAAATAAGTTGCAATTACAAAACTTCGTTTTTGTGGAAAAAACAGTAAAACCCAGAATCTCACACAACCTTGCGTATTACAGGCAACTTGAAATGATTTTTGAGGAGAAAATCAACAAACCCAAAAAAACAAAAACAAATTCAGAAGGCGAAAAATGCAGCTTCGCCTTGATCAGGAAGCTCAACAACTTGTGCTGTTGGTTGGGAAGCATTTTGCCTTGCTTGGGCAACCAAACGTTTCCGACACTCAATTTCATATGGCTGAACTTGTGACAGTAATTATACTGTACATTTTGCTTCGTAGAGCCATCCAAGGATTGAGCAGAAGGTTGATGCTGGGAAGGCTGAGAAGACTGATGGTTGCCAATGTTCTGTTGAAAGGATTTTGCAGCAAAGGCTTGCTCAGTGGAGGTGGAACTGGAGCTGCTACCAAACTGTTGTTTCCACCGATCTTGCTGAAGTAGCAGGGTGCAGAGATCAGTGAATTTTAGATCAACACCAGTAGATGTGATGTTGAGAGTCTCGATAAAATGCTCATAGGATTTTGGTAAACTTCGAAGAGTGATTACCACAATATCCTCTTCCTCCATCTTGCGACCGATGGCAAGTAACTGATCACGGATTTCCTGAATCCGATTCAGGTGTGCCTGGAGCGAGGTGCGCTCATCCATGACAATAGAAAACAGATTTTTTTCAGAAAGAAGGCTCTGCTCTTGTTGGAAGTCTCATGAAGACCTCTTAGATGTGTCCAGATTTCGGCAGCTGTCTTGCCAGATGGAATTTGAGAAAGCTGGTCGTCAGCTACGGATAGTTTGAGAAGCATTATTGCCTCTCGATTGTTCAGATCCCATGTATCTTGATCAAGACCCGGAGAAGTCGGACGCTGCCTAACACCCAAAACAAGTTGATCAGTGTTTCGATATTTGAAGATTGCGATGATGCGTTGCTTCCAGGTTCCATAATTGAGACCATTGAATTTGGAATTATGCTCGAGCAGAATATTTGTCAGAGATGCCATGGCACGTTTTTCAATGAAAATTGTGAAAATCTGTGAAGGCACATTCTTCGAGGCAAAAATATAGAACTAGAAGAATCAGAGAATGATCGAGAAGAGAGCTCGAAAAACCCAGAAGGAATCTACTGTCGTTTTTTGGATCTGTTGGCTCGAAAATCGAGGCACCCAAAAAAATGAACGACAACCCAGTTGAGGTCTCGAAAAACCCACCAAGACTCTGCAAACAAAAAAATTGTTTGGACCCAAAAAGTAGGGTTTCAAGCAAAACTCTAGCCGTCAGCTTCGAAGGTCGATTGAGCAAAAAAAATGATGGTTTTACAGTTGACCAATGCTGGAAGGAGGTCATAGCAAGATGGAGGGAAAAAAATGCAGAGAAAATCAGAATACCGATGCCTAGAAGTCACACGAACGGGCAAAAAACACGACCATAAACCGGCGGACGTTGGACCTAAAAATCGCGAAGTTGCAGTGCGGATTTTGAAGATTTGGATGACGTCGTTGAATGGCAGACACAGGCCGACCATACACAGAGAGAACCCATAGGTATGGAAGAGACTCAGAGCCAAAAATCACACCCAAAAATCGTGGTTTGGCAACCAAAAAATAGATCCAAACAAAATCGCGATTTGTAGGTGGTAATGGCGCGATTTTCCAGTTTGGATACCAGTAAATTGCAATTTGCAGGTGGTAATGGCGCAATTTTCCAGTTCGGGATTTTTAGATTTTGAATGAAAACCCTAGTCAAAAAAATGTCATGATCTCCAAGATTTGAACAGACAAAAGTCTTCACAACAAAATTAAAACCCTAGCCGGGTTTATGTGAAAAATCTCAGAAATTTGAAGTATTTGCTCTGATACCATGTTACAAGATTCAAGAAGAGTTGGCAGATTAACGGATTTCTAGATGATTGATTGATAAACAGAGGAACAAATGTGTTCCTTAGAAAGAATTACAAGGACGTTGTTTCTAAAAGAAACAACGTAGACTGAAGACGGAATTAGAAACAAAACTAGAGACAGGATAGGAAACATTCCTATCTGGACTGAAGAAAAAAGAGATGGGATAGGAAACATTCCTATCTAGACTGAAAGACGGACTACAGACAAGTAGTTGACTATTATAGAAAGTATAAGATATTATCTTAATAAAACTTCTTTGGGACATCTTTGTGTTTGAGCATGGATCGAGCCATCTCGGTGATTGTTCTGTTTTGACGTTCAACGACACTGTTATGTTGTGGTGTGTGGGGTGTGGTTAATTGGCGTTTGATGTCATAAGTATCCAAGAAGCTAGAGATTTCATTAGAACAAAATTCCCCCCTCATTGTTTGACCTAAGAGTAATAATAGATTTCCCAGACTCTTTTTTCAACTAAAGGTTTGAACTTCTAAAATACAAGAAATGCATCTAATTTTTTTAAAGAAAATACACCCACATTTTTCTATTGAAATCATCAACAAACAAAATTAATACCTGGACCCAAGAAAAGGAGTGGTCATAGGGCCGTAGATATTGGCATGAACAGTCTGAAGCACTTAAGAAGCTCACCATGAATTGCCACTGGGGCAAGGTGCTTGTTGTTGCTTCCCAACCTGACATGCATCACAAACTCCAAGTTGTTGAGTCTAAATCTTTGGCACACTGAGGACAAGCTCTTTTTGAGCAAGTTGAGAGAGATAATGCACATTTAAGTGCTGATGCCAAAGTGTGCTAACAGAGGACTGCCGAGCAGCCATAGCTAAGTGCCGAGAATCACCAGAATCAATAAGGCAGAAAAGAACATGATCCTCAAGACCAACTACAACAATTGGCTGAGTTGCCCTATAAGTGATGGTACATTGATGTGAATTGAAGGTGACATCCAACTGTGGAGAATGTCACAGTAACTAACTGACTGAGAGTATATATAGTTCCATCCTTGGAACGTGTTACAAATTGAGGAAAATGAGATTCCTTCCCGCACGCTGAATCTGAATGTTGCCTTTATCGACAATGGTGTACTCTTCTCCTCCACCAAAAATAATAGAATCTGAGTAAGGAACCAATCTCTGTGGTGGGTGAAATGACGAGAGGCACCTGAATCAATGTACTAGGCATATGACTTCATATGATCTGTAGGTATTTTAGCCATGAAGGTGTCAAAGGCAGATTTCGTCTGCTCAGTGTGCTTTGCATTGTTCGCTTTGGGTTGCCGACCTGATTGCATAGATTGGGTAGCTAAGCATTTCCGACATTCAACCTTCACGTGACCAAACTTGTGGCAATAGTTACATTGAATGTTCTTCTTCCGGGAGCCATCTGAAGCTGGAGTAGAGGACTTTTGTTAAGAAGACTGCTAAGGCTTGCGTTTATCCTTTTGAAAGGATTTAGCAACAAAGGCTTGCTCTGTGGAGGTGGAGGTGGAACTGATATTGAACTGTTGTTTCCACCGATCTTGTTGAAGCAGAAGTGTGAAGAGATCGGTGAACTTCAGATCAACACTAGAAGACATGATGTTGTCTTGATAATATGCTCGTAGGACTTGGGTAAACTCCGGAGAGTGATAACCACAATGTCCTCTTCCTCCATCTTGCGACCAATGGCAAGCAACTAATCACAGATTTCCTGAATCCTATTCAGGTGAGCCTAGAACGAGGTTCGCTCATCCATGATAATAGAATATAGAGTGTTCTTCAAGAAGAAAGCTTTGCTTTTATAAGAAGTCTCATGAAGATTTTTTAGATGTGCCCATATCTTGGTAGCTGTCTTGTCGGATGGAATCTGAGAGAGCTGATCATCAACTATGGATGATTTGAGAAGCATTATTGCCTCTTGATTATGCTATGTAACACAAAACAATTTGATTGGTATTCCGATATTCAAAAATTGTTATTATTTGCTGCTTCTAGGTGCATTAATTCTAACCATTGAATTTTGAATTGCTCTTGAGCAGAGTTAGTCAATGATGCCATAGCATGTTTTCCAATGAAAAAGCGTGAAAATTTGTGAATGCACGTTCTTTGAGGCAAAAAAATCGAAGACCCAGAAAATTTGAAGGGGTACCCAAAATAGAAATAAACCCTAAAAGAATATGTTGTCAGTTTTTGGATCTGCTGACTCAAAAATTGAGGCACCTAGAAAAATCGGACAACCCAGTTGAGCTCTTGAAAACCCATCAACGATTTGTAATCAAAATTTTTTTTGAGCCCAAAAATTAGGTTTTTGAAGAAAACCCTAGTAGACAGCAATGGAGGCAAAAAAAATGCAGAAAAATGGTTATTTCAATTAGCAAACAGCTAGATGTTTGCACAAAAAAAAGTTGCTGAAATGTCATAGGAGATGTTGAACTTGACACCAAAAAATGAGATTCTTAACCCTAAAAATCGTGATTTTAACAGACCTGCTACCAGCAAAAAAATGATTGAAGAAAAACACCTCAGAAAATGGTGTTGCAGACGTTTTATACCAGTTGTGAGTTGCTTCAGATGCGGGTTTTAGACACACAATGTGTAGAAAATATTGTCCAGAGAAGTCTCGATTTTTGCAATCTAACGAGCCAAAAAAATACGAACGCAATTTGCTAAAACCTTAGCAAATAATGCAGTCGCAATTTGTAGAAAACCTAAGCAAAAATTTAGTCACGATTTTCCAGGGAAAAGGAGATTGTGAGTTGTAGAAGAAATTTTTCTAGTTCCGAGTTGAGAAAAAAAGTGCGATTTTGCAGACCTTGTCTCCAAAAACTCCTAGCCAAAACTTAGGTTTGAACAAATGAATTAAAAAAAAAAAGGGAAACCCTAGGCGGGTTGTAGAGAAAATCTCAGAAATAATGTCGAAAATGTTTTAGTAAATAATTTTGAAAGAAATTATAATTTTTTCGAAAAAATTTAAAGTATTGGCTCTAATACCATATTACGACAATAGATAAGCTTCTATTATTAGTTAATGGTTATCTATTTGTAATCTATGGTAAATATTAAAATGTTTCTAATATTTAGTTAGCTGTGGTTATTTGTTAGCTTTCTTTTAGCTAGAATATAATATTTCTATTCTTTACGATCGTTTCTTAAGGAAGCATTGCTTTATTTTTATTACAAAGTAATTGGTAAAATACTTGCTCGATATTAACAGAGTCTAAGAGGTCAATATATACAAAAGAATAAAGTGATGTTTCCTTGGGAAACGATCGTAAAGAATAGAAACATTCAATTCTTGCTAAAAGAAAGCTAAAGAAAGCTAACAAATAACTACAAACTTTCTAATATTTAGAATAGATTACAAATAGATAACCATTAACTATAAAAGCTTATCTATTATTGTAATACCCTCCCTTAATGGTTAGTCTATCCGCAACACCAAGCTGTTAAAAAGCGTAAGATAGATTTTGTCTGCTTAAAATGCTCCGCATTGTTCGCTGTGGGTTGTGAACTAGATTGCTTAGATAGGAGTGACCAAATTTGTGGCAATAATTGCATTGAATGTTCTTCTTCTAGGGGCTTTCTGAAGCTAGAGTAGAGGATTTCTGCTGAGAACTAGAACCACCATACATTGTTGCTATATTTGAAGATGATTAGCATCCGTTGTGTCCATGTTCCATAATTCTGCTTGTTGAACTTTTGATTTCCCTCGAACAAATTATTAGTCATAGATGCCATAACATGTTTTTTAATGAAAAGCGTGAAAATTTGTGAAGGCATGTACTTCGAGGCAAAAAAGTGAAAGACTTTAGAAAAAATGAAGTACCCAGTAGAGAGCTCCAAAAACCTAGAAAGAATGTTGTTAGTTTTTGGATCCGTTGGCTCAAAAATCGAGGCACCCAAAAAAATGGACGACAACCCAGTTGAGCTCTAAAAAACCCACCAAGAATATGTAAAAATATTTCTGATCTGGTATTGAAAGTTTAGGTTTTAAAAAACGGACTTGGCTGCAAAAAAGCTTCAAAATAATGGTGGATTTGTAGAGAAAATAGCAGATTTTGGGCAAGAATCAAGACTAGAGGTTTGTAAAAACCCTAGACACCTCCAAATAGGCAAAAAATGACCACTTTTTTTAACAAAAAAAGGAAAAACGGGCCACAAATTAGACGTGCAATTTTTAGGGAAATTTGGATGCGATTGGCATAAAAATATGGGTGTTGTTAGATTGTGGTGACTGATCAGGAAAGTACTGTACATACTTCATAAATAGTGGGGTTCCCCGAAAATTTTTTTTTTTGGAAGTAGCCGACATGGTAGCCGACATATTATGGCCGACATATGGCCGACATGTTATAACCCTAAAGCGGTTTAATACTTGTATAAAAAGGGCTTAGGGTTGGGTATTTTTTATGTGTGGTGATACAAAATTGGTTCTTGTGGCGGTATTGAGCTGTAAGGGATTACGGATTGTAATCAGGTTGTAATCACTGGATTGTAATAAGATCGGACTTGCTGTTTGGTGGACGTAGCTCAGGGATTGGGTGAACCACGTTAAATCTTGGTGCCTTGTGTTCATTTCTGTGTGTTCTATTATTTTTGTTATTGGTTATATTTGCATGTAGTTTTTATTTCTGTCCGTGGTTTATCCTAACAGGTGTGAGTTGCAGAAAAATGGGGCCCAACAGACCTCCACGTGAACAACAAAGAATAACCCTTGATTTTGAGAGGATCCAGTCGCGCTAGTTGCAGTTATAAGGGCGCGAGTTTGCAGACCAAAAAAATCGCGGAAGTTACAACCTAATGGCACAATGTTTTGGCATAAAACCCTAGTCGAACCAAAGGTTTTGGAAGCAAATTTTGCATGAAAATAATTTCGAAAATAAAAGGCAGATAATTTCAACCAAGAAATTATAATTATTTTTGAAAAATTTAGAGTATTGACTCTGATACCATATTACGGAGTAATTGGTAAAATGCTTGCTTGATACTAACAGAGATTGAGAGGTCAGTATATACAAAAGAATAAAACGAGGTTTCCTTAGGAAACGATTGTAAAGAATAAAAACATTCTATTCTAGCTAAAAGAAAGCTAAAGAAAGCTAATAGACAACTACAAACTAACTAATATTAGAAATATTCTAATATTTACAATAGATTACAAATAGATAACCATTAACTAATAATAGAAGCTTATCTATTATTGTAATAATTCTTTTGTGTATATAGACTTCTCGGTCTCTGTTAATAACAAGCAAGTATTTTACCAATTACTGAACTTCAAACAAAATCTGCAAAGCCTCTAACAAAAAAATCATCACAAACCCAGCCAACCTAACATTGGATAACCGAACTATCCTTGGGAACAAAGATACACACTGAGAACAGCTATCACGATTTTGAGGAAGAATCAACAAACAGTCCAAACTTTGCAAATGAGCAAAATGCCCCAAAACAAACTGCAAGATACTATGCTTTGAATTTTATAAAGCATCATTTTTTTGCGAAACACGGTAAAAACCCTAAAATAGGAAGACCTATCATAAAATCCCAAGTGTACTTTGCGGATTACAAAAACCATAAACAATTTTTTGAGGTAAAGAAATGACCAAAACCAACCATGATTTTTGAGGGAAAAATCATCAAACCCAAACGTGATTTTTGAGGTAAAAAATAAATCAAAACTAGGAACAAAATCAGAGCACAAATGAAAGAATACAAAATTTAATTTTTGAGGAGAAATAGTGAAACCCAACAAATGTTTTTTTTATGAAGGGGAAAAATTATGAAAGCACACTAGATAAATTTTTGATGAAAAAATTGTTAAAACCCAATAGATAATTTTTAAAGTTTTATTTTAATAAAACCCTCTTATAAGGGAGTCATACCTAGATCGGCTCCCGCTTTGATACCATGAAACATTGAAATGGAATAATTGTATTAACAAATTGCACTTTTAAATAGAGTTTCAGACACTAAAAAAAAGGTCATGTAAAAAGCAAAGCTGTCTAAATAAAGACTGTCTAAAAATATAGACCAAATTAAGAAAACAAAAGGAAAGCCTAAATGACCATTAACTAAGATTCTAGAAGAATGAGATAAATATAAAAGAACCTAGGATGCTAAAAATAATTTAATAACATGCCATGTTGGTGAAAATTTGAAATACATTTTTGAAGGTTTGCTTTTAAGTGAACTATTTAATGCTTTAGAATAACTTTACTTTTTAAAGTTCAGTGAATGCACAGTTTGATTTGGACATAATAAAGCATAATGAATGAGCAGTTCTAATAATTAAATTAGTCGCTGAATTACTTTACTTTTTGAAGTTCAGCGAATGCACAATTTGATTTTGGACATGATAAGGCATAATTAATCAGCAGTATCTAACCAACCTCTTTGAAATATATTTTAATAAATTATTTTTTGAATTTCTTCTCTAGAACTCATTTTCTTATAGATTTTATCCCGTGCGCATTGCTCATAATATTTTTTCAACTCCTATTTACACGAAAGGGCAGAAAGATGATTATATTTGGATGCAGGAAACATGCAGTGACATCCTTTGGCGGGAGCTAGAGCATTCTGGAGATGAAATTTTGCAGGTGAGGTCACAAATGAACATGTTATATGTCATTCTAATGCCCAATGTGGTTAAATTGGAAATCATTAAGAATCTAGTTTTTAAATTACACATAAATGCAATGCAAAGAAACAATCCATCTAGTAAACAATTACTAGGAAGTGCACTTAGACATGCCATTTCTTCTTTTGTTTGTGACCTTTGTGCAGGCTAAGCTATTAATACACGCTATTAAACGCTCTTTGTATGCTCTATGGTTTCTACTTTCTTCTGCCATGGCATTTTCGCAGATCTAGTTTTATGTCTCTTTATGTGCCCACTGACATGCATCTTACTAATTCCACTTGATTTTCTTCCATGTAATGGATACTCTCTCAGGCTTACTTGAATTTGTACCATCAAGTGTTGTTAAGTTTTCCTCCACTTTCTTTCATGAACTTCGATGATATTTTTTAGCATTGTTTAATTTTGTCAAAGCTTCTATGACACCGGATTTGATAATTGTTGACAATTTTGTTTTTGCAATAACAGCTTTCTTGACTTTGGTTGCTTTTGCTAACTTTTCTTTTCAGGTTTTATATTACAAGTTCTGATTTCTTATTTGATTTTCTATCTAGAAATTGAATATCTATACTCGTTGGCCACATTTCCTCCACTCTTCCAAATGTTCTCTTCCAAGGTACCAAGACACTGATAAAGAGTATTTGTGTTTATTATAATTAATTTCAAGTAACCACGTTTTAATTACCAATTGCATAATTGATCAAGTTAATTTGGTTACTATCATTTTGAATAGGTATCATTAAGGGGTTTGATGATAACCCCAGGCTCATATCTATGTTAACTTTTCTTGATCATGGAAAATTATCATTTGCATCTTATTTATTACTGTTATTTACATTCATAGATGACAAAGCATTGCTTTTATTTGACATTGTTACACTGCTGAATTATATTTTCCTAACCAAGCTGTAAATACAGAAGGACAAGTGCGAGCTATCAATGGTGGACCTAGAGGGAATTTTATGTCACTGTTTGTGACTGGTAGTTCTAAGCAGAGTTGCAAGATTCACCAGGTCTTGCCCAGACTTGGTGAGTCCCAAGATGGGTCAAGTGAACTGAGGCCTAGAGATTTGAGAGTTGGGTCCAGCACAAGTTTTGCTTGAGCTTGGCTATGTCGGGCCTGAAATATGTAAAAGGAAGATAAAGAACTGAAAACACTAAAGTTTGAAGCTTTGTTAAAAGTGATGCGCTTATGAAAATTAGAAAAAGATAAAAATATTGAAGTTTGGTTGAAAACAATAAAATTATGAAATGACCTGCACCGTGAAGGTCTACGTGGTCCCAAAGGATGAAGGTCTATGTCATCCCAAAGGCTTTTATTTGGGCTTGGTGGCAGGAGCTCTATCCCTTAACCCTTCCCTGTATCATTATCAAGAGTGCACTAGGGGGCTGACCTTTGACCTTTCTGGGGGTGCTGCTTCTCGTCATTTGCAAGGGGCGGTGCTGCCTTCAGACCCTTTTTCTGGTGTTGAAAAGCAAAAGTATAAGTTGTTTTGGGCCATGTATTATTGAAAAATGATTAAGTGCTAGAGAAAATTTATATATCTCAAAATGTTTTTCCCTTAAAGTCAAATCTGTTTTTGTCTTTATTTAATTGATGTATACTTGTATGTGATCAAGGCAGCTTCTCGTCGATAAATTTCTTGATTTATTGAAGAGCGCATGGTGAAAACTTTGAAATCTTTAGAAATCTCTATCTTTGATGTTTTTCAACTTTCCAAATATGAGTGGGGAATTGGAGTCTGAGTGAAAAACCCACTCGCCGATTCCCAATTGAGTCTATGTCTCATAGCTGTGGTTTAAAGTGTTAGGTAAGTGAGACACTGCAGAGCAAGTGATTAAAACTGTAGAAAGAGAGAGATGGAAGAATATTTGTTAGTTTGTGGAGGAAAATTTACCCAGCTGATGCTAATATTAGTCAAAATCCTATTTCTGAAGCAGGAATTGATTCATTTGGATGGAGTTTGAAAATTGAGAAGTTTGGCTGTCTGAAAATGGGAAATGAAAATAGAAAATTGAGCTAAGGAAAGGTAAAATTGGTCTAAGTGCAAAATAGAGATGAGACTTTTCTTCGTCCCAAGCAAAAATGAGATGAGACTATTCTCTGTCCAAAGAAAAATGGAGATGCGGCTCCTCTTCATACCTAAGGAGAGTCAGATTAAGCACCATCTCATTGCAAATGAGTAAGGAACGCAGATTCTTTCCATCTCAAGTAGGCTGAACAGAGCCCCTTCTCATCTTAATTTGAGTAGGGAGGAAACACCTCCTCAACTCATATTGGGTAAAGCAAAAGGGAGATAAGACATGAAGTTTGATCATAGGGGAAGTATCTTAAAACTCAATTCAAAAGGTCCCAGATTCCAAGTGGTAAGCTCCTATCAATCAGGTTGGAGGCATTGGGCTTCTAAAAATCATTTCAATAACATATATGCAGCCCTTTATGAAACGTGTGAGCCTGATCCCTATGGACAGGCTATAATTTGAATAAGATATGGCCTTAATTAGGCTTCCAAAGTCCACGTCAAGACCTTAAAGAGCCCAGATGTAAGAGGCAGCGAATACAATTACAGTTTGGGACCTTAAAAGCTTATTAGTTAAAGCTCAAAACTTGAGATGGATGTTTCTTAAATTCTGGCTTATCGGCTCAACTGGCTAAACCAGACCCTGTGATTGATGAAACATGTGGATAAAATGGCCCTGAAACTGATCTTTTAACTGACGACTTGCATTGGGGTTTGAGAAAGCCAATATACAAGATGTGTGACACCATATGGGCCCAAGTTAGGGTCAGATCTGGGTGCTAAATCTACTCAAACCCTGTCATGTATTGTGGCGTGTGGGCTGAGAGCATTAATATATGTTTGATATTTGAATTGTGGCGCACCCTATGGGTAATTCAAGACAAATTGGGCCCAGATCTGGGTGCAAGAATCGATGAAAAAAACCCCATGATTAACATGTAGCTTCAACGAGCCAAATCAGAGCTACTTAATGCAGCATGAGCCCTAAAATTCATTGATCTGGGCTCAAAGTTCAAGCTGGAGGCTTTAAGTTGCAACGTGTGAACCCAGTAATTTAAATCAGGCAATAAAAACATTTGATCAGATTCAAATTTAATTGGATCCTGCCCTATAACACGGTGTGTATCATTGAAATTCAAAATCAGGACTTAAATAAACCAAATTTGTGTACTGATTTAGCACAAATTGGGCCCAGATATGGGCATGAAGCTTAATAAAATGAGCCCAAAGGCTAGCGTGTGGCCTTGAGGGATTAACCAGGCCCTGAATATGTAGCATGTGGCCTTGGGGAATGAATTGGACTGGGCCTATACAAGATCCCAATTCAATCTGATTTGGTCAAGGAGGCCTGTGATAAGATGTCTGGACCATTTGGGCCCAATATTCAAATGCACACCCGACTAAACATGGTCTGAATTCCCAGCTTGTAGGCTGGAATCTATTGGCAGGCCTAATTTACAAAATATGTGGCCTCGTAAGGATTATTTTAATGCAAAATGGGGTCAAAATTTGATGCCCTTAAAGAGATAATTGAATTCAATACATGCAGATCCAGGCACAAAAGTTGTTGCAAGCCCTTGCTATTGGAGTATTACCTTGAACTTTATGAATCAAAGTGTTAAATTTAAAATTCTTTGTTAGGTTCTATCCAATGCAAAGGCTTGAAATTCAAATTTCAAAGGGAAATGAATTGAATGCTAAGCCTTCTAGACTCAAAACTCAATGCAATCTCCATTTAATGAAAATTGCAAGCATTTAAAAGTTTAATTGCATTGAGGATTGCCCCCTTAACTAGACATTTACTATGTAAGCAGGACAGTAAGCTGTAATGTCCTATTTCAGGACATTCAATAGTTTCTTCGTGAGTACTGTAATTTTTGATAATATTTTCCATCTTCATTCCTTAATGTTTGAAGATATATTTATACTCAGTATTTCAAAGGGTCGTGACTTATTGTATATATTAATTATATATGATTATATATTATATATTAACAATGTGTTAATATTACTTAAATATAATCATATTATATATTAATAATATGTTAATATTAATTAAATAATATATGATTATTTATTATATATTATATTGATTATATATGATTGTATAATATATATGAATCTTTTATTTAGTATAGATATAATTGTCATACACTATAATACATAAAATAGTTAATATAGGTGTATATATTATTTATAGCATGACAATTAAATATCTAATTATGTATAGATAGATAAT
Organism: Cupressus sempervirens; assembly: GCA_028749045.1. NCBI lineage: Eukaryota > Viridiplantae > Streptophyta > Pinopsida > Cupressales > Cupressaceae > Cupressus > Cupressus sempervirens. The sequence goes on along the minus strand of CM053791.1, from coordinate 734,720,802 downwards.
AATATTCATATAGTTATATATATATATATAATTAATATTTATAATTATATAATATATAACGAGTTATATTTGTAACTTATAATAATTATAATTTATTCTATATAAATTATCGATTATTAATAGTATACTCCTTATGTATAATTAATTTATATACTGAAATGGGGATATCACAGCCATCCCCTCTCGAATTTGCTTGTCCTCAAGCAAATCATTCATATGCAAGCTTTGTCATAGACATAAAACATACTTGCATTTAAAATACCAAAAAGATTTATGAAATATACATTGAATGAAAACATGAAGCATACACGATGTAGACAGATCATGAAAACACGAAGTGGACACGATGCAGACAGATGAAGACACAGAGCAAACACGATGCAAACACATAAGACACACATTATGCATTTCTTTAATTGTGAACCTGCAACCAAAAAAAAATCATTAGTACACATTATATATAAATCAATCTCCTCATAGGGTGTTTATAGTCTCATCATTTCCTAAATATGGGAGGAGGAACCATAATAGGGTGCCCTGTTACCCAACCAGTGGGCCTCACCGTTCTCCCTCATTATTGTTACCTTCCTCCGATCATCATTTTCAAGAAGGCGCCTTTGTATGATGTACCCTGAGATGTCCCATCATCGAGGCCTTACCCGGTACCCGTAGGCTTTATCCGGTACCTCGCGCGATGTCCCCCAGTCCATTACACCGCAGGCCTTATCTCGACTTGGAGAATCATGATCTTAAGGTGATTCTATCAACTATTTTCCAATAAGAAGTCTTTTAAAGCATAATCTTTGAAATATCAGATAGTTAATCTTGTCATTCAATTATAGGAGGAGAAACCATAATGGGGATATCACACAAGCCTTCATTTTGAAGATCTTTTCATTGCGAATATAGGGCGAAGGTAGAAAATTCAAATTTCCAGGGGTAGATTGGAGGAAAATTTGTTTAATTTACTATGCTTAACTGAGAATAGTAGAGATCTCATCCACCATTTTGGCCTACATCTGCAATTTAATGTTATACTGGTGCATATATCAGTCACTCAGAATCCATCTGCAAGCTGCTATTGTCAAGGAGATTTTATTTCAAAGCAATTGGCACAAAATCCTGATTTTAGGATCTTAGAAGGCCCTTCAACAGAAAATTTAACTTATTTGCAGCTCTGATGTTAACCTTATTTCACCATGATGTGACCTCAGTTCCAAGTTAAGTGCTAGTATTTAACGATACAAATCTTGTTACATGCTTTAGACCCAGGTAGATAACTTCAAACCAGCTTGACATCATAAGATTTAGCATCATTCATTGAGGTTTATTTTCCATTTCTAGAACTATATATCAGACTCGATTATTGCGTCTTTTGGGTCAAACATGGACTGAAATCAAATTGCTATAACTAGTCAGACATTTGGAAGAAAGAAGAAATTACTATTAGTTCTTTAAGTATTTGAAAGTGTAATGAGTCTATTTTCTAGATCTGATATAAATGTCAGAGGGTCTGATTTTAGTATCTCTGGTCATACTAACCTCTGATTTTAAGGTTCACATTTGAAAGACAAAATAAAATCTTAATCATGTTGTTTTCTGCAGGACAAGGGATGGAGAGAAGAGCTGAAAGCATCCCAAATCCAGGACCTCAAGTGAAGTCGAACAGACATGCCAACACATGACAGTATGTAAGATGAGCAAACACCCAAAGGGAGGGGAGGTAGGACTGCAGAAAACACCAAGGCACGAAGGACAACCAAATCCACATTTGATACAGGACCTATGGTGCTGGGTTCAAGCTTCACCTCAACATGGGCAAAGGTGGGTGACACCAACCTTGGGCCATTCGATACAAGGATGACAAGGGACAGACTGTATGGAGATCTCCAGTCCTAGGAGGTCAAGAGGATGATAAAAAATGGCATCATACAGGCCTCTATCTTTCCACCAACACATTAGTGGACTGAATTGGTGTTAGAAATGGCAAAGAATTACAACTTAGCAACAAGAGAAGTTCTTACAACAAAAGGAAATGTGGCAGTTACTCTTGTAGCAGATGCAATTAGGGAGGCAAGGTGGACATTTGAAAGATGAAGAAAGATGCCCTAAAGGAATGTGAGAGCAAAACCAGTCATTATGGTGGCCTCATTAATAAGGAGTTGTTGGCAGGACCTAAGAGAACTCATGCCCAACTTTTCAAGTTGATAGAGACTGTTTTTAAGGAGGATGTGGGGGACTTAATATTAATGTTAAACAGAGTTATGGTTACTCTTTGAGACTTGGATGTTTTATTATATAGAGGTGATACTCAGTGGATATGAAATGTTTGATTGGGCATGGATGTTTGGTAACCATATTGATGAACAATTGAGAACGGTTATAGACACCAAGGCCTTTTACATGACTTCCAACTCAGTTTACATGATGGCATGGATGGGTAGGTATCCCAGCTTATGGTATACCTTGGGGTAGTAAGAAATAAGAAGCGAGAACTCATGTCTTATGGCTGCTATCACTAGTTCCTTCTCCACAAAAGGGATGATTTCAAGATTGCTAATGATGTATTCACCATGCGCGATGTGAGGGTATTACAAAGGAATCCACTTAGGAGGATTACTAAATGGATCAACTGCCTCTGCATGTATTCAGACTTTCTCTTTAACCGTGCATTCCACAAACCTCTTTGGGATGAGTAGTCTCTTCTGTGCAGGTCCAGTAGTGAAGAAGTATGGGTTGTGGTTTATTCGGTTTCCTGAGTTTTACTTACATCTGGATATTGAGGAGTAGAGTTTGCCGAAATAAGCTTCTAGGTTTCCAACTAATAAGCTAGTATTATTGGAGGTGGCTAGACAACTGGTAGCATATGATAGAATCCAAAAGTGCAAACAGAAGCCGAGAGTTTTGTTTTCACTCAATTTAGGGAGTGAAAGTTGTATAACTTTGAAGTGGCAAGGGTAGCCGAGGGAGGGAGCACGTTTCGACCTTTTCCATTAGATTAAGAGAGCATATTGAGCCTAGTACAAGCATATAGCACACAAAGAATTAGCGGGCTAATGCTAGTGATGATATGAAGATAAGGAGAGATCATTCTCTAGGATGCCAATCGTGCTGATAAGAGTGAGCAAGTGGATACAAATACCTGATCAAGTAGAAGATAATCACCCTGACTATGAGAAAGCAATGAGGAGGGTGTTGCTCATGTTGATTGGACAAACAAGAGTGAAGAGAGCTTGGATGCATTAATGATGTATGTCAGAACATTTATTGAGTTTTAGTTGCAAAGGCAAGTAGCTCAATTGCAGGCAATAAGGCTTCCATTGACTTATGAGCTCATGGAGAACATGGTTGAACCCAAGGAAGAATCATTTGGACTGCTGTAGGATATAAGCATTGGTTTTGAGAGTCAACATAGTGAAAGGGGTGGTAGTAGACTTCTACAAGCAAATGAGAAGAAAAGGACGAAAGCTGTCGATCAAGAGTTGCAACAAAAGAAATAGAAACAACCAACAAAGGATAACTCCAAGGCAAGCAATAGAGGAGAGGACACCAGTTCCTGTCGTCAATGAGTCAACAACAAGAAAACATTTTAGTTATGTCCCATTGGATGATGATGATGATGAGCAAGAGGTAAACTCGTCCCCTTAGCATAATGAAGAACATAAGAGGAAGGGAATGAGATTATTGATGTAGAGGCACATTCACAAGATGATGAGGTTCAACCACATGAGGTAGAAATAAATCAAGTAGTCAATCAAGAAGTCTCAGAACAAAACCATGAAGAAGAAAAGGTTGAGGGTGGACTTTTGCAGAGATTATGACATCGACATGGTTACTAAGCCGAATGACAAAACAAGTTACAATTGAGTAACCAGTTGACATTATAGAGGAGATAGAAGAGTTGATGGTGAGAAGAGCAAGATGTCAGCTAAGAGGTTCTATCATGCTAGGTTGGATGTTTTCAGGAACTCACATTGCACAAGTAATAGTCCCAAATATATCAAAGGCAAGGGGAGAGATTGAGCCAAGAAAGTATGACAGAGGAGTATGAATTGGGGCAAACCACCAAAAAACAAGATATTGAGGAAGCCTTGAGAGCCATTCCGGTGTTGGAGGAAAGAAAAGGAGGAGGCGGGAAATAAGAGAAAGTATAAGGTTGAGGGAGAATCTTAGAAAAATAAGGGTTCCACTTTAACAAGCTAATCCATATTATAGTCCTTCTATGATAGGAATTGAAGGGGTTGGATTTGTAGGTCATGTTGCAAAGAGACGGGTGGCAATAGTATATGGAGAAGAAAGCATATTCATCAAGAAGTTTTTGAAGACTTATGATACCATGCTCTCCCTTCAGGAGTGAAGCGAAAGAGTATTGAGGAAGTGTGTGGACTAGTCATCAGGACAAGAAGAAACTCTCTCACATTTACAAGTGCTTATGGTGGTACCATTGCATACATTGATAAAGGATCGAGTAGTAGTTAAGGCACAAGAGGTTGGCTTCATTGCATGGCATCAAGTAGTTACTCACATGTGTGATGTACTTTTAGGCAAGTAGAGCCTTGTTGTTTGATCACAAGGGATACCATTTTGAAGATAGAGAGTGAGATACTTGGGTATGTGAGATCCATGTTGCACTTAGAGATGGATGCCAATCAAAGGATAACTATGAAAGGTCTTCTAGGGAAAGTGAAATAAATAGTCTTTGTGGAAGGGAATCCACCCAGGTATACAACAACCAAGTTTTTGGGTTCATGAATTTATATAATGTAATTGTCTCGAAGAGGTTTTGTTCTACTTATACCGGTGAAGTGAATTACTATGAGTAGTGGCTTGGATTGATGCCAAGTGTTTCCATGGAAATTATTGGTGAGATTGTGTCTAAGTTCATCGAATGTGAAAAAGTAAATGAGGATGAGGAACATAATTCCCAAGGTGATGCGGTGACATAAGCCCACATAGTCCTAAACTTGTTCATTGGTTATTAAATAAATGTTGTATTCTAATTGGCTCGTTCAGTGCTAAGTTGGATAGGCCTACATGGCTTTTTTTGTGATTAGTCCTTGGCTACATTGTAATTTTCTTATTGGTCTGCTAGGTGATGGCTTCTCCTACAAGTGCTCTCATCTCATTGGTCCATAGGTTATTGCACCTTATTTGGTTATGGATTTGAATTTTATTATTGGCCCATGTAGTTGTGCTTAATTGTGATTGGGCGAGCATTTAATGTTTGTAGCTATGGTTTTGGAACCCCAATTAGGGCTTATGCGGATTAATCTTGGCCCTTAATATCAAGCCAAGCTTGGCCATTCATTGTAATTGAAGCCCCTATATAAAGGCTCACTAATGTTATTTGTAGGAGAGTTGTGTTGAAGAATTGTTGCCAATATGGTAGCAAATTTTTCTTTGCTATTCATTATTGTGTTTACATGGTGAATTATTTGGAGTATTGCATCGTTCTTTCACTTCCTTAGAATATATTTCATTCCAATTTGTTAAGTTAAAATTTTCTTAGAGGAGTGTACTTGGATGAAAGTAGTGTAATGTCCCCAATATTAATGTAATAATTAAATTAAATTAATTAATTAATTGGTCCCAAAATTTAAATAATATATTAAATGGACCTTTAATTAGTTACTTCAAGTAATTAATATGGGACCCAAGTTAATAGTTGTATTTGTGGTTCCGATTGATTTAATATTTCTCGAACCTATTTTTATTTTAGTTTCTGTTGGTAAGTGTTGCCGTCGGCTATCTTTGTACACCCTCAGAAAGGTTTCCTTGATGGGTATTTAAGCACGGCTTGTAGGTAGTAGTTGGTATGCATTTTGGATTATTTTCTATGTACTGCGAATTCTTTTTGGAGTTCTTTGTTGTTTGCCATTTCAGAAGTGAAAGACCTTCCCTCTTTGGTTTGTCCGATTTTGGTGGGATTCAACCCTCACCCTATTCTGTCGCCTGTAACACTTCGCTCAGATTTGGCAAATCAGAGCACCATCTATTTGCGAATATTAATTGAATATACTTGTGTTCAATTTTCATTATTTGGATTTCATCTTGTTCATGGTTGTATTGTTCAAACTCACTTCCACTACCCCCACGTCTTCTTTCGTACAACTACACGAGCATGCAGAATCTAGATTGGCACACAGTCATTTCGTAGTAACATCGTACGACCCATCTTGTACGACCCACATCGTATGACCCATCCTATACGGCCCATCTCGTACAACTCACTGTAATACCATATGACCTTACAGTCTTATAATACAATACAACCTCACAGGCTTGCATTCACTTGTCCTCACCGTACATCATTCATGCTCCATTACCAACACCGTACAGTCATACTCCCATATTGTACGACCCTTCATAACAGTATCATATTGCCACTGTACAATAGTTTCTACCATCAACACTAGTTTACGGTTACCTCCATTAGCATCTCTTGTAAATAATCAATTGTAGGGTTGTGAAAGAAGGGAAAACGAAACATTATAGTGGTATTAGAGCTAGTGATTTTGCCAGCCTGTTGGGAGAATGGAGAGCTTTGACTTGGATAACACTGGCTCATTTTTTGGCCAATTTGGAGGGCACATCTGTTAGTCGAATACTCCAAGGATACTTTTGCGTGCCAACTATTGGATGGTCAAGTACAGGATGATAGATACCAAGTGGTTGGTGAAATCATTTACCACAAAGACAAAATCTGCTTGGTACTTGAGACCAAGATGAAGGAAATTTTGGAGGAAGGTACTTGCACAAATATTATTAAACCAATGCTTGATGATCAACTTGATGGAAATTTGGGTTCTACTAGGGACCTTTTGAATAAGCAAGCTCTATAGGTAGTTGTTCAGCCTCCTGGCAATATGGATTCGATTGAGGATTATTTGTAGGAGCAATCTTTACAGTTGGTTGATTATAAAGTCTATTCCCTAGCAACAATCATGATGGATTGCACAGATGAATTTCAAGTTTGGGATCTTGGCGACTCTGGACGAGACAATATTTATATCGGAGTGGTGCAACAAAAGTTTGACGGCAATGTGGTGTTACAAAGGATTGATGTCATTTCACTTGTCTCGCCTGTGCGTTTGATTTGGGACCATGGAGTTGTTGGTGTTTTGTTTGATGATAGATTGCTTGAGGGCAAGTAATCTTTGGGCAGTGAGGATTTGTAATGTCCCCAATTTTAATGTAATAATTAAATTAAATAAATTAATTAATTGGTCCCAAAATTTAAATAATATAATAAAAGGACTTTTAATTAGTTACTTTATTTAATTAATATGGGGCCCAAGTTAATATTTGTATTTTTGGTTCCGATTGATTTAATATATCTTGGACGTATTTTTATTTTAGTTTTCGTTGGTAAGTGTTGCCATCGGCTATCTTTATACACCCTCGGAAAGGTTTCCCCAACGGGTATTTAAGCACGGCTTGTAGGTAGTAGTTGGTATGCATTTTGGATTATTTTCTATGTATTGCGAAATCTTGTTGGAGTTCTTTGTTGTTCGCCATTTCGGAAGTGGAAGACCTTCCCTATTTGGTTTTTCCGGTTTCGGTGGGATTCAACCCTCACCCTATCCTGTTGCCTGTAGCACTTCGCTTGGATTTGGCAAATCGGAGCACCATCTATCTATGAATATTAATTGAATATACTTGTGTTCAATTTTCATTATTTGGATTTCATCTTGTTCATGGTTGTATTGTTCAAACTCATTTCCACTACCCCCACGTCTTCTTTCGTACAACGACATGACCATATCGACTCTAGATTGACACAGTCATTTCGTAGTAACATTGTACGACCCATCCTGTGGCTCACTGTAATACCATACGACCTTACAGGCTTGTAATATCATATGGCCTCACAAGCTTGCATTCACTTGTCCCCCTCACCGTGCATCATCTGTGCTCCATTACCAACACCGTATGGTCATACTCCCATATCATACGACCCTTCATAATAGTATCATATTGCCACTGTACAACAAGTTCTACCATCAACACTAGCGTACGTTCACCGCCATTAGCATCTGTGGTAAATAATCAATAGTAGGGTTGTGAAAGAAGGGGAAATGGAACATTACAAGTAGTTGTGGATGTTTACTTGCATGATTCAAACAATTCCAAGCCACTAGCTTCTTGCTCATTGTAAGTGTGCCTTGTGTGGTTAGCCGATGAATGATAATACTTAACTTCATTTGGTATTTGGATCTTTAGTTTGCACCTATTTGTTGGAATTGAGAAATATTGGTTTGAACATCATTTAAGTATACAATAAAAGCTTGCACTTAGTGGGTGGGGCTGCTGATTAATCTACATCTAGTAGAGTCCCAAGTTATTCACAAGTCCTTGCATTCAAGATTTAAAAGTAGGAATCAAGTTTAAGTTGAGAAATGAAGAGTCTGAAAATTAAAACAATATTTTCATTGCACATTGTGAAGCCAGAACCTTAGAAGTGCATTGTGGAATCTTGAGAAACAACGCGAGTCCTTAAGTGTTTACCAACATAGCAACATCATTTCAACTGAGTGAGTATCCATAGTTAACAGAACCTTGGAGTCATGATCTTACATTGCAAGTTCAGCATGAGAGACGACTTTATTCAAGAGAGGGTTGAATGTTTGATGTTTGACCTGGAAACATCAAATATTTGATTTTGTATGTATGGAATAAAACTCACATAAAAATTACCCTCCCTTAATGGTCATTCTATCAATTACCCTGCAAAAGACATTACATGTTTTGCAGTTACATATCCTTCAAAACATACTGCTATTGCTAGGACCCTGTCTGAATATGCAGAATGCCATTAACCAAGAGTAGAAAAAAAACAAAGAAGGTTGCCCCTTCTTTGGAATGGTTTGCAACAAGAGACAAAATTCTGCTGCTGACTCTGCCTTTGAGATGAGCCTGCCATTAATCATCTCAGAATTTGCAAAACCTCTGAGCGGAAATCAGTCACAAAACGTCCAACCTCATGTTGGATAATAGAATTGTCCTTCCCTGTAGCTAGAGACACACACCGAGATCAACTACCACAATTTTGAGGAAAAATCATCAAACCTTGCAAACTATTGTAGATGAGCAAGATGCCCCCAAAAAAGAGTGCTAGATATCATGATTTAAAGTGAACAAAACATTTTTTTTTTAAAAGAAAAAAGGGTAAAAACCTTGAAACACCAACATAAAGTCTCATGCGAACTTTGCAAATTACAGAAACCGGAAACAATTTTTGAGGAGAAAAATTGACCAAAACCAAATAGATAGCCGGGACAAAATCTGAGACACAGATTAGCACAGAAAACATCTTTTTTGAGGGAAAACAGTAAAACCTTTTCAAAAACCAGAGAGCCCTTCTGAACTGCAGAAATCTTGACTAGGTCATATGGGAGCAAACCTTAAATTTTTAAGGGAAAATTATAAACCCTCCCATAAGGGAGTTATACCCAGACTGGCTATTGCTCTGATACCATGAAATTATCAAAAACAGAATGAAATTTTATTAACAAGACACAAATAAATAGAGATATACAAACACCAAAAATAGCATTAACTGAAGAGCAAGTTGTCCAAATAAAAAGTGACATCTAAAAATAGACCTGATTAAGACAATTAATAAAGAAAGCCTAAATGATCATTAACCAAGGTTCTAGAAGACTGAGCTAAATATAGCAAGAACCTAGCATACTAAGAATATCCTGATAATGGCTTGGTTACCCAACATCATTTTAGAGGATACTCAGTCTGTGCTTGTACTTGGTCACGTACATAAGTTCTGTAGAAAGCATTTGGCTGTTAAAAGTAATGTCCAACCACAGAGGATCTTAGAAGTGTGCTCATGTCACCGAATGTTCTGAAGAGGAGTCATGGTCAAATGACCTGCAGATTATGTCAAGTAGGGTATTTATTAGAATGACCATTAAGGGAGGGTATTAAAGTAATATTGTAATATTTAGTATAATGGTCGCTCATTCAAAGGGCTGTCCTTTGGCATATGTGCCTCATTTGGTGGTCCGCAAAATTGCAAAATAAAGATGGTTTCGGAGTCCTGGTCCCTTTGGAAAGTTGCCTCACAAGTGGCATATTTATAAATTTGTAATTAATTATGTAAGCTATATTATGAGTCTTGGATTTTTTTTTAAAACAACAAAGAAAGAAATCCTAGAACAGGGCATTTCAGAAGCACATCCAAAATGCCCTAATCTGATTGATATCCACCTGGACATGTGGGGCATCATTTTAATACGCTCGTAGCTTATGTTAGATAATTGAAATAGTATAACCAGCAGCTGTTTTGAGTGATCTACTGCCTAGATTGATTGAATTTCACACTCCAATTTGGTGCTCAGCTAGGGTTGACTGAAAAGCTCAGATCCTGCTCTACATGATGTTTCAAATTCATCCGAAAATCGGAAAGACAATGTAGAAATCATCAAATATGATAAGGCAACAATATAACAAATTGAAAATATCATCAAATCCTCCACAAATCTGCACTATTGTGATTCTTGGATGAAATCACACAAAGTGAAAAACAAAAGTTTTCGATCTTGACAAATGTGGAATCTAAGACGGTTTTTGCCTTCCCAAACCTTGAACAAATCAAAGATTTTGTCTTTGGATGCCCTGGATCGAACAAACTGCTTAAATATGAAAAGTAGGTGCAAAAGGTAATTTTGAATGATGAAGATACCTCCTTGGTATATATATTGAAATTGGTCCCTTGGAACCTAAATTATATGCCAAGTATGTAAAATGCTTTTTAAATTTAAGTATTTAAAAAACATTATTGTTAAAGGACATCTTTCATATTAATTATAATAATATTATTAAGTTGTTCTTAAAGTTAGAAAGTGTTAGACATTATATATTATTTGATGTAAAACGAGATTACACTATAATGCCCCATATGGACTCAATGAAACCTTTTGAGATTCAATTGGATGCCTCATGGTATGTTGCGACAGGAGTCATGTTGATGCATCAAAGGAAATCTATGTGTTACTGTTCTGAGATGTTCACCAAAGCTATTCAAGATTATCACACTTATCATAGGCAGTTGTACTGAGTGTAAATGTGGTTAAGAAATATAAATGTTCCTTGTTTGGAAAAGAAGCAAGTATGTTCGATATTTCCAAATGAGATCAGTTTTAAACAAGTCAAATAAAGTAGGAGGGATGTTGAAAGCGCCAATTTCTTCAGCTCTATGTTGTATCATTTAGTTGGAGCCATAGTTCAATAAGTCGTTGAATTACTTACTGACTGATGAGCTAAAGCTGGCTGATAAGATGCAGACGAATTCTTGGGGACTAACTTGCCGCAAAACACAGGAGTTCTGGTGAGTTGTACGGAGAACTCGCTAGCTTGTTGTTGTAAGTAAACAATAGAAGCCTTTATTTTATTTTTTTATTTCTCTCATCCGTACAATGGTTCCTTTGACAAATTTGCATCAGTTTATTGATGACTGGTTAATATTTAAAAATCGTTAAATTATGGAAAAGTGTATGGAACATGAAGGTCCAAGTGGCCCCAAAGGCATTATTTAGGCCTGGGGGGGCTCTGCCCTTGTATGTCCACAAGGGTTACTGCCACTTAACCCTGCTGAAGTCTAGTGCTCCTATACCTTCACTTTGGTTCCAGAAAAAACATTTAATAGAAATATTGGGGCCATTTATCTGCAGTTGGAATTCATAAAATATTAGTATGAGATTGTAATTTATTACCATGTTTAAACTTGCTATCTACAGTCAACTCAATTTTTGATCTATAAGTGAAGGAAAAACTACACTCAACTGATGTAACATTTAGTTTTATGCATCCTTTTAAGTTTGCCAATTTATCTGCATTTTCATTTTGATGTTTGGAAAATTTTTGAAGTTCCTTTAGAGCCCAAGTTTTTGGAATATGATTAGAGCTATTTTTCATGAGGTGTAGCAAGAGAATTATGAGGATGATGACTTTATTGATAAATGCAAGCTTTGGTAGAGTGCTTATGATGTCACTAGAAAGTGGGACTGTCTTTTTATCAAAGACGGTTCTCTAGTAGGGGTCAGCTTAGCATTACAAAAGGTGCAAGTAGAATAAATTTGTTTTGAGAATTCCATACTGAAAAAGGTTTATGCCATTGTGGCATAGGGAAAACAGTGTGTTACAAAAATATAATGTGTTTTGACCAAGTATGCAAAATGATACTTTTAGGTTCATCGAAGGTTGCACATTGTGTATCATAAACAAACCATGAAATTGTAAGCTGGATTGTATCTTCTGTTTCTCGTACATGTATACAAGCTCTTTCTAGTATATCTGATGTGAGCTCAAGTGAAATAGCAGCTGCCATTTTCAAAAAGTGACTAGGCCTATACTGGTCAGGTAATTTAATAATATTTGATCATTTAAATTTATGAAGATATTTAATACAGTTCATAGAAGTAAGTTTGCTGTATGAGGTAGATTGTGTATGCTCTTAGGCATGTTAATATTTAAAAAGTGAAATGGCTGAATTGGCTATTATTATCAGAAAAAAATAAAATTTAATTGAAGACCAGAAAATGAAATAAAGCGTCGTGGGTGGTTGGCTTGTTTCTAATATAATGATTTGTTTGTTTATCTTTAGCATCATCAATGGATTTCATTTCTTCTTGTGATTCTCTCAGCAAGTTATCTTGCGGTGCAAAACAATAGCTCAAATATCATGTATCCAGTTAATATTGTTTGTGTATTTTGATGAGAAATCATCAGAGAGAATCAATATTCTAACATATATTGTATCTCTGAGGATCTTGTAATTCTATCTTCGTTCAATTAAACTATGGTTGCAATGTGGGGAATTTTTTTGGTATTTTTACTTTGGTCACTAATCCCATGGTTGAATTCAATTTTCAGCTTGTCATACAATGCGCCGAAGAACTTCCACATAAGAGTACACTGTATGCTACTTTGGTAAGATGGATTCTTACTTGTTTACTAAGTTTTTCCTTGGAAGAACCTTAAATTGTTACTTAAAATGCAAGCATGTATTGTTAACAGGTCAGGCCGAACCTCATTCAGACCACCTGTGCAGATGTACATTTTTTTCTAATATTTTTTAATACAAATAAAGAAACAAAAAAACGTTTACAAGTTAATTAATAGAAAAAAAGGACTGAGTAAATTTTAAATGCTTGTTTAGTAATTATGGTTCATATATTCTGAAATTATTTGCACTTTTTGTGAGCCGAACTGAGCTGGTATTTATGCCAAACTTTGAATCATTTTACTTTGCACTCACACCAAACTTTTGGCACGTGGCCAATGTGATCATAATAATGACTTTCTGACATTTAAGTAGACTAAATAGTATGCTATTACCTCTTAAGTTTTAGTTTGTATTCCAGAAAATTTTTAACTGTGGAAAAGTTATGGACTTTTTAATCAGTTCAAAATTTGGCTCCCGATAATTTTGCAAGTGCTCAGGTTGAACAATTGGGCATGTCAAAAGTGCATGTTATTAGAGTTTCTTTTTAGTACCAGCTACTCTAATATTTGGAATCTTGTCAATTGAATTCATATTCTCCATATCTTCCTGTGCTTGGTGTCTGTTGCCATATTCTTTCTTTAAATTTTATTCTTCATTTTCTCTACTGGTGCTGGAGTTGAAGCCTCCTTTGCGATTCATAGCTTGATAATCTCCAGGATGAGCAACCTGGGTATCTTTAGTAGGCTGATCTAGACCAACAGTTGAATAATGGTAAAATGAGCAAATATTGGCTCATGATATGATCGAGAACAAAGTTTTCTAGGGGCACCAAAAGCGGTACCAATGTATATTAGAACACGTGACAGACTATCTCACATGCAAAATCCCTAGAGCAATTATCATTTACTAAAAATAGTAGAACGTTTGTGAACTTTATAAGTCACAATCTTGCTTCTTCAAGATATGTTTTTATCCTAATCTGAATTGTTTCCTTTCTTAAGTGTAGTATTGAATATTAGAGTTAAATCTCTCTATTTCTGTTTCTCTCTCTTTCTTAGATGTACTTCTATTTCTAATGGTCACTCTTCTTCTATGTTTCCATATTCTCTCTCTGTTCAATATGGAAACGTTCTCCTTCTCTCTTCAGAATGTTTCTATTTCTTTCTCTTTGTTCGTTATAGAAACATTCTTGTGTATACTTTGTATATATAGATCATTTATGATCTCTCTTTAATAACACATTCATTATTTCACCATAATATGGTATTAGAGCTATTTTTTTTCAAAAATAATAATTTCATTTTTGAAAATTTCAGAGTTATTTTCGAAATAGGTTTTGAATTTTATTAATTTCTTTATGAAATTTTAGACTCTAGATTTTTGACATCCTTTGCTTGGGTGTGTTTAAAAATTTGTTTGCAGGGATATTTTTCTAAAATTTGTCTAAGGTCTATATTTTTTTTTTTTCTCTAGGTGACTTTTCTCCTACAACTCGTGTGTCATCTGCCTTTCCCCTTCTCACGTGACCAACTTCCTCTGAAAATGACTAGATTATTGGCGCTTTTGGGCATGCAATTGACAACCAAAACACCTGGAAGTAGAGAATGATGATAATGTTTGAGTACTGTTGCCTTGAGATGCTTGTTTAGGGTATTGACACTCGTCCTACCACCGTCGATGCTACCACAGACCAATATTGCAGAATATATAGAGCGGATTCCTTTGCAATTGTTTTGTTTGTTTTGAAGTTAGATTGACCATTAAGGGAGGGTATTAGAGTTAAATCTTTCTATTTCTGTCTCTTTCTTCCTTAGATTTACTTCTATTTCTAATGGTCACTCTTCTTCTACGTTTCCATATTCTCTCTCTCTCTCTCTCTCCCTCTCTTCAGAATGTATCTATTTCTCTCTCTTTGTTCATTAGAGAAACATTCATGTGTAAACTTGTATATATAAATCATTTATGATCTCTGTTTGATGACACATTCATTATTTTACAATAATATTCAAAACTTGAGAACGACCTTCATTTTCTAACTCTCAAATTACTTACTTGCAGAAATTAAAACCAGAAAATGACCTTCATTTTCCATTTTTGTTAGACTGCAATTCTAACAAATGAGAGCCACCAAACATAAATTTCCCATTGCTATTCCCTAGGAAGTATCTAATGCCTGCTATACCCTGATATCCCCTAAAAGCACCATCGAAATTCAGTTTCACACCTACTTTTGGAGGCAACTAGATGTGATTTATTTTTGTTTTTTTATTATCTTCCAGCCCTTTCAGAAGATGCAACTCAATCTATAATGTCACCTTTTGTGATATACTTGCAATTTATTTTGGAAATAAATTACATAATGGTAAGTAGAGAAATTTATAATTAGGTAACATCATGATGCAGGAGCATCCTAGGTGTAAGAGCAAGCTTGCATCACCCAAAAAAATTTCCTTTTTGTTTCTTGAATAAGGGTTGTCTCAGTGCAGAGTTGTTTTTGGAGGCTTGCTACTTAGTAAGTCAGTCATACGAGCTCGGAATGTCGTAATTTAAGAGATGGATGTTCATCTTGGATATATTAGCCTACCAGTTGAGGCTTACTGCCATATCATGAGTAGTCATGGATTTATTGCAGAGTTTTGGTGTGCAATTTTGGGATAAAAGTTTCAAGCTAAATTTTGAAGGACCCTAGAGGCCCCGGATGGGCTCCGAAATGGGGTCGCCTGGAGCTTGCATGGGTCGAGCTCTGTAGATCAGAAGTTGTAGATTCTAAAAAGGGGTTATATCAGAAAATCAGAGCAACAGTTTGAAAGTTATGGCCTTCCGAAGTTGGGCCGACCCAAAATTTCCAAAATAAGTGTCAAAGGTGTATCGGGCTGGCTCTCTATGTAATTTTAGAGTTAATCGGTCTCAAGGGTTGGGGTTTGATGTCTAGAAATTTCTCGTGTGGTGTAAAAATGCCTATTTAAGGAATACTTGTACATTGTCTAGGACAACTCTTGGTGATAGTTCACAACTCTGTGTTGCAAATCCTTGTAAGGAAGGCGCCCATGTGGGTTTGCATATTGCATTTCAAAATTTTGTAATTCCACATTTGCGGCAATAATAAGAAGCCCATATTTGTTCTCACCAATTGTTGTTATTTATTTGTTTTTGTTATGCGTTTGTGGTATTAAGGGGAGCACCCTTCATCACATCATACTTTATCCCTTTTGCAAACAAAGTATCCTATAAGTATTGAATTCTATTCTTAGTTGTATTTCCTACAACCAACCATATTAGGAATTCAATGGGAAGGCATGGTAAACACGTAAATATTGTTCCTCACAATTAAGCCCGAGAAAGTGGAATAACCAACCTAGTCAATTCAACCCCTTGGTTCACAAGCTCACCAACTTTGGGTGGGCAACTTAATTGTGGAAAACCATTACTGTTGCACCTCCCGACCCCGTTTTCTCACTATTGAATGTCTATTTACCAATCTAAAGGTTCTTGATGAAGTAGCAATCAATACCTTGAATAATCTTATTTAGCAATCTTGTCATAAGAGATGATGAAAGTGAGGATGAAAGAGAAGAAGGAAATGTTGATCAAGCGGTAGTAGATGAAATTCTTAACCCAGAGGAGGAAAAGCTTTTTAAGGCCATTTCCAAGATTGGAAAAAGACCTAAGTTTGATGTTTCAACATTTTTAGGAAATCTTAACCGAGAGGAATTGATCGATTGGATCATTGAATTGGAAGAGTACTTTGAATATGAAGTTATTGAAGATTCAAATAGTTTGCAAAGGCCAAACTGAAGTGTCACGCAAAGATTTGGTGGCAAGAGATCCAATTGGAGCGAAATAGAAGAGGGAAGGACAAAATCACCAAATGAGATTGAACGATAGCTAAAATGAAGCAATAGTTCATTTCCATTGGTTATGAGCTTGATCTACTAAAAAAAATGCAAGGGTTGAAGCAAGCGGGAAGATCTGTCCAGGAGTATACCAAGGAGTTCTATTGAGTTCTCATTAGAACCAGCCATGTAGAAGCTAATAAGGAGAAAGTCACCTGTTATCTTAATGGGTTAAGACCAAGCATTCAAGATGAGCTGAGTCTGGTTCAAATGACCAGTATTGAGGAGGCGTGCCAGTTTTCCCTAAGAGTTGAGGAGAAGCTGAGTAAAAAGTTTGATAAAAAGAATAGTGGAAGAGGTTGCGATAGAACATTTGGTGGATGGTCTTATGGAGGTCGAAATGATGATCAAAAGAACTAGGATGAGGCGAGCAGTAGCAGTCAGAACTAGAGGGGAAACAATTCCAATCGTTTCCATGATCAAAACAATAGAGATTAGAGAGAAAGAGGAAGAGGGCAAGGATATGGAAGGGGAGGTTTTTGTGGAAAATATTTTCACTGTGGAGAAGAAGGGCATAGAGCATTTGAATGTTCCTAGCGCCAAGGAAGTACTGATAGCAGAATTGAAGCCAGGCTAGAGTTGTGCATGGTGATGAAGTTGCCAATTCATTCCATTCGGAAGATGCTGAAAGAGGAGGAGTCCTAGTTAATAGGAGGGTCTTGCTGAGTGGAGAGAATGAGCTTGATTAATGGAGGAGTTTGTTTCGCACAAGGTGCAAATTTGAATATAAGTGTTGTGATTTGAATCATTGATGGTGGAAGCACTGACAATCTGGTATCAGAAAATGGTCACGAAGTTAAATCTCAAGAGGCAGAAATACCCACGTCCATATCGTATTGTTTGGGTGTAGGATGACCATAAGGTCATGGTCAATGAGCAATGCCTACAAGATTGGAAGCTACTAGGATGAGGTGCTTTGTGATATCATACCTATGGACATATGTCATATGTTGTTGGGTAGGCCGTGGCAGTTTGACAGGCATGCTGCACATGATGGGCGAGCAAATATCTACACTTTGACAAAGAATGGAGTGAAACATAAGTTGAAGCCATTGATGTATAAAGAAGAAAAGGTATGTAGTACTACCAAATTATGTTTTGTTGATGGAGTGGAGTTTCTCAAAAGTATGAAGTGTAAGCATATGTGTTTTGTTGTAATCCCCAAAGATGGTAAAGAAGTAGAGGAGGTACCTGCAGAAGTTGTAGATTTGTTGGGAGAGTTTCTTGATATCGTGTCAAATAATGTACCTGATGGATTACCCCCAGTGAGGAAGATCAATAACCAGATGGACTTGATCCTAGGAGCCAGTTTGCCAAACAAGGCAGCGCATAGAATCACACTAGCAGAAAGTGACGAGTTGAACAAACAAGTGCATGAGTTATTGCAGAAGGGGTTGATTCGGGAGAGCTTGAGTCCATGAGATCTACCAACAATATTAGCACCAAAGAAGAATGGGGAACAGAGGATGTGCACAATTCATGTGCTATCAACAAGATAACAATCAAGTATGGATTTTCGTTGCTGCAGATGGATGATATTATGGACTGTTTGAGTGGAGTTGTGTATTTCACAATGATAGATTTGAAAAGTGGGTACCATCAGATTCGAATCAGAGAAGGAGACGAGTGGAAGATTGCCTTCAAAACAAGGGAAGGATTATACGAGTGGTTAGTCATGCCTTTTGGGCTAACCAGTGCACCGAGTACTTTCATGAGGCTCATGAATGAGGTACCGAAGGAGTTTCTAGGCAAGTTTGTCATTGTTTACCTAGATGATATATTGATCTTTAGTAAGACATTGGAGGAACATTTGATGTACATTCGTAATGTTTGATAAGTTGAGGGAAGAAAAATTGCTGATAAATTTGAAGAAGTGCAATTTTGTGAAAAGTAGTTGGTATACTTGGGATTTGTAGTTTTAGTAGAACCTCTGAAAGTGGACCTTGAGAAAGTGAATGCCATCCTTGAATGGCCTACTTCAAGAAGTGCGACTTAGGTAAGATCATTCCGAGGCTTGACTAGTTTTTACATAAAGTTTATGAGAGGTTTTAGCAGTATTTGTGGACAAGTCTCGGATATAAAAAGGTGCATACTACTATGTTGACAAAAGAGAGGGTTTGGTTAGATAGAGCTCTTCAACCAATTAGAAATTCATGGATAAGTTTGGGTAATTCTATTGTTTCAGATGGATGGAAAGATATGAGAAACCAACCATTGGTTAACGTGATTGTAGTGTCACCCAAAGGGGGCAATGTTCTTGAAGGTAGTTGCTTTGTGAAGGTGAAGTGAAAGATTCACAATTCATTTCCAAAACTCTCATTGAGGCCATACTCCATAGAGATGGTGGGTAGTGAGCATGTAATTCAAGTGATTACGGATAATTAAAAAATTGCAAGGGTGCAGGTGCTTTGGTTGAGAGCTGCTATTGCCATATTTTTTGGACACAATGCACCGTATACTCTGTAAACTTGGTCATGCAACAAATTGGCACCCAAATAGATTGGGTGAAGCAAATTTACCGAGAGGGAGAGGAGATACAAATGTTTGTGACGAACCTCCATATGTCACAATCCATATTCAGATCATTCTCCAATTTGGAGTTGTTAAAGGTAAATTCAAATTGTAAATTTGTAATTAGTAAATGCAAAATTTCAAGTTTTATTTATTTAATTAAATTATTTGAATATATTTTATGTCATGTCCAATATTTATTGACATATTGTTATGATTAACTTAGGTGGCCGAGACCCGGTTCACTTCTCATACTATTGTTATGAGACTTGTTAAGGTGCAACATGCATTAAGCCAAATGGTTATTTCATCCCAATGGGGTATATAGAAGGCATCAAATTTAGAGAGGGCGCAAAAGGTCAAGGAATTGATCTTGGATGACGGTGGGATCGTGATTTGTATTAGATTTCATAGACCCTACCATAACTATGCTCCGCTTTGCTGATTTAGTTCAGCCTTGCTTCGGGGGATGTATATGATGGTATTGACACAATTGTTGAGAAGGTTAAACTTTCAGTACAAGCACATGAGGATGACCCCACAAAATGTGAAGCCTGCTATAATCAACTTGAATCAATCATTCATCATCATTGGGAAAAAATGACTACCCCATTGCACCTTTTTGCATATGCCTTATCTCCAAAGTACTATAGCAAGGAAGTACTTACTATGCCCAATAGACTAGTGCCTTGTGTGGATGAAGAAGTTGCTACTGGGTGCTACAACGTTTTTGCAAGACTCTTCCTAGACAAGGACATTCACAGAAAAGTTAGGACTGAATTTGTATTATTTGCTTTGAAACCAAACTTAGTCCTCTTGCAATAAAGGACCAATGTGACATGGGACCTGTCGCACGGTGGTACCTCTATGGTCAATCGTTCAAGCATCTACAACCTTTTGCTATCAAAATCCTCTCGCAAGTAAATTTTACTTCTTTTTAACTTTTATTTTGCCACATGTATTCTGCAATTCTTTAAATTGGTTTCATTTTTATGTTTTAGCTTAATCATTAATTTTGTAATTGTGAACATTGTCAAGGTTGCAAGTTCTTTTGCTGCTGAAAGGAATTGGAGTACATACTCCTTTATCCACTCAGTAAAGCATAACTGGTTGGGCTCTAAAAAGGATGAAGACTTGGTTTTCATTCATACCAACTTGCTTCTTTTGTAACGTAAGGAGGATCACTGCAAGGAAGGGGCCACCAAGTTTTGGGATGTAGAACTTAAGTGTGCAGATTTGGATGCAATGATTCAAGATCTTACCACAATCACGGATGATGATGTTGATAACATCATGACACATGGTGTATCTAGCACAAGTGGAACCAGTTTTGGCTCTAACGATCTTGAACTTGCAGCAGCTGGAGGAGATGGAGATGATGAGTATTTTGTGAATCCATATGATATGAATTCGGATTGATAAACATTGAATGATGAACTATATTTTGATTTTTTAGTTGTGACATTGGATGATAAATTATATTTTGATTTTGTAGTTGTGATGATTTGCTGATTTGGATTGGAATCATGAACATAGATGCATATGATATTCATATCATTGATATGGTTTATATTTTATAATCTTATTGAGTAGTTGAATATGTATTGGTGAAGATACAAACTAATAAATGTTTTAATATTCTATATTTTGATCCCCCCAAAAAATAAATCTTGCATCTGCTTTCTGATTCGCATCCGAATCAATAACTAAGGTAAGAACCAATGCACAACACTCCTTAAAAAACTGAAATTGAGTGTTTTGAATACATATGGAAATGCCTCTTTAAACTTTATCCCTTCCAAGAGTTTAAAAGATGTAAAGAGTTGGTTATTATATTGCTAACTTGGTATTATCAATGGCTCAATGTAAACAGCAAACAAATGATTATTGTCCAAATTGGAGCAAGATATGACTTTGTCCCTCATTTTTTTTTCGAAATTATTAGTCGTATAAAATTCAATTAACTTTGTAATGTTTCTATGTAGGTGGACATAATTAAATTTGCTCGCACACTTGATAGAGTTGCCAAGTTTGACCAATTGGGAAATGTGTTTGGAGTGAGAGGTTGTACAAGGAGGGCAATGAAGACCTTACAAAGTGCAAGTAGCCTATATGGTGTACGACTAGGTTATCATACAGTGAGTGCAAGGGCCATACAGTGAGTGCAGGGGCCAAACGTTATATGGTATCTTAGAAATTGTTGTCGGTAAATTTATAAAATAGCCAACGGGTAGATTAGCATGTTGTTAGTAAAGTTATAAAATAGCCGACGGGTAGATTAGTATCTGAATGGGCGTGACGGTTGAGTCACCCCTTCGGAATGGTATATGTGCATCGCTCGGAATGGTCTTTGGATCATTGTTGTAATCATCATTGGAAGCACTATGTAATCTCTTCGGTATATATGCGAATAATAAAAGAAGTACTACTGTCTTACATGTTCTTGTCTATTCTCTGTATGCACTAAACTATTTACCCCATATGCTAAACATTTGGCGCCGTTGCCCCATGGATCTGGAGCGAAGGCAAAGGAATGAAGACTAATGCCGAGTCAACTTAACAAAAATAAGAATAAGCTAAAGAAAAAAGATGAAATACGCACCAAACAAGGAAATTTAATTTTGGCACAACAGGCCGAACACAGATGGAGGTTTCAACAGATTGTCGACGGACATCGAAGCACGGAGGAATTGTTGGAAGGCGGTTGCATTTGGTGGAAGAAACAAGGGAGGAATTTCTTAACTTGTATACTCTGAGGGAAGAGAATCCAAACGAAAGGGAATTAACTCGCACGGCTCGGAGTGCCAAGGGAGCACGAGTGTGGAGTGAACTCTTCGTTTGCGATACACTTCCAAAACGAACAACTTTGCTTAACGGAGACCCTTTTTCACCAAGTAATGCGGCTGTTGGAAATAAGACGATCGTCCGAAACAACGCAAGTGTGCAGAACAACGCGTGTGCATAACAACGCAGGTGTGCAAAACAATGTGGGAGTGCAAAACAACACGGGTACACAACAAATACCTCCAACTCGAATAGTAATGGTTGGACTAAAGGAAAAATTGCCAAAGTTTGATGGTGATGGAATGGTCGATCCAATTAGACACTGTAAGACATGCAAAACAATTTGGACAGTGAATGGCGTAATCGACACAGATGAATGGGTCTAAAAATTTTCAGCAACCCTAAGCGGTGTAGCAATTGATTAGTTTGCCGATGCAGATCTCCAAAAATTAACTACATGGGCAGGAGTTAAAAATGAGTTTATCATTGAGTTTCAATTTTTGTGAGATGACAATGAGATCATAGCAGAAATCTACACCACAAAGCAAGGGAAAAATGAAACAGTCCGTATATATGCTAGAATACTAAAAGAATTAATAAATAAAATAGAAAGTAAGCCGGCAGATGGGCTGAAAAAGAGATGGTTCATTGAAAGACTATGCATACAATCGGGTGATGGACTTAGAGAGCGCACAAAAAACGAAAAAGAAGAAGAAAAGTAGCTCATCCGACTCAAATGATGCATCTTCGAAAGATAGTAGTGGTGATGAAAAGGACAACAAGAAGTTCCGAGCTTTCCAAAAAGATATAATGAGAATGATGAAGGAATTTTAGAATATGCATAAAGAGACGAAGGGAAACGAGCTATGGTGCACAGAATGCAAGATAGAAGGTCACACGAAGGGATCCTGCCCGAAAAACCAATTCTATGATATTTGTCAAATTATGGGACATTCCACAAAAGAATGCCCCTTCAATATGAAAACAAGAGGGCACCAACAAGTGCTCCTGACATAGGAGACTGCCGCATCAAGAGGGAGTGGAAACATCAACAATGTGGTGCCACTTCGGGTGGGTATAGAAATAATAGAAGAGGGCAAATCAACAATATCAACAACAATACTAACAATAATAATGGGAGCCGTAGCCGAATTCAGTACGATGCGAATGGCCGCCCGATGGTTCAATGCCGAGCATGCAATTTGTGGGGCCACTTTGCACAGAATTGTACATCAACAAATGCACCAAAGTTGTTATGCAGATGGTGCAGTCCTGGAGATCATGAAGATGCCAAGTGCATGAAATCAGGAGTGAATTTGATCAGCATCGGCGCGGACGAAGAAGTCTTGGCAATCACCCGTAAACAAGCAAAACTGTACCCCAACCCGACGGAAGAAAAGAAGAGATTGGAAGAAGTGCAGGCGGAAATTGAGAAAGCTACCACTATACGACCTTTTGGAAGCAGACAAGTACTGTACAGCTTAGACAAAGCAACCGTATGGATTTAGGAAAGGACCGTACGAACAAGCTAGGGTACCGTATGGTACCGTACGAACATGAGTACATCACCGTATGGTACATGAACAAAACTGTATGGCCACAGAGGGGGATACACATTGCCAAACAACACTATACGGTTAAGCAAGGTAACCGTACAGACAACCAGAAGAGGCTACCGTACGGACACACATGCACTGTCTGTGAAGGAGAAAACATCGTATGGCCTTTTGTACAGTAGAAGATAAACATAGGGCCGTACAGACATATAAAAGCATTATTGGGAGGAAGAAAGTACCGTATGTCTACGGAGCAATTAAAACAACAGAAAGACATGGAAGCGGCCATATGAAGATATTTTGTATGACCGTATGGCTCAAGGAAAGAAAACATCAAGCACCGTACATTATCAACATACATGAAAGTGAAAAGTGCAAAAGCTGTACAACCAAGAAAGAGAAGTTTGGATCGTACGACCAGGAGTTGAAAGAAGAAGTGGCTGTACGACCCTTGCAGGATCGGTGGGAGAATGAAGGAGGCATTGCCATATGATCAATCAGAGGGTTGGAAAAGATAGAATGACCATTATTAAAATGGGGGTAGAGGTGACTAATAAAAAAAAAGAAGACGACAAATAAAAAATGTTCAGAATGAATAACGCATGATGCCCAAGGGAAGGGAAAGACATAAATAAGTAGTAAAACATAAGTAGTGGCCAGAAGGAGTGTGGGATTGGAAGAAAATCACAAAAGTGGTGTATTCCATGGAATTTTGTGTGGCTTTGAGAGTACTAATGTTGCCCCCCTAGACCCCCAGTTGCTTTAGTTATCAGTCGTGGGAAGTAGGACCAGTTGATGAGACCTGGAGTTGCTGTAGGCTTGGGGTGTCTGTGTACTAGAGGTGGAGGGAACAACAGAGCAAGCCTTTCGAGAGGGGTGATACGCTTTGAGGCACTTGGAGTAGGTGTTGGACGTGAGGCTGACTTGGTGGATGCATACAGAGCTCGTAAGGAGTTGATCATCCAGTTGAAGGCAATACGACACTTGGCTCAGTGTACCCAGGAGTTGGAAGCAGAGAAAGTGGCATGGGTGGATATTTTGTAATTGTCATCCAGAGATGACTTTTCTTTTTTGGGGGGATGATGTTGTTGGTAAAGTTATAAAATAGCCGACAGGTGGATTAGCATCCGAAAGGATGCGTGACGATTGAGTCACGCCTTCGGAATGGTATATGTACATCGTCTGGAATGGACTTTGGATCATTGTTGTAATCATCATTGGAAGCACTATGTAATCTTTTTGGCATATATGCGAATAATAAAAGCAGTACTGTTGTGTTACATGTTCTTGTCTATTGTCTGTATGCATTAAACTATTTACCCCATATGGTAAACAAAAATGATGTACGGTAGGATTATGGAAATAAGGCTATTGTACGACATGCACTAAGTGGGTCGTACATACATGAAGTGAAACATGTATACATTGATATACACAGAGAATATATATAATTTGTTGCTCTAATAGTAGTTATAGTTGCAAATAATGATTAGATCCAATACTTGAATTTACATAGGCATCAGACAAGATTCGATGGATATACAACAATCGCAAAATGACAACATTTGTCGTATTTGACACATGGTGAGATATCCGCACAATACCTCCAACGATAGAATAGAGTGGTGTTGAACCACCAAAATTGCAATAGGCAGAATAGGGAGGGTCTTCCATCTCCGAAGTTGCAACGAGCAGAATAGGGAGTGTCTTCTAGCTTTGAAATTGTAGACAACTTCCTCAACCTTCAACCTCCAGAAACACAAAGAGAAATCAAATCCATTCCATGATCCATTGCAATGTCCATACATCTTCTTGTAAAGGCTTCCAAGAAGCATCTAGAGATTTACAAGTAGAGGTTGACAATATTATTTTACAAATCCGGGCCTCAATAATTAATCAATTAAATGTCCTTTATGATTTGATTTAATTCCTAGGGCTAGTTAATTAATTAATTATTACATTAAATTGGGGACATCACAAATTCACACTGCTCAAAGATTGCTTGCCCTCAAGCAATCCGTGATTGAACAAAATACCATTTGCTCTAGGATACCAAACCGACCGTGTAGGTGTAATGAGTGAATTGGCATACAACCTTCGCCCCGTCATACTGTCGACAAGATTCCGTTGTGATACTATGATATAAACATTATCGTGTTTGTAGTCTTCAGGATCCCAATCACGCCAGTCTTGAAATTTACTGATGTAATCCTTTGTGATCACCACTTGGGGGGGATAGACTTCATACTCATGTAATTGTTCCTTCAATAGATTCTTGGTAATGCCTCCACCTCTAGGTTCGTGATCCTGTTTATGTGACTCTAGATCATTACCCATATGCTTCGGAAGATTTTTAGCCTTGCTCTCCTTCTACACATTGATTTATTATGAGAGTCTACTTCGATATTGACTTGGTTGTCCTTTTGTTTCAAATCTGCTATTTTGTGTTGTTCCTTGACCTCAACAGTTTCTCCATTATCAACCTTATTTGAATTATCCATTATTTCTTCAATCTTCTGATTGACGTAAGACCTTTGTTGTTCTCCATCTAAAGTGACAATTAGAGTCTTTTGCTTGTCCATATCCTCTGATGTCTGTATGACTTCATCCTGTAGCCACTTATCAATCTCCTGCTTTAGACCATTGTTGAAGAGAATATTATGTGGAGACGACGGATACTTCATTCGCAATTCTATATAATCCCTCAAAGATATGTTGCTCTCCCATCTACCAATTATCCAATCCGAGATCGGTGTTTGCAAATCCTAATGCTTGGCCCTCAGAGTGGAAGTCATCATCAACGACCTTCTGCCTGCCAAGATGTTGAGTGTTTCCTTTGTCCGTTTGTGTATCTTTGTTGACTTTTTCTTAACTCTCTCAACATTTCACTCAAACCATCTTTCGGCACCATGATTTGAACTCTATACTTGATAGATGGACGAAATTAAAATTGCTCCCACACCCACCATTGTGGCCAAGTTCAACCAATTGGGAAGTGTGTTTGGAGTGAGAGACTGTACGGTGAGGGCAATGAAGACCGTATAGAGTGCAAGAAGCTTGTACGGTGTCAACCAGGTTATCGTACAATGAATGGAGGAGGGGCTAGACACTACGATGCCTTAAAAATGATGTATGGTAGGATGGGGATAATGCTGTCGTATGACATGCAGTCAGTGGGTCATACAAACATGAAGTGAAAGATGTATGCATTGATATACATAGAGAAGATATGTAATTTGTTGCTATAACATGTAACATAAGTTATAGTTGTAAACAATGATCAGATCCAATACTTGAACTTACATAGGCATCAGACAAGATCTGATGGATATACAATAGTCACAAAATGACAACGTTTGTTGAATTTGTCACACGGTGAGATATGCGTGCAATACCTCGAACGACAGAATAGGATGGCAATGAACCACTGAAATTGTAATAGGTAGAATAGGGAGGGTTTTCCACTTCCGAAACTGCAACAAGCAGAATAGGGAGGGTTTTCCACCTCCGAAACTGTGCACAACTTCCTCAACCTTCAGCCTTCGGAAACACAGAGAAAATTCAATCCAATCCATGATCCATAATAATGCCCAAACATCTCATAAAGGTCTCCAAGAAGCATCTAGAGATTTACAAGTAGAGGCCAACAATATTATTTATTAATTTCGGCCCCATTATTATTAATTTACCAAATGTCCTTTATGATTTAATTTAATTCCTATGGCCAATTAATTAATTATTAAATTAAATTGGGGACATCACAAGCTTCCAGACTAACTGTTACACTTGTGATAAATTAGTGCTCATAATGTTTTTGGTTTTCTCATAAAGCTTTAATATTGCTTTCGGAAAATATAGCAATTAGGAGTGCGCTCCTTAGAAGGTGTAAAATGGTGTTAATTGTCTCCATTGTCATTCTATGTATTTTATGGAGTTTTGTCATAATTTTTTATTGAAACAAACCAGCTTGCTTGATACTCTATTAAGCTATACATTGGCTTCAGCATGTTGTATAGTAATACATTTTCTTGTTGCCAATACTGCTAATGTTGCATATTTTCCATTCTGCTTTTGATATCTTTTCTCATTCTAACCATTTATATTTTGTTTTAGGATTTATTTTATGCTGTGAGAATCTTCCAGCTATTCCTTTGGGCAAGCTTTCCAAAACTTAAGTTAAGATAGTTCATTTTTTGTTGGTCTTGTAACTCTGAGTATTTGTTTTCAGGTTGGTTTATTGAACCTTGAAGATGAAGAATTTGGTAGGAAGGTTGTAGATACATCACATGCCAAATTGCAGGTATGAAGTCATCATTTTGTGATCTTTTTTTTCCATCTCTTTGATTGGGATGTCTATAATATTTGTGGAGAAGGTTGTGAGTGAGATTTAGGAGGTTGTTATAACTTAGTATTTCTGATGTTTGGCAAAGTATAGTTTCTTATTGTGTATTGCTCGGTCTTTAAATATCTCAATGTGACCTATTGTGGGAAATTCAAAATGTTTAGATACTGTCCTGAAGTTTGGTTTATGGCATTTTTAAAACAGTTGAAAGTATGGAGATAAAACTTCCATTAAATGAAGCTCAAATAATTGTAATATTATTTTGAATAGTCAAATGTGATAAATATATTATTTATGCTTTCAGTCAGCTTCTAAGTATATATTTCTTGTTTTATGGAATTTGAAGTGGGGGGATGGAGGGACAAGTTTTTAGGAAGGGGGAGGTTGACAAATAAATACACAGACAGACACACGTATGGACATGCACACACAGGTGCGCACACGCTCACCAGCTGAGCAGGGCAAGCGTATTGTAATTAGGGATCAAAAAAGATAGATTCTGGCAGGGTTAAATTCTTACCTGTAGCACAGGAATGTGAAGAGATAGGAGGTGGTCCTATTATAGGGTAGAGCAATTATGAAATGGGATAAACTACCAATAGGGAGATCAAAGAGATAGGAGGTTATAAACCTCAGAATCTTGTATCTCTAGGGAGATCCCAAGCATTTTCCCTATAGATGGTAGGAAGATTATCCTAACCATTCAGAAACTGCTGAACAAGAGATGAGTAGAGGGCCAGCCTTTCAATTTTTTTTTTTAACCCTTTCAAAAATATTCCTGGTTCTCTTTAATGTCCCTTGTTCGGCTAGGTTGGAATCTTGGGGACAATTTTGTCAATTTTCAATTATAAGGTGCTATGTCTCATAAAACTTATATTTCTCCTTTAGATTGCCAGAAGGAACTTGTGGAGTACTGATCTTCTTTATTGCAACTGTTCCTAACTTGTTATTTATGCAATAACAGAAGATGAAGTTTAATCTTTATCTCATTTCCTTAGACAATAGGATCTATCTGAATATGAATTTAATGTCATCTCTTCTAGTGTTAGCTTTTGGATGAGTAAACCTGCAAACAAATGTTAGAACAAAACAAATAATAAATTCAACTATAATATTCAAAGTGCAAGTGCATTTTATTTCTGACAATTCCTTAGGGGAAGTCTACCGGATTGGGTTTCCTAACCCTTGTGAGGATCTTCAGGATTCTGAATGACATAAGGTCAATTCTAGAACCATCCTTGGTTACTTCACCATCTTCTCTGGAGCGTGTCCATTAGAGTTTAATCTTGAGAGAGATATTCTCTATCAAAAACCTTTCACATATGCATATGTTGACACATCAGAATATTCTGGCACTATGGAGATTATATCAAATCACATTTAGCCAATTATGGAGATTATATCAATCACTCATACTGGCAGTACTATCTCAGTTAGCAATTCTTATGGAAGTTATACCAATCGCTCATACTAGCACTATGATCTTAGTTAACCATTCTTATGGAGATTATAACAATCACTCGTATTCACCACTATTATCTCAGTTAGCCATTCTTATGGAGATTATACCAATCGCTCATACTGGCACTATGAGATTCTATCAATTCCAATTAGCCATTCTTGTGGAGATTCTAAATTTCTCATGATGGAACAATGGGATTCTAAATGAAATTATCTGTCATTTTGAAATACTTATGTAAATACCAATTAATACTATCTATATAAGCATATCAGTTTAGTTATATAAATACTATTGATTCTGATATATCTATATAAATATATGAGTTAGTATATTAACTAACTAAAGAAATATTATCTTTGTTATATCTGATATATAATTATCATACGTTAGAATTCCTTTTAGTATGTAATAAATTATGTTGCTGCTATTTTTTGAGAGCACTCTGTTCCTGCACTGAATCATCTGGAATCCCGTGGGTTCCTTACTTTTATTTGTTCAATACTGCTGAGTCGGATGTTCCAATATCTTGTTTGTTTTGTTATTTTCTTTTTGTCCTTTGCAGCTAATCTTCTTACTGCTACGAGATCCTTCTACAGAAATGAATTGTTTTATTTTATCATTCTCTGGCAACTAGACTTATTGCTAAGATCTGGATATATCAAATATGTTATTGTCTGTAGATATGTAAACCTCCATGTTTGATTGGAGGATGTCGGTTGCCATAAGTCTAGCGTTTTTCTTGCACTGCCTTTCTATGTTCAGCTGGCTTAACTCCAGATGTCATTGAGCAATACCAAACTCATGTATTAATTAAGACACAGCATTTGTTGTACCAACCCTCAAAGATGTCTGTTGTTTTTCCCTGTTTTATATTCGTTATTGGCTGATGGCATTGTGTTGCCTGTATATGCATATATATATCCCTAAAGTTTGATTGTTAGCTGATAGGCTATTATACACCGAAGTCTGACTGGATTTGTAATGTCTTACCTGTAAAAACAGAATTGTCAGCCAAAAGACTGCCAGAAAATGGCGCATACATGATATCCCGTTAATTTGCTTTTTATAAAAGTTAATGCCCTTCATTGATGGGTCTTTCATCAATCGTGCTGCCTTGATTTTTATGTTAAAAAGTTTATACCTTTTGATAGGTATTTAATTGCCGAACAAGTTGGAACAAAAATGCCATCTGCAGTTTTGCGGAAGTACGATGATGCGTGGATGTATATTCCGAAATGCTGACTAAGATACGTATTCGATAGCATGATGATATACTTCCTCGCGCAGCGGTAATGCTTAGATATGACAATTATTTAATGTTTTATTTTTTACACAGACTTGCCTTGTGGTTCCATTTTGAGCACCAACATAGTAGAAAAACATAAAAAAGCAAGAACTCGACATCAGATATTAAACTGGGAGGGAAAAAAAAAAATCAACATTGATATAAAATTCGATGACTGTTATTCAAGTAACAGCAAAAAATTATTACAACATTAAACTATAGAAAATCAAGGACGCATGAGCACGAAGTTTGTGTGAATCAGATTGTTTAACTCTCTGCCAGAGAAAAAACAGAGACGGCTGCAAAAGTTGAAATACCACTGCATTAAAAACTGAGATGAATTAAAAAAAATATCAACAGGCAAAGTGGCGGTGAAAGAAAAATCTAATTGCCTCCTATCCTGTAGCAGGGAAGATAAGATTTATAAAGAAATGATAGCACACAATAAATGCTGCATTACAATTGTCAGAACAGTGGCGAAAAAGAGACATTCCATCGCTATGAAGATAAGGAAGGATTCAAATGCCTTTCCGTCCTGCAATTGTTGCTGATAAAGAGCGACCACCCAAAGACACTATAAAACAATGCGTAGGTCCCAACAGTCTTACCACAGTAGAGTGTGAGCAAATCTCCCATCTAGGCCATATCCGTGCTAGTGTTCAACTATAACTAGGTATGTATAGTATTTAGAATTCAAGTATCTCTCGTTCGTAAATAGATTCAGGCAACATACAATAGAAAACTGTATTTATCAAATAATGGATGACTTTTAATGGTGATTTCATGTCGGTTAAAAATCAGTGATAGTTAATCCATCCAAAGAAAGTGATGGGTCAGTGCTTGGCTCTTCAGTACGGATTTTTTTACTGAAATATGATTGTCTATGCCTTCTACCACAGACTAGCTGTGCAAAGTACACTTAAACCTGTGTGTTGCCCATGGCACATCTTTGAAGCTTAAAGATGGCATGTAATGCTTTGCTATTGTGTCAATCTGTTCACTGTACAGAAACAAAAGAATTATTCTGAGATGATTCAATCTATTTTGTTAAGAAATCTCACCTGGACATGTCAAAGAACACAATATTAGGGAAGGAAATACTTAGAATTGAAAACATAGCTATACTCAAATGTACTGGCACCCTCACTTTTTTTTGCCATACTGGCATACTTGAGTCACCAGACACAGATTTTAATTGCCTAAAATAAAAATAGGAATTGAATTTTTTTTATCTGGGTTAAAGATCCGTGGAAATGTAATAATTGCTACCACCTGTACATCTGAAGACTTAAAAAAAATTAGAGGCTGGGACTAATATATTGGTATCTAAGTTTCTAGGAAAACACAAAACAAAATATTAATCTGGCAACCAGTTCAAAACATGTTGACAGTAATTATGAATTACGTCTTCACTCTTTTGGTTTGATTAGTCTCTTGTGGAGAATTTCAAAATTCTCTACTGTGCATTTCATGTTTTAAATTCCAATTGAAGCATGCCGTCTATTAAAACAGAAAGTGCACAAATATTAAAGTAGCTGTCCTTTGTGAATAAGCTTTTATAATTTTATTCTTATTTATTTGCCTTAACAAACCTAATTAAGATATATATATCTATCCTAGTAGCAAACTATATAATATTTCCTATCCTTAAACCACCTATTCTCTCTGACCAGGCCTGCTCTGATTCAGTCCTCAGTGAGCCCTATTTTTATAATATGCAACTTGTGGAAGGCATCCTCCATAGATGTCATGTCCCCTCTTTAGTTCGATATGATATTTTCCGTGGATTTGCCTATTACAGACTCTCGTAGGCAGATGGTTTTGATGAGAGAGTCATTTTGGCGTTCATTTGGGGATTGGATGGCTTATTATGCTCTTGGAGATATTATTTTTTTATTATATTTTATCATTACTTTTTATATGGGGCCAAAATGTTATATTTTTCAGTTGAGTTGCACTTTTATTTTTATAAAGTTACCTTTTTATCTAAAAAGTGCAAATGGACTTCATAAGAATATTTCGGATGTCTCTAGAAAGTTAAGTGGCTTCTAGAGGAAGTTTCTAAAAAGTGAATAAATAGACCCTATGGGTCTTTCATTTGGGCATCTAAGTCTATTTTCTCAATTGTGTCTACTTGAGCATTTGTGGAGCCGGAAGGTCTGCAAGTATTCAGCTGAATCATTGGGAACGATACCTCCCAAGTGATTGCATAACTGAGGAGGTGAAAGATCCTTTGAAGGGTTGCTCTTTGGAAGTGGCATTCAGCCATTTCAAGTTGAGCTTATTTGGAGTCCGTAGACTTACCTGAGGGTTTGAGTTTTTGGCTGTAAAGCGAAAAAAGAAGATCTGGAAAAAAAGTCCAAAAAAGTAGATCCGAAAAAGTAGTTTGATAGGCATGTTCCAAAGAGTCATGTTCCCGTATGGACATGACTCTACATGGCCAAAGGCCACGTAGGGTCATGGCCATACGGGTTCATGATTCTTAGACTGACAATTGGTTAGTTAACCAATATAAATACTAAATCATAGCAATTGAAACTTTTAACGTAAGTATAGATTGGTAAACACAAAAACAGTGATTAGCATATAAATATATATGTATGTATGAGTATAAACCACAAAATCACATGCTTAGAATATGTATAGTATACTTCACTTCTATTGAAGCTATACTTTAACACTGCCTTTTAGCGAGGGAGAAGTGAAATACCAAGGATATCTTAAAAACTCAAAAGATATAATATTGTCAATATTAATGATATTCATTCACCAAGCAAATTATTTGACTATAACACTCTGAATGTAGTGACTTGTCAAATAACCAAAATCTCAATGTTATGAACAGTATCATAACATGTATTATGATCTCCGGAATTTCCAGATCAATAATTAGAATGATCATAATATGTTTGTTATCAGTGAATTCCGGTGTATCTAGATCAATACCAAAATTCATCATGATAATAGGCCTATCATTTGTAAGATCGTCACCTTACAATGATTACCTTCTAAATATATGTCTCTGAAAGATTGTCATCTTTCATTACATAGAGATCGTCATCTTTCATTACATATCTGATGCAACTATTCAACTAGAAGCATAAACACACATACAATTGAAAGTCTCAAATTTAATATTCAAAAACTACAATTTGGTCATACCATATTTTCCTTTGAAATGTTCCAATCTAACCTTGGCAAGAGGCTTGGTAAGAACATCTGCAGTTTGCTCATTAATACTTATGTGCGCTAATCTGATAACATCTCAATATACCATATCTCTGATTCAATATGCTTATATTGAAGAGAAAAACTGAATTTATAGATAATTGATTTATTTTTAGGTCTGAGTACAACATTGCATATATCATTTATGTATTCAAACTTTGGAAATGTATCACTCTCCCTTTGATTCCTCACTTTGGGATTCTCTTTTAAATTTATCCAATTTATCTCTTTGTCCAACAACTTAAAATGCAAGATTTTCATCCTTTTCATACTTAACTTGTGCTAGGGCTGCTTGAATTTTCTCCCGTTCCAGACAGATGTTATGAGTGTGACCAAATTTGTCACATTTGAAGCATTGTACTTTGGACCAATCTCTTTTCTTGTATGATTTGTTGAATTCTTTGTTGTTTTGATGAATTCCCTTTCTTTTTCCCTTATTATTGGTACTGATTTGAAGAACATGAAATTCTCCCTCTTGATTTGAAATGATTCCTCTTGTAATTTATCTTGACTCTTCTTGAGTGCATTCGTTTTTTAGTAGTTCAAACTTAGGAAGTTCTGGTCGAGAACTTAGTCCACAAATAAATGTCTCCCAAGATAGTGGTAGTCCTTTTAGGGCTATAATGCTGAGTTCTTTTTCATCTACTTGATTTCCAATGCTCACAAGTTGATCTTTCAATTTTGAGATTCTTAGGAAATAGGTCGTAATAGTTTTCCATTATTCATCTTCATGTATATTAGATCTTGCTTTAATGTTAGCAATCTGCTTGTGTTATTAATTTCGAAAGTATTCTTTATAGTGGAGAACATCTCAAAGACTGTCTTAGGATTTGCTATGGATGGAAGAATGTGATCTCTAACTGAATCTATGATGATCTTCATGGCTTTGTTGCATCTTTTCCAACTTGTTTTGTTTGGATCATTTTCTCGGATAGATTTATTTTCCTCTATTAATTCTTCGAACTCCGTTTCACATAGTACAATTATTACTCAGATTTTCCATGATGCAAAATTTGAAGCCCTTTCAGGTCTATCCTCTAATCTTACATGATTCACCATTTTGATTTGAAAAGATTTAAAATCTGATATTAACACTTCTGGAATTTAATCAAATATTATATCAGGGTTCTCTATCAGGATGGCTCTGATACCATGTAAAAGAATGAAGGATCTCTGATAGAGAGACACAGATATATGCTTTCAACTGTTCTGATTATTACTGCAGAAATATTGAGATGATATTTATCTAACTCAATATGTATGCTTACGGAATCTAAATTTGATTCAAGGCAGAGATATACTGTTTCAGGCTTATGTTATCGACCTAGAATAACTTGATAATGTTTATTGTTTATACTGCAGATTGTATCGCTGAAGGAAGGAGATCATTACCTTTGTGATTGATGATTCTCTTCACCGACGATAGTATATTAAATATAATAGCAAAGAGTCATGTTCCTATATGGACATGACTCTACGTGGCCAAAGGCTACATAGGGTCATGGCCATACGGGTTCATGATTCTTAGACTAACGATTGGTTAGTTAACCAATATAAATACTAAATCATAGCTATCAAAACTCTTAAGGTAAGTATAGATTAGTAAACACAAAAACAGTGATAGCATAAATATATATATATGTGTGTGTGTGTGTGTGTGAGTATAAATCATAGAATCATATACTTAGAATATGTATAGTATACTTCACTTCTACTAAAGCTATACTTTATCACAATTTGCATTAAAAATATTCAAAGGTTGCAATAACACCAAAAACGTTTAGATGTAAATGATTTTGGCAAACACATTTTGCATCTTGGAGCAAAAACGCCCATGTTATTGGGCCTTCTAAGTCCAATTTACATCAAAAAATTTGAAGGAAGAAGGTTGCAATAACATCTTGCTCATTCATGCACATGCGTTGGCCCTTGGAGACCACGATTTGCATGTAAACTTCGAATATTTCAAGGCCCTTGGTTGTTGCATGCGTTTGCACTTGGAGAACCTGATTTTGGAAAAGACTTGTTCATCCAAACTTCTCTTTCCTCCATTTTTGGCTCATTGAGCTCTAATTAAGTAGAAGGATTCAACATTGTTTGTATTTCTTGCTTTTTTCGGTACAATATTGGATTATTTGGCTCAGTTTTGTCCAGTAATCTTCGAACTCCAAAAAACGAAATTGCATGTAAAGAGGTTTTGAAGTTTGTCAAGTTTCAGTCAAAAGCAAGAGGTAAGTTTTTATTTAGTTTTTAGTTTTTCTTTCTTGCTTGTTGCTTGCTTTTAGTTTGTTTTTGGAGAAAAGTTGAAGTTTTTCACCCAAGAATGCAAGTGCATTTCCATGTTTCCATCTCCCACACTTCATCCATTTTCTAAACTTGATTATTTTCCACTTGTCCATACATGTACTCTCGCTCTCCACACCCAATTGCATGTTTTACATCATGTAAAATGAGGAGCTTTTACCACAAGCAATGACATCTAGAGAACTCGATTTGGGTGAAAAATCACATTTTAAAGCACCCAAACTCTCATCTTACAAATATCCATATGCTTCCAACTTGCAGTCTTGGTCACCCAAAGCAAAAACCTCATTTTGCCCACATGCAATCCACCATCTTAAACCTGATTTTGGCCATTTTTGCCCAAAATACTAGCTGTTCTGTTCATTTCCAGCCTTCAAAAGTGTTAAATAAGTATCTAATCCATGCTTCGAACACCCATCTCTCATGGATCCTCATTGTAACTTAAATCCTAAAGTTTTCAAAAATCCGATCTCACTGGAACATGTTTTCATCTTCATGTCGCAACACACTCTTCAAGATATGTCAAAATTTTCTCAAAGAATAGAGACATCTCGTTGAGAAGACATGCTTCGAATCCAAGGAAGTCATTCCCAGCCTTCAAAAGTGTTCAATAAGTATCTAATCTATGCATTGAACACCCATCTCTCATGGATCCTAATTGTAACTTAAATCCTAAAGTTTTCAAGAATCCGATCTCACCGGAACATGTTTTCATCTTCATGTTGTGACACACTCTTCAAGATATATTAAAATTTCTTCAAAGAATAGAGACATCCCATTGAGAAGACGTGCTTCAAATCCAAGGAAACGGTATTTCATTTGGTCTCCACTTTCCCAATGGCTGGCTTAAAACTTGAGTTCGTGTGGGAATGCACCAAAGCACTTTGATTTGTTAAAAAAGAAGAAGAGAAGAGTCATTTGAAGATACTGGTGAGAAATTGTTCTGGGTTTACATCCAAACATCATTGAGAAGGTTTTTCAAAGTGTCAAAAACTCCAAAATGTACGAATCTAACAAAGATGAATTCGCAACTGTAGAATAAGGAAAAGCTTGATTACATTGAGTTTTCAAATAATAAATGGCAATTCATCAAAGAAAGTGCAGTAGACAGGATACAGGGACTTCCAATCTGGTGATCATCCATGTTTCCATCACCAAAGTACAAAGGCTTTTGCTGACAATCTACAAGACTGATTCATAGTTCCAACTTTTTCTTCATATTGTTGTAGTTGCAGAAGATGAATTGCATGTAATCCAATTTCATGTCCTCGTGACATGTAATCCAATAATTCTTCTCACCTAGTTTGACTAGGGTAGGAGGAGGAGAAGAAGAGAAAGGAGGAGGAGGAGGCGAAGGAGAAGACCAAGATGGAGGAGGAAAAGGGGAAGACAAAGTGGAAGGAGGGGGGGAGGGAGAAAAGGAGAAGATGAAGAATAGAACACAAAACCAGAAGCAAAGCAAAGAAGATGAAGAAGGTAGAGAAAAAAGGGAAGACAGAGGTGGAAAAGGAGGAGGAGGAGGCAAAGGAGAAGACCAAGGAAAAATACGATATGGAGAAGAAGAGGAAGATAAACAAGGACAAGATGTAGGAAAAAAAAAGTAAAAGGAGAAGCAACCAAAAGGAGGGGAATAAGAAGAAGAAAGAAAGAAGGAAAAGAAAAAGCAGAAAAGAAGAGGGGAATAAGAAGAAGAAAGAATGAAGGACAAGGAGAAGCAAAAAGGAGGGGAATAAGAAGAACAAATTAAGAAAGAAATGGAGAAGCAACAAGGAGGGGAAAGAAAAGAAGAAAGAGAGAAGAAAGGAGAAAATGCAGCACAAGAAACAAAAATAGGAGCAATGAAATGCCAGTTTTATATCTCTCTATTGGTGTAACTATTGTACCTGGTTTAGGTGCAAATGCTAGTATGTTTAATGACATGGTTGCAAATCTATCCCCTCCATGCTTTATTTGTTCGTTCTTATTTTTTTTTGTTTATATGGTGAAGTTTGAACCAACGGCGAGTAACATTTCTTAAGTTTATATTAATTGTTACATGAATATGATATAATACATTGTTATGTATATATTAATACATGGATATTAAATAAATATTAATATTAATGTCATATTATTTATAGTATACAAATATTATAACATTTATATTATGTTATAATATTTATATTATATATAAATATTATATGTTATAATATTTATATTATATATATAATTAATTTATTATCTCATTTATTTGTTTTAATTTTTTTATTATATTTTATTGTTCAATTGTAGTCTAGAAAGGGGACATCGCATTCTCTACTACTGCTTCTGCTCATTAAATATATATTGTTTAATTATTTTAAATAAATTAATAATCAATATAGTACATTAAAAATATTAACTAAATATTTAAAGTCCTTATGATTAATGCATAGTAAAACAATTAATGTTAATAATGTATATAAATATATTAATATCCTTTTTTCTTCAAAAGGGGCAATCACTTTTGACATTGAGCTATGAACTAGTGAGGACACAATCAAGGAACGTGATCCACATTGAATGGGCAATCTTGAACTAAACCTTATTCCTAGAAATAATAGTTTCCTTTTTGAGAAAGAGATAGGTGCTAACCTTATGTTCCCATGCAGCTGCTTAAGTGTCATTTCTGCTTAAATTTAAGCAGCATAAGTGTTCCCATGTAAATTTTTAATTCCAAGAAAGGGAGAAATTGGAATCTTTTCCTAGATAAGTGGAGCAGCTATTGTTTAGGAATTGAAAATAAGCTATGAGAGAAAAGGAGGGGCTAAAAATAAGCAGCAACTGCTTATTGCAAAAAGTTAGAAGTGACTTCATAAAAAAAAATTATCTTGTTTTTCATTGGCCTAACATTTGGCATCTATATTTGGTTTACAACAATTGATATTAAATTTTTATTTAAAATAAATATTTAAGAGTAATGCTTAAAAATAAGCAGAAATTTTTGTTTTCATGGGGCCATCAGCTCCACATATTACTCCTAAAAATATTGAGCAGCTGCTGCTAGCCAAAATAAGCCTAGCAGCAGCATGAGAACATGCTCTAAGATTCGTGGAAGTTCTAACAAATCAACATAATTTGAATTGGATACAATACATTATCTACAAACTGTATCCATTATCTACAAACTATCTTTTGAATGCCACTCCAGTGGGGTTTGAACCTTGATGGCAAGAACATTGCTGCAATTTAACCATCACACTATGCCATTACCGGCATATTACTATCCTAAATTAATAATAAATGCAGATTATATGTTGTTATTAATAAACTTAAAAATATTAGATTTTCTTAAAGGTAAGCAGAGGTGTGGAAAGGGCCCAAACCCTTTAACAAGAGCACAGATTTAGCAATAAGAACATAAAGACAACAAAGGCAGCCAGGGAGCACCAAAGAAACATTTCTAGTAAGTATTGAACGTAAGAAATATTTGTCTAAGCTACTAGTAGTAGCTAATGCATTTCCAAACAAATATATAAAAGTAAAGCCTAAGAAATATTTAGTTACGTTAATATTATTTATACTAGTAATCACCTAAAGGATTGGTAGTGTAGTTACTAGTTAAGGAATAGATATTATGACCTAAAGGATTGGTAGTGTAGTTTCTAGTTAAGGAATAGATATAATTACCTAAAGGATTGGTAGTGTAGTTATCAATTAAGGAAT
Source organism: Cupressus sempervirens (assembly GCA_028749045.1). Taxonomy (NCBI): domain Eukaryota; kingdom Viridiplantae; phylum Streptophyta; class Pinopsida; order Cupressales; family Cupressaceae; genus Cupressus; species Cupressus sempervirens. The sequence continues at coordinate 734,680,792 of CM053791.1, read as the reverse complement.
AGATATAATTATCTAACGGATTAAATCTGTAATTACTAGTATTTCTTTTAAGTTTAAGCTAATACTAGTAAATATCTTAAATACATCAATCTCAAAACGCAAAAGAATATTGAGCTATTTCAATTACTTGAGAATTATTGTACAATGTAATTTTAGGTTTAGAATTATTGTTGAAGGGCCCTTGGTCTACTGGTGAATTTGAAAGCCTCACAAGGAGCCCAACAAGGATCAAGTCTTGCTCAGTGCAAGCCCTGGCACCATAAGGGATGAGGCCAAGATCGTGCCCCAAGTGATTTTGACCGCGTGGATGCCCCTTAGTCCTTGGCCCTAAGTTGAAGAGGTGCATGTTTGGGCCCGTATCGGGTTCCTAACCCCTCAACAAAAAAATAAAATTAGAAGTATTTTATTTACGACTTAGATATACATTTTATTTATTTTTTGTTTTATTTTTTAAAATTATTTTAAAAAAATTTCTATTTTAAACATTTTAATTATTTTGGCTTTTTTAAATGTGTAAAAAATAAATGTTGTCTCTGTTTTGGTTTTTACATATATACGACTCAATTTGCTACTGCTATTTTAGAATGCCTTGTGTAATTATAATTTATTCAGTTTTAATAATTTATCCACATAGAAACCACAGGTGATAAGAGGTACAAGATAATGGCTCCTCAATGTTCTCTTAATTCCAACATGCATATTGTCCAATCAAGATCAATTCCAGAACTCAACAAATAGTAGCTTCTTTGTCCAATCAATATTTATGTTGAAATTTAGGGACATATTGATTTTTTTTGAAGGTGGTCTTGTTTTGGTTGGATTCTTGTTGTTATTTTTGTAAAATCTGAGCAGAAACTTTTCAAAGGTTTTATCTGTTTGGAAACTGGCATGCCTTAAGTGCACTTGTCTTTCACCCTATTAATTAGTAAATTGCATTTTGTTCTCAACTTTAGGATGAAAAATATCAATACTACTCGTTAATATTTTTCTATTCATTGCGATGCCACATTGAATTTGTCTTTAATTTCATAATACTTGCTAAAGTGAAATTTATAATTTCTCACAGTTTATAGGTTTTCTATTTCAAAGTCTGAAATGCTTTTCAAATTGTAAACTGTTTCTGTGACATTTTCAACACTTTAAGTTAAATCATGAAAATATTTTGTATTTGAGTGGCATTTTCTTGTTGTCTTCAATTGCACAGTACTTGCTAAACAGAAACCTATAATGTCACATACTTCAAAAAATTTCCATTTCAAAGTTGGTAATGCTGTTCAGATTGAATTTTTTGTGTGACATTTTCAACATATTTCAATTTAATCTTCAAAATCTTTTATATTTGAGTGACATTCCTTATTGTTTTTTAAATGGCCATGCAGGATGCTTTGGATAGTGAAAATTGCAACAAGATACGGATATTGATGCGGTTTATCACTGTACTGGTAAATTTACTTTCCACTAAAGCAAGGTTCTTCTGAGTTAAAACAATTTGCATTAGAGATAATTTGTATAATTCAATACCTATATGTCGAAATCAAACTCAACTTGTAAGGAAATAGATTACTTTTGGAGTAATCATATATGAGATTCTTTGTTTTTTCTATCAGCAAGAGGTCATGCAAAATGACGTATTAAGCATTTGCCATAAACCACATAGTTAAACAGGCACTCTTATCGCTGGTAGAAGGTCCTATAGGAAGAGTCACACCATAATTTTGGTGATTGATGATGCAACAATGTCAAATAAAGAGGTCGAGGGGCTCACCAAAACAGTGTATGCTCCAAAAAGCCAAAGACCCATGTTCTATATGGAATCTCTATCCTCATGGAGTCTAAAAATTGTCTAAAATAAACCATTCGCTAGTATGGATGGTCAAGGATCTGAAACAGAACTCCAATAAGAGTGCATCTACAGAACAAATACTTTAAAGTATTTTTTTTCCCGTGCAAGAAACTTAGGACCCACTTCCAACACCATTTTCAGTTGAGTAAGAAAAACAAGTTCTTCTTTTTTGTATTTTTAAAATAAAATCGTCTAGAGAGAGGGAGGATGAAAAAGACACAGGGATGATTGTCGTCCCTGTTAAAAGGTCTTGGAGTACATGATGGAGTAACCTTATTTTGAGTATCTCTACAAACCCAGAGTGGAAACTGGAAGGGAAAGCATTTTTTGATTGATCAACTTAGGATGGTGCTAGATATTTAGAAAATTAAAGCAAATAAATATGGCTTTCCCACCTGTTTATGCTACTGGAATAAATTATAAAATACAAAATTAAATCAAATAAAAATCAATTAATAAATATGAAAATTTCATAAACTTACCTTCAAATACTATTGAGTTGGAGGGCTATATATGGTTTGTGACATTTGACATTTCAGCTTTAGCGTAGGTTTCTTTGTGTCATCTGATCAGTGTTTCAATCACTTGCATGGCAGGGTTGGTGGAGAGGTGGTAACATGGGGTTAAAAAATTATGTCCATATGTAGCCTTCACCAATATACCCGCTGCATTGCAGTTTTTAGCATTGGCTATTATGACCAAGACAATCTTTTCAGGGTCCACCATCTTGTGGATTCTATGAGGTTCTTGGTAATGGAGCTTGCATTCTTCATTTGCCCTCACAAGGTGTTTTATAGTAGAATCCCAGTAACTCTGTGTGAGATAGTAAAGTTATTTTCATATGTGGTTGCCCCACTACATGCTATCATGGACAATGGTGAGAATTTTCCATGGGCTAGTAAGTAACAATGAGCTTTTAATGAGTTGAAACAGAAGATAAGCAGGACTCTAGTCTTAGCATTAACCAATTTTTAGAAAATGTTTGAAAGACAAAATGCTGGTGACTATGACATGGGTTTTGTATTGCTCCAAGGAGGTAAACCGGTATGATATCATTCTGAGCTGTTAAAATATTTTTTTTTGAATTAGAGCCCATATGATAAAGAAATTTAGTTTTAGCTGTTAAAAAATGGAAATTTTACCTTATAGGCAGGAAATTATTGTGTATTTTGACTACAGGTCACTGCAACAATTGCAAGGTCGAACTTAGTTGCAGCCGTCACATGACTAAAACTATATGGATTTCTTGCAAGAACTCCACCTTGTGATTAAGTATAGCTTGGGGTTATTAACAAATAGGCAGATATGCTTTCTAGGCCACTACTTCTCTTTGTAATTGTCACACTCAATCGGTGGAACCATTAGACAGAGAGGTATATGTGATGGATTTTGTACAGTTCTGCAAAGGTAAGTAAGATGAATTTGAGGCCAAATTCTTACATCTTATATGATCTTTTGTACAAAGCAGATAAATTCTGTCTGAAAAAGTGTGAAGAGTGCTGCACAAAAGTGAACCACATATCTCATGAGTTGCTGGTCATTTTAGGGTGACCAAAACAGTTATCAACCTTCAATGCTATGTTCATAGGTCATGCTTGCAGGCAGGATGTCTCAAGGTTAAAACAGGCATGTCAGTTATATAGCATGCTCAACAATGAGAAGATGGGGATGTAGAAATCATTTCTGGTACTTCATACGCTTTGGGATGGCATATCCAAGGACTTTGTAGGTGGAATTCCGAAGACGAGGAATAGTAGTGATTACATTTTGTCATCGTAGATCATTCCTCTAAGATGTGTATCCTAGTTGGTTCTAACAAAATTATAATTCGAAGTGAGACAGTGGATTTGTTTTAAAAAATGTGTGCGTGTTCCCTTTGATCTGTCAGAATATATTATTTCAGATCTAAACATGATGTTCTTGAGCAAAGTTTTTGGTGCGCATTGTGGAGTAGGATGGACACAAAACTATTAACTGTGGACTTTTATGGTTTACCGTTGTCAGATGAGGGGGACAACAGAGATGGATAACCGAACTCGGTGAAGCTGGTAAGAGGGTATAGGCAGTTGAGAGGTTGCAATCAGATTTTGGTCATGTTCCTGATTCCTAAAATAGGGTCATGCATTCAGCATCTGAATTGCCCCCTTTCGGGGCTTGTTTTAGCCATTTGCTACCTAGCCTATATAATATTTCCCTTAGACAATCAGAAGAAGGGAAAGAAAATGGGATTAAGAGATAGATTGATAGAGTTCATATATAAGGTGAGACAAATTCATCTTAGAGTTCAAGAAAGATCCAAGGAGTTTCAAGCAAGATACAAACATCATTATTATCAATAAGGAGCTGAGAACAAATGTAAGTGGTTGTTAAAGTTTGAGTGTATCTTGGCAGATGTACAAGGAATGTCACTGAAACTCAAACAAGGTGTTGTTCATTTCAGATTGTGGAGTAGGTGGGAAACAATGCTTTCAAATTGGCTTTACTTGATTGTACAAAGATCTTTTCCATTATTAATTATGACAAATTCAGATTGTTTGAACCAGTGTTACAGGGTTCTGCCAAGATCCGAGCCAAGTCAGGGCTCCATACTTTTTTGGCCTTTGTACTTTGACTCTGCCGAGTACTACACGACTTGTAGAGTCCATGTACTCTCCTGACTCAAAGAATCTCATGTCCTGGACTCTGCCACGACCAGCTGAGCTAAACAGTAAATTTTTTTTAATGATTATTTTGGCTTATATTATTGTGCAGTATGAAGTTCCAAAAATTGTAATTTTGATTCCCAATAAGGCAATCAACATGGAGTACTAAAAAATTTCTTGTACGTGGCAGGTACAAAACATAACAATTTGTCTATAAAGCAGATTATAAATAGGACTTCACTAAAAGTTTTGCCAAAAAGCAGTGTCATATTTAAAATTGTTTTCACAAAGTCCAAGAACCGGGTATTAAAAATTTAAAACAGCACTATCAAATTGGAAAGCATTGCAACAAATAAAATGCATTCCTTTTAAATAATTGGATATCTACAGAACAACAAAATAACAGTTTTAAGGTTTGTGAAAAATTGGAAAAACAAATGTCTGTTAAACCAGTCATTTGACAAAGTTAAAAGATGATGACATTTGAGTAATTGTATACTTTATATCATTCCAACTATTCATAATGATCTTTCTAATCTACTAAGAATAAAAAAATTAATTGAAGCAGTTATTAAATAACTTGCATGGTAGAAGAATACCATTTGAAAAACTCTTTAACACTTGATAATAAAATGCCACTTCGAGGGAGCGACCTTGTAGTCCACTTAAAGAGTGATACCACCGACAACCTTCAACATGAACACAATAGTCAACATGATGATAATAAACAATCAATACCTTTTAAAATTTCCGTTTAACTTATTTTATCTAGAAACATGTGTTGATACTTAAGTGATCAATGTAAACTTGGGCATGTGGGCAAAGTAGCTTTTGTTTCATCTTTATTTATTGATTTATTGTGTCTTTGATGTTAATTGACTAAATGATGAGAAAAGTTTTAAATCCTAAAAAATATTTGAGATTCTTGGGTTTTTCCTTTTGCTGAGTACTTGACAAGTCCAAATGGAGTACAAGCCAAAGCCTGAAACCAGCTTGCCAAGTCTGAGGCGAGTTTGAGTCTTGTGACTATGGTTTGAACCATAGTTCCAAGAATCACGGCGATTCATGCGATTCACGCGATTCGGCGATTCGATTCAAGCCAAACGATTTTTTGTGAATTGGTGAATCGAATCAGCGATAAAGGGTTTATGAAATAAGTTACTCACTAAATTTCAAGGGTTTTTTTAATTTTCCGATTCATGGCCGATTCGATTCCGATTCATGGCCGATTCACGATTTGATTCGGCCTTGCCGATTCCGATCTGATTCCGATTCTTGTTACTTTGGTTTGAACACATTTGTTGTTTGATGAAGATTATGATGTTCTTATGCCAAGTATGAAAGACTTAGTAGTCAATGAACAAGGTGGACCAGATAATGATTTTTGTGACAAGAATGTATGATAGACTTGATGAGGTGAGCATTAAGTGTGAGTTGTTGGAAGGAAAGGGGTTTCTAGAGGTCATGTGGAAAAGATGTTCACAAATGGAGCACTTCTTGAGTTTTTGGGGATGAGAAGCCTTCCAATGGTAGAGATATGATCTTAAATCTAATTGGAGCATGCTAGATGAACGAGGTTACAATGAAGGGGCCACTAATAAGTAATTGTCTTGGTTGAGCATATCATTGCTAAATTGAGTGATTTGCAATGGGTGGTAGTTGGAAAAGTGGTTGAGAAGAAGGCAACATGCTTAAATTATTTGAGTTAGTTTATTGATCTTAGAAGTAGCTACAAATGGAAAAATGGTGCATGCGTTAGAAGTACTTGGAAAAGGCAAAATTTGAGTTCTCTACTTAAATAATTGATGAATGTGGTGTTCAACTTGATGAACTTGTGTTTGAAATGATGAATGTGGCATGCACCTTGGTGAACTAGCGTTTGACATGTTGAATGTAACATGCACCTTTATGAACTTGTTCTTTTTATCAGTAAAGCAATGAACTTATTTCATTTTTGATTTAGGATAGAGTTTGAAAGGTTTTCAGATTTGAAACAAAATAGATGGACACTGTTTGGCTTCCCAATGTCTTTTAGATGTTAGAAAGAGTATATTGAGTACTTTTTGTGAATATGGAATGGTTGGCTTGTTGAACAAACACTTAGTTGTGCTACTAGAATGAATTTTCTTGGAGATTGACAACATATTTTATGTATTCATTGTTGATCAGATTTCAAGTAGTTATAGGAGTTATTTGAGAGATGGTTGTTGTAACTATTGAGTCCTCTAAATGGCCTTAGCCTAGTCAATGGAAGTAGTTTGATCATGGGTAGCCATTTGTGGTAAACATTTTTTTTTCACTAATTCAATCTTAGTTTAATAATATACAAGAGTAAACATTTTGTGTTGTTGCCTCAAAAGAAATCTGGTTTGATTCAGGGTATTTACGCACTTGGACCTCAATAAATGCAAAAAGAGAGCACAATATGTTGAAGATCAAAAGAATAGCTAATCCTTAAGAATTGTAGAAAACAAAAGATTGAGATGATTATATTAAGAAATTGAACAAATGCCAACCCTACAATCCAAAGTCAAAACACATCTTAATTATGGCGTTGAAGTTAGAGTCTGAGTTAAGGTTAGAGCATTAATTGAAAACACAAAGAACATTACACTAAAAAGAAGCATGCAATGATGGAGTGGGAAGAGGTAGAAAGGCCCCTACCATTGCTTGACAAAGTGTGAGTTGATCTTGCAAAACAAGCAGAAGCATATGCAAGTAACATTCAATGCAGTGAAGTGTTGTTGGTATAAGAAGAATTGGTGATTGAAGTAATTGAGCAAAAACTCCTAGGCCAAGGGTGTATAAGAGAGAGATTGAAGACAATAAAATTGTGGAAAATATCTCAACAAAATGAGGTGATGATTGTTGCAAGGTTAAGGCAGCAAGAGATCCTGCCAAGTTTTTGAGACAAAACTTTCTAGCAAGCAAGCTTCAAGCTCTATGGTTACATTAGAATAAAAATATAGTGATTCCATGATCAAGTTTTAACATAGAGAGGTAAGAGTTCTCCATGTTCATATGTAATGGATTAAAGGATCTTGTGAGGCATTGTGAAACTTTTGAGCTGACTTGGACAACAAATTAACAAGATGATAGATCTAGTTGGCTATAGTCCTTCCCAACCCGTCCAAGAGGCATAGTTGTTGATAGGTACGCACTAATTGAACTAATTTCTAGAACTACATGGGGAATACTGAAGAATTCTTTTGAAGAGGAGTTCAAAAGCTACTATTGGACAATAACGATAATGTAGTAGAAGTGTATAATACAAATAAATGAAAACATGAGACCTATAGTGCTTATAGTTGTAGGCTTAGAAATCTAATGGGCAATTTACAAAAACAATTGGTTGGTGATCTTGAGAAAAAATGGCTTATTTGAAGGTCTTATTCTTTCATTAAGGAAAACATTCTAACTATGTAGAAGCCTAGAATCATGCAATGATCATAGATAGTCTTGACAAAATGTCCTCTTGAGGTAAAAGAAAAATAGAGGAAAATGAAAATTAGTATAACAATGAGAATGACTTTGGAACTATGAGCCTTTAAAAAGGATATGACTTAGATGATGAAGGATTGAATGTAGAAAAATAAATTAGTAAAGTAACCAAGGAATTGTGGTGCATTGTACGAAAAAGGGAAGTTCATGAAAAAAAATGTTGTAGGAATGTAATGTGTCGTTTTATTGATGGCCTAAATGGACTCCTTCACTCTTGACCTCATTATGGTGCTCTTTTTGCACTTTTGGCCATGTGGGAGTCCTCTACAGTCCGCTTCAATGTGTCTCTTACCTTGATTACGTTATGTGTTCCTAAACTTCTTCCTCAGGTTTTTGGTGCATGCTTCCTATTTTGGTTTCTTTTGTTATGCACAAGTCCTCAATGTAGTGTAGAGTGTTCTCAAATATCTAGACAACCTTGTTCTCGAGCTTCCTCACTTTGTTGTCTGTGTCATGTGCAAAGTGCATAGCTAGGCTACACTTGTGGAGTTGCTCTCTGAGTCTTCCTCGTCCGACACTGCTTGTATAGATCGATTGTTTGCCTGTCAATAACTTTTACCTCGTCAAGGAGGTTTATGGCAATCTCCTCCCACTCACGCCATGTAAGTCATGCTGTGCCTTCTCGCTAGATGGCTTCCATGTCTATTGACTTTGACTTTGGCTAACACTTCAACTTTTGCTTTGTGGACTTAGAGATTCTTTAATGATTTTTTAAATAATCATTATTGCCTTTCATTTTGTTTCCTTAGTCAGAGAGATCTTCTAATCGACAATTCACCCTCTTCTTGATTATGCACGATACACCTTCATTGTTTGGTAGAAGTGGCATTAATTTTCTGATGTACGATGTTTCCTTTCATCACTCTCTTCCTCCTCCTGGTTCCTTTCATCGTATAGTTGTAGTGTTTGTTGTCGACATTGTACTCAATTTCTATCTTCTTGAAGATCTCAGAGGGTTTTTAGATTACGTTCGAGCAACCTTGGAAGCGTTAGCAAGAGACACTCAACTTTATCTTTCACCCTTTATCCTTCTCGAATGTCACTCTTAGGGACCCCTTGGAGGACGACTTGCGTTCGAATGTACAAGTTGATAGGTACTTTCCACATGTATGTAAGGTCTTTTGTCAACTCTTCCTCTATTGCATTTTCTTCTTCGAATTCAGAGAATTTGGCTATTCATAGGGTCAGCCAAATACATAGCTGTACTGCGTAGCGCAATTCTTCTCTGTAATTTATTTCCAGGCTTCATATGACAGTGACGCTAAAAGGAATTATTACAACCTGTTTCAAAGAGAACTCTCGATACACCACTTTGATTCACTCCATGATTCTAAACACACGGTGACCAGAACATGCTGTAGCTGTGAGGAGAAACAGTAGTATTACAAAAATGTAATGTTCTTTTGAAGTTTTGAGCTGAGGTTGTTTAGACTATACCTTCGTAATAAGTCTGACATTCTTCATCAAGAAGAATACCCCAAAGAATGCATGGTCTAGGAGGAAGCCAAAAATCAACCATCTTAAGTTTTTTGTTTCTGCTGCATATGTTTGGATTCTAAACGCCATGTGAACCAAACTTGACTCTGAAAATTAGAAGCTAATGCTTATATGATATAGTGAGAATCATAAATCCTATCTGGCAATTGATGTGGACACTGATTGCCAAACATTCAACAGGGATGTAGTCATTGTGTAAGGTTGGGCTTTTTTGACTCTTATCCCATCAACAACCCTGAAGGTCAACCTTCGAAGGCTAAGGATTCAGTTTTTCAGCTTCCATTTGACTCACTCAAAGATGCTATTTTGATAATTATGAACATGTGGAATGTCTTAGGCAAGTATTGGTACTAGAAGACTATATATTCAAATGGTCGATATAAGACCATATAAATATAATGTATCACTAAATCAGTTGAACCCTTACAATGAATGCTTGTAAATACAGATACTTTTTGACTCAATTACTTCGAAGACGACCATGCTATTTTTGTGATTCTTAGTATTCTCTGGCCTTTTGGTGCACCTGCACTATACTCCCCAGCTGGAAAAGTTTCCAAGTCTCTTGGATACAGTGGCAACCCAAAAAAGATTAAAAACATTTCTTTTGACTCTAGGCTTGCATAGGTTATCTCCTTGATTCCATAGCATCTTCCCTTGACTCCAGCTATCCTGGATCTGCCATGTCTGCTTTAGTTTAACTTTTGGCTTGCCTCTGTTTGGTAACATGAAAACCATTTGCTGCCCATTAAATGCAATCAACATCATTATGTTTTGAATCTTTTCTGTTGCATACAGCTGCAACTTCACCAAATGTGCCTCCCAAAGACACTCTTGTGCTGTCTTACCGTCAGTCTGCCATATCTCATACTTAGAGAGTAAACAATTACCTTGGCTTTCTCATGGCCCATCACTAACTCTTTTGTAGTCTCTTCCCTTGAGACAAAATCAGACTTGACAATCTGAACTTCTTCTTCATGCTATTTCTCTTTTCATACCAAACTATCCTCTTTCTCCTTGGCTACATCATTAACCTCACCTTCTCTGTCACAAGAGTACCTTGCTACATAGTACCCTTCCCATTACTCAAAGGACATACAACTGTCCAACCACTACTGAACCTTCAGCATTGTGTTCCTCTTGCTGTATTGTTTTCTCTTCCTCTTCCTTGACTGGAAATGTTGTCCCAACTTCACATACATCTGCCTGTTCCAAAATTTGTTTCTCCAAATTTCCTTTTACTTGCTCTGCATTTTCCTCATGTGCTGGGAATACTATTCTGTCAATCAGCCCCATACTCTTGCCACTGGCCATGATGCATCATTATGCTTTAAAGATTCTATTACAAATTTGACTCCATCCTTTTTTAAATAGTAAGCATTTTTCTCCCCATCCAAATGTGCTTTCCTGTCAAATTGCCATGGTCTTCCCAAGATCAAATGTCAATTTCTCAAAGGCATAATATCACATCGAATAACATCATTGTGGCCCAATAGTGAGAGAAACACTTGCTTGTTCAGTAACATCAACCCATTAAAAATCATCTAACCCAAGAACTGCGTAAGGCATCTCATGAGGTATCCTTGGAAGCTTCAACTTTTCAACCATTTCAATTGAGACTATATTGTCCAATGAACCACTAGCAACTACAACTTTACATACCTTGTTCTTGCACTTTCATTTTATCCTGAAGATAGAATGTCTTTGAGTGTACGTTGCTCTTGCTGCATGTACCTTGCTCTTTCTGCTTCTTCCTCTTCCATGATGTCTTCAGCAATCTTCAAAACTCAAACTGCAAGGATTGACTCCCTTGCTCTGATACCACTATGATGCAGATTAATCATAAAACTTCACTACTTTTGCAAATAGGGCTTGCATTTACCATTATAATACTGACAGGGTAGAGTCGAAACAAAGTTTATTTTGAAATTCTCCCATATAGCAAATATTCTTGACACAGCTTTATCCAAACTACACTACTCTTAACACGAATATTCCATTTATAAACTAAAGTTGATAATACAGAGATATAAAGAAAGTACACTTTCTCAACTCATAAACAAATGTCTTTACATTCCAAATTGCAAAACATAACTCTTACCAACATGGTCGGCCTTGGCAGAGTCCCCTGTTTCTGCAACTCTCTCCCGTGTAGTTCTTATCTAATTGCTCCACATGTTTCTTTAATCTGCATTGTGTTAAACAGTTTGCTCATTATTGAGTCCCTACATCAGTCGACTATAGCATATTGGTTTGCATGTTCAATTGTGAATGTCTTGACTGTAACAAATTAGAGATCACAAAATGCCCAAAGAACAAACAATAACATGCAGTGACAAACATACTGATTGGTAAAACTGAAACCTTACTGTTATAAACATGGTGAGTCGGCTATATCCAAGAGCCCAAAAACCTTAATCAAAATTGCATGGATTCCAGAATCAGTGCCATGCAAGAGGTCAATCAATGACATAAAACTTGCAGATTGTTTTGTTTATTTAGCACTGTTGGAGTCTGTTAACTAAATCAACATCCCTTTCACCCAACAACTATCTCCAATCTTGTTTGGTCTGCACCGCTCAGAGTCCAATGACAAGGTCAATGCCATTTCATTCTAACATCGACTGCCCTAACTCGATAACTCAATCTACATACCTATTTTACTTTAGAATGGGCATTGTCCACTGGAATGTGATTACCAACCGATTCCTGGATTGGTCTTTTGGACTGTCATTACAATTTAAAACTTGTTTACCGTACTGGTAAATAAATCAACGCATACAGACAATGGAACAGAACAGCAGAAATTATATTCGCATATGCCAGACATACATTATGCTTCATAAGATTAATGATAAAAGATAGAAGATGATTTACAATGATCTCAGACGGGATATAAATACTATCCGCCGAACCTTCTCGAAGGAGTCCGTCGGCCACAAACATTATGTCCGCTACAAACTATTTACCCGTCGGCTAAAAAATACAAAACACCGACGGCAATCATTCCGTCGGCTACAGAATACAAAACACCGACGACAATCATTCTGTCGGCTACAGAAACATCGTCGGGACCATCCAATCGGCTGACACCATCCCTCCCAAAAAGAAAAGTCGTCTCCTGACGACTCACAAAATATCTTGGTAGCCTCCTGTACTGCTTTCTCGGTTTCCAACTTTTGGATATCCTGATCCAAGTGTCGTTGCACTGCCTCCGACTGGACAATCAGCTCCTCCCGAGCTCTCTATGCATCCACTAAGATAGCCTCACAGCCAACACCTACTCCCAGTGCCTCTGTACACAGATACTCCATGCTTACAACAGCTGCAAGTCTTCTCAACTGGTCACACTTCACGACTGATATCCGCAACGACTGGGGGTCCAGGGGAACACACCATTTCTGTCATTTTCTGCCGATTCTACACTCTTTCTGGCAGCCACTGATGCTTCCCCTTCCTTTTGGCATCATCTGCTACTCATTCTGAACAACTTGAATCTGTTGTCGTTTTTTTTTTTTTTTTAGCTCCTCCATACACCTTCTCGGCACTTCGAATCTCCAGCTCAAACACGCACTCCCAGGCCCGCAGAGGAACTCCTGCGGACAGTTGCCCATGGAGCAACTCAAGGCAGCGAAGGCGAAGGCAAACACCAAATACGCCGATCCAATTCTGCCAATGATCGATTCAGATTAAATTGAAAGCCGATGAAAGGTGTATTTCTCGCTTGGCCACAAGTCACGTGTTCGAATTTTGATTTCCCCCATCCAAATCACCTCAAACCTCTTAATACCTTCAATACTAATGGCACAAACCACGGCAGAATTCAGCACCCCTACGATCTTAAAAAAATGGAATTCCAAATGCTGAGATTTACAAGTTCTTGTCGCACTGCCGTAGGATGAATTCGCAAGTCTTTCAGGAACAAATCTTCGACAGAAGAGGCACAATTTGCCTTTGAATTGACGCTGCCAAAGGCCAAATCGAATCGACGTTCAAAATCCCCTGTGGATTCGCTGAGCATATAACACAGTCTTACATAGTTTTCGCGGACAAAACACCTGCGGACATGTTATACAGCGTGAAAAAAAACAACCCTCGCGGATTAGTTCTCGTGGACTAGCTGCTGGAGGTTTGAGACAAGCTGTGGGGAAAAGCTTCCGCGGACAGGAGAGTTGGCCATGGGGCAATCTCCCGCGGAGGTGCGCCCGTGGAGAGTTGCCCGCGGGGCATTCTCCCGCAGCCTACTCAGCTACTTTTTTTTTTTTTTTTAAAGTTTTTAAAAATTCTTTTCAATATTTTTTTTTCTTTTTAAATATTTTTACAAAAAAGGAAAACAACACCTCAATTCTACCTCTAGGCATCGCCATTCTGCAACGACGAGGGAGTCAGCTGGCCATTCTGCGATAGCGACGAAGTCTTCCTGGCACCATATATTTGTAATTTAAATCCGTTGACTACCGGAGGCACCTCTTGCTCGTCTAATGTCTTCAATTTTATCGATCCATTGTTGCTGACCTTCCGGATCTGATATGGTCCAACCTATCTAGCCTTAAACTTTTTCGATTTGACTTCATTCCGACCATCTTACTTGAGTATTGACTGCCCTGGCGGAAACTTGTTGAGTTTGAGATGTTTGTCATGCTAGGCCTTACGTCTGTTCTGTGTCACCTTCATTGCCCACTGTGCCTGTGGTCGTCGCACATCTAGCTTATTTCCTTGCTGTCGGCACCCTTCAACCAATTTTATGGTGCGATGCATTCTTTTCTTCTTGTGCGGTCCGTTCACCGTGTACTAGACGATGGAATTTTTCTTTTTTCTGGGTCTATATTGTATGTCCTTCCCTTCTTCAACCATAACCTCCTTTGTGTCATCTGCTTCTCTGTATTCCTCCGGACACTCATTTTCCTCCTTTTTCTCACCTTCGTCGACCTTTAGCATATTACAACTCGGAAAGAGTTCGTAGTCTTCTATTTGCCAATGGTAAAGGCCATTCATTGAGTCTAGGTCGTCGTCATTCGATCCTCCGTCTATTCTCAATATTCCTTCTTTGTCCGGTTCCATTCTCTTCTTTCCTTCGTCGTCATTTGTTTCGTCATCATTGTCGCCTTCACCTTCTGAGTCTCACAATGCTGCCTCCTCACCTACCATTTGTGTGTGCAGGTCAATTATGAATCTTTTGCCTCCGCGCTCCATTGATAGGGTATTTCGTTTCCAATCATGTTTTACTTTTGTTTGCACCAACCAATTTCGTCCCAGAATAGCATCATATCCTTTTCTTTTCAATGGAATGACTATGAAATCCAATAAAAATGGTTGCGTACCAATGGTTACCGATTGCACCCTCAAGGTTCCTAACAGTTTGATCCCGTGTTGGTCCGCCGTGAGCAACTGGAATGTAGGTGGCCATAGCGTCGACCTTCCCAACTTCTTCCAAGTATCCTCCGGCAACACATTCACGCCGGACCCTCCGTCGACAATTGTGTCTGTCAGAACGTTTCCCAAAATCCCCATCTCGACGACCGCCGGATGCCATCCGGATGTGAGTGCCAGGAGCATTGGGTCTGTTGCCATCGCTTCCCTACTGTCCCTTCCTGTGTCCTCCGTTGCTTTCGAAAACGGTGTATGATTCAGAATGGTCGTCCGTAATTGGGGCATTGTGAGGAGGTCACTTATTTTGACCGGTATCTCCCTTTGTAAGATTTGACGTACAATGTTTTGTTCTGCGAAGTTCCTTGCCAAGGTGTCGGTGATGTCCTTCAACTGAGATGTCCCCGTCAACGATGCCTTTGCAATTTCCGCCTGTGCTTCCCCCACTTTTCTCTTTTCCTCCTCTTGCCTCCGTGTAATTGCCAGAACCTCCTCTACATCCGTGTCGACAGTGTTCAAGTTTACTCCAGACTTTGGACACTTGGAATCTTCGTGATCACCGGGTCCGCACCATCTGCATAATAATTTCGGTGTGTTTACTGCTGTACAATCCCTCGCAAAATGACCCCATAAATTATATGCTCGGCATTGAATAATTGGCCGTCCGTTTGCATCATACTGGGTTCAACTTCGGCTTTGATTATTATTGTTATTGTTCGCATTGTTGTTATTTTGCCCTCTGTTATTATTCCTGTACCCTCCGGATGTGGCACCTGCACTATTCGTATTTCCGTTACTGTCCGATGAGGAAGCCTCCTGTGTAAGAAGCACCTGCGAAGATCCTCTTGTCACAAAATTGGTTCTTTGGACACGATCCTTTAGTATGACCGTCGGTCTTACACTCCGTGCACCACAACTCACTGCCTTTTGGGTCGTTCTGCATGTTTTTTAACTCCATCATGTGGATCATGTCCTTCTGTAAAGCTCGGACCTTCTTGCTACTGCCTTCATCGTCGCTGCTATCTTCTCCGGTAGGCTCGTCGTCATCAGAATCAGATGAGCTAGTGTTCTTCTTCTTTGTTTTCTGCTCACTTTCGAGGTCCAATGCTTTGTTATAAGCTTCCGTGTATGACGACGGTGGCACAATTTTCATTTTCCTCCGCAACTTCGAGCGTAGGCCTTCCACGAACCATCTTTTCTGAAGTCCGTCTGTCGGCTTACTTTCCATTTTGTTTATCAAGTCTTTTAATTTCCTGGCGTAAATGCGAACGGTTTCGTTCTTCCCTTGCTTAGTATTGAAGATCTCTGCTACAATTTCATTATCATCCCGCAACAGTTTAAATTCTGCCAGACACTCCTTTTTAATGTTATCCCAATTGTTTAGCTTTTGTGGATCTGTATCAGTGAACCAATCAATTGCTACGCCCCGTAGGGTGGCTGAAAATTGCCTCATCCAGTCGTCTTCATCAGTTATCCTATTTGCCTTCCAGATCGTTTCACATGTTTTGCAATGTCGAATGGGATCGGCCGTACCATCGCCATTGAACTTCAGCAGATTCTCTTTTGGTCCTGCCATCACAATTGGTTTCTGTAAACAGGCGTTGCTCGGTCCTGCAACACTGGCGCTCTTCACTCCCACACCGGTTGTCTGCACTCCCACACCGACAGTCTGTACTCCCACACCGGCGGACTGGTCTCCCACACCGGCGGTTTGCACTCCCACATCGGCGGACTGGTCTCCCACATCGGCGGTCTGCACTCCCACATCGGTGGTCTGGTCTCCCACACTGGCGGATTGCACTCCCACACTGGCGGATTGCTCTCCCACACTGGCGGACTGTACTCCCACACCGGCAGACTGCTCTCCCACACCGGCGGACTGCACTCCCACATCGGCGGACTGCACTCCCACATCGGCGGACTCAACAACTGCAAACCTTGGTGAAGAAGGGTCTTCTGAAGTTGTCCCTTGCGGAAGTATATCCTGGACGAAGAGTTCACTCCACGCTCTTGCTCTGTCGGCACTCCGAGCCGTGCGAGTCGATGCTCTTCCGTCTGGATTCTCTTCCCTCGGCGAACACAACTTCAAAAACTCCTCCTGTGCGTCTTCCACCAATTCCACCCGCTGCTGAGTCTCCTCCAACAATTCTTCGGCGCTCCAGTTTCCGTCGGCAATCTTTTGAAATCTCCGTCAGTGTTCGGCTTGTTGTGCCAGAATTAAATTCTCTTGCGCAGTACGGATTCCATCTTTTCCCTTGACCTTATTTCGATCCTTGTTAAGCTGATTTGGCATTAATCTTCATTCCTCCCACCTTCCAGGTTCATAATGCAACGGCGCCAAATGTTTACCGTACTGGTAAAGAAATCAACGCATACAGACAATGGAACAGAACAACAGAAATTATATTCGCATATGCCAGACATACATTATGCTTCATAAGATTAATGATAAAAGATAGAAGATGATTTACAATGATCTTAGACGGGATATAAATACTATCCACCGAACCTTCCCGAAGGAGTCTGTCGGCCACAAAGATTATGCCCGCTACAAACTATTTACCTGTCGGCTACAAAATACAAAACACCGATGACAATCATTCCGTCGGCTACAGAATACAAAACACCGACGACAATCATTCCATCGGTTATAGAAACACTGCTGGGACCATCCAATTGGCTGACAAAATTGTGATACCCGATCTCAATAATCTAAGGGCAGTCAATGATATTTGAAATCATGAATCGATTCCAATAAACATACTTGGGCGGTCTTCATAGACCCAATATCCATCCTACTTTTAATCAGTATGAAAACTCCATTTTTAATCAAGACAAAGCATTCAAACTGTTACTCCATTACCTAATCTTGCATATTGGGTTTTGCTTCCCATGTAAAGAGCATCCAAACCACTGAGTCAAGTTAGTTAGAGAATTCATTACAGTCAACAACAAACACCAAACCGAGAACAAATCTGATAGAACATTTAACCAAACAAAATGTTGCCAGACCAAAATGGCACTCACGATTAACAGACTGTCTCAAGAAAACAATGATTCAAATAAACAGTTTAAGTTTTAAGACAAAGGAATATGCACAAAAAATTGTTATGGTTTCAATCTCTCTTTACATTTTGATCCTCATTATTGAGAGATCGGTTTCTCATACCCTGCTACTCCACAAGAACGGCTTCTAGTTTGCATAAAAACTTGTTCCAAAACAAAAACCTATTCTAACTACCTACCTACACATAACCTGCATTAGAACCAATTGCAACCACCTTTGCTAATCAGTTTGTTACATAAGAGAGGTATTGAAAGTTTGTAAATTCATAACTTATGTAATTTCACTTACAACTTATGTATTTCCCCTTATACTCAAATGGTCGATATAAGACCATGCAAATATAATGCATCACTAAATCCCATGAATCCTTACAATGAATACTTTCTAACACATACTATTTGACTCAATCGCTTAAAAATGACATTGTTTTTTTCGTGATTCTTAGTATTCACCGGTCTCTTGGTGCTCTCGCATCGGGGACAGTGGCTAAGTGGCATAGGTGGGGTCACATTGATATGCAAAATGAGGTGAATTGAAAACCTTAAGTCAAAATTTGCAGTGTAACACCTTTGAGAGTTCATTGTGAAAGGCAAAGTACTTTTCACAAAGTTAATGTTTGCAATCAATATGTAATGATGGTGTCATTGTTTGAGGTGAGGAAAGTGGTGGTAGTGTGGGGGCACATTTACCTCATGTTCCTAAATTTTGGATTTGTCCTCGTTTAGGGGACACAATTATTTTGAGGGGTTGCATCCCCTTGGAACAATGCATTTTGGGTAAATGGGAAGGAGGATGAGCAGTAGTAGGGAACATCACATTGGTTCTTGCACAAAGGTGTCAATCAATGGCACAAAGAAAGAAATGTACACGGAACAACTCAAGGTTTCAAGTTGTAGGAAAAGGGAATTAGGTATGCAAATTGATAAAGGCTATTTATGTTCTGAAACAAGCATTTAGGGCATAATACATAAGGATTGACATGTATTTGGATGGAAAGGGGTTTTAGAGAAAATGTTTTGATCCCAGTTTGTATGTCAAAACAATAGATCATCATCTGTATTTAGTGATAATGGCTTAGCGGTCGAGGTGGGTTGACACTAATATACAAATTGAGGCGA
This sequence comes from Cupressus sempervirens, assembly GCA_028749045.1. Taxonomy (NCBI): domain Eukaryota; kingdom Viridiplantae; phylum Streptophyta; class Pinopsida; order Cupressales; family Cupressaceae; genus Cupressus; species Cupressus sempervirens. The sequence continues at coordinate 734,661,757 of CM053791.1, read as the reverse complement.
ATGGATATTCTCAAGTCAAAAATCTGCCATGTAACATCTTTGAGAGTTCGCTAGGAAAGGCAGTCTAGTTTTCACAAAGTTAATGTTTGCAATCATGATGGTGTTCTCGACTAAAGTGGTGGTGGAGTGGGGGGAAATCCCAGATTTGTTCTTGTATAAGGGACACACAATTGTTTTGACGGGTTGCATTCCCTTGGAACAATGAATTATGGGTAAATGGCAAGGAGAACAAGCATTAGTAGATAATATCACATTGGTTCTTATGCAAAGGTGTCAACTAATGGCTGTTGGAAATCGAAGTACAACGTTGGTTAGGCTAATAAAAATTAAATGAAATCTATACTACACAATGATCTAATCAATGTTGGCCAAAGTCACGGGCCTAAAATGGAGTGTGTAAAGATACCAAAAGTATTGAGAAAAAGTAAATTAGATAATTTCTTACAAATCAATATCCATAGAAATGCGGTTCACACAATAGACAAATCTTTGTTTGAGTTGTGTGTATTTGAGTAGGTAAAAAGGATGGTTCTACTCTTAAAATTGATGATGATCATTTTGAAGATCAATTTCTAGAATTGGAGAAATAGCTAATTAGATTACTCTAATGGTAAATCTGTGTTGTATTAAACAGAGGAAATGAAAGCTCCTTTTATATATTTATAAATATGATGTTTCTTAAAGAAACAATCATGACCTAAAGACAAAAATATAAACTATCCAATAAACTATAGACTAACAAGAATGACCATGAAAGAATCCCTTAATGGTCATCATCTAACTACGATGTAGAAGACAATACATATGCTGTAGAAGATAGTACATGTCTTGTGCTCATAAATTCTTCAAATGATTATGATGTTGTTGAGACCCTCCTTTGATCTAAAGAATGTTAATGACCAAGAGTAGCAAATATTTGTCTAGAAAAATAGAGAAGGTTGTTCTTTTCTTCAGATTGCTTTGGAACAAGAGAGACGAGTTTGCACTGACTTTGACTTTGTCACTAAGATGAGTTTGCCATTGGCCCTCACAAAACCTGTAGAACTTCTAACTAGAAATCATCACAAAATGGCCAACCTAATGTTGGATAAAAAAGATGCGGCTCCTTGCAGCCAATGCCCCATCGAGAACAACTGCAATGTATTTGAGGATAAATAGGCAAACCCTCCAAACTTTTGCAGATGAGCATGACGCTCCAGAATAGATTGCAAAAAATTGTGCTTTTTTTGTTGAAATGATTGAAAAACCAAACAGATAGTGCTAGCGAAAAAGGTGAGCCACAAATCATAATACAAAACATTGTTTTTAATGAAAAATGGTAAAACCTTTATTGAAATAAAAGAGCCCTTTGTGAACAAAGCTAACCCCCTTTTTTTGAAAAAAATTTATAAACCCAAAATAATATTTTTCAATAGACAATTTTTTAAATTAAAAACCCATCAAAATTTTGAAAGGGACAAATTATGAATACCCATCAAAGAAACCTTAATGTGGCACAACACAAGACTCCGTGTGGTAAACAACATATGCAAGCAACATGCATCTCACAAAAGCACTTGCAATCAACATGAAACCCACAAAATGCACATGCAACCTTAAAAAATTAGAGACTTTTGCTCAAGTCAAGAGATCGCATGATTAAAACCCTCGACTTGGCTTGCAATTTTCAGCAAAACTCTTAAAAGGAAAATCACAAAATTTTCATTTAAAAAATCAAAAGATATATTTTTGCAAGATTCAAATCAAAAGAGGATCGAGTTTTTATTAAAATAATTGCTAAATTGTATTAAACAGAGGAGATGGAAGCTCTTTATAAGATATATAAGATAAGGTAAACATTGATGTCCAACAAGAGACCACAAATGGGCCTAAGGGACTAAAAGTACAAATAGAGGCCAGAAGGTAGTAGGATCATTAATCTATGTCCGAGAAAAAGGAAACCAACAGAGGAAAAAGCAAAGAAAGAGAAATAAACCACAAAAGAGAGACCATGAAACTGTGAAACAACTAGTGTTTCACAATCGTTGAAAAGTAGCTCAAAATCGAAGGATAATTTTGTACGTGTGTGGAGAAGTCTGAGAAGCTTGAACCTGTCGTTGGAGAGATGAGGACTGTTGTTGGTGCATGTGCATGTGATATCTGCACTGTGTCAATGATTTGGTGTGAACACTTGGTTCCTCTAGGAGAGGTAACCGAAGTGAGGAAGTGATAAGCCGATGAGGGGACACAAATCTAGAGGGGGACTACTCTTGTAGAGTGAGATCTTGAAGACAGAAAGCCTCTTGAAGATAGAGCATAAGACATCTCCAAACGATATACCTGAAGGAGGAGGATAGGAACTTGCACAGTTTGAATACATTATGGAACCTCTCTTGACTTTCGTGGTAGATCAAACAATAAAATTGTAAATTGATCTCAGTGTCAACCACACCCATGTCACAACACTAACAAAATTGCTCATCTTTGCTAGTTTGGTGATCTGTTTGGACACAAAGCCAGTGACAGTCAACTCTGATAGAGCCTAGTTGGATACGTAAGGCATGGCGCCACCATTGGGAAGAGTAGTAAGGTCGAACAATAATGCCATCTTGAATGTCGATATAGTGCTCTGCATAGAAGACCAACTCTTGTAGATGTCCATCTTGGTAATCTCATACTCCAACTGAGGGGAGAGGAGATGAGCAGAGTGTCTAGGGAATACTGAAAGGGAGGAAGGTAGTCAATATCGATACCCATGGAGCTAAGGAGAGGAGCTTGGAAGCCTGAGCATACTAGCATTGAGCACAAACAATAAGGTCTGAGGCTGCATTGAAGCAGAGGAACAATAGGCCAAGTAAGAATAATGGTATCTGACAAAAATTAGATCTGCAAAGCCCTTGAGTTTGTGAAGTAACCACACCAAATCAAAGCTCATGCAAAGTCTGAAGTGATGAGCATTGAACTCGGCCAAGATAATATTGGTAGGAGTAGTTGGCCGATAGCAAATGAAGTGTCAAAGAAGAAGAGTTTGGACCCTCTTCATTGAAGCCTAGTCAACAACCAATAGAGACGACCCCCAAACAACCGAGCCATAAAGTACAGTAGGTCTAACTAGGTTGTCTAGGATAGACATCTTAGACGTGGTATCCCGGAAATGGTGTTTGAAGCATTGTCTCTCAAGCAAACCAAGTGAACCTAGCCCCTTGCTGACCCATGACATCATGGCCGGTCTCTAAAATGCGACTCAGAGAACTTGATGCCCAAATAAGTGTAGTTGGAAGTCATCTCGATTTTGGTCCCTCTGAAAATGAATTGAAGATATGAGCTTTTCAAGCAATTGAAAACCATAACCTGAGTATTACCCAAGTTAACCACAACTGTCGAGAATCACAAAAGGAGGCTAGGCCGTCCAAAAGACACTGTAACCCATCAGGGGAGGATAGGAGTGCCACATCGTCAACAAAGAGAAGGATGGATTGATCAAGACAACACCTGTCCTCGAGAAGAGAGAAGCTCCTTAGACAAGTTTGAAGCTCATCAATGTATATACCAAACAACGTAGGAGAAAGCGGGCAACCCTTTTTGATCATAATAGAACTCTCAATGAACTCGAAGAAACCCAGAGGAGTCCTGAGATGACCAACTACACTCTCGTAAGGTTTCATGATGGCCACAAGCGGAAGCTCAGAAACCCCAATGTCTCTGAGTTGCTGAACAACTACGAGCGGTGGACAAAATCGAAGGCTTTGCGGAAGTCCACAAAGCAGTAGTTGACTTTCGCCAAGTGGTTCCTAGCCTCCTCAATGATGACCGTGAAGGTCAGAATATGGTCTATATTCTGAAAATCCGCTCTAAACCAGCTTGGCCTCTAGTTAGTTATATACTTAAAACAATTCTCAGTCTCTTTATTAAATCTGAAACATGTCAACAATAAATGCAATAACCACAGAAAAATAACCATACACAATAACACCAGATTTGTTAACAAGGGAGATTGTTAATCAGAGGGAAAACCCTTGTGGGAGTGGTTCTTACAAGATGATGTACTAATATAAAAGTTCCTTGTGAAAGGATAGACCTTGTTAGTAGTCAATGAAATACAATCAGTACATAGAGTCCCTGTTAGAAGACTTTGAATCATTGTTAGGAGTTTTCAACTCTGTTAGGAGCTGTGCCAACTTTGTTAGGAGTTGAAGGGAGGGCAACTGAATTCACTGTCCTAATAGCCTCAGAAGAGTCTTCACTAGACAATCTTCGAGATAAGTATATCCAAGATCTGAATTGACCAAACAACAAGTCTTTTGCCAATACAGTTTCTTTGAAGCTTATAATAAACCCTCAACATCAATCTCTGGTTTACTCTGTAATATCCTTAATTGGATATTATCTCGTTTTTCCCTTTTTCAGTATATTTAAAACTGAATATTGCAGATGTATTATGAACACAATCGAAAAACAATAGAAAAAGCCTATTGGCATTTATCCAACCTCTTTTTGAATATAATATTCGGACTCAATTATAAGAACATGCAATACGAGACAACAATAAAACCAAACAAGATAACAATCCGTTATTCCCAAAATAACATTCAAGATGTCGAGCATCTAACCATGAGTTTCAAACCAATAAGGTAAAACCAGCAAGTCTTATAACTCCCTAAAATACGTTATTGTATTATACAACAATAATACAATAACCAACACCACAATCCAATCCTAAATACAGATTAACAATTAGATTGGAATACTAGAATAAGAATCTGTAAGCGCATGTGAAACATATGAACCGATGTCTCCCGGGACAATGGGTTTTTGTCCACTATCTGCCAGCACGAGGGGCTGCGTCCTCAAACTAGCTGAAAGCTGAAGCTTACTGAAAATTTTCACAAGAGAGAAAATTAAACTGAATCATAAAATCAAGCATATCTAGTAATGAGCCTCTTTCCCTTTTTAAAACACAAACCAATAATCTTTGGCTTCCCTCTGGCTTTTGTCTTATTTCCTTGTGGCTCTTCAATTTCCTTAAGGCATTTCGTCTTGTTCATCCTTGACCTTTTGCCCTCTTTATAACATTAGATTGACCTTTTAATAATTTGAGTCTTCGTCTCATAGTCAATTTTAACATTATATAAAATAAGTCTTCATTATTTCTAATGTCCCAAAAAGGGGACATTACAAATCTCCCTTCCTTATTGCTTGTCCTCAAGCAATCAGTACCAAGATCCCATTCAAATCATCCCATTCAAATCTGCAGGTAGCCCTGTAGCCCAAATTGAAAACATTTCCAGCCATACTACGAAGCAAGATGTCGCTCTGCAATCTATCTCTCAAGCGATCCCTAGATCCCATATAACTCTTTGAAAAAACTCTGCACCTGTGAACTGAACAACTTTGATTATCACTAATACCACTGAATTCGATCTCAAACTGAGAAGAATTACAACAAGGTCTTCAATAGGCCATAAATACATATAATCAACACGTGGATCCCAAACCCTGTTGTCGTAACTAGCTGATATGATAAGATAGAAATATATCAATGAACTATGCATAACCTAGAAGATGATGACAACCCGACTTAAATAGATGATGTAATAAACAAGTCGCTCAAAAACTGAATGTAACATCCCAGCCGCAACTAATACTAAACTGTCACCATCAATTTGGAGAATCTTCGAGTACATGGGTATTATAAATAAGAATGGAGCTGAAAGAACATTCCCTATGATCAACACATAACTCTCCTGAAAAATACACCAAAACTATCTAAAGGCTGATGTAAATAATCCAACCAGCTCCTGTATGGTGTGAAATTAGGTGCCCAATGTGGACTGATCCTATGATGCACAACCTAGTCAAATCACTACTTCCATCCTGTGATCCATATTCTTTGCTAGGAATCGTACCAGGATTCCATATCTTGAAATCAGAATCATCTACACCATGATAATCAAAAGGAGAGTCCTTGTTTAACTCAAAAAGAGGATTATCGGAAATCCAATCGGCATCTACTTTAAACACAGGGTTATTGATAAACTGAAAGTGATCTGAAACTTTGGTACTTGACCGCTTTGGGCAATTATTCAAACCATACGTCTGCTGAATGCTATCAAGTTAATCGATTACCTCTAGGAAAAATTCCTGCCTCACTTTATCCTCCTGCTCCTGAGAGTGATTTGTGATGCTAATCTGATTTTTTGCTTCTTGAAGGGAAATCTGAGCTTCATTCAATGTCTCTTGTGTTTCCTTAAACTCTCTATTGAGCTCCTTAATCTCATTCCTCTCTTTATTCAGCTGATCAACTTGCGTTTCAGCAACTTTAAGAATGTTATCCCCGTCGGAAAGCAAAAACAAATATTTTGATTCCATAGTTTCAAGGTCTGTTTTGATCACATGCAAATAAAAAACAAGCCATTCTTCTTCCACTCCCATTTGAACCTTCTTGTAGAGATCCTCAACCAACTTGTGAGTACTGTCATAATGAACTAAAGATGCCACAACCATTTCTTCGTTAACCTTCAGCTGGTTTCTAAATGCATGCATTTCATTAACATGTTGATACACCTCATCATTGTGTTTTAGTGTGATCTTGGATTGTTCCTCTGAATTCTTGTCATGGGCGTAGGAAATATATGGTTCATCACACAAAGATCCCAACCTACCTTTACTCGTGTGCAACTGATCTCATCAACTTGCTTGTCAAAGCTAATCTCCCAATCACCAACATAGAAACTTGCACATTGTGTCACCTGTTCTGCATGATCATCAAAATGTTGTAAATCAATGTGGGTTGACTGCTCTTCTTTTTCAAGATCCCTTGTTAGTTGATTTTGGTTTGCTGGAAATTCATCATACATAGTTTTGCACTGGTCTTTTGCAAGGAGATCATGAACTAATTCAAGGTACTTCAGTTTTGCCAAATTGCTCTTGTTTTTGAGTTTTGGATGGAACTCTATGAAATCACTGAAGGTTAATTCCTTTTGAATCTTCAAGGGGAGTATTTTGTGCTCACCATACATAACGAGTACCTCTGTTTTGAAATACCATTCCTGATTTTCAATTTGCTGAACACTTGACATGACTAATGAAGCATCTTCATTCTTTTCCCAAATATTCTCCAAATTTAAGGAAGCTGCTCTCTTTTCTCGTTTTGGTTCATAGTTTCGCATTTTCACTCTCTCTGGATTCTGTAATGGTTCCGGCCAAGGTATCTGAAGGAAAACTCTCTGGCCAATGTTAATACTTCTTGGAAAGGTTATACGGTTTATTTGATTTCTGAATAATTTATCAGACGTCTTCAATCACTCCCTTACTTGATATGCACCTGTTATCACCGTTAGGATGTGAGCTATTTGATTCGTATCAACTGGGTACACTTGCTGGAGTCAAATTAAATCCTTTGAGCTCCTGAATATGCGTAATGCTTTCTCGAGTTAGATTTAATAGCTCTTTCTCGTCACCTGAATATACTGCTCAATATGTCGGTAATAATTTATGTGGCTCCTGTAAAGTCTATGCAATCACTCCTACTAGGCTTCTGCAACCCTGTTGCTGTCAACTAATAGCGACGTTCCTTCTGCGGATAGGGAGGATGACTCACAACATTGAAGAGTCCACACCTCCAAATGCTATCTTCTTGCAAAAACTAATATGGTTTCTCGGCACTTAATTAGAAGAAAATGAATCGTTCATTATTATTGTTCAGGAGTAATTCATGAACTCATACAAAATTGCTGCAGGACTATTCTTTGATAGATGACATACCATTAATCAAATACTGCATACAATTCAAGTTTTCAATATGCCACCATTACCATAAGCCAGGATCATCTAATATGTTCTGGTTGTGTCGCACTGTCCATTCTCAAATCCTTTTATGATTTTTTTTGTTTTTTGTTTTTGATGAAATCTCTACCTTAGCCACTTCACAAGTTTGCTGCCATTTGTAGAAGGTGCAAGGTAAGACATGAAACGTTTTAACTTCAATGTCTTGTTTTTTACAACTGACTCCTTTGATATGCAGATACAATTGATAAAGATTCGTAGCATGTAATATCCCTATCTTTAAGTCCTTTTCTGCAATACTTCTAAGAAAGCTCCATCTTCTACGATGCCTTGAATCTTTTGAACTCCACAGTAATTCGTGTCTACTAAGTGCGACTTCCAATAGCGCAAGCACAAAAGGCTTGAAGAAAACTGACAATTTATTCACTTATTCTTTTTCCCTTTGTCAAAACTATAGTCATTGACCAATATATATGTTTACAAACATACAAGAACTCAACATTTATCATCTATTTGCAAATAGTAATTTGAGCCCTTTCCAAAGTACCAGCTGGTGTGAGCTCTCTTCACATAGGTGAATAAAATTACCCCTTTTTGCAAATACCTTATTTCCTCTTATCAGCTTCATTAAAACCATTCTGAAATTTGTTTCTGATTAACTTCACAGGCTGGTAGGAAAAATGTACTCTAATGCCATTGTAATATCCCTAATCGGATATTATCTCGTTTTCCCCCTTTTTCAGTATATTTAAAACTGAATATTGCAGATGTATTATGAACACAATCGAAAAACAGTAGAAAAAACCAACCGGCATTTACCTAGCCTCTTTTTGAATATAATATTCGGACTCGATTATAAGAATATGCAATACGAGACAACAATAAAACCAAAGGCTTCTCCACAAGATAATAATCCGTTATTCCCAAAATAACATTCAAGATGTCGAACATATAACCATGAGTTACAAACCAATAAGGTAAAACCAGCAACTCTTATAACTCCCTAAAATATGTTGTTGTATTATGCAACAACAATACAATAACTAGCACTACGAATCCAATTCTTAATATAGATTAACAATCAGATTGGAATACTAGAATAAGAATTTGTAAGCGCATGTGAAACACTTGAACTGATGTCTCCTGGGACAATGGGTTTGCGTCCACTGCTGCTAGCATGAGGGGCTACGTCCTCAAACTAGCTGAAAGTTGAAGCTTTCTGAAAGCTCTCATAAGAGAGAAAACTGAACTGAATCATAAAATCAAGCATATCCAGTAATGAGCTTCTTTCCCTTTTTAAAACACAAACCAAGACTCTTCGGCTCCCCTCTGGCTTTCGTCTTATTCCCTTGTGGCTTTTCAACTTCCTTAAGGCATTTCATCTTGTTCCTCCTTGACCTTCTGCCCTCTTTATAACATTAAATTGACCTTTTAATAATTTGAGTCTTCGTCTCATAGTCAATTTTAACATTATATAAAATAAGTCTTCATTATTTCTAATGTCCCAAAAGGGGACTTTACACTAGCCAAATTCGCATTCAAGTTCGCATAAACAAATGATCTCAGTGATTACGAAAACATTTGCACTAGATACTAATCTACGAGGAAATGACAAGTATTGAGTCGGTCCTTAGCCTTTCCCAATTTACAATAATAATATAGGACAACATTAAGATTTTATTCTTTCTTCAAAGATATTTGCAATATTTGGCTCACAGGAAATGTGTTCTGAATAGTCTTCGCCAAACCTCACAGAATGAATATTTTGTTTTTGCCATCTGAAACATAGCATCCTGAACATGTCTTTGACCATCCTCTAAGCTTGCTTAGCCAAATTTCATCTCTATTTAAGATATAATCAATTTACCAATACTCGTTTTACAGAAACTCTCTCTGAAAGATGCCTCTAGAAAATATTGCATAATTCTAACATATCTTCATATTTTTATCTGCGCCCATAACTATTGCATCTCTATATATCACTAAATATACTCATTAGTGCGCATAACCCAACTCATTGATTGTTGGCCGTGCAAAATGAATCTTCACCTACAACTCTGATAATCTTCACAGAATAAGACATATGTTGACATCAATGAAAAACACTATCATGAATGCAACACAAGTACTAAATCATGTCTCTAACAATGCTAACATACTCCCCCATAGGAATATCATCAACATTCATGCTAAGAGCAGAAATAAAAATATCTCTGTCCTATTTGCCCTTGATATGGACCTCCACATGAATCTAAATGTTGTCAAAATGCATAATAGTCATGCTCACGAGGCGGTCGCAGATGAGGTAGACAACCCCACCCCAACCTGCAAATCCCCTAGAGAACCTGACCTCATCACAATGAACTAAAAGCCACTAATACCTAGGAATATTGGGAAGAGGACGAGTCAGATTCTCATGTGTCTCAGTAACAAGTATAACATCCGCAGTACCAATGACATCCATAAAAAAACTAGGCAAAGACCAAAGAGTACCATTCCCGTTCAAACAATGAACAATCAAGTCATTAGTATATCCCCCCCTCCCCCCTTGCTCTCCTGCCATGACCGATTGAGCGTCATTTGGCCTGGGGAGCTGACATAGATTCATAACGAGGTGGAGGACTATCTTTGGTGACCACCTTAAGGTTACGGTTAACTGCCCATTTACCCTCAAGACGGGCTACGACAACTAAAGTTCGGGCATGCTTAAGCTTAGTAACCTGTAATTTGGTAAGATCCCCTTCAAGATAGATTTTAGATGGTAGAAGGAAGAGTTTTGTAGGAGCCCCTGAAACTCACAGCCTGTCTGATGCATTAAGAGATCTGATAAAAAGTGTGGAGTCATACCCAATCCATGCCCTACTAATACAAATCTTAGAAAGCTCTAGTTGGTCACGAAGGATGGCATATGCCTTATCAACTGAGTTAGCGCTGGAAGATGGAAGGTTGCGAACTTTCAGATTAAGTTCCCTAGCCTACCACTCCCATTCGTTTGAAAACTTGGACAACAACCTCCTCAGCTCCTGCCACAAGAAGTTGCTGTTGTGTTGATTCTCGTTATTGCAGACTTCTGTACATGATTCTAACTGTGCCTTTCTGTTGCATTTCAATGCATTATGACAGCTAAGGAGTTCATCTTGCATCTGTTGAATGTCTTTAATCTCTGCAACATGAATGGAGCTCTTGTCAAGATGTTCTTTGATGCCTGATACCTTCAATATTGATGGCAAAAACCTGAAGTTCAAGTGCTATGTATTTATGCATGAGAGAGAGGAGAGATTCCTTGAGGAGTTTGTTTTCCTCCTCCAATGCCGATAACCTGTTGGCAAAATCCATATGCAAAGACCCCTCACCCATTCTCCTGTGGTATGTTAATTTTAGTTTTAGTGTATCCTCCATAAATGGCGAAACCTGTGCAAAAGCAAGTTACCCAAACGCAGTCAAGAGTTTGTAATCCTGTCCAAAGTGTCTGTAGATAAAAACATGCCAGCCAATGTCACAATAGAGCCGCAATGATTAAGCAGAAGAGAGTGGTAGTGAAATAGGCAGGCAATGTTTTAGATTTAGCTTCACTTTTTGGACCAGATCAAAGCAACATCAGGATAACACTTAACTACAGTCCAAGAAACAGATAGTGTGATCACCCGAATCTAACCTGACGACCGAGGCAGTTGGAAAATGGAGTAACACAAAGCTGACAGTGATCAACAGAGCAAAGTATAGCAGACTAGGTCAAGTGAAATATTGACCTATCCAACAAAGCAACTGCTTGATCAATTAACTGGTTTGGAAACTAGAGCTTATGACCATTGCTTATGGATTGAACATCCTTAACTTTAAGTAGTAACTAAATAACCTATTGAACTCATTAAGTAGTAAGTAAATAACCTATTGAACTCATTTAATTTATCAACCAGGGACGTATACTTGAAATGATATCTGCGAAGTATATGCTGTAAACCAGCCCAATTTTCATTACTAATCTACGAAAGTGGATATGTTAAACCTAAGTAGAGAATCAAACAACTAATCTATTGTGTGGAAATTGAAATATAAACAGTATACTACTCTGTTTGCCTATGCTGCAGGAACAACCAACTGTTTTGTTACCATGTGGCAGCAGGAGCAAAAAAGTTCTAACTATTCTAAGAGCAATGGAAAACTACTTGTACTAATTAAATTCACTGACCAAGTGGGCCCCCTTGGATGAGCAAATGAACAAATGCTCAAGATAAACTGCTGAAAGTTGACAATGTCCTTTTATTAATATTGGAACTTTCAAACATACAACTGTAATAACAAAACTATATATTAAACACTATTGCTGGATTACAATTGACTTCGTGACTAACTACTGAAGTCCAATCAATAACTTATTTATAACGTCTACATGAAAACAAACTCCCTAAATCTAAGATCCTTCAACAGCAAGGATTTAGCAGAAACTTAAATGAAGTACATGAATGTAGGACACATTCATCCTACTGAACAAGGGTCCCACAAATATAGCATGCCATGATTTTGGATTTGCGAATGAACAGTTTATAGTTGCCTTGACCCGATCTTCTTCTTAACCGCTTGGATGTGGCTACTGCATGTATTCGTCATTACTCCCTCGATAGTGCCTCTTTAATTCCATTTGAGTTGTTCTTGCAAAAGGTTAGTACACATGCTTAATTTCGAAACATATATCCATTTCAATAATCCATAGAAAGCACTAAATGTACAAACAAACTAATCCTTGCTCACAGTACATTGCTGCAAGAAACTTACCCATAAAAGCTTTAAGGAGGAAAGCAACATATTTATTAATATACACACATGATTTTATCTATCAGCCATAAGTAATAACCACAGTATTATAATTATGAAACCATAATATGTCTTAAGAAACCATAGCAGTGCATAGTAGTTTATAGGTTTATACAAAAAATATTATTAGAAGTCTTTTGAACTTAAGGATAAAAATCCTCAAAATAACCATAAAACCCATAAAAAACTATATACTAATATCAGACCTCATCATAACCTCCAACTTAGTGTCTTGCTGGCCCTCCAGCAAGGATGTAATGTTTGACACGGGCTCCCATCCTGAAATCCATTGGGGTGCTTTGTCCTGATCCTCCTTTGGCATAGCTCCTATAAAATCCTTTGGATTCCCTTATTTGTTCCCAAATTCTGACTTCTGCAGCCATATCATGCTCATCCACATGCTCATGAGTACCTAGGAGTGGATGGATGAGCAGAGGGGGCTGAAACTTTAGAGGTATCCAAAAGCTTTTTCTAGTTCTTCCTAACAATGTATACCAGGGAGCACACCTACTTGCCATTTATGAAGTTTTGGGGTGAATGTGGTTCCCTTACCTGCAAATCATGTGGAATCCTAATCCATCTCTGCATGACTGACCTTTCAGCTTCTTACAATTCTTTTGCCTGCAATGGTTCATACTCTGGATAGTTGTCTTTTCTAAGTGGTTTAATCTTCTTTCTTCCTGCTTCACCGTTTGCCACTTTCAACAAATTATAGTGGTAGGTCGGTGGATCTTTGGCTTCAGGCCTTAAAAGTAGAGCTTTCATCTCTTCTTCCTTGTAAGGTGCTGCCTGATTTTCCCTACTAATTTCATTCTGTATCCAAGGCATGAATGCTCATAATTGAATGTCATCCACATACATTAATAGATTCCATTCCCTATCATCAGGAGTTGCTAAATTGTGTAGGTAAAATTCACACAAAAGATTCTTAATTGTTGTAGGAGTATTTTGAAAGGCATGATAAAATTTAAGTGGAGTTTGCAAAGATGGGCTAAGACCATGAACTATTCTTTTCATTTTAAATTCAGCAATTTTCTTTAAGAAACAAGGCATATACCTGCATTGGAGGTCTGCACTGAAGTAATTTAGGTATCATGGTGGTAATCTGAGTTACCTTGTCTTTTAATATTGTGATTTCATCCTCCTTATCTAGTAATTTTCATTGCTGATATTTAATAATCTGCTGCAATCTCTTCTTCCCCTCCCTCAACATGGCTTTTTCCGATATAACATGTTGATATAAACTCAGTCCAGCTGTTAGAGGTGTAGAAAGATCCGGTGGAGACATTGGACCTTGCTGGTCAACATTTATCCATCCAGGTCCCATAGCGACTTCAAGTTCAATATTTTTTGGCTTTTCAGCTGGATGCCTAGCCCAAAGAACTTGTGCTCTTTCCGGATTCTTAATTGCCGGTTGTAGTGGATGTTCCATCTCTAACTGCTGGGTTGCTTGAACTAAGGTTTCCAGTCCTTCATTCACAATATGTTCAACAACTTTATCAACAGTTTCCATATTAATCTTAGGCTAATGCTCATTAAGATCTTCAAGATTTTCATTTGTGGCTGCAGGGCGTTCATGTGTGTTCCCAGAAACAAATATGGTTTCATCATTCATGACCTCTTGTTCATCATTTGAAGATTCATTTATAACATATTGAGCTTTTCTTTTTCTATAGAACACAAAGTTATGGGGTGCTGAATCTTCATCACCGCTGTCATCTTCAATGTGGATGGCATCATCACCTCCCTGAACCTTATCTGATTCATTTCGAACATTTTCAAAACTTTCCCCTGGCATATTTATCTTTTCATTTTTATCTAGGTTAGGAATTTCTTTTTCAAGTTCAGAAACATCATGAATAGGGGTGTTAACAAAATCACTACCCACACTAGGGTTTCTAGAAATTTTCTTCATTTTCCTACTTGAAGATTCTTCTTCAGCAGGTGCTGCACGAGTTTCTTTTGGTACTCATTTCCTCTTAGCAGAAGGTGAAGAAGAAATGCCAATACATTCTATATCTTTTGGGTTTTCTGGTTGTTGAGTATTTCCTTCTACTGGTTCTTTAGCTACTTCTCTTTTTTATTTGGAGAAGACCTAGTTTTGACACCAGTCTAAGGAGTAACAAGGTTTTCACAAGGAACAAAATTTTCCTTCCCTTTACTTAGAAGTAGAGACAAATGGGGGTTTCTCAACCATTTTCTTTTTAGCCGACCTAGGGTTTTCGATGGAACCAGAAGGTGAAGGTTCAAACCATTGTACAATTTTAATAATACTAGCTGCCGTAGCAACTCTTCTTCCTACCCCTTGACTTCTAGGTCGTACTAGTTTAGGAAAATATTCATTCATCAACAAGAAATTATCCCATGATACATCTGAATTTCTTTTCAAACCCCTTTCAATGAACAGTTTAATCAGACATTGGTTTGATACAAAATTGGGCTTACCTTCTTGCACTGCACTCACTCTCTTCTTTAACATGCTGAACAAGAAATGCAGAAGATTAACTGGCCTATTATCATTGCGAAGACAACTGAGAATTTTAAAATGGGTACCATGCAACCATTGATGACGTCCTTCGCACGTGATATACTGCATGATATATAGGGCACATTGGTTGCAGGGTTCTTGGACATATATTCTTCTTGTGCCCTTCTTTTTGTCAATCTCCAACTGCCTATCTGCATGCAAGGTAAACTGGGCCCTAGCTGATCTTGGGTCTAAATCTTCTTCAAACATTTCTCCTTCCTATGCCAGACCAGAGACCTTTGCAATTATACTTTCACTGCACTCTACTCTAAGTCCCTAAACCGTGGCAGCAACATTTTGCAGAGAATTCAGAAATTGAAATGCCATGTCATCGTGCCATGTAGTACGCTTTAGTTAGTATTGCAACCATCCTTGACCCTCACACATAGGACAAGCATTATCTTGAAGGATTATGTCATGATTTATTGGTTCATGACAGATCAAATCACCCCCCATCACTTCTGTTCTTTTGCTCATCTATTCCCAATTTAGCTAAGAACCCACACAAGAAACAACACAAATTTGTAGAGAAACCAGCTTGAAAATTTTCAAATCAGCACACAAGTGTTTGAATGTGCTTGAAAGCGATTGAAAAATGGTTTCTAAAAAGAACTTAGCCTTTTTTTGGAAAGAATGTCATGTCATGATTAATCTTTGAACTCATTCACATGTCCTTTTGATAAATACAACCTTTCCGGACAAGTTTGCATGAATAAGTTGTTTTGATCAACTTAAGATGTAAAGCTTTGTTAAAAACATGACATGTCTTATGAATAATAATACCAAGATCGAACTTTGTGTGTCAAAATGATCAAAGTACATGTGTAATCAATAAAGATTATTTCACATCCCCCCGACAACTTAAAATAGAGCACGACCCTGCCATGCTAGCGTGAGCAAGAATAGTTATGCACAAAATAATACTAAACCATGAGATTACATGAACTAAATACACGTACGAAGCATAGTACTTACTTGGCTTTGATGAAAAATGTTCCACTTCGTACTTGGATGTTGAAGTGAGGATGAGGTGGCAAATGGAAAGAATAGAAGGCGAGGTGGAATTATTGCTAAGAACGTGCAGTTACTATTATGGGTCTTTGAACGGAGTCAAACAGAAGATGCAATCTGGGTAGAAGACCTAGGGCTTCGGCTGTAGGAGGAGTATGTGGTTCTTCAAAGTCAAATTGCTGCATGAACTTACTTTGTGGCTTATGATAGATTTTAAGCCGATGACCATTCAACAACAATTTGAAGCGTATAGGATCAACTGTACAACACCATTATCAAAAACTGATATAATTTCATGTGGCCCCAACCATCTGGTTTGAAACTTCCTCAGTGTGTGTTGATAACGGGAGTCATATAGGAGTGTCCAGTCATCAACAAATAATATTTTATCTTTGATGAATTTGACATGTCATTTCTTTCGTTGTTGCTGGATATTTCTATATTATTCAGAGCAAATTTCTTATACTCATATATCCATTCAGCTGTAGGATTTGTCCTCTTTGTGCCTCTGCAAGATCAATGTTCAGTTCCAAAGCTGTTCTAAGTGTATGTTCAAATTCCACAGGCATGGCAGCTGATTTACCATAAACCAATTCAAAGGTTGTGGAGCTAGTTGTAGTTTTCCATGTGGTCGTATAGGCCCAAATCGCTCCAGGAAGACAGAATGCGCAATCTTTCTAATGGATATCTACTGTTTTGGTTAAAATTGCTTCAATTTCTCTATTGATAATTTCTACTTGGCCATTAGCCTGAGGATGATAAGGAAAGGAGTTTCCATGCCTAAAGGTAATCAGATTGGAGGTAAACTGGACATCTTGATCAGTCACTATTTCCCTAGGGACACCAAATCTAGTGAATATTGCCTCGTACAAAAACTTTGCAACATTGTTATCCCTAGCATGTTTTATAGGTTTAGCCTCTTCCCATTTAGTAACATAATCAATGTAAACTAAAATGTGTGACTTACCATTTGATGAAGGCTCTATAGATCCAACAAAATCAATTCCCATTTGTCAAGAGGTGTAACAATTACCTTTGGCTGCAAAGGCATTTCATCAGATTTGGTAGGCCTTCCCATTCTTTGGCATTGGTCACACTTCTTATTATACCTTACTGCATCCTTGTGTAGAGTTTGCTAGTAGTAACCTATTGCCAGTATTTTGAATGCTGTCATCTTCGCCACAAAGTGTACTCCACATGGCTCATTATGCTAGGCCCAAAGGATGTCGTATGTTTCATCTTCCCTTGGGCATTTGTGCATATGTCTTGGATAAAACATACACCCAACAATGCAAGAAAAGTTGAAGCTTTTCTCTCTTATCAACCTTCTCTCTTTCAGAGAGAAATGAGTTGGTGTTCTTCCTATAGTGAGATAGTTTGTAATATCAACATACCATGGGTATGGAGCACATATGTTCATCTGGAAAGCTATCATCAATTGCTGTCGGATCTTCTGGAACATCTAAGCGAGAGAGAAAATCAGCTACTACATTAGTTTTCCCTGACTTATTTGCTATGGTAAAATCAAATTCCTGCACGAGTAATAACCATGAAGCCAATCTTCCCGAAATAACAAGCTTATTCGTCAAATATTTTATAGCTTAATGTTTGGTATACACAAATGTTTCATAACCAGTTATGTAGTGCTTGCACTTATTAAGTGCACAAATCACTGCAAGTAGCTCCTTTTCGGTAACAGTAAAGTTAAACTCTACCCCTTGCAAATTCTTACTGATATAATAGATAGCATGTTCCACAACTTCTTGCTGTCCCAGGACAACTCGTATGGCATAATCTAAAGCATTTGTATGGACATGGAATGGTAGGGTCAAATTAGGACCTTGCAACACAGGTGCTGTAGTCAAGACTTCTTTGAGTTGTTGGAATGATTTATCACACTCTGAATTCCATGAGAAATCAGAACCCCTTTTCAATAAATTATATAGTGGAGCTGCAATTTGACATAAGTCTCTGATGAATCTCCTGTAGTAACCAGCGTGCTCAAAAAAACTTTTGACATCTTTTTGATTTTTTGGACTAGGCAGTGTGCTGATCTCATCAATCTTAGTTGGGTCAGCTTGAATACCTAAGGAGGAAATGTAGTGGCCCAAAACAACTCCTTCCATCATCATATAACATTTCTCACTATTCAGAGAAAGATTATATTCTCGACATCTTTCAAGAACTTTCTCTAAGTTAGCATGTGCCTCTTCAAAGGTGGATCCATATGCAGTAAAGTCGTACTAATCACAGCTTTTAGAGAGTTGCAAGTGCATTACATAAACCGAAAGGTAGAACTAAATATGCAAATGTTTCCCAAGGATAGGTAAAGGTAGTCTTATCTTGATCCTCAGGTGCTATCTTTATCTGGTTATAACCACTAAACCCATCCAAAAAGGAAAAGTACTTCTTACCAGCCAAAGTATGAAGAACTTGATCAATGAAAGGCAAGGGAAAATGATCCTTCTTAGTTGCTGAGTTTAGTTCCCTATAATCCACACAAACTCTCCATTTACCATCCCTTTTAGGTACTATAACCAAACCATTGATGATAAGAGATTGGAGAAAATAAAACCAACATTTAATAACTTTTGCAATTTAGTTTTCGTTATGTCGCTTAAAACTTGATTAATTCTTCTTTGTGGCTGCCTAACAAGTTTGCATTTTGGACTTATATAGATCCTATGGGCAAAAAGTTTAGAATCAAGGTCTTTCATGTCTGTATAGTCCCATGCAAATGTTTGCTGACTTTCCTATAACAGCTCAAGAAGACTCTATTTGTTGATTGGAGAAAGACTTTTGCTAACATTCAATTCTTTCCGTGGACTTACTCCAATTTTGGACACATTTTCTAACATGACTACTTCTGAAAAATTAGGTGAGTGGAGCTCATGAGGTAGCAATTTGTGAAGAAATTGAGATGCCTTAGAAAAGTGAGGTTCTTGTTGAGGTGGAAAGATTGTTTCCAAGGAACAATTCTTGTCTTGTGTAATGTTCTTGTTGAGGTGGAAAGATTGTTTCCAAGGAACAATTCTTGTCTTGTGTAATAACCCCAATAGGTTATAACTTCTTCAAACACCAAAAATCTTTATACTTCAGTTGTTTGACATTTCGTCAAACACTTTGCAAGTAAGCTCTGATACCACTGTAATAACCCCAATAGGTTATAACTTCTTCAAACACCAAAAATCTTTATACTTCAGTTGTTTGACATTTCGTCAAACACTTTGCAAGCAAGCTCTGATACCACTATAATGACCCTCCTCAAATCTGCCCTCAAAAATGCTGATGAAAGCTCAAGGAATTTCATCAAACAATTCACATGCAAGGGACGTATGACTGATATAGTATTTCAGCTGGCTTTAAATGACTCTTTTCCAATTTGCATCAATGAAAAACTTGTGCTAGAAGACTCCAAATGGACTACACAATGGCCTAGCATGAGTGTGCTACTAATTTTGACAATATTTAGTGCATATATATGATCTAAGCATGAGAAATGTACACCTACAGTCAACTAGCATTTTTACAAACAGTTGGTGTGCAAACTAACTAGCTAATAAATAATGATATTAAATTGCTTAAATGACACCAGCAACTATTATCTTCTTAATTTGCAATGAAATTTCTAATACAATGCTCATGAAATATGGCCAAGACTTTTGGCATTTACATGGATTACAAATGATAATGCTGGTATAATGCACACTTACGGCTGAAACTTATAACACCCTCAAAAACAATACTAATAAAGGAACCTGGTTGTAGATGGCTGTAATAATCTTCTTCAATGCTGCCCCTTTTGAGTTGCTTTTTTCTTTGAGCTGCTTTTTCGGCTTGCTTTTTCGGTTCTTTTTCCGGCCTGCTTTTTCGGTTCCGCTTTTTCGGACTGCTTTTTCGTACCTGCTTTTTCAGCTTGCTTTTTCGGTTCCGCTTTTTCTGACTGCTTTTTCGTATCCGCTTTTTCAGATTGCTACTATGTTGAATCTCAAGACCATATCTTTCAATGGTGTCAAGATTTTCAGCTTGAAGGGATTTCGTCCTTCAAACTATTGAGATATAATCTCCAGAAAATTTCCCAATTTCTTTGATATTTCCAAGCATACTAAAAAGAAGCTCTTCCCTTTCTTTTATAGTGTTCTCACAAGAGCTCAATCTTTCGTTTTCTCAATGTGCGATAAAACATCACTCCCTTTATGTAACTTATGTCTCCAATGTGTTATAAAATAAAGGGGACTCTTTTAATTTAAATATTTCCCACAAACTATAGTCTATGCATTAATAAAGTTAAATATTTAAATTTAACTTATAAAATAGCTTTATCAATGCAAAACAAATCTTATCAATGATAAACAAGTCTTCTTGCCGATTTTAAACAATTACCATCGACATACCGCTGCCACTGGATGTCCAACCATGCCCAAGATGACTTACTATAAATAGTAAGTATGCCCAAAGTTGCCTCAAAACCCTTCAGAAAGATCTGCAACTGAAACTATCTAGGCCAAATGGCCTCTAAGCCCCTTTAATGTCCTGGTTAGCCTACGGGACTGTGGGGAAATAGGCTAACGACAACATCATGCTATGAATGCTAAAAAGGGGACATTACATCTTGACATAGTTTAAAGTTTGCACCATACTCATTGGGTAGGATGGTTGTAAGAATATCATCATCTTCCTGTGAGACCATAAATGGATTCCTATCAGTTACCATGAGTTGGTTGGCTGAATTAGCTTGTGGTTCATTGTCACGTAAGTCAAGCCATATGGCTTTATCATCTTGTAAGAGTGGATGAGCAGGGGAATATAAAGTTAATTTCTTCGTGTTCATGCCATCAGTGATTATCATTTTGCTAGAACAATAGGCTATAAAAGCATCAACAGTGGCTAGCCAGGACTTTCCTAGAATGCTAGGGTTGCCACCCAAGGTAGCTTTAGGGGATAGAATGTCAAAATCTATTGGATATCCCCAGGAATCCAAAGTGACCATTACATCTTCAACCATACCATCAGGTTTCATAGTAGAGCTATCAACAAGTTGAAGGATAGAGGGGGTTTGTCTTAGGCCAATGATGTTTAGGCGAGACAGAGCTTCTTTTGTTATGACATTTATTGATGCTTCGAAATCAACTTAGGCATTTTGAATCTGAACTCCATTAATAAAAATAGTAACAGGGATTCTAGGATATGAATACTTAGGAATTGACAACGTATCCAACATCAGATTAGATAATTGACCCATGACATGAACAATCTGAGGACCCTTTATTTTCCTATTGGGCTGTCTAACACAAACTTCTCAAATGGCCTTGAACCTCTTTAATATCATCCATGAAATATCCCTATCCAGATATTGATTGGTTTTTTTCTTTTGAATATATTCAGAACTAAACACATGCAGATGTATTACGAACACAATCGAAACCAACATAAATCCCTACAGATATTTGACTAGCTTCTTCTTGAATATAACATTCAATCTCAGATATAGGCAAATGTAATACAATACAATAATAAACCAGAAGATTCTCCACAAGATAATAATCCGTTATTTCCAAAATAACATTCAAGATTCGAGCATATAACAATGCGTTACAAACTAGTAAGATAAAACTAGGAAACTTTTATAACTCCTTAAAATATGTTATTGCATTATACAACAACAATACAATAACCAACACTAACAAATCCAATTTAAAATACAGATTAACAGTCATATTGGAATACTAGAATAAGAACTTGTAAGCGCATATGAAACAACTTAACTGATATCTCCCAAACAATGGGTTTGTGTCCACTGCCTGCCGACACGAGGGGCTACGTCCTCATACTAGCTGAAAGCTGAAGCTTTCCAAATACTCTCACAAGAGAGAACTGAAATTTGGAATAATAAATCAAGCATACCCAGGAATGAACCTCTTTCCCTTTTTAATACACAAACAAGACTGTTCGACTTCCCTCTGGCTTTTGTCCTATTCCCTTGTGACTTTTCAACTTCCCTCTGGCATTTCGTCTTATTCCTCCTTGACCTTTTGCCCTCTTTATAACATTAATTGACCTTTTAATAATTTGAGTCTACGCTCTCATAGTCAATTTTAACATTATATAAAATAAGACTTCAATAGTTCTAATATCCCAAAAGGGGACATTACAATCCATCAATGGTATTTTGACAGTCATCTGCCTCAACTGGTTAAGCAAGTCTGCAACAGCTGGAAAATTGACTTTTGGATCGATGTTACCCGTACATGAAGTCAAACTACACTACTACAAGACCTCTTTTTGTTTCTAAGTATGAGAGAACTTGTCTTAAATACGAACCTTGCCAGTTTGCAAGTCATGGTTTTGTTATTGAGAGTTATTGGGAAATATAAGTACATAAGCCCAAATAATGTTGGACGCTGAAATGTCCTGATACTTTAGCCAATGACAACCTTATGATATTTAATGCTTCTTTTGGCAGTTTGGCAAGTGCTTCAAGAAGTCCTCAAGGTTATTATGGTGGTATATATTGGGTCATGACCAGCTTAATGAAAGAAACATCACTTGGTGGAGAATATGTAATTCCTAATTATATTAGAGTAACACAACTGGAGCTAATTGCATCACAAGGAGGATCTAGGGATTAGAAATCACCAAAGTTGATTCTGGATCCTAGTATTAGTAAAATGTCTCAATTTGATTATTTTCTGTAGAATTGTGAGCATAGATCAATGACCGAGTATTCAAATCTTTAATGTTTACCTTTGAGTCTCGACATTTGGCATTGGTCAGTAATCAAGCATCATAGTTCCATACTATGAAATAATTAAGTTTTACAATTATGTATATTTCTCTTATTTTTTTGTGTATATATATACAAACACACAAACCCATACAAATCATAATGGGAAAAAAAATTACGAATCCACGAACTAGGTTTTCGTAAACGAATCCATCCCTGAACCCGAACAGGTAACTTAGTAAACAAGGCTTTCTATTAAATCTGCACTATCTCATCCACAGATTATGGGTATTATTCATAGGTGTGCTGGGAAAATGTACATGAATAAAAGGCAGTGGGCAGAGGCAGTGACTAACTCCTTTGAAGCCTTCAAAAACTTTCTACGCAACTAGTGTTTGAAATATTTAGTTCTGGCCAATATGTGGATGAAACCTGATGTGAATCCCTTCAGTGGTTAAGAGGCATTCCTCCTCTTAGAAGACTTATTTAAAGATCTGATAATGGTTGGCGAATCTGTGATCTTATGTATTGCCAGAACCACCACTGTTGGAGAGGGTTAGAACAAGTTTAAGGCAGCACACAAAAGAAAATTATTAAAGTTTAATATCGCACGAAACTGGAATTTAATAAAGAATAAATTGTTGAGAATGGTCAACTGGCATATGTAAGAATAGGTCCCTTTTGCAAGATGAAATATAAAGGAGAGATCATTCCACGAGAGGAGGAAATCAACCAATCATCAAGCATCAATGAGACAGGCAATCTGGCAATCGAATCATCAATGTGGAAAATAAGAAGTGACTTATGAATAAACAATTATAGCCAAGGAGGATGAAATCCAAAATCCATACAGATATTAAGGACAAAACTCCTTATTTCTCATCATCAAGTTTTGGACGAAAGTCACAATCTTGACGAGCCTAAGAGGACGAAAAACCTAAGATCTTGCTGTTGCTGAGTTAGGGACGAAAGTCCATGGTTTAGGCAGATCTGAAAGCACTTTCAAAGCAGACATTCAAGAGGAAATTATCCCTGGTTGAAGGATAATTATAGCAGAAAACTATGATAGTTCTATTTTCAGAATTATATGTAGAATTATATATGGAAATAAAGCTGAATATAAAGCTGAATATTACCATACAATTTCATCATTCTTTCTGAAGTTATATTTATAAATGTATAGAAGTTGGAATTATTTTATAGGGTAAATGTTGGCAATGTTCTAGAAAGGGACATTACCAAATTGTATGTATTTTTCATTAATAGAGAATGAATGCTAATTATGAACTAAAAGCCTTGTCTGGAGCTTGCTTTAGCTGTATAAAACTGGAATTCATTATCAATAAATCCTGTGCAGCATTATTAATAAATCTTAGACTAAATTCAGTAATTTTAAATAACAGAAAGGGCAACATAGGATGATTCTTATGCTAATCGGTCTTTCCAAAACTTAAATAAGTAATGCTATAGTAATGAAGAGCACTGAGATGCCACAAGAATATTTTGATGTTAATTTAAATCAGATCCGAGTGATTTGTCAGTTGTAACCTCAGCAGATGGATTTTATTTAGATATATCAGCTTCCACACTGCTTAAACAGCCTGCACATTTATAAAAAATGAAAACCTATTTCAGATTGCTCTTCAGTGAATCTCAGCCACAAAAAATTATGTATTGAAATCAGACAAGACTGGCATAATATTCAAGCAATATCAAATGATGGTTACTTATGATTTTGGATCAGAAACATCCGCTGTATTATCATTTATTAAATTAAAGGTGTGGAATAGTCACCGAGTAGTTGGTAATCATTACAAAGAGTTGCAAAATGAGTCGACTGTATGGGTAGATTGAAATTATCATGGCTGGTGAAGTATACAGCATGGAAAATTGCCATAGACAATTCAAAAGCTTGCTTCAGAAGCTGATTGCTGGAGTATATTAACATTGTCAAAATGTCAGAGCAACCTATGGCCTCACATTTTCATTGCAATTTGCCAGTTGCAAATAAATAAATTCTTTCCAGTGCTTTAGTTCAATTTGACAAATTGAGGGTTTTTGTCCCCAGTCTATTAGGGTAATCCAAAGACTTTTCATCCTCTAGATTACACCAAGAATGGTTTTGTGCTTGAGAGCTTGAAATTCAAAATTCCTTTGAAAATAGTGGCATAATTGATGCAAAAGGAGAGTGTTAGCTTTCTCCTTTTTAGGTATTATAATTTGGGCCCTCCAAAGAAGTTCACCTCCAAAATTTAAAATAAATAAAGGACACTATCTAATAATTACATAGATAAGCCACGCTTATGCAAAAGTCTCTACTCGTTATGGAATCTTAGGTGTAAAAGTGTGGATCCCATTCCCAAGAGGATAAAAAAAAGGTGCTATATCCAAAACGTACGAGATTCATTTAGACAGTTCTATGTAGTGACAATAAAATTGCTGAAATAAAGCATTAACTATCGACCTTGAGAAGGAGACATGAGATGCAATTAATTAAGGGTAGCTGTCAAGTCCTCCATGCGAGTGCAATAACTAATAATACCTGTTATGCATCTTGTACAAATGGCTTTGTAGCCAGCCAAACTGCTAGGCATAGTCCAACTTGTGACTCCATCGTCAAAGACTGCTTACAACTATCATAAGAATAATCACACATGGTAGAAAGTGCCAACAGAGATATTCCAAGATTAGCTCCATAGGTGTTCTTTTTTTGTCAGCCCAACATTTACAACATACCATTATTAAACTAGTATCGATATCTTAAATGCAGCCAAGAGGTATCAATTTGGAGCTATTCTATTTTTAGCTAGAAGTAATTTTATTTTTCTTTGAAAACATTATGTTTATTATTTAATATTAATATTTTGACATGGAAATGGATAGATTTAAAGTAAAAGGCATGATTTTTTTTTAACATGCATTCCGTTACACTCCACCCCTTGCTGCCATTATAGAATATAATATAATATATAGAGGGATGTAATATTATGTTTTGAGGGATATAAAATTATAATTTATATAGTTTAATGGAGGTTACAACATGTGGTGCACATTGCTTAAGTTATATTGGGCGTGTATGCTTTGTAAGTCATCCCAATAATTTAATTAGAAAGAAAGTGTGTATCCTACTATCCTTTACATGTGGGGAAGTGGTAGTTTATAAGTAGTTGAATGTTATCTATTGTGGTGCTCAGGCTAGAGAAGTCATGTGAAGAGTATTGCATATGTTGGGATCTCAATTGTGGGTTATAGGTGTGGAATGTCTTTCTCCATAAGGAACAGCGTACAGTGTTATCCTGCCTTAAAGGTGTTCTCATTTGTGATTATTTAATCTATTTTTACATGCATAGTTTACAGACTTGGACTAGAAAGTACTCAGCAACATGGAGAGTGCACGGCGAGTCTGCAAACTATGTTTGGATGTATTCTGCATATTTTTATAAAGGTTTTATTCATTTGTTGTTACTGATTATATATTTGATCAAACTTCTGCATATTTTCAAGATTAGATGCGAGGATCATAAATCTTAACAAATATAAGGTTGACACTGAAATCTTCGATGATACTTTACCAAAATTCCATGTAAAAATTATAATATCTTGAACAGTGTAAGTATCTTATTTTGCTTGATAAATAATTTAATAGTTGAATTGTAACTTTAACCTTATTAACTTTATTATGTTACTGGTTTTATTGTTTATATTGTTACTTGATATGTTTAGTGATATCACTCTGTAAGAATGACTGTATAAAAGAGAGAGTATACTTGTTTCAGGTCTGAATCTTACTGTGTTAGGACAACATTAATTCACTAGAGTTAAAGTCATTGAATGGACTTGTTTGTTATCCAGCTATTGCCATTCTACAAAGTTCACTTAAATATCGTCTCTTTAGTTTCCATTTTAGTTGTCTATCATGCAATTCTCTATTAGATAGTGGAATATATGCATACTTTGGTTTCTTAATATGCTAATGCATGATTATTGATAATCTCTATGAAGACATTTTTAAAATACGCCGTGCCCATCTCAGTGAATATCTTTGTTTAGATGTGCAGCAATGTCATTCCTCCTAGTTCTGTGATAGAAGTTTTTGAGACACTTTTGTCCTCAGCAACTACCACTGTAGATGAAGAAAGGGGAAACCTGGCTTGGCAAGCACGGGCAGATTTCTATATATTTTGCATTTTGGGTTGTCTTCCATGGGGTGGCCTGGAGCTAGCTGAGGTATTTTTTATGATTTCATAAGTTACATGTGAGTCGATTATATGTGCTTTCTAGTTCTGACAATTAATTGCTACTTGTTTCGTGATACACACATATAGAGCGAGACTAGCGTTTCAATGGTATTAACCATTTTCATCTGATTCATCTCCATCAGTAATAGCTGATACGGTTAAATCATTCTTCTGCAAGCCATTAAGTAATTCTTGATTTAAATAACAGCTGGAAATCATTGTGCACATTGAATTAATGGTGAAATGTGGATTTACATTTAACATCTGAAAATCTTTTCAGTTCTGATAGCAGCAAATATTGGAAATAGTTAGGCATTGAGGTATAACAAGCATAAATTGCCTGCCAATTTTGTTGAAATCATTGCTAATGTCATTTTGTATAGTATATACTTTTTTTTAATCAATCTATAGATATTTTGATTGCACAAATTAGTCGTGTACTTTCTGTATTGTTATTTCATGGTGATTACCTTTTCAATAAAATTTGTCATATTTGCTTACTGCTTCTGTAATAATTGGCATCTCAAGCTTTATTTCCACTGTGAACAGTCTTGCATATTAATATGTTCTAATGGGATTGTAATTGCAGCGTGTGCCAGATGATCTTGATAGAGTTATGACTGAAATTGAAGCTTATCTAAGTATTAGGAAACACATTTTTGAGCCTGCCTTTCTTCCGTTTGAGACACCAGCAGATGATAACAAGGATGGAGGACAGGTATGTGAAAATGAATGAAGTGATATTAGTATGGAACTTTTCTGAGGATGGACTTAATTAAATTTCAAAACTCAGTTATTAGTATAATTGAATATAATCTCAGTGCATTGCAGACACATTCTTTTATTTAGCCAACTTCTATGCTCTTAAAATAAGGTCAATGACTGCAGATTTCTTATGACATATGCCAAAATCTGATCACATATTTGAGTTTATGGATTTTCTAAACTTTGCAAATGGCTTACATAAAGAAAATACTGAAACAAATAAAACCTAGATTAAACAGAAAATCCCATGTTCGTTTATCTGAAGAAAATAGTGGAGATGTTCAGGAAATAGAACACAGAAATGTTGGAAGGTTAGTATAATTCTGGGAGCTTTCCCAACTTCCTGTAGTGACAGATCTGTCCCCAGTTTGTCAAATCTTTGCAAACATAGGTAGCTACCCATGTACTATGGGAGCAAAATTTCTTCTCTTTCTTCAATCTTTGCAAATCTGGCATGTTGCTTGTTTCTCTTTGAAAATTTCCAGGTCCTAAAATTATCCTGAAAGTGAACTAGTTATGGACCCTCATTTTTGTTTGGCTCAATACGAGTATCACTTGGTAATATTATGCCTTGGGTAGCCTATGCTTATATCATCCTATACGTTGAGCTTCTTAGATTTGTTTTAGTTAGAGATCTGCCAGTTCCTACTTATAATTATCAATATTGGAAATCTGGAATGGCATGAGGAGTAAAATCATAAAATCCTTAGGTCATGAATGTTTATTGTTCTCACCGGTGACTCCTATTCCTTGTTTTCCACCCGTTTGTTTTGCATACACAAGGCACTCATCCTGCAAATTTGTTGGATGATATATATTGAAATAGTGGGCGAGCTTATAAATTGGTGGAACATTTCACCTTCAGTTTATCTTTAGCCACTCCTTGATTATCTTGAGCGACATGTTTTAGCCATGCAGGCCATTGAGTTTTATTTTCCGGCCTTCACTCACCTTTTGGCAGAATTTGGCACATTTCCAAGTCTCTATTTTTCCAATGATCAATGCTTTCTGAAGTTACGAGGCTTTTAATTATATTACCCTTCACATGCTGTTTGCTTTGGCAGATTTTTCCTTCTTATTGGCGAGGGTCAATGTCTATTTGGATCTGTCTTTGCTGTGGCTTTAAATATTGCAGCTATTTTCCTGGCTTGGTTAACGCCAACCTACATCAATCTTGAACATCCTTGGTGGCTTAATCTCATCGGGTCCTCTTATTTTTGGCAGGTTTGCATATGCATGTGAGCCATTTTTCATTCATAGACATATCTTTTTGTCGGTTGGTGACACTTTTCATTTCATGTGATGGCATTTGTGGCATTCCTTATCTGGTCACATGCAAATTGATTTTTTGGGGCACCAAATTAATCATCGTTGTTTCTTAGTTTTTAGGTGGTGCCCTTTTTTCTTCCTTGTAAGAACAACTTGAATCAAAATCTTCAGGAGTTTCCATCTCGACGACTTCTTTTATGCATGCATAGTTGACACTTTTTATTTAATATTGTTTTAGAGCTAGCCATGGAGATTAATAAAAGGAAGCTTGTCCACAGATTTGGCCAAAGAGTCCTTTTTGGCGGGTTGGAGTCTGACCAGCAATTTTATCTATGTTTCTTGGAGACTTTTTTTCACAACAGACTTGATGATACTTTACAGCTGATTTTTATATGGTTTAGGCAAGTCTTTCATTCATGATGAATTTAATGTTCTCAGTCCAGATTTGGAGACAACTGAAATCGATAGGAGATTAAATAAGTCTTAACTAAATATTGAAATTTATTCTTATGGGCTGATTAAGGTAAAAAGGAGTTTATCAAGCTGTTTTCTAAAATACGCTCCTCCGTTTAGAAATATGAATTGCTCAAAACAAGTCAAGCATGCTAGTATAGAGTTAAGGAATGACTCCAATAATTTGAAGAGAGCGAAAATTAATGAAGACCGCTTCTTAAGGTCTGCCATGTCATGGAAGACTAGGATTGAAGAATGGCATAGCAATGATGCATAATATTGTTGAATTTATTCCAAAATTTAAACAAGTTGTATCATTTGGTAAGAAAACAAATGTTCGAAGATGATATAAATATTAGAAAAGTCACGAACAACATCAATCATAGATAAAGAAGCCTGATACAGTATCGATGATAGTTTGTATGAAATATGGTGTTGGCTTTGTAGGTTCCCTAAACCACAGTTTGGAATCCTACGAGTCTTGCCAATTCGATGCTGGGATATCCAACCGGTTATGGCCAACATGACAGAACGAAATAATGTAATCCAAGTTCCCTGCGCTTTTGATTCTGCAAGGCCAAGGCAGGTCTACTTGATCCTGAACAAATCACTCAAATCCAAGATACTTATAGCAGATCAATTAGAATTTGAATGCAATGAAAAGTTTCCCCAACGACAAGAATCATAGTTTGCAAACTTTGCGAATACTCTCAGAGTTGCCGAGTAGTCTTTTTTTGTTTGTTTGTAATGTTCCGACCCTCTCAACGACTCTTAACAATCTCTCTTTATGATTCTGGAGGGCAGTACGGTTAGATTGGAGTTGATGTACGGATGCCAGCTGGAGGCCGTATGGTGTTTGAGTGATTGTATGGAGTGATGGAATGGAGATGGCAGCCGGCTGTACTCCAAGGATGGGGAGGCTGTACGATGGATGCAGTCACTTTTACGGTGGACAGTGGATTCCGTACGGTGGAAAGGCCGGGGGGGGGGGGCGGGGAAGACACAATGGTCATATGGAGGAGGGAGGAGCGGTACAATGGTTGTATGGTTAGGCTGTACAGTGGATGCAAATAGGGCCATACAGTAGGAAGAGCAAGCCATACGATAGTTGGAGGCGTAGGAGACAAGGAAATGGTTGTACGGTAGGCCCAGATGGCTGTAGGGAAGGGTGCTGGGAAGATGTACGGCTGATTATGCTGGGCTACAGTGGCAGATGATGTACGGAACGAAGGGGAAATGCTAATTTTTGTAATCACCAACTTATGGATCCGAATTCATGAAATAAATCCAAACAAGAATAAAGTTTGAAACACGAATAACCTTCAATTGATATTTGCCAAGAAATGGTGCTCCGATTTGCCATATCCGAGCGAATTATTACATGCAACAACAAAATAAGGTGAGGGTTGAATCCCACCGAAATGCATGAGCCAAATAGGGAAGATCTTTCACTTCCAAAATGGTGAACAATCCACAACTCCAACATGAATTCACAGTACATAGAAATAATCCGAAAAGCATACACTAAAACTACCTACAAGCCGTGATTAAATACTTGTCGGGAAAACTTTTCGAAGGTGTACAAAGATAGCGGACGACGACACATACTATGGAAACAAAACAAAAATGGGTCTGAGATATATTAAACCAATCGGCCCATTAACAACAGTTTGATAAATGATTTATTTTATAATGGGAACATTACAGTTCTCCTGTCCCAAATTTTGCTTGTCCTCACGCAAATGTAGTTTCGGGTGCTGGAGAATGCGCTCGCCCTCTCACGGCGTGTCGTCCAATGAAAAGTATTTCCAATGCACCAAATATTCCTTCATTGTGCTATTCTGCAGGGTCTTCTCATGTACTTCGATGATCTCGGCTGGTTCCAGTATGAGCTCTCCTTCATTGAGTGGTGGAAGGTCTGTGGCTACTATGACATTCCACCCACGACCTTCTTTAGGCATGGAACATGAAAGACGTTATGAATACGACTTCCCTCCAGAAGTTCCAGCTCGTACGAGACTTCACTAATGTGATGAACTACGCGATAAGGGCCATAAAATCGTGGCTTTTTATTTTTGTTTTCCCTTTTACTTCAATGAAGATTGTCAATATGGCTGGAGCCTAAGATAAACCCAGTCCCCTACTTCGAAACTCCTCTCTATTCAGTGTCTATCGACGTACATCTTTTGTTGATTTTGTGCCTGTTGTAAATTTTCCTTCAAGTATTGTAGGATGTACCGTCCCTCCTGAAGTCAATCCCTCACCTTGGTGCGCGACGGTCTCCTAGCATTGTGTCGATGAAGGAGAGGGGTTTGTACCCGTACAAAGCTTTGAATGGCGCCATCTCGATACACATGTGATATGTGGTATTGTAACAATATTCTCCTAGGTGTATCTACTTGACCCACGCCCGTTATTGTGTCGAAACATAGTTTTGAAGGTAACATTCGAGCCACTTGTTCACAATCGCCATTTGTCCATCTATTTGAGGGTGGTAACTAGTATTTGGTGACAATTCTATCCATGCCAGTCGAAACAGTTCTATCTAGAAGATATTGAGAAATTGCCCATCCCGATCATTGACAATGTTTCAGGATAACCCATGCAAACGAAGGACTTCACTAAAAAACAGATCGACAACTTGTGTTGCTTGAAATCTGAGGGGATGGCGAAGAAATGTGCATACTTTGTCAATCTGTCAACCACCACGAAAATATGATCCTTTCCGTTCACCTTGGGAAGCCCCGTTATGAAATCCATCGAGATTCTTTCCCACTTATGTTCTGGAATTGGTAGAGGTTGCAGTAACACGACATGTAGAGTATGTTCGAATTTGTTCTGTTGGTAGACCGCACACTCTCTCACATACTACAATACGTCTCCTTTAAGTCCTTTCCATGAAAACCTCTCCCAGAGACTTCTGTTAGTTTTGAGGAAACTTGAGTGTCTTGCCAAGGGTGAGCCGTGTACTTCCTTCAAGATTTTCTGTTTTAATTTGGATTTCGACACTAAAAATATCCAATTCTTAAAGTAGATGATGCTATCCACCGCTCTGTATCGATCATCCTGGGTGTTGCCATCCATTAGCTCACAGGCAAATGTGTTTTTGGAATATTCTACCAACAAATGTGCCTTCCAGTAAGCTGAAATCTAGTTTAGTGAGCAGATGGCGGGTTTCTTGAACAAGGCATTTGCAACCACATTGTTCTTTCCTTTTACATATTCAATGTCAAAATCAAAAGCCTAAACCTTGCTTACCCATTTTTTTTGCCTCTCGTTCAAATCCCATTGCTCTAGAAAATATCTCAAACTATTGTGATCCGTACGAACGACGAACTTGGCACCCACCAGATACTGCCAAACTTGGTTAGTGCATGTACGATGGCCAACATCTCTTTGTCGTAGATGGAATATAAGCGTTCTATTTGCGTAAGCTTCGTGCTCTCATAAGCTATGGGGTGTCTATCTTGCACCAGTACCGTGCCAATGCCTTCTCCAGATGTGTCGCACTCCAAAATGAATAGTCGAGTGAAATTAGGTAATGCAAGTACAAGACAAGTGCTCATCACCTCTTTCAGCTTATCAAAAGTGACTAGTGCCTTTTCATTCCATTGGAAAGACCCCTTTTTTGTCAGATCTGTTAAGGGTGCGCTGAGCTGAGAGAATCCTTTAAGAAATCTCTGGTAATAACTACACAGTCTGAAAAACCCTCGCAAATCTATGACTAATTTTGGGGGAGGCCAATCAAGGATAGCCTGAATCTTCTCTTGATGAACTTGAACTCCTTATTTACTGACAACATGCCCCAGGTACAATATTTCTGTCATATCGAATTCACATTTGGATTTCTTGGCGAACAAAAACTTCTCCTTCATGATCCTTAAGACTTAATCCAGATGCTTCAGGTGCTCCTCCCATGTCTTGCTATAAATAAGATCATCCAAAAATACCAATAAGTACTTATGTAATTGTTTGTTGAAGATGCGATTCATGCATGATTGGAATGTAGCAGGTGCATGTGTTACTCTGAACGACATGATCAGGAACTCATAATGCCTGTAGTGACAATGAAAGGCTTTCTTTTCCACGTCTTCCTCCCTCATGCGGATTTGATGGTATCCGGAGCGAAGATCTATTTTTTGAAAAGTGGACTGCACCATGCAATTCATCCATTAACTCATCTATCCTTGGAATGGGATATCTATTCTTTATTTTTTTTTGTTCAACGCATGGTAGTCTAGAGACATGCACATCCTCCTATCTTTTTTGACCAAAATGACTGATGACCCGAAAGGGTTGGAATTGGGACAGATCCATCCTTTCTCAAGCAGTTCTTGAATCGTCTTTTCAATCTCATCTTTGAATTTCTTAGGATGGTGGTAAGGTGTGGTTATGACCGGCTTGGCTCCTGCTTCCAACTCAATAGTGTGTTCAAATCCTTGATGAGGTTGTATGCTAGGAGGAATGTCTATAAAAACTTTATCATGTTTACTTAAAATATTTTGGAGATCATTAGCCTGGGGAGGTGTCCATTGGCCTTTTATAGGTTCTACTGAAACAAAACGATGTGTAACCCAAGCAACGTCATCACTCCGAAAAATTGCCTCCATCCGATGCGCAGAAATTTCCTTCAGACACTCATTTGCCATTCTACGGAGAACAACACTCTTTCCATCGACAACAAAAGTGAAATCCATCTGTTTGAAGCTTTGAGTGTATTCATCAAGTGTCTCTATCCACTATATGCCCAAAATAACCTTCATGCCATCAAGGTCCACTATGAAGAAATTCTCGGTCACTGTGTGATTCGCCATTGTGATACTTAGCTGAGGAACAAGGTGTGTGCAAGGCAAAAGAGTCCATTCGGCAACCTTGACCTGAAATCTTGGGTGCATCTCCGTAGGTAGACCTCTTCGCTTCACCAGAGATGAGTTTATGAAGTTTAGAGTGGCTCCGTTGTCAAGCATCACAATAACCCTTTGTCCTTGAAGGATTCCCTGTACGTGAAAAACTGTTCACCTCAGGCTGCCGGTTAAAGCGATAGTTCCCCTGTGGCGTACCAATGCTGCAATTCTTTTTGTGCGGTTCAAACTAACCATGTTGGTGTCGTGATGTTGGTTGTCTTCGGCGGGTATTTCTTTCTGTTCATCCTCATCATTGGACTTGACCTCAATGTAATGGATCTTTCCTTTTCCGAGGCATCTATGGCCCGGTTTCCAAGGTCCCTTGCAATTGAAACATAGTTTCTTCCTTCAGAGCTCCTGTCTGGTGGCTTCGTCCAACGACGGCTTCTTGGGCGGAGGTTTATTATCTTTGTCCCTTGGAAACACCACCGATCTGGAATGTGAGTAACTTTGCGAGGATGATGTTGATGATGATGCCATACTTCGTGCCTTCTTAATGGCCTCCAACAGGGTGGTAGGATTGAACCCCTTTACCCAACTTTTCAGTGGTTCTGTTAGTTTGTCCATGAAGAGCACTACCCGTCTTCTTTCAGAAATGTATGTGACCAAAACAAAGAGTTTTTGAAATTTTGCAATGTGTTGGTCGACTGATCCAGTTTGTCTCAGCTGTGCCAAATGTTTGAAGTTGAGTTCCGGATCTTTACCATCAAATCGATCTATCAATCTCTTAGTAAATTCTGCATAAGTATTTATTTGATCATGCCCTAGTGTGATGGTGTTGTAATGCCACCATTCATGGGCAACTCCCTCAAAGTGCAATGCCACAAATTTAATTGCTTCTTCTGGCATAGGATTGAGCTTGAAGTAAGTATCAACCCTCATTACCCATGCTTGCGAAGAGATGGATCCAGATCCATCAAATGGAGACAAATTTACTTTACTCAACTTCCTTTTGAGATCATCGTTAAATATCCTTTGTTTCCACCCTCGAATATCTCATTCTTAGATCTACATAATCTTTGGAGGATATATCTTCCTCAAAATTCACATTCTTCCAATCTTCCCTCAGCTGCTCTTGCATTTCTTCAAAGGTTGGTTGTTTCCCTCTGTGTTGTGGAAAAGATACATGGAAGGTCGAGAGCATGCTGGATGAGGGTTTGCCTTAACCGATACCGAATTCGCACTGTGTCCATTTTGTTCACTAGATATTTTATTGTTTGCCAACTTCTTGAGAGTTTCTTCCATGAGTCGTTAAGTATCATTGATCTGTGCTTGATTCCTCAGAAGCTCCCTCAGTAGTGCCATGGGTTCGGTGGTTGTGGATTTCGGTTCGGTAGCCATTCTATCAACAGATTGGGTTCTTCTCTTTCGGCTATAAACTCTCATTCATTGTACACAGGCTAGCAGGATCCGAGCTCTGATACCACTGTAATGTTCTGAAGCATGCAACGACTCTTAACAATCTCTCTTTACGATTTTGGAGGGTAGTACGGTAAGATTGGAGTTGATGTATGGATGCTAATTGGAGGCCGTATGGTGTCTGAGTGACTGTATAGAGTGATGGAGTGGAGATGGCAGTTGGCCATGCTCCTCGGATGGGGAGGGCGTACGGCGAATGCAGTCACTTGTACGGTGGATAGTGGATTCCGTATGGTGGAAAGGCCGTATGGGGGAGGGGGGAGTGGGGGGGGGGAAGACACAATGGCCGTATGGAGAAGGGAGGATCGACACAATGGCTGTACGGTGGATGCAAATAGGGCCGTACAATAGGAAGAGCAAGCTGTATGGTAGCTGGAGGTGTAGCAAGAGACAAGGAAATGGCCGTACAGTAGGCTCGAATGGCCATATGGAAGGGTGATGGGAAGATGTATGGCTAAATATGTTGGGCTACAGTGGCAGATGATGTATGGAACAAAGGGGAAATGCTAATTTTTGTAATCACCAACTTATGGATCCGAATTCATGAAATAAATCCAAACAAGAATAAAGTTTGAAACACGAATAACTTTCAATTGATATTTGCCAAGAAATGGTGCTTCGATTTTCCAGATCCGAGCGAAGGATTATACGCAACAACGGGATAGGGTGAGGGTGTTCAATCTCCATTCTTGTTTGTTTGTCTAATGAATTCATAATTAGCAGTTTATGGTGCATGATTGAACACACTCTCCATCCGTCACTCGCAACACTCATTGCAACTTCGTACTACTACATTTCCCAACTGTACGGCATCCAAGTTCAGCCATACTTCCTTAAAACATATCGTATGGCTTGCATACATATACTGTACGACCTTTATATTGCTACTATGCTTTCCTCCCCACAACGTACAGCTTCAGCTGTCCAAACACCATTCCCCCTCCATATTGTATGGCTACCTCACCCAGCTATCGTACGACCTTCCATCCATCCGTACGGATACCCTGCCATACGACCCTACAATTACCTCGTCTTACCGTATGGAGTAAGAACCCTTGCATCATACCATATGGTCATCATCGACTGTGTATTCCACTTGTACAATACTCTATTGTACAACCATACTTATACACCGTCCAACCACTAACTAGATAACGTACGACCTATTTATGTTCGGTTGGATAGAGGTGACGGGAACAAAACATTATAGTGGTAGGAAAGATGGCTACATGAGGAGGTTGAAGAAGCTGGTAGGAAAGATGGAAAGCCAACCAGCAGACAGGTTGAAAAAAAAGGTGGTTCATCGAAGGGTTACGACCATCACTGCGGAAAAGATGAAAATTGTACCTCTAGCATCATACGTGGATGCATACAACCACGTGGTGGACTTGGAAAGTGAACAAAAGAGGGTAAAAAGAAGAAAAATAGATCGTCAGACTTGGAAGATTCATCCTTTGAAAGCACCAGTGACGAGGAATCAAGTAAAAAGGTTCGGGCACTACAGAAGGACATGTTATGATGGAGTTCAAAAACATGAAAAAGAATCCTGGCCAAGCGAGAGAAGGGGAATTGTGGTGTACGGATTGTAAGGAGGGCCACATAAAGGGCTCCTGTCCTAAGAACCAATTTTGCGATATCTGCCAAATTGCGAGACATTCCACCAAGGAATGTTTGTTCAATATAAAAACAGAGGGACACCAATAGGTACTACTAATGGAAGAAGTGCCCACCTCGGGATCGTGAACAAATACGAACAATGTCGCGGCAATCTTAGGAGGGTACCAAAACAACAATCGACACGAACGAGGCGGCGACAACAATAATGGGGGCCGAAGTCGGATACAATATGATTTGAGCGGATGGCCAATGTTACAATGTCATGCGTGCAACCTCTGGGGCTACTTTACCAGAGATTGTACTATCAAAATGCCTTAAGCCTGTAGTGAACCTGTTAAGTATAAAAAAATGTGATGAGGAGACATTAGCCATCACTCGAGCGCAAGGCAAAATGTATCTAGATTTGGAAGAAGAAAAGAAAAGGTTGTAGCAAGCGCGAGCAGAATTAGAAAAAGAAATGGAGGTTGAAAAATCGCAAACAAAGGACACTACCGACACCTCAAGGAGGAACTAGGCAGGACAAAATATCATACTTTAGGTAATGCAAGCGGAGGTTCCCATGAAGCTGGATGACCTTCTTACAATGCCTCATTTATGGATTGCAATACTCAACATGACACCATCTTTGAAGGCAATGGAAGAGCTAGGAAAAGATGCACAAGATGGAAGCAAAAAGACCATGGTGGACCCAATGCTACTTGTGCTCACTACAAGAAGACACTCCATAGTAGCGGAGATGGGTATTCTTAGAACCATCCTCACGAACACCATTGTTGATGGAGGGTCAAGAGTGAATATACTACTGGAAGAAACATGGAAGAAGTTGGGGCAACCTACGTTATGGCCATCTACACTCCGGCTGCTCACCACTGATCAACACGAGATCAAAGCCATAGGGACTCTGATGACACAACCTATAGTGATCGAGACACAAACATTCTTATTGGACTTCGTGGTCATACCGTTGAAAAGAAAAGGGTATGACGCTATCCTCAAATGGGGCTGACTAGTACAGGCAAAAGTAAAGCACAATTGGAAAAGGAATACTCTATCTATGGAAGGCGGAGGTCGAAGATTTGTAATTGATCTATGTACACAGATGGTAGGAGAGGACGCAACATCGTCAGATTTCAAAGGCGAAGGAGATGACAAAGGGAAGAAACGAATGGAACCCAACGAAAAAGGAATCCTGAGACTGGAAGGAGGGTACAACGATGACAACTTGGATTAGGTGAACAACGTACTCCATTGGCAAATGCAGGACTACGAGCTCTTTCCGAGTTGCCACATGTTAGGGGTCGAGGATAGAAATAAACGAGAGGAAAATGAACTTCCGAAGGAATATAGAGAAGTGAAGAAAGGAGAGGCACAGATAGATGAAACACCTTCGCATACATTTAGTGAAGATAAGCCTATTGAATATGAAGAACCCACAGTGAAGATGATGAACTTAGGGGATGAGGCTAACTCGAAAAATATATTTGTGAAAGATGATTGGAATCTAGTCTTGAATGCAACAACGTTTAAAATATTTATGGAATATAAGGATGTTTTTGTGTGGACGTATAAGGACCTAAAAGGGGTACTGCCAGAAATATGCATCCACCACATCCCACTGATAGAAGGAGCAGTACTCATATGAAAGCGGCTGTACCAGATGAACAAAAACTATGCCGCACAGGTCACAAATGAGATCATCTAAATGCTTGAAGCAGGCATTATTTTTAGGGTATAGATGAGTGAGTGGGTATCACTGATAGTGATATGTTTGAAAAATGATACCACTCAAATAAGGATATTTGTGGACTTTCGATGCTTGATTGCAGTAATGATTAAGGATCCATTTTTGATGCTGTTCACTGACAATATTTTGGAAGAAGATGCTGGGGCATGAAATCTATTCATTCATGGATGGATTTTCTCGATACAAGCAGATATCCATCAGAGAAGAAGATAGGCTCAAAACAACCTTCATTGTAGAAGATGGGGTATACGCCTTCAACATAATGCCTTTTGATCTATGCAACACTCTGACAATGTTTCAAAGAATTATCCTACACATCTTCAACAAGATGTTAGTTGGAAACTTCGAAGCATTTTTGGATGATTGGTCAATTTTTAGTGCAGAGGACAAGCATTTGAGCGCACTTAGAGAATGCATAGAAAGATATAGTTGAGAAAGACTAGCACTAAATCCAAAGAAGAGCATATTTATGGTACCGAAAGGGAAACTATTAGGGCACATCGTATGCAAAGTAGGATTAAAGACGAATCCTGACAAAGTCCAGGTAATCCTGGAAATGCCACCTTCAACAGATGTGACTGAGGTAAAATCATTCCTGGGACAGAGGATACTATCGAAGGTTCATTAAGAGCTTTGCGAACTGGGACAAGGAGTTCCATGTACATGTTGACGCATCAAACTACGCAATTGGAGCAATGTTGGCATTGACAGGTGATCACAGATTGGAGCATCCGATATACTTCATGAGCAAACTATTATGTAAGGCAGAAAAGAATTATAGTACAATAGAAATGGAGGCTCTCAGAATGGTGTACGCCATGTGGAAGTTTAGACATTACCTATTGGCAACTCCATTTGTATTCTACGTAGATCATCAAGCCTTGCTATATCTTGTGAACAAATCGATCATCCAAGGACAGATAAGTAGATGGCTATTATTGTTGCAGGAGTTTAATTTAAAATTGTGGTACGACTTGTGAAAAGCCATGTAAGCGCGGATCATTTATTGAGGATCAAATCGGGAGAACCACTTAAGGGAGTCAACGACGATTTTCTCATCGCACAACTATTCCATATTGTTGTACTACCATCCTAGTACGCGAGTATCGGGGAATATCTTTGGACGGGGCAATTTCTTAAGGAAATGCTGCCAAGCGAGAGGAGGAAACTGGAGTTGAGAAGTCGAACGTTCCAATTGATTAACGGGGTGCTGTATAAGATAAGATCCGACCAAATCTTATGATGATGTGTTCTAGAGGAAGAAATATCGAAGGTATTGAAGGAAGCACATGAAGGACCCACAGGAGGACATATGGGGCCAAATACAACTACACGGAAGATACTCCTGGTAGGGGTATGGTGGCCAACCGTGCACAATGACGCTAGGGGGTGTGTTATTGCATGTGATACATGTTAGAGGGTTGGGAAACCACTGAAGAGGAATTTAGTGCTTCTAAACCCTTCATATGCGTAGGAATGATTTGTACGTTGTGGGTTGGACTTTGTTGGACCCCTCAAGGTGAGCAAAACTCGGAGATGCAAGTACATTGTTGTTGCAACAGAGTACCTTACTAAGTGGGTACGAACGCGGGCCCTACCAGAGAACTCTGTAGTGAGCACAACGAGATTCATCTACGAGTAGATTATCACAAGGTACAAAATCTCGCTACAGTTGACAAGTGATTGTGGGGGACATTTTGGCAATCACGTCATCTGACTAACCACATAATTCAAAATATACCATTCTCTATTGAGCCCGTACTATCCTACAACAAACAAGTGGAAGCCACAAACAAAATCTTGGTTGGAGTAATCTACAAATTGTGCCCTCGTACAAAGTCAACACAAGACACACTCCGTTCTAGCTAATTTATGGTCAGGAAGCCGTAGTACCAACATAGTTCATGGTACCAAGTTTGCGAATAGCGATCAAAAAAAAGTTTGGAGACATGGAAAGTCTCACAGAAAGATTGCATAACTTGAATAACCTTGATGAACGACGATTACAAGCACAATGGGCTGCTGAAGTTTCACAGTGTAGATGCAAGGTATGGCACGACAAACACTTGAAACTAAACAAGTTCTAGCTAGATCAATTAGTTTTAAAATATAATAGGCACAATGAAATAGTGCCTATGACCATGAAAAGGAAATCTGGAAACACCACCGTTGCAATACTGTACGACCATTGTGGAAGGGTGTTATTAAGAACACTAGGCCGTATTGCCCATACTTAGCACAAGTAAAAGGCATCGAAGAGAGTAGAGGAGAGAGGAAAGGAGGAAAGGCACCGTACAAGCATAGAAGGAATAACGGATCACCACCGTACAAACATCGTACGGACTTGGAGAACACACTAAGGCAAAGTGCCATAGTGCCATTCTGTAACCCTACCGTATGGTTGTACTCACACAAAAGATTGATAGACTGAGGTACGGTAGTTGTGAAACTGTTCAAAAAACCATTTTTTGCAAAACAAAAGGAGGAACAATCATGGAGAGTGCAGGGAATAGGGCTTGGATGAAAAAATTAGAAGAAGATTCATCCAGTAGCACAATGAATAGGAATGTATAAGCTTTACCATTGAGAGTGCAAATTGCAGGAAGTGCATGCAAAAAGAAGGCAATGGCACAAGTACAGTCGGCTGCAAGCCTGCAACTATGCACCTTACACCTTAGAATGTGGCGTTCGAGCGTTTGAACGGGTTGGAGTGTAGGAAGTGGTGGCAGGAGATCTCGAATGACTATTTTGCGAAGGAAAGCATACAAAGGGCACAAGTGGAATGGGCATTGCGGATGCCGGTGTTTTGCATTTGCGATTTCGAGGGTTTTCTCCGCACCATGCTAGAAGCCTACGACCGATTCTCGCGAACAAGTGCATTTTCGTAATTGGGATAGAACCTCATGATACCCTTTAGAGCAACAGACTTCACTGGGGTGTTCGACATACCTAGTCATGTGCAGAGAGGGAGAAAATTTAACAAGGCAATGAAACTAAGTCGGGAAGTGAAGGTACAACTCGTAGAACTAGTATGTGGTAAACAACCTAGGCACAAAGTGAAGCTTTAATGGATACTTCGAAGGGAAGAGGATTGAAGAAATTCGATGTACAGGAAGGCACTAGTGTTGTTTGATGGACCTAGTAAAAAGTAGACTCACTGGATCAAGTAGGGCATTGAATATCTCATTTCTACAGGTGACCATGATGAATGACATCATGAATGGCAGAGTATATGACTTGACATCCTTATTGGCTGAGTGCACGAATTAGTTCATGACACTGCAACACAAAACATTTTATATGCCACACTATGCCATTGGTCTATTTCTCGACGCCACAGCACGAATGATAGACTAGAGATCAAGTTGGGTCCGATAGAACTAGGGGAGCCTCCAATCATGCAGTGGAAGCACCCTGATACTCTGGGAGGGCAGAAGGCCATCAGACATAAGAGGCTATGACTGGAGGTAGAGAGCTCAAAGCATGGCAACACTGATCGTGGGAGGTAGGACACATCCTCCAATTACACTAACAAGTCAAAGGAGGTGGAGGATGATGAGGATGTTGAGGTTATCATAGCACCAACATTATTGTTTTTGAGGTCCATCGCAACTAGTTCTCACTCACTCGGTTCCAGTAGGCGTCCACATTTCGGGATTTGGACAGTTTAGGCAGCTTGTGGTTATGACCCTAGTCACTATAGCAGCTAGACTAATAGTGTGGCTGACACCCTGGCCATCAGTCCGACCAACATTAGCACCTCCAAGGGTTGCTAAGCCTTTAGTCGACTGAGAGGCTTTGCCAGCTACAGTCGTAGTTTTACCAGAGATTGGGGCTGAGAGACATATGACCGTGGTTATACCCGATGATGAGATAGAGGCACAAGAGGGAGTGATGGAGGTACCTGTGCAGGAGGTTCCTGAGAGCTTGGGGACACCATAGGTCAGACTGGAGGTAGTGGGATCTGATACAGTGGTGACGATAAGCGATGCATTATTGACTGGTGAGGATGCTGTAGTCGAGGACTTAAGTGAGTAGGAGCTGAGTGGGTATTTAGGTAAGAGGTTTAGCATCAGAGCGGCAGTGCCAACACTTGTCGCAATCTCACCCATGAGAGAGATACCTGAAGTGACAAATCCTCCAGCTCCAAGAGATAGTCATCCTACCGTCACAGTGGTGCCACCACTACCCCCACCTCCGATAGGGAGCATGACTGAGAGGATGTTGGAAGCGATAGAGACAATAATGGCCATAGAGCCCACCATGACATATGACCCTTCGCCAGCTATAGAGGAGGATATGGAAACATACTTAGTACATACTTAGGGAAAGATGCTGCATAGATTTGTCATTTAAATGGATGTTAATTTGCTCAAAGGTTTCCATCAATAAAGGGAAAGGACACAGATAAAATAGTTCGTATTTACTCAAAAGCTTTGTGTCAATTTGGCTTTGAAAGTGAAATATTGTGAAGCGAAATTCTCACATACTGAAAATCAAACATGTAGTTTACTGATCAACAAAAGTAAAAATTTCGAAAGCATTGGTCAAAAACATGCAGAAAGTTGTTCTAGATCTTTAAGCATCAAGTCGTCAATGAATTACGTTGCCAGTAAAAGGCTCTTGCTTCCTTCTCATAATTTTATTCATATCTTTGTTAAAATGATTTTAAAATTTAAATGCAAATGAAAAACAATATGGTGATATATAATCATGAAGTGGGTAAGTGCAGATTTCTTGTGTGGAGGCAAGTGAAACATATTCAGCTTACCATTCATAGCTTGTTAGAAAGTGAAAAGAGAATACAATGTGCATATTTGTTCAAATGTTAGGTAGTTAATTGATTGAAAAAAGAGTTGGTTCCTTGCTTGCGGAAGGAGCCATTTGTTTAAAAAAATTGAACTGATGCTTTATTTAATCAGTCATATAAATATAATATATTGGACCTTACATGAAAATTAGTTTGATTTGTTCAGAAAATTTGATGTCTACTAATCCTTTTTAAATCACATGAAATAAGCGGCGAGGTTTACAATGAGTAATACACATTTTTTAAACACTCTTAATGATGACCTTTAATATTCAGCATTTAGTTTTGAGTGATCATTTTGTAATATTATTTCTTGAGTGAATGAAATTTTTCATGTTTTTATTTTCATTTTTATTAATGTTTTTTCTTAATATAGGACTTCTTGGAAGATTT
This sequence comes from Cupressus sempervirens, assembly GCA_028749045.1. Taxonomy (NCBI): domain Eukaryota; kingdom Viridiplantae; phylum Streptophyta; class Pinopsida; order Cupressales; family Cupressaceae; genus Cupressus; species Cupressus sempervirens. The sequence continues at coordinate 734,617,307 of CM053791.1, read as the reverse complement.
ATGGGAACGCATAAAATTGCTATGTGAAGATGGATGGAAGGTTGACAGTGGTATGCTGCTTGTTTCTTGTTCTGTTATTAATGTGTTTCGTTTTCTCTGTTTTAAAAAAGAAAGAAAGGTCTGTTAGTGTTTTTTAACTCTTTAGTTATCAGATATATGGGTTAAATCGAGGTGCACTCCATTACATAATATATTGTTTACGATTTTTAGGCTTATATTACTTCAGCACGAATGCCATTTGATTGGCCCTGTACGGAACATTTTCTTTTCGTACATACCATCCACATATAGTAAGCATATCAACCAGGATAATCACTGGCACAGGCTGCACATCTTCCTGCAGCATCTGGCTGCGAAATAATGGCATGTACTCTAGTCATTATTTGGCTATACATTACTTACAATTATAGTGGGGATACCACTCAACATGCCTCACAGTCAAGATTTCCATGGGAATAGTTGAATCTTGGTCTGCAACATGAGAACTGAGGCCCAACCACTCAATGACACCTAGTTGACAGAAGTTCTATTGGTATTAAATTTTGTGCTTTTCTCATTTTGTTAAATTTTGTGTTGCTTATTTTTCATTGACCTTTTTTAAGGAAACATTTAAATAGCATTAGATTCTTTCAATGTTGTAAACTTCTAATAGTAATAATAAAATAGATCTTGATGTGTGGTGTAGAGAATTAAAACGAAAATGTGAAATGTCTTACATAGGAAGTTGAAGAGGTACAAAAGACAAATTCCTTTGGTTGATATTGTATGCATGAATGTATATATGTGTTTGTGCATATGTATGCGTGGATGCGTATGTATTTATGCATGCATGTCTATATGCATGTGTGTGTAAGAAAACCTGTTTGCATTTATGTATGTATGTATGCATGTATCTATGCATAAATGTTTGCACACATGCATGTCTATATCCATGCACATATGCATGTATGTATGTATATGTAAGTGTGTCTATCTATCCATGTGGGTATGTAAGTAATCATGCATGCATGGACGTTTGCATGTGTATATCTTTATGTTTGTACATTTGTGTGTATGTATGTGCATGCATGCATGCATGTATGTTCGTATGTGTTGGTGGCTGTCTATGTGAATGCATGTGAGCGTGTGCCTTCCTGTCTTGAAACAAAATAAGTTTAGAATACAATAATCAGGCATATGTTTAAACAAAACAATTTTGAATTTTGACTTTTGAAATAAAATGTCAAACTTGAATGCCATGATACATAATCATTGTTTAATATTAAAGTAATGCAAGTAGTAATCAGCATCATATGGATCGTTATCAAAACCACCGCCACCATCATTATCCAATAGGCTATAATAAATCGAAGATTACAATATCATGTTTATCCAAGATGTTTGGCACCCAGTTTTTCCACTGGGTGTAACTACTCAGCACGTGACGTATGTAAGTTGCCAGAAAATTCAAACTTCATTTACTTTTAGCTTCAAGTTGGTTTACTATGACTTCGTTTAATTGCATTTGATGAAGTTTCATATATGTGGTTAGAGCAGCTTCTTGCTGTCCATTTTGTGTTTGCTTCGGTTGCAAATTATTCTGTATCAGCGTCTTTATGATGATTTGCAATGGCATCAGGTATTGGACAGGCTGGTCAACAGTTATAATCAATTCATTGTTATAGGCAAGAAAAATAGCCCTAACTAATTTAGGAGAGAATATAATAGAAATGGAACTAGGGCTTCCATGATTTCACAAATGGGGAATTAGTGTGGAGATGAAATCGAACTGTCCATTGATTTGTCACATTTGAATCAACTCATTCAATGCAATTTTTTTTTAACTATGCTTGATTTTTATTAATCTTTCTTGCATCGTAGACATTACATCAAAAATTTACAAAAAATCTTGAGATAAGACACTTGCCATGGTTTCAGTGAATTTTATTTTTCAAAAATTGTATCCAGTTCATTTACTAATGCTTACAATCCTAAAGATAACAAAATCATTCTTTCAGTCTATTTTATGAACATGAGAGTTATTTCAGTCTTTGTTCAATAATTTGTTTGATTTGGAGCTATATTGTTCTGTTTTGATATTCCTTCAGTGTAGTGTGAGAGAATTAGTTTCATAACCTTCATCTGCACATCCTTCTCTTCATGTCCATTATTAAAAAATTTATGTCCAGCTATCTAGCAATATTAAAACTTCTCTTGTAGAATTGTTAGGCTGATGAACATGAGAGTTATTTCAGTCTTTGTTCAATAATTTGTTTGATTTGGAGCTATATTGTTCTGTTTTGATATTCCTTCAGTGTAGTGTGAGAGAATTAGTTTCATAACCTTCATCTGCACATCCTTCTCTTCATGTCCATTATTAAAAAATTTATGTCCAGCTATCTAGCAATATTAAAACTTCTCTTGTAGAATTGTTAGGCTGATGAATTATATTCCTATAGAAGTCGATCAAAATACAGCAATTATTTACAAAGATAGATTATGTTTAGAGCAATAGGTGATGGTTAAACTATCTGAGGAAAATTGAAAATTAAACTAACAGAATTTAATGAAAAAATTAAACTAAATTGTGGGGGAAAATATGGCTGAGTAAAACTCTCGGGGTGAAGAAAAACTAGTTAATTAGTAAGATTATTCAAGTATTCAACTTTGTTTTCCTCATAGATTATCACGTGTATAGAATCCTCTTTCTTAATTATATTTTATCAATTCATTAAATAATAATACAAAGGAAGACTGTATTCTCAACATTGAAGGATTGCATGGGAGGATAAATAACAAAAACATGCATAGGATCTATATTTAAGAATATTTATGAAAATGAAACATTACAGTAACTTGACTGAGCTGTCGCTCTAAAAATCTGGAGATCTAATAACATTTGATTAGATATATCCAAGTTTAACATGAAGGGGAGATAAGAACAAGTAGCGGTGTAGTCCCTTAACACTCCAAGTGATCCCCTATTTCTGTACCTTTCTAGGGAGATAAGATAAGATAAGATAAGATAATGATATTAATGTTCAACAAAAGACCAAAAAGAGGTCTATGGGACTGAAAGATTACAAAAAGCAGGGCTGAAGCCAGCAAGAGCACACAAAAGTGTCCGAAGAAAAGCAACAACAACAAACAAAAACAAGCAGCAGAAAGCACTAGGAGTCTTTCTTGGGTGAGAAGAAATCAGTCACAGAATGATACACGTGTCGATGCGTAGAGGTACTACACTGTCTCCGACTTGTCCTAGAAGAGTGTCGCTGGTGCCTATAAACAGAACGGGATCTAACGCATCTAGAAAGATCACTAGGCCGAATAGAGCTAGAGGGCCTTTTCACACCACGCAAGGGGGATAAAGGTGTAAAAAGGCAGTAATGAGTTGAGTAGATGAGTGCCGGTGTGGAAGTAGAGTCTGAATCATGTTATCCCAGAGCACAGTGGCCTCATGTAGATACAATGCAAGGCATCTCTGATCATAATCGCTAAAAATAAACAACAAGAAGGGAGAGAAGAATACAACAAACAACAAGAAGGGAGAGAAGAATACAACAAACAACAAGTAGAGCTATAGGCTCTTAGCAATCCAAGCAATTCCCTTTGTTAATCACCTTTACACAAAGAGACTGTTGATGTCAGTTTTGTACCACTATATAACATTTAGCAATTGAATACTTGATATGGAATATCAAACATTCAATCCCTCTCTTGAAAAGTAAATACTCATGAAGAACATGAGAAAAACTCCAAGGTTCCTTACACCTGTGGATACTAACTCAGTTATATTAATGTGATTTGCTGGTTAATCACATAGGTGGGTTTATGTTATTCATTCGAAGATAATCTGGACTTTTGTTGTGATGGTGATGAATCTAGCTTTGCAATGTATACTAGTGCCAAATGATGTTGATGGTGATGATGGAGGGAATGTCCACCAATAATGCTCTGATTTTCTAACTTTCTCCAAGAATGAAATCCAACTACTACACTACTTCCTGCTTCACTTCTACGCCTATGAATGGAAAGATTATCAAATGGCCGGGGATCAAATCTGATGAAAGCTTACTAGTGACTCTACCTCTATAGATGCAATGATTCAAGGGAAAAAGACTAGATTACCACGCAAGGCTTCCTAACCAGCCGCTAGGATGCTAGTGGCCTAGTTTATAGATCCCTTTCAAATATCTACTAATGTCACCATACAACTATCCATATATTCTTACTCTTAACAACTTTCTTGAAATAAAATCTTCTATAACAACTTCAAAGGGATCTAACTCTAACTATTGGAAGTAGAAACCATGCAATAACGCCAAGTGTTCTTATCACCATGCAAGTCACAACAATGATAAGAGAAGCAATTTTGGTATTATCTTAAGCAACAATTTTCTTCAACCATTGGAAGTAGAAACCATGCAATAACACCAAGTGTTCTTAATCACCATGCAAGACACAACAATGATAAAGAAGCAATTTTGGTATTATCTTAAGCAACGATATTCTTAAACCCTTTACGAATGAGAGCAAATGGCCTTATATAGGTGCCAAAATTACAACCAACAGTAGATATTAAGAGGCAAAATTAACGATCTAGATCAAATCCCAGAAACTCTAATTAGGGTTGCCACCCCATCGGCCAATGAGAAGACACCACCTTTTCAATGGACCAATGAAAAAAAAGGAAAAGTGGCAACCAATAAGAAGGCGCCAAAATGGTAGCCAATCAGAATCAGATACCTATCCTACCCAAGGAGAATTTGCCACTTGGGCTTACATCAAATGATCTTCTAATATAATTCTACCATTTTCTTTCATCTTCTTAGCCAAAGCAATGAACTTGGCTAGCTTGTTATTGACTAAATTCATGGGAGGGCAAGGCGTGTGCTTCATCTTGAGCTCAGTTGAATTCATCATGTTGCTCGTTGCTTGTAGTGTCTTCTCATGATCCTTGTCATATTCTTTCGCATATCCGATAAAGGCATTAAGGGAAGGGTGCCCAATGCTTCTTCTTGGTGGCAACCTTCCCCAGTTCATCCAATCTTGATCCAAATTTTGTCTCATTGATGTTTTCCTCTTTGATATCTTCAAAATCAAGTGCAGCCGCAACATCACTCATCATGATTGAAATGGAAGTGTCAATGTCTGGGCTATGCTGTGCAATCTCATTTTGTATCTCTTCAAGTATCCTCAATTTGATAGTCAAGGCAACAAACTAAGACTCTATCGTACTCATTCCTCCTTCATCTACCAACTTGGTTCTCTCTAAATATCTCTCCGATAGCTCGATAAATGCCCGTAGCTTGGTAATGGCTAATTCCTTTTTTGGGAGGAAATTCTTCCACTCCCCTTCTAATGTTTTGAATTTGTCTCTAATAGCTACCAATGACCTGATTGTCAAGATAAAGGAAGGCAAGAAATTTTGCCCATCTTGAATTATATCATTGATCCAATCCTTGACTTCGTGCAACTGAGCCAATATCTCTTCTATATTGCTCCCGCCGTCTCTCTAATTGAAACCATGCCTTTCTGGATCTCCTCACATTCCATGCCATCCGTGATTCTTCCCAAGTTGTGCTCTACTATTTCATACTCTTGGGCTGTAATCTTATCCACTGCCTTGCTAACCTTTGGTATAGCAATGTGAACTTTTCGATGACCATCATCATCACTCCTGATTACCTTTTCCACCGTTTTGACAATTTGTCTTTGTTTCTCGCTATCTTCCTTTTCCACTAACTCTTGAATATCTTTAACTGTTCAGATAGTCATCACCTCACCTCTTGGCATAAGCATTTGCCTTAACCATAGTGGTGTAGTGCATCTCCCCAAATCTAGATTCGGTTCGACTAGCAAAGCATCATCAACAGCCTCAGGTGCTTGGCTTATTTCCTCAATATCAGTTGGCCTATCCTCTTTTTCACTAGTGACTATCACATCATCTCCATGTTGGTTCTCCGAGAGAGGAGAGTATTCGGTACTGTCATTGTAACCACTTGATTTTGAATCAGAATTCACCTCTACCGAGACCCTTTGTCCACTTGTGTTAACCTCTTGGCTCCTAGCCTCAATTATGTCTCTTTGCTGGATGTTCCTGATGTTCTTTACTTTTCTCAACCTCCAAATTTCTCTTCTTGCTCTTAACTGCTCTTTGTTGCTGGCTATTGCCTCCACCTTTTTGTTTGACTGACCGACCTCGTTCCTCCGGTTTCATTTTCTCATAAGGCATACCTTTCAACTTTGTAATTGCCTTAACTTCCCATTGTACCATGACTCAATGTGTAGATCAACTATCCTTGTAACTATCTCTAAGGAAGGATCGTGATGATTATCCCAATCCACTGGATCATAATCTTCTCTTAGTACAATTTCATAATCAGCCTCTCCATGTGATTGCCCTCATCATGCCCATTGGCAATCTTGACAAAGCTAGCTTCCTCATATGAAAGTCATCCCGTGCATTGGCCCAAAAATCTTCTATAGTAAGAATATGTTTGAATGCGTTTTCCTAAGATGCCTTGATGAGACCATTAGGATTGAAACCTTGTCTTGCTCTATACCATCCTAGATGATACCATTCTAGCTCCTTCTCTGCAGCTGCAAAGGTGACAGGATTGGGGCAAGTATCATTGTCTATTCCAAATAAGAAGGTAATCCTTGTCTCGCCTTTAAGTTTCATCATCTTGTCATAATGCTTAAGTTGCCTAGCCAACTCAATCAAAACTATCTTGTCGGGTGGGTACCTTGGAAGTCTCTTGGGACAAACTGTACTTTTGCTACTCTAATATATGTAAATTGCGGAAATTGGATGAACCAACTCCCATACTTAACTTTTACTTCCGCTTTCGTTGAGATCCTTCTAGCAAGTGTTCCTTGTAATATCCTTACTGTCTTCATGGCAAAGGCATCATAAAACATCCTATAGTCTTTGGTGTTGTGCAAATGAAACTGTGGATAACACTTGTGCACCAAACATTGCTCCGGCCCATTGCCAATCCTTCGCTTGCATGGGATAAAATTTGTAAGCCAAAACAATATGGTGGAGCAGGCTTGAGTGATTGGAGTTTTATGAATGTGGCTTTAGGAGTTTGATGAAAGTTAGGAATTTATATAGGAGCCCAGAGCAGTTATGGGGAAAAATTCTAACATCTAAATATCTGGATTTCAATGATCTAGAGAAGATTCTCACTATTAGGAACCCACAAAATGGCTCAGCAATATGAAACTTTATTGTCTTGTAGGCATGTGAATACTAACCATGTCTCATGGACAGTAGGGGATGGTAACAAGGCAAATTTCTGAGAGGGCTCTTGGAATAGTTACCTAGTTTTAGAAGAGGAAATTAAAGATGTGGATCTTGAAAGAGTTCTTTGTGACAAATGGGTTGTCAGGGTGATAGATTATTTGATGGAGTTTTAAGGTCCTTTGGGAAAGGAGTGAGGATGGAAGGATTGGAGAGATGAAGGATTATTAGATCAGCAACAAGCTTCTTTAAGGAATATTTTTAAGGGAAGGGATGTTTGTCTAATAGATAGAGAGGAAAAAGTGCATTGGTGTGTGTTCTTCTCAAGGGAATACTCCGTTAAGTTGAATTATGGATTTCTCTCAAGAGGTGGGTTGGAAGCTTTTGAAGCGGAGGAGCTTTGTTGGTACAAGGATTGCCTACCGAGGGCAAGGGCCTTTGCGTGGTTAGCAATGCAAGGTAGGATCCTCACAAGTGAAAGGAGGAAAATAATTGGTTTTCAAGGCCGAACTAAATGTGTCATGTGCAATATGCAATAAGAGTTTGGTTACCATTTGCTTCTAAGTTGTGAGTCAACAACCAAATGCTGGCAAATGGTGCAAGGCAAATTCAGGTGGCAGGGCCTGTGGATGTCCACTTTAAAGAGTTTCTTTCTAAGTTAAGCACGAATTAAGTTAAGTGCTCTTTGTTCAAGTGTGTGGAAAGTCATTCCCTCTATTGTTATATGAGACACTTGGAAGGTAAGGAAAATGTACATTTTTCAAGAAAAGGAAGAATCGATTGATAGATTACTATGCAGAATTGATCACTCTATTGAGGAGTTAATGAGTGCAACATCCTTTAGGCAAGGATCTAGGAAAGAGGTTTTTTACAAAGAAGATGTTGTTATTCAACAATTCTAATCGGGAATTAAAATTAGGAGTTTGGGCTGTAATAAGTAGGATAAACAAGATGTTATTTCAAGGAGATTAGTAAAGTGGTGTACTCTGAATGTAGGATGGATCAAGGCAAATTTTGATGGTGCTGCGAGGGGTAACCCTGGTCCTTCTGGGGTTGAAATAATTATTAGAAATTAGTAAGTGGAGACTCTAGCCTTTGGGGGGATTAGATTGATGGATGTATGAAATAACATTGCATAGATGAAGGCAGCTTTGATGGCAGTTAAATGTGCAAAGCAATTGGGGGTGCAAAGGCTTCATTTAGAGGGGGATTCCTTAATAGTAGTAGAAGCCATTCGATCAAATAGATTCCAGGCTTGGTACCTAGAAAACTATGTTAAGGCTATTAGGGAGGAGCTGGTAAGTTTTTTTGGTTTTAGAGGAAGTCATATTTATAGAGAGGGAAATGGGGAGGTCGATGCTTTGTTAAAATGGGTTGTAAATCTCCAAGAAGTTGGCAAAGGACAATTTGAATTTTGTGATCGTTTGACAGATTGCATTTTTGATTTGTTTAAATTTAATCTTTCTTTTTTACTTTTATTTATTAATAGGTGGTGTTGGAATTTATTATTATTTAAAAGGTGGAAGGCAATCTTTTAAATTCACAAGGGGAAGGAATGCTAACATGGGTAATGATTAAAAGGACAGAGGAGTTGTTGTTTGAGTGAGGGAGATTTAGAAATGACAGTGAAGAAAGGTGGGGAATGATGGGGACAAATAAGGACTATTAGTTATTAATTATGCGGGTCCTTGAAAGCTTGAAGACATAAGTGTTTTTTTGCAAAGACGTAGGTGGTTGAAGGTGGAATTTGCAGTCATGGAGCTGACGCTCATATTCAAAATGCGTCGATAACGAAAGGCCCTACTAGGGCCTTTTATTGAGAAGCGATTGAAATTGCTTTTGCTATGCCCGAGGGATGTAGTGATAAGGGTTGTGCAGCGAACGTTGGGTCATTTGTTTCAAGAATGGACCCATGATTGGAAAACATAGGTGGATGTGGCTGCAATGGTAACGACTCAGGTGCTAGATTTGAATGAGGATACACTAGTAGTGCAATGGGTGGTGGAGGCATTGTTCCTTAAAGACTTAAGTTGTTGGGATTGACTCATTGTTGGAATGAGCTTTTTCAGGCTACGGTTTTAACTACAATGAATGCTTTGGAAATGAAGAGAAAGGGAATGAAATGGGGCAGTTTTCCTTTCTGTGGTGGCCAAAGAGAGTAAACCAGAGGGCCTACAAGGAGGAAATTATTGAAACTTGGGTTAAACTGAAGGAAGAAATTTGCTTATTTCAAGCAAATAATGGCCGTCATGTTGTGGGCTTTTCAGTGACACTCTTCGATGGCAATGGTTTGCAATTCCTCATCAATGAAGGCTGATGGTGTGTGTGGTTTTTTTGCACAATTGACTCATGGTTTGTAATTTCTGATGGGGGGATTGATTTTTTGGGAGGAACTAGATGGAAGCGGTGTGAAGGAATGTGGGTGGCAATTTTTTTGAAGAAAGATTTGAATGATAAATTTGACAGACTGGTTAATGGTGAACAGAGTAGGGAAAACAAGAATGACTAAGGGAAGATGTTGAACACAGTTTTTTGAAACAACGGTTTTGGATGCCGTAGGTAAAATTGGACTTCTATGCGATGGGTTTGTGTGGTTTTATGCAGGCAGCGTGCGAGAGAGGTTTAATTCATTCATGCCAATGAAGGGAATGTTAATTTGCTCTTTAATGTTTATAAGCCCGTTGAAGGGGATCTTTTGTAATGATAGTATAGAAGTAATATGTAGATAGTAGTTTGATGACCCTTTTAGAAAGTTGTTAATGGACCTTTGTGCTGATGTAATTTTCTCTTTTATCATAAAATATAATGCTATTACCAACCAAGGAAAGCATATATAAGAGTATACTAAACTAAGCCATAAGGCATTGCAAAGACCATCTGTGAAACAAATACACTAATGCAATACCTTTGTTCATCCAGAGGGAAGGGCATTTTTAATAGTTCATTTTTTTATCGATCTACATTTGTCCGTAGGTGCCCATCTAAGAAATGATAAAATGGCATTGATGCCCAAAATGATATAGCCATACGAATATAAGGCAAACTTCAACGAATGCTTTGTTGATAGCTGAAATTCGTTGAATTTCGAACCCGATAGCCAAAATTCGTCGAACTTTGTGACTAAGCTATAGATGCTAATTTATTTTTAGTTATTTCATTTTCAACAAAACATCAAAGTAAAAATCTACAAAAATAACATATTGGACTATAATACAACACAATATTTGAACTATAATATAAATTGTTAAAAGAACTTATTATTTAAAAAAAAGTATAATTATAGAAATATTATTTTACATTTCAGGAACTTTACGAAGTTTGATGTTGAGCTAGATGTTTCTTGTCAAACTTAATACAAAATTTATGTTTTATTAACTTGGATAACATGTCCATTGATATGGTTCTTTTGTGGGCAAAAAATATTCATGTGCCTTATATAAGTTAATTGTTCTCTTACAATGCATTAAATTATTCAAAACTTTCTCCCCTCTTTAATATATATATATATATATATATATATATATATATATAGATGTGGTGAACCACATGGAATGTAGACCTTGAGAAAACTTACTTGGAATGTGTGTGTAGTGAGATGGTTGAATTTAATAATAAAGCAACTGTGTTTTTTTCTCTTCCTAATAAAATGATAAAATGAGTTGCAGCATTATCATAAAATGAAAATTGGTGTGCTAGTTATAATTTTATATGTAATGAGTAAAGTATTTCCATATATCTTTAATCTTGCTTTCCATCCATGAAGCTAAGACCTAGTCTTGTAGAAATTGCATGTTCTACATGGGGTTTTATTTGGCTTTTCTAATCACAAGTTCAATTTGGTTACTTAGTATCTACTATCTATGATAATAAGAACACTTTTCTTAAGCTTTTATATTGATTTATTACAAAAGTATGTTTTCTTGTCACGTTTTTGTGTCAATCAGATATCTGCTACTTTTTAGGTTGCCTAATGAAGTTTGAAACTATCATGTAAATGAAATTTGTTGATTTTACTCAAATTCGATGAGTTTCTTGAGGTAGTTTATAGCATCCCATCAATATTAGGCAATGCCCCATGAATTTATTATTTTAATTCTCCCATTTATATCTTTTATTTTCCAGTTTTGCTTTACTGATTACAGTCTTAAGGGCATCCTGCTGCTATCTCTTTTTTCCCTACTGTTTGGATGGAATCACAGAAGTCTTTATGCTGGTTCTGTTCAATCTGCATGCTTTCTGTTCATGCTGTAAAACAATTGTTTGATGTCTACATCTTATTTTGTTCTTTTTCTGGTTTTTGGCATCTTATACTTTCAATGCTATGTTTGAGCAGTTCCACGACCACACCTTGCTTTTGAATCTCGATTAGTGACTGGAAAGAGTTATGAATTTAGACCAGTGACATGTCCTGAACAACCTGATCAACCTTCACCAAGTTCTGATGTTATGATTGGTAGACAAAGACATGAAGCAGAGTTAAAGTATCCACAAAGAATTCAGAGATTGCATATCTTTCCTGTTTCAAGAACTGAGGAGGTATTTAGTTGTTGGCCAAGGCCAAGGGAATTTTTCTGTGATATTTTTAAACTTCTCCATCTATTTAACACCAATGGCTTGATTTTGCTTGCCTCCCCTGGATTATGGTATAATGCATATTGTTTTTAAGTCTGATTCAAACTAAATTGTGATTTCAGGACTGGTTTCTTCTAACCATGTATTCTTAGTTTTTAAGTTTTGACCGTTCTACTTGCTCTGTGTTATATATGTAAGCAAAATTCTCTAGAATTAAGGAGAATGTTTACTACAGAAAAGGAACAGTATGTGAAGCATCCTTTAATTTGCAAGTTAATAAATTTTTTTTAACTGTTGTGATAAATCTTTATATTGTAATTGATATTAAAACAATGGGAGGCTAATAGATTGGAAATTCCGTAGCTGGATTTGGATAAAATATATGCTGCATCTGTAGGCTTGTAGCCATCTCTCCTGTCATTGCTGAGCAGGATTAACATCCGATATTCTGCACTAAACCAATCCAGCAGTGTGTAAGCCTCTTAAATTTAACATGGCTTGATCTCTCTAGATGGCATGAATGACAATAGGAGAATGGGCTTACCAGCTACCGCTGTCCCATGGGTAATCAGTGTTTTTTTATGGCTACAATTTGATACTCCCTATGAAATGCCATGGTTATTAGTACCTATTAAGCTATTGGGTGTAGCATTCAACATGGTATGTGACAAATGAAGGGGAATGCTTTTGCCACATTTACATCGGAGATGTGCTTTTTGTAGATAGAGGTATCAGAAGAGACTAAATGAATGAGCCAAAAAAAACCAATATATGAAGGTTATTGTGTTGTGCTTGTTATGCAGGGATGCCAGGAAGAGGACAACTGGACAAATGCAAATCCTTGCACTTTATGATCACCTAAACCTCAATGGGCAGATGAGAGCATATGTTAATTGGAAGGTTAAATTACTAGTGATTGGGCACACAGTGCTAGAATTGATACAACGTTACAAATTATTATTAATTCCTTGGTAGTATAACCATCCAGACTTACAAAATCAGGTAAAGCTCAGCAGCAGTGCTGAGCTATACAGATGATTAAAACTTTGATTTTTGAATAATCATAATGAGTACTTTTCAGTAGGAATTATGACAATCAAAATTGATCAACAATCTGAAGAGGTACAATTTGTCAAACAGTTGAAATAAAACTGAGAAGCACAAAAGAAATACCCAAATTGAGTGATCAATTGTAAAGGATAATATCTTCATTGGATACTGCTGAAATTTTACTGATATAACTGGCTGAAATTAAATGGTATAGTGGACTCTTACTTTTAATGAATGCTGTTAATTTATATCAAGGTTTTGGTAACTATTGCACAACTTTTATAACTGCAGCAAATATATAAAATGCCTTCACTACTTTGAGGAATATGGCAGATCCTTTAGACCTAAGTTGTCGATGTGGATGCGAGAATCGTTTACATTGATGTGCAATTTTTTTTTTGTTTTGATTTTGGATGCGTTTGGGAGCATATGCATATACATACATATATATGCAAAGAAATGCAAGAAATATACAAAATTTTTTTATCTCATAGTATGATACTTCACCATTGATCAAGATTCAAGATATTTCATATTTCATAGTTCAACTTTAAACTTCACAAACACAAATGTACAAATTGAAATAAGTTCAATAATTAATTAGTAAATCACTCATGCTCAAGATTCCAATGCAATTTGAATTGCAAAATTAAAACTTAGTTCATGATTCAATGTTGATCAATCAAGAGTCAAGTGTAGCGAGTAAATTCACAATAAAGTAGTTAGGTAGTAGTTAGGAAAAGTTATACCAAGGGTCACGTTGGTTCGTATTAGTAACCAATCTAGGCACTATATTTAGTACACACATGGAATAGTATGGTATGGAAAATTTGGGATAATCATTGTTATGGGTATGTAACTTAGTTTGGTACAATTAATAAAAGACATATTTTACCATCTTGTGTATTGCCCTATTTCTTAGATAGATGTGGTAATGCAATTGAGAGTTCCATTTGCATATATTGTCAGTTATAATTCTACTATATTGGCATGAACATTTATGGTGTTGTTGTCTAAGTAGAACCCAAGGTACGATAGGTGGAAGGAAGATCACTGGTGTGGGAGTGCAGATCGCTGGTGTGGGAGTACAAAGCATTGGTTTGGTAGTGAACAACGCTAGTGTTGCAGGACCAAACAACACCCGTGCACAGAATCTAGTAGTGATGGCGAGACCAAAGGAAAAGTTGCCAAAGTTTGATGGCGATGGTACGGCCGATCCGATCCGACATAGTAAAACATGCGAAACGATTTGGAGGGCGAATGGCATAACAAATACAAATGAATGGGTCCGACAATTTTTGGCAACCCTACGGGGTGTCGCAATTGATTGGTTCGCCAATGTAGATCCCCAAAAATTAACCACTTGAAACAACCTTAAGAAGGAGTTTACCACAGAATTTCAACTGTTGCGGGACGACAATGAGATCATGGTGGAGATATACAACACAAAGTAGGGGAAGAATGAAACTGTCCGAGTATACGCCAAGAAATTAAAAAACTTAATAAATAAAATGGAGAATAAGCCGGTAGATGGGCTACATAAAAGATGGTTCGTTGAAGGTCTACGCTTGAAGTTGTGGAAGAAGATGAAGATTGTGCCGTTGTCGTCATACACTGAAGCATACAATCGGGTGATGAACTTGGAAAGTGAGCAGAAAACAAAGAAGAAGAAGAGTAGCTCATCCGAGTTGGACGACGATGCGTCTTTGGAAGAAGAAAGCAATGATGATGAAAACAGCAGCAAGAAGGTCCGAGCTCTCCAAAAGGACATGATCCGGATGATGAAGGAATTCAAGAACATGCAGAAAGAAACAAAGGGAAGCGAGCTATGGTGCACGAAATGTAAGATAGAAGGTCACACAAAGGGATCCTGTCCAAAGAACCAGTTCTGCAACATCTACCAGATCATGGGACATTCCACAAAAGAATGCCCCTTCAACATGAAAACCAAAGGACCTCAATAGGTGTTCCTGACACAGGAGGCTTCTGCGTCTAGAGGGAGCGGAAACACAAGTACGGAGGGTGCCACATCCAGAGGGTATAGAAATAATAGCAGAGGGCAAAACAACAACAATGCGAACAATATTAATAATGGCAGTTGAAGTCGAATTCAGTACGATGCAAATGGCCGGCCAGTGGTTCAATGTCGTGCATGTAATTTGTGGGGCCACTTTGCCCGTGATTGTATGACGACAAATACACCAAAATTATTATGCAAATGGTGCGGACTCGGCGATCATGAAGATGCCAAGTGCTCGAAGTTTGGAGTGAATCTCATCACCGTCGGGACGGACGAAGAGGAGGTGCTAGCAATCACACGGAAACAAACAAAACTATACCCCGACCCAGCGGAAGAAAAGAAGAGGCTGGAGGAAGTACGAAAGGAAATTGAGAACGCAACACAGGTGGAGACATCTCAGTTGAAGGACACCACCGGCACCGACACCTCGGCAAGGAACTGCGCGGAACAAAACATCGTACATCAGATATTACAAACTGAGGTACCCGTCAAAATAGGTGATTTGTTGCTCACAATGCCTCAACTCCGATTGACACTCACAAATATTGCGCCAGCTGCTAAGTTACCAAGAGAACCAGGAAGAGGGAAGGAAATTGCCGCTGGTGGAGAAGACCCAATGTTGCTAGCCCTCGCATTCGGACGACATCCGGCGGTCGTCGAGATGGGGATTCTTGGAAGTGTACTGACAGACACAATTGTCGACGGAGGGTTTCGGCGTGAATGTCTTACCCGAGGATACTTGGAAGAGGTTGGGACAGTTGACGTTGTGGCCACCTACATTCTAGTTATTGACAGCGGACCAACACGGCATCAAATCGCTTAGCGTCCTGATGGCACAACCAGTGACAGTTGGCACACAGTCGTTCCTGCTTGACTTTGTCGTGATCCCGCTAAAGAGAAACGGGTACAATGCCATTTTGGGCCGTGGGTGGTTGATACAAGCCAGAGTTAAACACGACTGGAAGAAAAACACTGTCACTTGAAAGCAAAGGGAAGAAATATGTCATTGATTTACACACCCAAATGGTCAGGGAAAAAGCTCTGTCATCAGATTCTGAAGAAGAAGATGAAGGGAGGCAGCGTATGGAAGTAGATTAGGAGGGAGTCTTGCGGTTTGAAGGAGGATCAACGGACGACAATTTGGATTCTGTCAACGGTCTTTACCACTGGCAAATAGAGGACTACGAACTCTTTCCGAGCTATAATATGTTAAGGGTGGACGAAGGTGAGAAAGAAGAGGAAAATGAATGTCCGAAGGAATATAGAGAAGCAGAAGAAGGAAAGGCAGTTATGGCTGAAGCTGAGGGGAAGAACATACAATATGAACCCAGAAAAAAGGAAAGATCCCACCATACGACTGCATAGAAAGAAAATGTTACGACGAACCACTGATATATTAGAAGGGTGCTGGTAGCAAGGAAAACACATCGCACGGTCCGCACAGGAAACAAAGAGAACATGCTTAATAAAAACTTCAGCAATACAGAGTGAAGGTTCTAAAATCAAGAATACAGTTATTAACGTCAAGGGATGACAGTCGACGAAATTGCAAGCACAATGGGCCACAGAGGTGACACAGAACAGACGCAAGGCATGGCATGATAAACATCTGAAGCTAAATAGGTTTTAGTCGGGCCAGTTGGTATTGAAGTATGACGGATGAAATGAGATCAAACCAGGAAAGTTTAAGGTCAGATGGGTCGGGCCATACTAGATCCAGGAGGTAGGTGACAATGGAGCAATAAAATTGAGGGCTTTGGAAGGACAAGGAGTGCCTCAAGCAGTGAACGGGTCGAAGCTGAAGATGTATCATGCTAGGAAGACTCCTTCGTCGTCAAAGGACGAAGTCCGAACGACTCCCTTGTCATCATAGAATGGCGAAGTCTGGAGGGAAAATTGAGCTCTAATTTTTTTTAAAAAGAAAAAAAGAAAAAAAATGAAGGAAAGGCTAATGGCCGTGGACGGGGTTCCGCGGACAGGGGTCCCACAGACACCTGTCCCGCGGGCAATATGTTCTGCGGACAGGCCCACGGGTTACCTTTAATCCCCCGCGGCGTTAACTCTTTCCCCTCGCGGCGTTAACTCTTTTCCCTGCGACGTTACTTTTTTCCTCGCGGATTCACTCTTCGGATGATGTGATGCATTGGCTTTGCTTTCCAACGGGTTGGTTTTATGTTCTTGGCAGATTCTCTTTGTTCTGCGAACTCCAACTCTTCTCTACGGGTTTCTTTCGACATTGTTGCATACCTGTTTAAACGCCTTCTATCCCCACGAGTTATATTTCCCCCACGGATGTATTTTGTTTTCCCCGCAACCTTACTCTTCTCTTCTGTGGATGGTTTCCCACGCAGGATATTGAAGTCTTCTTCTTTTGCGGCATGTATTCATTCAGAGGAATTTGTGGTGGATTTCAGAGGAGGGATGGTGAATATGATTGTTGGAAATCTCCATATATTGATGCCCTATAACAAGTCATGCGACTGAATTGCAGAGAGTGAGATCCTTCGAAAATTTTATAACCTATGCGGTTTTTGTTTGCGCTCTCTTGGGTAATTCATGAGGGATTAAAAACTGAATGTGATTGGAGGAAAATGGAGTTATTGTTGTAGCACAGATCCAACTAGAGGAGATAATGTTAGAGACAGATCAGAGACAACGGATGAGCAGAGGAAGGAAGAAAAAAAAAAGACATAACAGATTGAAATAGTTCGGAACGAGTAACGCATGATGCCAAAGGGAAGGGAAAACATAAGTAGTTGCTAGAAAGAGTGTGGAATCGGAAGAAAATGACAGAAATAGTGTGTTCCATGCAGTTTTGTGTGGGTTCAGAGTGCTAATTTGGTCTTGGTGGCGAGGTGCGCTGCCCCAGGACCCCACAGGGGCGCTGCCCCTCGACCCTGCTGGGGGTGATGCCCCTAGATTCCCAATCGCTGCAGTTATCAGTCGTGGAAAGTGTGACCAGTTGATGAGACTTGGAGCTACTGCAGGCATGGAGTGTCTGTGTACTAGAGGCACTTGGAGTAGGTGTTGGACGTGAGGCTATCTTGGTGGATATATAGAGAGCTTGGGAGGAGTTGATCATCCAGTTGAAGGCAATACATTAACACTTGGCTTAGTGTACCCAGAGTTGGCAGCATAGGTGGCTATCAAGGTCAACATGACTAAGGAGACAATATTGTGTTAGCAGAGACTACAGATGCAACGTGGTTTGGAGACCAGTTTGGTGCAGGCACCGGACGAATTTGAAATTGATGTGACAAAAATAGATCTATCTTGTTGTAGTTAGTCAGCTAATGTATTTTGTTTGTTAATTTGTCTCAGATATTTTGTAATTGTCATCGGGAGATGACTTTTTCTTTTGGGGGGGATGATGTCGTTTGTAAATATTATGTAGCTAACAGGGTGTTGTCATCGGTAAAGATTTTTTAGCTGACAGGTTCAGGTCGTTTGTAAAGATTTTGTACCCGACGGGGAGATTAGTATTGTTATGTAGCCGATGGACCCCTTCGGGAAGGTTCGGCAAGAAGTATTTATACCCATCTGAGATCATTGTAAATCATCTTAGGCTTTGTATGGAATCTCTTGGCATATGCGAATGATAAACGAAGTACTGCTGTTGCTGTTCTTGTTCATTGTCTGTGTGCATGAATCAGTTAATCTATGCGGTAAACAAGAAGTAGCATCGGGAACTATTGGAAGCAATCATAATACTTTAGTTACATCATAGATTCACAACGATGATGAAGATACAAGGTGGAATCGAAGGCAGAAGACAATAAAATAGATCAACGGTATGAAAGAGAAGGCCTTAGTCCAACAACGATTGGAATAAGGAAGTTTCCACTGACTGTCCATAAACCTTACTATATAGAAAGAGGGAATACCATATATTTCGCGCCACTGTAGATTTCTGGTGAAGACAACATAAAGATTACTACAATTCGATCAAGCATGTCATTGCGCTAATACAAAGGCAAATGTTGATGTGGATATCACGGAAGAAAGGACAATAATAAGGAAGTAAATTGAAAAGGGGCAAATCCATTGATCCTTCATTGAATAATAAGAGGGAAAATTAAGCTTATTAAATCACTCATATTATAATCGCCATCCCATGTTAACTAGCATGGAAAGGTAAAAATGCATATAAAGGAAAGAACGTCAATTAAAATTTATCAAGGGTGAATACACAATGATTTGACCATGCTATAACACGAACTTGATAGGATGAGGGAAGATTTATGGAAGGCTTCTCTGATTCCAAGAAAATGTATCTAAGGCTGCTATGTTGCCGAGAAAGGGATATAAAGATAGATGCTAGAAGTATAATGATTTGACTGTCATATTGCTTGGTGGGCCCAAGGGGGTTATAAAATATAGTTATGACCATAATATTAACGGGGTCGGGAATGACAAGTTGAATTTGACCGATGACAAAGGATGTAGAACAAATACATACTTCTTGTGGGGTAAGGAAGAGGGAGATTGAGATTCATATGGAGCTTGACATTTCATTAGAGGCAACCTTGAAAGAGAGGAAGTAGATAGAGGATATGGTTTCGTCAACTGTCAGTGATATCGATCATATTGATTAGAGGAAGTAAACCAATGTTGTGATCGAATCTTCAGTGACCGATAAATTGTAACAGTCAAGAGGACTATAATTCTTGCAACTATGTGAATGGGCCTACCCCTTGTGTACATCATAAGAAAGTTGTGACTTTAAATTAAACTATCTACGAGTCTCTCTTTGATAAATGAAACTTGACGTATGAGTTATAGAGTCATTCAAGTGGCACAATCATACTCAATCAAGATATTGGTGTATTGTGGACGAGCTTGTGTTAGCTTCTACTATTAAGCTTAATGAATGTTTGAAGCTTCAATGAATGAAAAGAGCAAGTTGGAACTTAGAAGGAAGTTGTCAAATTTGATGTGATGTAAAAGGGTTCAATGATATAAGAGTGGGAATTTTACATTGTGGGGGGGAATAATAGGCAATGTTTCGTTCTCACTTGAACCATCCTTAGAAAAGGAGATATTCCATGACCCTCATGGGCAGATAAGTACTTGTATCTTTTGCATTTATCTATTCATTAATTTGTAATTCTATACATACTATAAGGGTTATTTGCTTTGATCTTTTCCTTTATGTTTGAGGATATCCATACAGGAAAAGAAGTTTGGTACTTTACATATGCTACCAAATATTGTGCAGACTAAATCTAATGATAGTAGTTACAAAGACCCTGATGATTAAGTTGGATAAAGTAAGGTTCTTGAAGAAAACATCTTTGATGATTAAGATTATGAGATTCTTTTACATTAAGAGGGAGTATGACACTTCTCTGAAGGCAGTGCAAGAGCTTAGAAGATCGATACTCAAAGGGAGTCTAGAAATACATGTGGGTGATTGCATGATGTTTATGGGCCTACTCCTATGTATATCATGAGGGAGTGATTAGTTCGACAGACATCCTTGGGTAAAGAGAGTTTTTGAGGAAGTAACGAGAGGACTTGACTTCCCGGGATCAATGTTTAGAGGGAGAAATTTTGAGATACAATCCTTTGTGGATGATATCTTCTCTTTGAAGAGAAGTTCTAAGAGAAATTCTTTATAATGCACTCTCCTCTATGAGAGAGAAGTATGAGGTGAAAACCCTTTGTACCATCCTTTGATTGGGTTCATGATGGTTACTATTTCACATATGATATGTAATGAAAGGTGACGATCTTTCATTGACATGTATAAACAGAAGGTAACCATTATAAGATGATGATGTTATAAATGGTAGACTTGTTATCATGGTTCTTTGCACCGGATTTTGCTGGACACCATGATAACGAACATACATAAGGTAATCTTTGTAAGATGACAATCTTGCAAATGATAGGCCTGTTATTAATGCAGTTTTTTGTTCTGGATACACTAGAAGTTATTGATAACGAAAGCATTATGATTACTCTAAATATTGTTTTGGACAATTAGAGATCATAATATATGTTATGATAGTGTTCATAACATTGTGATTGTAGTTATTTGACAAGTCACTATTTCAGAGCGTTAAAGTCCGATAATATGTTGTGTATAGATATCCTTGATATTGATATCTCATAAAATGTTTTTGTCATTTCTCCCTTGCTAAGAGGGAATGTTGAAGTATAGCATCAGTCGAAGTAATATACTCATTACATTGAGTATTTGTATTCATGATTTATATGAACATTGTTTTATGTCTTATATATATATATATATATATATATATATATATAATATTATTATATAATAATATATGGTTAATATATTAATATTACATATATGCTTAAAAGTGAGTTATACATATAGTTAACTAAAGATGATCAGCTATAGGGACATGTCTCTTCATGTCTCCTCTTTTCATATTTATATGAGATCCAAATTTGCATTTGGAAATCATCAATCACATTGGCAATGTTACTACATTTGTAGAAATGATCCTAGAAAAGCAACAAATCATGCATGCAAAGAAGAAAGAGGGACATGAGGCAAGCGTGATCACATAATGGAGCCTACAAGGAGGTGAAAGAATGACTTTCAAGACAAAAATGGTCAATAGGCACTTAATGGAACAATCAAGGATGCATATTCATATTCCAGTTCGAGATGCTTTCACCACACTTGAGCACAACATTTGTAAAGCATTTGTTTAGCAACATGAAGACCAGAAAGGATGATGTAATAGAAGTTGTCTTGTTAGACAATTAGATTAATTTCATCATGTATTTGTAATTTATAATTGAGATCTTACGTGTAATGGATAAACAAGATGTAATTGCATATGATAATATCACATGCAAAGTTATAACATGTAATCAAATTGCAACTACATTAGACGTGCAACTTTGAATAAGTCAAAGTTATTTAGGTGTTTGTTTTAGAATAATTCAAGGTCGTTGAGGGTTTCCCCTTTTCTCTCCATCTTTCTCTCTTCTTTTTCTTTATAAATGAGGGAGCTCATTGTAAATAATCATCTTTTGGCAAGGCAAGAAAATCATGTTAGTTTGTATTATGTACTCTAAGACTTTGTGATTGGATTTAAACCATATTGCCTTAAATAAAATAGGCAGATTGTTTTGAGACTTTGTGCCAATTCAAATTGTAATGTGATGCCATTTTCTTAAGTTAATTGTGAGTTTTAATGCTTTGATTTGAGAGTGATTTGGATTCAATTGTGCAGATTTTAAGCTGCATGTTGCATTCAGAGCCAATTTGAACTTTTGAAGGCTGTGTTGCAGAAGGACAATTTGTGATAGATAGTAGTGGCTGCAATTACTTAGAGCTGCAGACTTCGGGCTTTAGTTTGTTAATGAGCAGATTTGTTGTTCAAACTGTAATATTAAGAATGACTCAAAATGCCTGAAAAGGACAAATAGCACTAACAGTCGGGTGGATTATTGTGTTGATAACTTTCCTTTGATCTTTGAGGTACAACTTTTGCTTTAGAAGATTTGCAATGAATTAAAATGCTAATACGCTTTCTACTAGAACACAATAAAAGCACTAACATCTAGTCATAACCATGAAGTAGATGTGGAGAGATTTAAATACAGAACTAAGTTGAATACGAGAAACTGATACAAAGCCCACTCCCTTACACTCACAAACGCTAAAGAAACAAAATGAAAGAGTGTCGATCTTTTGAACAAATAACTTAATTCGAATTCAAAACTTCAAAATGAAATATATATGCAGCCTGATATAACCAAATGACATTGAAAAATAATCATAATGAGATACAAATCATTATGATCTAAAGGAAATACCAACAAATTCAAAGATTCAAAACTCTTTCCTTTATTTCTCCAAATATCAAAATTGGGAGCTCACAAACTCTTGTACATCAAACTTTCTTCAAAGGATGATGTAATAGAAGTTGTGTCTTGTCAGACAATTAGATTAATTTCATCATGTATTTGTAATTTATAATTGACATCTTACGTGTAATGGAAAAAACAAGATGTAATTGCATATGATAATATCACATGCAAAGTTGTAACATGTAATCAAATTGCAACTACATTAGACATGCAACTTTGAATAAGTCAAAATTATTTAGGTGTTTGTTTTTGAATAATTCAAGGTCGTTGAGGGTTTCCCCTTTTCTCTCCATCTTTCTCTCTCTTCTTTTTCTTTATAAATGAGGGAGCTCATTGTAAATAATCAGCTTTTGGCAAGGCAAGAAAATCCTATTAGTTTGTATTATGTACTTTTAAGACTTTGTGATTGGATTTAAACCATATTGCCTTCAATAAAATAGGCAGATTGTTTTGAGACTTTGTGCCAATTCAAATTGTAATGCGACGCCATTTTCTTAAGTTAATTGTGAGTTTTAAGGCTTTGATTTGAGAGTGATTTGGATTCAATTGTGCAGACTTTAAGTTGCATGTTGCATTCAGAGCCAATATGAACTTTTGAAGGCTGTGTTGTAGAAGGACAATTTGTGATAGATGGTAGTGGCTGCAATTACTTAGAGCTGCAGACTTCAGGCTTTAGTTTGTTAATGAGCAAATTTGTTGTTCAAACTATAATATAAAGAATGACTCAAAATGCCTGAAAAGGACAAATAGCACTAACAGTTGGGTGGATTATCGTGGAATTGATAACTTTTCTTTGATCTTTGAGGTACAACTTTTGCTTTAGAAGATTTGCAATGAATTAAAATGCTAATATGCTTTCTACTAGAACACAATAAAAGCACTAACATCTACTCATAACCATGAAGTAGATGTGAAGAGATTTAAATACAGAACTAAGTTGAATATGAGAAACTGATACAAAGCCCACTCCCTTACACTCACAAACACTAAAGAAACAAAATGAAAGAGTGTCGATCTTTCAAACAAATAACTTAATTTGAATTCAAAACTTCAAAATGAAATATATATGCAGCCTGATATAACCAAATGACATTGAAAAATAATCATAATGAGATACAAATCATTACGATCTAAAGGAAATATCAACAAATTCAAAGATTCAAAACTCTCTCCTTTATTTCTCAAAATATCAAAATTGGGAGCTCACATACTCTTGTACATCAAACTTTCTTCGAAAGAAAAAGCCCCCTCCCCACGATACAATTAAAAATTCAGAATTTCTCACTTACTTGTAGCTAGTAGGCTGCCTGAAAAAAGAACCTATCCTCCTTGTGACAATTACAATAAATAGCATTTCGTATGGTTTGTTGATTCTGTAACTGATTCATGAAGATAGCCCCCTTTCCATTGGTAGATTCACTTAAAATATATAGTATTAAATTTTATATTAACCCATTACATTGTTTTTGGAAGCTTCTCTTTTAAAACCTTATAGTAAAGATTTTCCTTTTCAGCCCACATGTCTAATTCATCTTAATTCAATAATTCCTCCTTATTTCCAGGAACCGTAATCTTTTAACATTATGACCATTATCTTCATTTATAACCGAGATATTTAGTTGTTGAATCAAACTAATTTATCATTTTCATTATCCTGGGAGATGGTTGTTATCTTCATCATGTTATAATCTCTATCCTTCTTTTTGCGGATGATGTGGTTCTTTTCGCTTCCTCTCCTGAGAGGTTACAGAGACTTCTTGATGGCTTAGCTTTATTTTGTGATTAGCGACAGCTTGTGATTAACTTGGGTAAGACTTGGGTCATGGTCTTCAATGGCATAAGGACTTCTCATCATCACTTCATTTTTTCAGGACCAGGAGATTGAGATCACTTCACCCTACACATATTTGGGGGTTATGTTTTCCGGTCCGTGTTTCAGTATGAGACTGGCTATTCAACCCATAGTTAATTTAATAAGGGTATGGGTTCTCTTGCTTTGCTCGAAAAATAGTGTTCGAGGCATCACTTCCAGGATATCCCATCTAAGCTATCTCTCTTAGATGCTCTTGTGGGCTGATTGTTCTTTATAAATCTGTGGTCTGGGGCCCTTCTCTTCTTAGCTCTGATTGGGCCTCGATTGAGAGGGTTCAAACTCTGTTCTTGAGGCGCACCATCAGATGTCATAGGTTCACTCCTCATAGTATCATTTTTGCTAAGTTTGGTGCTCATCCATTTAGACTCATGGCCATTTTGATTTGGTTTGGTTCCTTCATCATCTTTGTGGGTTTGCGGATTCTGCTAGGGGTCGGAACCGCTACTCCTACTTAGCTTACCGTTCTTCTGTTTCTATTGCGAATGCTTAGTCTGGTTCTCATGCACGATGTTGGTATGCACAGGTTTCTTCCTTACAGTGTTTGATTGGGATTGACATTGAGCGTCTCCCCCCTTTCAGTTCTCTTTGGATGCTTCTACTCATCTTCTCCCCTCACGGCAAGAGTTGAATGAGCATGTTCATCTAGATATCTATAGATGCTACATTACCACTACCTGGGTTAACCCTCCTGGCGGGTTACGCCCATGGATGTCTTTTTATGTGGAGCAGTTTTTGGAGATTTCTGATGGGATCATTGTCTGTCCTAGCTACCTTTCACGGAGGTGGTCTGCGAATCTCTTTAAGTTCTTTCAGAGTTGGTTCCCACTGTCTTCAAGCTCAAATTGATCATCATATTGTTAGTGGGGAGCGGATTTGTATGCTCTGTATTTTAGGGGAAGTGGAGAATGAGGCTCATTTCCTTTTTTGATGCCCTATTTACTATGAGATCAAAGGGAGATTCTTCTGTCTGTTCTGGGAGTGCTTTTCTCTCTATGACTTTTCAGTTACTATGATGCCTTGCACTTTATCCTTGTGAGGCCACCACGCTCCGCAATAGCATGATCCAGTCACTGCTTCCTCACGACACTCGTCTACTTAGCTCATCACTACCTTTTTTACACCGTTATCTCCTTTGCGGGGTGTGAAAAGGCCTTCCAGCTCTATTCGTTCTTATGGGCTTTCCAGATGTGTCAGATCCTGTTCGGGATATTTGCACTAGTGACACTCTTCTGTGAATAGCCAGTGATAGTCTAGTGCCTCTACACATCGGCATGTGTATCATTCAGTGATTGATTTCTTCTTGTCCAAGAATGGCTCTTAGCGCTCTCTCTGTTCTTTGTTGGTTGTATTCGTTTATTTTCGGACACCTTTGTGTGTTCTTGCTGGTGTTAGCTTAACTGTTGTAATCTTTCAGTCCCATAGACCTCTTTTTGGTCTTTTGTTGGACATTAATATCATTATCTTATCTTATCTTATCTTATCCTTGATATTGTGCTGGAAAGCTCTTCATCAATCTCCTATTACTGCTAATTGTGCTTGTGTTGCCTTTCCATTATTGGTCATGGTGGATTTTGGAACATTGCTGTGACAGTAGCTTCACTGGACTGCTTTATAATGGTATCAACTTTGCAGCAATACAATGTAACCAATTTCATTAGAATAATCGAGTCCTATCATAATATTGTGGTTTCATAGGCATAGAAGAACTATTTATCTGCACGGTTCAACTTGCTGCTTATGAGGCATACAAATTTTGACTTTGACAACTTATGTAATGCACTACATATGCAGTCTGATCTACATGCTCCATAAAATCTTTATAAAGGGACCATCCCAATTCTTGCAATAGATTTTCCTGCATTACTTCTCCAGAAGAAGATGGAGTACTTGGCACGAATTTCTTGGACACTCGAGCAACTTAACATTTGTTAAATGCGTGAAGGATACATGGCGCAAACTTAAACATTAATTATGTCCGTCGTAAAATATCTGAATGATTGGCCATGTTCTACTTGTCACCTCACAAATAGTGTAATGCGTATGTGTAGGCAATTGGCTATTGTTGTTTAGTTGAGCGAATTTGGAAACAAATGGTTCTATCGGGTTGCAGAAATCAATTCAAATGGGTTTGATGCCTCTTGGAAAAATGAACTACTTTGCCTTTTGAGATTCATCTTTAAGAATTCTCAACTGACCCCAAAATGCTTTAATCACTCTTTGCTTTCATTACCATAGCAGCTTGGATTGTTCATAGATTCTAAAATGCATGCGCAACATGCGCACCCTGATACTCATCCCACTGTATGAGCTATTCGATGATATAGTGGGTTCGCCATCTTTTGAGTTGGCCTACAGAGCTACGTGTTTCATTTCTCATAAATTTTTTCTGTAAGTACATCTCGGTTGAGTGTCTCTAATGAAGTGCGAGAATGATAATCTGAGAAAAGTCTCCTTTATATCACTTCTTTGATCTTAATGCTACAGCATGAAGGAATGAACACATGCCTTGTAACCTTTATGTTGCTTTGTGCCCCTCAATAACTGTTTTTGACATCATTTGGGTGCTCGGGTATTTTAAATTAGAACTATGCAACCCAGTCGATCACATACCCTTTACAGGCAGATTGAGAGATTTGTAAATTACACAACGGTTGGGAATTTCTTTGAGACTCCAGTTTTGATCGCTGTCAACTCCAGTAACATTGTCTCTAATTGATGGGAGGTCCAAGGAAGATTGAATAGCTTGTTGGTCTATAAATTTGATCCCCTTCCGTCTTTAAAATGATGCTCTATTGCTCCTGCAAATCTATATGGATGTTAAATTTTTCCACTTTCAGAGATCAGGTGCAAATTGTGTTTTGATGACCACTGTGTATTGGCATTCCAATGTTGATGCGAATTCACATTGGTCAAGTTTTTCCTCAAATTAGGTATTGGTTGGTTCTCTGTTATGATGCCCTGTCTTCCAAAATCATCATCTGTCAATATTGTGCCATTGCGAGTAGAAGCCATGAGTCTTGATATTTGTTGAACATGTATATACTTGAGGAGCTTGAACTGGATGGGCAATACATGATATTTCTGTAGTTGACTGGCCACGTGTATTATTGAAAGCTGCTTCAGTTGTGTAACATGTGGGTTTATATTTGAAATTCTTCTACGCAGTTTCCTTGAATGAGTTTGATTAATATCCTGAATCATTCCTTTCATGTTCATTCTTTCGTGGTCTGAACTTGTCCTGGTCCGCGAACTCCTTTGTTATAACGATGAGATCACCGCTAGCCATCAGACTGAAAATTTAGCCATGATCCTATTCACTGTGATCATGCATGAATCCTCTCAAGAATCTGATATCAACAGTAGGCTCCTCTCATATGATCATGTACTCTACACTCTTCTATCCACAAATTATTAATTGCATTGTTTGGGAGTTATCAAACCCATCTTGTGTATTTCTGTTGATTGAGAGTTTCTCATTACACATTTCTTGTACTAAATTTACTTCAACCTGCAATTTAACATAAAACAATATACTCCATTCAGACTTAGTTAATAATGTGTATTGGCTTGATAAAATTTTGGATTTGGAGCATCAACATATCAGAAACATTTCTTACAGTATCCATTATTAAAAAAAAAATGCATGGAATACCCTTCCAATTCTGTTCACAGCTTTTCATTTTTTTGCGTTATGGACTTTGTGAAGTTCTGAGCATTTTAAACTTTGAACCTTTCAAACCGTTCTGAATTTTGAATCAAAATCCTTGAACTGTTCAAACAGTACAATCTTGAACCTCTGAAGGCTGTACCTTTGAACCTGCTGAGTTCTACGAACCTTCTGAAACTTTGAACTGAACCTTGTTGAACTAGCTGAACTGTAGACACTTGAATTGTGACTGGGTTCGGCCACTTGTTTAAAAATGCAGATTTCATTTCTTGACATCATTAATGAGATAGTGGTCAGGTTTGAAACTTTTAAATTGGGGATCCATGAGAGAGCCAACACAGTCAATAAGTGTTTTTATTAAATTTGAGAGTATCCAGTAAGAGATTTTGTGCCTCACTGGTTATTGTGCTTGAATCCTCATGAGACAAGTGCAGTAGACTTTGGGTTCATGTTTTTGTTTCACAAACTATAAAGAATAGGTAAAGTGCTGCCTTTGGAATTGTTCTTACGTTGATTCCAAGGTCAACAGTATTATCTTAGTAATAAGGCACTTTTTGTTAAGTTAGAAAGTAGTTGTATGCAAATCATTTTTGGAAAAAGAGGAATTGATTAAGAAAACTGCCCTTTTTGTAATTTCAGTTAAGTTCCTATTGAAGCCACCTACGGTAAGAAGGAAGCCTCCTTTATTGCTGAGAGGAGAGATAAATCTCATGAGACGTTGCCTAAGTCACAACTTTGTAAGTCATGGTCATAGTAGCTCACAAAAATTTTAGCCAACAAATTACGAATTGATTCCTTAAATCAGCTCTCATTAACATTATGCAGTATTTACACTTCCAATTATGTAATATTACCAGATGATTGTTGTTAGAAAATGTCCCCAATGGCTGTTGCGGGCTTGTTAGATACCAATTTCTCTGAATGTGTATTCCGCATAGTATTCTACGTAGTCGTGATGCTACTTGCGGGTTGTGGTTGGAATACAAACTCAACTTACTTTGAAATTGGCTCTGCTTACTACACTAATACCTTTTAGTAGATTTAACCAGGTAGCTGCAAGCAAGCCTGTTAGAGTCTGTTCTCTTACCATGCAGTAGTGTAGAAGCACCTTTTATTTGTAATTTATGACCCTCAACATGGACATCTTGCCCAATGGCAATTAATTTATCATAAACTCCATTAAGTTCTATAACAGCAATAATAACAAATGTAATATTGACTTTGAAAGCCACTATAATAAAATATTTTGAAATAACAGAATTACCGTTGACACATAAAAATGCATTTCTATATTGAAGTGGGAACTAGATATTTCGCAGAGAACACAAACCAATTGAAACTTACATTTGTTCAATCTTCATGTCTGATTTTTAATAACTTCAATATGCACTATTGAATTAATCTCTTTGCAATCCCTATAGACCACCTTTATTGACTAAGATGACTTTTGTTCCCAAATCCAATCCTGAAATCAAGAGGGTTTTTCCTCTGACCAAAAGATAAACACTAAATGCTCAACCTTCAAGGAAAGGAATTTTGGGAACAATTAATGGACACTTTTCCCATTTTTTGGCTTCTTTAAGGATACCATAGAAATTGTTTTTTCCTTTTTTATTTCATATTCTAGTGACACTTTTGAGAACATCTTAAGCCCCTTTTAAAAATATTTTATGAAGTCACTTTTAAGTAATATATAATATAATAGTAAAATTAAAGGTTGCCCCTTTGTAAAACTGAGACATCCTTTTGGGCAATTTGAATTCAACGATTTCCTCAATACAGAAAAGGGCACTTGATACTTTCCAACTAGGGGTAGTGATGTGAGATAGTAATTCTCTACTCCCTACCTGTCAAATTCTTCGCTATTTGGGCTCAAGATATGATGGAAGGGTTGAATAGTCCTACTTCTTTGGGAGTTTCTATCCACAAACTTTAGATGCTTGGTTATGGTGGGGAATTTCAGAACTGCTTGTTTGACTACAATTCTAGGATAGAGATGTAAACTAATTTCTTTTTCGATGTTGTTCAATTGGTAATTTTTTAATGTCCAAGGGTTTTGAAACAAGCTCAGAACTACCATAACATTTAAAGTTTCAATTATGATAAGACTGGTAATGCCACAAGTAGATGGTACTATGGTATTATTTGCAAATAGAATTGGAGTTACTATTGTTGAATTCATATGCACTTAATTTTTTTCAGCACTCGGCATTTTCAAAAACTTCTCATCATAAAACCATGCCACTTTTCACCGCTCTTTCCATTTCTGTGCCTGTGATGAGTTTTGCTTGAATGTGGTGAGGAAATCATGTCTGTTTTTAAAAAATGTAATCACATCAATCTTATTTAGATTGAGGATTAATTATGATTTCATTGGAATGGATTGGATATAGTAGTCTTTAATACAGAAAGAAATTGTTGTACTATTAGACTACAAAATTTAGAATTGATCACCATGTCATGCATACTGTAATTACATTTGAATTTTTTATGGTATGTAAGTGTGATGTTTTAATCTTTTGAAAATGACAGAACATGAAACCTATAGATCGCTTCGTAGTTGAGGAGTATTTGCTGGATATTATGCTTTACCTCAATGGCTGGTTCGTAAACTATACTCAAATCTGAAAATATATTTAACTGAATGCCTTTTAATGTTGGCATAATTGCTTGCACAGGTGAAGTGTTTTTGTAATGTTCCCTTCAGGCTTTAGTTTCTTATAACGGAATTATAAATCTAGATTTAAAGGGAAGAATTGTAACGGTGGATTTAGCTTCAATTGCCTAAGAATTGTTTTCCTTTATAGTCTTTAGTCAATTTTTTAAATTCACTTGTACTTCATGTACTTTCTCCCCATTAATACTTGGTATACTCCTCTTTGTGAATTATGATTTTATCTCTACCCCTAAGTTATTTGCTGTTTTTCTTTACCCCTTATAGTACTACTTAACCTCACTTCATCAATATATTCTAATTATCTCTTACAATAATATTTAAGGGGTAAACTTATATTACTTCTCTTACATATGAATGGGTTTCTTTGATCACTAAATATTACACCACATACTTATTAGGTACCTCCCCTAATCCTCCTATCATAAAATTCCTCCCTTAATCGGCTGCTAAAAAGTCTCGATCTTCCTTTTCATTTGCTGCTTATCCATTCCCTCTCCCTTACCTATTTGAATTTATGTGTTCACATGGTGTGAATAAGGATATGTGTAACTTTGTACAATATGGGCCCATCCAATCCAAAGGGAGGAGTACCTAGTTTGTTTGGGTCTATTAAATTTTTAGGATTATAAAAAGTGACGATGATAATAAATAAGTATATATAATGATTAAGAATGTTTTAGATTTGTTCGATATTATTACTATTGTTAGAATATAGATAATATGTTATTTTCTTGAACATATATCTATTAATAATTGAATAAATTGATAATCTATTTAGTATATATAATTGATTATTCATACATTTATCAATGATAGTATTGTGATTTCTTAATGTCTCATATTTTCAAGAATGAGGGGATATATAGTGACATAGTCAAGGTGTTGCGATCATGACCGTTATTTTTCCCATATATGGACTATTGGCAGAGTACTCTCTGAGTTGCAAAACTTGGCTGAGTTTTTTGGCTTGGTGAGTTTTTATGACTTTTACTGGCGCCAAAAAACCTGCAAAATATTTGGCAAGAACTTGTTGAGTATTTGCTGAGTTTATAATAGCAATTAAAAGCAAAACAAGGCCCAAATCAGTTTCATTTCTCATTTCTTCACTTGTATTTTGCTGAGAAGGGAAAAGTCTTCTAAATACTTGGAAATTGATATTGGTCGATTTGAAGTGGACTTGAGGCGGGTTTGAAGCACATTCGCAGTGGGTTTAGAGCGGAGTTTTTGAAGAGGATGGCATCAATGATTTGAAGAGGCGGGCTATGAAGGAAGGTGTGGATTTGGTTTTATGCTGGATGACATTGAGTTGAATGAGTAGTCACTGCTAGTGCTAGGAGAAGCTATATGCAGAGCTATATCTAGGATTGATGACAAGCCACAAATTGAGTTAGACATACCGAGCAAGAAGGCAATCATGGCCAGTGCAAACTTCTAAGATTGGACCCTCTAGTTCTTCCTCTTCTTTAGTTTTTATTAGAACTGCGAAGAGGAAGATGTAATTGGAATGATGTATTTACTTTTAACTTTACATAAATTATTTACAATTTTACTTCTAACCATGAGTCTTCCTCACGAGAATGCGATTTTGTACCTACTTTGTGTTTAAATATATCTAGACCAAGCTTGTTTGTTTTGTGTTCTCATTTAGTGACTCACTGGATGTATCTTCTCATTAAATTTTGCAAAAAAATGCATTTCTAATTAAATTTAATAAATTTTTAAGCTGTCGAGTTTTCGTTGAAAATTGGCCTAGTTTTCCCTGAATTTATTTTTTAGACCTTTGCGAGTTTTCCAACTATGGTTTTTCCAATGCCATGATCGATGTCCCTTGTTTAGATTTCAATGCAATTATTCATAATATTATTAATAATTATCTCATATATGTATATATGAGATAATAATTCCTTGATAATATAATTATATTGATATATTAATATATCAGATTATACTATTATTACTATATATTTACTTAATACTGATCATTTATAATTATTGGGTCCTGTTTCTAGAGTGGTCATGATAGCCCGCCCTTCCTCAAACCGCTTGTCCTTAAGCAATGCCACATTACTCTGAGTGGCTTCTGTTGTGTGGATGTTGATTAAGAAATTTGTAGCACGTTTTTACTCTAATTATTGGCTTATTCTAGAAATGAATGTGAGTGGTATGATAAAATATATTAGAAACATGTGCTTGAATGCATGGAGACACGGAGCATACATGACATATATACATTAATTATTGAAGATGTGATTTAGACATGAAGCAAACATGTTGATGCATGAAGACACGAAGTAGACACAAAGTAGATACGCACCATATGCTCATCCAATTTACAAAATTCTCTTCTTCATTATGCTTTTGATTACGAATCTTGCAACCTCAAAGTAAACATCAATACATACATACATATAAGCTTCAAAGAATAATTAATTCATGATATGTTAGTCCAAGCCAAGGCCATACTAAGCACAAGAGTGAAACTTTGCCCCTTTGGCCCTAGTGGTAGGTGTTAGGCATCCACAAGAGGTAGTCTACTTAATGGGCTGCTTGTTTCTATTTATGTCTCATATCCTCTATTAGAGGCGTTCTTACAAAAAGGTTCCCTTAGCATCTTTCCCTTAACTAGTATTGCAATAGGGTGTGTTGGTTCCCAAAACTGTAGATTGGAATCCTACGAGCCTGCCTGCTCGATGCTAGGATATCCAACCGGTTAAGGCCAACTTGACGGGATTGATTGATGCAATCCAAATCCCTTGCACTTCTGGTTCTACAAGACCAAGGCAGGTGTACTTGATCCTGGACAAAACACTTAAGATCCAAAACACTTATAGCAGATTGTTTAGAACACAAATGTATTAAAAGTTTCCTAGAGGGCAAGGATTATAAAAAACCCCAAAATTGCAAATTATGAATTAAAAATAAAAGTAAATGACTATATAAATGTGATAATGTTTTAAATAAAGAATTATTATAGATTAATGCAACAAATGAATATATTAATTCCTCAAAGGAAAGAAATGAAAAAATTGCGAGCATATGAATTATGGATCAAGAGCAATATAAAGACCAGTGCTTAATTAAATGGGCAATCAGAGTCAATATTATAAGTTAAAACGTACAACTTTATAAAGTTCAATGTATTTAAACTATAAACAATTTTAACAATTCAAACGAGACAGATCAATTATATAAACGCAATTTTAAACTAGTCTAAGATGTACTATAACTCCTGTGGAGACAAACTAGACATAAATACGGAAACAATTAAATATTTCACAATATCTATGTTTATCAAACTTAAAATGCAATAATGACCCAATCCACTTATCCGAATTTTAAAATATTTATAAAAAATAAATAAAATATTTATAAATGACACAACTTAATAATAATTTAAAACTCCAAAATTTAAAATAAATAATTATGCCAGAAATAAAATCGCAATAAAGACACTCCTTACAGATGATCGATCCACTGCGTTTCAATTCCGAAATTGCATATAAATTTGCTTGGTAATTCAATCCACTGGCTTCGTTTCAAGAAGTCATTTCTTTGCCAATCGGAAAATACATCATAAGTGCATCATAGTATAAAAATTAGAAAGTGTTTATATTGTAAGATTTTACATCGTATATTTATAGTAGATGGAGAGGTATGTCATCTCTCCCAAACGACATACCACTTCCAAACTACAAACGAACTTATAAGTTTAGTTTAATCAATTGGAGGGTTAATGTCAACCAAACATTAACTTATGTCTGGCTTGATTAATGTTTGAAAGATAATAAAAACTCGGTAGAAATATCTTCGCGCTCTAATTGCATCAATGACCCATTTGAATTATGAGTTTTGTGCAATGAATCGCTTCATTTCTCTCACGCACACACCTTTCTCCTGTGTACATCTCCTTGCTCAAACACATATCCTTTGTGGAGATTCATATTTGCACTTCTCTTCTGCTGAATCTCTTCTTTCCAAAGTGTTGCTCCTTTCTACAACAAACATAAAACAATGTTAGACACCAATGATTTAAATAAGATACAACCAGTCGCTTTAGCATTTCTGAAGAATATTGCCACAGGGATCTCAATCATCATGGGAGACAAAAAATGCGCGGAACATGGAGTTCTTCGACAAACACAAAGTCCGGTCATATCTTCATTCTTTTTGAAGAACACCATTTGTTACTGTTGCTGCTACATAGGTTCATATGCATCTCTGATCATTCAAAGGCCCTCATCTTTTCATTCCAATGCTCCTCCTCTACGGGTACATTTCATACTTCCGTAGCGACCCCTTCTTCTTTCATACTGCTCGGAGGTTATTTTTGTCGCAAAAATTATGACATGAGGAATAGAACACAAAGTGCCATTACACTGTGATATTGCTATTAGGATTTAACTGTGTGATTTTGAGTCAAACTTATTGAGCCATGTTTCATGAGTAGTGATTCAACATGAATCCATCTCTCATGAGAATAAATGAAACACTTGGCACTCATTGGATCTCCGATTCAACATGAATCCATCTCTCATGAGAATAAATGAAACACTTGGCACTCATTGGATCTAGGTGATGCTCACAAGGGTGAAGCATCGGAAGTAGTGATTCAACATGAATCCATCTCTCATGAGAATAAATGAAACACTTGGCACTCATTGGATCTAGGTGATGCTCACAAGGGTGAAGCATCGGAGGTTCCGATGCTTCACCCTTGTGAGCATCACCTAGATCCAATGAGTGCCAAGTGTTTCATTTATTCTCCGATGCTTCACCCTTGTGAGCATCACCTAGATCCAATGAGTGCCAAGTGTTTCATTTATTCTCATGAGAGATGGATTCATGTTGAATCACTACTTCCGATGCTTCACCCTTGTGAGCATCACCTAGATCCAATGAGTGCCAAGTGTTTCATTTATTCTCATGAGAGATGGATTCATGTTGAATCACTACTCATGAAACATGGGTCAATGAGTTTGACTCGAAATCACACAGTTAAATCCTGATAGCAATATCACAATTTGACTTGCTGTGGAAATTATCTCCTACTTGGCATTACACTTCTGTGAAGACTCCACAATTGAATGACAACATAGCCCTCCAGATAAAATCGTGCTTCAATGATGTTCAGGATTTGATATCGTGCTGCTATAGGAATGCCATGTAGAGGCCCAGTTACAGACAATGGGGATTGGTAAACAATTTCATGCTTATTTGGATCCTATGTTCAACTTCAATCAGCACTTCACAAGCCTGTTTCATCAATTTATATATTGCAATGACAACCATATCTGTTTTTAATTTGACTGGAAAAGTCTCCTGTGGTGAGATTCTATAGTTCAATCATACAGATATATATTGCTTTCTGTATTAATAATTTGCACAAAGTCTGTGAGATGTATTTGATTGTGCTGATGCCTGGCAAACCTATTTAAGACATTTGCAAATAGCTTCAACTTCGATGATAGTTCAATACTGCACAACCAATAGCTTTTGATCGAGACTTCTATCCATTTTCTGAATGTTCTTTTAAGCACTCATGTACAAAATATATCTATGGCTTCACAAAAATATGCTCTGTTATCTCAAATTGAAAATCTTCTCACTAATGCCGAAGAATAGACACATCCGTATTCAATGTAATGCAATTTCCAGAATAATAATCACTGATAGTTCTGGTATTAACATTAACACTTCTATTGGCACTTTTGCACACAAACGGCTATCCAATATCTGAATGTTGATATGCAACATTTGATCAAAACAAGTTGCTGTGAACATGTATGAGGAAGGAAGAAACCAGATCTCATGCAAACACCTATTTCAAAACTGAATCTATGCACGCAACGTAATATGCTTATAGTCTCCATTTAACATGGCATCAACAATGGGCTTGAGAAAGAGCTGTTCAGGGGTCTTTTCAGCAGTTATAACCATCTTTGACCCAAGGAAGAAGTACAAATGGAGACTCAAATTTAGGCTCCATCAGGGTGTCCAAGCAGTTCTCCCTTTTCTTGACTCTGTAGGAAGGCTTCTTGCATCAGGGTATGCTAAAGTTGTCTTTCCCTTAAATAGACTGCAATAGGGCGTCCAGCAGTTCTCCCTTTTGTAGACTTCGTAGGAAAGCTTCTTGCATCATGGTACACGTAAGTTGTCTTTCCATTAACTAGTACTACAATTGGGTACCTTAGCCATTGTCCCTTTATGACAAAGAAGTAGGTGCTTTCTTAATTCCTAAACTATAGTTGTGATAGGGCGCCCTTGTGATTCTCCCTTAATTGTAGACTCCATAGGAAAAGTAATTGCAATAAGGTGCTCTAGTAGTTCTCTCTTGATTGCATGCTAGTAGGGTTCCTTCACAAGAATTCCCCATTAAGTGCCTCTACAATAGGGTGCACTAATGATTCTCCCTTAATTGCATCTCTTTTAATTCAATTTATTTCTTTCTTAAATATTGCAATAATGATCAAAATTAGGTTACATAAATAAGTCATTAGTACATTACTAATACTTGAAGGTTTGAATTATTGTTGTGACTAGGGTCGAACTTTCTCGAAACTCCATTGGCTTTCTTCTCCATTTCTTGGTTGGATGTTGTTGAGATTCCCCTAATCATACCTCATTTTCTTCAATGATGTTCATTCTGTTTTTGTGTCAAGAATTGCTTTGATCATACCTTTTTCCTCCGTACCCCCTTGCCCTCCACCCTTGATTTCAGATCAATCACCGACCATACCTCCACTCTTTATGACATCCCTGACCAACCCCCTCTTCACCTCACCCTGCCTCCCCGCTACCACCTTTTCACCCATTCTAGTATTTATGAGTGTCAGATCTATGACTTGTAGCAGGGCGACTGATGGGGAGGGTTTTCAGATTGAACTCTTCAAGCTCAACGTCTTTGTTTAGGGCCTCTTTCTTTCTACGCTCTTTAATAGAGTGGTCTGCACTGGCTTTCCTGATTCTTGGTCAAGGCACGTGCTTTACTCGATTCACAAGAACGGTTTGACTTTTGACCCCTACAACTATAGGACTATCATGATTGGGCACACCTTTGCTGAACACTATGCGATGATACTAAACACTATTCTATGTAGACAACTTGACAGAAGAGCTCACAAAGATAGAGGTCATGCCAGTTTTTAGATTGATTACCAGACCATGGACCATATGTTGACATTGTGGGCTATTATTGAGGAGGCTTGACCCTGCTCAACGAAAGTCTACTGCTGTTTCGTAGACTTTGGTAAGGCTTTTGATACCGTGCCACATGTGGCCCTTTTCTAGAGACTTAGAGACATTGAGGTTTTAGAGATTTTATTGAGGACTATTATGAGGTTGTACGAGAGCTTGGTGTGTAGATTCAGGACTCTCAAGGGTTTATCATTTCCTATCCAGAGAACTATCAGGGTGAACATCTATATTGATGAGCTTGGGGCCTTTCCCAGAGACTATTTGCACTATAGCGATGGTTGTTATTTACACCAGTTCTTGGTTTCCTTTCTCTTTTTTGTAGATGATGTGGTCCTTTTATCCTCCTCCTCGGAGAGTCTTCAGAGGCTTCTTGATGGCTTGGCTTCCTTTTGTGATCTACAACACCTTGCAGTGAACCTAGGTAAGACTCGGATTCTGGTCTCCAACTGTTTGAAGACCTCACATATGCACTTTTACTTTCAAGGTTAGGAGATTGAGATTACCTCTTCTCACAGTATCTCGAAGTCAAGCTTTGTGGACCTTGCTTCAGTTTGAGACCCTCCATCTAGCCTAGAGTTAGCAAGGGGATGGACTTCCTTGCTATGCTTGAGAGACAATGCTTTAGACATCATTTCCAGGACACTATGTTCAAGTTGTCCCTCTTGGACTCATTGGTCAAACCGATGATGGTTTATGGTTTTGTGGTTTGGGGACCTTCTCTTCGTGATCCGGATTGGGCCTCTATTGAGCGAGTTCAGACTTTGTTACTCTAACGCACTATTAGATGTCATCGATGTTTACCGTATAGGTAAAGAAATCAACGCATATAGACAATGGAATATAATAGCAGAATAATATTCGCATATGCCAGAACATACATTAGGCTTCATAATATTCGCAATAGCAGATCAATGATGATTTACAATGATCCCAGACGGGATATAAATACTACTGCCGAACCTTCCCGAAGGAGTCCGTCGGCCACAACATTACATCCGCTACAAACTATTTACTGACGACGTCGGCTACAGAATACAGAAACACCGCCGAACATCACCCTTTCGGCTACAGAATATAGAAACACCGCCGGACATCATTCCGTCGGCTACAGAAACACCGCCGGAACCATCGAGTCGGCTACAGAATACAAAAACACCACCGGACATCATTCCGTCGGCTACAGAAACACCTCCGGAACCATCCAGTCGGCTGACACCATCCCCCCCAAAAAGAAAAGTCGTCTCCGGACGACAATTACAACATATCTGAGACAAATTAACAAACAAAATATATCATCAGAGTGACTACAACAAGAAAAATCTGCTTCTGTCACATCACTTCCACATTCATCCGTTACATCTGTAGCCTCTGCTAACACAATACTATCTACTCAAGCTGACCTTGATCACCACCTGTGCTGCTTTCTCTGTTTTCAATTCCACTGTACCCTGAGCCAAGTGTCGCTGCACTGCCTCCAACTAGATGATTAGCTCCTCCCGAGCTCTCTATGCATCCACCAAGACAGCCTCCCAGCCAACACCTACTCCCAGTGCCTTGGTACACAAACAGTCCATGCCTGCAACAACTTCAACTCTTTTGAATTGGTCAGACTCCCACGACTGATATCCACAACGACTGGGGGTCCAAGGGGGCAGCGCCCCCACGGGGTCCTGGGGCACTTCGCAACCCACACAGAAATGCACGGAACCCACCATTTCTGTCATTTTCTGTCGATTTTGCACTCTTTCTAGCAACCATAGATGCGTCCCCTTTCCTTTGGCATCATTTGTAACTCATTCTAAACAACTTGAATCTGTCATCATTTTTTTTTTCTTGTTAGCAACCCCTCTCTTTTGTTTGTCTGTTACTGTTTTGCCAGCTTGTCATGGCACACAAAATCGATTCTCCCCAAGCCTCCGTCGGCCACAACATTATGTCCGCTACAAACTATTTACTGACGACGTCAGCTACAAAATACAGAAACACCGCCGGACATCACCCCGTCGGCTACAGAATATAGAAACACTGCCGGACATCATTCCGTCGGCTATAGAAACACCGCTGGAACCATCCAGTCGGCTACAGAATACAAAAACACCGACGGACATCATTCCGTCGGCTACAGAAACACCTCCAAAACCATCCAGTCGACTGACAATCGATTCACCCCTCAACATTACTTTGGTCGAGTTCGGGGCTCATCCCTTTAGGCTAGGGACTATTTTTGACCTGATTTGGTTTCTTCACCATCTCTGTAGGTTTGCGGATTTCGCACACAACCGACACAGATATTCTTACTTGGCTCACTATTCCTCTGTCGCCATCGCATACTCTGATCTTGCCTCTAGAGCCTATTGTTGGTATGCTCAGACTACTTCCTTGCTGAGTTTGATTAGGATTGATATGGACTGCCTCCCTCCCTTTGAGTTTTCACTAGACACTCTCGCTCATCTTCTCCCTTCAATGCAAGAGTTGAACGAACATGTCAAACTTAATATTTACAAACAATACATCACCATGACTTGGAGCAACCTGATTGGGGAGTTACGCCCAAAGATGGCCTTCTATGTTGAGTACTTCCTATATATTCAAGATGGGATTATTGTATGCCCTAGCCACCTGTCTTGACATTCGTGCCATGCCTTACACATCTCTCTTGGGTCCTTCAGAGTAGGCTCCCACTAGCTTCTAATCTAGACCAATCACCACATGGATAGAGAGTATCGAGTCTGTTGTCTGTGTACCCTAGATGAGGCCAAGATTGAGACCCATTTCATTTTACGTTGCACCGCCTACTATGAGATCTGACAAAGATTTTATTGTTTATTCAGCGAGTGCAGATCTCTCTCATCTTTCTTCGGTTACATGGACCAGTGGTGCCTTGCGCTTTATCTTTGAGAGACTCTGCAGTTCCGTGACCATACTATACAACTCTTATTCCCCCAGAGACACCCAAACTAGTTCATCAATGCTTTCTTCTCTTCCTTGTCTCTACAGCGGGGGGTGAAGCGGCCATCCAATAACTCCAGCACTAGTCACTCTGGATTTGTCAGACCCCGCAATGGATTTATTTGTCAGTGACACCCCTCCAACAATTCTCAGCGGCGGTTCAAGGTCCTTACTAGTCCTAGACCATATCCTTTGGTGTTGGATTTCTTTCTGCCGAGGAAAGATCCCTAGTCCTTGCATCGTTGTTGGCTCCTTTGTTTCATGCTTGCTCTTTCCTCGACACTGTTTAGTGTTCTTGTAGCCCGTTGTTTCTTTGGTTGTACGCTCTCAATCCCTTAGATCCTTTTGGTGGTCTCTTGTTGGGAAATTAATAATTTTATCTTATCTTATCTATTGTGTGACCTCAACCCCGATTCAAGCACTTATGTCTTGGTTCCAATGATTCTTTACATCGAAAACATGACTTCTTCTTTCTTAGTTCTTCTCATTATCTTTGGGCTTTCTCATCTTGGCATGTGTGTCCGCATTCAAAGTTCTCACTGCAATTTTTGAGACGTTTTCTTTTAGGAAATTCCTTTTGATGCCTTTCATCTATACCATGTAATGGTTTTTTGTGGCTGCTTAAAGATTTGTTGTTTTTTGATGAGGTTTCTAAATTTAGAGTTGTTTCAAAAGCATTTTCAAGGCATGTTGGTTTTAAAGCATTTACCAACCCTCTTAGTGGTTACCTCAACCATTTGTGAATAGATAAGTTGATCTTCATCTATTCTTCTTACTCATACCAAGATTCTTTGGAATTCATTAATATAACGTTTAACTATTCCTTGCTGCTTAAAATGTGTTAGCCTTTTGAAATCTTCTTGGGGGTGTCTTCTATCAAACCTTTTAATAAGCCTCTATGAATATTCCTCATAGGAAGTGACATTTTGATGAAAATTTCTCAGGTTGATTATATATGGTGGGTAAGATGAGTTATAAAAACTTGTCTTACAATGCTATTAGGGAAGGCGTTGGAAAGGTATATTTTATTTGTGTTGAGTCGTACAC
This sequence comes from Cupressus sempervirens, assembly GCA_028749045.1. Taxonomy (NCBI): domain Eukaryota; kingdom Viridiplantae; phylum Streptophyta; class Pinopsida; order Cupressales; family Cupressaceae; genus Cupressus; species Cupressus sempervirens. The sequence continues at coordinate 734,575,173 of CM053791.1, read as the reverse complement.
CAACAATTAGCTTAGCCTATGAAAGGGAGTCATTAGTTTAAGTGTTGCTTAGCTTATCCAACAACCTTGATTGCGGGAAAATGTAGGTTCGACTTAATTTCAGTGCAAACTGGTCAGTGATTTGATAGTAATGGTTAAGAATTTGTTTTTGTCTCCTTTGACAGGTTTAAATTGGGAAGAATACTTGTAAAAAAGTGTGTTCATATGGGCGGAGAGCAAGAAAGGTTATTCCATTTGGCAAGAGAAAAAGGAAAAATGCTATTTTCAGATTAGTTTGAATCCCATTATATGCATGCCAAAAGTTTAAATAGGTTATGCTAGAACAGTCATGTGGAGAACTTACTAAAATCTGTGCTTTTTATTCTTAGGGCTAACATGTATGCTAGGACTCTTAGCCAATTACTTAGAATATGAGTTAAAGAGCATGCCTCAGCCACTACTTATTCTGGTCAGGTTGAGTTTTAGTCACACATGCATGCACACGCACACACACATCAAATTAAAGGAAATAAAAAAGGTTTTTTCGTAAACATCCTACATAACATATAGACAAACTATTAATAACAACTCTTTGAATTGATCTTTTTCTAAACATCTGTTATTGCAATTGGTGACACTTTGAGTATTTGCTAACAGTGCTCTGTAATGATAAAAGTATTGAGAATTTCCTTTGAAGCCCCATTGGACAAGTAACAGCAAGGTGATTTCCATTGGAGTTCATGTTGCGATCTTACATATGAAACAGTAGATATTCTTTTTAATTTTGTGCACAAGCAGAAATGAGGAGAATTTGAGTGTATTCAAGAAATCGTAGAATATGTTAAGCTGGTTGACTTTGAATGATTCATTTCTCAGTTTATTTGATTCTGGTACCTAATTTTGTCTCTTATATTACTTATCATTGATGAAAGTTTCAAAATTATGCAGTCGTAAGCAATGTGCTGCATACATGGCTAGCTTACCTGTTACATTCCGCTATGAGTATCTAATGGCTGAAACAATATTCTCTCAGGTACATGTTTTAAATGCCCTACTGCAAGAAAAAGTAGCAAGTTTTCTAAGGAGTTGACTTTATTATATAATGGTAGATCAGCCATCCTATGGCAGTTCTTGTGAGATGCTGAGTGGAAAATAGTGCTCAATGTTAAGTTGATTGTTAATGCATTTGCGGCCCTTGTTTGTATTTGTTCATGGTTGTCTGATGGATTTGTGTTGTTTTAAATTATATAAGTTGAAAACCACTTGTCTGCTATTTGAAAACATGATATAAGTTGAAATCTGACAAGTTAATTGTTTTGATATTTATTCTTCAAAGATGGAAGTTCTTAGAAATGAATTGAGTTGTGAAATTGGTTGAATTTGTTTGACATTGTTAAGTTTTCGTCAAATTTGATAGAACTGTTCATTTTCAAATTTTTTAGTTTTTATTTATTTTTGTATTAAAGATGGTAAATAAAAGTCATATACATCCACAACCAAAAAACCAACCACTGTACTTATCATACCATCAGAGATGACAAAATTAATTGTATATGTATGTTATTTCACTACTATTTAGATAAGCACACTGTAAAAACTGAAGCAATGTAGAAGTTCTTGCTTTCACTGTACAATTGCACACTCTCTGAATTCATTGTCTGAATGCCGGCTGTCAGATCCATGTTGGATCTAACCTCCTAATGCACTGTGTTGCTGCCTTCATTAGTGTGAAATCTGGTCCGGCTTCGTTTTTCTGGCTTCAGGTGTCGCTCCTTCCTAGGCTCTGTTTCATTATACCTATGGACAAACGCTGGAGGTTTTTTAGGAACATTTGTTCCTTTCTTATTGTTAGTCCAAGTTTGACTCTATAGTATCTTAGGAGCATTCAATGCAATGACTGCTTCTTTAAGCAGTTTTTTCATTTTGAACTTCCTCTTTGAGATCTGCATGATGACATTTGCTTGCGAGACAACATTTGAGGATACAAGCTTTTTAGGAAACTCAATAAGCACCCTTACCTTACCTTGAAATTTCTCCCCGTTCCTATAAACCCAAATTTGCGATTAAGTTTCAGTAGAGAAAAAATGCGATTAGGTATTGAGCTCTTTAGATAAACAGTTGACACTACCAAGCAGAATCTCATTCCAGTTTATCCTATTATTCTGCCCAGTTTATCTTTAGCTATAAAACACTAGAAAAAAGATATGATTAATAGATTCAGGAATTTTGCATGAACTACACAGATCTACCTTATTATTCAACATCCTCTATGGAATCCTTTGAAGAAGGAGCCATCTGAAACAAGGTTCCTTTGGAGGAGCCATCTAAAACAAGCCTTCTCTGGCTTCAGATACTCACTTGCCCAAAATTGTTTCTTGGTTATTAGCATGTCATTATTTTCATAATTTTTAGTGTTCCTAGATCACAATGTTGAACTTGAAACAATAGTTTAAATCAGTCAAAGAATGATTTGTAAGATCCTCACAATCCTTGAACTTTACCTTATTAGTAGTTTCATTGTTAATTCTATTCTTTAAACTTCATAGGGATGTAATATTTGGAATTCTTCATTATTTTTTATAAGGTTGGGATTTTCAATATTCCGATATCTATGCTAATGCTTCAATGTCCGTGGTTCACCTTATAGCACCTAGGGTGGCTGAGATTCTCAAGATCTCACCGAGACATGTTGCAGCTGCCAACTTTATTTCCTTGTCATCATGTCTCAAAAGCCTGGGTTGACTTAAGGAATCCTTAAACGAAGAAAGGGTCCTCTGTATAAATCTTGAATGCAATTGGTTCACCTTACACAAACATACTTCCAATATATCTAATGGAAGATCAACACCTTCATTGAGCTCTTTGCCATTTTTTTCTAGTCCTTCAACCACCACTCTCAATCCCTATTGGGCACCATAGTTTGACCAAATCCGAAAACTTCTTAATCATCTCAACAGGCTGGCAAAATCAGTTGCTCTGATATCACTGGAATGCTCCCAATGGCACACCTAAGTTTTTACCACACATCACATACCATTGTAGCCGAGGGCAGCACTCAGGGGAAAGATAGGTAATAGATGTACGATGCTCACAGAGGGTAGCATTGTCATTGTGGATGATAATACTCTGGTGGGAGTGGTATTTGAGTAGAGTACAGATAGAGAAGTGGACCAAATAGGTAAAGTGATGAATCCGCTAAATGCTAGAATGTGTGTGTGACATGGAAGACGATGCCAAACTTGATATGAATAAATATTGAATGTTGGTGATACACCAGAATATACATAACATATGCCAAATCAAGTATTGCAAGAGATCGATGGTGTAGATCCAAAAAATGCTAGCCAAAAGCCGAGATTAGAACATGACAAAAGATGATAATAATAATATGAAGCCAAAATGATTATCGCCAAAGCTAGTGACGAAAATGCATTACTCTTTATATAATGAAAGTGCTTCGATTACATATTACCTAGACATCAAAAAGATCCAAGAAGATACAGAGCAGTCACAAAATGATGACGGTTGAGAGATCTTGCACACTTGTGAAATATATGTATGATATTTCCAATGGCAGACTGGGGTGTTTGTGAACCATCGAAACTGCATTCACCAAATAAGGGGGATCTTCCATCTTGGAAAAGGCAGACAAGAGCTCCAACTGAAATTCACAATACAAAATAAAATCCAAGACGCATATAAAAAACATCCTACCTATCAGTCATAAATACCCTGTCGTAGGAAAACTTTGGAGGTTCACAACAAGTGTTGACACAACAACACATCTACAACCAAAAAAAAGGTAGGCTTGAGATATACATAAATCAATCAGAACCCCAAATACAATTATTTTTATTTTATTAATTTGGGCCCATTTTTATTAATTAAAGTAATTAATCAAAGGTCCTTTTTATAATATAATTTAAGTTTTGGGACCAATTAATTTATTAACTTAAATCAATTATTACAATAAATGTTGGGAATATCACATGATCTTGGTTTAGATCCTTTTGATGACTGATGAAGATATAAGACAATTATTATTTTTTATTGTGAGTTTTGTAGTATAACGATTTGCTTTTGTATCATGAGCCTAAATATATATGATGTTATATGGCATATCAGATAATATTGAGATTTTGAACTATCAATTGGCATTTGACATTGATTATTGATGTAGTATAATACAATCAGTTGTATTTAGTTTTACAATTTTGTATGTTTCTCTAAATTTTTTGCACTACACACATATATGTACTTGAATGCACGCGCCCAAGGGCAATATGTTTTCCCATACCCTCATAACAAGTTCTCATACCCATACCGGTAACTTAATTGATTAGAATGCATTTTGTAATGCTTATTGCATGATGCATAAATGATAACTAGATACCATATATTATCTAAAATTTTGATTGCAAGCTACTATGTGCAAAATCAACTTTAAAATAAGTAGTTGCTACAAAGAGAGCTACCTAGAAGGCTATAAGTCTTTATGGTGAAACTCCTAGATCAGAGCCTCTCTTGAGTCATTCTACCACACCACCATCACTATTGGCATTTGTTAGGATTCCAAAATCTCTAGGATTGAGAGGAATGTCTTTGTTTTGCAATCCACATAGGATTTGGAATGATCTTTTGTTGAGGTAAATTGGCTTGCCTACCTCCATGGTAACTAATTTGTGTTGATAATAATTAGATTCGGCAATTAAAAGTCATAGGAAAGACATCACAACAAAATCATCTTAAGGTTAACCTAGTACTTTAAATGAAGAGAGTACAAGTAATACGTATTAGGGTAATCAGTTGGATGTTTCTTTTCTAATTTCAATCCAAGTTAGAGAAGGCTACTAAAAAGCTTGCAAAATTAAAAGTTTTATCAGGTGAAACAAAAGAGAATATGATGCAATTAAATCTGAGTTAGAGAAATTGTTTGTTGAAGATTGTGGGTTAGAATGCACTGTTTGAGGATATAATTCAAAATGAAAGCAATTGAAAGGCCAAAACCTCAAGGAATCGTCTTGATTCATATTGCCAACATATACCCTGCCTATGCCAAATGACATTTAAAACAGGGCATGCACAAAAGATAATTTGTGTTAGAAGTTCTCACGATTCTAGTTTCATGTTTAACACCTTTTAATTCACAAACAAATGTATGTGCATGCATGCATACACTTGTGCACACACATTTGCATGCATGCATGTGCACACCCAGTCACACATAGATACATTCATAAACACACATATATGTGGATATATTTTGAAATGATTGAAGGGATCAATTTTATTTGTTGTTTTTTCCTGTATGGAAAACTAATTCAAGAGTTGTACATTGGATATTTGCAGCTTCTTTTGCTTCCCAACCCACCTTTTAAGGGATGCTATTATGCATTGGTGATTATTGATCTTTGCAAGGTAATGTAATGGATTTTGTTGGATATCCCTTAATTATACTTAATCTGAATTGCACGGGTAAATGTTGACACCCTCTATGCAATGTAGATGGTAAATTAATTTAGCTCATTGTTTGATTAATGTTTCCTTGCCAGGCTCTTCCTGGAGCTTTCCCTATGGTTGTGGCTGGAGCTGTGCGTTCCCTTTTTGATAGGGTGAACGATTTAGATTTGGAATGTCAGGCTCGCCTTATTCTCTGGCTCTCTCAGCACTTGTAAGTTCGACATGTATCACAATTTCTTAAAACTAGTACTGTGTACGCATATCAGGTTTTAATTTGACTAGTGAACTGAAGGCTTAAGGCATACCTTATAATTTCTCTAAAAGGCTTTGCTATCATTGCTAGTATAATTTCTGGATTGATGATCAATTATCAACAATGCCTGGAAATAGGGTTAGGATTAAAGAATTAACATTTTGTTCATCTGCTATTGTTTTGTTTTGTCAGATCAAACTTTCAGTTCATTTGGCAATGGGAAGAATGGTTGCATGTTTTGGATCTTCCAAGGTGGTCGCCACAACGTGTCTTTGTACAGGAAGTACTTCAGCGAGAAGTTAGATTATCTTACTGGGAAAAAATCATGCAGGTATGCTGTCTATCATTTATATGCATTCCTTTCTTGAGAACCAGCCTATTTTGTCACTGGCTTGAATTGTGAGCCATCTTTTGCAGGCATTCCCATTTGGGAAACCTATGATTGAAATCATAACTTCTCTTAGCATATTTGTCAGCTATCTGTTGTGTTTTGGTGATGTTTCATGCGCATAAGCTTTTTTTTACATGATAGGTTTAACATTTTTGACAACATTTTTTTCATATTTGCCTAGTAAGTTTTGGTTGAGAAGGTGGACTTGAAGGTCAGCACAAGCCACATTCTTAAGTTTTTTAGAAGAAGACTGCACTCAGATGTGCTGCAGTATTATTGCTTTACTCTCTATCCACATGTTTACTGCAGTTGTGGGTTGCCTGACTGCAGTGAGGGCGATTAACTCTGGAAGTTTTGTGCATCACCATTACACAGGTCCCTTGGATACTTGAGGGCAAATTGTTCTGGTTAGAAATGAAATTTCATAATTCTGTGCATCAACTTTCTTAGAGATTCAACATGTATGGTTATGTTTTGCCTTCAAGGCAAATAGGTTTTCCTTTTCATAAAATCTTGTCTTAGTGTCAACTAATATAGAGTGAACCACTTGAATGGGGTGCTTACTACAATATGGGTCATGTGGGGAAGTTTTCTTTTTAACCAAGCAATCTTTGAAAGTGGAAGCCAGACAATGGAATCCATACAATAGCTCTTTTCCACTGAAGTCCACATTCTACAAAATTTGAAGGTAAATGACAGACAATCTTTTCTATAGGCACAGTGTTAGCTTTCATAGCTGCATTACCCCATAAGAGCACATAAATGCAGGCTTTGTCATGTATTGTCAAAGCTTTGCACTTAATAGCCTGTACAAACAAAGCCTAAGCTTGTAATTGGAAACTCGTTGTTCCTCACCATTCGCCCCAAAACTTTCTTGATATTTGATCTATTTTATATAATTATTTAAAAAATTAATATTCTTAAATATAATCTGTATCATGGTATTTCCTTTGTTGCAATATGTCATTCCCGCTCAAACTCAATCTCATAGGCATTAAAGCAAACACTGAATAGGAGCTTATAAAGATCATGGGTGGGGCTTCAATAGATTAATTACCTTTTGACAATTCATTGAGGTGGGCTTAGGTTCATGCATTACCATATATTCAAACCCTACTATTGAGGCATCCCCTTGGCTGCTACAAGGTACCTAAAGCCCTGCATAAATAAATCTAAGCATGTGAGCTAAAACTCTCGTGTTTCATCATTTGCGCCAAATGTTTCCTGGTGATTTTTCAAATTTAATTCTGTTTTCTATAAACATATTTGTGGGATGCTTATTCTTGCACATCGGGTTTCCAACTTTATTGTACCCCAGTAACTTTTAGCTTTGGTTATGGTTATGTTAGTGCCATAAGAAAATTATTACTGTGTTATGGCATACTGAGTGACTTCAATGTTTGTGCTTGATTTTATTCTTTAAATCACCATTCTCGTGATATTAAGAATCTTGTTTACTTATTGTTAATTTTTATTGTCTGCTCTAATTTATTTTAGAGAATATATCAAGTACCCATCCCAACATAACGGCACACTGAGTTAATTTTCATGCAGAGTATTCAAAAAGCCCCAGGTTTAGAAGAACTCCTTCCACCAAAAGATGGATCTTGTTTCAAATATGCAGATCAGAAGGGAGATCAGTCTGAAGGAGTTGAATTCTCTTTATCGAAAGAGTTGAATAATCTGGTGAAGGATAAGAAAACATCACGTGAAATTCTTTCATGGGTGGAGGAGAATATCATTGCAGTGCATGGGCACAATGTTGCAATTGATGTGGTTGTTCAAACACTTCTTCATATTGGATCTAAGAGTTTCTCACATTTATTCACTGTACTGGAGAGATATGGAAATATAATAAGTAAATTGGGTTCTGGTCAATCAAATGAAATTCTAGTAATAGAAGAAACCTCCAAAATTTTTCAAAATAATACTCAAATGGCTGCTATTGCCATTGATCGCATGATGGTGTATCGAATTGTTTCTAATTTATCAATTGTGACTTGGGTCTTTTCACCGTCCAATGTTGAACAATTTCACACTTCTGATCGTCCATGGGAGGTAATAACACCTTTCCTTTCTGCTTCTTGTTTTTTGGTACTTTTGAAGACTAACAACTTGATTGCAGTTTCCCATCATATTGTATTTGAATTGTATAACCTTTGTCACCACCCACTGTACATTTTAATTTAATTGTTTCTAATTTATCATCTAATACAAACAATTGTCTTGCCTTTTTTGAACAGATCTTAAGAAATGCACTTGATAAAACCTACAATCGCATATCTGATTTAAGAAAGGGAGTTATTTCTGTTGAAAAATCTGTTCAAAAAGCTATTGAAGCCAAAGTGAAGGCACAGGCTGACCTAGATTCTGCTGAGGCTTTACTAGAAGCAGCAGAAAGTGAAGAGCTTCAAGGTCAAATGGCAGTCAAATTAAAACGACTCAAAGCAGCGGTAGAGAGAACAAAGCAAGAGGAGAGCTCTGAACAGGAATCTTTGGAGGCAAAAGATGCACTGCTGTCCCGAGCACTTAGTGAAAATGAGGTATATAGCTTTTAACGGCATATTTTGAAAGATGCATTTTTAAAAAACAATAATAACTGATGACTTGATGCTGGATTATATTTATATGAGCACAACTACAATTGCTTCAAACTTTCTTGTTTAATCTTTCTATCTCACACATTTATTTTTTCCCACTTTCATGTCAGTGTATAAATATGATTTATATAGCACCTTAAGAATCGTCATGTTCTTGATTCAATTTCAAGTGTGTTTGAATTAATAGTTCCATTTTGTAAGATTGAGATTTCAAAATTTATTTTCTATATATATAAAAATGCTTTTATGATCACAACTCCCATCATTTCCTACTCATCTCAAACTTTGTGCTGTCATTCTTGTAAAAGCAGAGTTGAAATTTAATGATGTGGATTTGTTTGCCTTTTGGACTTAGGAATATTGTTTCCTTCATTTGTTGCCTCATCTCATCCACTGCAAATTTCCCCTTCTCCCCGTGTGGTTGTTTTGGTTGCGGCTTTATCTTTATTGTGTCGTGTATTATGGCATAGTTCCATCGATGTTTGTTTTTAATGGTCAATATTGTAAGACCTCAGTGTAACATAGGCCCTTTAATAAAAATTACACCTACTCCTTGCTCAAGTTCTCACCTTCTTCCCGTACCTTTTTTGTATGCATACCTGTTGGCTATTAGCATCGGCCTCCCCCTTGTCTTCCTACTTCCCCAATCCTTAATTGCCATGCTTATTCTATACCGATGTGGTGCTAGCCGCGTGCATGGTTCCTGGACTGCATTCGGTTTATATTGGATGAGGAGTTGTTGCCTTCTTGTTGTATTGGTTGGACGTCTTTCCCCTTTGCCTTCTGCTTCTCATTATGACTTCTCCAATTCTTTGTATCGCCACGACCTGATTTTAGACCGTATAGTACCCAATGTTGTATAGTGTTTGAACCATGTTCAATGTTTTGCGACATGTGTCTAATGGTCTTCTATGGGCCATATGGTATATAATGTTTTTTCCTTTTCCAAGTCCTTGTTCTATGAAATTCCGATAATATCATGGACTTCTCTCTCCCTTGCGCCTTACATCATATGGGTTTTTAAGTTTTATAATCCTCCCAACAAGAGTCCATACGACCTAGATATGCATTGTGACTTTTCTCATGCATCTTATGGCATTTAAGTTTTCCACCAATGTGCACAAAAAATTTCATTGTATGATGAGTTTGGATTACAACGGTCCCATAGTTTGGCTATATGGGTCACCACGGTGGTGTGCATATGGTGATGGTTCTTTTTCCTATTTTTTAAAATCTGCTTCTTGTGGTGCCACCCTTTGGCTCAAGTTAGTTTATCAATTTTACCTTTTGTGATAGGGCTTTAACTTAGACCCGTTTATGGCCTTTAGGATCTCAGGTTTGTTCAATGCCCAATATATGATTGTGCTATTGTCGCCAACTTCCCTTGGTACGAACCTAGCCATTTCACTTTAAACCTCCTTAAAATTGCCTCTAAATAGGATCCTAAACTCAACCACCTCTAAAAAGCAATAACTCCCCCCACTTGCCCAAAAGTTCTAGAGGCTTCTAACACAACTAGACCTAAGGCTAACCTCAAGGCAGAGTTAAAGTCATTCAACTCATGATGAAATTTATCAATTTTCGCAATAAAACAAAAATTGGGTTTTTGAGTGACCATAAAAGTCAACAAAAGGGGCTAGGGGGGTGGAAAATGCCCCCAACCCATACCCATACCCCTTGGGTACTTAGATTTTATGTTTTTAGTCCTATAGGATAAATTAGGGACCTAACAAATGCTAGGAAAATTTAGAACTATCTAACAACCTTCAAAAAGCAGATTAAACACTAATCTAGATTAGGGGTAATTAATCTCGATTATAAACTGATTAGCAATAGGGTCACTAACCTCGTCCGACTTAGATCTTTGGGTTACTCAGTTAACCCTAATTATCATACTGGAATACATATACAATTCATGAGTGTCAAGTGACACTAAAAAAAACACTGTTACGAAACATTAATACTTACTAATTACAGAATGATACATTCATTCAATTCATGACACAAATAAAATACGAACAATGGGTTTTCCGCAATGGTACATAGGGTTCAGTTTTGTTTCTCCGTTAGATTGCTCGTTTAAAACATCTTGCACACTTGTTGCACACGTCAATAGCTCAAGAAAATCACATGCATATATGTATATAATGTATTAGGGAAATCACATAAATTAAAACATCCATTTTCAAATAATCAATTGTTAATCTCGTTCTACTCATATACTTAATCATAAAAATTGCATACTCAAAGTGCTAATTCTGTATTCACTTACTTCATCAATATACATGTTCATAAAGCATTAAATGATGAAATCAAATATCTGAAAGTAAAACATCACACAACATGAAATAATATAATATGTTCAGTGTATCCGATAGTGTCTCGACATATCGAGTCATGAGTATCAAAATAATAAAGTATCACTATGCTACGATGGGTCGGGGCAAGGCCTCACAACATTGTCTTCGATTCATATTGTATGTTTCATGGTTATTAAATTGCTCAAACACAGTAAATATTTGACCGCTTCCTTTTAAGAAACATATGCTGTTGTTTTGTATGCTTATCGAGTTGGATAGATTTTGCTTTGGTAGTGTCACTTAACCTTAAATAAATATTTATATCATTTTGTAGTGCTACATATATTATCTTCAACTCTTCGATGTTTACAACGTTAGTACGAAGCACTTATCTTGTACATCTCTTACGAGAAAAACTAATAGCATCTCAGGCATTTAGCACATAGGCTCCCAATTGTATATTCTCCTCAATTGCTGCTTACAGATCTTATTGATGTGGTTCTTAAGAAAACATATGGATGGATGGAAAGACAAAGTCTCAGCTTCTTGGTTTGAATAGGCAATCTGACAATCTCTTCTCCATATGTCTATGTTCATTTCTTGCTTTAATACTGATTCCTGTGATGCAATCTTAGACTTGCCATCTCAAAACACCATTGAAGATTCTGAATGCTACCGCATACATACAATGTCAATACACTTTTACATGCTTTATAGTTTTGAATGCTTTATCAATGACTTTCATTCTTTATTGTAGTTTGATTCTTTTCAACATCATACTACATTTGTTCAACTCACGATGACAAGGAATTATTGTGGATATTGTTTCCATAGTTACTATTGCTCACTACAAAATGTAGGTAACAATACAAAAAAATTTCAAACTAGTTTCACATTTCTCTAAGTTGAATTTGTTATTCAATTGCTTAATGTTGATCGATCAATCAACTCCAATTCACATAGCAAATTCTTTTACGAAAGGTTTTCATCAAGTCTTTTTATTTTTTTTGTTTGTCGAGCCTATGTTTGATTTTTGAGACCTTCATTTTCCTTTCTTTCGTTTTTTAGTGTGTGTTTCTTGCATTTTTAATCCTTTGGGTTTGCTCAAATCATTGCTTTCTATTTTCCCTTTAATTTGATCTAACTTAGAGCTTAATTAGAGTTGTCAGTCAAAAGATATGACCATTTTAGTGCCCAAAAAGTGGACCTTTTTGATGTAATTGCACGAATTAAAAATATCATGTTATATTTTTAATTTGACATTCACTTTTTGAAAAATATAACTTAAATTCATTTTATGTTATGTTTTTAAGTTACTTCATCATTTAAATTTTCACTTAAAGTAATTATGGTGCACTTTATGTTATATTTTTAAGTTGAGTTTACTTTTTGATTTTTCACTAAGTGACTATATTAACTATATAGTTCAATTTAATTTTTGATAGTTAAATCAAATGCTCTAGTAAATATTACTTATTAAACAATATTTACATATTATATTGTTAATATGATGATGTAAATATAATTTATGTCCCACTTAAGTAATATTTTATCAAAATTAAATATACATGTGCTTAAATTTGCAATTGTATCTTAAAGTGGACCTTTTTGATGCAATTGCATGTAAAACTTTGTTAATTTGTAGATCTCTGATAGAAATGATAATAGATTATATCAGCCTTTTACTTTGAGATACTTCTCATATGTTGAGACTGGAGCACCGAATGCTGACTGGAAAGTAGATTTATAATCTACAATGTTGTATTGTTAATTCTGGGACTGCAAGTATGTTATGTCTTTCGTATTGCCTTGTCCATTGATGAGAGTAACTATATATACAAATGTGAAGAGTTATGTCCTTGTAGGGGCATGATTGTTAATCATAACCATTCAAGAAATGTTTGTTAACCATAAGCATTCAAAGGTTAATCATACCCGATAACATGTTTGATAATGATCTCAATGTTTATCGATGGTAATACAAATGAAGCCTGATACCTGATTGGTGATGACAAATAAATCTGAAAGTAATCCGATGTGTATCGATGGTAGTCGTCACATCAAGAATGATAGAACCTGATGTGAATAGGTAACAGCAACCCAATCTGAATCACATCTGTCTAAGTTATACATATACATATTTGTACATACACGCGCGCGCGCGCACACATACGACAAAGCATAATATATTCAGATGCTCAATATTACTCTACTGAAGCTAAACTTTCAACAAACTTAAAAGAGTAAAATCACTTAAAAGTGGACTTTTTGATGCTATTAAATGTAAACTAACTTAAAATGTGCAATGACATCAAAAAGTTGAGCTACACGTGTTATATGCATATGCATAAAAAAGGTGAGTTTTTTGCCTTGAGTTGCATATGCATGTAATTGAACATGTCTTTGCACCAAAAAGGTGTGTTTTGCACCAAAGACATGTAATAACACTTCCAAAACCTGTTTATGGGCAAAAAGCATGTTTTTAAAACATGCGTATGCACCAAAAAGGTGTGTTTTTGCCTTGGGAGAGCCCACTACATGTTTTTAAAACATGTAATGGCCTATAAAAGGTGCGTTTTGCTTCATTTTGCATTTTTAAAACATGCTATCACCTCCAAAAGATGTATTTTGCATTCAAACACATGTATTTGCCTTTCCAAAACCAGTTTTTGAAGTTTGAAGACAAAACTTCATGCATTTGGCCTCCAAGAACACGTTTTTGGTGATTTTGCTTGGTTTTTTCCATGAAATGTCTTCCAATCTTCTCCTTTAGGGTCGTTTTTTCAAATCCAAGTGTTCCCATGGTAAAAATGTTGAATCTTATTGCTAGAAATGTCATTTTTCATGCTCTTGTTGACCCACGTTTTTGAAAAATCATCCATTTTTGGAGTGTTTTTTATCACGTTTTGGGGCAAGGAAGAAACGTTTGATGTTTTGAATGAATGTTTTGGTCATTGAAGGGCAAGTTTTTGTATTCAAAGGTAAAAAATGACTTGTAACATGACAGATTTGAAACACATTTATTTTCCAAAAACTTCTCATGAACATGCATTTAGCAAATTCGTTGGAAGTTTGAGAGAGTTTAGGGCACGTTTTTGGCATTGTGCATCAAAAATGGCTCATTTGCTGCCCCTTGCGAATTTCTCTTGCAAAGTTTGTAAAGATTCAAGTTTATTGAAGAATTTTTCAATATTGGAGCTTTTCCCTCCATTTTTGACACATAATCATCTAAGTGGACATTTTCCTTTTTGCTAATTAATTTATGTTTATCTTGTTGATTTTATGCATATTTTAGCTTGATGATTTACACTCATTGATTTTGTTGCCGTGGAAGGTGTATTTTTCCTTTAAAAATGATGAAATGGTTCATATTCATGTGTTTGGTTTTCTCCTAAACTCCAAATTAGAAATTGCATGTTGAAGTGGTTTGCTTGTTGACATGTTAAAGTCTTCTGCGAAAGGTACATTCTTCTTCCACTCATCTCACTTTCCGCATCCAATCGCATGCCATGATTACATGAAAAGCCTTTTACATGTAATTGCATCTCTAAATGCCATTTTTTACTAGAAGTCATTTTTTAAAGGGCAAGAATATCGTGTGCATGTTTTCCCATGTAATTTGACTTTACCTTTCCTCAAAGACTACCATAAAGTTCACTTCCCCTCAAGTCACATTGCATTTGTTCCTTCCTTATGCACTTATACCTCCATGAGCAAAATACATGTCATTCCACTTTCCATTTCATTACGCATTTCATTTTTTCTGTCATCCGCACTTACATGTAAGCTCATTTTCCATCGCATTAAAACGTCATCTCACATTTCATTTTTTCTGTCATCGGCACTTACATGTAAGCTCATTTTCCATCGCATTAAAACGTCATTTCACTTGACATTCCTCATTACATGTTGCATATACATGTAATCTACTTTTTGTGCAATCACATCTTGAAAGCCCAAGTCACTTTTTAAAAGTCAAGAGTTTTCATTTACACACATTCCCATGCATTTCACTTTCATGTCCCAAAGCATATTCATCACCCACTTCATATTTTCTCTCTCCACCTACCATTTTCCATCATCTATATGCTTTCCGGTTCATTTACAACCATCACATGTGTTCATGTTGCATATACATGTAATCTACTTTCTGTGCAATCACATCTTGAAAGCCCAAATCACTTTTTAAAAGTCAAGAGTTTTCATTTACATGCATTCCCATGCATTTCACTTTCATGTCCCAAAGCATATTCATCACCCACTTCATATTTTCTCTCTCCACCTACCATTTTCCATCATCTATATGCTTTCCGGTTCATTTACAACAATCACGTGTTTCATAAGTATTTAATCTATACTTCAAATACCCACTAATGGATTCGTTATTGTAACTCAAATCTCAAAGCTTTCATGCTATAGCAAGTCAAGACATGCTAGAATTTTTATAAAGAATGAAGACATCTAGTAACGGAGTGCTTCAAAAAAGTGGTAATTCATTTGGTTTCCATTTTCTTGATGGTTGTCTGAGAACCTGAGTTCGTGCGGGAATGCGCCAAGCATTTTTTTTTTTTTTTTAAAGAAAAGAAGTTAAAGGTGCTGATGGAAAGTTATTTCGAGTTTACATCTAGACACCATCAAGAAGGTTTTCAAAGTGTTAGAGATTCCAGAATGTGCTCATCTACACAAGGAGAATTCACGACAACTTGAGCGAGAAAAGCTTGAACACGTGAAGTTTTCAAATGACAACGGAGAATTCATCAAAGAGAGTCAGAGGCTATCAGAAGACGTAACACCATGATTATCAAGGTGAATGTAGTGGCACGAAACACAGGAACTCCCGATCTCGTTATCATTTGAGATTGCATCGCCAAGTACAAGGCCCTTCAAAACAATAGCTAGGATTGTTTCAATTCTTTTTCATCTTTCTTCTTCTTCTTCTTTCATGTTTGTAATTGAAGAGGATGTATTACATGAAAATGTGTAATTACATGTAATGCAAGTTGCATGTAACCCAATAATTTCTCTTTTAGTTAGACCGGGTCAAAGTTGGTTGAGTTGCTCCTACTTTTTCTTGCATTTTTTCCTCAACTCCTTTGCCTATATAAAGAAGTGCCTATATAAAGAAATGCCCACTCATTGTAGAAATCATCTTTTGTTGTAAGCAAAAAAGCTTTGCTAGACTTGTGCAAGCATAACTTTGATTGTGTAGTACGAATTTGGGAGAAAAGTGAATAAAAGAAACAATTGGACTTGAAGCTTTGACTGGAAGCAATTGTGATAGAGCAAATTAGAAGCTTTAACTGTAATTTGTGCCTATTATCTTTGATTCATGTTATTATTGTGTGTTCAATAATAGAGCATAGTGATTTAAGAAGCAATCAGAGTTGAAGCTTTAATTGGGAGTGGTTGTGGTAATACATAGACTAGAAGCTTTCATTGTAGCTTGTATTGCCTTCTCAAATTCACAAAAAATAGTTAGAATTCCTCTACTGCTGGAAGTCTTTGCACCCCAATAGAATAGATTAAAATAGGACTTAGAGCCAAACCGGTACACTTTCAATCAGCCTTTGAGTTGGTGTTGGTTTATCGGTATCATCGTTTCCAGCTACTAGATAAAAGTGTAGTTAGAGATTTCATCTTGCCCATTGCTTGCTTCGTGGGTAAGTGGATTCTTTCCTGAAAGTTAAGATGAAAGAATATCAGTAACACCTCTTACAAAATCTCTCAACTTCTTGCTTACCTTGAGTTGATCCAAGGAACGGTGAGAATGGGGAGCCTTCCCTTTAAGGTAGGAGAGACTTTGTTTCACATGTTGTGGCCGATCATCCTATTTTCCGATTTGATTTTACCGAAAACTGTCGGATGCAAAATATCCACCCAATAGTTACCACTCCGCCATTGCATGCCATTTACTATGTTTTTAAATATGTAATATGCTAGTAAATTAATAATCTCTCACTTCTGAACTATTGATCATTGTCCATAGGTTAGTCTCTCTTATTATCTATTTTAATGCATCTATTGTCAATCCTGGTATATAAATGCTTCTCGCAATATTTAATACTTTCTCCTTTTTTTTTAATAATATGTATTTTATTTACAGCAAGAAGATTTGCAATTTATTGACTCCATTTTATGCCATATCTATAAGAGGTATTAATCCTCTTGTTTACATGATTAGTGTAGCTTTGTCTTCTGTCACATATGAATTCCCATATAGTCATTGCCATTTATTTATTTATTCACTTTGACATTGATGATATTTGCGATAACCGTTGTGTCCATCTTTGACATCAATGACAACAATCCATCACTCATGACCGAGTTATCAGGTAATGCTTGTGCCCCCACCCACTTTGTTAGCTACTTTGTTGCAACCACAATGTATAGGCACCTTAAAGCCCTACTTTCCTTGAAAGGTCCCACAAAATCCAAATCCCAACGCTCAAACAATGCTTGTGCCTACGAAGGATTGAGTGGCATGAAATCTCTCAAGGGCTTCCCTGTTCATTGACAAACATCACAATTTATGACCTGTTCCCAAGCATCATTGTCCAAGGCAGGCCACCATAACCCTGCAAGGAGTACCTTTTGTGTTGTGTTGTCATGTCCCCTATGTCCTCGGTCGGCCTTTTTATGTACCTCTCTTAGTACACTTCGTACTTCTTCCTCCATGACACACCTCCTTAGTGCCTGGTCATGTCCCATTTTGTTAGCCATTTCATTGATCAATTGAAAAGTTTTGCTCCTAAGTAACAACTTTCGTCGCTCACCTGGCAACATTTGTGATAGCCCCCCGTAATAAGTAATGAATGCAATTTCATACACAAGAAATTCACATTTTATAATAATTATAATATTCATATTTTATAATAATTATAATAAATGAAAAAATAAGGAAATAATATGCATAATTGAAACATGTATATTATAATAATAATAAACTAAAATACAAATAATCAATTACAAATTATAAATAATAATAGTTAATAACTAAACAATAAACTAACACAATTACACCATTGACAATATAAACCACAAATTATCACTTTCAATATCATTAGCTACATATATAATAATAAGACTGGAAAGTAGTTGCAAATCGGAAGAAGACACATCGACATTGAATATTGGAAGAACAAGGTAATTAAATTTGGAGACAAGTATCAGAGGTGCCACCATCGAACAAGATCCAAGGACAGTGAAGGCATCAATTGGAGGAGTGAGCGTTCGCACACAAACAATAAGTCATTGTCTACATAGAGGGCAGATAGGCATAGCATTTGCCAATCTAACTAAAGGTGCAACAACATAGACAAGACCAGTAGTGGAGTGAGAAGGATTGCATAGCACCGAAGACACTCACAGCCACCATCCATGTGAGACCAAGCTATCATTGAGTAACATCATGTACAAATCGAAAAGGCGAAGGATAAATCTAGAGGTTGATATAGGCAACAAGGAAAATACTTAGTGACTCCCATCTACAAACGAATGAACACTTAGAGACCAGCACCACACATACCAGAAGGAATCTTGATTATATATTTTGACTAATTGGATCATTTTTTTCTTTATTTCTAATTGGACGACTTGGTGTTTGTTTCTAGATGGAGAGGATCGGTCTTGGCATCGCTGCAGTAAACAATTATGGGGTGACTAGAGTAAAAAATCAATTAAGTCTTTCCAAATAGAGGTATGGCATATAACTCTCAATGAGAGCTCATATTCTTAGAGATCAAGTGGACTTTGGTAGGAGACATTAGAATAAATGCGAAGTCTCTTGTAGCGAAAGAAGACATTCATAATCGAATGTCAGAATTCCCAAATAGGATTCCAGAGAGGGATTTATACAGAGAATCCCTTATGGGCAATAGATATTGTAGTGGTCAAACATATGAATATGTCAGGGATGAGAGACTTGGTAGAGGTGGGATCTCCACCAAGTGATTAATCAAAGATCTCAAAAGAGGCCTTAGGAAGATGCTCTTTATACGACGATTGCCTAATTGGGAAGCAATTCTTGCTAGAGGCTTAAGTGATTTGAGAAGAGTTTCTTCCAAAGGATTAGGAAGTGATAGACGAGGTAGTATTTATACTATTAGTTCAAGATTTCTAACATAATTTTTATACATTTTTCCTATTGTATTGATGATTTATTGTAGGTTCCAACATTCAATTTAGGATCTAGACAAGGGGACATTACAACATCTCCCTTGGAAATTGTGAGGTTGGCAAATATTCTCCAATGCTCTTGTATCATTTTGGCAAGACAATGATGTGGAATAGATGTCCATCAGGCAAGTCATTGTTAATTCCTTTTGGCGGCTCTCTTGACTTGATTTGAGAGAGTTTATTGGAGCTTGCATGGCTCTTCTTGAGTCGCATGATGATAGTGAAGCTGAATTCTTGGAGTGGCAACAACCATCTACTCACCTTCCCTTGTATAATTGGTTTATCCACTAGATACATTAGTGTGTGGTGGTCCACATAGAACGTGGATAGTGTCGCCAACAGGTAATGCCTGAACTTTTGTACAACATAAACCATTCTGAGGGTCTCCCTATCCATTCTACAATAGTTCTTTTTCGTCCTAGAAAACAATTTGTTGGTGAAGTTAATGGGGTGGTCCAAGTT
This sequence comes from Cupressus sempervirens, assembly GCA_028749045.1. Taxonomy (NCBI): domain Eukaryota; kingdom Viridiplantae; phylum Streptophyta; class Pinopsida; order Cupressales; family Cupressaceae; genus Cupressus; species Cupressus sempervirens. The sequence continues at coordinate 734,555,553 of CM053791.1, read as the reverse complement.
GCGATCACCCACTTGTGCCAGAGTTGCACCAATTATAAAGTTTGAGGCATCCACATGTATGTGGAACTCTATCCTAGTTGGGATACACTAAGATTGGTGCGCAGACTAGTCTTGTCATCAATTCTGCAAATGAAGTTTCCTACTTTGTCCTTTACATGGAGGGTTCTCCTTTTTGCATCATCTTGTTGAGAGGACAAGATACTTTGGCAAAGCTTTATGAATGGCCTATAATAGTCGATGTGCCCCAAAAATAACTTCACCCTCGTAACATCCATAGGGGCCTCCATCTTGCTGATTACCTTGAGCTTATTAGGGTCAGTCTTTAGTGGTCTTACAAACAATATAGCCGAAGAGCTTCCTTTGTGGAACAATAAGCCTACACTTTTTTGGGTTGAGTGCCAACCTTGCTCATCAACACCTCTCTATGCACTATCGAAGTGCTACTAGGTGCGTATCTTGCCCACTGAAGATAGACCAATCATCAAGGAAAACTCAAAAATTCCCCATCGACATCTTGTCGAAGATGTGAAGGATTATTCTTTGAAACATTGTCGATGCATTGCATAGACCAAAGGGCATTTGGTTGTATGTGTAAACTTTGCCCTTCACTACAAATGTCATTTTCAACTTATCCTCCTCTGCGATAGATATTAGGTTATAACTAGAAAATCCATCCATGAACAAGTACATCACGTTGTATGGTCGAAAAATGGAAGAGGACCAACCATACATAAATGGAGGAGGAAGACTGAGACCACTCCTTTTGATTAGATTAGATTAAAACCAAGGAAGGTATCAATACAAATCCAATGTAAATAAGAATAGATAACTCGGATTTATTTCCCTCTCACCCCCACCTTAAGAGGATTTTAGCAAAAGGATAAATAAAGTGATGTTGTAATCATAGTTTGCAAACTTTGCGAGTACTCTCAGAGTTGCTGCGTACTCTCATTTTTTTTTGCTGGGCAAGTACTCTCAAGTTTAATTGTCGCGTATTTATAGATGTAAAAAAAAAAGGTAAAAATGTCGATGCAAGGAAAACACTAGATAAGATGCATTTTTCACATGATGTTACTGCTATAAAACTATGCATTTTCTCTATTGAGGTGTCAATTTTTAAATTTAATACAAATTTGTAATTGAATTCTACAAAGAATATATGTTTCTTTAAGAGATTTTAAATTTTAGTACTTATTGAGTTGCTGACTTTTTCTCGAGTTTTTGTCAAGTATATGAAGAGTTTTTGCCGAGTTGAAAATTTTGGGCTTCTTGAGTACTCTCCGAGTCCGAGTTTGGAAACTATGGTTGTAATAGAATGTATGGAAATAGAAGGGAGAAGATGATATACCTTGTAAGATACAAACCTGAAAATATGTTGTCGAATGATGTCAAAAGTTGTAGTAACACAAGATCTAGGCTAAAATCCGCAAGGCAGATAAAACCTAGAAATCTCTTGGAGATCTATCAAGGGTGAAATGGATCATTAGGGCTATACTGTGCCCCAAATTAATTTTGTGATGTTGATTCTGATTTCGTAGCTTTGCAAAGAGCCAAAAAGGGTATCTAGAACTGTAACCAGTTCGTTGCTCTGAAATCTGAAGCCTACAAAACCAAGGGGTTTACCTTGGTCAAACCCCAATTTAGGAATTAACCTTGAATAGAGATAATTGAAATAGAATGCTAGCAAGTAGTAGTTTTACATTTAACATGATGCAATGTAAATCTATGAATATGCTCTTGAATTTAGAATGTAATCAAGTATGTAGATGTAATAGCTTTGACTCGACTTCAAAAACCCTAGAAAGAAAATCAAAGTAATATCAAAACCTTTATAAATGTGTCTGCTTGAAATCTGCCTTGTAGAGGGATGTAGACCTTGGAAGTGATAGATGTAAGGATCATGAATGTATGGAGGGAGATCTTGAATGTTGAAAATGCAATAGAAGATCTAGGATAAACTCCTTCAATGACTTCAATGTATAAATCCTTTATCTTCAATGGAGGAATAACTTGAATGCTTTGAATGCTTGAGAACTTGAGAGCTTGAATGCTTTAGTGTGTAGATTGATGGATGAGAAATGGAAGGGTTTATATGTTGTTCGAAATTGACTAACTCTTGTAGACCGACCTACATAGGAATTAACACCCCGAATGCATTTGAACACGGGACCCAAAGAGGAGACCCAAACTGGGTCCATATTAGGGGTATACTATGCCTTTGACAGCCAGGTCTCGAAACCTTTTGGATCCCTTCGAAATCCCAAATCTGGTCTCGAATCTCTAGAATCAGGTGTAGAGTTCGAGATATAGCCATTATGATGCAAGGAGTAGTTCCAAGTGGATAGGTGAAGGAAAGGGAGACCTAGTAGGATAGATCCTACCTCAAGCTTAAAGCCATCAAAATAAACATTTAAAAAAGGATCTATTAGGTTTTACCCCAATTCCACCTAGGAGGAAGGGCAAAAAGGGAAGATGGAATGAGAGGTGCGAGGAGACTGATGATCTCGCATTAATAAGGTGCTAAACATTCATCAAATTTGAGTGAGTCCAATTTAAGATGGTACACTCATGACCGACAACCTCCTCGAGGATTGTATTTGTTAACGAGATAGGAAGTGCTAGCCTTGTCGTGTGTATCCTTCCCAGCTTTCATCTCTTTCTCAACCTTCTCTCTAGCCTGTCATACCCTCTACTTCTTTGTATAGGGTCAGGGTATGTTGCTTGTCTAGCTTGGTTTCGAGTGACTACATAGTTTTTCTTCCTCAATGATGAGCTGGTTCACATTGGGTTTCAAATAGTTAGCATCCTCATGATCTCTAGGGCTGCACCATCGACACAACTTTTGTGCTGTGTCGCCCTTTTGGCCATCTCGGGCGAAGTGGCCCCACTGGGTCCACAACCCACACTAGATTAGTCGTCTCTTCGAATCATATTTTGTTGTCATTATTCCCTCTCCCTCTACATTGGCTATTTAGAACCTGCTGAATGATGCATTATTGTTTGTTTGTTGTGCCATCTTTGCTGCCCCAGAGGTGGACAATTGTTCTTGTGTAAGAGCACTTGTTGGCTCCTCATCTTCATATTGTACGAGCATTCCTTAGTGGAATGACCCATAACTTGGTAGATTTCGCAGAATGATTTTCTTGGGCGCAAACCCTTTGGGTGCCTATTCTGCTTGCACTCCATGCACTGTAATTTTCCTTCACCACATCATTCAACGTTCCCCTTCATTACTTTAATTCATTAATTATCCATTCTACATCCTTTTGAAGGGCTTGCACCTTCTTGTTTGAACTATCGTTGTTGCTCTCTTTGGATGATTCATCACTCTCTGACAAAGATTTACTCTTCTTCTTTGAAGTTTTGTCTTTGCTTTTAAGGTTCATCGCTTTGTCATAGGCATCTGCATATGATGTGGGCAACACTTGTTAGAAATAGTAGTCCACTAAGATAACTGAGATGGGGGAAGGGGGGTGAATCAGTTATCCAATTAAAACATTTATCAACCTTAATTTCTCAACCATGTAACCAAAGTAAACAACAACCATAACAAGATGCACATACACAATTACACTAGATTTGTTAACTAGGGAAACCCTTGATCAGAGGGAAATCCCCGATGGGAATGATGCCTACAAAGATATACTGATATATATATTCTTTGTTAGAGGATGGACCCTGTTAGGAGTGTATAAACACATTCAGTACATGAGAGTCCCTGTTAGGAGATTTTGAATCCTTGTTAGAAGATTCCAACCTTGTTAGGAGTTGTGCCAATCCTATTAAGAGTTGTAGAAAGCAGAAGGACCCACTGTCCAAACAACTTCTAGAGCAAGACCACTGAACTTCACTATCCAACTGATCTCTCAACTATTCCTTGCAGAATACTTGTTCGTACTATGCTTTATCCTCTTCCTTCTATCCTGTCAACTAGACCAATCACTATCAAACCTTGTAGGCCAGGTTAAAAACCTCAGATCCAAATATCAAATCTCGAATTCAAAATAAAACCTCAGCAATGAAGTTTTCTCCAACTTTGCTCTGCTTTGCTTATCTTCGCATATCAACCTGATTACTCAACGTTCATATCTTTTCTCCTCTTTTTCGCTCTTCACACTTTCTTTTATAACAAAGGAAAATGTCCTTCCTTTATATCAAGTCCATAAAACAATCCCCTTGTGTCGAGGAGGTCACATTTTACTTAGCGATAACATCAATCTGTCGCCTTGTAACTTGAATAACTTTCCTTACGTGTAATATAATGAGGAGCGAGCTTAGCCATGTCATCTCTAGCATGTCTTCTACACACCTTTAACCTTGCTTCTCAAAATAACAACTCTGCTAACGGATATACCAAGTTTACTAGAACATGCTTCTGTAAACTGTATCTCTGAACAATCTTCACCAAAACTTGCATAACTTCTTCCAGACTTAATGTTTTTGCACTCGAGGTTAGTTTCATATACTAGACACTTAGTAGTATCTCCCATTAACCTTGCTAGTGAAAATACTCAAAGATTGCTCTTCTGTCAAATACCATAGAAAACTGCCATGTTGACATCAATGACAAACACAGTCATGAATGTAAAATATGATCATGATAATGATCTAATCATGTTTCTACAATTCTCCCCCATAGGAATATCATCAGCATTCATTCTTTCAACAACACTATCTTCATTTTCTTTTGAGAGAAGGCTTTAATCCCTCTATAAACCATCTCTTTTTCAGTTCATCAGCCGATTGTGTTTCCATCTTCCTGAGAAGCTCTTTAATCCTCTGATTGTATGGTCGTACTATTTCCTTCTTTTCTTGTTTTGCACTATAGATTTTGGCCACTATTTCATTGTCATCCCAAAGCAATTGGAACTCAGCCTAAAATTCCTTACTTAGGTTATCCCATGTGTTTATTTTAGCTTTATCCATGTAAGAGTACTCATCGATGGAAACTGCTCATAGGGTCGCTAGAAATTGTTTGACCCATTCATTTTTGTTTTTGACTTTGTTTGTCGTCCAAATGGTTTTATAGGTCTGGAAGTGCCTTCTGGGATCTTCATTCCCATCACCATTAAACTTTGGTAGTTTCTACTTTTGTGATGATAAATATTTTGTTGTTGCCTCCAATGGGTTGTACTCTCGAGTTGGTTGGGTTGGATCTTGACGGGTTGTGTTGACCATTGTGTAGTGTCCCTTCAAGACTCCCCACTACCTTGGTCTCCTTGATGTCCCTAGCCTCTTCTTCCCCCTTCCTTCGGGCTTCCCTTACCTCATTGCACGGTGTGAGGGTTAAACTCACTAGTGAACTCCTTTTCATCTCTATCAAGTTGTCATCGCCTACCTTGCACTGTCTACTATACTCCTAGTGGTACTCTTCCTTGTCCTACGATTCTCTATGGGCCTCTTCACCTTCAGAGGTACCATTTAGGTCTCCTTTTGTCAACCCTTCAACAAGTGTTTAGAACCATCCCCTCCGTTCCACTTGTTGTAGTGATAAAGCCCTCTAGATAGTCTCACTCTTGTTTATTTGTTCTTTTCTACTTTTATCTTTATTTAATAAGTTTGGCATGTATACTTTTGTTTTGTGGAATTGAAACAATACATAACTTAAACAAGAACACTTTATTCATTTATTGTTTGTATACAATACATGTCATTATATAGACATAATCATAACACTGTGTTCTCCTTTATTTATATTTGCATCTTTAGGATTTACTTCATATTTCCTGTACGACAGGATTCATCTCTCTTCTTCCTCCTTTCGACATTCCTCCCTTTGGTGGTAGTAGTCTTGGAGAACTTGTTTTTGTTGGTTCTCCTGATTGATTTCCTTTCGTCAGTTTTGAAGTGCTAGGAATGTTTGTGCCAACAACTTTGGGAGAAAACACATCAAACAATCCTTCGCCAAACTTACTCCGAGGGCACTTCGCACGACACCTTGTGGTTTTCCTTCTCATGTGGCTTCTCTTTGCACGTGTCTCAATGGATGCCTAACTAAAGTATTAAGATGAAGTCGGTCATCAACTCCCATTCACCCTCGAATATTTCCAGATTCTCATCTTCTTAGCGGCTACTCTCCCTGTAGTTTATTGGTTGCCCCATCGCATTTCGTTCACCATCCACACTTTTCTGGAATCGTAAACGTAACGATGCCATATGTTTACTGCCAATGGTAAATAAAGTTAATTGCATGCTATTGTATGAAAGTTAAAACAAAGATAGTAAATGCAAGACAATATCAGAGAACCACCATGTATTCCATTAATATCAAGCACATATTACATCAAGAAGGTTATCAACCAGAATGATAAACGATAATAATACGGATACTACTGTCCTCTTCCATCCAAGGGAGTGTACATATAATCTCTTAGGCGGTGCGATGTAAACCGTTGCGATCACAACTACCTATCCCTCAGTCATGCTACCAATGACATGATTAAACACTAACAACATTTAGACAACACGTGATTTTTCTAACCGCTAGGTTTTTTCTTGGTGTGCTCTCTGTCACTTGAAAATTTATGAGAGATAATAGTTTCATATTGGGAATGTTCACCAAGATCTGTGTTTAATGTAATAGAAAATGCAATACAAAATACATTCACCAAGGAAAAAGAGAAACACTTAGATCTTGTGACCTCATTAATTCAAAAAAACTTATTAATGTCCTTACAGAGGATTAGAATTTACAACTATGGATGAAGTGACTAGTAGACTAGCACTTTGAAGATTTTGTGTATTGCTTCTTGGTGTGCAATCAAAAGCTCCTTCAGTTAGAACACTATCTGAATAATTACGTATCGCAAACTCCTACTTGTTTCAAGGTGCTGACACCCATCGAAATCATAGGAAGCCTGTTGTAAGTTCTCATATATATGGTGTCATGCACAGTCATGCTACCAACCACAACTATTGATTCTCACCAAAATCATGTGTTATAGATCACCCAACACACATAGATTGCCACTCCTTTCTTCCTTGACATAAAAGTATTAATAAGGTTTCTCACATTGATAGCCACACAATTGCAAATTTGCACAGTATATTCACCATCATAGAATAATTCTCGGGTCACATGGATGTGTTAATGCTTCCCAAGATTTAACGTTAGCTTTCCTTCAAATCGTCTACACACAACAATGTCAAATTCATATTTTGAATGTCCAAGTAATCTCAAGACTACTACCCTGCAGGGGCATCAAGATTTTTAAGCGTGAGGGTTTGTCGCCCCACAAAGCCCAACTTGACTAGGTAACATTAACAATGAACTTCATACAATTACCTACAAATAATCATACATTCCTTCCTATTATTTAACACTCCAGTATTTTCCTTCTTGATTGAATGGATTCCTCCTTTCTTCTCTATGTTTTCCTATACCTCCCCTTTGTAGGTTTGATTTATGTAACACCCAACTCCCAGGATGAGTCTTTCTATCCTTCAATTAATTTAATTAATTTTCCATAGGTGACTAACCATGTCGGCTAGTTTTTGTGTCTTAATGTTATATTTTCCTTTTATACCAAGGTCCATGTTAATAACAAGTTTAAAATAAGTTAATTGGTCCATAAGACACCAAACTTCCAACTTTTAAAGAAATGGGCAAATGATCTTGAAATCTAATGAATAAGAGCTTGTCAGAGATTTGACGACGAGCTTCAGAATTTGCAATCTCGATGAGAATGCTACATGATTCCTTTTAAAGTCCTTAATTAGCCCTCGAGACTGATATAAAGGCTAACAACTAATCGCTTCATAATGGCTCATAAAGGGTACATTACATGAGTGTTGGTGAGAAGGGAAGAACAATGGAAATTATGTTTAATGCACAAGTACAAGAAGATATAGAGTCATCCATTGCTAAATTCGTTTTTACTAATGTTATCTCATTTTGTGTGGTGTGTTTCTCTTAGTCAAAACAAATGTTGAAAGATATAGCCACTATGGGTCCCTATTTGATACCCTCTCATGATTATAAGTTGTGAACTACCCTCCTAGACAAAGAGAACTGCAAGGGTAATGTGTTGTTGGGAGATATGAGACAAACTCGGGCGAGGATATGCTAGTCTCTTGCTATAGATGAGTGGACTAATGCTAGACATTGTCTAGTTATCACTACCATTGTCAGATACCCTATGTGTTCTTATTCTTGAAAGTCATGGATTGTTCATGAAAGCGCAAGGATGCATAGTTCCAATTCACCATTTTCAGAGATGCCATAGAAGAGATTGGGCTGGCTAATGTTGTACATGTGATTGTAGATTCAACACCTGTGTGCAAATCAGTTAGTTTGATGGTGGATGGTGCTTATTATAAGCACATCTTTTGGATCCCTTGTGCTTATGGATTGAAATGCATAGGGAAAATAGATTGGGTGAAGCATGTGGTGTTAGATGCTAGAGAGATTCAAATGTTCATTTAAATTATTGTTATATGTATTTCCAATTACATTGAGCCATAGTTACACCGCCTTGGGGAATGGGGGCATTAGGATAGGGAAACAAGTTTTTGGGCAGAAGGGATAGAGGAGTCTCAATTTAGGGACATTGAGGGGACGACAATGAAGACTGGGGGGCGGGGGGTATATACTATATACTATATATTACATATGTGGTACTTAAAATGCTAGTTATGAACAATTTGTATAACAATATTAGACATATAGTTGTAAAATACTAATTTTCTAAAATTTAAATACTTGAACATTGAATTGAGTGTTGAATATGAAAGTGGACTATTAAACAATTATTATTAAAACTTTAAATACTCAAATCAGCAAATGGAAGAATTCTAACTTCTGTTATATAAATATTAAAAAATAGTAGTCATTGAAGAGCACAAGGGGTATAATAAGAAATTTGCCAATCTAAAACTTTTATTTAAACAATTAACTACAAATGTTGAAATGAACAACTATGCACATGAACACAATGACACAATGATTTACATGGAAACCCAATAAATGCTTTCTTATATAAATTGTTCTTTTACAAATTGGTTTGTAGGCTCCAATCTACTAGAGGCTAGGACCTCTATGTTTATGAGCACCGACTCCCACACTTCATAGGCTTCAACCTGCACGAAGCTCCAACTCCCTCTGTTATCTCCATGAGCACCAACCCACTACACACACTTCTACTCTCCACCTTAATATTGTTGCTTGTCAACTGATGATGGGTACTTTAATTGCACACTTCCCCTTCTTCAATACACTCTTCTTCCTTTCAAGTCAGCCTCAAACATTTCTTTCAGACTTGTGTGTGTGTATATATATATATCTGTGTGTGTATACATCAGATTTAGTCTGATTATATATTTTTCTTTTAATGCTCTTTTCAAAACTTTCCTCTTTCTTTTGGTTTTGATCCTTTATCCACAGATAACTTTTTATTTATTCATATTTCTTGCTTATTTCTCCCCACTTCCTCTTCACAATATTTTTCTTTTATACTTCTCTTGCTGACTTCCTCTTATCTCTTTCTTCTCTGTTTTTTTTTTTAACTGCTTTTTCTTCTCTCTACTTTTTCACACATTCTTGTTTTTCAGACTTTTGAACTTACATATATCATTTACAAGTCTTTTCATAGCATGGTCACGTCCCTTCTTTTATACCTATGGCTCTTCATGAATATTTCCACACTATCGGTGTTTATTAGAAATAATAGTAATGTGTTTTTTTGACTTTTTTAATCTTCCTTTGCTGACATGAAATAAAATCGTATCCTCTTAATTTATCTAACAACTTTAAATCAACGTTGCCTTCAGTACTCATTCAACACTTCATCATCTATAAGAAACTTTGTATAGATATGTATGCCATCATTCGAACATTTTTGATTTAGCACCGTAGATCATAGTAGAGATGTCTACATTGTTCCGGTGTATGCTTCTATGCGTCGATATTAATTGCATCTGATCATACACTCCCTCGTATAGCCTTCATAGTTGTATGTAGTATATCATCCGCTGAATATCTTTTGTCGGGCTTCATCAATTAATACATATAATCGTAGCTTGCCAAAACACCGAGATTTGCCTTCTATAGTTGCTAGTATTATACAAGCTTTTTGTCTTCTATCAAAGCTCTGTATTAACGCTGCCATCATCTATTTATATGTTGGTTCCATATATTTGAGAAGTCACACATAATTTAATATTGAAGACTCCTGACAGTCACTGTAATTTGCTCTCCATACTTTCAACTACATTCATTCTTTTCTTGTCTTCATATCACATTCTCTTGTGAGTTACTACAGGTAACTTCTTAGTCGTGTTATTTGACTAGTCTTCTTAATTGCATATTGATGATTGTTGTGCGTATATTACTGATATTATTATGTATATCATATTTGTATATATTTCTATTATATTGTTTGTCCCTTATTATCTCTATGAAAACACACACATTTCTCGTGTTCCTTTTTTACATCTACGTAGCTGTATGTGTCCTCTTGAAGTTGATGCCGCTGTTCTATATGGTTATTGTGGTTCATATGTTGATCCAAAAATTTTCCGAACATGACTTCATCTTTTCGTCCCCTTGACATTGATGATACACTTTTGACATGAACACTTTGGCTTCTCCCATGTTTGATACTAATGACAATTTTACACTCTTCCAAGTGCCTTTGACATCAATGACAATATTTTCATCAATCTCCTGAGTTCCTTTGACATCAATGACAATATTTTCATCAGTCATAGATATCAAAAGTATGATTCTCTCATCATCAAGATGATTGCATTGAGCAGCATGATATGATATTCAATACAACCAATAGGATATTACAAAAATACTATTTTCTAAAATAAACTTTATTTTTATTGTTTGAACAGGGGATGCCCAGGCCCCAGACCTTGGCGGGGTCGAGGGTAACATTCGCGTCGCCCCTATTTCCTCAGGGGACGTCCCTTGTCTTCGCCGGAATGATGACAGACTGATGGTGCTGCTGAAGACATCAGAACGGTGTCCCCTGATACCCTGTGTGTCTCTGTCTTCAAGACATTGTGTTTTTTTTTTGTTGTGGGGGGAACATGTCCCCAGGTTACAATACATTGAGCCTTAGAATTATATATATTATAGGTATGCCACTTACTACATTTTGATGAAGAGGATGTTTGAGGTGCATGAGCCTCTGCAATTGATGGTGGGGAATCCAGAGTGGACCCAACAATCTAATTCTAGCTTTCTGAAGGAAAATCGATCAAGAAAAAGATCCTCGATGATAGTTGTGGACTATATTATAGGTATGCCACTTACTACATTTTGATGAAGAGGATGTTTGAGGTGCATGAGCCTCTGCAATTGATGGTGGGGAATCCAAAGTGGACCCAACAATCTAGTTCTAGCTCTCTGAAGGAAAATCGATCAAGAAAAAGATCCTCGATGATAGTTGTGGACTGCAGATTGTTAATTTTCATATTGAATTTCTAATTCTTTCAAACTTTTTGTTTAGATTTTGCAAATATCTTTTTTCTGTCATCTCACCAATCGTAGATGTCATTAGATATGCCTATACAGATTCTCCTTGTCTTGGAGAGATATGTAAGATATTTGACAGTATGCTTGGGAAGATAAAAACAATTTTGGTTAGGGATCCTGTGGGTCATGGTATGACCTGCTGGCTTGGTGAGTCATGCAAGTTATGGCCTACGACCCACCGAGTCATGGCGAAGGGTTGTGAAAACTCACCCAGCTGTCCATGGCTCACAAACTTGCTGGACTAGTGGCAAGTTTTGGATCACTGGTTTATAGTATTTTATTTACTTGTGATTATCATTATTTTAGCATGAATTGTCTTAGGTATTTTTAGTGGCTGCACATTGAACAAATTACTTTCTTTTCTAGCAATATTGTCTTCCTTTTGTGGTTTATCATAGACACTTGTTCATTCCCTCAACACTCGTTCTTCTAACATCTTCTTCTATATTACTGTGATCTTTTAGTTAACTGTAAATAGTTACATGGCTTATAGTATTTTATTTACTTGCGATTATGATTATTTTAGTATTGAGTGTCTATAGGTATTTGTATTCTAGCAGTATTGTCTTTGTTTTTGTGGTTTATGATAGAAGAGAATTGTGCTTTTAAAAATGGCTTTTAAAATGCCCTCACTTCTCGTGTAGTTTAATATCTATGATCTGCTTATAACTGCAAATAAATGTGCGGTCTTCGTAATTTTGCTGCAATTATTTCTATTTTGTGACTAGCTTTAGTTTGGTCTTTACTAATAAGATTTTTTTGATTTCACCTTGCGGGTCCCACTTTGAAGTTGATCACCTTTTGTTATGTTTATTTATTTCAGTTTTGCTCTTTTTTTAATAATTCTTGTAAATTACGCACATTATCTTATCCTGCTTGAGTTGCTTCTTGTGAAGACTATTGTATGTTACTTTTGTTTATATATCTGAAAGTAAGGATGGCTATTTTTCCCAGTGACTCTTTTAGTGTTTTAACTAATGCAAAAATTGTAATATGTTTCTGGATTCGATTGTGTTAAGATTTTTACCATCAACGTTTCAAATCACATTACGTGATCCATCATCAGAATGAAAAGCAAGAGAAGCAAAACACAGTAGTGGATACGTGATACTGTGTTTTGCTTCTATTGCTCTTCATCCTGATGATGGATCACGTAGTGGGATTCGAAACGTTGATGGTAAAAATCTTAACACAATCGAATCCAGAAACACATTACAATATAATAGATTGTGGAAATTTGTTCTCTTTGATTAATGCATAAATGTTTATGCTTTCCTAGTTTGCATCTGCTATTGAGAGTATAAAATTTGGATGTCCTCTTTGGGCCTTGTAAAGTTCTGTTGTTTAGTTGATGCTGTTAAATATTTTGTTATGTTCATCAGTGTATTATAGCTATCAGTAGCCATGTGTCACTCTTTGCTATACTTGTAATTGCTATACAGGTATTGTTCATCACTCTTTATAGGTGCTTTTCGGATGCACTTATGAAGCACCTCTCAGTTGATCTCACTGAGAAACAGGAAGATGTTCTTGGAACTGATCAGAGAGAGCAAATGTCTATAGATTCAGAAGAACCTTCAGCAATGGATGCTGATGATGATGAACGGCGAAATCAAAGGTATCTTTTAAGATAAATCGTCAAAGATTTCCTGCCTAGATGCTCTACATATACAATTTCACAATCCAAGTTGTGGCATTCACATATTTTGGCTATAAAACACAGATTCTCAAAAAGCAATGGATTACATAGCCAAGCAGAACAGCAGTGGTGTCGTTGCACCCTGGGCCAGCTCCGGGCACTTACAAGGAAGTATGCAACAGAGGTAAAACAATATAGCTGATTCTAAAATTCATGCTGATTTAAGTGTCATACTCATCATCTAATGTCTCCTAACGGATTAAGATTTGGAAATTGCAGATTTGGCCTCACATCGATAAAATAGATGCTGAAGTTTTTACAGGAGATATACATCCTTCTATTGTAAAAGCAGTATATTCTGCCCTTCGGCGACCAGTATAATCTGATGTAAAAATGCAACTAATTGAAATAGTGGATTTAAAAATATTCATTATACGATGTGTCTCTGGTGTTTTCAACTGTAGTTTATCTTTATTAGTTAAGGCCTTAAATATATTGTAGGATATGATAGGTGTAAGATATTGCGGTCAACTGAGGTAGCCTAAAATGAGTGACAAACTTTGACCACTGAAATTTACATGATATGTAAGTATATTGGCTGGAAAAGAGACCCACAAATATAATCCTCCTATCCCTTTTACCGGATAGAAACTAAGGGCATTGTATATCATTATGAATTGACATTTATAGCGGCATTTGATTATAAAATTAACTGATTGGCGCAATCAATTCCACTTGCCAATCGCGAACTCTTTCTTTGCTATTGTTATTTTTAATCCCTCAATTTGCAACTGCTTTCGATTATATAATTATTAATGGAAAACACTCTTTGATTATACCAATGATCTGAAACTTTGGACGAACTATGGAGGGAATATGCGGGCATTGTTATTTCAAATCATATAAATCGCTCAATCTCTTTCTCTCATGTTTTTGGGTTTCAGATTAAACGGTAAGATAAAAATCCCTGCTCGACGAAGATTCGAAATCAAAATCTCTTTATTCATTGTATCAGTAAAAACATGATTTAAAATAATAATAATAGAACTTGTTAATGGGAGAGTTAATAACATCAAATATAATCCAAAGTTTAATAAGACTATAACCACCATACATACTACAATATATTGAAAGCTAATTTAATGACTCCAATAAGTGTCTTCGATGGTTATGCGAAGTACAAATTAAGGCAAATCTTTAAATCATTGAGAATAATGATATACAATGAGCAGGGAAAAGTATCAATAAGAACCACCCAAAAAAACATGACAACAGCTAAGGAAAAACTCTGCTTAATCAATTTTTATCGCTATTGTGAATATTGATTGGTGGAGGTAAGCTTAAGGATTAAAATTCAAAAATACAACAGAGTTTTCTTAAACTTTTAGCTTTTTTTTTTGCATGATCTACATAATCTGTAATTGAAAATAGATAAAAAATAGAGAAAAAAAAAATTGTATTTTTGTGAATTTGAAAAAAAATAAAAAGTTAACTTTTTTTTTTTTTTTTGATACATTTTGTTTGAACTTAGCCAATGCCTTGATTGGTACTAACTCTCTTTATTAACTATCATCATATCTATGTAGCTCATAATGTTGTGATACCATATTCTCCTGTGCTGCCATTTTCGTTTACCATGTGCCTTTAACACCTTTTCGAATGGATATGTAATGGTTGTAAAAAGATTGTGGCTATAAATTGTAGTCCAAATTTTTCCTTTTCTCCCTCTTTAGATGGTCAATCCTCCATACATAGGAATGTGTGTAAAACAAGAAAGTTTGCAAGAAGTACAATTTATAACAAATTTAATAGATTATAAATAGTCTCTATGGTTTATAAGATAAGATGATGGCTTTTTTTTCACATTTGTCTTATGACGTGCTATCTTTTTTGATGATGAGTCAAAATTACAATGTTGAGACCATTGTTATAATATTAGTTTTTTAGAAAATTATACACAATCATATCTTTATAATATTAATGGGATGTTAAATGTCTGGCAATTGATTATCAATTAATTAATTAGTCTTTAGTTAACTTTAAGATAATTATTTGTATTTGACCAATAAATATAAATATTTGGTGTTTTAAGTTTACCTAATGAAAAGATGGAGAAAAAAGTACCTTTTTAAATTTTTATAAATGCACCTTTGAGAGAGATGGTAAGCTTTTCATTGATTTTCAATTAGACATTAAATTGTTATTTAATGATTTATGATAAATGATAAATGCCATGGCTTATAGAAACAAAAATATTTAAAAATGCTTATATTTTCAACGTCTTAATTCATGCTTTTCAATTTTTCTCCCTAAGCATCAAGTGATCTAGAGTGAGATATAAGAACCTCTTTAACATGTCACACATATGCAACATGGAAACCTCATGATCTTAGTAGAAAGAGGTAGACTTTTATTTTATTTTTCAAGCCTTATAATATTTTTCCACTTGATATGTGATACAAGAGGTTGGCTTACACTTAAATAAAAAGATGATGTAAGTCAAAAATATGTTTTGTTTATAAGAGCAAAATCAATTCCCTTATAATACTATGTATGATAATGGTTTCAAGAAAGTTAAAACATATGACTTACAGTTGAATAAAAAGATGATGTAAGTCAAAAATATGTTTTGTTTATGAGAGCAAAGTCAATTCCATTATAATACTATGTATGATAATGGTTTCAAGAAAGTTATTGTCCATAGATCTCTTCATATTTTTTAACCATTATAGTCCCTCAAAA
Organism: Cupressus sempervirens; assembly: GCA_028749045.1. NCBI lineage: Eukaryota > Viridiplantae > Streptophyta > Pinopsida > Cupressales > Cupressaceae > Cupressus > Cupressus sempervirens. Next base: position 734,539,687 of record CM053791.1, on the reverse strand, counting down.
TATATGTATGATAATGGTTTTCAAGGGAGTTGTCATGCATATGAGTTCTCCTATGTTTTGACTAGTACATTTCAACATTATTTATAGTGTATTAATTGAATTAATTTTTATGTTTAAAAATTAGCATGAGATAAGAACACAATATTTGTTGGGTGAATTTTATGATCTTCCATAGTTGGAGTTCTTGAAATTAATTGATACTCATCTTTATTGTCAATGGATGATTATACCTTGAGACATAAATCTTACCAACGAGGGATTTAGTTTTTAAAAAAAAAAAAAAATATCTTCAACCCTCTCTGGGAAGATGTAATTTTTTGATGGTTGAATAGATGTTGGTCTTTCAATTAGCTTTATTGTTCTCTTTCAAATAGCATCGTCTAACACTCTTTTGGGAAAGCAATTTTAATCAACTTTTTTGGTCAAATTTTTCTTTATCAATAGTTTATGACCTCAATTAAATTTGTAAGTATTTATTATTTTTGACAACGATGAACTTTTTTGCCATGTCATAAAAAATGATAGAAGAGAAATTTTCTTTGGGGTGACTATGGGCACAAAATCTTAGTGGGAAGCTTAAGATAGATAATTTCCTTAATCAACAATCAACGTTTTAAAAACATTTCAAAGAATCTAATGGGAAGTGAAAGAAAACTCCATTTGTAAGCTCTTGTTGAGAATCTTGCTAGAAGTTTTAATAGGGATGATGGACAAAGAAAAGAAGTTGCAACATATTTGGAGATAACCATGAATAGTATAAAATGCAGATTGGAAGAATGCCATCATATGGGAGATGGAGGATAAGCATAACAACTCCAAGCATCTCTTCAAGTTATTGTTATGGTCAAGGAGAAAACCATGTGCAAAGAGCGCATATTCATAATATGGAACTTTTGGGAAGATTCATCTATAATGCAGTATATAAAGATCCATTGAAGCTTTTTGTGAATGACAAATATCATGCAAGAGCTATAAATGATTTATCCACTCTTAATGGAGATCTTGCAAGAGTTTTGGAGGGGGATACCACTTGAAGAGAAGTTACAAGGGAAAAAGAAGAGAATTCAAATGGAATGAAAGATATTATTGATGTCAACGAGATTGGTTAGTCTAAGGTACTAAGGACTCATGTAGTGCCTGCCCCTAAGTCGCATTTCTGTCATCATTGCCAAACTCTTTTAGGCCAATTTATGTTGGATGATTAGTATTATTATTTTAGAGATTATCAGATGTTGGTTTACACTCAGTTTATTATATGATGAGATTACTTGGTACTCTATATTTCATGCATGTATGATGATTATTCAATGTTTTCAGTTATCGATGATGATTAGTTAGATGGTTTATTATCACACGTGCTTTCTTATGGATACTTACCCCATACTGCATGTGTATGGTATGCGTGTTTGTTTTTATTTATGTATGGTGTTTCTGATGTGGTTAAGGAAGGGAGTCGTAGTCACCTGCTAGTCGGGATCTACACGATGCACCACTTCTTGCCATTGTCTGTTTAGCTTAGAATATTGTGTTTGTACATGCGTGGATTTTATGCAGGTTGCAGGTACCGGGTATCGACTTCCCTGAATTGTCAAGATGAGCGTACCCTATCACACTGTCTCAATGGTAAGAGAGGGGAGATAAACTCTTAAGTCCAATTCCTAAACCCTTTAGCCAATTGTCCTAATTGATAATTAGGACAAGTATCTGAGTTAAGTACCCTCCGAATGCATCAAATGATGTAATTTCGTGATTATAACCCTTTTTGTTTTGATTTAGTATATGCTTTTCTATGTAGGGTTTTTCGTATGTTGTTATAAGAGTCCTTGATGTGTTTTCTATTAATTAAGTCTAATTAAAAAGATTAATTAATGATTTAATTTAATGGAGAATTAATATGATATCTTTAATATTTAATTAATTGAGAAATTAATTAAATTTGGAAATTAAAGTTCAAAGATAAATTTAGAACAGGATAATATTTATTTAATTTAATAATAATATATTGGAGTTCATTTTTAAATAAATGCTAAATATTATTGTTAATTAAATTAATTAAATATGTTACCAATTAAGTTTCTAAAATTAATTTAAAAAGTTGAAAGACATTAAATTATTAAGAATTCTAGATCGCATGATCTAAGCATGAGTTTAAATTTGAGTAATAAATTAAAAGATTAAATAATAGAAATAAATAATATTATTTTAATTTCATGAAGTGCACATGAGATTAAAGTAATACATTAATTTAAAATAGAAGTCAAGTGGAATATTAAATAAAGTTATTTAATAATTCAACTTAATGTGCATGCAAGATGAATGCAAATTAAAAGAAAAGATAAGAAAGGTTAATTCGGGAGTTAACTGAGTTATGCAATGAGTCTTCTCGGGTGAATGGACAATTAGTGCCCCGATTTGAGGAGAATTTGCTTATCACAACTTTGGGGGTTCATTTTTGAGGGACACGATTTGGGACACGAATTTGGACGGGAATTTTTGGGAGACAATTTTTGGAAGCGATACCAAGAAAGTTTTTCAGAGGAAGGTTATTGAGAGGAGCGAATTCTTTTACAGTTCCTGGAGATTGCATAATAGCATCAGGATCAGGTAGGGTCTTGTGTTATTGATTATCGATTTATTACGCAATTATCCTTTCCTGTCTTCTTCGTGTCTGGGGTTTGTAAATCTGATTTCTCTGTGATGAAAGTTTTAACCTTTCAATATTGTGAATTCTTTAATTATTCGTCAATAATTTCTGTACTCATGGAGACTGGAAGGGTTGTTAGAACCCTTGTTTCCTAGATTAAGAAATTAAGATTTAATTGGGTAAGGGTTTTGAATAAAATAAAATTGAAAGTTCCAATATATATATATTCCTTGGAGAAAAATTGTTTTAATAAAATTAAATAAAACTAATTTAAAATAAACATAATTTATTATATATATATATATATTGTTTTAATAAAATTAAATAAAATTAATTTAAATTATACATAATTATTTTATGTATATATATTAAAATAAAGTTAAAAAAAAAAAATTAAAAAATATTTATATGTTTTGGGGTGGGGCGGGGCCACCACTTCCCACGCCCCACACTCCCACGCTGCCGTAGCAGGTGTTACTGCTGCTTGCGGCAGCAGTAACACCTGCGGCCGCAGGTGTATGACAGGTCGGCGAGCCTTTAAACACGCCGATCCATTTTTTTAAAAAAGAAAAAAAAATAATAAATTTTGACTTACTTTTTATTAATCGGTTTTTTTTTTAATGTTTTAAATAAAGATTGTTTTAACTAATATTATTATTATTTAATTTTATATATATATATATATATTTAAATAATTTTATAATATTAAATGTTTTTATAGTTAAATAAAATATTAATTTATTTAATTAACTATGGATAAAGTAATATCTGAAAATATTAAAAGAGTTAATATTAAATGAAGATTAAATAATTGGGTCAAATTATAAGGGTAATAGTGAAAAACCTTTACATTAAAAACGTTCATTGAAACTCAAACTGAGAATTTCAAACTTAAACCTTAGGGTGTATTATGGAAACAAACCCGAACTATGAACTGAATCATACTATATTGTTTTGTTATACTATCTGTGTTTGGGGTTGTTCTAGTATTAACCAGTTTAGGTTGTTACCAGAGGCCCGGGTTTGTGAATGTGAGGTTATGATGATTTGTTCTCGATCTTTTCAAACCAACCAAGGTAATGTGATAGTATGCTCTATGATGGATGTATTTACTGTTTGTTATTGCTTCCCAGTTTCCTTGTGTGAAGCTGAGGTGTATGTATTTGAGATACTTAACTTAACCATTTTCGAGTCTCGATCAGTTATATTTGATAACCATTTTTGAGTCTCGATCAGTTATACTTGGATTGCTTTTCGGTCGCTTGAGAGGATTGAAGTGTTTGTTATGTTCTTGATGATGTCATGTTTTGACTTGACCACTTTGGAGTCTTCGATTAGTATTGTAATTTACTATTGGGATGCTTTCTGGTTGCTTATTGGAGAACCATTGGTTTTTGTGATTTATCATTGATGCCTTCAGTTGTTGATAGAGAACTGTCGTGATCATATGATTATTATTTGATGCTTATCCGTTGCTCATGAAGAACTGATGTAATTTTGTGGTTTATCTTTTATGATGTTTTTTCAGTTGCTTGTATAGGACTGAGGTGATTTTATTATGATTCTTTGATTTGTGATTTCATGAGCCTAGGGTAGGTTATCTATGTGTAGTGTCGGGAAGTGGCTTGCAATGGGGATCGGGGCCCTAAGAGGCTGCTTGGAGTAACCCATTGTAAGTTGATTTAATAAGTGAAAACATTTACACTAAATGGGAGAAAATGAACCTAACAAGATAATTGTATGTTCTCTCCCATGCCTTGAGTGCTAGTACAGACTAGGATGGGGTAGAGAGAACGCTTGGTTACGACCTTGCATTCCATAGTATGCCTCGTCAGTACGAGATGATACTAGTGGCTGCAGGGATCAGTAGGGACCCGAGATTCCTAAGGGATTGCTCGGGTAACTTCTACGTGACTTTTGCGATGACACTTTCCCGCTTGCATATTAGGTTTCCTACGTGTCTTGTGGTACCTCTAAGTTTAGATGTCGATCTTTTTAGGAACCCTTGAGTTAGCATACTTATAGGATTTCCTGGACTTAGAGAGTATTTATGATTATAGGTTTTGTTATCCTATTTGGGACTTGAGACTATCTCCTCAGCGCGGTGGGAGTGGACCATTTAGGTTCCACACAGTCGGGTGGTAGTGCTTTTACTCTTACCATTGAGATCCGTTCCGTGGTCACCGTGGCTGGAGTTTTCGTGATTGGCATTTACCTTCACTATGTTCTTGGATTATTATGTTGGATGGTTAGATTTTATGATAGATGTTTTATCATTATGGATGTATCATGTACAGTGAATAGTTTCATATATTTTTACTGTACTTTGTATCATGGATTTGAGGATGTTGTATCTTTATCTTTACATATGTATATTCTTTTAAGCCTTTCATACCCTGTGACTTGTACAGTGGATGATTGAGCATTCCGAATTAATTTGCCAAGAGGCATTCGGAACAAATGTATTATATGGACATGGGACTTCTGATTATTCTTTCTTATGTATGTGATAGTTGTTAGACTTAGAATTAATTGAATTTAAACGTGACTCAACGTCTTGGGATCCTTAAGAAATGTAACTTGCAAAGTATGGTTATCGATGATTACATGTTATTGCTTCTGCTACTGTGTTTGATGTGTATGTTATACATTCTTACTTTAAAAAAAAATGTTTAGCAAACTTAGTGAAACTTTAGGTTAATTCTTTTGGGTCCCTTGGTGGGGCGTTACAACTCACAGCCTTAAACTATCTCCAATTTTCCTTAAATGTTTGATCTCCTACCATGGATCTTGAATATAAAGTTCGCAATTTGATTGATCTTATTCTCATCAAATAAATTGTGCATATTGTCAACCTTATTAAATGAGGTTTTCATCAACAAACAGGATGGTAAAGATCCAAATAAATAATAGTTAGTTTCTGTTAGTATCAAAGAATCATAATTAGGAACTAGTAACATGTTCAATAAAAATATCATTTGGATAATAATCAAGCTCATTATACTATTCATCAACTCTGCCAAAATGATAACATATGCAAATTATTTATATAGGTAAGATACTAGCTCAAATCATTTATGTTGTGCCACATAGTGAAATACTATCTATCACAATAACATATAAGATATAATCTCATCAAATATAATATATCATATCAAATTATTGAACACACTTAAATCAATTGTTTAAAACATCAATATTTATCTAGATGAATAAATAAAAATGAAATTTAGTATATACTTTATACACTTTTATTTACACAATGTTCCTCTTTCTCTTAACCAAAACTTATTGAATTTTACACGATGTTTTTTCGTATTTAAAAAATGCACGAAGGACACTAAAAGGGAGGGTTGTTGAAAAACAACCAAATCAAAAGAATCAATCTTAACACTAAAACATGTCCCAACAAACTAGCAAGTAAAATCCATTCAAAAGTTCTAACATGTTTTTAAAATTAAACAACAAATGAAATTGTCCAAAATCTTATAAAAAGAGTTCTTTAAAACTAAAAAAAGACAAATTACAATATAAATTTTAGAAAACTTTGCAACTATCTAGAACATATTACATTTCTTTTAGATGAAGGAATTGAAACTTAGACCTTGTCTAACAAAAGGTTGTTATTAGCTCGATCCTTTATGACCGCTTGCGATGAAAAGCAACACAATTTGAAACAATATGTTAGCATAAAATTTTAATATTTCCCCTTCTTGATAAATTGGATGATTAGCTAGTATAAACATACACCATATGCCTCAAAGGATCTACCACTACATTATTACAAAGATCATAATCCAAAATATTAGCTTTTTAGCTCGAACTTAGATAAAAATCAAGAGGAAATAATTAACAATAGTCTTTCATATTTTTTAACATAGAAACAATCTCTAAACATATGCTTATAATTTTCATGATGTTTTATTAAATAAATATTTAAATGGTTGAACCATCATTCAATTCAAACCATCCATTCAACATATCCCCCACACATACTTAGCAATATAAGATTTTTCCAAATAAAAATTTGGATGTTAATCTCAACTTTACGCTTGTATACTTAGAAGGCTAATGAAGGTACGCTCTGATACCACTGATGAAGGTATGCTCTGATACCACTTGATGAAGTATTGCTCTGAGACCACTAACGAAGGGCCACACCACCCTTACCAACTCATAACCAAGAATGCAACAATATGAAGATAAAGAGAGAATAAATGCTTCCTAAGAAATTTTATTAAATTTGAAAATCCTTAGCAATTACAATAACATTTCTACAAGATCTCTCAAAATCCAATCCAAGCCCAAGCTAGTCCAGATCCACACTCTGGTAGAAACCTCCGAGATCTCAACTTGTGCTCGCAAGCCACCAAGCAACCTCCTTGTTTCTAAACCACAGCCACTAGCTTTTCTCCAACTTTATCCAAGATCCAAGTGTAAACTGCCTCACATCCTTGGCACTCTGTCTACACACTCACAAGTCCACCACAATCCTGCTGTAAACTGCCTCACATTCGGCACTCTGTCCACAGACTCAGGAAAACTCACTCTTCACTTTCTCCTCTTTCTCTTTCACACCTTGAAGCCTTCCAAGCTTTCCAAGCTTCACCTTCCACAACATTCACCTTTCCAAGCTTTCCTTCCAAAGCTTTCACCTTCTTCTCGAGCTTCTACTTCTCGAGCTTCTACTCCTCAAGCTTCCCCTTGAGCTTCTACTTCTTGAGCTCCTTCTTGAGCTTCTACTCCTCGAGCTTGATTACAAATGATAATAAGCCTTGCTTAAATAGGCACTTCTAACCCAAGACATTACAAACACAACCACTGTGGGATAAAAGGTAAATACAATTACCTTTAAATAAATATTAAATTCCCACCCAAATACAACTAAGCACCCAACAAATATTAAATTCATGATTCAAGGAACTTTCCACAAACTTCTAAATTGCCACCTACACACCTCGATTAATGGAATGACAACTAATTTTCTTATTTTTCTATTTATGCCACCTATGCACCTCGAAAATAGAAATTCCTCCTTCTTCTTTTTTTTTTCCTTTTTCCCTTTTTAGTTATTTATTTATTTCCTCTAATTTTTGTCACTTTCTCTCTCCTCTAGATTTTTTTTTTTTTTTTTTTCAATAATTTTCCCATGAAAGATGCTCCTGCATCAAAGGCACTGGCTAAACATCCAAAAATTTGCACCGCCTGGACTGTCATGCGCGATGCCTCATGTCCCTCCTTGCATAGAATGGGATGGAGACATTAACATCATACCATCCACACTTCCCAAGTTCCATCACTGACATACTGTCTATCTCCAGCATTTGAAGTCATATCACATTGCTCAAATAGTTGGCCACATTCAATGAACATTATTTTTAACTGCTGAAATTTTATTTGTTAAACTATTACCATTAGCTGCTGTGGTAATAAATAATTTTTACATAGAGATCACTTTAAAAATTTGGAAGTAATTTTTTTGGAATGATTGTATTAATTTAATTTATTATTATTGTTATGCCATTTGACTGACTTACATTTATATGTCTGTGACTAAATTAGCTATAGAAAAACAATTTAAAATTAAAATAAGAAGTTATGTTTTTAAAATAAGAACTTATGTTTTTAAGGTGAGTGGAGTTAACATTCATATAGAAGAAAAATTATAAATATTTAAATTTAAGGTTATTTGAGAAATTTCTTAAATCTGAATGTCTATTATATAGATATTTAGTTAAAAAATCATAAATAGAAATTATAGTAAATATCAAATTTTATTCTAAAATATCATGAATATATGTTTATTTTATTTGTTTTAATTTGATTTGTTAATTAATTTGGTGAGAAGTGTTTTTGTGTGTTGCTATATTTTCATCTCAAATTATTTCTCATGAAAATTACTATGAGATATTTTCTTCTTTTCCATAAAGTCCATTAACTTTTTTAAAACTTCACTTTTGTTTATAATTTCTTTTCACATATCTCAATTTAAATTAAATATTAATTTATTCAATAATATTAAATATTAATTTATTAAAATTCTATTTAAATGAAGTCAATAAAAAAATGTATCTATTAAAGATAAAACTATAAAATATTAGAATATCATTTTAGTTGATAATCAAAATAATAGTTATAATATATTAATATTAATATAAAATTAATAGTCAAATGGAAAGATTAATAGTAAAATAGTAATATACTAATTGTATAATAAATTATTAGAATTCAATAATATTATAATATTTTACTAATGACAATATAAGATTATATAGTAGTATTAACATAATATATTTATTATATAATGAATCATGTTCTACTAATTTAACAAATCACATATAATTTGTAATTATTGTATAACTAATTCTAAAATATGTTAAAATATATTTAATGGTTATACAAATTACATGGTTCTCTTTATTTACTATGCATGTTAGAATATGTGTCAAAACTCATCTTTTGGAGAACTTATCTTTCATTTATGGTTACTTTGCATATCCTCGTTTTAGGGTTTTGTATGTGATCATTCTAGGGTTACCTTCCATATCTTCTATTAGGTTTGTCTCTTAAAGGGTATACAAAATATCATTTTTTTGGAGTTGGAAAATATATTGCACTTTTGAGTTGTATTTTTATATAATGACACTAGATTATTATAGTTGAACAAGTATTATATGTGTCTTTTTATTTTTGACATTTCACGTGTCATGTGTTTTGTAAATATTAAAATATCATTATACGTTAAATTACTTTTTAAAAATTATATACCATCAACTCATTTGGAAAGTTGCCAATATAAAAATCTATAATAAATATAAAGATATCAACTAATGTGCAATTTCAATTATCTTTTAAAATTTTGATAACAAATATCTTGTTTTTGACATTTCATAATATTAATAAAATATGGTAACTTTTCTCATTATCAAATAAGTCAACATAAAATTTTTTTAGTGAAATAATTAGTATTAATACCAAAAGTAATAATTTAATTATTCTAATTATTCAATTATATATAAAGAAATAAGTAACACCACAACAACATTACTGGATTTTATTTACCAATTTAATATTCTATTTCTCAATCTTTGCAATTATTTTAATTAGATAATTCCATTCCATTTCAAAACCTAACATAATAATAGTCAAAATTTTTATCATATTAAAACAATAATTTAATTAATTAAAAAATTGAATATATCTATTTGAAATTAAATATAAAAATTTATAATTGAATTATTTTTTAAATAATTATACTTAATATATCCTTCCATTTCGAAAGAAATTATTTTATCTTTTATAAAAATTAGTACACTTAAAAATACTAAAATTATATATTATTCATAATAAAATATTTGTTTTTAAACAATACTCAACTCAATTGACATTTTTTTATTGGTATTGTTTTTTATTTAAATGTCTCAAATATAAATCATGATACATTGAAAATATAAATCTTACTGTTGTACAAGAGACAATACGATTGTTATGGGAAATGTGGATGCTATAGTGTTAATGGCTCCATCCCATTCCATACAAGGAGGCAAATGACGCATCGCGCACGACATTTGAGGTGGTGCAAATTTTCGGCTGATGGCAATGGCTACCCAGCCAGTTATTTTGACTGGCTGGGTATGACGCCGTTTATCTCCCTCCGTCTTCCTTCCGCCTCTCCTGTATCGTCAGCGATGCACAGACCCTGCGACAGAGTACAATAACAAAACTTTATAACCACAAAACTTTACTATACTAATGTAACGCCCCGCCAAGGGATCCAAAAGAATTAACCTAAAGTTTCACTAAGTTTGCTAAACATTTTTTTTTTTTAAAGTAAGAAAGTATGACATACACATCAAACAAGTAGTAGCGGAAGCAATAACATGTAATCATCGACAAACATACATTGCAAGTTACATTTCTTAAAGATCCCAAGACGTTGAGTCACGTTTAAATTTAATTAATTCTAAGTCTAACAACTAACACATACATATAAAAGAATAATCAGAAACTCCAATGTCCATAATATACATTTGTTCCGAATGCTCCTTGGCAAATTAATTCGGAATGCTCATTCATCCACTGTACATGTCACAGGGTATGAAAGGCTTAAAAGAATATACATACGTAAAGATCAAGATACAACATCCTCAAATCCATGATACAAAGTACAGTAAAAATATATGAAACTATTCACCATACATGATACATCCATACATCCATAATGATAAAACATCTATCATAAAATCTAACCATCCATCATACTAATCCAAGAACATAGTGAAGGTAAATGCCAATCACGAAATCTCCAGCCACGGTGACCACGGAACGGATCTCATTGGTAAGAGTAAAAGCACTACCACCCGACCGCGTGGAACCTAAATGGTCCACTCCCACCGTGCTGAGGAGATAATCTCAAGTCCCAAATAGGATAACAAAACCTATAATCATAAATACTCTCCAAGTCCAGGAAATCCTATAAGTATGCTAACTCAAGGGTTCCTAAAAAGACTGACATCTAAATCCCAGAGGTACCACAAGACACGTAGGAAACCTAATATGCAAGCGGGAAAGTGTCATCGCAAAAGTCATGTAGAAGTTACTCGAGCAATCCCTTAGGAATCCCGGGTCCCTACTGATCCTGCGGCCACTAGTATCCTCTCGTACTGACGAGGCATACTATGGTATGCAAGGTCGTAACCAAGCGTCCTCTCTACCCCATCCTAGTCTGTACTAGCACTCATGGCATGGGAGAGAACATACAATTATCTTGTTAGGTTCATTTTCTCTCATTTAGTGTAAATGTTTTCACTTATTAAAAACGACTTACAATGGGTTTCTCAAGGCAGCCACTTAGGGCTTCGACCCCCATTGCAAGCCACTTCCCGACTCTACACATAGATAACCTACCCTAGCTCATGAACTCATAAATCAAAGAATCATAATAAAACCATCTCAGTCCTATGCGAGCAACTGAAAATATCATAAAAAGATAATCCACAAAATATATCAGTTCTTCATGAGCAACAGATAACATCAAATAGTAATCAAGTAATCACGACAGTTCTCTATTAGCAACTGAAGGCATCAATGATAAGTCACAAAATCCAATGGTTCTCTAATGAGCAACCAGAAAGTAATACAAGTATAACTGATCGAGACTCAGAAATGGTTAAGTTAGGTATTCTCAAATACATACATCTCAGCTTCACACAAGGAAACTGGAAAGCAATCACAAACAGTAAACACAATCATGTCATAGAGCACTTCATCACATTACCATGGTCAGGTTAAGAAAGATCGAGACCAAATCATCAAGACATCACATTCACAAACCCCGAGCCTCTGGTAACAACCTGAACTGGTCAACGCTAAACCAACCCCAAAACATTCAAAGTACAAAGACAACATCAAAGTCTCAGAGATTGGATCTGAAAGTATATTATTTAAGTTAAGGTAAGGTTTGTGTTTTAGTTCAATGTCGAATTCAAGTAACAAAGTTTTCACAACTACCCTTTTTCGAATAACCCAGTTCTATAATAATTTACATTAAATCAGTATCCAATTTTATAATTTAGTCAAATAACATTCCTTATTAATTAACTTAATTAAACTAATTTTAATTAAATTAATTAATATTTATTAGATCTAATTAATTATTTTAATCCAACCAATAATTGTTAATTTATTAATATTTAAACAAAATTATTAATAAATTACAATTTACAACTATAACAATGCAATTAATATTTATTTATTAAATATTAAAAAAAATTAATATATTATAAAAATTAAATATATTATAATTTTTATTATTTAAAATTTTTAATTAAATAAAATTCATTTTTTTAATAATTAAAAAAAAAAATTAAAAAAAAATTTTAAAAACCGAATTCCCAACGTTTATAGCCCGTCGGCTTTGGCCGCAGGCCTGCGGTCGCAGGGCCTGCGGCGGCAGGTACTCTGTACCTGCCGTCGCAGTACCTGCGACGCAGGTACTGTCGGCCTGCGCCGACAGTGGGGGCGGGTACGGGGTAATTCCCTCCCCCCCACTTTATTAAATTTAAATATATATATATATATATATTTTTAAATTAAATTTATTCTAATACAAATAAAATTAGTTTTTTATTTTAAAAATTAATTTTGTTTAATTAATTTTTTTTTATTTTTATTTTTTATTTTGATAAAAACAATTTCTTCCAAAGGGGTAAATATGTAATATATAAATATATATATATATATATATATATATATATATATATATATATATATATATATATATATATTTATTTATTTATTTTTTTTCTTATATTTTTTTTTATCCAGAACTTTCCAATTCATTAAAACAAAACCCTTATTAAATTAGATCTTAATTTCTAAATCAAGAAAACAATGGTTCTAATTAATTCATCCAGTCTCCATGGATACAAAAATTATTGACGAATAATTAATAACTTCACAAGATTTGAAAGCTTAAAACTTTTATCACAGAGAATTCAGATCTACAAACCCCAGACACGAAGAAGACAGGAAGGGATAATTGCATATTTAATGGATAAAAAACACAAGACCCTACCTGATCCTGATGCTATTATGCAACCTCCAGAAAACTGTATGCGAATTCGCTCCTCTCAATAACCTTCCCCTTCAAGACTTTCTTCGTATCAGCCTTCTGAAATTTGCTTCCAAAAATTGTCTTCCTCCCAAAAATTCTCGTCCAAATTCGTATATCAAAAAATGAACCCCCAAAGTTGTGATAAGCAAATTCTCCTCAATTCGGGGCACTAATTGTGCGTTTACCCGAGAAGACTCTTTGCACAACTCAGTTAACTCAAATTAACTTTTATTATCTTTTCTAATTCTTTTGCATTCAACTTTCATGCACAATAAGTTGAATGATTAAATAACTTTATTTAAAATTTCACTTGACTTCAATTCTTAATTAATTTATTACTTTAAATCTTATGTGCACTTTTAAGAAATTAAAATAACATTATTAATTTTTATAATTTAATCTTTTAATTTAATTCTTATATTTAACTCATGATTAGATCATGCGATCTAGAATTCTTAATAAATTTATATCTTTCAACTTTTTAATTTATTTTAGAACTTAATTGATAACATATTTAATTAATTTAAATAACAATAATATTTAGCATTTATTTAAAAATGAACTCCAAATATATTATTATTAAATTAAATAAATATTATCTTGTTCTAAATATATCTTAAACTTTAATTTCCAATTTTAATTCTTTTAATTAATTAATTAATTAATTAATTAAATATAAAGATATCATAATAATTCCTTATTAAATTAAATCATTAATTAGTCTTTTTAATTAGACTTAATTAATAGAAAATACACCAAGGACTCATAAAGCAACATACGAAAACCCATCATAGAAAAATACATACCAAATCAAACAGAAGGGTTATAATCACAAAATTACATCATTTGATGCATTCGGAGGGTACTAACTCAGATACTTGTCCTAATTATCAATTAGGACAATTGGCTAGAGGGTTTAGGATTTGGACTTAAGAGTTTATCTCCCCTCTCTTACCATTGAGATAGTGCGATAGGGTACGCTCATCCTGACAATTCAGGAAAGTCGATACCCGGTACCTGCAACCTGCATAAAATCCACGCATGTACAAACACAATATTCTAAGCTAAACAGGCAATGGCAGGAAGTGGTGCATCGTGTAGATCCCGACTAGCAGGTGACTACGACTCCCTTCCTTAACCATATCAGAAACACCATACATAAATAAAACAGCACGCACACCATACACATGCAGTATGGGGTAAGTATCCATAAGAGGCACATGAAATAATAAGCCATCCAACTAATCATCATCGATAACTAAAACCATTGAATAATCATCATACATGCATGAAATATAGAGTACCAAGTAATCTCATCATATAATAACTGAGTGTAAACATCATCTGATAATCTCTAAAATAATAATACTACTCATCAAACATAAATTGGCCTAAAAGAGTTTGGCAATCATAACATAAATGTAGCTCGAAAAATGTAAACTAGGGGCAGGCACTACAACTAAATTAAATATGTGCAATCATTGTAAATAAAAGAATATAATAGTTATGAAAAATAATTTATAAGTATCAAATTTTTTGTACAAGTCAAATTTTGATATTGCTATTAGTTGAAGGATTCAACTAGGTAGTTTTCTACTCAAACATGTTTAGACTTATGCACCAATAGCAATGGTAATAAAGTTTAACTTTTTGGTAAAAATTAAATAGAGAATATTATTAAAAAATTAAATCACTTGTAACTTAATTGTAATAATGTATGTACTTTACTTGTCATTTTCATTTTAGTTTACTTAAACTATCTACAAAATATTCTATTTTTAAAATTTTAAGAGAAGATTCAAACTTGAGAAAGCCAATAATACTATTGTCCATTTATAAAATAAGATTTAATTTTATAAAATTTAATAGAAATCTTCAACAATAAATCTTTGAAGTTGCAATGGAAATGAAGTAATATAAACCAAACAAGATTAAATATTACCATTCAATAAAATTGAGAACACTACTTTTATTCAAAGTTATTTGGTTATTATCTAGAGTATAATGACCAAATGTTAGGGTTATTAAGAGGGACTTCAAAGTATATAATAAAGTTAAAAACAAATGATGGAAAAGTTTTTTCTAAGATTTTTGTGAGTTAGATTTTATATATTTTTTAGATGTAGTTTTCTGCTCAAACGTGTTCAAACTTATGAGCCAATAGTAATGGTAATAAATTAAATATGTATAATAATTATAAATAAAAGAATATAATAGTTTTGATTTATAACTATTATTTTACTAATAAGAAAATTATTTAAGTTATTCATCTTATTTTTAACATATTTAGGAGATTTTAAATATTGTATGTGAAAAAGATAGTTTTCAAAAATATTTAAATAGTTTATCTTACTTTTAACTCTTGAATAAATTAGTGAGTAAATAGTTATGTGATGCATTTTAATAAATAAATTGAAAGATTATTTATGATAGTGAAGTTTTCATTTGAGATCATTAAAAGATAGATTATTTTTTTGATTGAGTTTTTAAATTATTTTAATGCTATAATCAAATATACCGAGTTATGATTTATTATGATTTATTAAGACAAATCATCAATCATTTTTCTTAGCATTAGAGATGTAAATTTGAAAGAATATATAATACATACGTAAATGAATAGAAACTAAATTATTGACAATTGAAATATTAACATTTATTTAATAACATAA
Organism: Cupressus sempervirens; assembly: GCA_028749045.1. NCBI lineage: Eukaryota > Viridiplantae > Streptophyta > Pinopsida > Cupressales > Cupressaceae > Cupressus > Cupressus sempervirens. The sequence continues at coordinate 734,523,756 of CM053791.1, read as the reverse complement.
AATTTTGTAAATAATTTTAATCATTTAATTTCTCTATTAAATATATTTTAAAATGTTAGTGATGTTAGATACATTTATATTTTTGAAAAGTAATTACTTAAATATATACATTTAAAAAATTCAAATTTTCGACTATTTAGCCAGTGCCTACTTAGAAACTCAACTTCCTCTAAAATTCCAATTTCATTTCTTATTCAATCATATATCTTAGCAACATTTCATCACACATACATCACCCCTTAATAGAACATAAATCATCACTCCCCTACATAGGTCTGCCGGCTCTTAAAATATTAAAATATTGAAAGTCTTCGTATTGGAAATTTAAAAAAAATGAAAACGCGTGAGGAAGCATCTGTTGAAAGAGAGACAATTGGAAAAATTCGGAACACAACAAATACGTATTAAACTAAACTTCACCTGAAAGGAGAAAAAATAGGTAGAAACCAGAATCCCTTGCATCTGTATAGGCCCGTAGATTTTGAATCTCTGTTTTCTCTGTGATTCGAACCCCAGAACTGAAAATGGCGAACCTCTCAATCCACATTATCGCTTCGTTCTTTATCTTCGCCCTAGGCGTGTGGCACCTTTTGTGCTCCTTCAAAGCCCACCTGAAAAACGCCAACAATTACTCTGCAAAATTGTGGTACCCCATTTTATCCAAATTCAAAACCCTAGAACTGTATTTGCAGGTCGCTGGATTATTGCTCGCCATTTTCTACTATCTCGTAATATCTGCAGATTTCGACCTGATGATCAAGGGCAGCACTCCGGTATACCGCTTTGTAACGCTGCAAACTGTCGCCGTGCTGTGCATCTTCCTGATCCTCGCCATGGTTGTTTTGGTCCACGAGAACACCCCCTTTTTGGCCGGAATACCGCCCACAATTTTTTTCTTGATCGCCGCTTTAGGGTTCGGGCTCCAGTGGGCGGTATTGGAGCGAGGATCTTCCCTTACGTCTGCTGTTGAGGGCAAGTGTGAGAAACTTCTGGGAATGGCCGCCGTTTTTTGCTGCGCCTGCTCGATACTGCTGGCGTTTCAGCCAAAGATGTTTGTGGCGGAATTAGGGGTGAATTCTGGAGTGGTTTTGCAGGGTTTGTGGTTTTTTCAGTCCGGTTTGTCGCTCTATGTGAAGGGTTTTATACCAGAGGGCTGCGAACGGCTTCTGGATGTTCCTCTCGGAGTGGAGGGTTCGATGAAGTGTGAACTGGAGGAGTACACGTTACGCGCCCTGGCACTCCTTGATTTCTTGTTTATTCTATATGTGATCGCTGTGGTTGTTATTGATTTAACCATTTGCGGTTTTGTGGGGAGGGTTTTGGGGGTTAGGAAGCATGGCGGTTATGAGCCATTGGATACCAATCATAAGGTGGAAGCGTAGTGTTGAATTTGGACCCTCTCAATTTATTTGTTGCATATAATCTGTGAACTTAGATTTATCTGAGTGTGCGTTTTTTTAACAATTGTGTACGTTATGAATGCTAAGTTTCTGTGTTATTTGTTGATTGCTAAGTTTCTGATGAATCATATAGGGGCCTGCAATTAAGTTAGTATAGTGGCTTAAAGATAAGAGTAACTTATTAAAACTTGTATCAAAGAAGAGAACCTATGGAAAAACAGAAAATAATTTTAAAGGTATGGATGTCAAATCTTTTTCATTGCTTATATTTTATGGTGAGTTTTAAAACAGTATTGTTTCCGTTAAAATTGATTCTGATTTGAATGGAGATTTAGTCTATTTAGAGTTACGAGTTGGGGAAGCTTAAAGTTGTAAAACTTAAGTCTTTTTATGAGGAATTTGTTCAATAATCAGTGGTGTGAATAAATCATAGCAAATGCACTGTTCTGTCTAAAGCAACTAGGTTTGGGTCTATTGAAATTAGAAAAAGGCGGAACATGCTTTTTTTTTCCTTTTTTCTTCAACGGCTGATGATCCTGCTTTATCCGTTGCAATTTCGCTTCTTTTATCCTGTCAATGCAATGACTCTTCAATGCTTTATTGCACAATAATACAGTAGCATTCAACATTTATTCTCCCTCTCTCTGCACCCCTATTTCAAAGGCCATATGGTCCCATAGAACACTAGCTTTCTGTTAGATTCAAATATATCAGTTGGATAATTACCAAACTCTTTGCTGTCAGTGGCTGTTAAACCTGCAATCTTGCTACATATAGCTGCAGTTCTACCCAATTGGAGCAGCTGCCAGAATGATCGGTTCGAAGAAGAGTTTGCTCATAATTTTCATTAGTACTCTCTATTCGTTGTATTATAAAATCTCATATCACAATTGCAGGAGGACCTCCCTTGATGGAACCCTTATTTTGCAAGAGGAATCAGCAGTGACCTTCGATCGGATCTGCTATTTTACATCAAAATACTCAATCCCAAAAGGCCAAAGTTGCACGAGACATGATGTACTTAGGTATGCAAGAACTTCTAAAGTGAGAGACTTAATGTAGTTTTGAAGAGGAAGTATAGTGCGTAATTTACAGTTAAGCATATTCAAAGCCTTTGTTTGGCCTGTAGAGAGGTGTAATGAAAGGCACTAAACTTAGGGAATTAAGAATGGTCAAGGAGTTTCTGAAAAAGGCTAGGAGTAAGAAACATATGAAAAAAAATTACGGCACTGGGAATTGTCACAAAATCTGTTGTGTTTTCCTTGATTCATTTCTTTTCTTCGTCTCCTTACAAATAAGAGCTTGAACCAGTGGAAAGCAAAATAAAGTTCCGTCTACATGCAAGAATACTCCCCTCTCTCCATTCCTTGTAGTCTTAGTCTTTTATAATCCCTCAAAACCACCGCGAAACAATTATATGGTCCTATCATAAAGAAAAAGTGGGCTTAACAAACATATTTGAATCAGAGAAATTTGTTGTAAAGTTGAATCTTGGAGTCGATTAATTTGTCTTAATTTTCTTTCCATCTAGTTGTCTATCCAATTTATTCATCTCACTCAGACTTATTATGTGCTATTTGAAGTCTGTTCCAAATAAAAAAGAAGATTCGGGAGGTTTTCAGCATGGAGGGTTAGTAATCAAAACCAGTCAATTGCTTGTTATGGATAATCTAATGCTAAGTACAGAATTCGTATTCCTAAAAGCCTGAGTACAGAATTCGTCTACCTAAACCTGCTACAGCTGCTTTCTGAGGTATGTTCCAAATTTCTAGCATTCTCGCAAAAATGCTGTAACATGCATTGAGAGTTGCTTTATTTGTTAAAATGGTATTAGGGTTACAGCGATATGAATTTTTAATGAGTTCATGAAGCTATATATATCATTGCCTAATGACGATCAGTTCTTGTGATTTCTGATTCATATTTAGGGTGATTTTTGGGTTATATTGAGTGCTTTAAATTTTAATCTATTCAGCTACCTCAAGGCCTAGTTGTGCCCTTTAAGCTAAATTATGCTCCTGGAATTCTGGTTTCATTGTTTTTATGTTACCTTTTAGTTGAATTTTATATATTGAGTAGTAGCTTTCCTTTCAGCTACCGAATCAAACCTCATTTTACCTCCTTCTCATCTCAAGAATTTTCTTCATATTTGTTTCCCCTATACTGGCAGGGGAAATCATATATATAGTGAGGATACAAGGATCATTCATGATCCGATTCAAGAAATTTTGAGTTCATTTGTTTGATCAATCAAAAGTTTTATGTTAGGAGCAACATAACAGTGGGGTGTCATGGAAGAGGTTGCTGGTGCAATTCCCATGGAGTTCATTTGTCTGCAAACTGTAAGGTTACGATCTACACCAGAAATTGCAGGGATGCAATTTTGCAGTATGAATCTAAGCCACTAATTGTGGTGTCATTTTTTAACAGAATTTTCTAACTTGCCTATGGTCTCATGAGTTCACTTGTTTGTAAAATTGGAAGTTTAGGATCTAAGCTTGAATTTTCTACCGTGCCTATGGTCTCTATCAGTTCATTTGTTTGTAAAATTGGAAGCTTAGGATCTAAGCTTGAAATTGCAGGGAAGCTATTTTGTAGAATGAATCTAAGCTATTAGTTGTGGTGGGGTGCTTTGAACTTCCCATGATAGCATATGTATTTTTAGCATTTTTTGGGGCCAAACAGTAGCTGTTATTTTGTTCCTATTTTCTAATAATACATTCTCTTTAGGGTATACATTAGTTAATGATTTCAATTAGAAAATTCTTACCTGGTCACTAGAGCTAAATGGATTGAATTTTGCTAGTATTGCTTTAAAAAGCTGACTGCTGGCTGACAAAATCACAAACAAATTTATAGAAAGAATTTGTTCACTCATTTTTTCATGAATTAGCCAAAGTAGTAAGTTTTCAAAGTTACCCAATAAATTTCTTCTACAAATCATGGTCAATTCTTTAGAGCAAGGTTAATTAACTTTAAGTCCTAACTTTCTATTAGCATTATGAGATTTGTGTATAAGTAGGAGATAATTTCCTTAATAAGACAATTTATGGTTATACTATTAGGAGTTAACTATGTAGATAAATTGTGATTATGCTATAAGGATTCAACTATAATTTTTGAGTCAAAATGCATTGACCTATAAGTAGTATTTATAAGGACCATCTCTTATTAGAATGGATGGATATGCTTAACACTAATTGATATTCATTGCAGACTTGAAGGTTAGATGCTATATTTTGATTTCAGTATCATAGTTGTTAGATTAATATGTTGTTCAATTAATCATATTTGCACGATGATGCCATTTTCAGATGATAGTAGGTTTTATGATGATATTTGGTTATTTGGTATTTGGACATATCTTTGATTATGTTTATGTGTTGGATTTAAAGCTACGATAATTTGCTTCATTCTTGCTTTGTTATGCTTTATGCGAACATGAGTGATATAAATGAATTATTTAGGTATAATTAAATAAATGATTAAATTAGGTTATTTAATGCATTTAGTGCTTTGGCTATGTTATTATATGCAATTGCACTTGATCATGTGTTTTAGTGCAAGATTTATATCTTTGGCCGTGGCACACAAAGTTAATGATTCAGTTCATATTTTACCAATGTCGTCTCTGTATGGTTGACGTATCTTATTTAGTGGTTTAAATTAAACCTTTCGGTGATTTGATTAAATTTAGACTTATTTGCATTATGTGATTAGACCTATGGACGTGTGTGTGCATTTAGAGAATCGCATTTGACGCAAAAGTTAGGTTTTTTGTGATTTTATTTTAAGGTTTTTCAGGCCTTATTTGATTTGATTTTAGTTTCTGGCAAATTTGCCATAGATGAATTCCAATTACATGGAATAGTTTATTTTCGTTTGGGTTGATTTGGGGTTTAACTAGGTTACCTGGTTATTTACCCTAATTGATTATTCACTCAAAAAGTAAATAAGTATCCAAAGAGGAAATTAATTTCTCACGTCACATATTTGGAAATCACAAATTTGAGCGCTCTTTCCAAAATCCTCTTTTGGATGATTGCATTTCTATTCATTGTGAGAGCTACGAGCATGGGATCTTTTTGAGATCAATCTTGTTGGATCTAGCTTGGGGATACCTTGCTTTGTCGTGACTTTTGGTAGCTTTTGCGAGATTTTATTTTATTTGGCTGATTCCCATTTTAGCCCTCTTTTGGTTGTCAGGTAGGGCTCTCCTATTTTTGTGTTTCAGCCCTGTTTTTGTTTTTGTTTCTAGTAGTTGTATGTTAGGAGGCGGAGAACTAGTGTTTGGGATTTTGCATCATTATGTTGGTTGTTTTTGCATGCAATGTTCGAACTCAAATTTTATTGGATTTTTGTGGCTTTTCTGTCCTAAGATCAATTGGGTTTTAATTTTGAAGTTTTTTGAGTTTTGAGGGTTTTACCTTAATTTGTGTACTGTTCAATTTTGTTGGGTTTTCTTGGCATGATGTTGGTCATGGACTTGGACTATTTGTAGGATGTCAGTTACGCCACTATTGCATTTTTATGTTGCATTGGGATGTGTGCTACATTCGTCCTCTTAAGCGTGTGTTTGTTTGAGTGATTTTGCTTAAGTTCGGTTGAGTGATTTTTCTTATGTTCTCATTTAGTGCTTTTTTAATGATCTTTGTGATGGTGGTGCACCATACACGTGCATGTGCATTTGTCGAGTGAATTGTGAGGCTCGATCTTCCATTTGTATTTTGGTTGAGTTATGTTCTTTGGAGGTTGGGTTGGGATTATGCATGCCTACGGGCACTCATCGTTGGATGAGTATGGGTAGGGTAGGGTAGCATGGAGGGGGCTTCTATCTCACAACCTTGTCGACTATTTCTTAGAGGGTTGGCGTGAAGAAGTTCTAAATAAGTAATCACTAAATAAATTAATTGGGTAAATAATTTAAGATAATAAAATGATATCTGAGCACCCAGTGTTAGTCCAAGGACACATTGCGTGAGCCTAATGTTGGGAAGTAGAGTCCACACATTACTAGCTTGGGCTATGCAATGCCAAGCTATTTCCCCTTCAGACAAGTCCCTACATAGTTAACCATTAAGTGTCTGATTAGGATTTGTTGTACTTGCATTTGTTTCATGATCTTGGTTTCAGTCATCTTTATTGGCTGGCGTGAGTGTTAGCCATGGATGTTTGCTTTATGTGTGTTTGTGGTTGGATCATTATGTCCATCAGCACGTTGGGAGTGGACCTACGGGTTCCATGTAATTGAGAGGCGTAGCTACTTATATCACTATTGGGGGCCGATATAGAGAGACGATCGTTTATTCCAGTGTGACTGATGCTTGATGCTTCACTTGGTATATTTGGGATTCAGGAGTATGTTTCCTTGTGATTTATGTTTTTATTGGAATGTTTGGACATCATGTTTAGATGATGTTAGTTTATTTGATGCATTCCTGTAATATGATGTTTAGCATATGATTAGATGATGTGATTTACTTAGTTGGAGTATCTCTTGCTTATTGGTTTAGCATGTTAGATTTTTTTGTTCTTATGATGTTATTATGTTTTAGTAGTAATGCCCTCATAAGACAACTCTAACTAGTCGGTTGGTAGTTTGGGATGTTACACACAAGGGATGGTTAGGACCTTCGATGTTTCATGATGCTATTATGATGGGAAGGAAGTGCACAATAGTGTAGTTGTTTTTGTACATTGCAATGTTGCTTTCAATACGTTTCCTTATACTGCTATATTTTAGATGGTTAGTTGCTTGTTCTATCTTACTGCTTATTTCATCTTGCTATTATAGTGTTCGAGTGTCCAAGCTTGGATTTTTGGATCTAGTACTCCCTGGTGTGGAGGATTTGTTCTCCCTATCTTTTTAGCTTTTGTTTTCCTTGTTGTGTTTCCTCGTGTGAGATTGTACTCCCTCACACGAGAGTTTGATGTTTCATGCGGGGGCTTGCATTTCTTCACGTGGTTGCTTGCACTTCCTTGTGTGAGCCTCGACATCGGTACAGTGGTTTTGGTGGTTAGGTCAAGTATTTCTTCACGTGGCTCGACGCACTTCCTTGCGCGAGACTGTCAGTTGTGTTTTCTCATGCGAAAAATAGGGCGCATCTCCGCTGGTTTTTGGAGAATGCAATTTAGTGTTTCGAGTACCCTTTGGGATTGCTTGAATTTCCAAAATTTGACAGATCAAAGATTTTATGTTCTATTGTTGTCATTGGTATTTGTCTTTCAGTTTGAGCGTGTCAGTTGGTAGTGGCATGTGGAGATTCATTGGTAGTTAGGTTTGTTGGTTAAGTCTTTCGTTGCGATCTTTATGATCCTTGTATATTGATTGTTGTGTGCATCCATACTTGTTTTAAAAAATAAAATCATGGCTTTTATTTATCCTTGTTCCAAGGATCACTGGGTAGGGCATTACATGATATATGGACTATTTATTATTGAGCCCCTTTAGTCCAATAATTGATAAGTTGGAGATATTTTTCACAAGCATCACATGAAGTTGTGAAAATGTTATAAGTGCATACTAAATGTGTGGATTTTTTTCACAAAGATGTTTGTAAAATGAAAATGGTAACACACCAAAATGATAAATTTAATCAGAGTTGTACTTAAAGAAAGGTTGCCTCTATCAAAGAGGTATGGTACTTGATAAGTAGGAGATACTTTCTACAAGAAGTCAAATTATGATATTGCTATCACAATTTGATTGTGTGATTGTCAAGTCAAGTTTAGCAATATGTGTTTTATGAGTAGTGATTCACATGAACCGATCTCTCATGAGCATGAAGAAAATATTTAACACTCATTGTATTTTGATTTGAATAAAGGCAAAACACTAATTTAAAATACGAGTGTCGAGCATTGCTAAACCGAATAAGAGGAGGGGTGTTGAAAAAATAGTTAGAAGTGCCTTTATTAATACCCAAGCTTGGAGTTGCAAGATAGATATCGAAAGTCCATCTAATATTGGGCATTTCTCCAATTTTAGCAACTATTATCAAAGCAATGTCATCCACAACATGTACATGAAAAAAAATAGGCAAATAGATATTCCAACCTTGAATAAATTCTCTCATATGAGCTTTACAACTCCTTCATAACCTTAACCGCTAAGATGAACAAGTAGGATGATAAGTGGTCCCCTTGATGGATGCTTTGCAAGGTACCAAATGCTTGGAAATAATTTTATACACCAAATAATAGAGAGTGACCATTCTATAATTAACTCCTCTTTGGTGGATAAGTGCAAGAAATGTGAAATTCAGTGCTCTCAACATTTGTTTGTTTCTCTATGACTATTGAACCACCTGCAAAATGATCAAATTTCATAATCTCCTAAGATTCTTGAAAGAATTCAACTAGAAACCCATTAAGCCTACTAGCTTTTTTTAATCTTTATTTAAAAGAAACACCTTCCTTTTCATCTAAAGAGATGGAAATAAAAAGCATCTTATTCATCTCATTAGTTATCGATGAGTAGATACAATCCCAAATAAGATTATCCATTATTGAGGTAAAGTCCTTTACAAACAAATCTTGGAGTAATATTGAGTAACATCCCTCAATGTCTCATGAAAATATTTAATTGAACACCCTAGGAAGATACACTAGAAGAGATCAAATTCACGTGTCTTGTATCCTTGATAGAGTTAAATAAGCAATATTGTTTCTATCGCTCTCATGTAACCAATCAATATGAGGCTTTTGTTTTAGAATATCCTTCATAGGATTCCCTTTTGTCAACTTTTTTGATTTTAAATTTGTTTGTAAGAGACCCTATTATATAGCTATGATTTCTATTTCTTTGGGTGATGGGATCTAGATGTTCCTAAGTAGCGGTTAGTGATTTGAACCCTCCAATCCAAAATATTTGTAGTAATCTAGTTGTTCCCAAGACAAAAGTTATAAATGAAAAACCTTTCTAGTCTATTTGAGATGGTCCTTGCCACATCTCTTGTTACTTTATGTATACACCAACTTCTCACATGAAATTGCACCTTGTTGGATTGGGTCCAAAATTTTAGGACACAATGGAAAAGACCTTAAAGTGTTGGATCTTGTGGGAGGGGATTTAATCTCTGAAGAAGTTTGAGTTCCGTCTTTAACTTCCTTTCTAATCCACAGACAAGTGTTGAACTAACCCAACATCATAGACTTCGACTTCTAACCCTACTCTAATACCTTTCAAGAGGAAGGGGGATAAGAAAAAATGCAATAAAAAAAGAATACATCAAGACAAGAAATGTATCTCTCTCCCTACCTCAATTTGACATAAAGAATCAATCAAAGCATCATGATGATGCACAAACTTTAGTTGCATTGACTCACAAAAATGATGTGAATACTAAGAGAGGGGATTAAAGTTCGTACCCACAAACAAAGTTGGTGTAGCATACACGTGAGGAAGGCATTGAAACCCATACTCAACATAAAGGTAATAATGAATACACAAATACATAGAAGAAAGGAAGGCCAAAATTACAATTGCAAAGATGCAAGACAATATACAATTCTATAAGAGAAATGCTTAATAGAGAGAAGATGAGATGCAATCAAAATAAGGAAAAGATAAGATAAATCTATTAATGTCCAACTAAAGACCATGAAGGGTCCAAGGGACTAAGAGCATACAACCAAAGAAGTAGTAGACAACACGACACCAAACAATGTCTAGGAAAGAGCAAGTTAGAAACAAAAGAAACAAAGCAACAAAGGAGCCATCAAGGAGACAAGGACTATGGATCCTTTCTCTGTTGAAAGAAATCTAACACTGAATGAGATGGATTTGGGCAAGAAGGAACTTTGGCTCGTCGTTGCAAGTTGTTGGAGTGGTGCTGCTGAAGAGTAGTATTAAGCCTGGTGCGAGGTCTCACTGATCTGGAGTGGCTAGCCATGGGGTTACTGGAGGCACTAGAGGTCCGCTTCACCCTTTGCATCAAAGACAAGGGGGAGAAAAAGGTCATGATAAGGGGCTGATCCGAGGTCTTCTGTGGGGTCAAGCGTTGTAGAATGTGGTCTCGAAACTACATCACCTCCTTGAGATAGAGCACTAGACACCTCTGATCCATATACGTAAAGAAAGTCACGAGGGAACTACACTCTCTAAAAAGATAATAGTATCTCCCTCTGATCTCATAGTAGGTTAGGCAAAAAAAGATGAAATGGGTTGTCTCAACCTCAAACAAGGAGTACAAGTGAAAAATCTAGTCCTTTCTACCCATATGACGATCGATTTGGATCCATAACCAATGGGAGCCAACTTTGAAAGATCCAAGGGAGATGCGTAAGGCATGACACCAATGTCATGACAAGTAGCTAGGTCATGTAGTAATCCTGTCAATGATAACCAAGAAGTGCTCAACATAATAGACCATCTTAGGACATAACCTCCCAACCGGGTTACTCTAGGTCACAGAGATATACTATTTGTAAATGTCTGTCTTGACATGCCCATCCAACACCTTTTGTGATAGGATGAGATGAGCGGGAGCATCCAATAAAAACTAGAAGGGATGGAAGTTGTCAATATCAATCCCTCTGGAGCTCAACAAAGAGGTTGCTTAAGTGTACCAACATCAACCTCTAGGGGAGGGATTTGAGGTAGCAACGACAACATAGGAGCAATAGGTCAAGTAAACATATATGTGATGACCATCCGTAGAATCTACAAGGCCACAAAGTCGGTGAAGAAACCAAACTAGATAAAAATGGCACCCAGTTTGAAAGGATAAGCCCCAAATTCTACCATAATAGTGTCAGGGGGGATGAATCTATGACATCTAATAATGCATCGGAGAAGTAGAGTATGAACATGCTCAATAGAGGTCCAATTTGAGTTGAGAAGAGACAGTCCCCATACCACTAAACCATAAAGCACTATCGGTCTAACCAAGGAGTCCAAAAGGGACAACTTGGACATCCTGTCCTAGTAGTGGTGTCTGAAGCATTGTCTTTCAAGCATAGCAATGGAGTACATCCCCTTGTTAACTCTGGGTTGGATGGCCGACCTCATATTGAAGTGATGTCCTAAGAACTTGACACTGAGGTATTTGTAAGAAGAGGTGATCTCAATCTCCTATCCTTGAAAATAAAAGTGCATATTAGAGCTCTTCAGTTGGTTGAATACCATAACTCAAGGCTTACTTAGGTTCATAGTTAGCTGTTGCAAGTCACATAAGGAACCCAAACCATCTAAGAGCCCTTGAAGACTCTCTAGAGAGGATTCTAAAAGGGCCATATTGTCAACATAAAGGTGAATAGAGATCAAAACTTGGTGTAATTAGAAGCCATCACCTGGGAGCGAAGACTCACTGAGAAAGGTCTCAAGCTCATCAATATACATGCCAAACAGTGTGGGGGAAAGAGGGTAACCTTGTTTTGCCCCAATAGTGCTTTGGATAGGAGCTAAGTAACCCTCGGGAATCCTGAACCTACCCACAACATTCTTGTATAACCTCATAATAGTTGTCAATAAGATCTCTGAAATCCTGATCTCTCTAAGCCTCTGGAAAAGTCCCCCCCATGCGAGGGTATCAAAAGCCTTACGAAAGTCTATGAAACAACAATAAACTTTCGTAGAGCAGTGTCGAGCCTCCTCAATAATATCTCGTAACATCATGATGTGGTCCATGGTCTAGTAACCTCTGCAAGTTCTCCTATCAAGCTCTCTAGTAAGAATAGTGTTCAGTGTTGTGGTGTAGAGCTTGGAAAAGGTATGTCCAATCATGATAGTCCTCTAGTTTCTAGGGTTAGAAGTCAGCCTGGACTTGTGGATTGGATAGATCACATGCGTCAACCAAGAGTCCTAAAAGCTAGTGTAGGCCACTTTGTTAAAGAATGTGGGAAGAAAGGAGCATAACATTGAGGTGCCAAACTTGAGGAGCTCAACTTGAAAGCCCTCCTCGTCGGCCGCCCTACTACATCTCATGTATCTGATGGCCTCAATAATGTTGGAGGAGGTAAAAAGGTGGAGGCAATGGGTGGGCAAGGTGAGGTGAAGGGAGGGGGTGGGTTGACCAGGGATGTCATACAGAGTGGATGCATGGGTGGTGAGGGAGATGAAATAGAGGGAGGAGAGTGGGGGTGGAGCAGCAGGGGAATAAAATGCACCGTAATAGCTTGGGATCCTGAGAAAGTGTGGTACACAAGGAGCAACACTAGAAAATAATGAACAACCATTTCTTGGAGCAAAGAAAATGACGATAAGCAGGGCGAAGGTTGGTGAAGCAGCAGAGCAAGTCTTAAAGGTCAAGTGCAAGTGGCGATGATAAGACTTACAATCATCATCAAACCATTGGTTCATAGGGCATGTACTACGACGCTTGGAATGACAAAAAGGACAATGAGGGATGGAAAGGAGAGTAGAATTCCATATTGTAGCTTTCAACATGTCAAATATAGAAGTAGCTTGGATGAGCTTGGAGAAGCTATTTGGGGGAAGAAGCCATCTGAGATGGAAGGTGAAGAGGGCACGATCACTTTTAGGGAAGAAAAAGTGGGAAAGGGTGTGGGCTAGAGCAAGAGGAGGGTGGGGGAAAATGATAAGTGAAAGGCTGAGGAGAGCGTGATTGACCAAGGGAAGGTGAGAGATGGAGAAGTAGAAAACAAATGAAATAAAGGAGGCTAAAATAAAAGAGTTTTCCAAATGAATCAGATCAGTTTTTAAATGCTTAACCCATTAATGACAATGCGCTCATTAAGGGAGAAAGCTTACATGATAAAGGAAAAATCCCAAATTTCATGAGAAGAAAATGTGTTTTGAGAGTGTCAACTTTAACTTATACCTTTGCGAAGGAAGTTTTTTCCTGACAGAGGCAATTGCTTCATGTGAGTCTTCATCAGTAGTAGATGCCACACATTGTTGTGGTAGACGCTTTTCATACACTATTTCTTTTGCTGCCCAACCTTCCCAATTGTGTTGTCGTGGGTCCCTCCCTTGTTCCCAGCTCTCGCTAGTGGAGCATGGTCATATTCCACCCCAATGCATGTCAACCCACGTGTCTAGTTAATAGAGACCCTTTAGCCCCGGGCCTAAAAGGACCACACCATTGAAAACAACCCTTTTTCAAATTTATAGAGCTCCTTGGGTGGTCCATATCCCCAAGAAATGATCACCTTTAGGGTACATCTTCATACTATAGGTGTTCATGACACATCAACAATAACACATAATGTTTTTCAAGCAAAGTTCATGTTTACTTGGGAGTGACAATCATCAAATATGGAAATAGAAACTGAATCCTCAACATAGGATAAAAGGTAAATGACTCATCCCATATGGAAAAAGAAAATGACTTCTCAGTCACACCAAGATGACAATATCATTCTCATGACCAAAATCATTTTAAAAAATCACAAGTTTTGTTTTTCCCTTTCAGGCTATATATATTTACATCTTTGTAAAAGAAACATATTGGGATTTCTTTTAAAAGAAGGAAAACAAGCCTGGTATCCATAAGATATATCATTGGAGGATCATGACCTTTTTCTCCTTTGGAAGTTCCTTCTAGGAGAATTAAAGTTAATGCAGTCATATTTATATCTCTGTAATCATAAAGGCGACTATTGTTCCTTAAACTATACATGTGTCCCAAAATTATGAATAAGATTAATCATACATTGGTCCCTTTGGTTTATTCTTTGATTAGATTCACTTATAGTAATTTATGCACCAATAAAACTTTAGTTTAGTTTCTAAAATGTTTGCCTCTAGATGGATTAGCGTAGGTTGCTTCTATATTCTTGAAGTTGTCATTACATGCTTTACTTTTTGTTTCCATAGTAGTTATTTATGAGCATATGGGTGTCTGTGATGGTTGGTCAACTCAAGCCTTGTGATTTTCACTCCTAAATTACCTATGTTTTAGAGTCTTGGAGTGTCTCTAAATTTGATGAATCACCTTTTGTAATTTCATCTTTTCTAGTCTTTTCTCCACCCTAAGCATGAAGAGTCGACTTCTAAAATCTTGGAGGTTGCACAATGGTATGCAATCAGATCCCCACCACCATTTTTGCTTCTTATAGATCAGTTACGCCCTACTAAAGGCAATTAAGTTGAAGGCAATTCTAGTTGTCAATAGTTTTCTTTTCTGACATGCCTGGTGGGACCTAATGTTATGCTTCATAATACACCCACTGATTCAAGTAACTAGAGCATCATCGTGCAAATGTTTTCTAGTTTTGCAAAGTCCCAGTCATGGGTTCACCCTTTGGAATCACATGTTTTGTTCCCCCATGCCTTGAAATCCCCTTTGAACAATTCTACCCTCAAACATATTTTGGTAATAACTCATGGGCATATACCTTTGTACCCCCTCTGGCAATCTCATAAGGGATCATCAAGCTCTAATCCATAATGATGGAGTTCAAGAGTGAGAAAGTAATGAGTTTAACAGAGTTTGAGTGCCATATAGACCTCAAGGGTTCAATGAGTGTTCAAGAGGATATCCCTATGAAAGTGAAATGGAGGTCCAACAAAGGAGATTCTGGGAAGAATTGGCCATGAAGGTGACCGAGAAGGAGAAAATGATAGAACTCATATCTTGTAAGATACATGAATTAGAAAGATGAATTCCATCTCCCATACAAGATACTTGTTCATACGATAAACCACCCCTCACTAGATGGAGTCTTGTCTTTCTCACTAGGAAAAGATTCAAGACTCGAGGATTGGAGAAGAGTCTGTAGGAGAAGTCGAACCTTTCCTATGGGGAGTTGTCAATGAGGAAGAAACCCACTTCCCCCATTAGCCAAGAGTCCTGAGATAGAGGAGTCATTCCCATCTACGAAAAGCTCTATCTCATAAGAGAAGTGATCTTAGGTTGCTCCAAGGAAAAAAAAAGTTGATAGGGGTCTAATGATGACAAGTGATTTTAGGACAAGATGTAGGATTTCTATTTGTCCTTGGTCAGACAACCATTTGGATGAAACCTTGAAGACGGTGAGCTATCACAACAATAGAAGGAACTCTGTAACAATTCCTTAGGCTATCTTGTGCAGGATGAAACCAACAAATAAGAGCCATCTAATAGCCTACAAATGGTGGAGCTAGTTAAGGACCAAATTAACAACAATGTTGCCACAACAATGGACACCAACTAGATGATTCATCAAACTCTAGTGTTATCTAAGGTGTGCCCCTTACGACACTTAGCTTCACAATAGTGCAAAAGCAGATCCTGGGGCACACTAGCCCTAGAGTTTGATGAAATGGTTAGAGAGTCCCAAAGCATAGGGAGCTATAGAGTCATCACAGAGGTTCATTATGAAAATGATTATGAAAATTTAGGAAAAAGGGTACAAATGGCACATCCAAGCCAATTTCTAAGTGAAACTATAGGTCTGTAGAAAAATGCAAGCCTATCCACATCTACACAACCATCAACACATCCTCCAACCTTTTACATAGGTCCAAACCAAACAATTTTTGTGCTATGTATATGATGGTATCATTAGATTTCACCAGGTCCCATGAAACATGAAGATATTTTGGTATCTAATTGATAGTAGTCCTCACTATAATGAAAATCAATGCCAAAGACCCACTTCAGTGTCGCTAGAACTAGTGCTAGAGCATCCTAGGTGTAAGGGAAATCTTCCATCAGCCAAAAATATTTTGATGTCTTTTTTTTTTGTATTTTCAATAAGAATTATTCCAGTGGACGGTTTTTATTTGAGGAAGCTTGCTAATTTTAGTAAGTTGGTTATGTAATCTCACACTTTTCTTATTTTTATGTAGAGGTTCATTTTAGATATATCATTCTACCAATCTAGTTTCATTTGCATATCATTTGTATTAGTGAAGTTATTGTAGATTTTTGGTATGAATTTTGGCTATCAAAACTTTGGGCTCAGTGATGGAGGCCTAAATAGCTCCAAAACAAGGTCAAACATTGGTTAAAGAGAACTTCCACGATCAACTATTGTAGAACACGAGCTGTTGTTTTTGTAAAGGGGTATAATAGCCAATTAGGTCAACGGTTTGTTAGTTATGGTGTCCAAAAGTTAGGCCATCTGAAAATATAATTTGTAAATTGTCTTGAGCCAATTCTATGTAAGTGTAATAAATTAACATAATTTGATATTGATTGGCCTTAAGAGTTAGGGCTTAGTGTCTAGGACCTTCCCTGGTAGTGGAAAATGCCTATATAAGGAAGGCTCATAGGTTGTTTAGGGCATCTTAGGTGATACTCGTAGCTCTGTCTTGTAGATTGTTGTGAGGAAGGTGCCCATGTGGGTTTGCATATTGTAATTATGAATTCTATAATTCCAATTCATATCAAACCAACAAGGTGGTCATCATCAATATAGCCCAAAAATGGCTTGAAACCTTTAGAGCATGTTAGATGAACGAATGTGTCCCTAGCTTCAAGCCTTATCGAAAAACTTTGTCTCACCTCCAAACTTTGTGCTTTTCATGCCCACACTTCTCCTTTTATAGGTGAAGGAAAATTTTCTTTTTGTCCTAACACATTTATGTTAGATTATGGTGACTGATCAGGAAAATACTGTACATACTTCATAAATAGTGGGGTTCAGGGCATCGTCCCGAAATTTTTTTTTGGGCCGTGGCTGACATGGTAGCTGACATATGGATGACATGTTGTAACCCTAAAATGAATAAAATACTTGTATAAAAGGGTTTAGGGTTAGGTATTTTTTATTATGTTGTGATGCGAAATTGGTTCTTGCGGTGATATTGAGCTGTAAGGGATTACGGATTGTAATCAGGTTGTAATCACTGGATTGTAATAAGATCGGACTTGCTGTTTGGTGGACGTAGCCCAGGGATTGGGTGAACCACATTAAATCTTGGTGCCTTCTGTTCATTTCTGTGTGATCTATTATTTTTGTTATTGGTTATATTTGCATGTAGTTTTTATTTCTGTCCGTGGTTTATCCTAATAATTTAATGCCCCTAGTATGAGGCCTTGTCATTTCTTGCGAAACATAGCTTTTCTTTGTTCATAAGTGCCACCACTTTCTTATTTCAGTGAGCTTTGGATCCACTCCATGTAGTGGAATGTGTCACTTAAGGTATATTGTACCCTTTAGACTATGTAATGTTAAAAGCACTTATTTTTGCTTTTAACAAAAGATTATATTTGATCTATGTATGTGTGAGGCTTTGTTGCAAATATTTTTAATCCTTTCATGAAAAATAGCATATGCCAGACGAATTACACACATTTCCAAAATTAATTGACAATACCAAGTAGGATGGTGTGACTTTACTATCATGCTAGATGAAAAATCAGAAGTATCCTACAACCACTTTGATGGCCAATTTGAAATGATGACATCATAGTCTCCATACATATGAAAAGTCAAAAGACAATTATTGAAGATTTTTTAATAAAGCCTAAGAAAGCCTAAAATGAAATTAAGTGACGTGGGAGCATCTTGCATAAAAAATAATAATAAATGCGGAGAAGACAAAAAGTGACAAAAATGCAAGAGGAAAAGGACAAAAAGAGAAGAAATAATAAAAAGGAGAAAAAAGTCATTTCCTTTATCAAGGCACATAGGTGGCATAAAAAGAAAATAAATATTTAAAAAGTAATTACAATTATCACGGTTCATGGGCGACATTTTAGAAATCTCTAAAATGTTACTTAAAATGCATTAGGCATTTATCTACATCATACATTTAATATTTGTATCTAGGTAGTTACACCTTATCTAGTGGTTTCATCTAATTTATTTTTCTTATTGGCCCACAAAGGCAACACAATTTTCTAATTGGCATACATGGTGGTGTTTAATTATAATTGGGTGGGCATTTAATATTTGTAGCAATGTAGTTGCATCTACCTTTTATCCTACATTGGTTGTGTTTGTAATATCTTGGGTGGTAGGTTCCTATATAAGCAAGACATATGAGCATTTGCAAACAAGCTCTTGGTTGGGAAGCTCTTCATTTGCAAGTTCTCAAGTGTAAGCTCTTGGTTTCAGAGCTCTCTCATTACAAGCTTTGATATTAGAAGTCTTTTCATATCGTAAGACCTTGAAGTTTTCTCATCTTAGATAATTTGTAAGGAATTTCAAATATTAGTGTATTCTTAATCAAACATTGTGACTTCTCTTTATCTCCATGTTATTATGCTTTTGGTTACAAATTGGTAAGGCAGGTGTGGCCCTTTTTCAGTGGTATCAGAGAAAGAGGTGCTGGTTGTGTAGACAAATCAATAATCATGAGGCAATTTGCATTAGGGCCTTGGGTTGGGCAAAGTTTATTATATGAATACTTGATTATGAAGGATAAAAAGAAGATGATAAATTTTGTGATTGGATGGATCATTAGAATTCCCAGACTTGAAAAAATTAGAGAGAAAAAGCAAGAAGAATTAAGAGTGAGAATGTTAGATTTGAGGAAGCAAGTGAATGAAATAGAAGAAGAGTTGCAAAAGATAAGAGTCACTCATTTGAAAAGAGAGAATGATAAATATTTGTATGCAAGAAAGAAACAAGATGACATGGAGTGTTATACATGGTACAAAAGAAAAGGAAGATGACGAATATGAAGAAATTTGTGAGCCTAAAGGTGATGAAGATGGTTTGTTAATGAAAATCATGGTAGTAGAAGAATTAAATTCCTTGGTTGGAGGTCAAAGAAGTGAAGTGGTTACATGTCTTTTTGAAGACATAAAAGAACTAAGCAAAGTAGTAGAGGTAAATTTTTGAGAATCATAGGATGTTAACTTTGGGATGGATTTGAAAGATACTGATAATAGTTTACATGAAAATCTTGTGTTGTATGCAAGGGAAGATTTGTATTATATTATAGAGTTTATTATGGGTGCATTATGTTGTACAAGATTGAAGGAGAAGGAGAGTTACACTTGAAGAGAGTTAATTGAGAAAAATAGTACTGTTTATAAAAGATTCTTGTTCCAGCTAGGTGTTGGAAGAGAAGGAAAAAAATCAGTAGGGAATACTTCATTTTTTAAATTCATATTCATAAAAAGATTCCTACCTTAGATGTTTGATGTAGGAACATCTTTCATAAAAAAAAGTTGATGTGATAATTTTTTAAAAAATAATTGTGGAGGAGAGAGAAAGTGACAAAAATATAAGAGGAAAAAGAAAAAAAATTAAAAAATTAAAATGGGAGAAAAATGACATTTCATTTATCTAGGCACATAGGTGGCATGAAAAGTAAAAACATATATTAAAAAGAGTCATTTCAATTTGTGAAAAGTTTCTCAAAATGTTTTTAGTATTTATTTGCATCATACAATTAACATTTGTATCTAGGTAGTTACACCTTATTGAGTGGTTACATATAATCTATTTTCCTTCTTGGCTCACAAAGGTAATGTAATTTTCTAATTGGCCTACATGGTAGTGCTTAATTGTAATTGGGTGGGGATTCAACATTTGTAGCAAAGTAGTTGCATCTACCTTATATCCCACACTGGTTGTGTCTGTAATATCTTGGGTGATAATTTCCTATATAAGCAAGGTATATGAGCATTTGTAAGAAATCTCTAAGGGTGAAGTATTTAGTTAGGAAGCTCTTGGTGTGCAAGCTC
Source organism: Cupressus sempervirens (assembly GCA_028749045.1). Classification (NCBI taxonomy): domain Eukaryota; kingdom Viridiplantae; phylum Streptophyta; class Pinopsida; order Cupressales; family Cupressaceae; genus Cupressus; species Cupressus sempervirens. Next base: position 734,503,823 of record CM053791.1, on the reverse strand, counting down.
TTGGTTTGGAAGCTCTTATAGTAGAAGCTTTCTCATATTGTAAGAAGTTGGAGTTCTCTCATCTTGGAAAATTTGTGAGAAATTTCAAGTTATATGTATGCTTTGTAAAGAATTTTGTCTTCTCTTTATCTCCATGTTGTTATGTCTTTAGTTATGATTTGGTAAGGTTGGTGTGACCCTTCATCAATAAGTGTAATATCTAGGCTATGTCGGTAACTCTACTAAGACTATGGATACTCACTGGAAATAGACACTCTATCTAGTTAGAATTGAGATTTTACCTCTACTTAATGGCTTATCAAAGAGATAGCCTTCTTGGGGCTATGGACACTCATGACAACAAGACTTTATCTAGTCAACAATGAGATTTCACCTCACCTACATAGTCAAGCATGCCAATATAATGCCATTAAAATAAATTAATCCACTTGTACCCACCTATCCTTGGTTGAGGTTATTTTCACAATTTGACTAAGGTAATGCCGATTACTTGTGATAGTGTCTTTGTGTTGGAAATCAATGTAAACTTTTGTAATAGAATGGGAAATGGAGACAGTTTATTTTGAAGCTAAAAAGGTGTCACCATTCCTAAAAGGGATAATCACTAAGTGGTCTCAGTCTATCGTTTGAAACTATGTATTGGCAGTGCTCTGAACACAAATTGAGTAATCGCTTATGAAGACCTCTTTTCCATCATTTTCCTTGCACATGCAACTGCACTTGTTCCAACCTTGGAAGTGATCTTTGTTTGTGTTTCTTTTCTTGTTCTTGCCTCCAAGAGAATTTTTGATTTTTTTTTTTTTGTAAAGGTTTTGTCCCTTTGGTTAATGCATGCCCTAGATTAAGTCAATAATCATCCTTCAATCAAGCCCAAAGATCTAGGATTCTCAAATTTGGTAGGCGACATTTTCCAAGAGTGGCCAAAAATTGTAAACTTTAATTTACACATTTAAGAAATAAGTCGCTTCTTGATAGAGGTGGTTCTTTCATATTATTCTCATTGGCATCAAATGACATATGTCACTATGATAGACACTTTGTGTGCACCCTTTCTTTTTTTATGTAGCCTTGCTCATCGGGTTTTCATGTTCCCCCCTTCCTTCTCCTAGATCTTGTTAATGGACATTGTCTTAGTTGACCCCAACACATGTCAACCTTGCAAAAGGTTCCTCAAAAAAAGAAGGTGGTCCCTTGCAAGCTATTTGTCCTCTCACCATGTCTCTAGTTTCGTGCAACAAAGATCCTTCATCCCTAGGTCCAAAAGGACCATACTATTGAAAATACAATCCCTTTTCAAATTCAAAGAGTTCCTTCATTGACATGTGTCTCCAAGAAATAGTCACCTTTAGGGTACATCTTCACACCATAGGCATTCACAATGCATCAACAACAAAGCATGATATTTTTCAAAAAATGGGTATGTTCACTTGAGAGTGGCAATCACCAAATATAGAAATAAAAATTGACTACTCAACCAAGATACAAAGATAAATGACTCATCCCATAGGAGCCAAAAAAAGAAAATGATTCCTAGGTCCTACCACGATGATGACACCATTCTCATAGCTAAAAAAATTTCAAAATTCACAAGGCTTTCTCCCTTTGGAGCTATATATATTTGCATCTTTGTAAATAAATGAACTACGATCTCTTGTAAAAGAGGGAGAGAAATTTAGATATCCATAAGATATATCATTAGAGGATCATGACCCTTTTCTCCTCTAGAAGTTCATTCTGGGAGAGTTGGAGTTTGCAATCTTCTTTGTATCTCTATAATCATAAAGTATACTACTTTTTCTTAAGATGTAACAAATATGCCCCAAAATTTGAATAAGATTAATAATGGATTCAACCTTTTTTTTAATTCTATGATTCATTTCACTTTTTGTAGTTTATGCACTAGCAAAACTTCAATTTAGCTTCTAAAATGTTTGTTTTTATATGGATTATGCCAAAGTTGCTTTTTTTCTTTTTCTTGAAGTAGTGATAATGTGCTATAATTTGTGTTGCCATAGTAGTTATTTATGAGCATATGGGTTTTTATAATGGTTGGTTTTCACAAGCCATGTGATTTCCACTTTAAAATCATCTATGCTTTAGAATCTTGGAGTGTCTCTAAATCTAGTGGATCACCTTTTGCAATTTCATCTTTTTCATTCTTTTTTCCACCCCAAGAATAAACATTCAACTTGTAGAATACCAAAGGTTGCACAATGGCACATAATCAGGTCCCCATAACTACTACTTCTTCCCATAGATTTGTTATGCCTTTCCAAAAGAATCTTTAGGTCAAAAAATTCCAACCATCAATAGAGAGATGTCATCTTGAAGGGACATGATGGGGATGGAATTGACTAATGCATGTTGTAAGACCTTTCCATGTCTTGACAAAGCTTTTATGGCCATACCATCAAATATGATGTTGCATTAGCATGCTTTTTTCCAAGGTGTCTAAAAAAATTTAAAAAAAGGTTAGACAAATGTAAAAAGTGTACCCTTACTTGTGTAGGCAATGTTGTATTGCATGACTAGCCACCTTTTACAACTAATGGTACTTTTCATTTAATTATGGTTAGTCATCATTGTAATGATAACTTTGAAGTCAAAAACTATTGGTGCAATTTTGTCAGTAAAAATGGACATTAAATCAACAATATAGGTATTAAATCAATAAGTGTGGATATAAAATCAATAACTTCTATTAGAGTCATTAGAACATGTCAAGTTTTGGGTCCTCTCACCTAGCTCCATGAATCAAAATGATTGAGTTGGAAGAGTTAGTAGAGCATTAAGTCAATAAGTATTGATAATGTCAAACTTGAATAGTCATGGGTGTTGAGGATCAAGCATCAAGCTTGAGATAACCATTGTTACAAGGTGTTATAAAAAAGGTTGCTCATAAAGTCTAAAGATTAAAAATATTATAGAGAAAAGAAGGAAGAAAATTATGTAATATGACATTTGGGAATCATTGGAAAACCTTCCAAATTTATAATGATTATCAACTAATATTGGCCTCTAATTCCAATAAGGGAAGGTAAATGGGGTGCAAGAGGTTCATGTTTACCATTATGGGTAAACTAGTTTTAATACATGCTTCGTAAGTAATGGAGAGGCATATTACAAAAGTAAATACAACACAATATTCAGGAAATCAAGCTCCTCATTCCACTAATATCTTCTTAAGTACATAATATGATAATACATCCAAATGTAACACCAAACAAGAGATATGATATCTTTCTCATTCATGAAAACCATACAAATGGTATTTGAAGGCTTGCAACTTAACTGTCATGCCATAATGCCTTTGGTAACTAGAAACTTCCTAACATATAATTAATTATTTCTAAAACATAATTTACCTAACAATATCATTCCCCCCTTAGAATAATGAATATCATCTCTTGACGACAAAAAACAAAGTGGAGATAATATTGTGCACTATTAGATAAGTGAAGACAAACTAAGCTGAAGATAGAGGGGGTTGAGGGAGTATCCATGGAGCTAGCTGATGTTGAAGAGTTCAATTTTTCTCAAAATTGGTATGCCAGTTGAGTCTGCACATTCAAATCCACTTTTTCTTGCATTTGTGCCTCTATTGCCTCTTTCAATATTTCAACAATCCCTTGTAACTCAATCTCCTTCCCCTCACACTCCTTTTTAGCCTTGACAAACTATGCCTCCAAAATGCACTTATCCTCGATAGCTATCTCCATTGAGTCATGAGTGCTTCTTTCTCTCCCTCCCACTCTAACTATTGGGTGGTTGGTTAGGTAGCCATCTCCTCCCAAGATTTATCTACTACTACCCTATTTGCCTCAATTTTCTAGTGAGCATAGTATGTGTCCATGTACACCTATTTAATCTCATAGGTAAGTCTCTCAACTCTTCTTTCAAGCATCAATTCCTCAGCAGCTCACTCCTACTATTAGCATGAATGCTAATGATACTACTGTTATCTCTAAAAGTTGTGCATATGACTAGATTCTAACTCAGTCAACTCTGAGTAACATAGAAAAAATCCTAGGCAGTGGGGAATTCCTAAGTTAGGAGTGAATCTCTAGATTATAGGCTAGATCCTCTTGATGTCTCACTGATTTTACTTCTTTGAACAAGAAAATAAACTTGAGGGAGAAAAGGGATAGAAGGATTGCCTAGAAAGTAAATACTAAAAAAGTAAAGGGGTGGTACACCAAATGGTAGGATGAAGATATTGCTGGTCTGACTCGATGAACAATTCCAGGAAACTAGCAAGCACTCAATATTGCAAAGAATCATTCACATATAAATATTTCACAAGAAGGATGCAATTCAGACAAGATGTTAAAGGGAATGCTAACATTCACAATGTCACAACTTGAATTGAAACAAAGTATCTTGACTTGTAACCTATGCGAATAATCAAATTCCACTTCTAGTTGAAGCTAAGAAGGAATCTAGGGGTTCAAAAGAGGAAAATCTCAAGAAATTCTATCAAATCAGAAATCTAAGCCACAAGAAGACACAATAAGGGTTCTAAGATTGTTCCTTCGTTCAGATATCAAAATTCATTGAACAACATTCATCCATATTGACTGTAAAAATAAAGTGATGTGCCGAGAAAAGCATGAAGGTCTCCTAAGAGATCTCAACAATGCTATCTTGCACAAGACTTCAAAAATGCCAGCCCTTTCTCCACATCTTGGGAATCCTTAAATAAACTAGAATTGAAACATCCTTCAGATGGGAGGGGCATCTATCAGGAAATTAATGGAAGAGTATAGATATCTCAGAGAGTTACATTCACCATTAAGTTTTACGCTCCCATTACAAGCAACACTAGGAGAATAATCATGAAAAATCTAGGTGCTACATGCTGCAAGAGTACCTTAACTACCTTTTTCTTCTTGTGGCATTCAAAGATCAAATCCACAACCACCCCATTGACACAACATTAATAGTCATAATTGTATTTAAGAAAAGATCAATTATTTCTTGGTGATCATCCCACAAAAGCAATCTAATCTGATCTCCACCATCTCCATACTCAAATGCAAATCAGATATTCATTAAAACTGAGCTATTTGGATCACCAACTCATCCCATTGATTGATGCCAACCCACACCACTTCATTCTGCATTGACATTGTGCCACCCTTGGTCGATCTAGCAAGGTCATAAAAATGATTGAAAAGTCAATCTTAACTTTGACTCCCAATCTCTCGATATCATGACTGTATGCCATGTTGGGAGAAGGACCCCCTTGTAATATCTTATCATGAAAACCCTGGCCTAATGATCCTACGATAATTGGAAATCTCTTTTATATCATAGTGTAGCGACCCCATGAAAATAGCTCTATGACCATGCAAAAAACCATGTATCATAGCATCAAAACATGCCTTTTTGACCCTTTCCAACATTATGATCACCCTTTTCCTTTACTAGCATAGCATTGGTAACATGATATTTGACCTTCACAATCTTACGACAAACCATGTATCGTAAGATTGTGACCCGTGTGAATGGTGCCTGTGATTTCATGACACAATACCCATTGTAGCATTATAGCTTAAACATGTGCACCCTTCTTTGCTTATGCCCTTAGGCCCACCTAGACACATGTCATTTTCTTGCTTTGTCGCTATAGATAAGGACTTTTCAATTTTCGTTGGCGACAAAGCAATCACCATAGATTTGCTAGAGATCTACAGTGGAACTTGTCATTGAATCTCCTTTGTGCCCATTGAAACCTCTAGCCAATGGGAATGCATCTATATGCCAACTTGTTCTGACATCACTTTTGTCATATTGCAGCCCACCATGTGAAGTTGCCTACCGTATATCCATGTGGAAAGTGCTCACTATGTTGCTATAGATAAGGACCTTGCAACTCCCCAAAGTGAAAAAGAGACAACTGTTGACTTGATGAAGATCAAGGGCCCTTGTAATCCATCTAATTTAGTAGAAAAATGGGACCTACAAACATTATAATAAATAAAATTTTATGTATAACCATAAGACATGTAGATTTGGAAGATGAAAACCTAGGGATACAATGATAAAGCATGGTCAACATTTTATTTATCCCCTAATTGCTTGGGTATTTAATGAGTTAGAAAATTTATTCTCACCATTGTAGGAAATATGGCTAGCTAACCTACCCATTTGTGTATGGGGATAAAAATGGGTAACACTTATAGTGATTTTTATTGAATGGTTGCCTGCTAGACGTTGAACTAGTAGCCTTATCAATCAATTGGATATAGAGTCAAACCAGGATTGATAATGGGCTTAAAAATAGTAGTCACACATGCTCAATATATGCACTTGGATCAAACATTGCTAGGGAAAGACATTGAGAATAGAGATGTCTAAAATTGGTGGGTGTGCAACAACTTACTTGCTTAGACCTCTAAGACCTTAGGAACTTATTGAAAGTAGGGAAGAATACAACTGAACACACTTGTGCTGGACTGCACTTAGGAAAAATGAAAATAGGGAATATATATAGAGCAAGAGCATAAAGGTCATACCCCAAAACAAAGCTTGAGGTGAATGTCATTCACAGGTATGAGCAGGACTTCTCCTTTCATAGTAGCTAGCTAATAGGCATTGTGTTCCTTGCATTCTGAGATCACGAATGGGCTATTTCACATATTATCAAACTTATTATGATGGCCAAGTCTGCTTTTAAGAACATCTCACTGTAAAACCAAATCTCCTTCTTTGAATACCTTGAGCTTAGACCTTTTTTTGAACACCCTCTTGGTTTGCATCTACTGGTGTACCATTATTTGTAATGATTTACTCCTTTCTTCCTCAAGCTCCAACAACTTTTTGTCTCAACCTTAGAGGGTCATCCTCTTCAAAAAGCATTAGATTGTCAACAAGTTCTAACAATGTGAACTCTATAGAAATAGGTAGTCTAGCTTGCTTCCCATACACAAGAACATAGGGTGAGTTTCCCAGGATCCTCTTGGGATTAATTCTATCAAGCCAAAAAGTTGGTCTTAGTTTGGAATTCCAATCATGTTTTTGGTCTTCTAAAGTCCTTTTCAAGATCCTCAACAAGTTCTTATTTATGTTTTCAGCTAGGCCATTGCCTTGAGGATAATAATTTGATGAAGTATTAAGGTATACCTCATTCTTCAATGCCCACTGAGTTATTCTTGTCCCCACAAATGCCAAGGCATTTTCGGATATAATGGATTTAGGAACTTCGAATCTACAGATTAGATTGTCATAAAAGTTTAGAGCAGAAGTCTTGTTGGCTTCTTTTAGAGCTATTGCCTCTATCCAATGTGTGAAATAGTTTGTGGCAGTCAGTATCCATTTGTGGCCAACACTATAATTTGGATTAATGGGGCCCACAAAATTTATGCCCCATTTCATGAATGGTTGCTTAATCAAAATGGGATGTAGGGGTAAGGAAACTAGCCTTTCCTTCCCAGAAAATAGTGTACATTGTTTGCACTTTCTTGCCCAAGCATGGGCATCCCTAAATAGGTTGGGCCAATAATATCCATCCCTCATGATTTTATATGTTGTTGTTTTTAGAGAAAAGTGACCTCCTGCATCATGAAACTGCTCTAGCAACTTGCCAGTATCATTATTGTCAATACATCTAAGGAGGACTCCATTTATATCCTTTTAAAACAAAAGGCCATCTATTAATATATAAGGTACATATTGCAATATGAAATACCTTCTTTTAGACCTATCAAATGAAAGGGGACATTCTCCAACTTGTAAAAATGTGTCATCCCTTGTAACCAACTCTCTTGTTGACCTTGTTGGGAAACACCTTGATTGGTTAGGACAACTTCTGCTATATCATCATTGGTCTGAGTTCCTCCATTAGCTAACTACTTACATAACTCTCTTCCTCTAACAAGTTTGGTTACTTGAATGTCCACATCATATTCCATGACCCTAGTTATCCAACCAACTCTCTTTTCATTGAGGTCTTTGTTCAACAATAACTCCTTCACACTAGGATGGGCCACCATAAGATGAATCCTATTATTAGACACCAAATGTTTGAACTTCTTTAAGATTTTCACCATTGCAAGCACATGCTTCTCAATGAAGTTGTATCTCTGCTCATTATCTTCTAAGCCTTTACTAAAGAAAGTAATAGGCTTTTCTATATCTTGATCATTTTGCAATTGCAAAAATTATATCCATACTGCCATACGCATACAAAGTGAAATCTTTTGAAAAGTTAGGATTTACCAAAGTAGGGGTAGTGGACAATGCTTCCTTTATTGCTTCAAAACTATGGCTAGCTTCTTTTGACAAGCTAAAAATGGTATTTTTCTTAAGCATTGATGGCAATGGCTTCAATAGGTTAGAAATATCTAGAATAAAGTATCTGACAAAGTTGATTCTCCCAATGAAACTTTATAATCTCTTCTTATGATGTGGCAAAGGTAATTATAGGATGGCTATAACTCTCTTAGGATTAATGGTGATTCCTTGTTTGGATACAACATATCCCAATGAGTTCCCCTCATGGACAACAAACACACATTTCTTTGGGTTGAGAGATATGCCAAATTCCCTACATCTCTCTAGGATTTGTCTCAAATGTTCAATATGTTCCTTAGCACATGTGGAGAAAAAAGTGATATCATCCAGATAGATCAACACAAATTTGTATATCAAATTGTTGAAGGCCATCTCCATGGCCTTTTGGAAAGTTTCTTTTGCATTAGATAGGCTAAAAGGAATCCTCTTATAAGCCATGGTACCCCACTTCGTGGTGAACGCAGTCTTGAATTGGTTTTCCCTTTTAACTAGAACTTGATTATAGCTAAAATATCCATTGAGGAGTGAAAACCTTTCTAAAACTGAAACAAAGTGGAACATCTATTCCATAGATGGTAAAGGATGATAGTCCTTCAATAACACTCTGTTGAGATCTCTAATGTCACCATATAACCTTAGCTCTCCATTCCTTTTCCTAATAGGGACTAGATTTGATACCCAGCTGGTGTGTTTGATAGAAGTATGATTACACTTTCAATAAACTTGAAAACCTCCTTTTGCATTAGGGGTTCTAGCTTTGGATTAATAGGCCTTTGATTTTGCCTTATGGGTTTAGAATTGGGTTCCAACTCAATTGTATGTTGGGTGAGGCATGGATCAAATCCTTTAAGGTCAACATATCCCCAAGAAAAAACATCATTATATTCTTGGAAGAGCTGGACATAAGATTTCCTTTCTTCAATAGGAATTGCTTTGCCAAAATTTAATTTCTTTCCCTCTTCAATCTTGAAATCTTCATAATGATCCTATTGGACTACCAAGCTGGTCTTATTCTTTTTGAATTGGTCATCAATGTTAAAGATAGACTCTAGAGTGACCAATCCTTTGGGAAACTTATTAGAGCTAAGTTGTATAACATGGTCACCATATTGCTCTTGCACCTTTTTCTGATTAAATGTTGAATGTAGGTCTTCCTCAAGTAGAAAGTTCAAGATTTGTTCATCACTATCAAATAATTTCCAATTGACATAATTGTCAGATATGGATGGCCTAACCGCAACTTTGATATATTTTTGTACATCTTCTTTGCTAATTTTTTCAACTATATCAAATTTTTTGCCTACGATAGCTAATCTATTAGCATGATGATTAAATTTTTTAGGGATAAAAAATATGTTAAAAGCATCAAAGTCCTCAATTAAATCTGAAACTCTGTGCTTATAGCCTTTTAGCTTATCATTCTTGGTCATGTGTAACCCTCTCACTTGATTGACAACTTGCTCATTATCACCAAATACTTTTATGCATTTGACACCTCTCATCCTGACCAATTCTAATCCTTGGATTAGCCCTTCATATTCAGATATATTATTGGTGCTTGTAAATTGAAATAAAAAGATGCTTAATATTTGTCTTTATTAGGTGAGACCAACATCACTCTTCCACCTGAACCATTCTTGCTCCTAGAGCCATCAAAATGTAACTCCCATACTTCATTTTGTTGCTCATCAAGATCAATATCATCCTTGAAACGGTTAGGCATTATTAGCCTAGCTTCTTGGAAGGCATAATTCCCTAGACCAACATTTGTAATATTTTCAATGTTAATGTCCTTGGTCTCATTTATTGAGGAGTTCTCTATCACCCACTCATCTTGTAAAACATCAGGGATACCATCAACTTGAGTATTTGTATCTTGGGTGACAAGATCTTCCCTTTGATCAAGTGCAACACAATTAGCATTGATCACACTGGGTGTGTAAGGTTCAATGTGGTCCTTGGAAAGTAAATCAGACCTGATTGTTGCTTTGGTCCCATACTTTTTTCTAAATAGCATATGAGACCAATTTGTTGATAAATAGCCTCCTATCTTGGCTATGAATTCTCTTGATAGGAAAAGGGAAAAATATGGGGGCAAATCTATCACAAAGATATCTTGGGAAATATAAAAAGTAGGACATACATTGAATGTTAGGCTTTCATTCTTTATGATACCTAAGGTGTTGACAGATGAACCATCTAATTGGACCACACCCTTTTCTAAGTGTTCATATCTTAAACCTAGCTGGTATGCTATCTTTTTGGGCATGATAGAGCTTGTAGCCCCACTATCCACCATACAATTATGCACCAAATGGTTTCCCATAATTAATGAAACATAAAATGGCAGAGGCTTAACATCCTTACCTTGGGTTTGACTTCTTTTTTGGTTGTCATCTTGAGTATCAGCTCCTTGATTTGTAAATATATCCTTCAAAGGCTCATCAAAAACTTGGCTTGAAACATTCACTACCAAAGCTTCCCTCAACAAGACAACTTGTCCTAGAATAGATAAGGAATCCCACACGGACATGGTGATGCCCATTCTTTTCATGTTTTCCACAATGTTAAACAATATAGAAGCATGTACCCTTGTTTGGGCCTTGGAAGTAGTTGGATGTACTAATTGTTGTGAATGTTCTTGAGTGACCACAGGAATACTTCTTTGTTGTTCTTTCCTTACTTGAACTGAGGATGGATCTTCAGTTGGTAGACCTTTACTTATCCCTGTATTACTTTCCAAGTCTCTCTTCTTTGCTTTAGTGCAGACACCACTTGTGATATTATCTCTATTCACACCATAGTGTTCCTCCATTTTCCAATTCATGAATGCAATGTCCATAGGAGGAACCTCTTGGTTGCCTCTCAACATTAGCATCAGATGTGGTTTGTGAGCTATAAGCACTTTGAATCATTAAGGATTGATTCAACATTTCATTAGAGTATGTGGCCTGATTATGTTGTTGATTGCAAGGGTAACACCACTCGTATTCCGTTACTAAGTTATTTTGAGCAGGGACCATATCTATGATATTATTTGGAGGAGGGGTAGTATTTAGAGGGCTTGGATTGTAAGGCTTAAAAGGCCTTTGATTATAGTTTTGCCTATTAGGTTGGTATTGACTCTGAAATTGTTGGTGAGCAAGTTGGTTTGAAGTTTGATTCTGAGGTTGGGATGGTTGTCTAGCCCGGTATCCTCCCTTTTTAATATTCACCACCTCATTTGTAAGGATTTGCATGGGAATTTCCATTCTTTTTTAGCCATCTCTTAGCTCCTTCAGTTCCAATGAAGGACCTACAATTACTAATTTCTTGGCATGGAGTGGTTGATATCTAATTTAGAGGTGGTACTATTGATATATGATTGAAAAGATCATTTGAGTAAAAAAATTGTTGAAAGAATACTTTGTGTTTTCAATCATTGTTTTGTCATTGATGTCGAACCTACTATATGCTGGTAAGAAAATTGCTTATATGTTTCAAGAACTATCACTTAGTTGATTGATGAGGAGGATTTCATCAACAAGATGTAACAAAAGTACCTAGAGGAAAGGTTGAGTTATGATTATGTATTGAAGTGTAAGAATCAGTTAAGATAGTAATAACATAATGTATTGATGATCTACTTGAGGTTACAAAATGATTGGCTACACTTAGAAAGTTTAGAAGAATAAGGTTGAATAAAGTTCATTTTCCAAGCTTGACCAAGTTGATAGAAGGTGCCAAACAAAGTTAGTGCAAGCCAAGCAAAAATTTAGTTGGAGCTGAGTGAAAGAAAATTTTAGTGCATGTCGAGCAAGTTAGTAGGTGCCGAACAAGATAGTTGAAGCTGAGTAATTTTTAGTTGATGTCGAGCACCGATAAAATCAAGTTGATGCCAAGTGATTTTATAAAAGATGCCAAATAACACAGTATGTGCCAAGCATTAGTAAATTGATAATGCTAAACTGTTGCATTATGAAAAAGATCAAAGATTCACCAATTAAAAGCCAACAAGTTTTTTTCTTAGAACTTGTGAATCAGGAGGAAGATAAGATTTATGAGCTAGAGGCAAAAAATCTTATGTAAACCATTTTGGAGGCAAATTCAAATGTATTCTAGGAGAAGTTTCTAGAGAGGACAATATATAGGGTAGATACATTGTATCCTACCTAATCCATCAAAAATTGTAATTTTTGTGATGGATAATGAGCAGGAAAATAGTTCTAATTTCCTATATGTAAGGATATCTAGTCATGAAGCAAAGAGGTTAGAGAGTTTTGAATGTGAAAATCTAACAAGGAGAAGGAAGAGGGTTTTCTTTATCAAGTGACCCAAGAGAAGAAGTCTGCAATGGCAAACTAAGCAAGAAGGCTTAAAGAGGATGAATGCTTGAAGGGTGAACAAGCTATCAGAGCTACAAAGATTGGAAGCGAAGTAGAGTTGAGCACTGAATAGTGATCTATAATTTTCAAGTAATGTTATAAGTTGTATCAGATCAAAGCTCTATTGTTACTTTCTAACAATTGTATCAGCATAGGGTGAATCCTTTAGAGAAAGGTTGACTTAACAATCATTGGAAAATCCTTTAATAGGGTGGCATTCCAAGTGAATGGCCTAAAGTCCTCTAACAAGGCTCACTTTCAACAGGGTGTTTGAAATCCCTTAATTAGGTTACATTTAACAATGTGTGTTGAAACCTTTAATAGGTTGGCCTTTAATAGGGAATCACTTTAGAAGAGTGAAAAAGGAGTAGCATGTTACTGGTGGTTTTTCCCAAATTGGGTTTCCACATTAAATCATTGTGTTAAGAGTGATGATGGATGTGTTGTGTTTTATGCTTTACATTTTTGCATGTTAATTTTATAGATCAATTTTGGTTAACACACAATGATTGCATGCATGATTAAGAATGTTATATGCGTTCACTGAATTATGAAAGTTTTATTTGTACATCTAGACCTTGAATAATTGATTCAAACCCCCTCTCAGTTATTCTGAAAAGAATTCCAACAATTGGTATCAGATCCATCTACTTAAGAGGATTAGTTTTAAGGTACTAGAAGCACAAAGATCAAGATGTTAAAAAGAGAGGTACCCAAGTTCAATAGAGATAACTTTTCTTCATGGAAAAGTTTGATGAAGCTACACCTTGGAGGACTTGGAGATTATGCACAATCTTGCATTTTAGTAGAACATGTTGATCCAGTAGGAGCCCTAACTACTAGAAATTTGAAGAAAAAGAAAGAGCACAATCAGGTGATGTTGGAGATTGCCTCTACCCTAACATATGTTGATTTTGATGATATCAAAGACCTTAAAATTGCAAAGCGGGTGTGGGATGCCCTAGACACCATCTATGGAGGAGACAAAAATGTTGAAAGAGCCAAGTCAGAGAGCCTTAGAGATAATTTTGATGATATGAGAATGAAAGAAGGTGAAAATATTGCTCAATATGCTTCTAGAATAAAAGAAGTTGTTAGGGCAATAAAAGGTGCTACTAGTAAAATAGATGATGATACTATGCTAAGTAAAGTCTTGAGAACATTGTTGCCTATATATTCCATTAGAGTATTTGCAATCCAAGAGTTAAGGTGTATGCTAGGAAATGATCTAACCCTTGAAGGTTTGGTAGGAAGACTCACTACTTTTGAGTTATCTAATTTTGACAATTACAGACCAGGGAGTATTGAATCAACTTTCAAATAAAAATTGTTATTGAAGGATTCTGAGAAGGTAAAGCCAAAGAAGAAGAAAATAAAGATAAAGTATGCATACAATGATAGTAGTGCATATGAGGGAGACATTGAACAATTGAAGCATTTCTGGCTAGAAGATTTCATAGAGGAAAAGACAAGTTCAAAGGTAAGCTACCTATCATTTGTTTTAATTGCAATGAAGTTGGCCATATTGTAGAAAGATGCACATAGAATAAGAACTTTAGAGAAGGGAACAAGTACAAAAATAGAAGAGAAGATGATGGAAGAGAATATAGAGATAAAAGAAAGAAGTCATGCTACATTGTTGATGAACATGACTTTGATGAAAATGATGATGAAGTGGTATATGTTGCAATGAAGGATAAATCAGATGAGGATAAGGCTACTACACTTATGACTTGTGTGAACAAGAATGAAAAATGGATCATTGACAGTGGATGCTCACATCGCATGACTGGAGATAAAAGTAAGTTCATTACCTTAACCTATTATGATGGAAATAGTGTAAGATTTGGTAATGATGCACCATTTTTGATAAAAGGAAAAGGGTCCATCAAACTCACAACCAAGATTTCATGTGACAATTCTTTTTATGTTGAAGGGTTAAATTATAACTTGTTAAGTGTGTCAATTGAATAATTTGGGTAGAAAGTTGAGTTTCAAAAGAAATCAGCCAAGATATATGATACAAATGGAAACTTGATTGGAAAAGGTGGTCAAACTAGGAGTAATATGTTCTATTTGGATATAGAAGATGCTACTTGTCTTATTGCAAAATTTGATGATGTATGGCTTTGGCACAAGAGATTATGTCATGTTAACTTTGATAATGTAATTAGTATCAGCAGCATGAAAAGAGTTAGAGGTTTTCCTAAGTTGGAAAAGCCATAAAATATAATGTGCAAACAATGTCAACTAGGCAAGATGAAAAAGTCAAGCTTCAAAAGTAAATCTTATACCTCTAAGGAAATACTTGAAATTGTTCATATTGACTTGTGTGGACCCATTGAAGTGCAAAGCTACAAAGGATATAGGTATATAATGTTGTTTGTTGATGATTACTCTAGAATGATGACAATCATGTTTCTAAAACAAAAATCTTATGCTTCTCAAATGTTTAAATGGTACTTGACAAGAGTTGAAAAAGAAACAGGTAAAAATCTGAAATGTTTAAGATCAGATAGAGGAGTTGAATGAGAAGAACCTCCTTATAGCAATATCGTGAGAATGCTCGAAATAACAGAATACAAAGTGATAGCAGAACTCAGAATAAATCTACTGATCGCAGGCCACTTCGAGGGGGTAACCTCCTTTGAGCAAGCTCAATACAATAAATTCGTCCGTACCCATCAAGGGCCTCAACCTATTCTTATATACTGGGTACGATCTAGAAAAGTAATACTACCTATGCATGTGGGATAATAAAATAAACTCACGGGACGACTTACAAAGCATATGCGTCCAACAACTCTACTCTAACAAAATAAACAGAAGGAACACACAGGTTCCTAACATCCCCTCTCCCTTAGAAAAAAGCTTTGTCCTCAAAGCTTAAGGTGTGGAAATTGTTGTTGAATCTGAAGAAGGGGTTCCCAGGTAGCATCCTCTGGTTGCATGCCATGCCACTGAATCAAGACCTCAGAGATGGAGCGAGAGCGAAGCTGGCGAGTGCGCTGGTCAATGATTGCCACCGGCTCCAGGATAATGGATCCTTCCGTATCCATTTCAGGGAGAGTAGTTTGTGCTCTGACAGTGGTACCCAGAACTTTCTTGAGACAAGAAACATGAAAAACTGGATGAATGCGGGAAGAAGGAGGAAGTTCCAGTTTATAAGCAACTGAACCAATCTTCTGCAGAACCTGATAAGGCCCATAAAATTTTGGGGCCAGCTTATGACGCCCTTTCAGCTTTAGGGAGGATTGTTTGTATGGCTGTAGACGAAGAAAAACCATATCCCCAACTTGAAATGAGCGCTCAGAACGGTGTTGATCTGCTTGCTGTTTCATCCGATTACGGGCCATGTGAAGATTATCCTGTAAGGTACGAAGAATCTGATCCCTGCTGCGGAGAACTATGTCAACTGCCTGGACTGGTGAGCTGTTGGGAGTGTAGGGAAGGAGCACTGGAGGTGCCTGACCATAGACTGCTTCATATGGAGTCATTTTAGAAGCAGTGTGGTAAGAGGTATTGTACCACCATTCAGCTAAAGGGAGCCACTTGGCCCACTGATGTTGCTGTTCGGAAGTGAAGCAACGAAGATAAGTTTCCAAGCATTTATTGACAATTTCCGTTTGACCATCAGTTTGTGGGTGATAGCCCGAACTCATCTTCAGTTTGGTGCCAGTTTTCTGAAACAGTTCAGTCCAAAAATGACTGGTAAAAGTTGCATCACGATCAGAGACAATGGAAGAAGGGAGTCCATGAAGACGAAATATCTGGTCCATGAAGATTTGTGCAACAGAGGAGGCAGTATAGGGGTGGCTGAGGGCACAAAAATGACTATATTTCGAGAGACGATCAACCACAACCAAGATCACTGTCTTGCCACCGGATTTAGGAAGCCCTTCAATGAAATCCATAGAAATATCAGTCCAAATCCGTGTAGGGATGGGCAATGGTTCGAGCAAGCCAGGAAGGAGGGTCGTTTCACCCTTGTGGCGTTGGCAAGTATCACATTCAGCCACCATCTGTTGAATCGTCTGTTTCATTCCTTTCCAAAAGAAGTTTCTCCTTGCTCGCTCATAAGTTTTGAGGAAGCCTGAGTGCCCTGCTGAAGGAGAAGCATGGAGTTCATAAAAAATAGCCTGATGTAGAGCTGGGTTCTGAGGAAGCACTAGCCGACCCTTGTATCGAAGAGAAGCACCATCCCAAGAGTAATGTGGTATAGCAGAAGGATTATTGGCTAGCTGGTGAATGATTTGAGATAAAGAAGAGTCACTGTCATAGCCCTGCTGAACAGACGCTAACCAATTGGGAATGGGCTTAGAAATAGCGGAAAGGGAAGCTTGATTATCAAATGTGCGAGAAAGAGCATCTGCCACAATATTCTCCTTACCCTTCTTGTAGGTGATCTCATAATCATACCCCATGAGTTTGCTGACCCATTTCTGTTGTGTAGGAGAGGATACCCGTTGTTCCAGGAAGTATTTCAGACTTTGGTGATCGGTTCTGATGCAAAAATGACTCCCTAAGAGGTATGGCCGCCACTTCTGTACAGCATGCAAAATAGCCATCATTTCTTTTTCATAAGTAGAGAGGGCTAGATTCTTACCAGAGAGGGCTTTGCTAGTGAACGCAATAGGATGGTCATCTTGCAGGAGAACAGCACCCAATCCATTGCCGCAAGCATCACTCTCAATAGTGAAGGGTTTGGAAAAATCTGGCATCGCGAGAACAGGTGTACTGCACATAGCCTGTTTCAGTTGTTCAAATGCAGTCTCAGCAACAGGGGTCCAGGAGAAGGCATCCTTTTTTAACAGAGCTGTCAATGGTGCTGCAATTTTCCCGTAATCTTTGACAAACTTGCGGTAGTAGCCAGTCAACCCCAAAAAACCCCGAAGGCTCTTGAGAGTTTTAGGATGCGGCCAAGTTTTCATGGCATCTATTTTTGTAGGATCCACCCGCACTCCATGGTGTGCAACAATATGCCCGAGATACTCCACTTCCTCCTGGCCAAACACACATTTAGATAGTTTTGCACAGAGTTGATGATCAGAGAGAAGTTGCAAGACAAGCTCCAGATGATGGAGATGCTCAGCCCAAGTTTTGCTATATATGAGGATATCATCAAAGAAGACCAGAATGAATTTTCGGAGGTATGGTCGAAATATGTTATTCATCACTGCCTGAAATGTTGAAGGAGCATTCGTGAGGCCAAAGGGCATGACTAAAAATTCATAGTGACCATCATGTGTGCGGAAGGCAGTTTTAGGTATATCCTCCTCATTAACCCGAATTTGATGATACCCAGAACGAAGATCTAACTTGGAGAAAAAATGAGCCCCATGAAGTTCATCAAGAAGTTCATCAACAACTGGAATGGGAAACTTGTCCTTTATAGTGAGATGATTAAGTGCTCGGAAATCAATGCAGAGTCGCCATGACCCATCTTTTTTGCGAACAAGCAGAACTGGAGAAGAAAAGGAACTGGTACTAGGGCGAATAATACCTTGCTTCAGTAAGTCACGGACAAGTATCTCGATTTCGGTCTTCTGATGAAATGGGTAGCGGTAGGGCCTGATGTTGGGCGGAACACTGCCAGGAAGGAGCTGAATACGGTGGTCCTCTGGACGAGAAGGAGGTAATCCCACAGGTTCAGCAAATATACCAGAATACTTGTCCAAAATGTGTTGGAGATCGGCAGGAGTGCTAGAGACTGCTGATGGCTGCATCTGAATGGAATGGAGCTGAGCGATGACACCATGTGAATTCTTCTTAAGAAGTTTTTCCATACGGTGTGAACTGATGATGCTGAGAGACCCTGGTTGTAAGCCTTTCAAAGTGTGTTGGTGCCCCTCGGCTGAAAACTGCATCCAAAGTTCAGCAAAATCCCAGAGAATGGGGCCAAGAGTGCGTAACCATTGGGCACCCAAAACCACATCACAGCCACCTAAGGGTAAGGCAAACATGTCAGAGCGCATGTTATAATCTCCAATAGAGAGACGCACATTGCGACATTTCCCTTTACAAGGTAAAGTTCCCCCATTGGCAATCATGACTTCAAAGCTAGAGCAGGGATGGATAAAGCAATCAGCCTGTTTGGCTATGCGTGGATCAATGAAGTTATGAGTGCTACCAGAATCAATGAGTATAGTAAGAGGGATCTTCTTGAAGAAACCCTGGACCCGCATGGTTTGTGGAGTAGTGACTCCTGCCAAAGCATGGACAGATATCTCTGGTGGAGCTTCTGGGGAAGGAGGTTCAGGTTGGTGAGGCTCAACCTCAGCATCCACTGTTTCCTGAGCATCTACATATTCTTCCAGTTCCGGTGGAGAATCCACATCCAAGAGATAGAGCTTTTGCTGAACACATCTATGGCCCCGAGACCATTTCTCATCACAATTATAACAAAGCCCTTTGTCTCGCCTAACTCGCATCTCTGTTTCAGACAAGTGCTTGATCGGAGTAGTTCTGGGAGCTGGTATGACTAGAGGGTTGTGAGAACCTGTATTTCTGAATGGAACAAAATTAGATCTGGAGCGTTGTAGAGCACTAATCTTGTCTTCCGCTAACTTAGCCAACCCAAGGGCTTCCATCATTGTAGTAGGTCGAAACATTTTGACTTCTGAGCGAAGTGCATCCTTCAGACCACTGACAAAACAACTACGGAAGAATTCATCAGACAAGCCCTCTGTGTGATTAGCTAATTTTTCAAACTCTGTCTGGTATTCTCTTACAGTGCCTGTTTGACGCAGTTTAGTGAGTGCTCCTGTGAAATCATCAAAGGAACTAGGGCCAAAGCGCTCCAAAATGAGGGTGCACAATTCGCTCCACGTTGGGCCTACATTAGCCTTGATGTACCAACGGAACCATTGAAGAGCTTCATGTTCCAAATGAAAAGATGCAAGGGAGACTTTGTGGTTATCCAAAGTATTATGCAAGCTGAAATACTGCTCTGCCCTATAGATCCATCCAGTCGGATCAGAACCATCGAAGCGTGGAAAATCAAGCTTTGGTCCACGGAAATTGCCAGAAGAGGACCCAGTATCTCCTGAATGGTTTCGGCTCATGGCTGACTGCTGAAAGTTAAGACCCAGAATTTTGTCATCCAGATCTTGAAGTCTGGTTTTGAGGGATGCAATTTCCTCTTCCATGATTTTTGCTCCTGTACGCGTAACAACCATAAAACAAGGTTTTTTTTTTTTTTTTTTTTTTTTTTTTTTTTTGAAATGGGTAGAAGATGAGAAACAAAAACTTTTTTAGTTACGGCAAACTTGGATTTGGGTAAAACTCATATAGGAAATGGGTGTTCGACGGGTGGTGGGAGACTATCTGGGGACAAGGGAAAAAGAAAAATGAGGGTTTCAAGGGTAGGGAGGCGAAATGAGGCGAACAGTCCAAGAGGGATAAGGGAGCAAAATGAGGAATTGAATCTTGTGGCTCAGTTTGGTGGCGATTGGATGAGAGGTGAAAAAGATAGGGCAAACCCTAAAATTAGATAAATGAGGGATTTAGGGCTTTGATATGTAAAATTTGGGGTTGGGTCGCCAAGGAAGGAAGTATGCGAAATGATATTGCAGACGTTCTGTGGAAGTATGAGCAGAAACAGAAAGCAAACAAGGAAGCTACGACTAAAAAACTCTGATACCAGATGAGAAGAACCTCCTTATAGCAATATCGTGAGAATGCTCGAAATAACAGAATACAAAGTGATAGCAGAACTCAGAATAAATCTACTGATCGCAGGCCACTTCGAGGGGGTAACCTCCTTTGAGCAAGCTCAATACAATAAATTCGTCCGTACCCATCAAGGGCCTCAACCTATTCTTATATACTGGGTACGATCTAGAAAAGTAATACTACCTATGCATGTGGGATAATAAAATAAACTCACGGGACGACTTACAAAGCATATGCGTCCAACAACTCTACTCTAACAAAATAAACAGAAGGAACACACAGGTTCCTAACATTGAATTCACTTCACATGAGTTTGACATGTTCTAAAATGATAGAGGAATCAAAAGATAGATATCAACACCTAGGACCCCTCCACAAAATGGAATTATTGAAAGAAGAAATAGGTCAATAATGGATTGTGCTAGAAAACTCATGATGGAGAAAAATGTTACTTTGAAATATTGGAGAGAAGTTGTAAGTACTATTTTATACACCTTGAATCATGTGCAAGTAAAGAAAGGTACTTACTCAACACCTTTTGAACTATGGTATGGTCATCCACCTAATGTGAAATATTTTAAGGTATTTGGAAGCAAATGCTATATTCTTAAGGATGTTAGAAGTGGAAAGTTTGATGCAAAGAGAGAAGAAGGTATATTCCTTGGTTACTTCACAAGAAGTAAAGCTTATAAGTGTTTAATTACTAACACTAAGAAAATCATGGAAAGTTTAAAAGTGAATTTTGATGAGTTTACATATGCACACAGGGCTGAAATTACAAAAGAACCAGAAGACTACTAGACATTTGTATACTATTATGAAGGAATACCTACTAAAGAAGATGCTACAAATTATGTAGTAAGCCAACAACAAGTCTCAACAACTGCCAAGTCACATCCTGTGAATGTTGAGTTGCATTCAGATGCTGAGTTGCAGAATGAGGAGAAATCACAATCTGACTCTGAGATTAGCAAACATAAAAGAGATGCCAAAACACCTAAGAGATGTACATAGTAATACTGAAGCTGAGACCTTGAATAACTGATTCACCCCCCCTCTTAGTTATTCTAAAAAGAATTCCAATAGGTACAACTAGGGGGGTATTGGGCTAGATATCCAGATATATAGGCATTAGAAGCATACAAACAATTTCACTCACTTAGATAAGACTATTCTCATCTCTTATGGCTATGTCATAACCTTGTGGTAATGAGTAACCTCCTATATATTGTATCATGACAAAAATATCACTATTAAAGCTTCTCAAGTAATATATAAAAGCATGCTCTTCTGAAGGTCTTACTTGAACTAGTATTCTGCTCCATGTTCTTTGAAATCTGTAATTAAAGTCCATCATTTTCTCATGAGGAGCCCTCTTGATGGTTGTGAGTTGCTCAACTAGAGATAGAAAGTATAACTTGTCTTCAAAGTGTTTTGTTAGGACATCTCCTAATCCATCCCATGAAGTTATTGAGCCCACAACAAGGCTTCAAAACCATTGTAGAGCTTTCCCTTTGAATGAAGCTACAAGCAGTTTCACATCAACATCTTTAAAATGATGCATGCCACATAGTTTAGCAACATCGCTAATATGCTCAAATGCTGCTATTTTGCCTTCTTCAATGATGTCTGGTAAGCTTTTTGGGGCAGCTAGGGGAATATCATGGTGCTGAGCAAAGAGTAATGGGCTCCCTTGGTTGAAAGGAACAAACGTGAATGTCTTGCCATTGATACTTGAAAGATTTTTCTTCTCGGGATAGCAACTTGCCTTACAACAACATCAAGACTTGATGGTGGAGGGGTAGATTAGACACTTCTTGCTCAAATGAGGGTATCTTGAATTACTTTGACTATTGTACCTTTAGTCCTAGGTGGGGATAGTTCTCTATATTCAAAATTTGCAAAGCTGCTTCTTGTCTGCACTTTTCTCATAAATCATATGCACTTATCTCTTCCCATATTTAGAGTCACAAAATGTGTATATTCTATACCTCTTCACAAGTTAATTTACTATTGTACACACCAATAACAACAAGAAAAATATGAAGAAAATATTGGAAATTCTTTTCTAGTTAGTGGAAATATGATTAGATACTTCGAGTAGCATGGAAACACTCCTAGGCAGTGGGAAATACCTAAGTTAGGAGTGAATCTTCAAATTATAGCCCGGCTCCTCTTGATGTCTAATTGATTTTACTTCTTTTAATAGGAAAATAAACTTGAGGGGGAAAAGGGATTGAAGAATTGCTTGGAAAGTAAATATTAAAAAAGTAAAGGTGATGATACACTGAATGGTAGGATGAAGATATTGCTGGTTTGACTCAATGAACACTTTCGGGAAGCTAACAAGAACACAATATTGCAAAGAATCATTCACATATTAATATTTCACAAAAAAGATGCAATTCAAACAATATGTTAAAGGGAATTCTAAAATTACAATGTCGCAACTTGAATGGAAACAAAGTATCTCAACTTGTAACCTATGTGAATAATCAAATTCCACTTCTAGTTAAAGTTGAGAAGGAATCCATGGGTTCAAAAGTTGAAAATATCAATAAATCCTATCAAATAAGAAATCTAATCCACAAGAAAACATAATAAGGGTTCTAAGACTATTCCTTCATTCATATATCAAAGGTTATTGAACAACATTCATCCAGATTGACTGTAAAAATAAAGTGATATGCCGAGAAAAGCATGACAGACTCCTAAGAGATCTAGACAATGTTATCTTGCATAAGACTTAAAAAATGCTAGCCCTTTCTCCACATCTTGGGAATCCTTAAATAGACTAGGATTGCAACAAGCTTTAGATGGGAGGGGCACCTGTCAAGAAATTAATAGAAAAGTATAGATATCTCAGAGAATTACATTCACCATTAAGTTATACACCCTCATTACGATTAATTGTATTTAAGAAAAGATCAAATATTTCTTGGTGATCATCCCATGGAAGTGATCTAATCTGATCTCTACCATCTCCATACTCAAATGCAGATAAGATATTCATTAAAACTAAGCCATTCAAATCACCAACTCATCCCCTTGATTGATACCAACCCACATTGCTTCATTTGCATTGATATTGTGCCACCCTTGATCGATTTAGCAAGGTCATACACGTAATTGAAAAGTCAACCTTAACTTTGACTCCTGATCTCTCGATACTATGACCTTACAACATGTTGGGAGAAGGACCCCCTTGTAATATCTTATCATGAAAACCATGGCCTCACGATCCTACGATCATTAGAAATCTCTTTTGTATCATAGTGTTGTGACCCCATGAAAATAGCTCTATGATCATATGAAAAACCATAGATAATAGCATCAGAACATGCCTTTTTGGCCTTTTATGACCTTATGATTGCCCTTTTCCTTTACTGGCATACCATCAACAACATGATATTTGACCTTCACGATCTTACAACAAACCATGTATAGTAAGATCATGACCTACGTGAATGGTGCTTGATATCTCATGACACACTACCCATCATAGCATTAGAGCTTAAAATAGAAGATGCCCCCTCCTTTGCTTATGTCCTTGGGCCCACTTGGACACATGTCATCTCCTCTCTTTGTCGCTATAGATAAGGAACTTGCAATTTTCGTTGGCAAAAAAGAGATCATTGTAGATCTCCCAGAGGTCTATGGTAGAACATGTCATTGAATCTCCTCTATGACCCTCAAAAGCTCCATCCAATGGGAATGTGTTTGTATGCTGGCCTATTTTGACATCACTTTTTTTCATATTGTGGCCCACCATCTAAAGTTGCCCCTGTATATCCATGTGACAAGCACTCACTATGTCACTATAGATAAGGACCTTGCAACTCCCTAAAGTGACAAAGCAACCACTGTTGATCTGATGAAGATCGAGGGCCCTCACGATTTGTTTAATTTCATGGAAAAATGGGACTTGCAGACATTATAATAAATAAAGTTTTTTGTGTAACCATAAGACATGCAGATTTGGAAGAATAAAACCTAGGGATATAATGATAAAGCATGGTCAACATATATGTATCCCTTGATTCAATTTTTTCATATTGAGGCCCACCATCATAAGTTGCCCCCCATATATTCATGTGGCAAGCACTCGCTATGTCACTATAGATAAGGACCGTGCAACTCCCCAAAGAAACAAAGTGACCACTATTGATCTTATGAAGGTCGAGGGCCCTTGTGATCTATCTAATTTCGTGGAAAATGGGACTTGCAGACATTATAATAAATAAAGTTTTTTGTGTTACCATAGGATAGGAAGATTAAAACCTATGGATATAATGATAAAACATGGTCAACATTTTATGTATCCCCTAATTGCATGTATATTTAATGAGTTAGAAATTTATTCTCACCACCCTAGGAAATATGGTTGGCAAACCTACCCATTTGTGCATGAGGATAAAAATTGGTAACAAATACATTGGGGGAGTATCTTGAGCATTAGAGAGTATTGATATGTTGCATTGATGACTGTGTTTTTCATTGATGTCAAGAAAACATTATTTTTGTAAAGACTGATGGAGTAAAGACAAAGATCTTGATGGTATGGACAATGGTTTGATTTTCTGGTCATGCACAGTTATGGACATGTACAACATAGTGTGCTAATGATGTGGTTAAGTGTGCAAAGTCTAAGTCAATGGGGTACAAAAGTTGTACCTAATTTACAAAGAGTAGTTCAAAGATAGAGTATTGGGAAAGCATTTTTTGATGATTGTTGTCTATCTTTCATCTAAGATGTAATAAAGTGTTGCAGAGTTAGGAAGTGATAAAGGATAGTCAGTTAATGATGTTAGTGAGTGTACAAGTCTTAGTATCACACATGTGAAGTTTTGTAGAGTCTGTGAGTCGACAGTGCTATTGTAATTTTAATTTAATTAATTATCTTATTTTAATTAATTGGAAAAACCTAAAGGCCAACTCAAGGAATTATTATGAAGGTATGGTATAAAGGAAAGATGTTTTTCTTCATTGTAAAATGTGTTCAAGCATTATGATCTTTGTTCAAGTGCGAATTGCAAAAAGGAGTAGAGTGCTTACTGAATGCATGTAAGCAATTCAAGGGATTATTGGATGTGCAGTTTGAGATCTAGTTGCAAGATCTAGAGTAGAAGTCTAGTTGAAAAGATAGAGATAGAGGAAGGAAGTACAATTTAGTTCTATTATTCTGTAAGAAATAATACAAAGATCATTTGGATAGTGGGTTCATTGGTCTTTCCCTTGAAGCTATTTGGGCAGTGGGTCCAGCTATCTTCCACAACTCCTAACAAGGTTGGAATCTCCTAATAGGAATTCAAAGTCTCCTAACAAGGACTCATATGTGCTAAATGTTGTAACAGACTCCTAATAGGGTCTATCCTCTAACAAGGAATATTTATATTAGTACATCATCTTGTGGGTACCATCCCCATCGAGGATTTCCCTCTGATTAAGGGTTTCACTAGTTAACATATTTGGTGATATTGTGTATGAGTATCTTGTTGTGGTTTCAGTTTACATTACTCATATGGTTAAGATTTTTTAAAGTTATTACTGGTGATATTAGTTGGATAATTGATTCACCCTGCCCCTCTCTTAGTTATATCAATGGGCTATATATAACATCCTACAACATCTCTAGAGTCTCTATCATTGTGTATCTACATGTCTCAAATCAAGTGTTAAAGGAAACAAAATAGTACTTATATGAATGTTAGTACATGTCTCATCTCTTTGTGAATATCTTGCAAGGCTCTAGCTTATGCAGAGACAACAACCTGCCAACCTCTAGCTAGCATGTCTGCTAAATATACCTCTACATCTTTATCAGGTGTGTCCTTCAACAACTCTATGGTTGGCTCCTCTTGTAAATTTTTCACCATATCCTCCTCCATCTCTCATGTATGAAATCCTTTTTCTTGTCCATCAATTACTATAATAGGTGCCACTAACTCTCTTCCTTTGATACCATTCAACTCCATGACCTTTGAAGGAGATCCCACTTTTAAAGTGTGATCTTGAATCATTCCATCAAGTAGCATGCACGTCCATTCACTAGACATCTTTGCCTAGGTACCATTCCTGAATAAATATCTCATACCATGTCAATGACACCTTTAGAGCTATCCCTTATCAACTCAGCCAATAACACAATATCTACTATCACTGTAGTATTTGACCTTACCACTTCTAATTGAACATGTTTCTCATATGGTTCAATTCCCTCTATCTTAGAAATCTCCATAGCCTTAACCTCCTTGAGCACATTTCTAGTTAGTGAATATGAAACTCTATGACTCTCTCTCTCATGGGAACCAGAAGTACTATGATGTGTGTCATCTCAAGTATCACCACAAGAGCTCTCTCTATCATCATTACAATCAAGGGGGTGCCCTAACTTGTCCAAAAGTAGGGATATGAGGAAACATAGATAGTGCAAGTAATATTAGAGACTCAGTAACTACCTTGACCTCATCCTCTTTACCTACTAGAGTGTTATCCTCGTCCTCTATCTGTAACACTCTCACTATTTGATATGGCCTAGCATCCACTATCCGTGTCTCCATGGCTGAATCCTAAGTCAATGATGCAAGGGCATTTTGGGTGTAAAATAAATCTTGCATCATCCAAAAATAATTCCTTTTTGTTTCTTTAGTAAGGGTTGTCTTAGTGAAAAGTTGTTATTTTTAGAGGCTTGCTACTTCGTAAGTCATCCATACGCGCTTGGATTGTTCTAATTTTAGAGGTGGATTTTCATCTTGGATATATTAGCCTACTAGTTGAGGCTTAGTGTCATGTCATGAGTATTTGTGGAGTTATTATGGATTTTTTCTTTCTAATTTTGGTCAAAAAAGTTCATGCTTAGTTTTCAAGACTATAGAGGCCTTGGATGAGCCATAATGGGGTCGAATAGAGCCTGCACAAGATATGCCCTATAGATAAGAAGGCAAGGATTCCAAAAAGTGGCTATAATAGCCAATCAGAGAAATGGTTTGAAAGTTATGACCTTCCAAAGTTGGGTCTACCAAAATTTCTAAAATAAGTGTCAAAGGCATATCAGGTTGACTCTATGTAATTTTAGAGTTAGTAGGTCTCAAGGGTTAGGATTTGATGTTTAGAAACTTCCTAGGTGGTGTAAAAATGCCTATATAAGGAATGCACACACAATATCTAGGAAAACTCTGGGTGATAGTTCACAACTTTGTGTTGTAAATTATTGTAGGGAATGCAAAAATTTGGGTTTGCATATTGTATTTCAAAATTCTATAATTCTGCATTTATAGTGATAATAAGAAGTCCATATTTTTCTTTCAAATTATTGTTCTTTCTTTGTTTCTATTATGTGTTTGTGGTATTAAGGGGAGAATACTTCATCAAGTGGTATCAAATCAACTCTTCTTTAGTTTTATTAGAGTGTACCTTCATCAAGTGGTATCAGAGCAGGAGTTCTTGATTATGTAGAGAGATCACTAATTGTGAGGCTGTTTACTCTTGGACCTTGAATTGGTTAAAGTTTATTTATGAAGAATTGATTATGGAGAATAGAAAGAAGAAGATCAATTTTTTGATTGGATGGCTTCTGATGATTCCCATACTTGAGAAATTTAGAAAGAGAATGCATGAAAAAATATTGTTAGATTTACAAAAGCAAATGAATGAAATAGAAGCATAATTGTGAAAGGGAGGAGTCATTCATCAAAAGTGAGATGTTGATAATCATTTGGATGCATAAATGAAAGAAGATATAGTGTAGTGTCACATATGCAATACAAAAGAAGAGCATGAAGATGAAAAGAATTATAAATGTGAAGTTGAAAAAGAAGAAAAAGAAGACAAACAACATGAAGATGACAAGATTTGTGAGCTAGATACAAACAATTTCTTAATGAAAACTAAAGTGCTAGAGGAAAAGTACAATGCCTTGGTTAGAGATCAAACAAGTAAAGTAGTTATATGCCTAGTTGAAGACATGAAAGAAACAAAAAAAGATGAAGATGTGGAAGAGGTAATTGTTTTACAAATCATGGATGTTGAAATTGAGATGGATTTGAAAGAAAATGATGATGATTTACATGAGGATCTTGCAAGTGATGTGTGGTATGCAAAAGAAGATTTGTATAGTATCATAGAGTTTATTATAGGCGCATTGGATCATATAGGATTAGAGGAGGATGAGAGTTACACTTGGATGACATTAATTGCAGAGTATGGTTAGTAATAGATACTTGTTCTAGTTAGGTGTTGGAAAAGAAGAAAGAAAGAAATATATTAGCAACATATGCTTGTTCCAGCTAGGTGTTGGAAGAGAAGAAAAGAAATGATCAATAGAGGATACATCATTTTGTGAATCTATATTCATAAGTTTTCTCCTACTACAAGTGTTTGATGCTAGAACATCTTGCATAAAGAATAAAAGGGGTCATGATTTAAATTTATACAAAACAAATGGAGGAGTGAGAAAGTGACAAAAAATGGAGGAAAAAAAAGGAAAAACAAAATAAAAAAGTTATTTCATTTATTAAGGTGCATAGGTGGAATAAAAAGAAAAAGGAAAAATATATATCATTTTGTTTATTGAGGTGTAGGTGGTATTTTAGAAGTTTGTGGAAAGTTCCTGAAATTGTGCATTTAATATTTGTTGTGATCCACAAAGGAAATGCAATTTTCTAATTGGACCACATGGTTGTGCTTATTTTCATAAAGTGGGAATTTAATATTTTTTGTAAGGTACTTGCATTTACCTGTTATCCCACATTGGTTGTGTTTGTAATATCTTGGGTGGTAAGTGCCTATATAAGTAAGGCATATCAGCATTTGTAGGCAATCTTTGGAGGTGAAGGATTTTAGTGTGTAAGATCTTATTTAGGAATTTCTTGTGGTAGAAGCTCTTCTTGTAGAAGCTCTTAGTTTGGAAGCTCTTATTTGGTAGTTACCTCATCTCAAAGAATTTGTAAGCTTCTTTTTGAAGAAGTCATAGTTATGATATCCTCTTTTTGATGTTGTAAGTATTTTCAAGTATAATAAAAGTATGCTTTGTGAAGCATTTTGTCTTCTCTTTGTCTCCATGTTATTGTGTTTTTGGTTGTGAGTTGGTAAGGGTGGTATTAGAATGACCCTTGATCAGTGGTATTAGAGTGTACCTTCATCAATCAACCATCTTCCTTGACCGCTTATGACCTGCAGGCACCTTCGATCCTCCAAGTGTGTCCAAATGGTGCCACCACATAACATGAAGCTTGATAGGTGCCAAGTGTTTGGGTTTGACCTCCCTGGTTAGAATGTTTAGTGGAATTTTTTAAAGTGGTCTAGAAATAATTTGATGGCATAATGTGGCATGTAGAGTTTTTTTTTTGTTGTAAGCTCATAAATTCATGCATGTGTTTAGACAACAATCTTGCCTAGTCATATATATTTTCCATTTTAAATCATTCATTAGTCCAATCTACAAAAAAAGATATATCCAAAGCATGAATTAACCTTGTAATCCTACTCTTGACCAAATCCATGAGGCATCACAAGTTTCTTCTCTAAGGAAAGGCTTCTTCACCCCTCTTCTTTTCAAAGAGTTCTTGTGAGAATCCTTTTCTATCTAAAATAGATTGTTCCTACAAACCAATCGTATGTAAAAGTATTTTTCCTCTAGACTCATTTTCTACTCCTCCAGGTCAATCTTGTGCCCCTTACAAGTATGTTGAATTCCCTTGTGAATTCCATGGTGTTGAATGAAATATGTACATTGCAACCCCGGTAGGAGATTGTGTTGATTTTAAAATACCAATCATATGTCTCAATCATCACACGTATGGGCCCTTCGAAGTCCTTAATACAAAAAATGGGCATTTGAATGGCCTAGTGTACTTATGCTCTCCTCAGAATGACTTTGATAGGATTGTTCTTTGGTGTCTCATGCTACCATTTCCTACCAGGGGTTTTTTTAGTGGAAAACATTTATGATTTGGAAAATTTTGGGATGTCTCGATGATCAAATTGGTGATTTGTGAACCATTATGTGGTGGCCAAATTGTGCAAAATTATGGTGATTATCAAGTCAATACTCCTTCACATCGCCAATCATATTTTTCCTTTTACATTATTTATCATTGTATTTTCCTTGCATTGGGATGACATAATTATTGTAGCCGCATCCAATTTTTCCAATCATTATTAAATTTGGTTTGCATGACTTCATCCATTTTTCCTAGTATCATTAATTTTGAATTGTCTGTATCCACCCATTTTGCCTATGGTTATTGATTTCAAATTGGTGGAGTGGGCACATTTTGCCATAATTTACAAAAATGCAAAGTGGTTTCATTATTTCATCAATTTGATATAAATTCCAATTAGTCGATAAAAAGTTTGAAAATATAAACATGACACATGCTTTTAGATTTCTCATTCTTTTTGTATCCCATCACAAAATTTTGGAGATTTGTGTGTCTATATTGGCATATTGATTTGGATTTTAGGGTCTTCAAGAATAAAGTTCATGTTTGGGAAAAGGACCAAAGACTAACTAGAGTTATAAATTATAATCTTGCAACACATTACACAACAATTAGAATTCTAGAGGTAGTGTAAAGGACCTAGATAGCCAATAATTTCTTTACACTTATGAACTAGTTCTTGATTATTATCTTATTGGATTACATTAATAATATCTTAACTTATGAACAAGTGTAAAGTAAATAAATATCTTAACATTTCATAGATATGTGTCGACTACTAGTAAATAAACTACTGTAAAATGTATCATGCATAAAAATAACATCAACACATGAAAATAACACTTAAACCCTAGGATTTAATGTGAAAACCCAATTTGGGAAAAACCACCAAGTAACATGCTACCAATTCTTCACTCTTTAGAAGTGAGCTCAGTTTAGAGACAACACTAATAAAGGCTATACAACACACTATTAAATGTGATCCTATTAAATAATTTAATCACTATGTTAGGAGCTTTTTAGAGGACTTTAGAACATTCTATTAGAATGTCACCTTTATTAAATAATTTTAAAAATGATTGTTAGGTTAGTCTTGATTAAAGGATTTTTTTAGATACTATAATTAGAATGTAACACTAGGTTTGATTTGTAAAGTAAAAATCACTTTGTAAATTCAAATCTCCATAGGATCATCAGTTGGTTCATTGACTAGCCTCTACATCTCTATTATTAATTTTCTTGGCATCTCCTCAAGCAATCACTCTTCACAAACTCTTCACCCTTTACTTTTATTTTTATGCTCTTCACAATTTCTTCTTATTATCACCAATCAACAATGAACCAACTTTCTTAAAATTTATTCCTCGTGCCTCCTTAAATAGTTAATTTTGATCTTTTTCCTCTTAAACATCACATTGATCTTAGGGTTAGGTTAGATTCATCGAATCCTTCCACCTTTTTTATCCTTCTTCTAGAAACTTCTAATCAAATCCTTTCCTTTAATCACATAACAAACACTCCTTGTATAGTAAATACACCAACTCATCAATCCTTATCTTCCACATGCTTTGACTAATTTTGAATTCCATCTATGCCTACCTCAAAATCAAATCTTTCTCAAACTATAGCTTTGGTTGTTACTCAGCAATCACTGTGTTCTTTAGCTTAGTTGTCACTGTCTGGCTCGACAATCAATCAACAAGCTTGCTCAACCAATACTATGCTCGGTCACTAGTATGCTTCTTCATATATTTTCTTGGAAATAACTAAAACATGGCTTGAACTCTTTTTTTCATCTTCTACATAAGTCCCTTAATATTCTACTTCAACTCCTTCATTGATAGTACAATATTGATACTTGATCAAGCTTATCTTTTTGACTTGTTTCAAATCTTATCTTCATACAATTGTCTTCTACACTTCATGTATTATTTGAACAACACATTATCTTGTCAAGAACTAACTTATCAAGTTTCCATTGTATTTCCATGATACTTAACACATCTCAACTCAACCTTTCACTAGGTCATCTCATAATCTCTTCTTTTCAAATCCTCTTCATCATTCAAATGATATGACACTCTACAATGTTAGTAAAATATCTCTCCAATAGGTTTGACACTTTATCTTATCAATAAGTTTGATATCAATGACAACATAACAATTGCTCCAATTATAGTTTCCAACTATCTCCCTCTTTGACATTGATGGCAACACCACATCTACTTTACTAGTTACCATGCAATGCAAAAAGGTTAAGTAATGTACTTCAACTCCCTCTATGTTTGTGCCCTTTCTTTCTTTCTTAGTTTCATTTTTATTCTCATCCATGAAAGCTTAGGATGCTCCCTTTATCAGTTCAGTACATACTCTTGTACTGTAGAAACATCACAACACATGTCTTCCTCTTTGTATCAATCCTTGTATAGTAACTCAATGACACACTCTCCCTCTTTATTTGATCAATTTTGTATGGTAACTTGATAGTACTCATCTCCCTCTTTGTAAAAAATGACAAAGACATACCATACACATATAATCATGTCGCTAATTTGACTAATATAGCAATCTTATCTCAACATTAACTCCTTGTAACTTCTTCTACTCATATGTCAGTATGTTACTTTTCACATTCTTTAGGAAGCTCCTAAAATCTAACCTCCTACATCAATATGTAAGATAGTATACTCATAACAATTGATGCAATGAAACATCTCTACTTAGTTTGCTTCACATAGTGGAATGACCCTTAATTTACCTCTTAGATACTCAAAAGAATCCTTGAATATATCAGATAACTTCTTCTTTGTGTTTACATTTTCTAGTCTCACTTCTTTCTCTTGTACCAAATCTATTAAGTAATGATACTTTATCTCAATATGCTTAGTCTTTATATGCATCATAGGGTTCTTTGATATGTTTATATAACTTTTATTAACACAATATATTACAATAAGTTTAGTGATCTCTTCCTTTATGCCTTTCAAGAATTTCTTGATCCATATAATGTTTGAACTATTCACTATTATAGCAACATATTTAACCTCTATTGTAGATTGTGAAATATAGTTCTACTTCTTATTTTTCCACAAAATTTATATTCTTCCCAAGAAGAAAGATCCCCCACTTGTACTCTTTTTATCATCAATATTTCCTGCCCAATCAATGTTTGTGTCAACTTTTAGTTCAAATTTATCGCTTCTCTTGTATCATAGGCCATGGTCTTCTATTTCTTTAAGTTATTTCAGTATCCTTTTTACTACCATCATATGAAATTCTTTGGGATTAGCTAAGAATCAAGAAAAATCCCAATAACTAATGCAATGTTAGATCTTCTATGTATAGCATATTTTAGTTTATCAATCATTGACATGTACAATGTTTGATTCACCTCAATAGAATCATCATTTTTTGACAATTTGTATTCAGACACCATAGGTGTTCCAACTAGTCTTGATTCTTCCATACCAAAAGTCTTCAATATTTCTTTTATATACTCTAATTGAGTAATGAAAATACCTTTATTCATCTGATACACTTGCAATCCAACAAAGAAATTAATCTCTCCAAACATTGACATTTCAAACTTCTTTTTCATTTGATCAACATATGACTTCCCAATGAATCTTTTCCTTCAAAAATGATGTCATCAACAAAATTTTTAGCTAGTAATACCTTATTTTTAGGTTCACTTTTCAAATACATATTGATATTGTCATTAGTTTTTGCAAAACCAATTTTCACCAAATAATTGTGTAACCTTTCATACCGTGCTCTAGGGGCTTGCTTCAAACTAGATAAAGCTTTGTGTAACTTACATACCATATTAATATTTATTGGATCAAAAAATTCTTTATCTTGTTCAATGTAGGCTTCTTCTTCAAGAATTCTGTTCAAAAATGTAGATTTTACATCCATTTGGTATACTTTGAATCCTTTGTAAGAAACATACGCAAGCAAATTTCTCACTCCTTCTAACCTTGTAATTGGGGAAATTTTTTAACCTAGTCAACCCCTTCCTCTTGTTCATATCCCTTACAAACTAGTCTTGCCTTGTTCCTTGTGACTTCACCTTTATCATTTAGCTTGTTTCTGAACACTTTCTTAGTTCCAATCACATTTTTATCTTTTGGTCTGGGTACCAATGTCCATGTCTTGTTCTTCTTAATTTTATCAATTTATTTATTCATTTCCTTAATCCAATTTTCATTCTATAAAGAATCTTTGATAGATTTAGATTCAAACTCACACAATAAACATGTGTCATTCTTCAGTCTTTTTATTGTCATGAATCTTGAATATTTATCTCTAGTAATTTGATTTGGTGCATGATGTATTCTCACATGCTTTGTCAATACAAGTTCACATCTTGGTTCCTCTTGTCATTATACACTAGATTTTGCATTTTCATCATCTTCTATTGTTTGTGGCTAAAACTCTTCTTCCTTTCTACTAGTTAGTAGTCATAGTCTAGGACTCAAACCCTACAGCTTGATGTTGTTGATGCTTGGAAAAATTCTTCTATAGAACCTTAGTAGTGCCTAGTTGTTAATGCTCCACAAACTTTGTTTTTGGTCCAAGTAAGGTGCTAGGTTCACTTCCATATATGTAAACAAACTTTATATAATCTTCAGGTTCTTTCTTGTATTCCTCTTCATTTTTCTCTACAAATTCATCAACTCTAACATTTGTACTTGCCACAAATTTTTTAATGTTAGAATTCAAACACTCATAAGATTTTCTCTATGGAATAACCTATAAATACACATTCATCACTTTTTGCATCAATTTTACCTTTTCTTGAATCTTTCAATATGTAACATTTTCTTCGATTTTTTTTAAAATAATTCATATTTTGTGCATATCTATACTAAAATTCAAAAGGTGTTTTGTTTGTTCCTTTCTTCACTTGAACTTGGTTCAGAGTGTAGACTACCATGCTAATAGCCTCTCTACAACATTGTAAAACATTATTCTCCATCATTAGTGTTCTTGCACAATCCATTATTGGTCTATTTCTTCTCTCAAAAATACCATTTTTTAGTGGTGGTGTTGGTACACTCATTTGCCTCTTGATTCCATTGTCATTGAAAAGCATGTTGAACTCATCTGAAATGAATTCACCAACTCTTTTGAATCTCAAACATTTCAAACTCCTTCCTATTTCTTTCTCTACTCTAGCAAGATACCACTTAAATATTTGAAATGCATCAAATTTTGTCCTTAAGAAACATCATAATTGTCATTCTAGAAAAGTTATCAGCAAAGAAATAAAGTATTTATAACCACAATAGCTCTGCATTCCAATATGATCACATAAGTCAATATGAACCAACTCCAAAATATCATCAAAATAATATGTCTTTCTCTTGAAACCATACTTTGTCATTTTGTCCATTTGACATTGTTTGCACATCACATTATCAGGTTTGCTTATTCTTGGAAACCTTCCAATTTTTTTCAATTTTACTAATGCTTACCAAGTTATCAAAGTTCACATGACATACCCTATTATGCCATAACTAAACATCTTCACAATGTGCAAATAGACAAATATCTTCAGATAGGTCTAGATAGAACAAGTTGCCTCTTGTTTGCTCTCCACTTCCAACTAGCTCACTAGTAGCATCATAGATCATTTACCCTTCAAATAACATGGTGCATCATTACCAAATTTAACACTACTTCCATTATAATGATCTAGATTTTTAAACTTACTTGTATCAATAGTAATATGATGTGAGAAACCACTATCAATTATCCATCTATCATTCTTACTCACATGTGAAATCAATGCAGTTTTCTCATCTTCATCAGAATTCTCTTTCATTGCAACATAAACAACTTCTCCATCATGATCATCAAAATTACTGTCAGAACCATCCTCTTTAACAATATAACAAGATTTCTTACCTTTTTCCTTATAGTTTCTTCTATCTATGTTACCTCTATCATCTCTCCTTTTAAAAAAAAAAAGTTTTTTCTTTCCTCTTTGTCATCTATGTCAAGGCATCTAGCAGCAATATGAACAAATTTTTTACATTTAAAATAGATAATAGGAAGTTTACCTTTGTATTTGAATTTTCATCTAGGAAGTCTCCTAGCCAACAATGCTTTAAGATCATCAAGGTCATCATCAAATCCACTGTCACTCTCTACATACTTGATTTTCTTCTTTCTCTTAGATCCATCACGGGTTAGTTGTGTTTTGAATATAGATTCAACATTAGCAAGGGAGTAGTTATCAAAAATTGATAATTCAAATGATGTAAGTCTACCAGTTAGACTATCCAAGATCATATCATTATCAGGTTTAGATCTCACTTCTTGAATTGCAGATACTCTAATTGCATAGATAGGAAGTAAATTTCTCAATACCTATCTTGTCACAACCTCATCTGATATGATGCCTCAAGCTCCTCTGATAGAATTCACCACTTTTTTTTATTTGGCTACAATATTGTGCAATATTCTCACCTTCTTGCATTCTCATGTCATCAAACTTTCCTCTTAAGATTTTTTCCTTAGCTCTCAACACATTCTTGTCTCCACCATAGACTTTTTCCAAGTTGTCTTACATTTTCTTCACAGTGGTGCATTCCTTCACATAATCAAATTCTACATAATTGAAGGTTGTTGAAAGTTCAATCATCATTTGGTTGTGCTCTTGTTTCTCTTTCATTTGTTCAATTTTCATAGGTATAGGCACCTTAATCCTTATCTTTGGCACACTTTAACTTATTCAAAATTCCATCTATTTTGGCCTTAAATCAAATATTTCTCAAACTGTAAATTTGGTTGTTACTCAACAATCACTATGTTCTTTAGCTTGGTCATCACTGGGTAGCTCAACAATCATCATACTTTCTCACTCAACATCAACAATATCACTCAATCATTACTATGCTCAGTCACTTCTATGCTCCATATATTTTCTTGGAAATAACTAATACTTAGCTTAAATGGTTTTATTCATCTTCTACATAAGTTTCTTAATCTTCTACTTCAACTCCTTCATTGACTATGCAATACACTCATTCAAGATTATCCTTTTGACTTCTTTGAAATCTTAGCTTCATCCAATTTTCTTCTATACTTCATGTATTGATTAAACAAGACATTATCTTATCAAGAACTAAATTATCAAGTGTCCATTGTATCTCCATGATACTTAAGACATCTCAACTCAACCTTTCACTAGGTCATCTCATAATCTTTCTTTTCAAATCCTCTTCATCAATAAAATGCTATGACACTCTACACTATTAGTAAAATGTCTCTCTAGTATGTTTGACACTCTATCTTACTAATAAGTTTGACATCAATGACAACATAACAATTGCTCCAATTATAGTTTCCAAAAATCTCCC
Organism: Cupressus sempervirens; assembly: GCA_028749045.1. Taxonomy (NCBI): domain Eukaryota; kingdom Viridiplantae; phylum Streptophyta; class Pinopsida; order Cupressales; family Cupressaceae; genus Cupressus; species Cupressus sempervirens. The sequence continues at coordinate 734,466,179 of CM053791.1, read as the reverse complement.
TTTTTGGCTTTGATGGAAACATCACATCTACTCTATGTTCATAAAATGAGGGCTAATTCAACCAGAGAAAATTTATATTTAAAAGTTAAGAAAGATTTGTATGAAATTTTTGGTATGGATTACTTGATAATTTACAAGACATTAGTGTGTGTTGGAAATGATGAAGCTGTAGTAATGCAAGGGCAAAGGACTAATCTTTGTGCAAGATTGAAAATTGCACTTCTACTTCTGCAAAAGTCCTAAATATTTTGCAAAATTCAATATTTTTTCTAAGGGAGTAACAAAAGGAAACAAGCTTCTCAAGTATGTTGAGACCAGATGGATCTATTTGCATGGACTAGTAGAATGAGTTCAATAGAATATCAATCATTGATTGTAGTAATATATGAGAAACACCTCACTATAGAGAAATCTCTTGATCTGTTAAATAAGTTAAGTGATATAGAGATCTTATTAACTTTAACTGGTCATCTCCCCATGCTGGATTTGATGAATGATTTTTTTAATAAATCCCATTACAAAACTATGTATATTCATGAGTATAGTGATTACATGCATGGCTTGGATGCTCTGTATTTAGATCTCATAGTTCATAGCTCATTTTTTTTTCACGTGGGAGATAATTACATATATGAATCATACTGATAATTTTTGAGGGTTCAATGTAAAAGAAATAGATATGTGTGTTTTTGAAAATATGTCAAATACAAATGCACCAATCTAAGACAAGAAAGCAAGGCAAAGTACTACTAGTTAGAAAGTAAGATTTGACAAGATTATTAAAATTGTTGGTGAAAATGTGAAGTCTATTTCCTACCAACTTTCAGGTGAGGTTCATGAAAGTTTCCCTTTAGAAGAAATTATTGAAGTCATAGGTTGTGTCTTTCCTCAATTTTAGAAACACTTCGGAGATACTCCAATTGATGCAAAGTTGTTTCATAAAAAACTTGAGGTATTGATAATAGTTTTTAAAACTTGAACATTTCATTGGACAATTGATACAAGGAATTTTAGATTCAAATAATATTAGTAAAAAATTTGCATTGGGTATGGAACAATGGAGTGAAAAACTTTAAGAATATATTTGATCTTGGTTCAATAGCAAGGCTCTGGAAAAAGATTAATCAGAGATTAAGTGATTCAATATAGATTTTTTCAAACTTGCTAATTTATGGATCAATGGAAGATGAGAGAGTTTTTAGTGCATTGGGATTTTTGAAATCAAATATTAGAAATGAACTAGATGAAAATCTAGAAAATTATTTGAGGGTGTTTGTAATTCAATACAATGTTAGAGATTTTCCTTATGATAGACACTGGAAATTTGGAATTACACGCGTGCAAGATGAGTGCTTTGCAACAATTCTGGTGAAAAAATACTGAAAGTAAAATTAAAATGGAGGATAAAAAATATTAATGTGAGATATATAAATTCATTTCAGTCATAATTTTGGTCTATGTTGGGTTTATACAAAAGTCGTAATGTGAAAATGCATAAAGTGGATAAATATTGTCAAAGTTGCATAATGATTAAAAGAATCTAAGGAGATATTTAAAAGGTGGTTTGAAAGTTATAACCAACCAAAAAAACTATAAAAATGGATGTATGGTCAAACCAAAGCATTAATGAAAGGAAGAGATACAATTTGAAACAAATTTGGTAAAATTCTAAGTTGTTATTTTCATTGGTTTTTCAATTTTAGTGTTGGTTCCAAGTCTTTTATGTTTGTGTAAAGCATAGAAACCATGAAAAATTTGTATATGTGGATATATTTGTGAATAATATTTCTTTTTTCTTTAGTTTGGATTTATTTCATGTAGAAATGAAGAAGTTATGAAAGTTTTGAAAAAGGTTGTAAATTGCAGATTTGAGAATGTCTGAATACAGTCATATTGAAACATTTGGTAAAGCCACATTTAAATGAATCAAGAACTATAGTTATATTAATTATAAATATATGTGAAATATTTTTTATTTTAAATTGGTTTGAGTAATTTTGATTCATATTTGTGTAAGTTATATTCATTTTAATAAAGACTAGTTTTTATGGATCTCCATTGAAGTTATAGGACACAATTAGTTCTTGTAGAATGATTTGTGCATTGTAAGAATTAATGGCTTATATATTTAGAAACTATAATCATATAATGTTGAGTGGAAATTATTTTGGTTTTATTTGGATTGATTTTGAGGAAGTTATTTGATTCCCTAGGCAGGGTTGTTGGTTTTACATCTGATTTATGACAGAGAAAATGGTTCTAAGTGAAAAGAACATAATTTTTTATTTTTTTATTTTATTGATCTAATCATTGGATATGTTTTAAAAAGGATAATTTGGAACAAATAATCCAAAGGGTTTTGAAATAAAATGTCATGATTGAAAGTTATGAATAATGTACTCGAGTATAGAAGTCAGACCATGTGAATGGTGAAGTATTGTAAACTAGTGTTGGAAAGAGTTTTGTTTTGCCTCATGAGATGTCTATATAATGAAATTATTTCATGGATTTTGAAGGGATAAGCATGTATCTCATTTAATGGTTGATTTATAAGATGCTCTGCATCAACTTCAAAAATTGATGGTGCTCATACTAATTCTAAGACAAACTATGGATCTTGGTCTTAGAATTATAATGAAGATTTAAAAAAAAAATTATGAATACCTAATTTAGAATGAAGAGGAACTAATAAGTACTAGTCAATTGTAGGATTTAGACTCCATTTGGAATATAGAAGCATCACATCTCAAATTGAGTCAATTAAGTTATTTCACATTCAATTTTTAGGTATTTATAGTTATACTCTACTTCCTACATATTTATTCATATTGCAATTACAAATTACAAAACTAAAACTTATGATTTTTGTTAGTGTTTTACCAAATGAAACCTTCGTTTGAATTGAGGTGAATAATTTTTAATAACTTGATAAATCTTTATGTAAAAAAAATTGGCATAAGTTTTTACACTATTTAATTGGCCTCATGTGTACAAGAATTTATTCTTTTGGCACTTGTAGAGGTCTATTTCTGTCATACAAATATGAAGGATGAAAAAATATACATATATAGATTTATGATCAAGAAACTCATATAAATTAGGTTTGGTTGAGCATATACTATGTTGGTTCTCAAATTGAGTGGTTGGAAATCCTATGAGCTTTCCTACTCAATGTTGGGATCTTCCAACTCAATTTGTCCAAGTAATAGGAATGACCACTCAAAGATCAAATTCCTCTGATCTTTAGGGTTTGCAAAGCCTAGGCAGGTGTACCTATTTGTCAACTTCAATTTTCTAGCTATAGGCTTTCTATAGCAAATAGTATTTGTAAAAAAAACCTTAAGGTAAGAGAAAACTTGAAGATAATTAGTTTATAATTTCTCAAATGCTTAGTGTTGAATTACTATAAGGTTGCTTTGGAAAGGATTGTTGTAATTGATATTATATATTGGAATTTCTTATGAAAATGCATGATTAATGTTGCTTTGTATGAATATTTAGACCAGTGACTTGATCCCTTAACTTAATCCAATTCAATTTTGGTTTAATGTATAACTCTGTAGGCTGTTTAATAATTTGATATCAAACTTGTCACTTCAAAAATATCGAGATGAGTTATATTGTAAATGTAAATCTGTAGTTAGTTCCATTGATTTTAATTCTTCATTGAGAGACCAATAAAATAAAGTAAAAATTTGAAACCAATATTCCAATATGATAACCAAATTGAAGATCCAACACTAACCATATTCTCATTAGACGAGCACATTGAAGAAAATCCTATAAAAGATTTTATTACAAAGAACTTAGCCAAAAATGAATATAAAGTCACCAAGAAACTCAAATCATGATCCTTGTATTGATCCAAAAAATGTAATCAATTGTTTTAATATATATGAATATTCACAATTTGGCACTTTCAAGAAAAATAAAATCAATCGTCATGTATGTATTGTTTATTTGAAAGAGATTCATTTTTGTAGGTTCCTGCATTTCTCTATATATAAGAGGGGATTTAGTTACAAAATGAAAGGGATGCAATCCTTCAAAAAACGTAACAAATGGAGCTTAACATAAGTATAAGAACTTTTTTAACAAGTTTGTTATAAAACAAATTAGAGATATGGAGAAATTAATCTCCCAAAAATATTCCACACTAATTCACATGTTGGAGGTACTTAGGTGAATACCATCTTCCACAATATTTCTGATCAAGACCTCCAAGGAAAAAACCTATTCTATATGCTTCATTTCTCCCTTTAGTTCAAAAATATTAGTTTAAGTAGCAAAGACATTATCAAGAAACTTCTAGCACTCTTATATCTATAGGTTCTTATCATACATCTTTCTATTCTTTTTCATAAATGGTGGGAGGCTTTTCTTGATAGGTTCTCTAAATCCCTTGAATTTATCATTGAAATCATTTTTGAAATCCTTATGAACATCAACCATCCTTTGTATTTCTTTAGTTTGGCCATCACCAACATTCACACTCTCATCCAATTTCATATTTAATCTCTTCCTAAGTTGTTAATGAGACAAACTATTATCATAATTCTTACTATATGATTCCCAAAGAGAATTGAGTGAATTTTCATGTTGTCAAACTTGTTTGCTAGTAGGGTATTGACCATGTCAACTCGAACTACTTGTACTTTCTTTGTCAATTTATTATTTTATTCTTGTAGTCGATTACTTTCATTCTTCTATATTTCACTATCATCAAGTGATGGAAGAACTGGGACTAGTTCTCCACTTTCTCTAAAAAAATCCTCATACATTGTCTTGTATTGATCTCTCACACACAATATTTATAACTTGTTCCTCATTTAGGTTTGACATATCAACTCCAAATCATGTTGTAGAAATGGGATCAGTCTATCCATATTTTAACCTCATCATATGATCAAATTCTTGATGTACATCATTTATTTGAGGCCTCTTATCTAGGAGATACAAGGCCCATAACAACATGGTCTACTTCCTCAACACATCTTTGACCCAATGAAAATATCATTTACCCCTTGCATGTCCAATTTAAATTACTTACTCTAAGATTTGAGAATGTTATCAAAGATGAAAGGACTTAGGTCCCAACCTAGAAACAAGATGAAACTAACTTCCATTAATAATTGATTTCCCCTCCCAGTAGTCATGACATCTATCTTTACTTTGATGTCATCCCTAAGTTTCAACAATAATGCTCCTTAATTGTATGGGTTTATGGTTGGGATAGATTATTTAATAGTTTGGTTGACCTAATGGTCAAATCATTTGTTAGTTAGTGACTAAACACTTAATCAATTTGATTGGTTACATTACTATCGAGCTTCATAGAGTCTACCGAGCTTATCAGTCCAAACCAAGCTTTGTAGTGTTAACTGAGCTTATCATTGTCTAGCCATGTCAAACAAGTAGAAGGAAGGTAGTGTTGACCAAGTTGTAGTGTCAACCAAGCCCTTCAATGTCTACCAAGTTCTCTAGTATTTGTTGAGTCACCAAATGCTAGCCAAGTTTGTACATACTCTTGAGTGATAAATGTGGACCAAGCACCAGTATCAACTGAGAGCTAGAGCTTTCTGAGTTGAGAATGTTGTTGAGAGTCATAATATCACCTTAGTGGTCTTTAGAACCTGAGTATCAATAGTAAGCTGACTTAGTGAACATTATTTGAATTTGGTGTTGTAGTTGACTCTAGAAGTTAATTAATTAGATTAGTATATATGTAATACATCTTATCATATCCAAGTGTGAATGAGTAACAAGTAATAAGAAAAATGAATGAAAATTAGAATAAAATGGCTACAAGAAGTATAAGGGAAAGAAGAGTCTCATCCATCACATAAAGGTGATCAATTTACATCAAAGGAATCTCATACGACAAACCAAGTTGCAGAACAAAGACCAACTATTGGTTCATCCAAACAGGTGCATTAGTCAAATCCTCTAACAAGGTGGACTTAAAAGTCTTATGTTGAATCTCCTAACTAAGTGCATACTTCATTATATTTATAAATCCTTTCACAAGGTGGATCTTACAGTCCTTATTGCTCCTAATAGGGTAGATCACTAGAAATGATCAATTGTAATCCTTAACATGCCAACTTTGTACTGTAGTCATAAAGCTTGTGGGCATCATCCCCACTCCCTTTTTACTTTCTATATGGAAGATTTCTAGGTTACCAAATATTATGTCAAGTATTATGAATTTTTTATTTCTTTCAACCTTTCATATATTAAATTATATCAAAATAGCTTATGAAGGATTAATTGGTGAATAGAAGTTAAAGTTCTATTGGTTCCTAATTCACCACCCCCCCTCCTCTCAGTCACCTGGGCCCACATACATTTCCAAAAATTGGTATTAGAGAATTTAGCTCTCACTTTAGAAGTTTAGTAAATATCAAAGGCAATGGAAGTGTACATGCTACAGAAAGCTATTGAGAATGAAAAGTTGGATCTATAATTGCCCATGGATTAATTCAAGAAAATGAAGGAGCAACTCTCTTAATCCTTGAAAAGAAGAAAAGAAATAGCAACACAATTGAATTTCAATATCTATATTGAAGAAAGAATTGAAGACATTTTCCAAGATAGAAGTTTAGATGAAGCTGACGCAACAATCAAAGATCTACTTGAAAATAATCTTACTCTTCATGAAGAAGTCACAAAGATGAAAAGAGAACAAGAAATTCAATCAATCAGAATGTGTGAAGACATGGAACAAAAGGAAAATGTCAAATAAGAGAAAAGATTGCTAATTGAAAAGATAGAAGAAAAGGACAATAAAATTCATCACCTATCTCTTCAACAAGCAGATTTGATGGATCAAATCAATTGTGCAAATCAAGAGCTTATCAATTTGAGGATAGAGAAAAAAAGATTGCAAAATTATCTTAGCATAGAAAAGAAAACCAATGAGAGGATAATGAAATTTCAAGAAAAAATGAATCAAATGGACAAACAAACTCAATTTAGATATAAAAGTAAAGAAGGATTAAAGATGAAGGTGAATTATCTCAGCAAGGAGCTTAAAAGAAAAAAAAGACCTACTTATAATAATTGTAGAAAGATAGGGCATGCATCAAACAAGTGTTGGAGCAATGGGAAATAAAAATTGAGTGGAAAATTTTATAGTTGTAACAAACCAAGACATAAAGCAAGTGAATGTACAAAGAAATCTAAGTTTGAATGAAAGTGTTTTGATTGCAACAAACAAGGGCACACATATTTAGAAAGCATGAACAAGAAATTGAATCCAACAAAACAAATTGTGAAAACTATCTTTGGTTGTGATTATAAAACATGGTGCAAATATCACTTATGTGATGAGCATGGTTATATTGGACCAAATTTCCTAAGAACTTACATGAGGAAGAGAGACCCTACAAAGAGATTTTTTGTATGTACAAAACTTGGACATCTAGCTAGAAATTGTATGAACCTAGGTAAAGTTGAAGATGAGAAGAAAGAAAAGAATGCCAATATCAAAAGTCAAATGAGGTAGCAATGAATAAAGAAATCTCTAGAGAATACAAGTCAAAGTCTTGAAAATGTTGACACCCAAGTCAATGAGTTGGGTGACTTAACCATTTCAAACTAGTTATCCATGGAGATCACTGAAACTATGATTCAAAGGAATCATCTCATATTAGTTCCAGTCAACAAGCAAGAAGATCCAAATCAACATCTCACATGCATTGGGATCACTGAGTTAGATAATAGTTGAAGTAATGTCTTAAGACCTTACCAAGAAAGATCTAGTTGTACGACCTTACCAAGCAAGGTTGGGTTGCCAGACCTAATTGAGCTTAGATATAGATGTTGAGTTCAAAGTTCCAACTGAGTGTTGATGGCACATACTAAACTCAAAAACACTAATCAAGTGTATGGTTACCAAAGGTATCTACTGAGTTGATAGACTTAAAATGAGTATCTTATGACTATCGAGTTGAATAGGATGACACTGGGATGTTTGTTGTACGATGCATTAATGACATATTGAAGAAAAAATTTAGTTAAAAGATGGAATCAAAAGGTTTATTCTTCACCAAAAAATTCAAAGAAAATCTAGTAGAGCATTCCTGAGCCCCTAAGAGATTCAGAGTGATTAGTGCAAGGTTTTTGAAGGTTTTATTAATTAATTACTAAGCATAATGACATCTTCATCCAAAAACAAAGTGAAGAAAGGTTTTGAGATGTTGATTAGAGGTGTTGAATGTGGAACCTTGACATTCAAACTATGTGTAGTGATTGCTGAGGAACTAGACCTAGTCAAAGATCATTTAAAAATTCCTTCGAAGGTATTCTTGATTCACGACACTAGGTCATTCTATTATTGTTCAATTTAGGAATTGGGTACTTTTGAGATGAATCAAGTATATGAGACATAATGTGTGGATGGAAGTTTGATACATGAGCATAAGTATTTGGAAACAAAGGGTTTAACTCACATTTTTACATATGTTGAGGGATTTCCAAATCAAATGGATTAGATTTATCTTGAGTCGTGTCCACAATATGTAATTTTGGCTTGATCAACCTATTTAGATAACAAAGGAAATGACTCATAGGGTTACTAGATTACCAATTCTCAGCAAAGAAAAGACAATAAAAACCCTAGGTTAGGTTGAGCTAGCAAAAAAGGATTTTGCCAAGTGGGATGGATAGGGAATGAAGTTGAAACACAGAAATCAAGTTCAGAATCTATGTGTTTTCTCACAAAATTTATAGTTCTAGCAAATAGAACAACATTTCATGTGAAGCCGTGGACTTAGTATACAAAGTGGTCAAGAACAAGTTATCATTTGACCTTGTTGTGTTGCAGCTAAACTAGCTTAGCAAGAATATGGAGAGCATCCGAGCCTCCAAGACAAATTCTTATAAGTTTGGATCACTTTTGACATGTCTATTCTTTTATGTTCATAAATTCTTCCCTTCCAAAGGGATTGTGGTATGGAAGAAGGATATACCTATTGTATATCAAATTAATGAGGTTATAGTTGATATGGGAGAAAATTTTGAGGGCATCATGGATGCATATTTTGAGACATTTAAGGAAAGAATGTAGATAAAATTCATAATACCCAAATAGCTAGTTAATGATTATGAAAAATATGTATGTTTCCTTGTGGACTGTGACAAGGTGTATATTCAGGCAATTAGGCCAACAACAAAATGGGTAAAACCTCTTGGATATGAGGTAAGAATTGATCACACAAGAGATATCATTGAGGCTCTTGTTAATGAGATAGTGGACCCTAAGACACCATATTTTGGCACCTATGAAGAGGCTAAGACCAATATTTCTTTAGAAATTAAGCTATCTAAGGCTTGGGAAAGAGGAAGAAAGAAGGTTGAGAAAATTTGAAAGGAGAGCAAGAAATCTAGTTCCCCTCTTCTACTAATAGAAGGCAAGGGTGATGATATAGAAGAAGATGAAGAAGGAAAAGAGGAACATGATGAGGAAGAAGAACTATAAGGAGAAGAGCCTCCCAAGAAAAAGGGGAAGGTAATAATAAAGAAACTAGCTAAGTCCTCACCTGCCTTCTTCACCAAAAGGCTTGCCAGGTCTAGGAAGAAGTTGAAGCTTCAAGATGAGGATGATGAAGAAGAGTAACAAGTAACCTTTCAAAGGTATGCTCCTAACTTTGAAGAAAGATTGAGAAGGCTCATAGAAGGAGGAGGTATGACATAGTTCAAATTACTTAAGTATGAAACCAGGAGCAAGGAAGATAAAAAAAAAATTGAAGAAGCCTTAGTGGAAAGAATAGCTAAATGGAAATATGCTCCGAGTGAATTGAAAAACCAAGTTCTAGATGTTATACTTAAGGTAGTTGCACCTCAATGGACAATGTTGTAGCAATTGCTAGAGATATCAAGGAAAAAACCTTGAGAAAGGTTATGCTAGATCTTTTAGACAAGGAAGTGAAGGAAGCATTGACCAAGCATGAACAAAAGCTAACTCCTAAGTTCAATGCATTCCTAATTCTATCCAAAGTTATTGAATCTATTATGCAATCAAATAAAAATGCACGAAAGATCATTTATGGATTGCATATTGTAAATCCTACTGAGGAGGTTGCACAAGTATATGATGTTGATGATGAGGAAGATGATGAAGAATATGTGGATGATCATACAATCGGTGATGATCTACCTAAGATTCAAGATATCCAAGATTTTGATCTTGAAAAGATAGTAGTAGAGGTAATGGCCTCCCTTCCTAAATCTTTAAGCAAAGCCTTGGTGCCATCTAGCTCAAAGAAGGTTTCTATCAAGTCACAATCAATTGAGGTAAACATAGTTCCATCAAGAACCCAATTGACTGTTGGAGCTATTTTAGCGAGTGTAATAATGAGTGTTCTTTTCACCACTTCATCCACTGAGAAACAAAATCTAGTCTCTATAGCAACAAGATAGAATGAGTCTCAACAAGGAATAGTAAGTACTCCTACTATAGTTGTTGTTTCTCCATTAAGAAATGTTGTTTCTACCACTATTATTTTTGTTGAAAGTGTAATGACAGTTGAGATTAAGCCTCAACCGAGCATAGAGGATTTGAGTAAAGGAAAATAAATCATTTCTTATACTATTTAGAAAGAAAAGGGTAAAGAGGTAGAAGCCTCCAATTATGAGATTGATCTAGAGGAATACATAGTAATACCAGATTAGGATCTCTCCAATCTAACTCCTAAATAGATGTACAATCTAGGAGAGCTTTGGAAGAAAAGGGAAAGACAATAGAAGATGGGAGATGAAAAGAAGAAGAGAAATCAAGTGATTGAAGACATTAAGGGTATATTTGTTGATGCATTAAGAATAGAGGTTGATGAGAATAAATCTATATTGGATCAACTTGTTCACATTGTACAAAATTTTAATGAAGAATTGAGTGGACAAGAAAAACTTTTGCAGAGGGTAGAAAGAAAATTTGAAAACAAATTTTTGGAGAAAGTGACACAAAAAATTGCCATTGATCAAGTGGGATTGTCAACTATTCTTGTAAAGTTTGAAATTTTTGTTAATAATGTTATTTCATTATTTGTAAAATTAAGTGAAATTGCCAATTTTCCAAAGGAAAGAAAGGAGAAGTTGTCAAAAATTGATGCTGATCTAAAGGAAAGTGCACACAAGTTGTCACTTGACCCTAGCACCAACTCTACACATTTTATGAAGATTAGGTATCTGATAGACTTGTAGGAAGAATTGTTGAGGGAAGAAGCCAAAATAAGGGCTGCACTAGTAGATATTCATAATATGATAATTCCCAACAATGGATGTAATGTAAAAACATATTTTACATGCAAAAACATTAATCCATGACAACAACTTTTCAATTGCTGATCGCATGATGGAATTATCAGCTAAAGTGCAGATAGCTTTGCATGATTCCAAAGTTTTGCAAGATAATTGAGACAAACCCATGTCCATAATTTTGTAGGTATATAGTGATTTCCTTTCACATTTTGGTGTTATCTTGTAAATATGCATTTTTTGCATTTATGTCAAAATCAAGGGGGAAATAGTTATTATCATACTATCACTTGCATATGGAAGGGCATCCAAAGGGAAATACCAAAAGAGGAAAATGTAGTTATGTACAAAAAAGCTACAAAGTCACTATTTTGAAAAATTAAAAATGGAGTCAGTGTTTATCGAGTTAGTTGTGTTAACCAAGTAGAAGGAAGGTAGTGTTGACCGAGTTGTAGTGCCAACCGAGCCCTTTAGTGTTTACCAAGTTCTCTAGTGTTTTCCAAGTCACCAAATGCTAAGTGAGTTTGTACCTACTCCCGAGTGACCAATGTGGATGAAGAACTAGTTTTAATTGAGTACCAATTTTTTTTGAGTTGACATTGTTTTCGAGTGTCATAATATCACTTGAGTGCTCTTTAGAACCCAAGTGTTAGTAGTAAGCTGATTTAGTGAAGATTGTTTGAATTTGGTGTTGTAGTTGACTCTAGAAGGTAATTAATTGGATTTTTATATATGTAATACATCTTATCACATCCAAGTGTGAATGAGTAAAAAGTAATATGTAGGATGAATGCAACTTAGAAGAAAAAGGCTACAAGAAATATAAGGAAAAATGAGAGACTCATCCATCACATAAAGGTGATCAATTTATAATTTTACATCAAAGGAATCTCATACAAAAAACCAAGTTGCAAAAAAAATATCAACTACTAGTTTATCCTAATAAGTGCATCAGTTAAATCCTCTAACAAGGTGGACTTAACAAATTTTATGCTAAATCTCCTAATTGAGTGCATACTTGTCTGTATTGTATAAATCCTTTCACAAGGTGGATCTAATAGTCCTTATTTCTCCTCATAGGGAAAATAACAATAAGTGATCAATTGTAAGCCTTAGTAGGCTACCTTTTAACTACATGCATAAAGCTTGTGGGTATCATCCCCACCTCAGTTTTACTTTCTAGTTGGAAGGTTTTTGGGTTACCAAATATTATGTCAAGTATTATGAATGGTTGATTATTTTTAGTCTTTCATGCAAGCAATTAGACTAGAATAGCTTATGAAGGATTAATTGGTGAATATAAGTTAAATTTTTATTGGTTCCTAATTGACACCCCTCCAACCTAGTATCTTGATAAACATCCAATCTAGTAGCAATTTCCTTATGTCTATTGGGCTCATCCTCTAGTGGTTCAATTGTACATTACCTTGAGATGGCATCATCAATCATCTCTTCCTTTGAATCAAGGGTTTTTGTGAATGGTGCCAATTCTTCCCTTTTTCCTTTAGTTTTATATTTCATTCATTAATTACTTTCTAGGCTTCATCTTCTTCCATGTTCTCAGATAAATCTTTAGTTTAATTAGCCATATGGAGGTAATCTCCTAGATGTTGTGATTTTCTACATGTATGTTTATACCCCTCTAGATCATAGTTTTTTCTAGCAAAATGATGTAACATTTGAAATTCCTTGTATAATTTTCTATCAATCACTTCATAGGATTTTGATGAAACAATGGTAAAGTCTCCCAAATGGGAGTCCCTAGGAGAAAAGTTTGTTTACATGTTGTGCCTCCAAAATGTGTTACTTGAAACACTCATCTAGCTAATAATTTCTAGGTATGCAATTCTAATTGGGACATATTTAGGGAGTCTATACAGTGCATCCTCAAACCCATAAATAGTAGAAAAAGAGATTTCATTATATACATACCAGTCCACCCAGCTATGATTGAAAACCTTCTCCAAACCAAAGGGTAAAAGCACAAGCCTATGTCACCTTTAATAAAGAAATGAGATATCAGAATGTAACAGTTCAACATTAATGACAAAAAAAAGTGGTACTTGTGTTTAAAATATGGAGAGATGTAAACTGATGAAATGTGTAGAATTGGATGAATTTTATGCCTATAATTTTTATAATTTTTTTGAGTAAGAATTTATTCATTTTATTTTATTTTAAAGTCTCTTTTTTAACTATAAAAAATATAGGGTGTAGTTCCCATCAAACAAGTATATGCAAATCATCTTTTTTTGTTCTAATTTGAAAATATCTTATAGATGACATGTATAGCTAGTGAACAAAAAAAGAAATAATTATTTTTGATGTATATTTTCTTTGTTATAAGTACTCAAGTTTGACCTTATCAAAATCCAATAGTTTTTTCCTCTTGTCAAAACTTCCCTATCAAATCTATACCTTCTTGAAAAAAAACTACATATTCATGAAGATGATTCTCTCCTCTAGAGATAAATATAATTTTTAAATTTTTTTGACATGATTTACTATTTTTTTCCTTTTTTGAGGGAGCATCTTTTGAAATGTTGAAATATTGACTTATAAATTTTTGAGATTGTAACATATTATAACTAATCAAAACACTCAAAAATTGATATAATGATGATATTGAATATGAGATCTATAAAAGGGTGTTTTTAGTTTTTGAAAAAAAATGAGTTTTGATAGAGAAATATGTGTTGACCAAAATAGGTTTTGGTATCATAAATGGTGACACAGATCTGTGCTTTTACCCCAAAATCATGAGGTCTCAAAAATCTTCTAATCTCATTAGAATAGATTGGTGAGTTGGAGATATGAACACATGATATAAAGGTTGAATAATTAGTTCGAAAAACTTTACATAATCTAAAAAAGTATACCTAGAATCCCAAATTAAGGTCCATAGATGCATAGGTTAGTCTTCTCCATCCTTGTTTTGCAAACTTAGTATTGATTCTCCTAGCCAATTCCCTTATGTTGAACATAGAACAATAGAATATGCATTAATAGTGAATAATGCTTGAAAATAGGATTCTTGTTATCATTAAAAATGATAAAACAACAATGTATATTTTATGTAACATATCTTGCATAGTCATATGACCTTGGTTCAAACATATGTACATTTGCAGCTAGCACCATAGGCCCCTCATTCATTAAATTTGGAATTTCAACTCCTACTACCTACCCATATGACATGTATGAAATCTTGAGACAAGTTTCAAATAAGTTAACATTAAAAGGAGGGTCATCTTCCTCCATTTAGGAACCTTTCTCCCTATGCATAACTAATTTCCATACATTATGAACAATATCAGTTGTGAAATATTCATTCTTTAGTTCAATGAACGAAATCTTATTGTAAAACCATGAATTCAACCTGAACACTTCTCCAATATCTTATATTGATATCCTCATAAATACTTCTTAGATCCATCATAGATGTATCTCTCTTATTTCTTATGATCCTCAATCGATAGTTCGATAAAATTAACACTCACAAACAAATTTGGCATAGTCAATATACCTAAATTTGCCTCCCAGTCATTACGCAGAGGGATCTTCTTGTTTCTTTGTAGGTAATAAAAGAGAAAGAGATCATAATCCATTATCTTTGTCCATACATCACCTACATTTTTTATTTATCCTCTGACTTATCTTTGTTGGGATAATTTATCTTTGAGCACCTTGACCTAGGTCGTGGGAGTTGCATCTAGTCAATTATATCTTGGTATAGCTTCTTGGGAGGATGCTCATCCTCTTTTTTCTTTTTCTTTCCTTTTGATTCAATTTATGTTTCCTCTTATTAGATGATGCAAATGGCTCCATTATTTTGCAAATTCATTTGCATCCTCTTTACTTAATTGAATCTGAAAGAAATAATCCTCTTTATGTGCATTTAGTGTATTCCTTTTAGTACAGGTTGGCCTTTGGATTTGAATGAAATGTGACAACATGTTCTTTACTATTACAATTTAATTTGACCATCAATTATCTTTTTACACCATCGATAGTCTCATTCTAAAAATTGGTAAAGATGATAGTGATATACCTACTTGGATTGGAGCAACTCCTTTGGACTTATGTCCACCCTTAGTATATAAATATTTTATCAATAAACATTCCTTCAATTCCATTTGTAAATCTCAAACTATCACCATATGTTATAACAATACCCTCATCCAATATCTATATAACCCAAAATAATTATGTTTGATGCCTCTTGTTATTTTGATTATCAACATATACTACACTGATGACTCCATCAAGAATCATTATAACATGTTATAGGCATTTCCAAACTCCTTAATTACTCTGATTGTTATGAAATCACTATATGTTGTAGCAATATATTCATTGGGCGTCAACATGGAAAATAATATGCTTGATCAATGTTATAGATTACTGTGATGGACCTTATTAGTTAAACACATATTGATAACTTGATCAAGTATCGATATAATTGAAAAATACCTATATCAATAGTTGTCTCTTCCTATCGCTATGACCTCTCCTAATAATATTTTAACTTCATTTGGTCAAGTCTTATCAGCAACACTCTACCTAATAACTTCATTGGGAATAAATATAGCATCTTATCAACTTTCATGATATCACATGCTCCTCCGATAAACAATATCATTGTAAGCTACCCCAATTTACTAATTGGGTATTAGTGTAACTATTTTCTCCTTTTGCAATGAATAAATCTTTGTTGATAGTATCATCAATATGATATACATTGATACATTCATTTTATTTTGGATTTTCTTCATTAGATAAAGTTATACCAATGAATTTTTACTACAATTGCCTTTGTTGGTCATTGACCAATGTTGTATTGAGATATTGCTATCAGGATTTAACTGTGTGATTTTTGAGTCAAAATCATTGACCCATGCTTCATGAGTAGTGATTCAACATGAATCAATCTCTCATGAGAATAAATGGAACACTTAGCACTCATTGGATCTAGGTGATGCTCACAGGGGTGAAGCACTGGGACTTCCTAGGAGGTCACCCATCCCAGTACTACTCCAGCCTAAGCGCGTTTAACTAAAAAGTTTCCTCCATGGTTAAATCCAAAGCTTGTAACCCCATTTGAAATACCTTCACCAAGTGTTGTGCCTTGTTAACTATTCATTAGAAAGCACCTTAAGCTCATCAATTGATAAGTATGAGATAATTTCCATAGCAGGTCAAATTATGATATTGCTATCAGGATTTAACTATATGACTTTTGAGTAAAACTCATTGATCCATGCTTCATGAGTAGTGATTCAACATGAATCCATCTCTCATGAAAATAAATGGAACACTTAGCACTCATTGGATCTAGGTGATGCTCACAAGGGTGAAGCACTAGGACTTCTCGGGAGGTCACCCATCCTAGTACTACTCTAGCATGAGCACACTTAACTATGAAGTTTCCTCCATGGTTAAACCAAAAGCTTGCAACCCCATTTGAAAAACCTTCACCAAGTGTTTTTCCTTTTTAAATACTCATTAGAAAGCACCTTAAGCTCATCAATTGATAAGTAGGAGATAATTTCCACAACAGGTCAAATTATGATATTGCTATCAGGGTTTAACTATGTGATTTTTGAGTCAAACTCATTGACCCATGCTTCATGAGTAGTGATTCAACATGAATCCATCTCTCATGAGAATAAATGGAACACTTAGCACTCATTAGATCTAGGTGATGCTCACAGGGGTGAAGCACTTGGACTTCCTGGGAGGTAAGCCATCCCAGTACTACTCCAGCCTGAGCGCACTTAACTACAAAGTTTCCTCCATGGTTAAACCCAAAGCTTGAAAAACCATTTATAAAACCTTCACCAAGTGTTGTGCCTTGTGAACCATTCATTAGAAAGAACCTTAAGCTCATCAATTGATAAGTAGGAGATAATTTCCATAGCAGGTCAAATTGTGATATTGCTATTAGGATTTAACTATGTGATTTTTGAGTCAAAATCATTGACCCATGCTTCATGAGTAGGGATTCAACATGAATCCATCTCTCATGAGAATAAATGGAACACTTAGCACTCATTGGATCTAGGTGATGCTCACATGGGTGAAGCACTGGAACTTCTGGGGAGGTTAGCCATCCCAGTACTACTCTAGCCTAAGTGCGCTTAACTACAGAGTTTTCTCCATTGTTAAACCCAAAGCTTGCAATACCATCTAGAAAACCTTCACCAAGTGTTGTGCCTTGTGAACCATTAATTAGAAAGCACCTTAAGCTCATCAATTGATAAGTAGGAGATAATTTCCACAACAGGTCAAATTGTGATATTGCTATCAGGATTTAACTGTGTGATTTTTGAGTCAATCTCATTGACCCATGCCTCATGAGTAGTGATTCAACATGAATCCATCTCTCATGATAATAAATGGAACACTTAGCACTCATTGGATCTAGGTGATGCTCACAAGGGTGAAGCACTGGGACTTCCCAGGAGGTCACCCATACCAGTACTACTCTAGCCTGAGCGCACTTAACTACGGAGTTTCGTCCATGGTTAAACCCAAATCTTGCAACCCCATTTGTAAAACCTTCACCAAGTGTTGTGCCTTGTGAACCATTCATTAGAAAGCACCTTCAACTCATCAATTGATAAGTAGGAGATAATTTCCATAGTAGGCCAAATTGTGATATTGCTATCAGGATTTAACTGTGTGATTTTTGAGTCAAACTCATTGACCCATTCATTAGTAGTGCTTCAATATGAAACCATCTCTCATGAGAAATATTGAAACACTTAGCACTCATTGGTAATTTTGTATTGATGGTAATGATATGAACTTATTTTATCTAAGATGCTACCAAAGGCCCAAATGAATCACTGACTTTCCAGTCACTTAATAGACCTTTATGCCACCCTTTTGATACACACACACACACACACATACATATGTATATTTATGTATGTGTGTGTGTGTGTGTGTGTGTGTATACACATGTATATATACCTTTATACATCTATATGTGTATGTATATGTGTGTGTATATATACAAATATGTATGTATGTCTATATATATATATATATTTTAAGATTTAAATTTAAAATTATTAATGTATGTTTGAATATAATTATTTTGATATTTTTTAGGTTTATAACATTTTGAGGTCACAGTTGAGTTTATTGAAAGATTAAATGTAGAAATTACAAATTTTCAATGATTAGAATTTTCTTAATTTTATTGGCAATTTTTAAATTTGTCCAATCTAATTGAATTTAGATTTTGGTGGTGAGAAAATTATAATGTAGTTAATATTTAGTATTAGTTTTTCCAATGTATATTTTTTTTGCCTAGCATAATAAGTTAGTTTTCCCATAAAACTAATGTTTAACTTTGCCAATAAAATTATTCTCAAATATAAATAAATAAATAAATAAATAAATAAATAAATATATATATTCTATTTAATACAATGAAATAATTCACCCAAAAAATTAATATTTTACTATGAAAACTATTTTTATTCACCAATATATATATTTTTCATGGTTTTGAAAAAATAACGCAATTTGCCTAGATTTTTCACATTGTTTAAGAGACTATGAATGATTCACTAATGGATATATTTTTTTCTTTGTAACCAAAATTTTTTGTCACTAAAATTAATTTTTCTATCGAGAGTGTCACACCTTTCTCTTGATTTTTACACCTTTTCCCAATGGGTGGGTGCGGGGGGGTGTTCTTAATGTATACCTTGTTTCCTACACTCTAACCCATTTAGACCTTCAAATTGTATGATTTGCAACATCACATGATCCTTGGAAGTCACTGTAGGTGCATTGCTACTTAGGATAAGACTTTATTCTTTTCCAAATCAATGCACCTTGTATCTTAAACACTAGAAATGAGAACTTGTCCATTCTTTGTTGTTATATAGCTACTTGACTTGAGCCAATTACCTGCAACTTAGTCTTCCAACTTCTCTTCTTGGTTGAATCCATAACCATTTCTTATCTTATCATCTTATGCAAATTGACAGTTATGTTTTGTACATCTACTCTCCTCCATTTGTATTGTATGGACTTTCACCCTTTAATAACGCCTGATTATTCCACTATGTATTTGTATGGTACTATGCAACTTCTCACTTGTGTGTTACCCTTTTTGTGCTTGTTGTTTATAACCCATAACACCCTATGCAAGTTTCTCTATTCTCCTCAAGGCACTTCTTCCAATTTCTTTCCCCTTAGATGGATTCCCTTCTTATTGGAGAAGACTTATTTCATAAGTAAATCTTACTCTAAATGCATTATTGTGATGCCATACACTATCCTTGACCAATCTTGTGCATTGGTTTCTTCATTATGAGGTGTGGTTTTCCTGTGCCTTCCATTTCATTTGCAATAATGGTGATATGGTGTATGACCTTCACTACTTTATCCAATGTTGTGGTCCATGCTATGTGTGCTTCTCCTTTCCAGTCATTTTCTTATTCTTCTAATCTATCTTCTATATGATTATTTTATTGATTTTTTTGTTCTTTGCCTGAGTATTAATTATGGCACGATCTTTATTTCATTCTTTCTATTACCACAAGGTGACTTTGTTTTTCATTCACATGATAGTGTTGGATGAAGATCATTTGATATTCAAAATTTCCCTTTGCTTATTATTTTGATCATACGATGGTTCTGATTGGGGACCATATAGGTTTGTACTTTCATCTTTAAATGAGGTCCACACAGTGTGTTTATATGTCTTTATTTCTAGACTATACGCTACCCTCCTCAAAGTGTTACTATATTGTGTGATGTTTCTCCTTTAGGTCCAATAGTATGGAGATTATTTTATATTTCATGGCATATGAATTTGACTTCAAAAAAAATTATTTTAACTTGCAAATGGTATATACAGTGTTCTTTTATGCTCTCCTCTATGCTTTTATATTTTCCTATTGTAATAGTTTCCCATTTTAAATTTTTTAATCAAAATATCTTTTCAATATTTTTTTAATAGTGGCATCCTCCAGCCTAGTGGTTTTTTGGTTCTTGATAGGGTTTTCACTTTGATCTAGTCAGGGCTTCTGAGATCTCTACCCTATCCAATGTCAATCACTTGATGACATCATTCTCACCCACTTCCCATACTTGAAATGGACCTAACCACTTTACCTTAAACTACCTAGGTTTGATCTCATTTCTACTATTGTATTTCAATATGAGCCAACCTAGTGTAAACCAAGCACATTTAAGGTGCTTGGCATGCCACACCTTTCGTCTATGTTGTGCTATCTATTTGGCCCATTGCATGATCACTTTCCTTATTGTCCAATTTATTTAAGTTGTGTAATATTTCTCTGAGGATTTTCATATATCCAAGACTTTTTAATCTCTATTCATAGGTTGGGAACCATAAACTCTACTAGGACTACAACTTCCTATCTGAACATCAACTGAAAGGTAGTCCATCTAGTTGTTACTTTGTAAGTTGTAAAGTATGCCCATAGTGTTGATGGTACATTTTCCTCCTAGTTGGCTTGCTCTACTCCACATGATTTAAATATTATTAACACTAGGATCTTTCTCATTGCCTCTACTTGGTTAATGGATCATGGGTGTTATGGGCTTGAAAAGAAATGGAAAATTTTAAATTATGTTGTCAGTAGTCAAAAAACATGGTTGACAAAGTGACCTCCCATATCACTAATCAACTAGAAAGGAATATTGTATCGTACAATGATATGTTCATAAATACATAAAATTCATAGTTATGGCCACGTTATCTAGTAATGGTCATTCTTCTACCTACTTTATCAAATACTTGGATCTACCATAACATAATGACATCTTTGAGCCCTACTTGCCGCCAAAGGTCCCATGAAGTCTAAACCCCAGCACTCAAACAATTCATGTTTTTGTGAGGGATTGATTGGCATGAAATCTCTTTTCAATGGTTTCCCCACTTGCTGTCAAGTATCACAATTGAACACCCACTCCATGGTGTCATTTTATAGGGTAGGCCACCATAGCCCTGTTAGGAGTACTTTCTATGTTGTCTTGTCTAGTCTTATATGCCCCCCTATTAGTCCTTCATGAGCTTCTCACATGACACTTTGCACTTCTTCCTCCATAACACATGTTCTCAGTACTTGGTCTAGGCCCATTTTATACAAAATCCAATTGATCAACTAAAATTTTTTAGTTGTTAGTACTAGCTTCGATTGCTAACTTGGTGACGTCTCTCTTGGGAACAATGAGGTTGAAAGACATTTTCTAGTATTTTTATACCACTTTGGGAGATTATATATATGAAATAGGTATGCATTTGGGAAGTCACCGTTAATTCCTTCTAACAACTCTCTCAACTTGATCTAAGAGAGTTTGTGTGTGATGATGTGGTTATTCTTAGGCTGCACAATAATGGTGAAGGTTAATTCTTGAAGTAGTAAAAATCATCTTCTCACCTTTCTCTCTATGATTGATTTATTCACCAGGTACACTAGTTCCTGGTGGTCCATGTAAAACATGAACAATGTTTCCAATAGATAGTTCCCAAACTTGTACACATCATAGACTATTATGAGAGCTTCCTTTTCCATAATGTTATAGTTATTCTCATCTCTCAACAATTTTTTTCTAGCAAAATAGATGGAGTGGTCCAAGTTGTGATTACCCATCCATGCTAGAATTGGACTAATTGCAAATTTGCAAGCATCCACATGTACATGGAATTCCTTTGTCCTAATTTTCATATGCTAGGATTTATGCCCCTAATAGTTTAACCTTCAATTCTCCAAAGGATGTCTCTTTCTTCAATTCCCAAATATAGGCTTCCCCTTTCCATGTCATCCTATTGAGGGGGTGGTATATTTAGGAAAAAAATATTTATAAAATGCTTGTAATAGTGGATGCTCTCTAAGAATGATTTTTCCCTAGTTTCATCCATGGGAGCTTTCATCTTGACTATTATCCATACCTTGTGAGGGTGGGTCTTTAATCTTGTCTTACATACAATGTGACTTAGAATCTTTCCCTATGGGACCATAAATCCACACTTCTTTGTATTGAGTGCTAGCCTTTCCCATTGACACCTTTCCATACATTATCCTAGCATTTCCTCTTGGTATATCTAACCATTGTTGTCTATTAGTATCAATCACTTAGTCATTTACAAGGTAGAGTCAAAAAATCATCATTACTACTGAACTAATCTATATAGGCCGAGACATGTATATAAGAAAGTATGTACTAAGCTCTATAGGAGCCAAGTAAATGTATGGTCACTGAGTATTTCAATATGAGCCAAGATCATCAATGACTGAGAAAGATCCAAGCATACAAGTGTTGAGTTACATAGTGAGTGCTGAGAAAAATACATGTCAATCATTTGAAAAGTAATAGAGGTCAAGCACTAGCAATGTCAAGAATCAAAAATAGTAAAAAATGAGAAATGTAAAGTTTACATAAAAGTCAGAAATAGAAAAAAAAATTGAAGTAACACATTTTACACTTTGACATGGAATAAAGATTGTAGAGGTTGTTATATAAAATTTTAATGGCATGGATCATAGATCCCCATGTTGTGCGGTCAACGATTCAGATGGAGAGGCTACTATGGAAAGATCTAGAAAACCCTTTATGAAACTTTTAAATAGAGGTGATCTTAACCTAGATCAGAGAGAGAAGTAAGAGTGAGAGAAGTGTATGCATGCAAACAAGAAGTTAGTGAAGGGTTCTGTTATCATCTAACAAAGAAAGTGACATATTCATGGAAGTGAAGTGAAAGGGAAAGACAACTAATATCATATAAGAGGAGAGGATTAGTTATCAAGGAGAAGACTCAAAATTAGCTCACAGAGAAAATTGAGAGTTAGGTACTAAATTAATTTTAACCAACTTGAATCAAGGTAAATCTATTAACAGAGTGATCTTAATAGATATTTGTAAATATCCTAACAAAGTCCTTTCTTTGTTGTAATTATTAAATTATCTAATAAGGTGAGACCTATCAATCTCTTAAGCCTTTAATAGGGAAAAATTCTCAAAGGGTAGATCATATCTTATGATCAAACATTGTAACCTTAACTGGTTAACTTTATTATTGTAGTAGTTAAGATTTGTGGGTATCATCCCCACCCTAGTTTTACATGCACCTTGGAGGGTATCTAGGTACCAAATATTTTGTTATGTATTTTATTTTCATGTATGTTATTGATTAGATTTATATGTTACAATAGATTTACTTTATAAGTTTTACATGCACAAGTTATTGATAGGTGTGAGTGAATTAAAGAAAATTTTAAGTGTTTAAGATTTTGATTCACCTCCCCTAAGTATCTTGTCTATCCTATTTATAACTCCATTACTCAAAAATTGGTATCAGAGAATTGGTTCTCTAAAGGAAGCTTAATATCTTGGGGATTAGATCTTGGAGATGGAGGCATTCAAACTAGATAAGGCTATTAAAAATTAAGTGATTGATATCCAACTCACACTATAAAAACTTGAGAAGGCAAGACAAGATTTGAAGGATTCCCTAACAAGGAGAAAGGAAATTTCCATTCAAATAAAATAGTTTTCCTATGAACAAGTGGAGATTGAAGGACTATTTAAACAAATCAATCCAAATGAAAAAGCATCTTCTGATCTACTTGACAAGAATAAACTTTTGAATAAAAAAAAAAAGGACTAAAAAGAGAACATGAAATCTAATCAGTTAGACTATGTGAAGTGACTGAACATAAGAAGAAAGTTGAATAAGACAAGACTATGGCTAAAGAAGACAAAAGCATAATGGCTGCTAGACCTGAAGAAAGGATATCATATGTGCAGAAGCTAACAAACACTTAAATAGATATGATGAATCAACTAATGCCTGAAAATCAGGAATTGAATCACAAGGATGTGGAAATTGCAAATTTGAAATCACAGAAGGACATACTAAAGAATGAACTAAAAGGTGAGAAAGAATCCATGGAGAAATTCAACAAACCTAAACAAGTAATAAAGTACTTTGAAGAACTTATGAATTTATCGAGTTGTTCTGATGGGTTAGGGAATTCATAAACTGAGAAAGTTGAATCATCAAAAAATGGAGAAACAAGGAATGCAAAGTCAAAAGAAAAACAAACATGCTATCACTATGGAAAAAATGGTCATACTGCAAATACTTGTCAAAGAAAACATGGTATGCAAAATTCTAAACCTAAGTTTATTGGTTACTATTTTTACTACAACAAACAAGGACATCAAACACATGAGTGTAGGTCAAAGCTAAGGAATACAACTACTACACCCAAATTTGAATGATATTTCTATAACTAACTGAAGTATGGGCATAGAGAATACATATGCAAATCATAGAAAAAAACTTACTAGATAAATCAGAGGAAGAATTATGCACCTAATAATGCATGTTCCAAATATCATAATTTTGGACATCAAAGCAAGATTTGTAGGACTTAGGCACATTCAAAAAATTAGAAAAAAGACAAAGGCAAAGGAAAAGTGGACATTGAGAAAATTAGGAATGAAATGAACTAGAACTGGAGAAGGAAAATAGAAGATGGAGCTAGTGGAGCTAATGGAGTTGAGGTCAACCAATCCAATGGAAAAGGTGATCATGTCATCTCAAACTAAGCAAGAGAAGTATGTATAGAATTATATACTTAATTAACATATCATACATTAGTTCCTTACATGAAAATGTACCAAAAATTCATATTTTCATATGTGAAGATGCATATGAACAATTTTTTGAAAGGTTGCCGAGTGTTAGTAAAATTATCTATGTTGATCGAGCATTGCAACATAAATTGAGCACTTCACAAGAGATTAAGTAATATAGAAGAGATCGAGTTGTAATACAAAGACCTAGTTGAAAGGCATCAACATAAACCAAGATAGCTAGCTTCCACCTACCTATGTGCACAACATTAATGGATCAAAACCCTAATCGATCAAAAGAAGGTATATAAAAATTTTTGAAGATATTATTACATACCTTGCATTCATATTTTTGAGAGCACATAGTGATTTAGCAATTTTAGCAACTAGCAAAGATTTCAAGAGTGATTTGGATGAAGAGGCTTGAACAAGTGAAGATATGAACCATGTTGAGTATCTAGAGAAGAAAGAGCTTCACAACCTAACTATGATCACTACAACTTCATCAACTACTAGAATGCGTCAAGAGGTTAGTAGAATTCAACTAGTGAAGATTGATGCTTGTCCTCCACCAAAGTTTCATGCTATTCTAGTGATTTCTATGAAAGGAGACTCAATGGGTGTGCTATCCTCAATACCACTTAAATTCATTATGATACATAATGTCAAAAGTTGTTATATGTGTGAAATTGGAGAAGTAGGAGATTATGAAATCAAGGAAGCATATGAGAAATTTGTTGAGTGCTTCCCTCGAGATTTGTAAAAAAGTGCTTAAACACCTCCTATGTACTATAATTTGAGTGGTTGTATTAGGCATTAAAAGATCAGTCTTTTGGTGTAATGGCAACCCCATTCTAACAAGTGGTATTAGAGATTGGTAGTAGGTTTGAATCCTTTGACCCTCGGATAATGCTGAGGGGGAGATTGTTAGAAATTTGTTCAACACATCCCTTGAGATTTGTGAAAAGGGCTTGATCATCCCCTCTATACTATAAGTTATGTGGTTGTATTAGGCATTAAAATATTATTCTCTTGGTGCAAAGATAAATTGACTCTAAAAAAATTGTGCATAGGAGTTCTTAAGGACAAATTAAAAGTTGTTGAAAGTAAAGGGTTACTTGTGCCCTAAATTTCTTAAAGAATTTCAAGGTTGAATGGATTAAATTTGTTTTAAGAAGAATCCACAACATGAAGTACCCGTTATAGAATGGACCAATAGAGATCACAAAGAAAATTATTCATAGGGTTATAGGATATCCAACCCTAGATGAGAAGAAAACCATGCAAAGCCTGAGTCATGAAGAAGTTGAGGCAAACACACGAACCAAGTGGAATGGACATGGTCTATCCATCACAAACATTTCTGATCCACTAATTGAATTTCCAGTGAGGGTTATTGCTCACAAATTCTATCAATCAAGCTAATTGAACAATGTGCCTTGTATGGTTATGGATCAAACATGGAATATTGTAATGAAAGATCATGAGTATGATCTTGCCGAGCTACAGAGGTTACAACTTATAGAAAATTTTTCATCCATATAAAAAGCAAAGAATTAAATGTGTAAGTTTGGTTCCCTCATTTTGTGTATCTTCTTTTATATCTAGAAGTATTTTCTTGGTATTGGTAATTTTGTATGCGAGCAAGATAAAATAGTGACAAAAAAATTTAATGAGTATATCACTTAGTTGGGAGAACATTTTGAGAATGCAATGGATACTTATTTTGATGAATTTAAGAAAAGGATGAAAAGGAGAATGAGGATACTTGAAGACTTGGTTATGAAATATTATAGTGACATATGTTTTCTAGTGAGTATGGACAACAATTTTGTACAAGCAGTAAAGCTAAGGAAGACTTGATTACAAAGTTTTGACTATGAGATAGATAGTGTTATAGTGAGTGCAAACATTGATGTTGAACCTTTTGGGAGATATGAAGAAGTTAAAGAAAGAATAACTATAAATATAAAGATAGATTCTTAGGAAAAGAAAAGGAAGAAAATGATTGAAGATTTAGAAGCATAATTGGGCATCCTAGGCAAGGGAAAAGAACCATTACAATTGACACAAGGTCTTGGTGAAGATGAAGAACAAGATGGTGGTGATGAGGAAGAGGAAGAGGAAGAAGGTGACAAGGGAAAAGCCCTAGCTATTATCATACCACCAAGTGAAAAGGCTCAAGGAAAAAATAAGAAGTCGATAGTGATACCCAACTCTCCTCCACCACCAAACAAGCCAAGGACCAGGGTAGCTACTAGTGCCAAGCATTCTACAAAATTGAAGGTAGTAGAAGCTATAGAGCCAATTGCCTCTAGAACCAAAGGAAGGATATTGGTTAGAGGACCACTTGAGAGGAAAGTCTAATGATGAGGTTGTTAGTATGAATGCTAATGGTATTCCTTTGGGGGAGTATCCTAAGCATTAGAGAGCATTGACATGCTGTATTCATGACTATGTTTGTCATTGATGTCAACATAGCAATAAGTTTATGAAGACTGGTAGAGTAGTAGACAAAGATCATACCTATACAGATAGAGTTTGGATGTACAAGTAAAGCACATTTAAGGACATGTTGCACCTTGTGTCTTGATCATGAGGTTAAATGCATAGAGTCTAAGTCAACAATGTACAAAAGTTATAAGTGATTTAAAGAGAGTAGTACAAAGACAGAGTGCATGTAAAGTAGTTTCTAATGACCCTATTATATCTTCTAGTAGAGATATAATCTGGTGATGTGTAGTTAGCCAGTGATCAAAAACAATTTGATGCTGATGTCAGCAAGTGCACAAGCCCCAGTATCACATATGTAAATTTTTTTTACTGTGAGCCAACAATGCTATTGTAATTGTGAATTAATTTATTATCTTATCATAATTAATTGGGAAAGTCTCAAGGAATTATTTTGAAGATAGAGGAAAGATGTTTTCCTTATTTGTAAGTGTTAATTGTAATATTTGTTCTATGTGAAGTGCAAAAAGGATTAGAGTATTTGATGAATGTGAGAAAGCGATCCAAGTGATTATTGGATGGGGTATTTGTGATATGGTTACAAGATCAAAATAAGAAGGAGTCCAATTGATAGGATGGAGAAAGAGGAAGGAAGTACAATTTAATTCTATTATTCTACAAGGAATAATACAAAGATCATTTGGATAGTGGGTTCATTGTCTTGCCCTTGAAGCTATTTGGGTTGTGGGGCCATCTGCCTTCCACAACTCCTAACAGGGTTGGAATCTCCTAACAAGGATTCAAAGTCTCCTGATAGGGACTGATATATACTGAATGTTGTTATAGACTCCTAATAAGGTCCATCCTCTAACAAGAAATATTTGTATTAGTACATAATCTTGTGTTTATCATCCCCACTAAAGTTTTCCCTCTGATTAAGAGTTTCCCTAGTTAACATATCTGGTGTTATTGTGCATGAGTATCTTGTTGTGATTTTTTATTATATTGCTCACATGGTTAAGTTTTATTAAGGTTGATAATTGTGATAATAGTTGGATAACTAACCCCCCTCCCCCTCTCAGTTGTATTAGTGGACTATATATTCTAACAAAGATATGCACAAACTTAAGGAGTTCCCCAAGCTTATCTTATTTTAGATTTGTCAAGTATGATACACTAGATAATGATGATATAAATAAAATTGTGGAGGCTATGGTAGAAATGATCTCAAATTTCAAACTAGCTCCTAGTGAAATAGAGAAGATACTCCAAGACTTATGTGATAGATTGGAAATAAAATGGGAACAAGTAGAGAAGAAAGAGAAAAATATAAGGACCAATGCATTAGATAGAGTAATACCTAACTTATCCAAGGGAAAAAATGACACATTTTTGGAGCAACATAGGAGAAAATTTGTTCCAAAATATAGAACATTTTTTTATCTTACTAAATAAAGAGGAAGTTGTACAACAACAAAGTGAGTTTCTATGGAAGTGCATTTTTTGTGTTAACACCAAAGATAGGAGTAACAAACACTATAAATATCAAATATGATTATAGCAGTGGAGAAATATCAAGTGTGTTGAGTTTGCAAGGAAGCATGTCCCCTATACATGTTGACACCCCTGGCACTCTAGAGGTCGAGCAATCAAGGCTCACAGATACAAAGGTAGATGATGAAGAGAAGGAAACAAGTGTAAATATTAATATTGTTTCAACACATCACATTGAGGAAGGCAATGAATCAAATAAAGCTAAACTAAGTGTAACTATTATTATCTTGAGTACAAATACACAAGCAAGATAGAGTGGTGACACCCCTTCACCAAATCTCAAAGTAGTGCCAAGAAGAAACACTCCTTCACCTAGTAGAAAGAGGAAATCACTAAAATATTTTTCACCAAATATTGAAGCTAGTCTAGATGAAATCATTGAGATGCCACAATTGGACCTAGAAGATCTCATCTTGGAGCAAACTATTGTTGCAAGATGTTTTAGCAAGGAAGAAAAGGCAAGAAGATCTCAGAAAAGAGCAGAAGAAGAAATAGGTACTACATGATATCAAGCATATTTTTGTTGATGCTTTTGACATTCAGAATTTTGATGAAGATGCACCAATCATCAACTATCTTGTAACTATAGTTGATCAAGTGAATGCTAGAAATATGGAGTCAAATGAGAAGCTCATGGATTGGTCTACGAAAAGATTTTAAGCTAAGGTTGTAGACAAGGTTTCTATAACCATTGTTGAGAAGAAAGTGCAACTATAGGAGAATATATAGGTCATGATTGAGTTAATACAAAAGGTACAACATTTGTACACAATTTTGTTAGATGTGCCAAAATTCATTGATAATATTTAGAAACAAATAAATCAAATTTAGGATAAGATGAAGAGATCCAACAATATTATTTTTGAGTCAGCAGAACCAAGCATTGATTAGTTAAGAAATTTATTGAATGCTCAAATGAAATGTCCCTTTCTCTAATTTTATATGTTATTTCAAGCCTCTAATCAGATCTTTAAAATCAAACAACCAATATTTCAAAGATCCACCAATTTCTCAATAAACCCCAAATTAGGTATGCCGAAAATAGTGCCAAAAAATTCACAGCTTCACATATTATTAGTAAATCTGAAAGTGGACATTTTTATAGAAATTTCAGCAGAACATTTTTAGATCTGTATAACATTTACACAAGAGCTCCCAAACGGAGGATAAAAACAATGCTCATCAGACTCCCGAAAATAACATAGAATAGCTCGAAAACAGCACAAAAACACTAATAATCTATCACAGAAGTATAATCATGACCAAATACATATATTTAGGCCTATTTTAAAATCTAAAAGTCTTAAATACAGCAGCAACCCAAACTGATATGAAATACTCAACTGAAAACACCAAACTCTTACAAAAAACACACTCGAAAACTCACAAATCTGCACTGTTCAGCACAAAGGAAAACTCTGTATGAGCATGCACATAGAATGGATTCAAAATCCCATCCTTAGCCTTCCTAAAAACCTAAAAACTCTCATTCTTGGGTCTCATTCTCCATAGGTTTGGCAGTCTCTGAAGAACAACAAAGAAATGAGCAAAATCAAGTTCTGGAATGAGCCCAAAATGCCTCCAAACCCCTTAAAAGAGGGCATAACCATAACTCACGTCCAAGAGGGGTTAATAAAACATTTTTAAATAATAATTTTCATTTATTAGTCCATTAGCTTCCAAATATTATCCCCTTTTTTCAAAACTTCACCTTTTTGGGCCCGCTTGCCTTAGCAAAGATCATTATTTTTAATTATTTGAAAAGGGGACATGACAAGTCCTCCCCTTCCAAATATTGCTTGTCCTCAAGAAATGGCTGAACAATAAACCAATCAATCCACCTGGGTCCCAAATGTAGTCATGAACTATACTATTGTCAATTAACATAGGCTCTTGCAATATTCTCTGCAATATAACCAAGAGGAATCCATACTCCAATTGACAATTACAGCTCAACCAAACTCCAAAATCACAACTTCCACAATCAGAAACCCACAAGACACAAACTCTTAGAACATCAAAACCCAAGTAAAGTGGACAAATCAAATTGCCAACATAGTAAATACCATCAACGCATCCCACTAGCCTATATGGAATGTACAATCCAACTCTGCAACAATGGTGAACACTCCTGAATGAAACTATACCAAGTATAGAGAATCCGCACACTGTACAACTCCTGTAGTCAACACAACTCTACAGATCACCAACCACTATCTCATAACCATAACTCCCATGCACCCCTGATGGTGAAAATCCATCACAAGATAAATAGAAAGAAATGGAACCCAAACCAAATTTGCCTGCCATCAACTCCTCAACACAAGGATCAAATTCTAACTAATGTACATACCTTGCAATATAATGTTGATAAAGAAAACCAACCTCAGTTACACTGTGACTAATCACCAGCTAAGTCAGAAGATGTCATAGCCAAAGGAGTAGAATCAATAACAACACTTGCTGAAGCATCACTCCAAAAATCCTACTCTAAGTCATGTATTATCAAGCTATCAACTATAGAACCTATCGCCATGTTGTGCCCATCACAACTCTCATCCTGAGGTGTCAAACTATCCCATAACTGATGATAAGCACTGGGAACCAAAGTACATCTCTTTATCATCATCTCATCAACATGGTCATCAAAGGTAAATTGATGAGCATACCTCACAATGTAATGCTGATAGAATGCCCCAATCTCAGTCAGTGGCTTAGACTGTAATCTAGATGTAACTAACTGCAATCGATCACTAACCAAGTTGGAACTAACTACTACCTCTGAAGACATCACCAAGGGAGTAGTATTACTAGCAGGAACCATGCCAACTGTCAGCTCACTAACATCACACATGGTCTTTGATACAACATCTCTAATTTTTTTGCCATTAGTAGTAGAGGTCACCACCATGTTAGGCATACCACAACAATCTGCTGCAGCACCCAACTCAACTGAACCTAACTCTAGTAGGGGTGAACCCGATATGCCAATGTTAGTATCAAGGATGGATGCATCCCCATCTCCACTATCTTTGACAATCTTGACCATGGACATCCTCGGATCACCAGACACCATAGCTTGTGACTGTACAAAATCTAGTAAAGATTGTGGTTGCTCTAACTCCATGGTCACCTTAGCCAAATGAAACTGTGACTCCTTGAAAGCCAACTGTGTACTCTCAAGAATCTCAGAAGTCACCTTGAGTTGCTGAGTAAGCTCACTCACCTCATCTTCCTTGGCCAATAATGCGTCATATGCTGTACTCCCCCACTCCATAAGATAATCTCTGTCGGCTACCAACTGCATATAATTTTGTCTCAAAATCCGAATAGCCTTCCATAAAGAGTGGATCTCTATCAAGGAAAGATAACTTCCTTCCTGCTCATCACTAGTAGGAGAAACCCATCCATAAACTACTAACAACTGACGAGCAGCATCGAAATGCTGGCAAGTGATAGCAATGTCTCACTCACTAACTCTCAACTAATTAGACACATGATGGCACTGGCTAGATTGTCTCCTAAAAACTTCCTCTGATGCACTGTCTAAAGGAGTATCCTCATAGTTACTAGTCTTTAGAGTATTACCATCCATATCCTGTGAATCAACTCCAAAGCTCATATCAACATACAGAGTATCAAAAATTATAGCATTGTTGTCCAACTCCTCTGTACCAAAAGAAACTGCTAAGGAAACTAAGTCTTTAAAACTTCCCACTACATCCTCCTAGATGTCATCAATGCCAATATGATCCTGGGACTCATCTGTATACACTGCCAAATATGAAAGATCATCAACACATTCCAACAAGTATGGTCGACTAGATATATGAACAAAGCCCAACACCAGTTTATAAAAACTAATACCAACATTGGACAAGCTGTTGGCACAAGAAAAGACAACACCATGCAATCTGCTAATCAAATCCATGATAGCACCCAAACAAACACTGCTACCAAAAAGTGTTAAAGATCTCTAGTCAACTGAATCCCAAATGCCAATATAACAATCTCGAGTCCATATCCGTAAACTAGAATCAACTGGTAACTCAAGAAAACTCCTCACTTGAGTAATATGACCAATACCAACTAACTCCACATACCTGTCATGACGAGATAATGAAGTCACAATACTGTCTTTGTTCACTTTCAGTTGGCTAGACAAATCATGTGAAGTACTACTAGTCTCAACCTCATGTGATGAAGCATCTAATTGTACTTGGTACTCTTTCTCATCAAATTCATGAATGCTCAATGTTTGCTCATCTCTACTAGGTATCTCACCATCATGCACAACAACATCCTCATAATCATCATCTGAACCCACTATGCTGTAGTCACTACCTATTATAACTATACCATCCTGAATACCTGTGACATCACCCTTTGATGACCTGTATACAATTGTCTCAATTTGAGTATCAAGTTGACCATTACTATCAATCTGTGTAATATCCTTTCTCACTACCTCCTGTGGTAGAGTAGAATATGAGACCTCTACCTAGCTATAAGCTAGTTTCTCA
Organism: Cupressus sempervirens; assembly: GCA_028749045.1. Classification (NCBI taxonomy): domain Eukaryota; kingdom Viridiplantae; phylum Streptophyta; class Pinopsida; order Cupressales; family Cupressaceae; genus Cupressus; species Cupressus sempervirens. The sequence goes on along the minus strand of CM053791.1, from coordinate 734,432,760 downwards.
AACTCCTCATGCAAGTTCTTGGTAATTGTGTCATCTGCCTTGTGAGAAAATCTGCCAAATAGAAATCTAGTCAACTTATCCACCTTAGCTGGGTCGAAAAACATGTCATTCATCATACGGTGGTGCTCAACCAACTTTTTAGACATGTCATGGCTTATTTTCCTAAGTTTATCTTGAATGTCTAAATAACCATCCTTTCTACTGTTTTAATTCTGGATATCAATTGTCCAAGATCGTGTCCTATGAGACTCTGTACTATACCTGTCCATTCTGAATAAAGTAGAGTGTAACCCCAATAGGTTATAACTTCTTCAAATACCAAGAACTAACATGAAATTGATTAGAAATAGCATGCAACCATAGATTTTGACATGCAGCTGATTAGAAGCAACATGCAACCACCAAATTCACCAAGAACTAACATGCAAATGATTAGAAGTAGCATGCAACCATAGATTTTGACATGCAGCTGATTAGAAGCAACATGCAACCACCAAATTCACTAAGAACTAACATAAAAATGATTAGAATTAGCATGCAACCATACATTTTGACATGCAGCTGATTAGAAGCAGCATGCAACCATAAATTATGACATGCAAGATTTGGGTAGTTGTCAAAACTGACATACAAACTTCTACAAACCCTCAGGCTGGCAAGATCATAGCTCTGATACCATTGAAATGTCTCTTTCTCTAATTTTATATGGTATTTCAAGCCTCTAATCAGATCTTTAAAATTAAACAACCAATATTTCAAAGATCCACCAATTTCTCAATAAACTCCAAATCGGGTATGCTGGAAATAGTGCCAAAAACTTCACAGCTTCACATATTATTAGTAAATCTGAAAGTGGACATTTTTATAGAAATTTAAGCAGCATAATAGCCTAAAAAATAACATTTTTAGATTTGTATAACATTTACACAACAACTCCCAAACGGAGGATAAAAACAATGCTCATTGGGCTCTCGAAAACAACATAGAATAGCTCGAAAACACCACAAAAACACTAATAATCTATCACAGAAGTATAATCATGAATAAATACATATATTCAGCCCTATTTTAACATCTAAAAGTCTGAAATATAGCAGCAACCCAAACTAATATGAAATATTTAACTGGAAACACCAAACTCTTACAAAAAACACACTCGAAAACTCACAAATCTGCACTATTCACAACAAAAGCAAACTCTATATGAGCATGCACATGGAATAGTTTCAAAATACCATCTTTAGCCTTCCTAGAAACCTACAAACTCCCATTCTTGGGTCTCCTTCTCCACAGGTTTGGCAGCCTCTGAAGAACAACAAAGAAATGAGCAAAATCAAGTTCTGGAATGAGCCCAAAATACCTCCAAACCTCTTAAAAGAGGGCATAACCCTAACTCACTTCCAAGAGGGGTTAATAAAATATTTTTTAATAATAATTTTTATTTATTAGTCCATTAGCTTCCAAAGATAATCCCCTTTTTCTGAAACTTCACCTTTTTGGGCCTGCCTGCCTTAGCAAAGATCATTATTTTTAATTATTTGAAAAGGGGACATGACATCAAAGCACATTGGTCAAGCTTTAGGTAGCTGACAAAAACATGCAATCCAAATTGATCTCTATTCAGGAAATAATGAAACCTCATTTGGAGGTCATGCAAATAGAATTGAAAACAACTAAGGATCTTATCATAGATGATCACAATCTTTTAGTGGCTAATAGTTTAGTTGATGTAACACCCTGCCAAGGGATCCAAAAGAATTAACCTAAATTTTTACTAAGTTTGCCAACCAATTTTTTTTATCATGAAAGATAAGCCATTCATATCAAACACATAGTAGTGGAAGCAATAACATACAATCAACTGTAAGCATACATATGCATACATAATGGGGTACATTCCTTAAGGATCCCAAGATGTTGAATCACATTTAATCTATTTAATACTAAGTCTAACAACTACCACATCCACATGAAAGAATAGTTAAAGGTCCATAGTCTATAATATACATTTTTTCTGAATGCCTCTTGGCAATTAAATTTGGAATGCTCAATCATCCATTCTACATATCATAGGGTATGAAAAGCTTAAAAGAATATACGCATGTAAAAATAAAGATACATCATCCTCATTGAATCCATGATACAAGTGCAATAAAATAAATGAAACCATTAACATACATGATACATCTATCCATCAATAAAGATATATCAACCATCGTAAAAGATAACCGTCCATCATAAAACACAACTAGCTAAGTGTGTGATTCCTCTCAACCATCAATTGCATCATTAGACCATTGTGGGCCCTAGCCATCCCTCCACACGTAACATCCCAAGTCACCAAAGAGATCATCAGTATTATCATAGTAGGAATGTCACTCTTAAGACATACTACAACTTATGCAAAAACAAATCTTACATGCTACAACATATGCATAACGAAATCTAACATGCAAAAATTAAGCATAAGATGATCCTACAAAGTAGATAACATCATCTATTACATGCTAATCATCAATATAAAGAAACATACCAATAAATAACATCCATCATAAGATCCAAGAACTGAATGAAGATAAATACCAACAAAGAATTCTCTAACCACGATGTCTCAGATGGATCTCAAATAGTAAGAGTGAAAAAAGCACTACCACTCGACCGTGTGGAACCTAAATGGCCCACTCCCACCATGCTAAGGAGATAGTCTCAAGTCCCAAACAGGATATCAAATCACATAAACCAAATACTCTCTAAATTTAGGAAATCCTAAAAGTACACTAACTCAAAGGTTCCAACATAGATTGACATCTAATCCCAGAGGCACACAAAGACACGTAAGAAACCTACTATGTAAGCGAGAAAGTTTCATCGCACGATTCATGGTAGAGTTACCCTGGTAGTCTCTCAATAGACCCTGGCCCCCTAGTGATCCCTATGTAGCCACTAGTATCCTCTCATACTGACAAGGCATACTATAGAATGCAAGGTCACAACCAAGTGTTCTCTCTACTCCCATCCTAGTTTGTACTAGCACTCAAGGCATGGGAAAGAACATACAATTATTTTATTAGGTTCATTTTAATCCCCATTTAGTGTAAATGTTTTTACTTATTAAATAACTTACAATGAGTTACCCTGGTAGCCACTTAGGGCCCTGGCCCCCATTGCAAGCCACTTCTCGACACTACAAGTAGATAACCTATCCTAGGCTCATAAAATCACAAATCAATAATCATATAAATCACCTCAGTCCTCTACAAGTGATTGAAAAGCATCATAAAGATAATAAAAATGATCACATCAATTTTTCATGAGCAACTGAAAAACATCCATTGATAATCATGACCACAACAATTCTCTATTGGCAATTGAAGGTATCAATGATAATCATAATATCCATTGGTCCTCATTGAGCAACCATATAGTATTCCAAAATAATTCTCAATATCCATTGGTTCTCAAAAAGTAACCAAAAAGGCATCTCAAAGAAAATAATATTGATCGAAGACTCCAAAATGGTTGAGTCAAAATATGTCAAAACATTACATCATCAAGATCAAAACAAACACTTCAGTCCCATCAAGGTGACTGGAAAGTAATCCAAATATAATTGATCAATGACTCAAAAATGGTTAAGTCAAGTATCTCAAATACATACACCTCAACTTCACACAAGAAGACTCTAAAATATCATCGAATGATAAATACAAACATCTCATAGAGCACACCATCACATTACCATGGTTGAGTTTTAAAAAGATTGAGACCAAATAACATCAACATGCCATCACATCTCATAACCCCTAGGCCTTTGGTAGACATCCTATGACTGACCAACTATCTAGTCAACCTCAAAACCCCAAAACACATATAGCATAGAGAAACAAGATACAAACACATTTTTTGGTTTGCATTGCAATCACATGGTTAAGCCAAATATGAGGTTTCAGTTTTTGTTTCAAGTATACTTCAAGTGTATGAGATTCTTCGTCTAATCTCCAAGTTAACCCATTTATCTCTTCAAATAAAATATAGAATTATCCCTCCATTATTTTAAAACAATTTTCTAAAATAGTCAAAAGATAATTATTTACTTATTTAAATCATTAAACTAATTCCCATTGACTTTTAATAGAATCATTGCATTATTTTACTAAATGAAACTCCCTTAATTCCAAAAGCATCTCCCATTATTCAAATCATAAGAATAATACTTATCAACTTTACAATTTCCTTAAAACACTTCAAGGACAATCATTTATTTAAAATAATCTTCATTGATTTTAAGTAAATTCAATCTCATTAATAATTCAATCATTTAATTCCACTAAACACTTATTAATATCTTTTTTCTTTTAATTTGCCCTCATTAAAAAATCCATTTACTTAAATTGACTAATAATTAATTACACTTCTTCTACTATTAACTAATCTTAATTAAATTAAATTAAATTAGATTAGTTAATAAATCATATAAAACTAATGCCTAATAATAAGATTCTATTTTAATTCAAACTCAAACCCGAATCAATTTCCAAATCTTGATTCTACTAAGGGTAGATTGCAATAATATTTGTAATTCCCATAACTGGATGAAACAATATGCATGCTGGAATTCCAAATTACAAAATTGAAGATTCATTCATAGAGAATTATTCAAACACACATAATAGACATGATGAAGACAGGAAAAGAAAGAGTGTAATAAATTATGTGAAATAATCATGAGTGCCTACCTGGACACTGATACTAATTCACTACACCTCAGAAAATTGTAGAGAAGCTCCTCCTCTTAGAACCTTCTCCTTTCTGGAGATTCCTTCCTTCTCCAACATTCACAATTCCTCCAAGAACCGAACCCCCTCGAGTGACTAGGAGTGCTTGTAGAAGCATATGAGGATGTCCATACACACTAGGAGAGCTTGTATATAAAGGCCTCTAAGATGCATCTAGAATGTGTCTAGAAAGAACCAAGAGATAAGCATGACAACTAAGCACATATCTTTCATGATAAGAAGATAAACATGATGAGGTGTCTAGAATGTTGTAGACACCATGTGCTTAAATGATGTGCTAACTCCTAAGTGTAGACAAAACGTGCATAATTAGAGTGCAAACTCCTATGTTGTCAATATGACAACTCACAAGAGTTTGCATACTCTTATGTGAATAAATATTAAAATAATGCACATTACTTAATTAATTAAATTTCTTTCTTTAATATTCACTTGGCTCCTTTTTAAATTAATTTATTAATTTTAAATCTCATGCACTCACTTTATTAAATTCACTTGTTTTATCTTAATATATTTTAATCACATGCACACATCATGCGATTTAGAATCTTTTAATAATTTTAATATCTTTTCCACTTTTAAATTTATTTTTGAAACTTAATTGATAAAATATTTATTAACTTAAATAATAATATTATTTAGCATTTATTTAAAAATGAACTCTAAATATATTATTATTAAATTAAATAAATAGTATCACGTTCTAAATTTAAACTTATAACTTTCATCTCCAAATTAATTCTTTTATTTAATTAATTTTCTAATTAATTAAATATTTAAAATATCATAATAATTTTCTATTTAATTAAATCATTAATTAATTCTCTTAATTAGACTTAATTCATAGAAAATACACCAAAGACTCACAAAGTAAAATACAAAAACCCATCATAGCAAAACACATACAAAATCAAACCAAAAGGGTTAATATCACGAATTATATCATCCGGTGTATTCAGAGGGTACTTGACTCAGATACTTGTCCTAATTTTCAATTAGAACAAATGGCTTAAAGGGTTGGGATTTGGACTTGAGAATTCATCTCCCCTCTCTTACCATTGAGATAATGTGATAGGGTACACTCATCTTAGCAATTTAGGGAAGTCAATACCCGGTACCTGCAACCTGCATAAAATTCATGTATGTACATACACAATATATACTAAACTAAATAGGCAATGGCAGGAAATGGTGCATCATCTAGATTCTGACCAGTAGGTGACTATGACTCCCTTCCTTAACCACATCAAAAACACCATATAGGAAGAAAAAAAAATGCACACCATACACATTGTGAGGCCTTGCCCCGACCCATCATAGCTTAGTTGATACTTTATTATTTTGGTACTCATGACTTGATATGTCGGGACATTACTTGATGCACTGAACATTATTATGCTATTTTATGATGTGTGATACTTTACTTTAGTTATTTGATTTCGTCATTTAAGGTGTTATGAACATGTATAATGATGAAGTAAATGAATGCAAAACTAACACTTTGATTATGCAATTCTAATGGTCGAAAATATGTGTAAAATTAGATAAACAATTGATTATTAGAAAAATGGATGCTTTAATTTATATGATTTTTCTGATACATAATTTACATAATGCATGTGATTTCTTGATCTACTGATGTGTGCAATGAGTGTGTAGGAAATTTATTCAGAAAAACACAATGGAAAGATGGAACTAAACCACTTGTTAATTTGTGCTATCTTGCATTGTCTTTCTTTGGAAGGTTGTTAATTGGTCTTACTATTCTCCTAGACTTTTGTTTGTCCCTATTAAGTCTTTAAGGCCTAAAAAAATTAAATTTAAGTACCCTAGGGGTAAGAATGTTGGTGGGGAGCACTTTCCAACCCCTTAGTCTCTTTGGTTGACTTTTAGGGTCACTCAAAAACCCTATTTTTGGTTGATTGCAAAAATTGATTGTCTCCTACTTGAGTTGGTGACTCAAAACTCTACCTTGAGATTACTTGAAGTCTAGTTGAGTTAAGGATCATACTTAGAGGCAATTTGGAGTAGTGTTGGGGATGTTACCCAATCTCTAGTTTTGGAGAAAGTTTGAAGATTGAAGGAAGAAAAGGGAAGCTCTTCTCAACTTACTATTTTGCCATAACTTTTTTTGTGAAGGTAGGAGTTATCCACTCTTTTGAATTGTTTCATCATGTTGTTTATGTTTGAATCATGCAAAAGGCATGGTGTTGTTTTTGTATTGTTTTCATGTATGTTGAGTTTTTTTGGGAGGGATCTTGACTTGTTCTTGGATGTCATTCTTATGCTTTTCTTTGAAATTTTTGAAGGGATTTCATGGGGATTGTTTTGGCATCACTCACCCTTGGATAGGGAAGAAGTGGCTATGTATGGGAGAAGGGCCTTAGTTGGACCTCAATAGTGTAGAGTCTCCTCTCATGGTGAGAGAAGGGAAGGAGGGTAGGGTGTATGGACCCCTACTTGTCATCCCATACTTTGTATGAAAATTTGAATTCTTGAAGAAGGGAAGGAATGAATACCCCTTATTATATTGGCCCCAAAAGGGCATTGTAGAAGAATGGAAGTTCTTGAATTTTAGCCCTGAAAAGGCTATGTTATGGTATGGTGATTGAAATCTCCTATTGAAAAAATCCACCTCCCCCCTATTTTGGTTCAATGTTCAACCGATTGTGCAAAATTGGGTTGGGAATGCATGCTTGAATTGTTCATCTTATTATGTTGTTTTACCTCCATGTTGGTTCTTGTCTTTCCCATGGTTCCCTTGATGCATTGAAGACATTGGTAAAGATCTCTTGTGAAAGCCCTAGAAGGGAATCCAATTGAATTGTAACATTATGTAAAATTATATTTTAAATTTGATGTATTTGGCAAAGATGTCGAGTTTTCTTACTGGTTCTTTCTCGATGGAGCCTTGAACTAGATTGAATAATAGAGAAGGAAAAAGATTGTGAAAACCTCCTTGCATTGGTCTTATGTGATTTCAAATTATGCATATGTATGTGAGAAATTAGATCAGTGGATAATGCCTCTGAATTATGAACTCTCAAGTTTTCAATTATGTTAAGGAAAAAGGAATTTTGTTACGTTGAGGTTTTCAATTCAATGTTATAAGAATTAGGAGAAAGTAAATAATCCTAGATTGAGGAAAAAAAAAATTTCCACCTTCTTTGAAAAATTATGTAAATGGAAAAACCAATTAGACACAAAAGAATAATACATCCTCTTGTCCCAGATTTAGTGATGGTAAGAAAAACCCAATTTGGAAGAAACATTCATCCTGGTCATAAGATCAATTGAATAACATAGATTGGAAAGAATAAAATAAAATATACATATACATACCCTTGTATTAAAATGTATGATCAAAGAAAACATGTTAAGAAAAAAGGAGCTTATGCAAGTTTAAGGGAAAAGGCAATCAACCACAAGATCAACACTTATAAAATAAAATTTGACCTTAAAAAAATGTCTACCTCAAGAGAAATTTTCTCTTTGGAGTTTGTATGGGAGATGAAAATAAAGTCTCTTTGGCCACAAAGCATATTCCTCTCCTAATTCCCCTTTAAAATAATCTTTATTTAAATCCCATATATATATATATATAAGTAAGATTTTTTTGAAGGTAATATTATATACTAGATTTTTGCCTTTTCCTAAAGACCCACCTAACTAAATTTTTTATTTACTACCCCTCCCCTCCTAAATCCCCACCTAACCCCACCCTAGACACCCTTTCCTTGCATCTAGAATAGTATCTAGCGCAGAGGATAAGTACTGGGTCGATGTCACACTTATTCCCCCTGGGTGCCAAGCTGGAGTCACAGCGGGAGTGAAGGGACAGTGCGCATTTATATGAAAACCTTTCAAACAACAAGTAAAACACCTTTTTCTCCTTTGTTAAAATTTTCCCTTCCATTGCTTGGTCATAGCATAATTGTCTTGCATGCATGAGAGGACAAGGTCTGCACCTGATAGACTTGGGTAGCGCCAGCCTCATTGGGATGTGGTGTTGAGTGGCCAAGTGGCCAAGTAGATTGTTATAGGTAGTTGTAGGTAGTTTTTTGGAAGTTGTAGAGTTAATTCTAGATTTAGTAATAATTATTTTAATGTTTCCTTGTCATATGGATTTTGGATATGACTAGTTTATATATATTGTTTTATATATGTGTCATTCTTTTAACATTAGTATTATGTAGTTAGTTAGTTAAGAAAGGTAGTGTTGATAAAGGATTGTTAAGTTGATTGTTAGAAATTTGTTTAAGATAGAATTGTATTTAAATTTAGTTTTATCTAATGTCATGGTGATAGGGACCAGTGTTTATTAAGTTGAAATTTTAGTATGAATTATAGTTGCTTAGTAAATCATCGAATTAAATAAGTGGATGTTTAAAACTTAGTTTTGCAAATGTTGTATGAAGGATGTTAGTTTAGTTTTAATGTTAAGTTATTTAGTTAGATGTTTTATTACTATTTAATTTTGTTAAGTTTTGTTTTAGTAAATATTTATTCTAAGATTAAGGTTTGTTTAAATATTAAGTTAGTTTAAGATAATTAAGATGTTATGAAATAAAGGTTACTATTGTTATAGATTAATTTAGTTCTTTTTTGTGAATATATGTTCAATCGATAGGTAATCTAGTTTGTTTCATCTTATGGTATTATCGTATTGAGTTTAATTAATTTTGTGTTATAATTGAGAGTTTTTTTTAGTTCTATTATATTATAAATTTATATTATATTGATATGTTAATTAAAGTTATTAGAGGATGCAATGATATTTTAATTAGAAGATACTCTTGAGTTCAAATGTTTCAATATAGTTTGTTGACAATTATTTAGATAGTTATTCAAAAATTTTAAAATATAACGTTGCAAAAGTAATGTATTACTAGAAAAAATGTCAATATCACTTTAATAACGAGATATCAAATTTAATGATTTATTCCTACTCTTGATCCTTTCTTTTAAAAAAAAACATAAGATGAATGTAATGAACCTATACTATAACTATGAATCAAACCTATCGAACTTAGTGAATGTTATTATTACACCTTTAAATTTTATTTTTTTGTGTTTCTTTGCCCTCGTATTTTGGGAATGACACACATGCAAGTATGGGGTAAGTATCCATAAGAAAACACATATGATAATAAATCATCTAACTATTCATCATCAATAACTAAAATCACTGAATAATCATAATGCTTACATGAAATATAAAGTACCAAGTAATCTCATCATGTAATAAAATGAATGTACAAACAATATCTGATAATCTCAAAACAATGCCATTAATAATTATTAACATAAACCTAACCTAAAAGCGTTCAACAATGATAACAAAAATGCGAACTAGGGGCAGGCACTACAGTTGATTTTGTTGCAAGATCACAATTGTAGAATCATATGTTGGAAGTAGAAAGAACCACATAGGATCATGCATTCTCCATGATTATTAGAGTTCATAAGGAACTCATTAAAAAATATGGATTACTTCCACCTATTCAACCCCAATAGTAGTGACATATGGTGTTCAAAAAAAAGAGGGAAATAGAGTTGATAAGGAAAATGGATTTGTTATTCATTTTTGCATTGAGTCAAGACTAAGGGGAGAGCTCATTTATCAGATTATATTGTAACATTGTAAATATAACAAAGTACTTTTTCCACTAATGTCAAAGGGGGAGATTGTTGGTATCTCTAACTATTGTTGTCTATTAGTGTCAATCACTTAATTATTTACAAGGAAGAGTTAGATAGTCATCACTATGATCGATCTACTCTATATAGGCTAAGACATGTACATAATAAAGTATATACTAAGATCTAAAGGAATTGAGTAACTGTATGGTCACCAATTATTTTTTGATATGAGTTGAGCTCATCAATGAAGGGGAAGTTCCAAGTATAAAAGTGTTGACTTACATAGTGAGTGCTGAGAATAATTCATGTCAAGCATTAGAAGGGTAATACAGGCTAAGCACCAAAAATTCCAAGCATTATAAATAGCAAAAATTGAGCAATGCAGAGTTTACAAAAAATTCAGAATTGGAACAAAATTTGAGGTAATACATTTTACAAAATGACATAGAAGGAACATTTAAAGATTGTAGAGGCTATTATAGAACATTTAGATGACATGGATCACAGATCCCTATGTTGTGCCATTAATGATTCATATGAAGAGGCTATTATGGAAGGCTTTACAAAACCATTTAAATAGATGTGATCTTAACCTAGATCAAAGAGAGAGAAGTAAGAGAGAGAAGAGTGAGAGAAGTGTATGCATGGGAACAAGAAGTTAGTGAAGGGTCCTGTTATCATCTAATATAGCAAGTAACCTATTCATGGAAGTGAAGTGAAAGGGAAAGAAAAGTAATATTAGATCAAAGGAGAGGATCAATTAATAAGGAGAAAACTTGAAATCAACTTGCAAAGAAAACTAAGAGTCAGGTAGTGAATCAGTTTTAACTGACTTGAATAAAGGTAAATCTTTTAACAGAGTGGTCTTAACAGATCTTTGTAAATATCCTAACAAAGTCCTTAATTTTTTGTAAGATTTAAATTTTATAACAAAGTGAGACCTAGTAGTCTCTTAAGCCTTTAATAGGGAAAAATCCTCACAAGGTAGATCATATCTTATGATCAAACATTTTAACCTTAACTGGTTAACTTTATTACTATAGTAGTGAATATTTGTGGCTATCATCCCCACCCCAATTTTACTTTCACCTTGGAGGGTTTCTGGGTAAAATATATTGTGTTACATGTTTTATTTTCATGCATGTGGTTGATTATATTTAAATGTTATAGTATATTTACATTAGAAGTTTTACATGCACAAGTTATTGATAGGTGTGAGTGAATTGAAGAAAAGTTAAGTGTTTAAGATTTTGATTCACCCCCAGTCTCAGTATCTTGTTTATCCTATTTATACCTTCGTTAGTCAACATTTCCAAGTGTGAAGATAGACCAATCATCAAGAAAATCTCAAAAAGTCCTCACTGATATTTTATCAAAGATGTGAAGAATTATTATCTAAAACATTGTGGGTGAATTGCATAGACTAAAGGGTATCCATTTATATGTGTACACTTTGTCCTCTACAACAAACATGGTTTTTAACTTATCTTCCTCTACAATCAACATCTAGTTATATCCTAAGAGTCCATCCATGAATGAATACATCTCATGTCCAACAACTTATTCAAGTATTATGTCTATATATATATATATATATATATATATATATATATATATATATATATATATATATATATATATATATATATATATATATATATATATATATATATATAGAGTTATGTTTTTTAAGATGCTTATTAATCCAGTTGCATAAATATTCTAGAATCTAAATAATAAAACAATAAAAATCACTCAACACGTAGGATGGTCACAAATGCGATGGAAATGCCTATTGGTAAGTAGATTCCTCTTTTTATCTCTCTCATTTTTCATGTGTTTATTTCACTTCAACTATTATTTCTTAGGGAGATTTTGTAAAATTGGATTCATTTTATGTAGGAGATGATGAGGACATTCTTGGATGTACTTGTGTTAGATGTACTAGAACACTAAAATAATTGTGATGAATTTATCATGAGCAATGAAGATGGACTTCCTTTGAGAGTAGCCCAACATCTAGGTACTTTAAAGATTAATCCTTTCTTAAATATTTTAGATGTTAACAAGAAATTTAGATGTTAGAGGTGGAGGTGGGGGTGGGGGTGGGGGTGGGGCCAAATGAGCTTCCACCTTCACATTGTTAGCCCTAATTAGTAGAGAATATTAAACTATTATCAAAACCAAGTGAAGCTCAACATAAACCTATGATTGCATGACAACTAACTATGTGAATCTCTTGGTTTCAGGCAATGTTGAAGGATTCCATAGTTTAATATGCAATCTCAATTCATATGCATATGACATCAGGTGGAGTTGAAAAAATGCAATAGGTTTGCATTTTTGTTAGAGGTCTTTAATTAGTTATTTTATGTTATATACCATCATGAACGTTATAACTTTAACTCTTAGATGAAATGGTAATGTCCTTAGTATGCTAGAAAATCAATATTTTATATGGGCTAGCTTGCTTGTCCATAACAGTTAGAGTTTTAATGTTCATGATGATCTATAATTTCAAAAACTTAATGGACCTATTAAATAAATGTAAATGTGGTGTAGTTTTTAGCTCTACCTATTGTCCATGCATGTAGAACATAACTACACATGCATTCTCAATTTAGAGTGGCATTCACAAGTTTATCAAATCAATGATATGATGTCATTCACATCTAAAATTTCACATTGGCAAGTTTAGTTAATTTCTAGGCTATTGTTGCAAACTATACATATGCTTAAACTTAGTTCTGTGCTATAAAATATTTTTTTCAGCATTCATGATCCCTCATCAAGTAAACTTCCTTGTCCCCCATTAATAAATGATTGACTTATGTTGAGGTACATTCTAACAAGTTGCATGGGCACTTGCAACTTGATAGATGATTCCTTTATGGGGGAGATGGTATTATCAATTGAACCCTATAGCTTGGACACTCTATGGCCTTTTTTCTTTGTAATGTTGAGACGTTGAGACCAATTAAAGAATGGCCTACAAAAGAAATGGTTAAGTGTATAAATTTTCTAGAAATTATGTCAATTGTTTTAATTTGAAACTTATGTCAACTTTTTTAATTATGGCAATTTTATATCATTAGATTTTGCTACTCTAGTGCTTGCTAATGGTGAAAAATGGATTGTGCTTGCTAGATATAATGCAAACAAGTTAACTAGGACTGCATCAAAATATGAAGTGAGGCATGTAGTATTTGGTACTTTTCTAATCTATATAGATAATGGTCATCAATTTTTAAAAATTGTGGATGACTTAACTTTCTCTTTAAATTAATAGAATTGGGCATGTGAATTTTATTATCACATTCTCATTACAACTTTTTTTTTGGTTGACTAAATATGTAGATAATTGTAAGTATGTATGCAAACACCAACTATGAATGACTTCATAGAAGCTTGGTTTGAATGTTGTATGTATTGATAATCTCTTGAAGTTTTTAATTTTAACCTCATAAGTGGAATTAATTCTCACATATCAAAGTAAGGTAGAGGTCAAGTATTTAAGACATAATGATTGATACTATTATAAAGAGACTATAAGGTGTTATAAGCATGGGATGTACTATTAATGTACTCAATTAAAAAGGATGATATCTACATCATTGGATTTAAATTTCAACAATAAGGTATTATTTAAATTTTTCATATGGATTTTTTTGATATTTAACTGATTTGGCCTAACTTGTGGAGAAAACCTTATTTTAGACCATGTTTTGACCAACAAATTTTGAAAGATGGGTTGTAGCTAATTTCAGCAAGTTCCACATGAACTAGTGTAAGCATATTGTTTATGGTCTTCAATGGTGCTATGCTAGAAAATGATTGGTATGCAATCTATGAAGAGGTATAGTTGATGAGCTTTTTTTGTAGTATATAACTAAAGTGTCTCTTTTGTTTTTGTAGAAGTTTCATTTGATTAGCACCAACCAAATTTTTGCGAGAATCAAAGACATATGTTTTTAAACCCTATGGATAGCATGGATACGATGTTAGATCAAATGAAATCTAATATTTCAATTAAACCCAATTTTGTTTTGTGTCTTCTACCAAAAAGGAAGACAAGTGATCTTTATGGTGATTAGATAATTTGTTTAGTAGTTTTTTTGTTTTAGTTATGTCATTTTACTTTTGTATATATTGACTAAACTTTGGAACACTATTGCCCTTATCCAAAAAGGTCCTTGGAAGAAAAAGTTCCTTGTAGAGATGAGTATTATGAATTAGTACATAGTCCCACAAAATAAAATGAATGACCACTATTATACAAATGTCATCCTAAAAATAAATGCTAAGGTATTCTCCACTACCTAAAAGCATATGGAAGGAGTTAGTAAGTAACATTTGCTAGCACAATAAATGATCTTTGCAATCATACAATAGTTTTACTTGAACTTGATATTCTTATACTAATTATTAAATGATTCCATTATTCATTTAGTTCAATGGGCTCAATTCTGTTCTCTATTTATAATGTAATTTTTCTATACTAGGCATATTGTCATAGCTTACAATGATTATTGGTATGGATATTTCACATTGTTTTCCAAGACATGGTGATACACCTTCAATTGCATCTGTAAGTATTTAGGAATAAACTATTAAGGTTTCCAATTCAAATATGATGTATTTGGTAAGATTGAGTAACATGGATAATTAATTTCAGAATTGTTAAGGCTTCAAATTAAAATTTAATTTATTTGCTAAAACTGAATGATATGTCCATGCTTAATTGAAGTGGATTTTTTAATCTTGTTAAATTTTCAGTTCATGCTTTTGATTGTGTTTTGGTTGAGCCATAGTGGATGTGTGCTCAGAAAGTATAATTTACACGAAAGGTGAAGAAGGATGCATAAATATACACATTCATATATTTTCTACATTTCTATTAGTTTTCAAGTTTAATAATCCTAGGAGATTGAATACATGGAAGATTAGCCTACATTTTTTAATATTATGTTTGTTGAAAGGCATGCATAGTATTTGGGCTATTATCTATCTTTGCACATAGTTTTTTAATGCTTTAGGTGTTAGGATCTTTTCAAAATCAATTTTTTTGATAGGTTGTTTCTTTTGGAGAATGGCCTTTGATTTCAAAATATAGAGCCTCAATAAGGACCCAATCTCAAAATGTTGAGATGATTGAAGCTCTGCACAGACCAAAACCTTCATAACAAGATGGTGAAATGATTGATGCTAGTATGATCAAGTACTACCTATGGGATATTCATCATTGTCATTGTTTTATCCTCTTAGAAATTTCATTTCTTCTACTTTGGCATTCATCTTTGGAATGTGATTGAAATATTACCATTGATATTATTCATGTCATTGTATTGTATTTACAATGAGTTACTATTAGATTTTTGTGGAATAGACAAATCATCACCTCTTGGACAAAAGCCACAACAAATGGTAATTTTTAGGTATGGATACGTTACAGTATACTTTTTATTTTTGTGTACTTTGGATGTTGAGGGGAAAAAAAAAAGGATACATGTATTATTTGTATTTCCATATAATTTTTTGATAAAGAGCTTCTTTGAAATAAAATAAAATTTATACCTGTAGGTTAGCTTTCAAGTAATGTATCCACATAATTATGAACAATTGTTTAGAGAAGATCTTACTAATTTCAAGCAAACTAGACATAGTGAGAAGTTGAAAACATTATCTTCTATTTATTTTTCTAGTCTTTACTATTTCAACATTGTGACTCTTTTATGGTTGGAATATATGCTAGTTGAAAAAAGATATAAGAAATGAGACTTTTAAATGTCTACTATGGTTTCATGTAAGAGTTTGGATTTTTTCTTTTCCATTAGTGTGATCAACGTATGAGTTATATAGTCCAAATTATTGGTGGGTGCTCACTAGACACACATATTTTTGCTGTAGACAAGTAACAGTAGGCCATGCTAGTTACTTAGCATGTCTCTACTAAGACACACTCTGACTCAAAAAGTTATCAAAAGAACTAATTTGTTGAAGAGAACCAAACCTCCATTTTTGTGATTATTCTTGCCATTTGTCTTACACAATTTTGATTACAATGAGTTGTTGGGTCATTGGAAGGAATCATGAAATGTGTCCTAACAAGTAACTTATCCAAAGGGATTTCCTTAGGACCTTTTGAAGAGTACGTTTACACCTAAATCTTGTTGGGGGTTAGCTCTCACATGAAATAAAGATTTTTCTAATTGATTAGATGTTACGGATTACAATGTGTAATATATACTCATTCTTTTTCTTTGTGTTCTAAGTTTGACCTAGAACTCAATTGCAGATTACAAAATGTGAACAAAAAAGTTGTAAAATGAACATTAGGGACCCATTTTTGTATGGAATGGAGACGATCCAATATGAAAAACTTCTTAAAATCCAGAAAGATTTTCTCATCAGTGATTATGAAAGTACAAGAGTCTATGGCAAAAAGAAAAATAAAAAAAATCCTTAATAGGGTTTGTATCTTGCTTAACTGGGTGCTATGCTATCGACCAAGGATTTAAGGGAAAAACTCTAAAACATATAAGCATCTTCTCTTTTGTAATAACCATCCAATATTGAACAAATCCAATTTGGGAAATCCTTTTAGATGCACTAGTACCTCATGAATTTGTGTACATCACTCTAGATCTAGGCTATTTAGTTTTACAAGGCCCACTAGGGAAAGTAAGGCAACTGGAGTTTAAATGTATGCCTTTTCATGATTTCCATCATTGTCACCTTCAGTGTAGTGGTTGTGTTTCTTCTTCAATCCATTGAATGGAGCATAGAGTTCAAATGGCCACAAATAGTTTGCTTTTGTGAAGTTGCAGCCAACAACAACAACCTCGTAGATAAGATCTTCAATGCAAATTATGCCATATTTACCTAAAACCTATTCACAAGTAACAAGGTAGAAATAATAAGCACTAGAAAAGCATACTAACTAACACAAAAAGGCATCATTAACATAAGTATCTTTTCAATGATAGAATTGTCAATCAAAGGAATTCGTTGCTTATCAATCTTTCCATATCCTCTCTTGTAAATTAGCTCTCTTATGCTTTTTAATTTTGGATATCTAGAAAGAATTAAGAAAGAGAATTAAATAATATTAGACACAAGAACCTATGAAATAAGAAAAAAATGATCTACATAATGCTTATAACTAACCAAGAACATACCCAAATGTCACATATGGCTCATCTGATGCAACAAGTTCATTGTTGCTTTGTTCACTTTTAGAAACAAGCCATTGAAGATCTGAAATGAAGTGTCATAGCAAGTCAATATCATTGGAATATTGTATATACATCCAAAAGTGATCACTAACCACTAATTTAGAAACAAAAAGTGCAAAAGAGATATCAAGGTAAGAAAAAGGACCAATTTTCCTCAAACACAAAAGTCTCAAAATTGTTCTTGTCTTTGGATGCATATCATTGATTTTAAATAAGAAAAATAAGAAACTCAATAAACGCAAAAAACTAAAAAAATTAGATTAGAATTTGGGGAAGGTAGATAATTTTGTGTTACTCTTTATTTAAAATAGAAGAACTGTAAATATATTATATTAAAATCTAGAAAAAAAATATTTGCTCTTTTTTATGAAAAATAGACTAGAGAGCTAATAGTCTACCAAATCTATCACTATATAAAGACCAAGAAAGTACAAGGTACATAAATACTATAGACTAGGTACTTACCCATGGATACAAATAATGAATAATAGCTTAGCTTATGGCTCAACATAGAAGCCTCCTTTCATTTTTGCCATTCTCTTCAATCTGATACCTCTCATTCTCAATTTTTGTCACAAAGCACACAAGAAACTTACTAAGGTACATTCCTCAACCCTAGATGGCATGATGACACATCAATAAAAAAAATCCAACAATTTATTAAAGGATCCACATAGTCCTTGGTGACTCATAAATTGATATAAAACTTTCCAAAAAGAAACTAAAGTACACACTTAACACTAGATGGAATCATGACACATCACTCACAAATCAAACAATTTATTACTTGCTCCATATACTCCTTTGAATATTCCTCAACCTTCTTAAATATTAGTTTATGGTTTGTAGCATATTTTACTTTTACAACTTTCAAATGTCGTTTCTTGTTGTTCTCCCATTCTTCATTTATTTTCCTCTTCTTAAGAGCTAACCTTGATACAAGCTTTGCCTCCTCCAAACTCATATAAAAAATGAAAGATTAAAAAAAAAATCTAATAATTTGACTAGCTATCACAATTGCGACATCATGTTCTGATGACTAGTCATCACTTGTACAACACAGTTGTCACAAAGTCATCACAATTATGATGGATCAATATCACTTCCACAATGCAACTATCACATGGAAATCAAAATTGTGATGCTGTCAACATGAACTCTTTGTTAGGAATAAGGTGTCTCAACCTTGGATAATTCCTATTCTTATATTTTTTTGTAAATGTTATTTTTGTAAATAATAAAATTAAGTGTGAGTTTACATGTCTAGTTGGCATGTTGATGTGTCACTCCACTTGTATGTGTTGGCATCTTGAATTATGTGTAAGGGGATCATGGCTGAAATGATTATGAAAAATTCCTATGATGTGTAAGAGCTAACTCTGGAAGATTCGATGATAAGTGAAGATGAGAAGACATGTAGCAATTGATTATTGAGTACTGTACACTCGAGTCTCCTATTTTTTTGGAGAATGGTAAAAACCTAATATGGTGTTGGCATTAAGTTATGTTTGTTATTATTGACAAAAATTATTTAGATTTTGTATGGTTACCGAGTTTATTATTCAATCTCTAGTGTTTTTTGAGCAATCCAGTGGTTACCAAGTTTCACAGTTCACACTGAGCATTCTAGAGGTTATCGAGTAAATACAAGTAGTGCAAAGTCCAATAGTTTAGACTGAGAAATTTAGTGGTTACCATGCTTCACAGTGTCTATCGAGTCATCAGTTCTGACGATGTGAAGCCAATGGTAATTGAGTGATGGGATGAGTAGTGTTTATCGAGTGTAAGCAAGGTAAACATGGTATTCAATTTCCACCGAGTGACACTATATCTACCCAGTCTCCAATGTTCAACAAGTTCAAAGCTATGTTGAGTGATTAGTATGGACTGAGCCTCTACTTCTATCGAATGCATGATGATGTTGAGTAATGTAGTGGACGTCGAATATCAAAAGTTCACCAAGTCAACTTTTAGAACCCGAGTCTCTACATTTGGGCTAACTCAATAATATTGGTGTTATCTTGTGTTTTGGCCAACCTTGTAATTATGAGAATTGTGTTGGTGTATATATGTAATGTATTATATCATACCCAAGCATGATGAAGTAGTAATGTGAAATCAGGAGCAGTCAAGTTTTATCTATCACAAAGAGGTGATCAACATTTAAGGGATCTAAATCAGCAATTAAGTTGTAAGAAAAATCTACTATTTCATCTTAATAGGTGAATTAGTTTCAAATTCTTTAACAGGGTAGACTTAATAGTCTTTTCTCTAAATCTCTTAATAGAGTGCATACTTCATTGTATATTTGTAAAACCTCTAACAAGGTGGATCTAGCAGTCCTAATTGCTCCTAATAGGGCAGATCATTAGAAGTGATCATTGTAAGCCTTAATAGGCCAAATTTATACTATAGTATTGAAGTTTTGTGGGTATCATCCCCACCCCTATTTTACTTTCTATTTGGAAGGTTTTTGGGTAACCAAATATTGTGTTCAAGTGTTTTGTGCTTTCAGTTTCTCATACATGTAGTAGATTAGATCAATTAATGGTGAATGGATTATGTTGTTAAGTGCTAAATTTTTTAAAATTTTTGAGGTTACTAATTCACCCCTCCCCTCTCAATAACTACTTGATTATTTCCAACAATTGGTAGCAGAGCTTTGTGGTTCTCAAGATAAAGTTTGATAGTTTGAGCAAAGATCAAGGATAATGGAGTTATTCAGACTTGACAAAGCTATTGACAATGAGAAGAGAGATTTGAAGATGGCCATAGCTCAACTCAAGGAAGCAAAATAGCATCTTTCCCAATCCCTAAAAAGAAAGAAGGAACTTGCAAAATAGATGAATGATCACTAGTATGTTGAAGAAAAGATTGGATAATTTTTCCCTTCAAGTAGTTCAAATGAAGCAAATGATGCAATCAAACAACTCCTAGAAAATAATGGCTCCCTACAAGAAGAGGTAAGAAAATTGAAAAGAGAATAAAAAATCTAGTCAATAAGATTGTGTGAAATTTTGGAATAGAGAGATAAGGCAAATGAAGACTTGGAGGCAAGGAACAATGAAACTCAAAATCAATCCTTTCAGCAAGAAATTCTTATCAATTAGCTCTCCAATGCAAATGAGGAAATCATGAGTCTGAGATCTAAAAATGAAAGGTTAAGGAATGATTTAAGCACTAAAAGATAAAACAATGAAAGATTGAAAGTTGATCTAAATTCTAAGAAGCAACTCAATGAAAGAATAATGAAATCCCAAGCAGACATAATTAAATCACCAAAATGAGCAGAATCTCTATAGGAAAAAAGGTAAAGTAGGACTTGGATACAAAGAAGAAAGTGAATCCTCCAAACAAGGTACTCAAAGGAATCAAAGACCTACTTGCAATCACTATTGTAAAAAGGGGTCACACATCAAACAAATGTTGGAGCAATGGAAAGGAAAAATTCAATGGAAAATGCTACAATTGCAGTCAACATGGTCATAAAGCTAATGAATGCAAGGAGAAACCAAAGTTTGAAGGTAAATGTCACAAATGCAAGAAACAAGGTCACAAGGCATCTGAATGCAGATCTAAACCATTCAATCTAGCTAAGAAATTTGTAAAGGCAATATTTGGCTGGGACTACAATACTTGGTGTAGATGTCATTACTATGCAGAATATGGACACATTGGCATAAATTGTACAAGGCATCACTTGAGAAGAAAGGATACTAGAATAAGATGTTACACATGCACTAAACCTTGTCATATAGCTAAGAATTGCATGAATATAGCTAGAGTTGAAGATGAAAAGAAAGAAAAAGTTGATAACATTAGGAAGTAGATGAGATAGCAATGGATTCCTACATCTATCGAGCAAGCTAGTTCAAGTAATGATGGTCATGTCACTCATGAAGTGAGTGACTCCACCATTTCATTTTAGGTTCTTAAGGAAGAACTGGAATTGTATCTTCAAGTCACATCTTAAATGGTTCCAATTGAATGGAAGGAAAGATTTAAATTAGTATTCTAGATATCAAGGGATCACAAAAGATCAACATCAGTATTCACCAACTGAGGCTAGATCATATCGAGCAAGGTTGGGAGTAACAAAGTTTTTTTTGACTGTCAAGTTAGAAGGTTCTACCAAGTAATCTGCATAGATAGTGACATTATGGCTCTCATATACCGAGCATCAATGGAAGAATTTTTCATCAAAAGGAAAAATTTCAATTTTATTTTCAGTAGAGTTTACAACAAATTTTTTTGAGGAATTGTATCAGTCCACTGAGCGATCATGGTATCCACTAGTAGTAGCAACAAGGAAAAGAAAGGATCAAAGATGTTGGTGTAAGGAGTTAATGGAAAGCTCTAAACTTCAAATTGGTTCCAATGATTGCAAAATCACTCGATCCCAATGGAGCTCAATCACAAATTCCACAAAACGTACTCCTTATAAAAAAATATTTGTACTCATTTTAAATGTGCTATGCAAGAAATTGGAACCCTAGAAATGGATAGTGCCCTAGGAGAACTGTGTGTGGATGGAATCCTCAAGTTCGAGCATAAACATCTAGAGGAGAAAGGCTTGACCCATATTCTGCACCTGCCAAGAAACTTTTAGATAAAATGGGTTAGGTATATTTTGAGCCGAGTGCATAATGGTTAGTTGTGGTTAGAGCAACCAGTCTTGATAATGAAGAAGATGGTCCATAGAATTATGAGTCTCCCTATGCTCAACAAGGTCAAAGTTACTAAAACCCTAGGTTAGGATGAGCTACAAAAGAAAACCCTAGATGAGTGGGATGACAGAGGACTAAAAATTAGCAATGTATCTGATGTGGAACTCAGGTTTGGTATTCACATTATTGCACATAAGATATACAGCTCTAGTTGACTTAATAGTGTTTTGTGTGAGGCTATGAACCTAGCTTACAAGGTAGCAAAGAAGAATTTGGAATATGATTTGGTAGATTTAATTTTGAAATAGTTGAACAAGAACATGGAAAATATCAGAACCTCAAAGAATAATCTATGTAAATTTGGTTCTTTGTTGACTTGTTTGTTCTTTTATGTTCAAAAGTTTTTCCCCTCCAAAGGAACAATGGTATGGAGAAAGGACACTCTAGTTTTGTATCAAATTAATGAGTTTATCGCAGAGATGGATGGGAATTTTGACAGTATAATGGACAACTATTTTGAAGCCTTTAAGGAGAAGATGAATAACAAGTTCTAGATTCCACCAAAATTAGTTGAAGACTACAAGGATGATGTCTATTTCATGGTTGACTGTGATAGAGTATACATTCAAGCAATAAGGCCTAGAATAGTATGGGTGAAATCTCTTCCCTATGAGGTTAATATTGATGAAAAAAAGAAGATAATTGAAGCCCTAGTGAATGAGCCTATAGATCCAAATGTTCCAATCTTTGGAACTTATGATGAAGCAAAGGCCAGAATAGAGCTTGAGATCAAGCTCCCATAGGTGGTATATAAAGGAAAGAGGAGGATATCTAAACTGAAAACTACAAATGCCCCTCTCATGCTTATTGAGGGAAAAGATGAAGATGAAGAAGAATTTGAGGATGAAGAACATGAATTAGAAAAGGAGGAAGAGCCTATAAGAAAGAAAGGCAAGATGATTATCACCAAGCCACCCAAGGCCTCTACAGTTGTATTTACAAGAAGATCCAAGAAGAAAGGAGGCAGTCAAGTTGTGTTCAATAAGCCCCCTCTCACCTTCCAAGAAAGATTGAAGCAATTAGAAGAAGGTGCTGGTATTAAAAATTTCAAAGCTTTAAAGTATGAAACTAGAATTGATGCAAAAAAGATGTAGATTGAGGAGTTAGCACTAAAAAAGATGGGAAAATTGAAATATTTCCTCAATAAAATTGCCCCCTAGATTTCTAGTGATTTATTAGCAAGGTTGAAGCCAATATGGGAATGAACTATGCAAACTGCAAATGATATATATGAACAATCTTTGAGACAGTCACTATCAAGTCTTGCCAATTTTGAGGTTAAGGAAGTAATGAAGAAAAATGAAGATAAGATGATGATCAGATTTCATACTTGTTTGATTTTGGTGAAAGATATTGAGCATGTAGTAAAGGATGCTACATCCATGTGGAAATTTTTTTATCATATGCACAAACCAAGTGAGAATCTAGTGGAAATCAATGATGATGATGATAATGACAAGGATGAAGATAATGAAGAAGACAATACTCCTTGTGTCACTATTGATGTTGAGGATTATCAGGCATTGATGAAGGATGGTGAAGAAGAGAAAGAGGAAGAAGCTAAAGAGGAAGATAGGGAAGAAGAAGAAGAAGAAAATGGTCCAGTCAAGATAGCAGTAGCTATCATAGCCTCCCTTCTTCACTCTCCAATAATAACTACTACATCATCTAGCATGGAGACAACTTTAGTAAGTGTGATTGTAACCACAACAGATACATCATCCTCCCAATCACTCTTTGCTCCCTCTTAGCTCCAAGCATCACTAATGGAAGTGTCTACCACTTCATCTACCAAGCTACAACCCTCCTCTTCTTTAGCTCCCAAATTAGGGACATCAACAATAAGTGCAGCATCCAGTTCTACAATTTTGTCTACTTCAATTTTGCATACTCATGTAAGTGCTCCTATTGTATATACTTCAATCAGTAGTCCTCTTCCAATTACATCAATTTTGGGTAGCTCATCAATTTTGGATTCTTCTAGTGCTCTAGTTAGCATTCCATCAGTAGGCCCCATACAAGTTTTCACTACAAGCCCTACTGTTTCTACCATTATTTTTGTCTCAAAATCCAAAGCAGTAATATTAGAAGTTGAACCAAAGACACCACTTAAACTTCTAATTAGTGGAAAATAAATTGATGAAGATATAGACTTGGAAAAGAAAATTGAAATTCCCAAGTTAGATTTTGATAATGCTACTATGGAAAAAATGAGATTAGTAAGCTAGCTTCTTGAGATGAAGGCAAAGCAAAAGTAGCTCAGAGAAGAAAGGGACAGAGAATTCTAAATCATAGAGAGTGCCAAGAATATCTTGATAGAGGTCATAGGTTTTGATGTTGATTCATCTCAACATATTTTGTTATAGTTAGAAGAAGTAGTAAATAAATTCAAAGAGGACTCTACTAGCTAGGATAAGTTGATAGAAAAAGTAGAGAAAAAGTTTGACAATAAAGTGCTTTAGCACATTGCTCAGCATATTGCTATTCATCAAGTAGAGCTTTCCTCAATTTTGGCTAACCTTGAAAACTATTTTACAAATGTAACATCCCTTTATTCTAAGCTATGTGATGTTACCAAGTATACAAAGGAAATAAAGGGAAAATTGAATAAGATAGATGAGGATCTAAAGGCCAGTGCTCAAAAATTGTAGCTTGACCCTAGTTCAAGGGGAGATTGTTGTATTAAGTTGGTATTAAGGGGAAATTGTTTTTTTGTCTCTAATGCCAAAGGGGGAGATTGTTGGTATTAAGTTGTGTTTGTTATTAGTGACAACACTTATTTAGATTTTGTATGATTATTGAGTTCATCATTTAGTCTCTAATGTTTGCTGAGCAATCCAATGGTTACCAAGTTTCACAGTTCACACTGAGCATTCTAGAGGTTACCAAGTAAATATAGGCAATGCAAAGTCCAATAGTTCAGACCAAGCAATTCAATGGTTACCATGCTAGATAGTGTCTACTGAGTCAATAGTTCTTATGATGTGAAGCCAGTGTTAACCAAGTGATGAGATAAGTAGTGTTTACCGAGTGCAAACAAGGTAAAAATGGTATTTAGTTTCTACTGAGTGACACTATATCTATCAAGTCTCCAATGTTCACTGAGTTCAAATCTATGTTGAGTGATTAGTATGGATCGAGCCTTTACTTCTACCAAATTCATGATGATGCCAAGTAATGTAGTGGATGCCAAGTATCAAAAGTTCACCAGGTCAGCTTTCAAAACCTGAGTCTCTACATTTGGGCCGACTCAGTAATATTGGTGTTATCTTGTGTTTTGGCCAACCTTGTAATTATGAGAATTGGGTTGGTATATATATGTAATGTACTGTATCATACCCAAGCATGATGAAGTAGTAATGCTTTTGAGAAGAGTGAAAGTGAATGTGATGATCAACATGCGAATGTGAATTAGCAATATAGAAAAGTATTTAGCAAGGTCAAATAAAGAGCAATCAAGTTTTATCTATCACAAAGAGGTGATCAACATTTCAAGGATCTAAATCATAAATTAAGTTGTAAGATAGATCTATTGTTTCATCCTAATAGGTGAATTATCTTCAAATCCTTTAACAGGGTAGAATTAATAGTCTTTCCTCTAGAACTCTTAACAAAGTGCATACTTCATTGTATGTTTGTAAAACCTCTAACAAGGTGGATCTAGTAGTCCTAATCACTCCTAATAGGGTAGATCATCAGAAGTGATCATTGTAAGCCTTAACAAGCCAACTTTATACTATAATATTGAAGTTTTGTGGATATCATCTCCTCCCCAATTTTACTTTCTATTTGGAAGGTTTCTAGGTCACCAAATATTGTGTTCAAGTGTTTTGTGCTTTCATTTTCTCATGCATGTAGTAGATTAGATCAATTAATGGTGAATGGATTATGTTGTTAAGTGCTGAATTTGTTAAAAGTTTTGAGGTTACTGATTCACCCCTCCCTTCTTAGTAACCTAGCTAGTCTTGATTATTTCCAACATATGCTTGTTCTTTGGAAGTTTCCCTAAAAGGGTAAGCACATGATATAAGCATTTTTAGGGTTGTAGATTGGATAGTGAGAAAGTGTATTGTTGGTATGGTATGTTGCTACTAGATTGGTCTTCTATGTCAGTGTTCTCTTGAAAGAACTTGCATTGCAAGTGTGTTGTAACTTTTTGTGTTGAAGATAATACATCATGTAGGTTTTGGAGGGGTGGGGTTGTTTTACCAAAAGGTGTTCCCCCACAGACATATCTTTGTGTTTATGTGTTTTCTTTCTATATCTGTTTCATGTATCCATGATTAACTACAATATTATTGTTTACATAATCGAGTCTAAAATTGTAAGGATTTAATAGGAATTTGCACAATACTTTCCTTAAGGGATTAGCATAGGAAGCTATTTTTGCACTTTAGTTTCCTTACAAGTGGTATCAGAGCTTGATCAAATTTTGATCCTAGTCATTAGGTAGGGTTTTGTGAGCTAATCTCAAGTGGAGTGGGAGTTTTGTGTAGAAAATTCTAATTCTTATTTGTAGATTAAGATGGCAAGTTAATCATACGAAAAAATGGAGCTGGAGAAATTTAATGGCAGTAAATTTGAGTTGTGGAAACTCAAGATGGAAGACTTGCTTGAAGATTGTGATCAATGGGAGGTGGCTTCAATTGATGTGAGCCCCACATCAATATCTCAAGTAGATTGGGATCTCAAGGATTGGAAAGCTAAGACTCTCATTATACTCTATCTAGGTGATTCAGTTCTTATAAATATTCTTGATGAGAAGACCACAAACAATTTGTGGACATGGTTCGGGTTTGTGTATTAGTCCAAATCTTTGGTGAACAAGTTGTTCTTGAGGAAGAAGTTGTATTCTCTAAGAATGGAGGAAGGCGGGTCTATTACAAATCATCTGAATGCTTTTAATTTATTGATTGCATAGTTGACATCATTTGGTTCCAAGATAGAGGAGGAGGATTGATGTGTGACCCTATTATGTTCCTTGTCAAATTCATGGGACCATCTTGTGATGACTCTTGGAAGTACTTTAATCACTTTTAGAATGGATGATGTGGTGTCTTTACTTTTATCTAAGGAGATGCGAAGAAAGTCTTTAGATTCAACTAAGGAAGCTCTTGTTGTTTGTAGGAGATCTAATGATAGAGGGAAGAAAAATGATAACAAGTCTAGAAAGGG